>OY754337.1:7917169-9352251 GCA_963573305.1 Pyrrhosoma nymphula
TGATCATCGGGAGGGCCGTTGGCTCAGCCCTCCCCCCTCTCTCTCTCTCGCTCAATCTCTTAGATGAGCTTTCATCTTCCCCTCCGCCCGGCCCCTTCATCTCGTTCGGCCATTGTTAAAAACCACCCCACCTCCCCCCTCCATCTTTCGATTCTCATCCTCCTCTCCGCACTCTTCCAAATGTATCGAATCCGTAGAGTTGGCTGTCGTGAGTGGTGGGCATGAGACTCCGTATGAAGTAAGAGAATGAGCAGGTACGGCATGATGGCTATTTGCATTTCAACATGAACATGGCGATCGCATAAGATTATTATTTTGCTATTATTTCAAGAATGTTCCATTAAAGGAATTTGAAGACATTAGGAGTATTAATACCGTTGACTTAGTCGTAAATTTATGGAGTTGCTTAAAATTTTGAAATGAGAAGAATAACTTTGCAATGGGGAATTCCGCTAAAAATGGATGGTTGCACAATACATGTGTAGTATTTACACTGAAAATTACTTTTCAAACAGGTATTATTTAACTGCCAAAATATATAAAAAAATCATCTAAATTTACTGAACACACGACCTACGTTTCGACGATGTACGTGGTCATCATCAGGGACATTTTGCAGAAGACATGATCATGTTAAACCTGCAACAAGGGGACCCAACAAGATTTCCCCTTATCATCCCCTCCACTTCGTGGTCGTCATGTAAACACATGTCTTATTCTGTAAAATGCTCATCATTGACGACCACGTGGCCGTCGCCGTCGAAACCGCGAGGGTTCCATCAATTTTTGTGGTACATATTACAAAGTTTTTTTTCTCACTTAAGAAAGGGTGTATTAAATTGGGATAATCTCCGAGCATGCCTACTCTAGCGCGTGCTTGCTATGTGGTGATTTAGTCGATCGTTCGAGACCAAATTTATTTCAATCGTGTCGTGCTTTTTTCGCGCCGGTATCGACCACCCGCCTGCACACATCAATTCCTCTCTTTGTCGACGAGAGTTCGAAGTTGTAGGAATAAAAAGTAAGTTTTGAATGCGGGAGAAAACTCATTGCATTTCAACCGGAAAAATTATCAGTATTATTTCATTGCATGGTAAAATTATTGATAGACTGCGATACTGATATATCAATTGTCCATTCTCACTCTAAAGCATTCGATCGGTGGCGCCCATCCCTCAGCAAGCCATGGAAGAATATCTGCATTTTTTCCTGTTGCAATGCCGGTTGCAGAGTAGGATTAAGGAGATGTGTCCGTCTTAGTTGGCAGCCTTGGCACGGCCTCGGGCCGCACCTTAGTGAATAACGTCAACCCGCGGAAATATTTCCACCAGAGCGGAGACGCGTGCGAGAAAGATCGATATCCGAGCGATTCGAGAGACACGAGCGAGAATAATCGCAAACCGCCCATGTTGAGGAAGAGTCTAAATTGTTTTCTTTCTCGTTTTTCGAGGGAAAACCTCCCCGCTCCCCTTTGCGGTTTTCGCGTTTGGCGACGAAGGGGGGAGAAAACAAAGAAAGGGAAACGGGCGAAGAAAGAAACGCTTTTGCATTTCAATGGAGTCTTCTTACCTCTCCTTCCCTCAGACCCCTTTCTAACTCCCCGTTCCCAGTCAGTCTATCGCTCGAAATAATGGTTCCTCCCATTTTATGGTTTGTTGTAAAATATCTCTAAGGAAAAATGCAGAAAAAATTACTCTGCAATGTTAAATATAGGAGTGTGGAATAGTCTGAAGACTTCTTGATAACTGAATGTATCCCATTATTAAAAAGGAAAAGAGAAAATTAACAAATTTGGTTTCAGAAATAGGAGGGGCCCCAGGGAGGCCTAATTGAAGATGTGATGTAATATATCCCATCTTTAATTAGACCTCTGCGTGCATCTGGACACTACATATTATGTAGTGTTCTGATACATGGAAAAATATCAAAAGTTTTATTTGCTAAGCGTTTTTCATGCTTCATTCCAAAGGCGTTTCCATTACGTTTTATGAGGAAAATCGTAGGCTTAATATAAAAAGAGTGGGGTTTAAGTGAAGGGTAGGAAGAGGAGGAGGCTAGTCGGAGAGCATTCGGAGCTGATGGTGATGAGATGTCGGTGGATGGTGACATGTGACTCGCTCTGCTCCGTTCACGGTCGTCTATATCGCGATATGTCGGATATGGACCGAAATTTAAAATAAGAAAAACTACAAACCTTTGTACTCAGGTTTAGGTTCTTTGTTGTCCAGGGATTGTTAGACCTTCATTATCTTCTCCAGTCGTGTTTGTTGTACTGCATGTATCGCAGAAGAACTAAGTAGGGATAAACTGAGGTGGGAGTAAAATACATGTATTAGATAGTGTGGTATTGCCTTTTTACAATCTTCAAATAACTTTTATGAAGATAAGAATGTTAGAAAATTCCCATGCGTAAATGTTTTCCTCGAGCAAGGATGGAACTACGGAGCTTTGGACCACAACGTATCTCAGGATTCCTGATTTCTGAGTCAGTCTGGAGGCCCTAAGAGGGGAGGGATGGGGGATGAATCCTTTGCAAACAAGATTTACCTAAAACTAATATAAATTACATTGGTTTTAATTTATTAATTAACGTATTTATTGACCACGTATAAATAATCTCTTCTTTTAATTTACTGAGGTTTGGTCAGTTAATTAATTCTTTTATATTTCATTGGCAGTGAAATATAAAGGAATTTTAATCGACCAAACCTCAGTAAACTAAAAGAAGAGATTAAATTTAGTGTACTTGCTGGTCCTTGAGGCCCTTAATTCCCTGGAATGTGGTCGAAACTATTCATGGGTTAAATGTCTGGAAAAATAGGCTATCAGTAGGGGAAACCCATTATCAATTTACCCCTGTGAAAGGAACTCAATGCACATTTACAGACTAGGAACCACTCTTAGGAAGTTCAGTTTCAGGTTTTGAGTTTCAGATCCCTTTGATTTTTGAGTGAAGAGCTGATTACCAAAATCCATTCAATTCAAAATACCGGACTTGTCAGACGGTCGTAGCCATGTTAAAAACATATTTGTTTGCGTCGCCAAATATGGGAAAAAGTCACTTTCAAAATCGATTCCTTATGCCTTAAATGGGAGGAAGCAATAGCAAGTCCGCGGGAATTATTTGGTAACAGTGACTTGGCATCAGTGACATGGTCACCCTTGTCTTAGCCCTTAAAATTCGATGCTGTGTTAATCCCAGAGCTTTAGATTAAATGCAAAGTAATTTTAAACTACCTGTAACTGTAGTTGAGTTCTTATTTGGAAAGTATTTATACTTGAAATTGATTCCTTTTTTGCTAAAGTAATTGCAGTCTGTCCCAATGTCATTTTTTTGGGTAATTTACCCAACACTGGATGAAAGAAGTGAACAAAATATGTATATAATCCTGTGCTAATCAGATTGACAGCATGCTCTTGTAAAAGTCATTGATAAAATGCTGAATATTCACATGAATTGTGAACGATTTAGGTGCTTATCAACAACCTAAATGAAGACTTTCCTCATCCTCCCGTTCATCTTTCCTAGTGTCCGAAAACATTTTCCACTTGCGAAACACGTCCTCTTCATGCACTGGCATGCTGACTTCTCAATAAAAATAAAACCCTATAAACTAACGTGATTAATTTAACGGTGGTTTCTCTCGATAATGCCCGGGGACGTGTTTGCACGAGCTGTTTGCTTCGCTGTACGTTAATGCGTGGATTACATCTTCGTGTTTTCTCTATCATTTGTTCGTTAAATTTCTATGACTGAATAACAGCCTGTTTCTTACGTTGCTCTATTTCTTCTTTAGACTTAGGACCTGCAAACCGGAATGTCCTTGAGAGTATCGGGTCTTCGAATTCCCTCTTCAATTTCCTCGGGATCTTCGGACGAATGATTGGTAAGTGAAAAATATGTCGAGCAATCTCTGTCTATATTGGCTCTGACATTGTTGCGAACAGATGATAACGGAAAACTCAAATTACTTGATCGCCATTCACCAAAAGAACAAAAACATCCTTTTTGCATATAAACTATCGTTCATCGAAAAATATAATTTACCAGCAGATGGACTTGGCTTCGCACGGAATGCTGAAAATTAATAGCACCTATTAGGCGTAAAGGAACCTGGCTAATGTTGAGCGTTTTACATTTTCTCACCTATAAAAAGTTTAAAAGTGAAATGGAGTTTGAGGTTTAATTTAGAGAATATTTAAAAGGCATTATCTATAGACATTAGGGAAGCAAATAAATTACAAATAGCACAAAGCCACCTATTTGGCAAGATTATGTATTGCAATCTGGGGCCAGAAGTAATGCCATCTAATTATAAGTAAGGGAAAAATGTTGGTGTACGTTGAACTTCACCGGGATGGGTCATTCACTTACATGATTATAAGAATCAATATGACGTGCTAATTAGAGGAACTATCTATCATTCATTAACTGTGCGTAGGGACTTCGGAGTGAAAAATACCCCAAATGAATTCTCACTTATGTTCGCTTATATGTATTTATAATATTATAAATAACGTAAAATGTATGTATCTGCATGGATGGAGCTTGGCGTAAAACTAAAAAAACTAAATGTATTAAAAATTTCAAACTTTAGGGATTATGAAAAATCTTCCATGCATAGATGGCTTGCTACTTTTCATGCAAGTAATGATCTCCGGTTCGACCCCTTTTCGTTCTATTTGATTGGCTTAGTAAATTTTAAATAAAAATAAAGTCATCAAACGCAAATAGAGAGATTGGGGTAAACAATACAACTGAAATCTCACAGAAATTTTCTTTAATTAATTATTCAATATAATGTAAGCCGTAAAAGGCCCGGGAAAAGTTTCCCGTTCATAGCCATTAATTAGGTTGCTAAGGAAATGTGCCATTGCTGAAATGGGAGGAAAAAAGGATAATTTTGGAATTTTAAACATTATTTTAAGCAAAAGCAAAACG
Organism: Pyrrhosoma nymphula; assembly: GCA_963573305.1. Lineage (NCBI taxonomy): Eukaryota > Metazoa > Arthropoda > Insecta > Odonata > Coenagrionidae > Pyrrhosoma > Pyrrhosoma nymphula. The sequence goes on from OY754337.1 coordinate 7,922,112, forward strand.
TAAAATATAATCGAATGAAATAATTAATTACTTCGTTCTTCCACTCATCCGGTAGTGATAGTTTCAATCCTATACCATGAGTGCAAGTTATTTAAACTAGCAAAAATACAACCTCTGCACTGATTCCAATGCTTTTCCAATGGGAGTAAAATATAGGGGCCCGTAGATTTTACTCCCATAGGAATGGCCCATTTAGGGACCCTTGGGACCTGTGGAAATTTTAATATAGCTTTTGTCCGTTGCAGTGAATTCGAATACCCACATGCAAATTTTCAAAGTCTTCGGTTTAGCCGTTTTTGAGCAACACAGAAACACATGTAAACCACCATTTTTTATATTTTTAGTATGATTAGATATATACACAATTTTGGCAAAACAGGATATATCTTTCAATGGAATACCTGTATTTCTATTGTAATTTCACTGTTGTAACCCTGAAAACAGTAAACAGGTTGGGGAATAAATGAAATTCTATGATTAATTTGTGTAAAAGTACTGTGCATTCATTTTAGATATATTCACGAACGGTGAGTCATTTGTTGAATGCGAGAAATTCACAGGAATTACTTTTCTACTCGTCTCTATGATTTGTGACCCCCCCCCTCTCCCCACCACATGTGTTATGCTTTAGAAGCCATTGGTCATCCATTAAGTTATGAGTGAGCTCTGCCCTCGGTGATTAGACCGACCTTCCGATTTGACGATACATTTTGCGCTGTGCCGTATGTCACCTCCTGCGTGGAGACAGGTCCGTCTCTTATGGACCTTGGGCTCAAGTGTCTTCTGCGGAAAACCCTCTGTGGTCGGCCCATTCTAACATCCAAAGGTGTGACTTTAGAGGGTGCCACAAGGTGTCCTGACGCAAGCCAATGAATGCAGGGATGCCATGAATACCTTAAATGGCATGGCGATTAGAGGCACTCATGTCTGAGGGATCGGTTCGCGAATGCCACACCCTCGGTGGCGATTCCCCTTACTAATGGTTCAGTTGACTCTCCAATGCGTCATCTTCAGATGCCCATAGCACGGAAACGCAAATGAATTCTGGGAGCAGGGGCGGATTCAGCATTAAATTTGGGGGGGGGGGTCATGACCTGGGTCCGGGGAGTATGTAATACCCCCCCGGGAAAGAGGGGCGTTTTCCCGGGGGGGTATTCCATACTCAAACTTCTCTCACGTTTGGGACTTGTAGCCATGCATTTGCATTTTCACTCCCTTTACTCCTTTAAAAGGATACAAAAACTATTAAACTAATACAAATTAAACCCCTGTGACCCCCCCCCCCCTCCCCTAATTCCGCCACTGTCTGGGAGCAGCCGATTGAAAGCCTTCGACGTGGCAATTGTCTCTTCTCGGCCACCGGGTTCGCTAAACTCCTCGTTTCGGCCGTCGACGTTTCGATGAATGACTTACTCATCTACATCTACGATGTACCGTGCAAGCCCTCACTAGGGTGTGTGGCACGGGGTGATTCCACACCAGGCATGCAGCACTCGTCCCAGAACAAATCAGAACCTCGCACGCTCCCCCGGCCGCTAGGCGCAGGCCAAAAGCAGTCAAGACAACAGTGCGCAGTCCAACCGGAAACTGGGAGAGTGTTACGTAAAAGAACATATAAATATGCAGAGAAGTGCTATATACACATCTAGTGGAAAATATAACTCGTACTGTTAATTTATGAATACTACGAGATGCTACCTCATGCAAAGAACAAAATAAAATAATGCCGGAGTAATCGACCGGTGTGAAGAGTTAGTAATTATGTGGTGTTATTAAGCACAAGTGAAAATTCTACTCTACCTATTGAGGGTGGGAGTTTCATGTGATTGATCTATCGCAACTATTATGATCCCTTATTGTGCGTGGGAAAAATCAAATTTTGAACCTATCGGTTCGGCAGTCAATTTCCTTTATTTTATTCCTGTGATCGCTTCTACCATAGTCCGTTGGCTCTAGCAGCATATGTTGAACGTCCGGCAAAAAACTGTCTCCTTCGTAATTGCGCAAAAGATTTAACCTGCATTTCTCCCTTCGTGTGGTATGGATAATAATAATTAGGTCTTCTGGCGATTGGGATGTCTCTTGTCGGAAAATCGGTCGAAATGAAGAATCTAACGAATGTGGGAGACCCGAGAAGAGTTTACGAAGATATTTTGCATAATTAGCTCCCTTTGCTGAGGTCCTTCACACAAAAATGTGCATCATGCTGTTGCTAAGGAGCGGAGTGATTGATTGTGTTGTGGTCAATAAAACTGAGAGTAGGTTTTAAAATACGAGTATAACGTTTTTACCAAATGGGTGAAATTCGACATGAAAAAACCTTTTGACTTGACCGGAAGTTGAAGTACGAATTGGGCGAATTTCTTTCTAACCCTTGGGTTCAGTGCGTGACGAGGGGTACCTTCGCTATCACATCAGCCTTAGGGATTGGAAAATCGATTTTGATTTTGTTCGAAAATCGATTATCACACTCCGATTTTCGATTTAATCGAAGTCGACTTTTTGTTTTGAAAAACCGATCAAAATCGATTCTAGCCGATCGATTTTCGATTTTTAGCTTGCTACAGCGTTTGAACTTCGCCAATCGAGCTGCGCCAGTTCGTAAACCGCCCTCCAGTCAACCGCAAGTCCAACTCTAATCCACTACAAGCTTGGAAGTAGATTGAAGGAGAATATCCCCACGTATTATACAAACCAGCCACCAGGATTTTATCTATAGTTGCCTCTACCGTGCCCCGTGTGAGCGACCATTTTCTCACGCCGGGTTAATTGCAACTCGGGAAATCGATTATCCGGTGAACATTTAAATTTGTTAGTTTTCTTAAGGTCCTTCCCTGAGGAACACTGGTTACACGGCTTTGCAAACAAGAAATAAATAAAATTCTGTTTTTCATTTCGTGATATGCCCACTTTTCAATATACAATTCTTATTGCTACTAAACTATATGTAATTTTCTTGTTATATTACCAATATGTTTATAAGTATCTGTTATGGATTTTTACTTTCTTGTATATCTTATTAATATCTTTGGAATAATATATTGTATTAATAAATTTAACTGTATTCAGTTCTTATCCATAGTGCTTCCATTAACCCATATTTTGCATTTTGTTACAACAACACATCCGTATTTCAGCAGACAATTACTTTACTATGTAGGTATAAATATCGATTTAGATTTCGATTTTTCGATTATTTTGGACAAAAAATCGAATTTTTAGAAAATCTATTTTTAAAACCAAAATCGAAAGTCGATTAATCGAAAATCGATTCTGGATTTAAATTTCCAATCCCTAATCAGCCTCCGGGTTGGTTGAGGGCAGATGGTATCTGGTAGTTACAACTAAATTTTTACTAACCTTTCCAAGGAACTAAAGATTTTGAATTTTTAATACTTGCCGTATCGCCGAGTTCAATATCATTAGTTAGCTTCGCAGTGCGTGTGTATAAAAGGCAAATTCGTCTGGCTCATTGACTGATCGCAATATGTCTGGAATAAATGAAAGTATCACTACGTCATTTGCTGAACAGATTTGTTTTACCTTAGGCTAAAACATTTTAAAAAAATATCTAACAGATGTTTTTAGTCGAATGAGTATTTCTTGTAGTGACATTTACAAAGAACAGGGGAAAGCTATTAGATCTAAAATATATTTATTATATTCCTTGCAGGTAGTGAAGTGCTATTACGATAATTACATCTGTTATCAATGGATGGAGTACTGTACAATTCTTCATGCAACAAAATAAAAACACAAAAAATCACCCAGTTGCTTTCTCACCAAGCTTTTCGGTGACGACTCTGGGTCGACTGCACTCTCTGTCCTGAGAGTGAAATCTTCTTGGGTATATGGCAAAGGGTTAGGCTTTCAATGGTCGACGTTTTGACGAGCTCATCTCAACTTCGACTATGGAAAACATGAAAACATATCTATCTAAAACACAAAAAATTAAAAGATGGCTGTGTTGAGACAAAACATAATTCTTCTTCCGTTACAGAAAGAAGAAACTTTCAAATGGTATTTATCCACACCGTTTATTGATACTATCGACCCAGGTTTCAACGGGTAAACGTTATTTTCAAGGTTACCCGTTGAAACCTGGGTCGGTAGTATCAATAAACAGTGTGGATAAATATAATTTGATAGTTTCTTCTTTCTATAATTATGAAAGAGTTCCACAAAGTCAAGCCTGAAACTGTTCTTCCATTGTTGCATGCCTCATGTTTTGTTTCGTTGAGAGCCAGCCATTTGCATGATTCCTAATGTTATCAACTCTTGTGTTATAGTCTGTAGTCACCTTGTAATCCACCTTAGCGCTAGTTCTAGTGTCCTCACCATATACCTACATCTATAGTTATAAGTTTCTTCCTTCACCCAAACACCTCATAGACGACACCAAATGTTTCTCTAGTCAAGTGCGCCACTTGTCAATTGACCGGCAGGGGTGAGTCTCGCACTCACCGGAAAGGCAAGTCCTCTTCACGGAGTCACTGGGCCAACGGTATAAGCCATGCATGTAGTACATATTGAATCAATAGGTTATGATCTCCTAGACGGAGAGATAGAGGAGGTGAGTGCGAATGGGTCAACGAAGTAGTTCAATGTGGTATTAAAAAGTATAATGATGTGAGCGAAGATGCGGTTACAGCCAGTATCCTATAATTATTGATGTTGAGAATGCAATGGGACATTGGTTGTATTACATTTGGCTCATTTTGAAAAAGATGAATGACCGTGACGAACAGCGTCGATACCCTAACGTAGAATGTCGAGGAAGGAGGACCGAATTCCCATTACTACCCGTGGAAGAGGTCTCCTTCCACTGACCACGGCCTTCCGAAGACCGTTTGCCGCGTGAGCGATTATAATGGTCCATCACCTTGATTACCTATCCATTCAAATGCGAAATTGCGCGAAGATCTTTTTTTCTCTTGGGGGGGGGCATTGCGCCCCCCACCCCATCCCAACAAACCCCTTTGCTCCCTCCCCCCCCCCCCCAGCACCACCTCCTCCACCCCCGTTCTCCTCCCATTAGCACTGCCCCTCACCAGACGAGCAGGCATCTTTAATCTTTCACGCGTCGTCTTCCAAATCCTTCCTTCCCTCCGCCTCCCCCGTCGGCCCCGCCCCCTAGGGGCGTTATTTATTGCCCCGCCACCCTCCCGCCCCCCCTCTCTCTGCTCTCGCCCGCCCGTGGGAAAATGCACTCCCTTACCTCTCCAAACCACCACACACTGCCATCTCCGTCCGCCAGGGAGGTTGAACTACGCTGCTGCCCCTGTACACTGTAAAAAAATATATTTGTTAAATATTTTAGAATATACTGGTTATTCGAGTATGGTGATCTTAGTTGATTCATGGTGTTGAAGTAAAGACCTAATACGTAAGGGTGCTACGGTGGATTTCGCGGGGGGAGCTGGTTTACGAGATCATGCGGTTTCATAAATTCTTCAATTATAGCAAATTGGATAAGTTCATGGCCTGTACGTCCGTACAAGTTATTCTAAGAGCTTGCCAACGTAGTGAGCAGAAAACTTTTCCACTCTCTCTGATTCGTTGTAGTAAAGCTCTGAACTTGCTGCATTCGTTGATGAGATAGAATAATGGACCGTTTTTTTTTGTTCTTGAAGTAATAATACTGATGGAAAACAATTACGGCAACGAAAGACTATCATTTTCTGTCATTATGGAACGGTTCTACCCCACCACACCCGTTTCATTTTTTATATAGGAAAATTATGTTTCAACTGTTGACGGCTCTACTTGGTTGAATAACATATCGTGGGAGAATTTAAAACACTTATTCCACAACGATTTATTAACCCAACCGGTTTCAACCCTAACGCGTCATTTTCAAGGGTACAATTCTCAAAGTTTTTGGGAGGTGCTCCACATATATATCCAATTCTCAGTGTTCTCCGTTCACCTCGGTGTTATACTCACAGTCCCTTCCCTCACATTGACGATTGCTTCCTTGCAATACCCTCACCCTCCCTCCCTACCCCCGTTTCCTTCGCCCCCCCCTTTTCACTTAAACCCCCTCCCCCTTTTGAGAATTGGATATATATGTGGCGCACCACCCAAAAACTTTGAGAATTGTACCCTTGAAAATGACGCTTTAGCGTTAAAACCGATTGGGAAAATAAATCGTTGTGGAATATTACCAAGTGAAAAAAGATCTGATGCTTTCCCGGCGTATGCTGGTGGTGAAGGCTGCTCGGGTGCTCCACCGGGTAATCTCCTCCATGGCTGCGGACGTTTCGGGGTACGAATCGTACTCCAACCTCAGGGCTGAATGATTCAATATTACTAAGTGTTTAAAAACCTCCCATAAGAAAATTATATTTTTTTGTAAAAGTACGTTTTAAATCAATGCAGATAATAATAATCAGTGGGATGATGTGTAAGTAGGTGAAATCGCTTGTCTGGTTTCCGAGATATTTTGCTTCAAACTCCGGTGACACAAATTTGAAACGGACTGTTTGAGATTTTCGTATTTTTAAAATTCGACCTTTTTTGTTTAAACTTCGGCACTATTTTCTGTTATTGTTGAAGTTGGCTTTCTTTCATCAAACATCGTTTTTAGCTGTAAATAATACACTTAGGACAATAGCAATGTAGTCAAATTTAAGCGGGAATTCCAAAATGTTAATGTACACGATTGTCTCTTTATCACGTCAAAAATCTGATAAAAGCATATGGGATTAATTTGCTTTGAATTACTTTGCCCATTGCGATTTCAATATTTTGGTGAAAACCATGGCCTTCACAAGTACCCCTCTATTGCTGCCCCGATCAGGGACCCCGTGTTTCAATATCCTTGCTCACCCTCTCCTTGCGTCATCGGCCGACCAACATACGTTTGTTCGCAGTTTGTTCGCAGGCGGTTTCTTCGCAGATGGCGGCTTTAACAATAATTCTATAGTCAGTGGCGGCGCTATGTCAGTGTAGATGGAAAGAAAACGCAATGATTAAAACATACCCGGGTGTGGCGTTTTCGGTAGGATGAATGAGCCGAAATTGAAAATGTCCTGAAAATGTCATCACCTATTATTAATTTGGCACCAACAAATGTAGTCAAGCGTTAGTTGTTTTTGCTTTACTACGTAGATGTAGATACATAGCAGGAAGTTCGTTTGGCGCAAGAGGGCTGGCACATAGGGAGTCTTAGAGGTGTATCGCGCAGACACATTCCAAAATGCCCACGTGACCTCACCACGCGCGTCCGCGGCGCCAACTCTAGGCAGGTCAGGTGGCAGCAGCAGCAACCGTTTATCCGATGGAACGGGGCCATATTTATTTAAATCGTGTAATTCAATCATTCATGAAGTTAAACCGTCAAACCGGATCACTATTGAAAACGTTACTTGGACTTTTCAGTTGTGGTACGCTAAATTTAGAGTAATTTTTAAAACGTATTCATCTTAAAAACAGGGAATAAATTTTCGATAGCCTTGATACAATTTCTTAGAAATACATAAGTGTGAATTATAGCTTATTATAATTGCTGCTTAATTTAATTTACTTACTTTAAGGTGGCACTTGCTATTCTTAAGGCAATTCAAAATAGCAATGTAAATATCTAATTTACGAAGTAGGTAATCGCTTCACTTTGCGTCTATACGTCGTAGCGTTAGGAGTTACGATAACCTCGAACCTATCGTGGGGAACACATATAAGAAATATTTGTGGCAGAGCTCTGAAGAAGTTAGGATTCGTCAAGCGTATTGTGGGAAGATTTTCGGATGAAAAAGTAAAAGAGAGGTGCTATTTCGCACTCGTCCGGCCACACCTTGAATATGCAGCGAGCATATGGGATCCGGTGCAGAAATACTTTGTCCGGGAACTTGATAAAATACAAAGGAAAGCTGCGCGATTCGTCAAAAACAGCTACGGGCGTACAGACAGCGTTACACAGATGTTAAATGAATTAGGCTGGGAGCCGCTAGAGACTCGGAGGCTACGCGCTAGGCTTAGATTACTTGAACAATTGAGAATAGATATCTTTCAGAGCGACACGGAGAACATCATATTAGAACCCCACTATATTTCCAGGTCCAACAGAAACGATGAATTAAGAGAGGTATTTTGCCGAACGGATAGGTATGGAAATTCGTTTTTCCCCCGAACAATAAGGGACTTTAATAAATGCTAGGCGTAATTTCATTAGAGCGTTTCCTTTTTATATGTAAATGGCTGGCGTCCTAACACGCCTATTGAGGCGGCTTGCGGGGTAGTATGTAGATGTAGATGAACTTAGGTACAACCTTGTGAGTCAACGCAAGGGCGTGTAGCATGGGGCGCAACCCGTGGGGAAATGAGGAAACATGTGGGGAGGAGGAAATGGGGCGTGATGAGAGAGCTGTTTTTTTCCGTGGATCTCTCGATCTGTTGTCGTTGTGAATGGTGCTTGGACAGATGAAAGTCTTGTGCCTAACTGTGCGTCTCAGCGTCTTTCTTTCATTTTGTTACTTTGTCAGCTCTACAGATATAGTATGGGGGGGAAGTACCTTTCGTCTCAATAAAAATTCTGGGAAGAGAATTTTTCTTGGAATCTAACAGGGAGGTCTTCGTCGCCCGAGATCTTTAAAATTCCCCACTTCATGAATCCCATCCCCTTAAAACTCTGTGGCACAAATGTTTCGATGTGATTTCCTCTTGTATAACAAAGTTTAAAGTAATAATCGGCAATTGCATTAATTTCGACCTTCCTCTTTTGACATTTAGAATTAAAATTTTACGAATCCAATGGAAGTCCACTTTTGCTCTAATTTTTCGGTCATCAGAAAATTATCAGATTTTTATTGTAATTCTGATATTAGTATTATGTAAAAATGCAATGGGAGCAATAGATGGCCGATATCGTTAACTTTTGGGACGCCGAATGTCATGCTAACCACGTCGGAACTAATAATAGTAATAATCATTTCGTTTGTCCAGATGACACAATACACGACACAAAGTAAGTGCAAAGGACGCTTCAAATATACACAAAAAGAGAGGAAATCTCCAGAAAACCCTTGGATGTAAATATTCATTCGCATAGCAGTAGCGTTTTTTAGAGAATTAAGTAAGAGTCCTTTTTTATTTAAGATATTGTTTCAATATTCTTTAAAGAAACTGTTAAAAATTGCACGAGGCCCTTTATCTGACATGTATGGATTACTTAGTCTTACAAAATGGTCATTACATCTTCTGGTGTTGTACGAATAGATTCCATGGTTCATACCTAGGCCACCAGTATGTTTCTTTGCATAAATAACAGAGTGGTGCAGATTCATACTCGGTACATTTCAGATACTTACGGCGGGAAATTTTTTTTTATTAGACCTTTAAGAAGAGGTCTCCAGGTCTCCAGTGAGCTCGCAGATGCTGCTTACGCAATGTTTTGATCCCTTTTTTTTGGATAGTTTAAACAGTTTGTAACATAGAGGATGATCCCCACAGTACAATTCCGTTACAGTAAAATAAGACATTACAGAGTAAAATAAACCATGGTACAAGATTTTCAACACCCATAAGCCAACAGTATGTTTTAGTATGGTAAACACATTATAGACTGATTTAATGTTTTTAGTCAGAAAACTAATGTGATAATGTGTAAATAGATTGCAATTAGCATATACCCCAATGAATTTTAAGTTATTGGCCACTCTAAGATCAGTGTAAACAAGAGGGTTGTTGTCAATCATTCTTTACTAAGTTGAAAAAATTGTGACTTGTGTGTCACTATTTAGTATTATATTATTGATATCGCATCAGATTGGTGCGATACCAACAATATAATACTAAATATTGGTTTCCAATTGGTTTCGCACTATACTTTGCTGCAGTGATTTTCCAGGTATCATGTGGTTCTGCACTGCTGCATATGCCGGCAAGACACTCACATCGTCAGCAAATAACACGTGTTTTCTTCCAGGATTTGCAATTACTTTGGATAGGTCATTGATAAAAATTAAATAGAGGACTGCACCCAACACTGCTCCTTGAGGCACATCTTTACTAACATATTTTGGGGCAGAGAAAAAAATAGAATCTTAATAATTTATTTCTGCTGTTTACTTTGTATTAATTAGATAAGTTTTTAACCAGTTTCGAGCTACTCCTCTGATACCCAGATACCATATCAATTTTTCATGACCTACAGAATTAAAGGCCTTACTCATGTCAATAAACATACCCATAGCCTTGGGTGTTCATCAATTTGTTGATTTATATAGTCAAATGCGTCAAAATTTTGAAATTTCCGGCCAAGCTAATCGCAAATTGGGACTTGTTAAAATAATAGGTACTTAACAAGTTAGGGAAATCAGCTACTTCTCCCTTGTTAGAACCCACTTGGAATACGCTGTCAGCATTTGGGATCATTATGAGGTAAGCTTAAAAACCGAGTTAGAACTCGTACAGCGAAGAGCGGTAAATACGTTAAAGGCTAATAATATGATAATATCGTTTTATGATAATATCGTTTGTGTTCCTGATCTTTTGCAGCAACTGGAATGGGAATCGCTTTCAGACCGTCCATTAAATTTTAGACTCAATCTAACCAATTTATTTTCGGACGACGCAAATAACATTTTTACGAAATCCGATATACAACGGTAGATTAGATCATGAAAACAAAATCAGGGAACTAGACCGCATAACAGACAGATTCAAAATGCCATTTTTCTGCGAACGATAAGGAACAATAACAGCTGCCAATGAGATTTTTAACTAGGTTTGTCAATAGGTAGTGTAACTAGTTAGTTGATTTACTCCCTTATACTTGTATGGTTATCTGTTACCTAATACTCACAGCACTCTGAGCATACTTTCAGTATAGTTCTTCTATCTTTGTACATTTATATAGTTGCAAAATACTAACGGTCCTTCTAAAATTGGCAGCAAACGTATAGTGTACTGCATGCTTGTGAGGCTTTGTCTCCTGACACGCATTAGCGATTTATGCTTCTGATTAGTGATTCACATTTTAATATTAATTTTTCATGATTTTCAGAATCAAAGGCCTTACTCATGTCAATAAACATGCCCTTAACCTTTTGATTTTTATCAATTTGTTGAATTATATAGTCAACTGTTTGAAATAAAATCTGTTCTATAGATTTACTTTTTCGAAAACCATACTGGTAAACTGAAAACAGATTAATTAGTCAGGTAATCAATTAGTCTGTTGCAGTATCCAAAAGTGTTTTGCCAAATTGTGTGATTAGATATATTGGTCGAAAATATTTTGTTATTTCAGAGTCGCCATTATCTTTGTACACTGGCATCTTAGACATATTTATGGCCTCGGGATAAACTCCTTCAGCCGGACATATATTTATTAGGGATGGCAAGGTTTTAAGATAAGATCCACACTGTCTTTAATACATTTTCCGGTAATACCGTCTAAATCGGATGAATTATTTTCCCTATCTTAAGAACATAGGAACGTATATCGCTTTCTCTACAAGGTATAAGATACATTGACAAATATTTGCCCCAATTATGTTGAGGCTCGGTGTTGTCAGCACAGTTTAGAATGGATTAGTTAAAAGCATCACAACTGTCAGTGGCATCTGTTATTGTATTTAGGGAGTCATCAATTACTTGTGATAGCACCGTAACTACTTTGGCATCAGTATTGTTTTTAATGATTTTCCGGACAGGTTTGGAATAGATAGACACATTCTCAATGTACGCATCATTTCCTCTTTTGTAATAATCCTCAATTTTATAAATTTCTTTTTTAAGCAGGAGTATTGCTTACGTATTGCAACATAATTTAAAATTTTATTTGTAATGATATTCGCGTTATGATAGTGACATGTACTGAATATCAGGTGTCAACCAATTTTTACTCTTTTAATTCTTTTTTTTATGTTTTCTGGAATATATGTTTTACCAACTCAATTTGGAACGCAATGTTAATGTGTAACGCATAAAGGTGCTTTGATATTAGGGCAATATTCCACAGAGTAAAAATTCTTCGCCTTGACCGGGGTTCGAAGTCGGATACCTCGATTTCGCGCCGAGTGAAGTGAAGCCAGTGAAGCTACCGAGGCGCCCTCCTCCCTTGCGGAATTTGAGGGCTTTATGGGAACAGGTGGTTCTGGACAACCGGACATATGATGATCTCGAAATCCACGGAAGGGGAGGAGGACACCTCGGTAACTCAACTGATCAAAGCACTCGGCGCGAAATCGAGTGATCCGGGTTCGAATCCCGGTCAAGGCGAATTAATTTCCTCTGAGGAATATCGCACTAATGTGCACTTGCGAGTGACTCCATAAAATGTAATACAGTGGCTAGTCCCGGTATACCCAAAATTTGTTATTAAAAATGTATCTATAGGAATATTAACAATGTAGGGACCATTAATATCAGACCAATCCTGTTTCTTTAGTATTAATTGGAAGTAGTTAATATTTGGCTCATTAAGGAATCTTAGATGCATGATTAAGTTAAGATGAGGTTTCATATGAACACTGAATGTGAATGATATTGCCAGATGGTCAGATAGAGCGAGGTCATGGACTGTGGTTTCTGCTTTACTTATACTGTAATCAGTGTAAACATTATATAGCAAGGTTTTTGTGCCTGCAGTTATTCTTTTTGGGGCATTAACCAGAGGAGTAAGGTTAAAAGTGCTTAAGATATGCAAAAGGTGTATTTCTTCTTTCCCGTCAATCAACAGATTACTGTTAAAACCTCCGGCAAATTTAATGGTGGGTCTTCGTCAATGACAATAACAGGTTTTCCAAATTATCCATAAAAGTATTGAAGCAACCAAGAGGAAACTTAAACACAGCCAATATAGTAATGATTTTCAACATAAAACTTAAAATATTCAAAGGTTTGCTCTGCATTTAGATTCTGCACTTTGAATCAAACATTTGTGACGGCGTAAGTATTTTTCACAAACATTACTACACCACCATGACAAATATTCTTGCGACGAAAAGAGTCACCAACAACATGCCCAGGAATTGTAACAGATACAACTCTCATTTAGTGCTTACATAAGCAAATAAAATAAGGCTAGTCATCACATGCTACCGTTTCAAGCTCAGAAATTTTCTGACGTAAACGTTGGATGTTTAATAGCAGCATCTTACACTGCTATTTTTCAACGTATATTTGCGAGTGAACTATACATGAGGGAGGTTTAAATGAGCTTGGCGAAAAAAAAGGTTAAATGGACAGGTGGTTTTTGCGGGACTGTTAAATGATTTACTGATATCGGCATTTACAGCTACCTGGAAGGAGGCATATTCATCGCTCTTTACAACAAGTTTTTCAGTTTCCATATCGTTATGGGATATAATCGGTATTTTGTGGAAGATAAATTTTTTAATCTATTTGCCGTAGTTTCTGGACAAATATCATCGATAACTACTACATTATTCTATCAGTTAGAAAGGCGTGTATCCAATTCAATTGTTTTCATTCTTTTTATATGACTGCACTCTGAATTTGCGTTCGCTGGAAAGAAAATCATTGTACGATTTCTTAGGATTCGAGAATAGCGCATGAAACTCACATGTGTTTCACATGACTTTAAGATATCACGGAGGAATCAGCCAAGTGTGGGTTTCGAATGGTTCTTCCGTCGTGGTTGAAGTTTCGACTATCTAAGAAGTTCAGGATAAAGCACCCTTTTTTTGTACAGAGGAGTAACTTGCAGGAAATACGGCGTCACGACATACGTGGGTGATGTGCTGAATCTGATTACTTTTTTACTTATTTTACTTTCTGATTGTAAGTAAAATAGTGTATTAAATTAATTCCTTTTGGGATTTTCCTCGTCTTGGAGAGTTAAAACCCAAAATTATGAACAAATCCCCTCATGAAATCTCTGGCAGAGGAAAAGAAACGTTGGGTTTTCAACTAAGATGCAGGGATTCCTAAAAGTAATTATTTTTGTAAAAAATGGACAGCGAAAGTTTTAACAATAAAATATCGATTTATCAATTTATTTAGTAACACATAAAATTTAGTTAATAATAATTGCGTAGTAAATTTTACAGCTAATTCTGTTTATGAAAAACTTATGTTCATATTATGATTTCGATACGCTCTAGATCCATCCATAATCGCTCCTGTTCCATCATAGGTATGTGGGTCTAGGTATTAACCAGGCTTCTCCGTAAAAATCCAGCTTCTATAATAAATTACGCTATATACTTGTCCATCCCGTGTTTACTTAGTAATACAAATACATTTTTTTAAATCTACTTTTTCCTACTCGAAGTAATAGGCTCCGAAAGTTTATTCATATCCATGCCTCTTTTCCTACCTGAGCATTGAAGTAGCTCATGAAAGTGTGGACTTTATCAGTTGATTGTTTCTTAAGTTCTTCGAGAGCCTCTTATGCTTGTTTTAAGTACTCTACTTGTGGTGCGTATATGTGGGTCATGTTTAGTATCATATTTAATTGAGATATTTATAATACTTTCAGAAACATAATTCACTTCCTTTGGTAGGTTATTCATACTCATATTGATGTACGCATAGGCTTACGCCATTGCTTGCGTCGTTGCCCAGTGCAGCGTGAAAACCGCTCTCCGGTCTTTCCGCCTTCCCAAATTGTTTCACCGAGGCCTAAAATATCTGAGTTTTCTGTTTGTCATAACATCTAGCTATTAATTCATCATTTCATTCGCTTAACGTCAACATACTTGGTGTCCCAGTTCTTTACACCTAGTGCACGTCTCTTGCTCATATCCTTGAAGCCTATCTTAGCACGAAGCTTCGTTTGGTCTTTTCAAGCTATAACGACTCCCCTGCTGGATAGCTAGGCCTGTCTTCAGCAGAGCTGCCTCGTTAGCCCCCTGCCTCTCTCAGTGTTCCCACGTGACCTTGCCAACAACCTCAGCTGCCCCGGGGCACAAGGCCCGATTGGAATCGCTCGTTCGAGCCCTCCCTCATGCAATTCACTGCCCGTCTCCCACGGAACTTTGGGGGGAGATGTGCATTCTCTAAATGGGAAATTCATATCGAATAAAATCTCTCCGTGCAATTTCATGCTATTTCATCCGCCACCTACCATGGTATTGACGTTTATTTCATCCCTTCGAGGAGGCTTAAAGTGTCGACACCATTAACAGTTATTTATAAGAATTGTGCGTAGTGATTTGGTATGAGATTGAAGATGAAATTATGTCATTATCACGAAGTTACGTGACACACACACTTTCGTATTGATAAGGAAATTTAATTCAAGTCTATGCAATTGGTCTGGTTATCTACAAGATGTCATACCTTTTTCAATTACAACCCCATCCCACTCCGTGATTGGTTATCATATTGCGTACCTATATGTTTTATCGTCCAATCAAGAACACATTAACACTTCTCCTTCTTATTATGTACTCTCTGGTATTATAGTTTAAGACCAGTTTTGACTCATGCTTAAATAAACGTGTCAAATGCAATTTTTGCGCTCAGATCTACAAGGAGGAGGATCCATCGCCATTATTTATGTCGACCCTTCGCTTTCCATCACAGCTCATTAAAAAGAAGCCGAAATAAGAATTTTAAATTTAAGATAAAGTGGACAATTACTTTATCGATTACTTTTCATTTTTGATAATGCAGTTCCAACACATCTCGCCGGACACTGTTGACTATCCAAGCTTCCCAAGAAAATTTCGTCTCTAGGATTTTGAGTGCGAGTGACAGAAGCGGAATACAGGTTCAAAGAGAGATAGTCAGCGTGCTCTGTTTTGCTGATAATATAGGAAATAAGGCATAGAATAATAGTAAGAACTGACGAAAGTACACAACTGCTGGTAAAACACTATGATGAAGTAAAAACTGAGTAAATGATAAAATAGTTTGTGATAGAATTTCAGAGGACAAAGTCATCATAAGTATTGTTCAATCACATCAAGTGGAATAATGTTGCCCTCTGTGCAGTAGGGTCATTAGAGAGGGAAGAAGCGAGGAAGATGAGGCGGACGATGTAGCTCAAACCAGGAAAGTATTATACCAGAAAAAGAACTCAATGAGCAATCAGCAACTCAACCTTGGAGGCAAGGAAGCAATACATGGAAACACATACTTGGAGCATGCTCTTAAATAGTATTTGGGTCTGGACAATTCCAGATGCAGATCAAAGAATATTAGGAGCGTAGGGAAGATGGTGTGTTGTGAAAGGAATAATGAAGCTCCAATAGATGTGGAGAAAATCACAGGGGCAACGGCCTGCCACGGTGTAAACACCGGTTCCCGATCAGTCACCGAAGTTAAGCATCGTTGGGTTCGGCTCGAGTTTGGAGGGGTGATCCTCCGATTCGTCCGAGTGCTGTTGCCCCTGTCTGCGCGTGGCAGACAGTATGTGCGAAATACCTTAGCCGTCGAAGCACGTTAAGCAAAAATACTACAATACGAAAATCACAGATGAAGGGCTACGAAATGTTAGAGAAGAAAGGTTTTTAAATGGAAAATTTGCAGGTTGAAGAAATCAACTCATTGAATATATTTCGCGTCACGGCATTGTATAACAGTACTATAAAAAATAGGAAGCATGAATCGCCGAGGAAGGAGACCACGGATGGAAAACTTGATTCAAATTATAAAGGGGTGCTAAAATGAATACTTATATAATGAATAAAAAAGTTATCTCTGAGAGTAGAGTGGGGGAGAGTCGCAGCAAACCCATCTTCGTGACGACGGCTATTGATGAAGGTGACGATGACGTGTCAGAATGTGATTTTAGACCCCGGAGCCCGTCTGATAGGTTATTCATTACAAGTGTGGTCTTTAAGTGTGGGCACATTTTCGGATATGCTTACGTCGCCGGAAATAGCTTCACCTGCGATTCACGAGAGGTGCACAGCAAGAGTGGACGTTCTGGTTTGGACACGCTCTAGTAGGCGAGGATCTAATTCACAGCGTGTTATAATCGTTGAACGAGATATAAGGACTATCCGAGATGCGATTGCATCTTAATGATTGGAGAGCACGGAATCCCCGAAGTGGAACACTTAATTGGCGCCTTGAGTGAAGGCTCACTGTGCTCGGGTGGAGTTTTCCCTTTGGTGTTCCTCGGCCTGGAGTTCGCCATCGGTGCCTGTGCTAAGGGCCAACGCGCGGCCATTAGGGCCGAAAAGGAGACGGGCGTTTAATGGCCCGGGGCAAGGATTACTGCCTCGGCCCATATCGGTAGCGCGGCCCATTACGCGACCTAGCGGAGGAAGTAAAGAACTCTTGAAGGGGCGAACGGGGGCGCGCCTAATTAGCACCTACCTATAGTAGTGTGCTCTTTCATTCAATGGAACCTCCATTCAGATCTGCCAACGTGCCCCTAGCACAGAGTAGGGATATATCTTTACTCTGTGCCCCTAGTTTTTGCGTGTAAAGGAGTAAACTCACATTTATAGTCAATTAGAGTTGTGCTGTTTTTTCTCGAAAGTTCACGTTGAAAAAGAAATACTGATGACCCTCGAAGGATATATTTAAAACGTTAACCTGGCCATAAGCACTAAATAAGAACATATTTTGATGGTACGCTGAAAAAGCATTAAATGCAATAGACTTAATTAGGACGTTACTGCAGTGAACACGTAGATGCAGTAAACATCGCAGCCCCTGCAGCAACGTCTTAAGAAATGCAATCGAACTCACAGACGCAATATCGCCCCGTGGTGGGACAAGCGTGTGTGTCTCTTCCAAAGCGGTAGCAGCCCAAAACACGTTCACCACAAACAGCACTTTGATGCGTAAACACTGACTTCAATGACATTAGGGATCACTTTTGAAAACCCGGAAGACCTGCCTTGTCGGTTTGTATGACTTAAATATGAATGTTAATGTTAATCTATTAAGCGCACTGCATTTAAAAAAATTGATTTCTAATAACTCAAGACAAGGATATTCACAACTCTTTCTTATAATAATTTCTCCAAAGAACTAACATCTGTAGGCAAGCGTATGTATTTACGTTTATAGTAAAATGACATCAAATAAATTTTGCTTAACATTAAATCCCCACTCATTGCTTTTTGATCAGTAGTTAACTGGGTGTTATCTGATATGAATCGTGGTATCGAAATACCTTTTACAATTAAAATAGAAAACGATATTTTTTCCGTAGAAGTTCGAAACTTGGTCGATAGTGTGCCAGCCATCCGTTTAGGGTCCCAGACGCTCTTCGTCATTCGCCTCCAGGCATCCGAAATTCATTTTCTATACCCTTACTCTCCTCCTCTTACCCCCGGCACTCTTCCTCATGTAAGTACGAATCCTCTACACGCCTACATACCTACCAATTTAAACATCCGCCATATATTTTGTCTGCCTACATTTTAATTTATGTCACCAATGGTATCGCCCCATTAACTCAATCAGCATTTGAAGAGCATATCCTATATTAATAATGATGACTGATTAAAATACTTAGTTCTTTTCTAAAAAAGATTTATTGTACGACGCGTTTCACCGATATACGGCATCGTCAGGCACAGAAAATTAATTTTACCGCCGTTAATCGGTGAAACGCGTCGTACAATAAATCATTTTGCATAAATGTACTAAGTGTTATCATTAATAATGAGTACTAATGTAATAAACTTCTACGAAATGATGCCAGCCACTGTCCTCTGCTCAGGCGCTGGCTAAAGTTATTCCTAACACATTCTATATGTTTCCTTAAATAGATAATATACATTTACGTGGGCTAGATCATTGGTCGCTAACCTTTTTTACCTATCGCGCAACGATGCCCCAATAAATTACTTTAGAACTTTTGGAAACAATTACCCAAAAAAAGGAGATATAATAATGTTTTCATTAAAATAATGCATTTACATTGTACAGCCAAACATGGTTGAGAAAGTTGGTGTCTTCGTCACGTACAGTATAATGCACTAATATAAATAATGAGTAAGAAAACGATAAGTCATTAATTTCATTTAAATATTCTACTATATGATTGGCAGGTTCTTGGACAGTCTCCATTCTACACCCTCAATTCTGTACATAGTCTCTTTTCCCTTCTAGGGATGTCCCGCCATTAGATCCCTCTTCAATTCTTTATATCTTCTACCTCCTCTTATTTCGTCCAGAATTCCTATCCTCTTCCACGCTTCGCCAGTGTTCTCCCCTCTATCACTCTCTTCAACATGCCCTCTCCTCTCAAAACCTCCTCCATCCATCTCTTCTGCCTTCTCTGAACCTCTGCCACAAGCTTCCTCTCCTCTCCGACCATATCCAATACCTCCTCGTTCGTCTTCCTCGCCATCCAGCTCATCGTCTTCATCTTCCTCCAAACCCACATCTCAAATGCCTCAAGTCTACGCACATCCTCCCTTCGCAATGGCCAAGTTTCCGACCCATACAGCACCACGCTCCAGATTAAAGTTTTCACCGGCCTTTTCTTGACGTCTCTTCTTAAATCCCCCTCATCAATTCCCTTCTCTGAAAAAATTCTTCTTAAGCGAACGCAATTCTTCATCTGATGTCCTTACCACTAAACCCATTTTCCTCCAAAATACTACCTAAACTGTTCAACCTGCTCTATCTTGTGCCCTCGCACCCTTATATTCAGCCCCACCGTCTGATTTCTAGAAAATGTCATCACTTTCGGTTTCTTGTGGTTTATCTTCTTCATCTCACACCTTTCGCACTGAACCTCTAACGCATACCTATGACTGTAACCCCTTGGAAGACTGAATAACCAATGCTTGATCATCTGCAAATCTCACTGATTTTATCAGATCCCCTCCTACCTTTATTCGTACCTCCTTATCCCCCCATGCCTCCCTTACCATTTCTTCTGAATGCACGTTAAAGAGCCACGGCGAAAATAGGTACCACTGCCACAATCACCGTCCTGTCGTGGTCCATCCCGACTCGGTGCCCACGTCTAGTCATACAATCGAACGACGAATGTCGCAAACTCACACACAATGACCAGAGAGGTTTAGAAGAACACCACCTTGATAGCCACCGACAGATCGACAAAAAGGGAAACAGAAGAGATATTTTCGTAATGCTTTCGTCTGCCGTTCCAATATTTATCGTGACGATAAGCAAGCAACTATCACTTATCCTTTTCCCGAATTTTTATTATTTTATTTATTTATTTATCTCACGCAACCAAAAACGGCACAATGGCTAATTAAATTGGTCGATGCGACGAAATAAATAAACATAGAACAACAATAACGAAAAACACGAAGAATCCTTAATATTCATGACCGTGCGGTGTGCATGTGGCGGTCCGCTTGCATGCTGCATTTTGGTGACCTGTCACCCCCTGCCAAACACCCTAGAGGTGGCTCGCTGAATAATATGTAGATGTAGAATGAAATAAAAAATAAAAACATCAGCACAAAAACAAAATTAACCGACTTTTTCCTGATATTTTCCCGGAATGACTAAATTCCCAACTTTTTCCCGAAATTACTAAATTCCCGAATTTTTCCCGGATTCCTGACTTTTCCCGACTGATAGACACCCTTTAAAAGTTAAAAGTACTTTGGCGCAACAGGCGTAACTCTATGTCTTCCACTCAAGTAACTGCAGCGGAATAGTGAAAATCCAGTGATAACTTTATGCAAAATTAGAATTCCCGGATCCATGACACCTTCTGCAATATTTATAATGGTTTCAAAAGCATATTATACTCTACCATGTTCATTTAAGAGAGTTCCATCATGCCCTTTCCATTTTGCTTCCCTAGTCTCACTATCCTTCTTCGTCTTTCCGGTCCCCCCCCCCCCTACTGCGATGTCAGAGCCGGAAACAATGAGTTGGCAGCGTTTAGAAATACATATTATTCTGCTGTAAATCAAGTTTTTGTGGGTAATGCTCTCTCACTTCAGATGTTACCATGGTTTTGACCAAAGCAGAATGTTCTTGCAAGGATAAAAACTGAGCATCTCCTCTATTTCACCAAAATTAAAACAAAAATGTGATGACATATTGGAAATAATTATACAGTTAAGCCAGAACTATTAATTTCAGCAAAGATATCAGACCCACATTACAAAAGGGAATTCATTCAACTCGATGATATCAGTTGGAAATTGCCGGAGGAGAAAGTTCCGTGGACATTGAGTTTGGCCAATTGGCCTCAGATTGTCTGGGCCGATATGACGGCCACAAAGACACCCAGGATTCCCTATCATCATCTTAGAATGCCGTTTGTTAAATGGTTTAGGTCCCAGTCCAAAAAGCCTCTTTTGCCTTAAATTATCTTCTAATTTTTTGCCGTTATTAGCAGCAGTTGAGAAAATGTTGCATTAATGACAACTGTGTCACGTGCCTCTACATTACTGCACTTTTTAATTGGAAATGTCACTGGAATGGTGAAATATAAGACATTATAATTTCGAAAGTGTTAGCTTCATAAGTTCTGCATGGAAATTTTCAAAATATGCCAACCCAGCAATTTGATGGATAGACATTTATAGTACTACGTCCTTGAGAAATGTTTTTTTCGATTTACCTTTCCAGTGTAGCTTGCCAAAGTATATAGTAACCTTTTTGTATTGATAGATGAACAGATTTCTGAATGAATGTTAATCTTTTCCGCAATTTATTACAAACATTTGTAATATAATTTATCTGCAATTTTATTACAAAAAATTGTAATAAGATTAATCGAAGAAGTTTGAAAGCTATAAACATGGGATGCCTTTAGCGTGAACGCATCGCAATTCACCGCCTCTTTGAGAAGTGCTATCATCCTCAATGTGAGTTCACTTGTAAACCGAGTGAATGGGAAATTTTAATCACTAAAATTACATCGCTTTAAACATGTTGATATGGAGTAAATTTCATTATCTATAAAACAGACCATGATACATTTTCGTAACAATTGCTGACTGATCTAGTTAACTGATCGCAACACTGAGATTTTAACTGGGGTGACTTCTATTAGAGATATTAAGGGACTGACCATCTGTGCCAACACCTATTAGTAGTAGAATCTTCCTTAGTGATCATGTTGAATAAATAATGGAAATTCCTACCATAATCAGATAAAAAAGTAGTTTTTAGACCTATATTTTAAAATTGTCGAAAATTTCCCTGTTTTCTATGACTGGGAAAAATATAAAAAATCATATTTTCCCCAAAATGTCCGTTTTTTTCCCGCGGCCTCACATCACTATCTAGAACAAGAGCATTTAATGAATTCCATATTTGAGAATAATCCGTGAAAACGGTGGCGTTGCCTCGTCGTGTCTTATCTTACTTGCCACTTGTAAACCAGGCTAAAGGACCTTTCATATGTTGATTTCCCGGCGTACATGATGTATGAATTCTTCTCGGGTATATCTCACTCGCACTAACTGTTCACGATACGACACGGTCACTAAGATGCGTTCTGACCTATTGAGTGGGAATCACGTTCAGAATATTTGTTGAATAAATCAAGGTTTTGAATCGTCGTTCTATCTCATATAGAGCCACTAGGAAAACCGGATAAAACGTGGAAATATTGGAAACGTGTGACTTTCGGCGTCTCACAAATACGCGAGTTTGGTTCCCTATTATTCCTTTTTAGAATCATCGTTACTAACCACAGATTAAGCAGAATAATAAGATTCCTCGCTGAAGATGAGGTCACCTATCCAGAAACTACGTGGAGGCAGATTTAAGAGGCCCATTTCAATCATTCTGATTGCTTTGAGTGGGGGCTCAAAATTAATCACAGAGAATGCACCGTAGGGCACTCTTTGTGATAAAATCACATAAACGGCTCGTTTATAAAGTGGTGGGTGTTTTTATGTTAATTTAGAGGGTGAATTCGACTACCGGGACATTGTCAAAGCTTTGGACCTATTGTGGGGAAATGCAATTTAAAAACATTTTTGGCTTAGCATTAAATGGATTAAAATTTCCCTCATTTGCCTCGAGGACTGTGGTGCTTACGGCAGAAACATGGGCATCGTATGCATCGATATCTACATCTACAAAGTACCCTCCAAGCCACCTCAGGGGTGTGTGGCAGGGGGTGAGTATTCACCAACATACTATACCCTACATATACTATACACTATACCCTAAAGTTAGAGTAACTACGACTAATTATGCATTTGCATACATCGCTAATGCTTGTCACAATACGAAGCCTCACAAACATGCACTACACTACAGATATTATCACAATGGAGGGGGACCGTTAATATATTTGTATTTTGAAACTACACAAATGGACAGAGACTCGAGACTTGTGTAGAAAACATGCACGGCGTGCTGCTAGTACTAAGTAACAGATAAGGATTCAAGTATTAGGGAGTACTACTGCTACTAAGAGCTACACTATCTATCGACAAACCTAGATTAAAATCTCATTGGCAGCTGTTATGGTCCCGTATCGTCCGTGGGAAAAATGACATTTTAAATTAGTCCGTTCTGCAGTTTAGATCCTTAATTTTATTCTCATGATCTGATCTACCATGTCGAGTCGGAATTCGTAGAATATTATCAACGTCGTCAGAGAATAGACCGGTTTGTAACTTGCATAATAGATTGAGTCTTAATTTTTTTTAATCAACGGTCTGACAGCTTTTCCAATCCCAGTTGCTGCAAAAGGTAAGTAACGCTAACGAGATTATCATAACAAACTTTAACGTATCTTGCCGATCTTCGCTGCACGCGTTCTAACTCAATTTCCAAGCCTATCTCACATAGATCCCAAATACTGGCAGCATATTCCAAGTGGGGAGGGAGAAGTAGCTGATTTCCCTAACTTTATCGTCGCACTTGCCAAGTACTCTTTTAACAAATCCCAATTTACGATTAGCTTGACCGGTAATTTCTAAATTCTCAAATATGTTTACCCCACGAGAGATCATTAGTCAGTTTAACTCCGAGGTATTTAACCGATTCTACAGTCTCTAATTTGCTGTTGTTTATGCAATAGCTGTTACAAGGAGCGTTTTTCCGTTTCCAAAAATTCATAACAACGCATTTTTTCAGGTTTAATTCTAGCTGACACGCATCGCACCACTCCTGTATTGCCTCGAGGTCATTAGTTTGTGCTTCCTTATCATTAAGGCTACAAATTTCTCTATACAGCACTGCGTCGTCTGTAAATAATCTAAGCTTACTGTAAACTGTTTCACCGATGTCGTTTATGTACAAAAGGAACAGAAGTGGGCCTATGACACTTCTCTGTGGGACACCCGAAGTGACATTTACTTAATTAGAGATAGCGCCATCTAATACAACCCTTTGCAGGCGATTGATTAAGAATTCTCTATTCCAGGAAGTTACGTCGTCGTCTAACCCGTAGAATTTTAATTTCATGAGTAGCTTATTGTGGGAGACTTGATCAAATGCCTTTTTAAAGTCAAGAATAATTGCATCAACTGGAACGTTATGTTCACCTGAGACTAAAATATCGTGGGCACAAATTGTTTTTTTGATCTAATTGAGTTGCGAATGTGGAGCACTCATTTCATAAAGCCTCTATGAAGTTCTCGGCAGAAGGTGACGTCTGTCAGCTTAACTGGCTAGAGAACTCGGCGCGATATTGAGGGATTTGGGTTCGAATGTAAGTCCATGCGAATGATTTTATCATTTTGAATTTCACCAAATTACCTTAAATAATGAAATACCCCTGGGTTGAATTCCGCACACTTAATCTCCAATGCAATAAAAAGTGCTACATTTAAATTAAAAGTTTCTCTATTAGTTTCCATATTTCATGAAAATTATTGGTTAATCAGATGTCATCCAGTGTAACCATCTGAACTCTTAATCCCTGAATGTGGATAGGAAGTCAAAGTGTCGATTGCCATGGAATGAGCGATTGAGGAATTACTCTCTTGGTTTGCTCCAGAAATAAACGGTTCGTTTAGGATTTAGATTTGAAGAAAGCTAGAAGTAATCATGGCCATTTTCGGCATGCAAGTCCTGTAAAATGGAATTCAGAAGCGTAGTCCTAGACGCTGCCTTTCGACATCATCAGGATATGTTTCCTGAACTTGCTGCTCAACATTTCGAGGGAAAACTTGTAGCAGCAATAAATATTATTGAGTAGAATCCAAAAGTTTTTAATTTGAAGTTGTCTTCACTAACAAGGGAATTCCTCAATGTTTTTGGCCTCACACAACAATCTCAGAATGAAGATCCCTCCATTACCATCATTCATCACTAAGCAATCATGAAGATTGACCCACCCTGCAGCTCTCCAATCCTCTCGTCCCTCCCTGCTTACCATTTCACCCTCACGGTAAGTCTTTACTTCGACGTCTTTCATAATTTGCTTGAGGTATTCCATCCTTGGTCGCTTTCAGTTTCTTCCCATTTGCCTCTTTTCCCAGTACTCTTTTCAAAATGTTGTTATGCCGATTTGAGCTTTTGCAGAAATATCGGCTTTATTTTACAAGGAGCGAAGGCTCGATGCCAGACTTACTACTATGAGATCCATTGTGCGTCTCACCTGATATACCTTTTACATTGATCTTTCCGTGCTTCCTTCCGTCTTATTCAAATTGCACGTTGATTCACTCCCAATTGCCCTCAGCCTAGTACCTTAGACTCTTTAAACCTATTCGCCCCTTTAACATCTCTCTAGTCCGGACACATTTTCCCCTTGCATTCCTCGATCTTTTCCTCTCAAATTATCCACTTTCCTCCTTTCATCTGTTATTCAGTGTTGACTCTCATGTGTTCCCTGTCAACTGAACAAAACCATCGAATCACCATCCTTTCATACTTGTCCATCGCCGGAGTATGATAAATTGAAGACATTGAAATTAGCTCGTCCTCATCCACTAAACGAATTCATCCGTGGACGCCTTGAAGACACTGCCCAAAGCGTCGTCTTCCATTTTAACCTCTCATCCTCCTATCTCTCTCTCTTTCTCTCACACCGCGTCAAGTCAATGCGTCAAGGCATTAATCAATGCGTCAACTTTTCTCCTCTAAAATTTTTGTCAGCTCACCCCCTCCCAATCCCTCACATCTGACACCTCTCCATTTTTCTTCCAACGCCGTCTCCATCCAAAAACACCGGTCAATCACTCACTCGCTCACTCTCTCAATCAATCTTCGATCACTTATAAGCGCCCTTCGATCACATGCCTTTCTTTCCCTCTACGAATCTTTCAATCTCTTCTCAATCTCTCTGAAATGAACTCTCTGACGTGACTATGAAATGAAAGTATCCTTGTGGAAAGAACAGTGTCATTAGAATGCTTTATTTTATTCTGTAGACAATATTGCGTCAACTGACAAGGAAATCGCATGATTTCTACCTCGCAATTGTCTGTGAGTCCGAATTCAGGATCGGCTCTATTTTTTCGTGTGAGGTTTTATGCAACTACCATTCTGAAATAAGGAAAGACTAGGATGAAACTTGGTAAACATATAAATTGTTCCTCGTTAGTGTAAATTGCTGTCAAGTAATCAATTGTGAAGTGTTAATCTTGAAGTAAAATTTTAGCGTCATATAATTACTATGTAACCCGTGCGAAAATATTGCACTTTCACGCTATCAGGGAATAAGTATGTTAAGGAAACGGTGTAATTGGGTTTTAAATATAGAAGAAGGTGTATCACAAAGTACATTACTTATACTTGTTTTCTTGCAAAAATATACAAAACATATGAATACGATACAGACAAGAGAGTTTATCGAAACTTTTAAGTCAAATTAATGGGTAAATAGTGAAATTTGAGATTGAGATTGTATTTTTTGTCAGAAGCCGGTGATTCAACGTTTAAAATGGTCCTTCATTTATCACTGTAGGTGCAGTATTACCGGAGCATATACGGAATGACAGAAAAAGACCTTTCTGTAATAATATATGGGTCATTCCACCTCAATTCAACAAACGTTTGTCCCTTAGGGTCTCAGATTTTGATAAAAATTGGTGTACGAGTACAATATTACCTCAAACTGAATACCCTCAAACCGTTTTGTGAAAAAAATGTTTTGAGTGAATTATGCATATTTTCATTTTTTCGCATTTTTAGCAAAAATCCGAGCCCAAAATCATATAATCACTTATATCTCCACTTGTAATTGTCATATAACAATGATTAATAGCTTTTATTAAAGCTAAATCTTTATTGAATGCAAATATATCAATAAAAAAATATTTTCTTCTATACCCTATTGTTGTAAATTACTAATGTTTAAAAAATTGTTAATAAACTTTTCTCAAATACTCCATCTCAGAATTGGCCGAAACTTTTTTACCGTAATTTAAACATATCCAGCTAACTATTCCAAAAATAAAATTTAGTGGAAATTCATAAATACGATTTTTATAAATATTTAAACATTTACAATTTTCTCTCGCGCGGCCCGTCAGCTCCCCATTTGCAATACATACAGCAGACACGCGATGCAAGCCTAAACATTTCCCTAATTGCTCAAGGTCGTGGCTTTATGAGATAAAAATATGTTATAAACTATGAATGTTAACAAAAATTTTTATTTGTTATGTTAAAGGGATGTTTACAGAGAAATTTACCGTTGAGCTCCACTTTCTCTGCGCGAATTTTTTTCTAACTACTCCGACACAATCGATTGAAAACTAACGAGAAAGCAAAAGCCTTGTATTTATAACAAATGTAAAATGGCTAAGTTAGCATGCTTTCCGTAAACATATGATGTCCTACCTTGTAGGAAGGGGTCCTCTCGGAAATATTTTATTTGAGGATCCTGTTACTCCTGCCTGCAACTACAGCTGAATCCTCGTCCCTTGCTTGGACGAAGAGAGTCTCTTCATTAAAACACTCCATTTGATTCGGGTATTGCTGCATGAAACTCCCTAATGCCTGGTATACTAACTGCCTGACGAAATCTTTTCGCAAGTACATCGGAATGTTTTCCAATTTCTTCTTTCTTTGCGTATCCAAAATCCACTTCTAAAATATGTTCTTTTACCCGTTTAAAGAGTTCTATAGGTGTACGCATTTGTTTTTCGTATGGAAGCTGAAGACTTGCTCTTGCTGCTAGTCTTTTCAAAGTTCCTCCCAGTCCGTCACTTCGCCCTTTACCATGCGATGTAGCAAAGAAATGCCATTCTGCAGGGACTGTGAAATCTTTCATGTGAAGAGATAAGTTCTGAATGTTATACTTGTTTTTATAATGAGCAGATGCACCATCTGAATAATATTTTTCTTTTTGAAGCTTCAGAACTTTCAATTTCAAGAATTTAAGGAGAAGTTTTTGAAAAAAATGTACAGTTGATGTTATATGGTTCTGATATGATTACGAAGTTCAATGGGATTACATTATCCTAGACTTTATGGGCTATTATAGCAAGCACAGAGGTGAACTGTTGCTTGGTCGTTATTCCAGTATATACCTTGCATGCTGTCCTGTAAAACGAAAGCGTAATTTTCTGAAAAATCTGCAATGACGAGAACCTGCCCCACTTGGATGTTATGCTTTACATTTCTAAGAAAATCAGATTGATTTTTAGCAATGTAGTCATGTGGCTGAAGTTTCTGTAACTTTTCAATAAAAGTTTCAAGAAAGTTATCGGTAGATTTTGCAAAACTTTCTAGGGAGCAACGGTTAGCTTGCACCCATTGGTAGTAAGTAATGCTATGAATTAAATTTCCATAAAAGTGTTCTTCTACTGAATTCCGAATTTTGCTCGGACCAGGATAGTTTTTACATTCTTTCAAATGGCATGCCTCGGTCGCAGGGAAACACATCATTGCTGACAAATAGTCTTTACATGACAATACCGGCTCGGTGTTATCCCCTAGATTTAGTGGTGACAACCTTGCACCTAAAATCATTAATTTAACATTTTGATGCACCAGACACACGCATACGGTATGAGTTCCTGATGCTCCCGCAAGAACGCACATCTTAGGTCTGAGCTCTACAAATTTTGAAAATGAAACAGTATCTTCGGGATATTTTTCCTTAAATTACAAAATATCTCTTTCAAATTTCCTAAAATTAGTCTTCTGTTTATGTGTCCGTTTTCCGTTGTCATTAACGCAGAGAGAGTTTTCAATCGATTGTGTCGGAGTAGTTAGAAAAAACTTCGCGCAGAGAAAGTGGAGCTCAACGGTAAATTTCTCTGTAAACATCCATTTAACATAACAAATAAAAATTGTTGTTAACATTCATAGTTTATAATATATTTTTATCTCATAAAGCCACGTCCTTGAGCAATTAGGGAAATGTTTAGGCTTGCATCGCGTGTCTGCTGTATGTATTGCAAATGGGGAGCTGACGGGCCGCGCGAGAGAAAATTTTAAATGTTTAAATATTTATAAAATACACAATTATGAATTTACACAAAATTTTATTTTTTTAGTAGTTGGCTGGATATGTTTAGATTACGGAAAAAAAGTTTCAGCCGATTCTGAAATGGAGTATTTGAGAAAAGTTTATTGACAATTTTTTAAACACGGGCCGCGCGAGAGAAAATTGTAAATGTTTAAATATTTATAAAAAACGTATTTATGAAATGCCACTAAATTTTATTTTTTTAGTAGTTAGCTGGATATGCTTAGATTACGGAAAAAATGTTTCGGTCGATTCTGAGATGGAGTATTTGAGAAACAATTATTATCAATTTTTTAAATACGGGCCGCGCGAGAGAAAATTGTAAATGTTTAAATATTTATAAAAATCGTATTTATGAATTTCCACTAAATTTTATTTTTGGAATAGTTAGCTGGATATGTTTAGATTACGGTAAAAAAGTTTCGGCCAATTCTGAGATGGAGTATTTGAGAAATGTTTATTAACAATGTTTTAAACATTAGTAATTTACAACAATAGGGTATAGAAGAAAATAATTTTTTATTGATATATTTGCATTCAATAAAGATTTAGCTTTAATAAAAGCTATTAATCATTGTTATATGACAATTACAAGTGGAGATATAAGTGATTATATGATTTTGGGCTCGGATTTTTGCTAAAAATGCGAAAAAATGAAAATATGCATAATTCACTCAAAACATTTTTTTCACAAAACGGTTTGAGGGTATTCAGTTTGAGGTAATATTGTACTCGTACACCAATTTTTATCAAAATCTGAGACCCTAAGGGACAAACGTTTGTTGAATTGAGGTGGAATGACCCATATATGATTCCTACCACTACGCCACCCGTGAGAAAAAATCAAAGTAATAACGATTATTTTATTAGACTAGGAGATGGTGCCTGGTGAAATTTATATGGAAGAAGAAAAAATTTAAACAGTTTCATTGGCTTAATATAGTTCCCATGATCTGACTCGTAATAGTTATACATCACTTTGGATTCATTAACCACCCATGGAGAAAGAGGGGTAAAAATACCCGTACTACCTACATATTCCAGTGTAGTTTTCATATTGATCACATAACATAATCACATCAAGGCCTGAGGCATTAGATTCCATTGTAAGCCCTGCGTTAACCCCGGAAATTATAAAATTTATTTGCAACCTTGACGTGGTGGAAGGGCTTGTGCGTTCCAATGAACCCTAGAACTGGACTGGCAGGAGCAAGTACTATTGCTCATGGTAGGTCCACCCATGCTAGATAGGTCGAAGGATAGGAGCCAGACGAAAGGTAGTTCCGTGATGGTGTCACGTTAAAAATACCATTGAGCCGCGTGGGAATACCTCTCAACTATCATTTCCCAGAACATGAAAGTCATTCAAAGAGAATTGATTCCCGACAACTACGGGACGCCGCACAGTGGGCTGAAATCGAAAAAAGCTGGCCAAAACCTAAAAACAGGTTTTTTTCAGACCGGAAGTTAAAAATTTGCATAGTCATTAACGATAGATTGGTGCATATGATTTTTCAAGTCGTATTTCATAATTCTTACGTTTAGAAAATATACATTGACTCAAATTTGGACAAATTCCGCATAAATCGCCCTCCTTACTTTCTTTCCGAACATCACCGAATTCAAGCTAATTCTGAACCTTTTGTAGTAAAGATGTGGAATAAAAACTGAATTGAATTGGTATAACGGTTCTTTTTCATTAAATATTACTTATTTTTTGGACAAAGTTGTTATTTTTGTCATCGTTACAGGACAAAATGGCGCACCCTGTTTTTCGCAAATGTTTCGCCTTTATGTAGCAAAATAAAAAAATTGACATTGACGGACATTGAGATACATACATCAAGATAATAAAAAAGCTTTCCGATAGTGAATCCGAAGAAGTCATCTGCGACCGTATGCGACGCCGAAAATAAAATCGATTTTTCGATCGTGCGGCGCAGTCCGGAACTGACCGCCAGCAACGGGGAATGCTGTGACGCGGCGTGTGTTGGGAAGCGCTATTGTTCCATCACCTTCGTTAATTGCTATTTTCAAGCCATATCAATTGAAAAGGACTTCCATGTACGTTACAATGATGTTAGTACGGGGAAATCGATCTCCTTATACGGTTTCTACTGTTAGCCAAGTTAGCATTGACCCGCTTTCCTCGGATGAAATACAGGCTCTAACACTGGCATTTCACGCATATATTGCCTTTGAAAGGATATAGAAGCTTTATTAGGCTAACTATAACCGTCTAAGAAATGAAAACTTATTTTGAACGGTACCAGCCAGCAGGTGGTGTCTAATTGCCGCTCCGCCCTCGCTGCGGCGGGATTCGCAAAAAGGGTCTTTTTATGACCCCGCGGACCGTTTATTCGGTCCATTATGGTTCTTTTCGGATGATTTTCAAGCATTTTTGGTGAGAAATGCATATATACGTTTAGATTTGAATTGGCAGTGAAAGAGGACAGTTGTGCTCTGGTGCTTTTTTGGAAACACTTACCTGGTTTGGTTTTGATTACTGAAAACCTCTGGCTACTCCATCATCATTTCCGGGCAGCCTTTGAGGCGATATTTTTCAAATCTCTTTGACCAGAATTCGATCACCCATTCACGTATGTGTTTTTATTTCGCACACTTCGTAATATTCACAGAAGCTACTGAGTGGTAATATCTTAAATGTTGTATCGGCATAAGTTTCCTAATGCTATCACTAAGTGTCTCAACACTTTTAAATTTCTTATCCTCCCTGTGTGTGAGCATAGATGCATAGTTTTTTTAATAGGGAGAGGGTAGAATCTTATACACATTTAGAGAATATAAAATCTCGCTACGAAATATCTCGTCTACTGTTGCATAAAAAATTATATCTTTGACACAAAACCACCGTTGAAAGGCATTTGAATTACCTATCAGGAAAATTTAACTTAGAAGGTAATAGTGACGCTACTAAGGCCCTAACTGATTTCCTGATGTTCTTTACTTCCGCAGTGAGGGCGGAGCGGCAATTAGACACCAGCTACTGGCTGGTGCCGTTCAAAATAAGTTTTCATTTCTTAGATGGTTGGAATTATCCTAATGAAACTGCTATATCCTTTAATATACGCGTGAATTGCTAGTGTTAGTGCCTGTATTTCATCCGTAGAAGGAGGACTAAATGCTAACTTGGCTAACAGTATAAACCGTATAAGGAGATCGATTTCCCCAGATTAACATAATTGTAACGTACATACGTTGGATATTCTCTGACTTTCATCATGATCTACATCTAACCGGTAGATTACTCTAATAAAATGAATTTTATAATGAAAAGTAAAGAAAACTTTGTAATTCCACATAAATATTTAATGTACGACCTAGGTTTCGACGTGGCACGTCAACACCAGATACTACTCTTAACGCCTCCTGTTCCGTGTCTTTCACTTCCAGTATCTCTGTATAACCCAGACTCCCTTGAAAAATTCCTTTAAAACTCCGTCAATAGCTCCTTCGCAGAGGATATCCAGAGCCACTCCTTTTCGAAAAATTCTTTTTAAAACCCTACCCCCCAAAACTGCCTCCCAATAATAGCAGTTCCCACCGCAAAATCTCCCTCTGCACCACGTACTTCCCTGTTGTTGACTCCCTTAAGGCGTATCATCAAAAAAACTCGACTATGCTTTCTGACAATCTCACCAGATCAACAGTTTTTCCTCAGTGCCCCCCTCTCACCTTCAGACGCCCCCTTACCTATCCGCCATATTGAAAACCACCAGATCCCTCTCCAAATCTCTCAAACCAACCAAATCCCTTCCTACCCCGTGCAATCGTGGGTGATGTAAAACCTGCGCTATTCTCAGTACGCAGTCCCTAACAGACATGATCCTTGCAAAAATTCTCACAAAATATTGTTCACAACCTCACCTGCCAATTATACCCTTCTTTCTAATTCTTAATCGTGGGAAATTGCTTTTTACTCTTCAACCGTATAATGAACATTAGATTTGGTTATACTATGGGCTTGGGAGGAGTTATTGGATAAACCATAGAGTGGAAAAATTAACCTTTGAGGCAAAATATTTCCTTTTCATTATAATTTCATTAAGCATGTAATTGGCCAGTCAACAGGTGAGAAATCGCATGTTGTTCGTTCACAGTGCGCTCGTATATATCCGTTGAGTGGTTTTGCCAAATGCCTTTTTTGTGCATAAAGACTTCATTGGCTATAAATACATGGTGGAAGACAGTGAGGACCTAAATGTTTTCACTTCAGCAGTCCATTGCAATGAAACCAATCATTTACTCGTCATATTATGATATTGATGAATTACTTTATTCTTTTGCAGAAAGATTTTGTAAATAATGTTGCCCTATAAATTGTTGTAATAGAATGAGAATGTATTTAGTGATGTAGTTGAATTTAATTATCCACCAATTTTATGATTGTGGATGTTTCTTTTCGTATGTTTAACGAGATGATGGCCGCATGATGTCTCTTCCGTCGTTGAACGGCTTCGAAAGTGTCTAGCAAAGACTCCATTTGGTTTGCCCGGGGATCAAGATAGTTTGAATGGCAGTTAACTATGCGTTTGGCAGGTTCGAAAACGCCCAAGTATCCGATTCCCGATTCCTCAATCCCCTCAACCCGACCCCCAAACTCAACGAAACGGAATTTTCAAAGTCGAATCCGTCGCAACTCCAATATTTTAACCAGCAAAGCCGACGAAGGATTCACACTGGTGGTTCAAAATAAGATTGATTAGATCATTAGGCTGTGAGACAAATGAGTGACGATTCATCCTATCAGCCTCTCACGGAGGATCCCTACGCGGCATATCACTCTGAAATCCTCCACTTCCTTGAATCAGCGGGTCCTGATGAAGGACTCTCCCAGTGTGACATCATCGTACTATCTCCTTACACCTTCAGAACGCCTCATTGATACCTTCTCCCTAAAATCCAAATGGTTGGCATCCCTGGGCGTTCTATCATCTCCGACAGGAACCCTCCCACCGAACGCATATATCTGCCTTTGTTGACTCCCACCTGCAACCTATCGTGTCTCAACTCCCTTCCTTCATCTGTGACTCATACCATTTCCTAAGCATCCTTAATGTCGTTAAAATACCCTTTCGATGGAAGCGTCATCTTGGTCACGGTTGATGTGACATCACTTTACACCCCGATTCCGCACCAAGAAGTTATTAAAATTATCTGAATTAGTTCTGAAACGCAACGCCTTTTCTTTTAATGGTCAGATCTTTTACCAAGTCAAGAAGACAGCTATGGGCACAAGATGGCTCCCTCTTATGCCAATGTTTTCATCGGAAAACTAGAAGGAGATTACCTCACCACTCAGGAATTACAACTAGAACTCTGCGTGATATTTATTTATGATATTTTCATCATGTGGATCCACGGTGAGGACTCCCTCACGAGTTTCCTCAACTTGATAAACAATTTCTCTTTCATTCGCTTCAATTCTCCTATATCCTCCACCCAAATCGCATGTCTTGACATGGACATTTTCACTGGACAATAATGCCTTCGAAACTTCGGTCCATATAAAACCTTCGAATAAACTATTGTCTTATTACAGTAGCTGTCACCCGAAGCACACCAAGCACTCCATCCCTTATTCACTGTCAATTCGTGGCCACCACATCTGCAATTCCGGAGTAAAACTCCGATAATACTTAGAAAATCTGGAAAATTAATATCATTTACCCCAATATTAATAGAAAATATCTAATTTACTATAAGTATCATATTTTCCTAGACTTCCAAGGATTAAGCGCTCTTTTACCCGACTTAAAGGTGAAATAGCTCCATTTGATTTACTGCCATTCCTCTGTTCTACGCAGCACAACTTTATTTTTATAAAACATAGTTTGTGATAGAGCGGTCACTGACCTACGATAGGTCTGAAGCTTACATCTGATTCCGAAACTGTGAATTTCTTCAGTGTCACTGCTAGAGTTTGTTGTGATATCATAATTTGTGTAACATCTGTATATTTCTTCGATGATTGTTCTGATGAAGTTTCATTGATTGTGAGGTGATAATTATGCCAATGAAGCCATGGCATTTGCTCTTTATTGACAGATATTTCATCTGAACATCGAATCATCAAGCATCCTTGGATGATTGAGTGCTGTGAAGTCGGTGCGAGGACGTGTGCCGAATTGCATGGTGGCGGCCGTCTTTGGTGGAGTTCTTAAAATGTACTGGAGTTCCATGAGTGACTTCCAGCGGAGGGATATCTATCTATCCGACCATCATTCATTGTGTTCGTCCGCCTCAGATATCTAATTGTCAAGTAGTACTTGACGCCTGTTCATTTGGGATATAACCTTCTTGAGATTTTGACACACAGCAGACGTTGCTCCGCATTCACACAAGTAACATGTGACCAGAAAATTTTGATACTCTCTGTTAAAATGCGCCAGTACCTCGGAAATGGCTGACTGTGAGTTCTATCTTTATTAAACTCGACGCTACGAGACTGTGATTCCTCTAACCTACGCACATAAGAATATCCGGCCTCAGATCCCGCAGGGTCTTCACCCGGAAGGTCACAAGAAGGGTGGACGAAGGGTGGCTCTTCCAGATTGGACGGCTATATGACGAAAGGGGTGGGGGCGGAGGCCTCCTTCGGGAATGAAAGGAGAGCCCCCACTCCATCCAAACCCTTACAGGATCGCTCCCCTTCACACACCCTAATTACTTCGCGGGAAAGGTCGCCTCTCATCTCGGCACGGAACGACCTCTATATCAGGAATGATCTCTTCATCTGCCCCTCTCACCCCATATAGGTATTCTCGTGGTCACCATGCACGCTATCCTCCCCGAAGACCCTCGGCACACAGAGCCCTCTCCCCTCCCACCCTGATCTCCCCTCTGCCCCTTATATCCTCCCCCTCCTCCCCCTCAATCTATCCCTCGATATCGCTGTGGCATCGAGTAGGCGCTGCCCAGGTCACCAAACGTCAGCGGATGCGGGCATTTGCCAGGGACAACGAGTTCTAAAGATATTTTGTTAGGAAAGAATTGTGAAAGTGATACTAAAAAAGAGCCGCCTAGAAAGTTCCTTTCCTTTATTCTGTAGTATATGTTTGCTCCCTTTAAGACATCTTTTCATTTATAAAGTTTTACGCCGATTTTTTATTAGAAGTGGAAATACTGGGTTATTATTGTACAACCACCCTTCCTCCACCCTACGAAGACCCCGTATTTCTTTACCAAAACCTAACCTTACGCTATATAAACGATGTTTCTTGTTCATAGGCCCAAAAGTGTACAATACATTACCAGATTCATGTCTGATATCAAAAAATCAAAACTCAATTATGAAAAATACACAGTCTTGGTTGTTTACAAAACAAAGTATGGAGGATATATTCCTTTGATATATTACCATGAAATATGTTTATGTACTGTAAATTCAAATGCTGTGTCTAAAAACGTTTCTATGTGCGCATGACCTTTTTGTAAATGATGGTAGCCATAAAACAAGTCTTCTTCATGGCTACCTAAAGTTACTCCAGTATGCAATCAAGTTCCTACTGTACAATTTTAATGAAGTAAAAAAGCAATTATTATTATTATTATTTCTAAAGCACATTGCACTTAATACTCCCGCACTTTCGCATACAACTTACGTACCACGCCGTTTTCCCTCGGGGTAGGCAGTGTCTAAAAAGCTAAGAAACTGTGTTTAGGACAAGGGAAGTGGCTGTTTAAAGAATTTTCCCCTCACTGCCCTTTCCTTTCAAGCCTCTTTTTCGTCTAATTCATTCATGCATTGCTTCCTACACGCTCCCTCGTTCTTAAAAGACTTCCAATAGTCCTCCATTTAATGAAGGGTCTCATCCACGACTTTCTAGGTCGCTACCTCTTGCACTATTTACTCTTCTGCTATCATATTAATCTGTCATTCGTTATTCGGCTTTCATCCATTCTCTCGACGTTGCTGCACCAACTAATCTGCTCTGCTGCACTGCTCTTTTCAAAATGTATTCACCCATTATTGAAGCATGCATTCCACGTTCGTTCACCACCCTCTAGTACCTAACCCTATCCCTTCAGTATTAACTGCAAGCATCCCATGCCTACTGCACTTATACTTTGTCCATTACAATTGCGCAGTTGACGGTTTGAAGGGTAGCCAATCAGTAAACACATTCGATGACGGCTAGGCTAGCGAATCACGTGACCGACGAAGCCAATATGGTAGCCTTTTGTTGCATCGTATGGCTTGACTACATTACTTCAATGCTTTCTACTCTCAATCAGTAGATTTCATCTAAATATGGTATTTTAAACGCTGTTAAGAGTTATCAAAAGCAACGAAGTGTATAATTGCCACCATTGTAACGCTGCGTTAATATAGTGATGTGCTATACATGATGGCGAAAATGGGATTTTGACTCAATACTGCTAATTTCCGCAAAAGTTTTCCAGAGCTTGTTCTTCTCTCTGATTACTTTTCATTCGCAATTGTGAGGGATGGATGGAAAATCCTCCAAAGTGTTGCATTTATGTTGCATTAACTGAAAAATGTTACCTGTCGTTTTTATGCGAGGCAAGGAAGTTGGTTTTTGAATACGTACATTTGCTAATCTCGAAGTCCAATCCAAAATTTCAAGAGTCGCATGTGACCAAGGACCGCCATGAATATGGCCCACGCCCTCATCAGTGCCCGCACCCGAAAATCGTCTGGCATCGTCAAATCCTCGCGCTGTTAGTCAATGTGATCTGCGCAAGTTCCCGGCACTTCAGTCGTGGCTGAGTCCGACTCTTCGTAATTATTGCGTCGGAGAAGTGATGTGGAGTGAATGCAAAAGTATGGAATGCGGGAAAAAAACCGTTAGCGTCGTTCCACCTATCGTCTCATTGACGCAACGAGAAATGCGCGGATATGCATCTTTTTTGTCTGTGTGCTATTAACGCAGTAATCACGGGCTTGCATCTAAATGCCCTGGAACGCGTCACTGCGTATTGTGGCGAAATGTCTCGATAACTTCCTGGAGACAGTTTGCTCCCTATACTGTCGAAATGGCCATCGTGCACGTCAACACGTGAAATACCATCAACGTCTAAATATTACAGCCTGCAAACCGCCTAAAGGGGTGCAGGCCCCTTTGGGCGCCTGGCCAAAATGGAGCATTACGAGCTATGGTTTCTGTGCGTTGTCATGTAGATTTCTCGGGTTGCCATCCGGGTGATGGTAGTGTGTTGCACTGACGTTTCGACGGCGTCCCATATCACCCTTCTGTCCAAACCATTCACCCAGAGGACGATGGACGCAGTCTACGCCGTCGAAACGTCGCTGCAACACACCAACATCACCCGGAATGTGAACCCGAGAAAACTACATCACAGGTATGCACCAGGAAAGCCTTAAATCTTACATCAGAAGTGCGTTG
This sequence comes from Pyrrhosoma nymphula, assembly GCA_963573305.1. Taxonomy (NCBI): domain Eukaryota; kingdom Metazoa; phylum Arthropoda; class Insecta; order Odonata; family Coenagrionidae; genus Pyrrhosoma; species Pyrrhosoma nymphula. Next base: position 7,960,722 of record OY754337.1, read on the forward strand.
CAAGACAATTATACCAATCTTAGGTGCAGCTGTAATTGCATCCTCTACTGCTGAAAGTAAACTTCCCTTAACCTAATCGAATTTATTTCGCGGTAATCGACGATATCGCTTTTATTTTGCGATTATCGCAAGTGCTAATAATCACCTTACTTGAGATGGCATATTTCGCCTTTTATTGCAATGCATCGCAAGTTGATATTGCAAGACACACTTCTATGCTTCAAACCGCGAACATGATATCGAGCTTCAACTATTGGCCGGCGTGCACGCGGTATTCAACAGCGCATGGAGTGAGTGAAATACGCACCTCATTTGATAAACAATACTTAGATATTAGACGAATGAGACGTTGAGTAGCGCAGTCGAATGCTGGTCATCGCGATGGGCAGGCGCTAATCGCATGGGCAGGCGCGGCACATTTGCAGGTGGCTAATGACACCCATAAATGCAGAAAAAATAACCGAATTTCACCATGAATACGAATAAAATAACAAATGTCTAGTGCATGCCGCTTAAATTATGTTGAAATTGCCTGAAATGAATGAGGAATACCCCGTTTCCCTATGTACCCCTTAAGTCAATCGATGGCACTTGGCGGTGCTTGACGGTCGGTGGCATTCAATTCATTCTTAAAGAACTGCTCGAGCGACATTTTCTCTCAAAACATATTTTACATTGTTTCAGAACTTATGCAGTTTTAAGAAGCACAAAGTTAATATAGATAGATAGATAGATAATCGTTTTTATTATCGTAGACCTCCAAGGTCCATGAGATAATACATACACTTCATAAAGATAATATATAAAACAGAAAAAGAAAAAGAAAAAAATAAGAAAGAAAAATAAACAAGTCCAATACAAAAAAGACTGTAGTATTATACAATATGGTGTAACAGCACGCATTAATAAAACATTTGCAAGTAATATTTTACAATTTTTCCCACAATAACTATTTCAAGAGATGAAAATCATTGCATATAATTTAGTCGATAACTTTTTCCTTTAGTAGATACAAATAGAGTTTCTTTTTAAATGATTCCATTGATTTTACATTTTTTATTTCGTTTGGGAGCATAATATAGCACTTCTATTGCTGTAAAAACTTGTTTTTTATGATTAAACGTTTCAGTAATTCAATAAATATGCATATTCGTGGCTGCAACTTAGCTGTACCTACACTATACACTTTACTTGACTCGCTCCACGCTTAAAATTACCTTACAGCCCAATATTTTTTGGCAATGTTTTATTTTTTAGTACTACCTATAGTTGGTTATAATTTTTTTATTATTGATAAAACATGCAAACTGCACACCGTTACTTTTCTGACGCGATCTGTGCGTCTGGACTCGCTCTTTTCAAAGCAATATTGATGTGCAGCGAGCGCAGAGTCATTCCATACTATTCCATGGAATGCGGAATCTATTTTTTTGACAAATATCTTGAAAAGTATTGCTGGTATCGCTGGAAAGATGAGATATTTTTTCTGTAAAATGAGGCAAAAAGCATTAAGTATAATATGTAGTTATATCTCGCTCAAATAACCTCAATAAAGGACTAGATAAACAAATTTGACCACGGCACACCGGACATGGATTCATCGAGGCGCGACATTGCTCTGCCTCCTCCGATGATGCTCTCGGCGGTTGCGCTGTCAGCTCCGCAGTGAAGCTCTAGAATTGGGAAAGAACGGACAACGCAACGAAAACAGACCTTTCCAGTACTACATGGAGTAGAAAAGGAGTAAACATGTTTCTACGAGTAAAAATTAGTTTGAGCCATGTAATGCCATCAATTGTGATGTATTATGTAATATTAAAATGGTTTAATGCCACAGTGAAAAGTGCCCTTTTGCCTCGGTTGCCGGCATCGGTCGAGGATAAACATCCGTACTTTTCTAATGTAGGGCTTTACTCTGTAGGGAGACATCTTTCCAAGGCGGCAGGAGTATCTTAATGGAGGGGAATGATGGGCTGAAGGGGGTGGGGTAGGCGGGGGGAGGGGCTGACTCTTAGCCTCCCACTAATCCCCTTCCGCCCGCTGAGGTCACCAATGACGGCAGAGTGGGGGGTCGCGGTCCCCCCGGTTGATTGGTACCTACTCCTCCTTGCCCTTGACCTTCGGCTCGGGCGAACCCCCAGGGTATTAGTGCCCTCCTTGCGTCGTCGAGGGTGCGTTGCTCGAGGTCGAAAGCCTGGATGCTCATTCCAAGGGGAAGAGGGGAAGGTTTGTGAATACACTTCACTATATTTGCGATGCATGTTAACGGCACTCTATGGATTAATAAACTAGGCAATAAATGAGTAGTGTCACAAGAGTTGTATAGGACGCATGGGAGGTGTGATGATAGTATTAATTTGCACTACAGGGAAGAACCATAGATAGCAAGTGAATTAAGTAGATAGCTTTAATTGTTGGCCTGAAAATGATTCCCATCCTTGTCGTCGTGTTCAAAAGAGTAACACTAATGAAATTATTATTAAAGTGGCCACACCACATCATGCCGATCATCCCGGCCTAACCTGGTACCTATATTTAAATCCTAAGCCTCTCAATCCGCAGGGGAACGACGATGTTGGAGAGCAGGTATTACTCAGGGGGAGGGCACTACTTCGGGGACACGGACTCTGATTGGTGGGTAGAGAGGGCAGCACTCTACTGTCTCCCCAACCCATTCTAAATTTCGCAGTTACGGAAATAAGTTTTCAGTTTACTAAATGGCATTATTTATAGCTTTTAAAATGTAAGTAATTTTAACCAGAGAAACGGAGAACATGAGCTCCAAAACTATGAAAATTTCAAGTATGGTTATCGTAACTTACTGTTTTCTTGGGAATCTTTCAAACCGTCCCATTACATAAGCGTTTGGACACTTTAAAATTAAGTCCCTTAAGAAAGATGCCGTTATGATTCTGTTTGAAATATTCTATACCATACGAGAGGATGAGAAATTGCATTGCATATTGTGCGGCATTATCTAAATCTGAGTACTGCCCCGCGAGCCGTCGCAGAGGCGTGTGGCAGGGCGGACACCGGCCATGGAAAGTGGGGAGGGGGAGAATAGGGAGAAGGAGGAGGGAGGAGACAGAATAAGTGCCAGAACCAGAGGCTGCGAAGTTTCTGTACGTATATCGGAGACTCCTTCGTTGACCTTCGGCCGGCAATTCGATCGTGTAGGAACCCTCTGAACCTGTCTTATGTCCATTACACGGTCGATGCAGCTAGGTGTGAATATGAAACTCCCACCATCAATAGGTAGAGTAGAATTTTCACTTGTGTTTAATAACATAACATAATTACTATCCCTTCACACCGCTTGATATGTCCGGCATTATTTTATTTTGTACTCTAGATGAAGTAGCATCTCGTAGCATTCATAAATTAACAGTATTAGTAATATTAACCAGTAGATGTGTGTATAGCATTGTTCTGCATGTTCATTTACGTATCACTCTCCCAGTTTATGGTTTATGGACTTCGCACTGTTCTCCTGACTGCTCTTTGGTCTTTGCGCCTAGCGGCCGAGGGAACGTGCGAGGTTGTGATTTGTGCTGGGACGAGTGCTGCATGCCTGGTGTGGAATCACCCCGTGCCACACACCTTTGTAGTGGCTTGCACGGTACTTCTTAGATGTAGATGTGTGTAGCTGGTAGTATCTTAGAGAACTGCAGGCCTTTTATAGGGTAGAGAGTAGGGCCGGGAGTAGATCATGTAGTGGGTTATTAAGTAAAGGGGTCACCGTAAATATTTGTAGGAATGAGAGCTTTTTTCAAATTCAGAATGACTTAATATCCGAAAGAAATATAAACCGCGGCTCTGGTATTTAAAAAAAACTAGTGTCGTTAATGATATAAAATACTCGATAGACAGGACTTGTAAGTCGTACCCCAGGGATTCCATGTCCATTGTGATTGTTAATTGCCGTAGTATAAAAAACAAAGTCGCTGATTTTCACCATCTCATTGGGAGCACGGAAGCTGATGTAGTATTAGGAACAGAAAGTTGGTTATCGAATGAAATTGCGGATACCGAGATCTTCCCAAAATCATAAGCAATATACATGTAAGACCGAACAGCGAGAACAGGAGGAGGAGTATTTATCGCAGTCAAAGATGAGTTCGTCAGCAGAGCCGGAATATTTCCAGATATTGATTTAGAATGTGTGTGGTGTTCCACTAAATGCTCAACAAAAAGAATTGTTATTTGCTCATATTATAGACCACTTGATGCGGACTTAAATTCAGTTCTAGAGTTGGATAGACAGGTGAAACGTCTCACACGTCAAAATAACGAAAATAATATAATTATCGGTGGTGACTTCAACGTTCCCTCGATTGACTGGAAGACATAGTTTCAAAAATGGCAGCAAAGATAAGGAGTTGTTTGGCACTCTACACATTCACATCTAATTCCTTACATCAATTAGTCACAACACCGACCAGAAGAAACAACGTTCTAGATCTTTTGGTGACCAACATACCTGAAAGCGTCCTTAACGTAGCAACAGTGAACGGAATTAGTGATCACAGAGCAGTAGAAGCTAGATTCCATATTAGTACTGACAAAAAGGCATCCATAAAGAGTAGGGTATACTTATTTCACAAGGCATATTTCGAAGGTTTAAAACAAGAACTATTGACCTCTTACAAAAAATGTAGTGATATTAGTGAAAACCGTTGTACTGACTATACATGGAATACTTTACGCAGCATCACACGACTAGCCATAACTAGCGCAATACCAAGTAAACCTAAAACGGTCAATACTGAACCAAGGTGGTTATAATGCGGACGTCCGGAAATATCTCAAGCGACAACAAATCTGGCACGCAAAAATGAAGAACGCACGTCAGGGTCTCCGCGAAGAGGAGTATAAGAAGTGATGCGAAAAATACAAGAAATCGAAAACAGCAGCTAATGCGGCCTTTCAAAAAGCATTAACGGAATTCAAAAATAAAATATAGGGCGAATATTTAGAGGATGACCCAAAGGTATTTTGGTCGTAAGTGACGTATTGTATTTTAGTGACATACTGTTGACTTGCAGCCTTGGTCCAAGGCTGCAAGTCAACAGTAACGTCACTAAAGAACAATCTAGGAGAAAGAGCGACAAAAAATTAGATAAAGCAAATATCCTCAATATCTTTTTTCAAAGCGTCTATAATCCATACAACATGCTCTCCTATTGACACTGATACAATGCCTAGGCTATATAAGCACCCAATCCAGTCTATTAATGACCCTAGCCATGGAATAGAAAGTCATCTGAAATCCATTAATTCCAGGAAATCACCCGGTCCCGATCAAATGCCCGTCCGAGTTTATAAAGTATTATCATCAGAAATAGCACCGTGCTTGAAAATAATATTTGAAAAATCTCTAACACAACATCGTGTTCCTTACGATTGGAAAATCGCGAACGTTACACCAGTATTTAAGAGCGGTGATAAGGGAGAGCCCAGTAATTATAGACCAATTTCCCTTATGTCGATCTCGAGCAAGATATTGGAACATATAAAGGTCAGTTCAATTATGGGGTATATGGATAGTCAAACCTTGTTAACGAAAAATCAACTCGGATTCTGGAAATGCAGGTCTTTCGAATCCCAGTTGGCCCTCTTCCTTCACGACATTCATTCCTCGGGAGAAAAACTTGTCCAGGTATACGCAATAGTTCTAAGATTTTAAAAAAGCTTTTGATAAGATCCCACATTCGAAGTTATTCGTTAAGTTGGAAGCTTACGGAATACACGACGACGTAAAATGTTGGATAAGGGAGTTATTAGCCGACCGCGAACAGAGGGTAGTGTCTAGATGGCGTTAGTACAGATGTAGTGAAAGTAACATCAGGTGTACCCCAGGAAAATGTCATCGGTCCCTTATTGTTCCTTTTGTATATTAATGACATCAATACCGCTGTTACAAGCGAAATTCGACTCTTCGCAGACGATGCAGTGTTGCACAGTGATCTAGGCAATGAGTCTGACAAGATTGCGTTACAAAAATACCTAGATGCTATAAATGAATGGTGTAATACTTAGAAATTGGAATTGAATTTGAAAATATGCGTTGTTATGATTTTTTGCAAAAAGAATAACTCAGTCAGCGAAAATTACACAATTAATCAAACAGACTTCTCAAATTTAGAGTCAGTTAAATACTTAGTTGTGACCCTTACGCAAGACCTGTCTTGGGGGAAACACGTCCGGGAAATCTGCGGACAGGCTAGTCGCAAATTGGAATTTATTAAAAGAATATTAGGAAAATGCGACGAAAAGGTTAAAGAGCGATGTTATTTTTCACTCGTGAGACCTCAATTAGAGTTTTCCGCTAGCATACGGAACCCTTACGAAGAAGGATTAATCTCAGAAATAGATCGAATACAACGCAGAGCTGCAAGATTTGTGAAAAGTTGTTACGATAAACTTAGCAGTGTTACCGCATTGTTGAAGGAATTAGGGTGGAAATATCAAACTGACCTTAGGGAGAAATACTGGTTAAATCTTTTGCGCAATTTCGGAGCAATAGTTTTTTGCCGGACGTTCAACATAGATTGCTAGAGCCAACGTACTACGATAGAAGTGATCACAGGAATACGATAAAAGAAAATTGAGTGCAGAACCGATAGATAAAGAATGTCATTTTTCCGCGTACGATAAGGGATCATAATTTTTGCGATAGATCAATCATATGAAACTCCCATCCTCAATAGGTAGAGTAGAATTTTCATTTGTGTTTAATAACATAGCATCATTACTAACACTTCAAACCGCTTGATATTTTTGGCATTATTTTATTTTGTTCTCTGTATGAAGTAGTATCTCGTAGTATTCATAATTGAATAGCATAAGTAATATTAACCACTAGATGTGTCTTTAGCATTGTACTGCATGTTTGCATGTTCATTTACGTAGCACTCTCCCAGTTTCTGGTTTGACGGCGCACTGTTCTCCTGACTGTTTTTTGGGTCTGCGCCTAGCGGCCGGGGGAACATGCGAGGTCCTGATTTGTGCTGGGACGAGTGCTGTATGCCTAGTGTGGAATCATCCCGTGCCACACACCCTAGTGGTGGCTTGTACGGTACTTCGTAGATGTAGATCAAAGTCCTTCTAGGCTGATCTAAAACTGCTGAAGTAGAAGCATTCTGGAGGGTATGGAGACCAATAAGAGATAAAAATAATGCTGAGTCGAGGATATATCTCAAATATGTGGTGGTGACATATAAACTTCAGAAGTTCAGTGCCGAGAGCGTCTTCCCGAAGCTACACTGCCCCAAAGGGCTTGCCAGTGTTCACGCGAGTAGTTTCGCTGAAAACCTCGCGCAAATTGATAAGAACTTGCCATTCCTGCAGTATCTTGAAAATGTTCTCGCATGCAGTACGTCCTGTACCTGATTCGAGCCGTGGGACGCCAAGCAGTGTCTCTCCGTGCACACCAATATGGAAGAATATGGGGGAGGGAGTCTCTCTCGCTAGCCTTCTCCTGTAACAAGGAGGATTATGATTAACGTTACAACAATGTCTCCCGAAGTTTGTCATTGAAGTTTAAACATAATTAGCGTTCCTCGGAAAAATGCTCCCCATCAAAGTGTACCACAAATGGCCCAGGTTTGGAACGAATTTGTAATATTCGTAGCCGTTTCAGTTCGATTCTCTTTACTATGTTTGCGCATTGAACTGTAACCTCCGCAAATTTCGAGACTGTTTGAATCAATTCCATGAGCGCGTGCAGTTATGATATAGACATCATTCCAGTCTCTTCTCTGGGTCATATGTAATGCGGACGTAATCTCTTTGTCTGTAAGAAATCTTATGCGCTTCCTCACAGCGCCTAGGGTTGTATGCTTAAACTTTGCGAATGACATATTAAGTTATATTCGAGCGGATTTTTTTGAAATAACAAAATGTGCTTTAATTTACTCACCCTGATCCTTGGAATCGTCGCCGGTAAATCATTTATCAGGACTCTCGGGGAATTCAAGTTTCACTTCCACTTTTCCCAATTGCTGAGCGATCTCTCATCACCTCACTACCGTGCCTCTGCTGGATTGGACAGATGCACTTTACTTTATCACGCCTAGCAGTATCCTACTCAACGCAACCCATGTAGCCGATACGGACTTCCCCTATTGACTTCTAGAAGAGTCTATATTCTTCCAGCTTTATCATATACATGGCATTGACGCGGCCAATGGCAAAAGTATTGACTGGTTAGTCATAAACTTATTGCGTCGCGTCTCATGCATGATTTGTCTTTCTTGAGACCTAGAAAGCGGTTGTAAATGCGCACAAGTAGCATCTTTGTCTCTGAAATGGGGATGCCTGCTTTTTCCATAACACCTCAAGTGTCAAAATAGAAGGTGATTAAAATACAGTAAGGACTAGCGAAGGTTTGGGAGCTTTGTGCACACAATATCCGGGATTTAGCCCTCAATCAGCCAATCTGACGGACTATGCCTCGTTTTCTTGCTCATGACGTCGGAGAGGAAATCGGTATGCTGGAGCCACTTTTGCCCCGTTTCCATGCCCAGTTCTTCCTGACAGAGGATAGAGAATGCCTGCGTTCCAGAAGGGAAGTACTGACCCACGTAACGAGAGACCTGCTGGGTCAGGTTGGGTAACTTTCCATTCCAAACTTCTGAAGCGGAATCTCTGCACAGTCCACGTGTAAAATACGTTCATCACTTGTTATTGTGCAGAACTAGTGTTCCCATTTCGATTTCATTTGCCTCTTCCTAGAAAAATACCCATTCGAGGGTTTATCCACCGCCGATATCTCCTTGCTCTCCCCCCCCCTTATCCTTCTTCCACTCCCTACTTTTATATTCTCCCCAACACCCACAAACCCACAAACCCTGGCCGGCCCATTGTTTCCCTGTCCCACACCGAGGTACATAGCACTGAAACTATGGTCGGTGTTTAGTAAAATAAAAGTCTGGAATAGAATAAAATGTCTTGTTTAACAACGTTTGAAGCTAAAGTTTTCCACCAGGCTACGCCTAAGGCTTCCGCTAATGAGAGTGAGGGGTCGGTAAATGCTGCTTACTTCTTCATTACCGCTTTTATAATTGTGTGGCTTATTGGATAGGAAGAGACATATAAATGAAGCCACCATATTATTTGATTCTCTTTTGGACATCAGTCCACTGCTGAAGATGTAATTCGTCTTACAGCTAAGAGATTTGAACCACATCAGTTATCCTCCTGTAGGTACAATGGGTTTTGACATTCTACCTAGCATATTTGGAACGTAGCTGTTTGTATCATTGTAAATCTTCTGGTAGTGCTTCCAGTGTCTGATGCATCTTTATTTGCTACCTTCTAAATGATAACATTGGCCTTGAAAAGGTGAAAGTGCATCTCAGGAGTCACGGAGGGTAGGAGCATGTACGTTGGTGCTCGTAGAATCAAAGAAGTAATTAAATTAAACTGCAGTAGTTGTACTGTCCACTTATATTGTACTGTCCACTTATATATGCACAATATTACACTACACTGTTTAAATATAATTGGACAGTACAACTACTGCAGTTTAATTTAATTACTGAAATTCTGTTTCAACACGCAACGCCAGATACAGTCGAATTTATTTGGAGAATCAATGAATATTGTATCATTGACCAAAGAGCAAAAATACGGACTAAGTTCAATAATATGTCTCACCATAAGTTTGTATACAGTTTAAAAGCTCGTACATACCGTATTTCTCCGAATATAAGTCGCACTTTTTTCCCGATTTCGGTTCCTGAAAATCGGGGTGCGGCTTATATTCGAGGTGCGGCTTAAATTAGTGAACTTTCATAAAATTCGTAAAAATAACCGATTTGAACAAATCAATCATTCGGATTCTTGAGGACGCCCCAGATAAACTCACCTAAGCCACGGGGAAAGTAAGAAATAACGCTGAAAGAGGTCAAATTGGTGCACAATTCATTCATATATTAAAGGATAATATAGGTAACATTGTGTCACAGTTACATCGAGGTAATGTAAAAACAGATATAAGATATTCTAATGCCTATAAATGCTGTAGAGGTAGTACGGGATGCACTAAAAAGGGTGTGGCTTAAATTCGCATATTAACATTTTTCCTTGTTTGGGATCCCAAAAACGGGGTGTGGCTTACATTCGAGTGCGGCTTATACTCGGTAGCTATTTTACGTACTCATGACGTTCGTATTGATGCGAAAATAATTATTAGGGACTATTTAAATAAAATTCATTGCCCGGACGTTCGCCGTAGGTTAAGCCTTTTTTTTGTCTTCACGTAATGCGTACAGCCTAGTACCACGCAGCACTTTTCAGTAAATCAATCGTTTAGTAAGGTAAATTTACACACTATCCGCTTCCTTATAGGAGTTTAGTCTCATCTTGTAGACTCCTTAGCTGGGCCAATACTCTCCAATTAGCCCAGAGGAAATACGCGAAACGCATTTCATGAGGCAATGGCGTCTAGTAATCGCAAACGGTCGATCAGTATCGCCATGCCCGTGTCAGAACGGGTCCTCGAGAAGGTTGGGAAGTGGACGTGGCGCGCGCGCACCCTAAACGAAGGCGCTAGCACATCGCTTCAAATTAGACTCGCTAGCGCGCCCGCGTGACACTCCGCCCCTCCCGTGTCATAGCCACTCTGCTCTTTTTTTTATTTGCTATCAACCCCAGGGGGAGAGATTTGTGTGGATGGGGGGGAGGGAGGGAGGCAGTTGGGAGAGGGCGTAGGCAGAGAGAGAGAGAGAGAGTGAGGAAGAAGAAGAGATGTGTTCAGCGAGCGGTGACAAATGCCTTCGATTGGACGCGAGGGAGGGAGGAGGATGGGACAGTAAGTGAGGGCTCCTCCCTCCCTCCCCCTCCCTGCCGAAGGGGGAGTGGGAGGGAGTGCGTGATTCGCGTTCGAGATATGTGCGGAGGAGGAAGCATTTGGAAGATGAGTGTTGAGGACGTGGGCGGGAGTGTGGGATGGAACCGGGAGGAGGGGGATGGACCCGCGCTCTTGGTTTGGGGTAGGTTGTGGTGACACGTGGGCACGCTCGCGTTTGGGGAAGAATGATTTATTCTGCTCGGCGGTAGAGACAGAGGGAGAAATATATCCACGAACGTGAATATATTTCCCTTTTTAGGAACGCGTTCCACCGAACCTGTGCATCGGCAGTAATCGAAATTGCTGGAAGCAGATTTGCAGCAAAGCCTCGGACAGAATAGTGGTTCACCTAATCGCACCGAAGAATGCACGAGAACGCGAGTACTATCCCGAAAAACTGCTTTTAAATAAAATTCTGCCTCCTACTCCAAAGTAAACCCTCGGAGCTCGACCCACCAACCTGACCAACTTAACCTTGTTACCACATTCTTCCCTGGAGCACACAGAATAAAAAATGTACTTAACTTGTATTTTATCATCAAAAACAATATCTCTACTCCCCTCCTCTTACTCTCATGTCCCAAAGTTTCCTATAAGCGTCCCTCGAACCTGCGAGACATTCTCAAATCCACTAGACCCTCTCTTCAACCCACCACTTTCCTTAACATGCGAACGCCCTAAGTGCAAATGCTGCTCTCTCCTCCGCCCCTCCGACTCCCCCTCCCCCAAAAGACCTTTCTCTACAGCCGATTGTACCACGATTAGCTACCGCCTTTCCTACAATTTCTACCTTGTCTTCTACGTAGGCAAATGCACCACACCACTTAATATTCACATGAATAATCACCGCCATGCCACCAAAACTCCACCTTTCCTTGATCCCATCCCCAAACATACCGCCTCCAACTTCCAAACCTTTGACGATTGATTTTCACTCGTCATCTTAAAAGCCCTTCCCGAGTCTCCCTGTAATCTTGATGTAAACATTCGAGAGTACTCTCATATTTGGGTAATGAGAACATTTGAAAAGCCCGTGATAAACCTAGCCCACTGAACAATTATCCAAAAACCCAACTCTCTCTCCCCACCTCTACCCATTTTCACTCCTCCCCCCCCCACCCTCTCTGTCCTTTCCTCCTCCCCATGGGAACAAGGCTGGAGCTTCCAGTTTTCTACCGCCGACGATGACGGCTTGACCGTCGAAACGTCCAAGTTTTTTGTGAGTGTCCCTTTTACGTGCTTCTATGTTTTTATCTAGATACATGTTATTTATGCATGTGCATCGTCGCCAGGAGTATTTTCAACCAAGAGGTTATATATATTAAATAATAAGTATTGTACGATGATGAAGGACAGATAAATAATAGGTATTGCACGATGGATAGAAACAGAAAAAGAAACTCACAGTAACACGAAATTCTTAAATTTTCGGCCAGCAGTGGTCTGGCCTCCAACAAGAGTTGAGATCAATGATGTCTCGAATTGATGCATATGAAGGGTGAGCGTTAGATTGATACGCTTGCATCCATTCCACCGCGCGTTCCCACGCTGTACATGAGCTGCATTTTTCCGAAGATCGCCGTTTCTCGGATTCTGCGAATCAGATTAGGACACGCCCTCTCAAGTCGGAATTTCGAATCACGTCTCGGGGAAGAGAAGCGGGCCAAGTCGACAGATTTTTCTTGGAGCACTCCCCCCACGCACAAGAATCCCTCTCTTCGTCGTTCTCCTCCCAACCCCTCCCTCTCCCTTACACGATCTCCCACCCCTTCCCCCCCTCCCCCCGAATAAGTTGAGAAGGGTGACAATGTCAATACTTTGCTGTCGTAAGTATTTTCCAAAATATAAAACAGTCAGTGGAAGTATAAGTAAGATTGAGGCAAAGAGATAAGACCTCTAAAATCAGATATGGAGAAGGAATGCAGCATAGAAAAGGATAACCTTGGTCTATGGTAATTTCGCACCTAAATAGTTTCGGTGTTTAAATGACTACATTGCAACGTTGAAACGACTAATAAACTATGTAATCATTTCAGTGAAAAAATAACCACAAAGTAGATTAATTTATTCTGCCCTTACTAGGGAACATTCTTCCTTTATTGCGTGGCTCAACCTCCTGAAATGCGTTTAATTTTGACACACCAAAATGTCTGATAAGAGCAAATAGGCGTAAGAGCACCTGCCTTTAACATTGAATTTAAGCGACTATTTTAGTATGTTTTCGTAATTGTATTTTGACAGTTTTAAACAACACAGACGCTCTGAAGTAAGTTGATAATAATTGACCCAATAGTAAATACCCTCTCCTTCAAGCTCCTCGGCCTCCAGCATCCCCATCTCTCATCTCATCATCGCCTCCACCCCCTCCTCCTCCTAATCGGCTTCCTCCCCTCCTCACCCACCACGCCGAGCACTTCTTCGTTCGTCTTTCTTTCCGATATCAGCCCTACTGCACACCCCTCTCTCCTCCTCACCCGCATCTCCTATCGCGCTGCACTCTCGCCCTCTTTCCTCAACTCTCCACACGCTTCATTCAACATGGTAGACCTCCTGTACTCAAACTCCTTATTACGCATGCCCTGATGGATTAGGAACTAGGCACAAAACCGTAATAATGGACTGCATATGGCTATAAATGAACTGAAGTGTTCGAATGGTTTCTGATTCAATCCCTACATGAGAGATATGCCGTTGGAAATAGTTACTTGAATTGATTGGAATAAATGGATGAGCTAATGATTAGAGAAACCGTCTCACGACCCATCGTCATGGCAATTATTCTCTTCCAACCGCTCTTCCTTCGAGCAAAGACAAATCATTTAAAAAAGTCTTTACATTCGCCAGTTCGTTTGTCTCTAACCCTGTGGTCAGGATCCAAACCACCCAAGTGTGACGTAGCCCATCAAACGCTGCTGGGAAATATACCAACTCCTTATTCGCTTCATAATTTCACTCGATTTATTCAACTCAAAGTGTTATTTTTCGAATCAGCTGTTTGTGACGCAAGTGGCGCTTTAATCTTATCACACTGCTCATCTTTCAGTCAGTGTCGAATGACGTGCCGACGCTCTAATTTGGGATACCACATTGGCACACTCTGGCCAGCAGCGGCCATGTCTGGCACGTGCATGGGTTTTGTCAATTTTCTCAGCTTTTGTTCTTGAAAATTGCGAGTTTGTCGTTGTCCCAATGACAGTTATGCTCTGGTCATCTCTTTCCACCCTCTTCCAATCGATGCCACATCTCTCTGCCGATCCATTGGTTTGAGAGTTCTTCGATCTGAAGCGAAGCCTCGTGGCGCGCGTCACGCCCTTAGTGGCGGGCAGCGCTATCAGCGCCGTTCCAGTGAACTTCTTCAGGCACTCCTGCCTCTTTAATCCCACGAGCCCACTGAGTCTCGAACCCGGCTCTCTCCGACACAATGAAGGGAAATCATGCACTTGAGTTATTGAATTCGACTCGTCATCGTTTCGTGTTCCATTCTTTTGAATGAACGCGAGGAGGTAAGGTTATTCATGTGTGTCCTTAGATCTGAGAAGTACCCAGTAGTCGGGAAATTAGAAAAGTAGTCGAGTATTGACACGAGAGTTACCGGCGCTAGCCAACAATTATGGAGAAATGCGCGTTCAGTTTTCTTGACGGTCACCTACGGTATTAACGCTCAGCGCGGTTGTTACGGTTTTGCATCGCTGCAGTGTCTATCGATTGAGACAAACTGCCCGCCAACGACCTTTCCGCCGAATTATTATTTTAAATACCATTGAGATAACAATAAAAACACAAAGCTTTAAACAAGATTTCATTTGTATTCCTGTGGCTGGTCGCGGAACACTGACGATCCTGGGTTTCCGAGACAGGTGTAAGACAAAAGAATTGTTTCCATATACATTTTATGAATAAAACGCGCATTAATCCATGCTCGCACAATAAATAAAAATACCCAATATTGACCACTGCAAATGATTAACAGCGAAGCGGGAACAGCTTCCGAGAACAACACTGCGGGGATCGAAACTCTCAATACGTGCAAATGGAAACGACGCTTGTAAGAGAGATCGCCTTTGTCGAGTGAAACGACCCGTTTTCGGCGTCGCTTCCTCCTTCCACTGATCGAGATGCCAAAATGGGCAAAGGTTTCGATTGGGTTGCTAGAAGAGGATGGAGACGAGACTGCGGTGATGGCCATGTTCTCTGACGTCCCCCACATGCAAGCGGAATGGAATTCCCGATGCATGCAATCCTCAAACGCACACTCGGTTGATTTTTTTTATGTTCCCATGTCCTTCTCCCCATTGCACATGCATCATTGTCGATTCCACGAATCCTACCTACATCCCAACCCCCAACACTGACGTATCCTCCTCCTCGAAGACGTCCCCCACCCGATTGATGAGCGCTGCCACCACGCATGCGCTCTTTGATGTGTGTATATATATATGCGGGCAACCTCCCCCCCCGGCCCCATCTCACCAGCGACGCATCGGATCCGTCGTGAAGACGAAAAGGAGGATATTTGTCCTCCGTCACATTTGCCGTGATTGTCAGAAAGAAGTGTCCCACATTTATTCACATCGACGGAAAATCATTCCGTCCTAAGAACTACACCCGAAGAAAAATACGGAAGAAGACGCGAGCGTTTGCTCCTTCATTTCTGTCGGTGCATGTAATTGTCTTCCTCGGTGATTCTTCCCGTGTGTGTTCCTCATTTCATGATGGTTTACAATGGGCCGTTGTGCCGCAGAACTATTCGTTCGTCTCTTCTATTCGGCAGAGTTTTCATTTGTGCATCTGTTCTCTTCAACTCTTCGCAGGACTTCTTCATTTGTGATTCTTTCCTTCCGTGTGAGCTTCATCATTCTTCGAAGATTTCCGTTTCGATCCCTTTCGGAGGAAACAATCCCTTTCCCCGAGCTACGCCTGAAGACGAAGGAATGCTTTATGACGACCAAATTCTTGAGAGAGGAAATAAAAAACTCATAATCGCGATTTGTCAGAGGGTTAAGCCACGCGGCGAGAGAGAGCATATTCTGCGCTTCACTGAGTGCTTGGCTGGGGGTCTACATGTATATGATGCCTCGTATCCCAGTGACCCTTTAGACTCGTCCACGGCTTCTGTTGACTCGTGGTGGCGAACTCACGATCTTGGGTCGTCGTCGAACCGAACGCTTACTCTCGGCTGATCGATTGATATTGGGTGAAGGATGACTTTTATTGTAGTAAACTTATAAGCCACTCTGCAAGTAGCACTTCGATGTGTGAACACCGACTTGCCTGGCAGGACAGGTCGATAGGGACGATAATCGCTACACTATCGACCACGGTTCGCACTTCCATTTTAAATGAACAGCCCAAATCTAAACATGAAGGTTTTTCGGGTTTCCATCCGGGTAACTGGGTCCATGGACGACGTTTCGACAGCGTACTCGGCTACCGTCATCAGGGTGATGAGTCATTACCCTGATGACGGTAGCAGAGTGCGCTACCGAAACGTCGTTCATGGACCCAATTACCTGGATGGAAACCCGAGCAGCCTTTATGGACTTTATTCACCGGGAAAGCCTGAAGCCTTTTATTTAGCCCATTTCTATTCATCTTGGCAGTGGCATTCCGATAGTTAGAATGTATCACATAACATCCGGTGAAATCCTCATCACATAACTGCGAGCGAGGGTTGAAATAATAATAACAATTTGCTGGAGAAGGATTTATTATAGAAATATAATTATATTTCTATAATAAATCCTTCTCCAGCAAATTATTATTATTAGTGTTTGTCTTTATTAGTGTTTGTCGCCTTCTTTTTCTTCATTTCCGAGTTTGGCCTTCCGCACACGCGATAAAAACTGGTTTGCTTGATTTTCTTTCTTTTGTCCTAAAGGTTTTTCATTCTTTCGCTCTGGTTCCTGCTTTCTTTTGACCATTTGTATTTGGTCTTTTTAATTTATTTTTCCTGGAACCCCTTCAATCCATCAACCTTCCATCAAAGATTCTCTTTATTCCAGACATATTCTGGATGGATGTCATCTTCCTCCATATACTTCTTTGTATCCTCAACTTATTTTGTTGTCGTATTTAATTTGCCTATGTAGCTGAATATTTTCTATGTCAGTCTACAATCACGTCATTGTGAAGATTTGTCGCTAGGGGTTCAATCTTATCTTGCGTATTGTGTATGTGATCTTTTCTATTTTTACAGAAGTCTTTATTTATTTCTTTTTCCCCCAAGTACTACCCTATCTTATTACCGAACCAAGGATCCTCCTGAAGATTTTCCTTTCTTTCTTCTCTTATTCTTCTATTTCCTCTTCCTTAATCTGTAAAAGGTGTTCTGAAATATAAAGTCCTTCTGTTTTAACGTCAGTGCTGTAGTGTCTCAACTTTGCATTGTAAGTGAACGCTCTTTTATTATATATATTTTCCGTACTGACTCCTATTCCATATGGGTCGTCCTTCCTTTGGTTCTTAATCAAGCCCATTTGGTTTTATCTATTCTCCAAAATACCTACTTAAATTTATCTGTTCTCTTATGTTTCCCCCACCTCATATCGCACTTGTATTTCTCTATTATGTGTATACTCCATGAATTTAGTTTTTTAAAGACAATTATAATTATAGTTTATTTTGCGATTTCATGTACTTTTTAAATAGGTTTTGAGAATCTCCTTTATTCCTTGTGAAATCATCTGCGATCGCTATGCATTGTACCAAAACACCCTGTGTCCATGGACCTAACGGATTCCTTCTATTCCTTATTCTTTTATGGCTTACTTTCATATTATCATTACTTTTCCAAGAAAGTATTAAAAAATTTGTTTATAGTCCATCTCTCTGTCTAATTCCTGTCCTAATATCAAATGAATCTGGAATTGCCCCTGAAATGAAATTTAACTTTGGAGACAGTGTTTGTTAGTGTAAGAGTTGTTTGTTGTTGTTGTTAACCGTATAAAAGAAAGCCTCGTGACTTTTTTTAGCCTTGAATGATTAAGGATAAAGTATACCAACATTCTAATACTCTTTCAGTATGCATTTTTAAATTTTATTTTAATAAACTTATAAAATTCATGAATACCAATGGAACTTGATCAGTATGGTGTTTAAACGCACTTATTTCCGAAACAAAATAATTTTCGGAATTGCCATATTCTTTGCTCCCTATAACTTCGGCAGTCTTCATATTTGAAAAAAAAGCCGTGAGTGACGTATGAAACGGAGCAAAGTCTTGCTGAGAGCGGCACGAGTCGAGGTATTGCGTCACTCGAGACTTCCATGGATGCCAACCTCCACGTCCGCGCAACTTGTAGCGACGAGGAAGACTTTTGCTCATTTTTTCTCTTTCCTATGAGAAGGCATCGGTGAATAAAAAACAGGAAAAAATATCAAAGCCTTGCCTTCACTATTTATTAATGCGTGAGCACAAGTCATCACATCTGCATTTACTTCGCTAGACATGAAAGGAACTTGTGAAAGGCTTTAGATTTAAATCGTTTATTTCCGCGCTATGTGCCGTTTGCAGAGGAGTTAAAGGCTTGGAGATTAAATTAGAGGATTAGAGATTATTCGGGTCAGTAAATAAAGTATTTGATTGATAAAATAAGTTGATTTGGTTGAATGGTGGATTGAATTTTGTCGGTGAACACAATTGGGTAAATATTTGAAAATTATTCGATTGAGACATCGATTTCCTCTAGTGTTGCGACGAGACCGAGGTCGGAAGTTCGAGACGAGACGATACTACTATTTGGCGAGACGAGACCTACCATCTGGAGACTCTCGAAAGTCCCGTGAGAAAATGGTGAAGAACTGCGAATAAAACAATCATCGGTAGTGCAAAGAATTCTCCATGGAAACTAGCACTGGACATAACTATCTTAGTTGAGGCTCTCCGGAATTTATAAGGTAATGATAGATTTAAAAGTGCATTACTCTTCAAAAGAAAGTTGAAAGTCTCGCCCATGACTGATACCATAACACTTAAGTCTTCAAGAGCTGAGTGAGGAGTTGATGGAGTTATTATCTCTCTGTTTGTTCTTTATTGTTAAAATGTTTTGTATCACGCAGTTTGCGACTAAACTAGATCGTTAGAAGATATTACTGCGATCTCTATGTCTTGGGAGTAATAATTCAAGACGGTGAAATATACTGGCCTTTGATCTTTCAATTCGTAGTGTGCCTATTGCGTGGCCAACCCGAAGGGCATGGTTTCGTAAACCACCTTGCCCTGGATTCGTGCACTTACGTGTACTAGCGCGATATATCATCCGGGTATCTTACGAATGTCCGCCACCTCCACTAAGACTTCCTTACACAACCCATGCCTCTGTCATTCACAGAGTTTAATGGCGATGATCACTTAGTTAAATAATATGTTCAAGGTAGATGAGCTCTACGGCCTCTATAGATTAAACAGATAAAATATTTCTCCAATGGCCGTAAAATATATGCACCACTCGTCAAAAAATTAAATACTTACTGTGTTGGTTTGCGGGAATGAGGTTCCACAACAGGAACCAACCACAGCCTCTCCACCAGAATACCCTCCTGTGGTAGTTTACGGGAAAATAATTTCCTCGCCAGGGACTACCACAGACACACACACACAACCCAATTGGAATCCTTTGTAGGCTAATGAGACCTAGCTCAGGATTCCTGGGTTATAACCTGGGATCCTTCGGAGAGCTGTAGTGACTCTACTAAGGCTGCCAAGTTATTTACACAACCACACACGCAATCACACAAAACACTCACTCACACACACAGCAGGGCCCCAGATTTCTGGGAGAACAGCTCAAAAAGAGCGTTGTCAAATAGAAAAACAACAAACAGGGAACGAGGGTGAAATTCGTATACGCGTATTTCGACCACAAAGTGGTCCTCTTCAGCGAGCTGAAGGGAAAAACACTAGCAACACGAGGTTGAAAGTGAATGACTTACTGTGTTGTTTTTCTATTTGACAACGCTCTTTTTGAGCTGTTCTCCCAGAAATCTGGGGCCCTGCTGTGTGTGTGAGTGAGTGTTTTGTGTGATTGCGTGTGTGGTTGTGTAAATAACTTGGCAGCCTTAGTAGAGTCACTACAGCTCTCCGAAGGATCCCAGGTTATAACCAAGGAATCCTGAGCTAGGTCTCATTAGCCTACAAAGGATTCCAATTGGGTTGTGTGTGTGTGTCTGTGGTAGTCCCTGGCGAGGAAATTATTTTCCCGTAAACTACCACAGGAGGGTATTCTGGTGGAGAGGCTGTGGTTGGTCCCTGTTGTGGAACCTCATTCCCGCAAACCAACACAGTAAGTATTTAATTTTTTGACGAGTGGTGCATATATTTTACGGCCATTGGAGAAATATTTTATCTGTTTAAATAATATGTTATTTCAGACAATATGTGCTTCCTAGTAGACAGCTTCAAGCATCTATACCTACAGTAGAGGGCATGTGAGCAGCTCACATTGTGAGCTATCCTTGCCAATATTATTGATATTGGCGGCTAGAGCAAGCTAGCACATGTGACGTAAGACAAATGTTTAACCATCAGCCTTACGCTGTCCTGCCATCTGGAGATTGCTCTGAGTACAAATTCCCTAGCCGACAGCGTCTCTATGGTATACGTG
Source organism: Pyrrhosoma nymphula (assembly GCA_963573305.1). Taxonomy (NCBI): domain Eukaryota; kingdom Metazoa; phylum Arthropoda; class Insecta; order Odonata; family Coenagrionidae; genus Pyrrhosoma; species Pyrrhosoma nymphula. Next base: position 7,981,179 of record OY754337.1, read on the forward strand.
CTCTGAGATCGACACATTTCTGAGCACTCATAAGTGATCAATCTTGAGAACATGGCATCGTTGAAACTATGATGAGACCCCTGTCGAGGCTAACGGGTGAAGAACAAACACACTGCTAGACTAACCTTAACAATTATTGATAAACCTACCTGCTCTTTGGTGTACTCGATCTAATTCTGGCATCAAACTTGCTTCACAAGGACTCCAAATACTAGAAGTCTATTCTGCGTGAGACCTAACTGGTGAAAACTAACATTGTTCCTAATTTTGTCATCTATTTTACGATTATACATTCAATATCAAAACCCAAGCTTCAGGTTCAAAAACCAACCTCCGGGTTGAAACACTGAGTGAGTTACGTTCAGTAAATCTGTTTGCTTGACTCCCGAATGTGTTTAAAAATAGGCAATGGGTAATTGTGGTGCATAAATATTTAATGGACTCAACGTCCTTCAAACTTGTCGAATGATATTAAAATCAATAAATACTGAGTAAACTTGAACATTGCTTTCACCCGAGACTAAAGAGTCACAAAGGAAGAGGATTCTCACAAGATCTGTCGTTTTGAAATCCAAGCGGGTTGTTTATCAACAATTCTTCATGTTTAAGCAACCCATGATGGAACTGACAATTAATTACATAAACTCGATGGTTTCAGGCTTCACTTTGTGAAAATCCATTCTAAAGAATTCAAAAAAGATATGGTACTTTTTTCACAGATTTTTATTTAAAGTCGACCGGTTTCGTCGCATAGGCGACATCATCAGGTGTATATATGACCTGATGATGTCGCCTATGCGACGAAACCGGTCGACTTTAAATAAAAATCTGTGAAAAAAGTACCATATCTTTTTTGAATTCTTTAATTAATTACATGTTTAAATATCTCACACGAGATCGATATATGTGTGTGTGAGAGAGAGAGAGAGGTGGTTACTGAGCTCTTCTTTGTTATAACTTTTATTAATGAGTGTGATGGAAGCTTCTCTCCAGTTCTTCGGAACACTGTGCCCTGGATGCGACTTAGTTTATATTATCTCTAGACATGGTGAAATTTCAGAGGTCAGTGTTTCATATATGTCAGCAAGAATATGACCGTCTCCGGGAGAATTGTTACGGTTGATGCTTTTCAAGTTGATTCTCAGTACCGTGACAGTAAATGATAATTTCAGGCATGAATTCTCAGAAAAAATCAGGCAAAGATTCAGAATAATCATGCGAGCATGTTATAAAACGCTTCGGAAGGAGTAGTAGTTTGGAAGCAGCATATTTAATTTTATGAGTTACTATTTTAACTTTCCCTTTAGTTCAAATTAATCGTTTGCGGCGATTCTTAGTGGAAATTGAAGATAGAATTCATTGTTACAAAAACGCAGTAAAAAAGCGTCATTTACAAGACAAACAGCCTGTTTGTCTTTTAAATGACTGTTGTCTTGTCAGTTGATAGGTCTAATCGTGCATTTTCCAGTCTAGAATGAAGGATTCGCTGTCGTTTAAATGGCTTCCATACTTAAGCGTTAGGCCACCGTGGCTCTGCATTAGCTCTTTTCTAATTTGATCGGTATGAATTTTCTAACGAGAAAAGCATGCCGCAATCTCTCGGCATCATTGTTTTCGCTTACTTCTTGATATTTTCCCTATTCCGTAATGCCGGTTTAATCCCGTTGAAGGCAGCGCTGTCAATCAATAATTGGGGTTAAGGGTTTTTCCCGATACTCCTTTTTTTTGCTGTCACTAATTTCGTCATCGATGACTGTTCTGATTCACAGAATGATTAGGATATTCACGAAAAAGTGTGTGGCCATCGACGCGCCACCTAGCGACGCACTGGCTCCCGTCGCCGCAAGCAAGGTGTGGAAGCTTTGGCAATGGTCGGGATTGGACGATCTAGTGATTAGACTAGAGTGCTCGGGACAGTTTACGGGGTTGAATATGAGGGCGCTTACGGGATGGTCCGCCGGGAATGGAACGACGAGAGTAGGAGACGGATAGGACTGAAGTGATGGAGGAGAAGATGACATATTTTACATCCAAATGCTGTTCTGTAAATTTTACTACATCACGTAATTTCCTATTGTACAACTATATAATTGATGGAAATTTCCTACAAAGAGAAAACAATGTAGTGCCAGGTTTTCCTCAGTTTGTCATGGATAAATCATACAACTAAAGTAACTTCTAAGTTTCAGATCTTATTTTAACTTCTAAGGCATTTAAAACTCTCCATTTTGCTATTAGAAATCTAAAGCGTGCTCCCCCAAAAGTGAAACTTAGCTAACACGAATGTAACCAATAATGGAATACGTCTTTGCAGCATGGCATCCATTACAATGTTACTCAATGAATCAAATTGAAACCGCTCAGCGGAAAGCCGCTCGTTATGTTGAAAATAAGAATAGTATGTGTGAAAGTGTAACTTTGATGTTGGGCGACCTTGGATGGGAGGATCAAAGTTCTCTTGGAAGGGGGGCAAGGTTATCTGCACTATACTAAGCGTTTTGTGTTGTCGAAGCATAAACGTATGCAACTCTTAAGTGCACAGCTAGAGAAACCAAACTATTACGATCGTCACGACCTTTACTGAAAAATGAGGGCAATGGTTTTTGCCTCAAGCAGAGAAACCAACTCTTTTATGGTTGTGGACCACTGATGACTGGATCGAGATGTGCCTCGTAAGGTATTTATTGAATTCCCCGCGAACATCGAAGTGTTTCGAGTGAGGATCTATTTGGTGAATGAAGATGGAAAATTATACATACTTTTATCTCCATTTAGAGTTAATGTAAATTTATTTCTTAATGATTGCCTGTTTATGATTGTCTCTGTCAACTGGTCAACTACTTTTTCCACCGTAAATTTATAAATTTCGCCTGTGAATGTAAATAAAATTTAATTCAATGTAATCGATCACAATATTTATCACCAGTTCGAGTGGGTGTATTTGCCGCAAATAAATCACGAGTATTATTTTTTTCTGGTCGCAGCTGTGGCTGCTGGATACAGAGAATGACGAGGAGTCAACCCACCCAATTGATAAGGAAACTCACTCGTTCGCATTGTGGAAATAGAGCGCGCTCCTTTTGCAGCTCCGATTTCCTTCCGATGGGACGTCATCGACGCCTTTCGTTTGGAGTGGGCACACCTGCTGAAAGATTTTCATATAATTAACAGGCATTGGGTCCTTATTGTTTAATATCTGTAGCAATACAACACAAAAGAAATGTGACGCTGTTATTTAGCAGTAATATAGAAACAAACATTTTCCAAGCAATAAATTAGAAAACCATTCAGTTTGAAATAGTCTACTTACAGGAAGTGAAGCCATTTGATAGATGTTCTTGCGGTGCTAGATTATTGAATATAACCTTGGTGATTTGTTTTCAGCCGATCAGTTAAGCATTTTAAAGCCAATAAAGCGTAGTACATTTCAATTTCCATTGCATTTGCACCAAACTCAATTTTCGTGCAATTAATTTTCATCGATATTTCTCTGAAAGCAGTTTCCCTGACATCTCCATTTACTTGCGAGTGGACAATCTTCAAGTGGGGGTGACGTACAAATAGCAATCTTAGCCGACTATTGAGTCACGGGAGCCCAACCAAGAGTGGACCACGCAAGCACGCGTCTTCTTAATCAGAGTTCATCGCCGCCCGCGACGAGTGCGCTTATCGCAACGCGACTCTTAATTAAACCCACAAGCGTTGATTGTACGTTTCACGAGCTAACCTTTTGGTTTTCAGCTTCATATCCTTCACTTGATACGATGTTTTTGCCTCGAAGAAGGACCAGCTAGGATTTGTCAAGCGTATTGTGGGAAGATTTTCGGATGAAAAAGTAAAAGAGAGGTGCTATTTCGCACTCGTCCGGCCACACCTTGAATATGCAGCGAGCATATGGGATCCGGTGCAGAAAGACTTAGTCCGGGAACTTAATAAAATACAAAGGAAAGCTGCGCGATTCGTCAAAAACAGCTATGGGCGTACTGACAGCTTTACACAGATGTTAAACGAATTAGGTTGGGAGCCGCTAGAGACTCGGAGGCTGCGCGCTAGGCTTAGATTACTTGAGCAATTAAGAATAGATATCTTTAAGAGCGACACGGAGAACATCATATTAGAACCCCACTATACTTCCAGGTCCGGCAGAAACGATAAATTAAGAGAGATATTTTGCCGAACGGATAGGTATGGGAATTGGTTTTTCCCCCGAACAATAAGGGACTTCAATAAATGCTAGGCGTAATTTCATTAGAACGTTTCCTTTTTATATGTAAACGGCTGGTGTCCTAACATCCCCCGCCACATGCCTATTGAGGCGGCTCGCAGGGTAGTATGTAGATGTAAACAATAAGGGACCTATGAAAGGGAGGCCTCCAGGGAGGAGTCAGTCTACGTTTCATAAACGGTAAAATATCGTATAATGTTTGAGCGTGAAGTTAACTCGGCTGCTCGGATATGATTTGCATGACCTTGGCAGCAAATGCTTAGTCAGTACAATCGATTCTTTACGACCGTTTGTTTTTCAATTAGTCGCTTCTCACTCTCTCGGCAGATTCTCTGCGTTTTCTTCACCACACCGATGAGGATTGATGGCTCGCACTGTCCAAACGAGGCTTAAAATATGCCAGCCGACTTTTGTAGCAGTAATCTTATAAGCCGGTAGCACTTCGACGTCTGAGCACGGACTTGCCTGGCAGGAGAGATCGGTATCGTCCTCGTTTCGCACTTCCATTTGAAATGAACAGCCCATCTCTATCTTGCTTGGCAGAGGCATTTCGATATTTAGAATGCAATCTGATGAAATCCTGATCTGCGAGTGCGGATTAAAAGAAATCTAAGCAAAAATTCAATTTGCTGGAGAACGATTTATAATTTAACATTTAAATATATATGTTTGCATTTGGTTGTTCGACGTTTTTTATAATATGCGTAATTGTTATGTAACTGAAAAATAAATTCTTACACTACAATTTGACAGCTATACATATATGTACATGTTATATTGAGACTGTACCACCAATTTATGTTGCTTTAAATATTTTGTTAATTTTGGGTCAAATGTGCTAACTTATCATTAATTTTGTGTTCAAAAGTTAGTTTACGATGAATAGATTTAAAAGAACCACAAATTGTTTATATAAACCATACATTTATATCACCTTCATATTATCGTTAAATTAGGAACAGGCAAAAACATAGAAGTGATTAACATAAATTTCACAATTCAGTGAAACCTAAACATTCTTACAAATAGGATGCACTAAGAAGAAACATGTCTCACAATAGTTGTTTGATAAATGAATGGCAAAATGTTATTCTTAGCTGCAAAAATTGGATGCATCGATACTCGCGTGGAGTTCATTTGCTCGCCATGAATACTGTATACTAATTGTTGACCTTGATGGCTCAAATATTTATGCATAGCAGAGCACCTCGCAAGTTCCTCGCTTAGACGTGACCTTGGAAGACAGTTTGAAGCTGACAATCCAACAACATTTTTCAAGCAACTGGGTGGAATTTTGAATATCATGTGAAGAACAAATATTCACCACGCAAGTACAAATGGGTTGATTGTAACGAGTTCATACTGAAGCAGTCGCAACACGCATGCTCCTTACAATTATATACGTCTGGTGTTAAACGGGAATTTATTTACTCGCGAAGTTTCTTCGGGATCGAATGGCAATTGCGAGTAATTTTGGACAGCTTTCTTGCCAGCCGACGACGACGGCCAAAGGATACGCGCCTCTCAGTTGTGCCCCGAGGCCACCAGAGGGAAGCAGCAGAGCATGTGACGCAACCACATGCGTACCCCACAAATGGAAATAGTGTGGGGCAATGACGATCGGGGCAATGGCGGACGGATGGTGGAATTCCATTTTGCAGAGAAATACGTGAACGATGAATTCGTGCAGGGTATTAATTCGTCACAGGCCTTGGAACATATATGTCTCATACGAAGAAGCTACATGATTACCCGCACTCTGAGAGATGGAAATTCCATCTAGACGGGACTCGCACCCACGAACTCCGGAACGACGGACGAAGACGTTGATCCTACCGTCACCGGGGCCGTATGGCGATGATGTATGTCGATGTCGTAGATGGCGTATATTTAACATAATTAAAGCATGTACCGTGATAATAGTTTCATCCGGCATCTTTTGACTTTCACATCTAGGAAGCTAAAAAATACGGAGTATGCGTGCTGTAACGTGTCCAACTTAGTACAATTAGTTGGACAAAAGTTCAAGTGCAGCAATTGATTGGAAGCCGTTAAGAGGAGCGGAGTTCTAGCCCTTACCTTGCGGAGGGCGCTTGAGCAGGTGGGGAAAGTATATCACCCAACGCCGCTCACCTCGAGTGAAAAATTGCATGGACCACGTGTCGAGGAGGGAGGGAGTGGCGCAGAGGAGAGAAAGAAAACGTCCTCTGCGTCTTTGCAAATCGACTGCGAAGGAATTGGCGATTATTGCAGCAGCAGCCGAGAGGCTCGATGTGCGTCATCACACGCTGACTATTCACTCGGCTCTCAGTTTTTCAAAAATAATTTTGTTTATTAAAAAAAAGACATATGTGTCTCCACTTGAACCCAAGATTAATATTCCTTTCTTAAATATACTTTCGACGAGCATGATGTACAAAACATTCTTTGTAGAGAAATATACAGATGGAGAAAGGTTAAAAATTTCCTGAAGTACACTATTGACTCGACTATTAAACTTAAAAATATGATCCTAAAAAGTTACATTTTGGTCGACAATAATTCCTACATAATTGTATTTCCTCACTTTCTGTAATTTTGGGCTGTAGCAACTTATAGAGTTGGGTATATGCACTTGTATTATTTGATAATAATCTAATACAAATATCTGTAACTATGCAGTGCAATAATAACTCTATAAATACATTTACCGATTACACACTTTTTTATATTATCAGGTAATTTGTTCCACTAAACTGCACGAATTTACAATATTTTTGACATTAACTATACAATTCCCCGGGATATTAAATGAAAACGTTATTTATGGTTTCCCTGTGTGAATTTGGCATGTATGATTCACATGAAAGTCGGAAATGGTTAGAAAAAGACTAGTGGTAGAATCGAAAATTTCAGCTGACGAAAACTGACTGACGATTTGTGGAAACTCACCATTATGAAGGGATAAATTGGGGTTTTCCTCACTGTTCTATTCTAAATAATGTTCCACCTTCCTTTCAATAGATACCCAACTGTTATTTTAAAAGTCTGAAATAGGCTGGTCAAGGCCTGAAACCTTGTATATAATAGCTCTTCAGTGAAACAATCTTCGTGTCCCTTATGCGTAGAAGAATTCAGTGTGGGAAGTGCTAAGCTATTCCTTTAATATCGATGGAAGATGCGAGCTATTTCCCAGGTTCATGCAAGTACCAAGTAGCATTGCTTATTGTAGGGTGCTGCGACATCTTGGCCATTTTGCTCCTCTGCTACACAGGTAAACAACGGACTTGTGGGCGGAAAACACGGCCAGTAGATATCTCGTGTGCCCACATACGTATAGGTTTAATTTTGTTAAAAAAGATCGATTTCTTTTAAAGGTAAATTCATACAGTTGACGCTTTTGATATTGCTTTGGGATCGTCGTTTAGAATAGAATCAGAGTATCTTGCAATTCTCTCGCACAGTGTTTTCAGTTCCTCCATCGATGGGAACCGCATTTCTCTCCAGGATTTAGAATATGCAAAGCCTTATTGTTTTTTCACAATCGTTAACGCGAGGATAATTGGTAATCACATATGCGAGCTCACAATATTGTCGATGTGGAGACGACAAAAAAAGGGCGAATCATGGCGGCCGTGGAAAACATGCACGCCTGTGAGAGTGACGGTGCGCTTTGAATTTGCCCGTGGCGACATCTCGTGTGTCGCAACGCGCTGTCTATGAGCTTCGCTCGGCTGCCAATGTAAAAAACGACTGAAACGCCCCGAGGACAGCATGAATATTCAATCGCTCCGTCTTAATTCCCTCTCGCTTCCAGTGCAATGAGTGATGCAACGAAATCACGAACGGAGAGACTGCGGTGTTGTCGGAGTGCTCCCTTCTTGTCCTTCCTCCCTTACTACCCTCGATCACTTCCTCCTTGAGAAAGAGAGAGAGAGAGAGAGAGAGAGAGAGAGAGAGACTGTCTGGTTCTATCCCTTTACCTAAACTCGAGTCTTCTTTCTGTTTTCGAGATGGTTTCCATCGGGATAAGAGATAGTTCAGGTAATTTTTACAAGCGGAAGCTGAAGGAATGACAAGTTTCGCAAATTGTTGCCTAAAGTCCATCGATGAAATCTGGACTTTGTGATATTTTGCGAATTACCGGCCTTGTCGGGAATAACGTAGGACTGTTACTGACACCCCAAGACTTATGGTAGAGCTGTTAACTGTCCACTTCCGAGTGATGAAGCACGTTCGTACCATGGGAATTGAAGAAATGCACTGAGCTGCTGTAGATGGTGCGCCGGAAGGCCACCCCAAGGACCGGGAGCAGGGGATGAGTTTTCACCGACGTGATCTATACTATTGGCTACAAATGTTAGAAAATGTAAGAGCATCAATGCATTGAGCATCATGTAATACAACCACGTGACTGCATGGAGATACAAGAGATATGCATGAAGAATGTAAAACGCAATACGAGCATTACTTATCAAATTAATTGTAAGCATTAGAGAGAAAGTCAAATTACCGTCCACACCCACTGTCGAAAAACCTAATAATTATAAAATCTCTGTGGCTGTTAAGGATTAATGATGTGCACATGGAAAGAGGATTAAGACACCACATCTCATCCACATAGCGCGACTAGAGAGCAATTGCCAGCACTCAAAATTGCTAACTGGGCAATGCATATATCTCCTACAACCCAAGTGCATTAATGATTTAACCCGCCGGAGACATCTTGGCCTTCGATTCAGAGGGAAGGGGGGGTAGAGAACTCAATGATGGTTGATGGCAATTGATGGACCCACAGGTCTAACAATGATTGGCTCATGACCCTGACTAGGGAATCCTGATAGTATGTCTCATTAGTCCTCATCACAACCAAGCAGCACGCTTCGTTGATAACTGCTACGAGCGAACAGAATGTGTTACGCAGCTGATGGAAGGACTCAAGGGGCGGCCGCATTGCAAGGGGCTTGCCTGGGGGTTAGCAAGTGGCGAGTCACTAAGCAACCCACGGGACAAGTTTCCGTCACAGGCTTCCAGAGGGCCGCATTGAACTCTCCAACCCCAGGGTCCTCTGGATTGCCGATAATACGCTACACAATAGAGTCGTCGCATTCCGCCATTTTTATTCAGAGCATATCTTGTTTACTGTGTGAAAGTGAAGGCGGTAGGCAGTCGTTCGGCAAGATTTTTCCTTTTTTTGCAGAAGATATAAAGCAAAATGATTTGTTGCTTTGCTCCTAATTGCTCTAATAGCACTGAGAAAGGGTTTAGAAATTTTAGTTTCTCTCGAAATTCCGAGAGAAGAGCGAAATGGCTTCAAATGTGTCGAAGGGACAAGTGGCAACCAATAATCGTATTCATGTCTAGAGGTAAGCTTTTTTTTGACATAATAGTTCCTTAAATTCAATTTGCATCAATTTTTAATAGTATTGATGCATGTATTTTTATTATTTGGTTTGAAATGTGCAGAAGTAAGATGTTTAGCAGCTTTCATCAGCTGTTCATCATTCTCTATTACTGATTTCAATGTATTTTGGTGGAAATGTTACATCACGTGTAATTAAGATTTATTTTTCATATGCTCATTTAGCATTGAGGATACATAGATTCTTAAGAGTCATTCTATCCTCAATTATAATTAAATATAAACTAATGTAAGCTAGTTAGTTTCAATGGATTTGTTAAATTATTCTGGAAATCTGAGAATGTAGAATTTGAGCTGCTTGTTCAATAAATACTTTGAAAAATGTCAATTGTTTTCTTTAATAATATTTCCTTCCATGACTTGATGTAATACAGCTGATATCAATGGTACTATTCTCATGTGTTGTACATAATATGTGTGGTAGCTTGTGGTTTCCTTGGCTAAATTTCTTTTTTACAGCTGAATCCAAACCCAGTTGTTCCTATAGTAAACATACTGTATGGTTCATTTTTATTCAAGCAAATATAATGTTTTCATTTGTTCAGTATTTTTCAGTTCAAAATTGGCCAGCTTTTGCGGCTGTGTTTCTTGGTCAATTGTCCCTGTGGTGTTTCCGGATTCTGTATGGAATTTGCATTGCGTGTGGAGATTCATGTGTTTCCATTGATTGTGTTTCTTGTGAATTTGCGTGTGCAGTTTACTGGTAAAAATATAATAAAAAGTACTTTCTGTCATGCTGATAGTTAATGTACATAGTTACTGGTTTTACTCAACTTCGAAAAGAAAGTCGTCATTGATTACAACGTATACACATATATAGTCGTACATACATTCTATTGCCAATTGCTGTTCTCGTTTTTTATTTCGGGGCAGGATAATATAGCCGATTTTTCAGCAATTATAATTGATCAGACTCGTCCTCATGTTCCTAGGATTAATTTCCATGGCACTGTTTTCATGGAAGTTTACTCGGAAATTATATGCAAAATATCTTTCGCCCTTGTCTTTCAGTTGATATTTAAGCTTCCTAAATGCTGTAATTATTACTTTGAAGAGTAAGCATCACTATTATAGACATGACAGTAATAGTATTACTTTCGTAAATGACTTAACCTGTTCAACACTAAAAAACTCTAAGTTTCACATCCGGAAAAACGTACCGTGAAAAGAATCAAAAATTTACTAATGCGCGTTTAATTTGTAATTTTTCACGATTTCCAATTTATAAATTATTAGCAAAATGTTCCTACTAGATCCAGACGGTATTGAATTGAATTTATGGTCACCCGAAGTGCGACGGGAATCGCGTATTTATGCAAAAATTAAGTTTATCTCACTTTCCCCCGTAAGACTCAACGCAGACGTTTGAACAAAGATTGCGGAATTATCAATGCCCATATTGGATATGTATGCGACGACTCAACCCTATGAAGGAGTAGTGTTGAGAATGGCCATCCAGAGGACTCTGCTTGAATCCAACCCACTTAGCGAGTCGCGAGGGAATCAGTTGTGTTGGATTCAGTTTTTATCTACCCACCACCAACCCATCTACCACCCCCTAATCGCGACCGATTGCAGGGTGATAAGGCACCCAACAGACGAGCCGAGGTACAATTCCAAAATGTTTACCTGGATCCACGTACTGCTCTGAGAGCCGTTTGAAAGTCCACCTTCCGAGAGCTGAGATTTTGAGGACGGCACGTATATCGGGAGCCTGTCCGGGACACGCATCTCCATCCAATTAATGTGTCGGCAGTCACACGGACACAAAGACAAAACATCAATCCATCGACGACGCCTCTAGAATGTGTTTAGCACTCATTTAACAGGCGTCATCCATATGTCGACTGAATTCTGGTCGAGGCGCTGGAGGTTGAGATGAGAGATTGAGCGTGCTGACACGTGAATTGGATGGAGACGTGTGTCCCGGACGGGCTCCGGGAAAATGCGTGCAATCCCCAAAATCTCAGCTCTCGGAAGGAGGACGAGAAGAATGAAGGGGGGGGGTGAGGAAGGAATTAAGAAGCCCCCCCCCTGAATACCAATGAGCAGGACGAGAAGGGAACGTTCCGGCGAGCGATTTTATTAATTTGGAAGGACGCCAGCGGCGCTTGTAGCGGGCGGAGCCGTCGTCCTCGCTGCTGCTGCCAAGTGTATCGCGTCGTCTTTGCGCCGAACCACGCGCCCGCTGCACATCTTATCTCGGGACAATGCGCCCGGGGCGAGAGGGGGGAAGCGAGCCCCCCTTCGGGGCAACACCCGCCGCGGCCAAAAGGAGAAGACCCTCGGCGTGCTTGTTCCGTTCCGTCTTACAGGGAAGGGGCGTGGAGGAGGCCCCGTCAAGGAGTGCGCTGTCTCAGGCGGAGGTGGGCGTGGTTGTGAGGGGTGGAAGCATGTAGTGGTGGTGATTTAGGGGTGTTCATGCAGGGCTTCGAATGATGACTGGACCCTTTGCATTGCGCTGCTTCTTAACATTTGTGGCACTGGACCAAAAACTAGTGGAAACTCACTACCAAAAATCATTGGGCTTCATCACTGGGATTGAAGCGATGATCTCTCCTGCGGTCTTTACACTGATCCTTAGCCGCTATTAATCATGAAGCCGCTACGTTTTTCCTCAAAAATCATTTTGGTAAAATAATTTAGTCGTCATTGTACTTGAGCAGCAAAAATTGAGTGAGTGGAAGAATTTTGTTGCATGGAAACGGGATCGCCAGTGATAAAAGATGCAAGAAAGTTATAGAGAGCAGCAGGGCTAGTCCGAAAAACGAGGTCAAACGTATGGCCGGCCGTAAGTTTCGTATGGCCCGCACGAGAGTTACCACTTATAGCGATTCCGATAATAGGCAGTGTAATAGTACTACTAATAATCTAATGGCTACTGTCAATTGCGTTGATTTAGTTCTATTTAAAGACAACTATGAGGCAAATAATTGATTCGGACAATGAGGTGTCTTCTAAGCTCACCTATTTACGATCATTGAGACTAAACGGTAAACTTCATATTTCTTCTGGATGGCGTTTGCCCCAGTCTAACCATATGTATTTAGAATATTACATTACTTAAAATTATTCTACCGGTAGGATCTGTTGAAAGTAAGAGAAAATCCTAAACATTTTTACACCTTCAGGCCCCTTTCTAACTCGGGTATTTCCTTCTTCATCTCCGCACACGTCCTACCCTTCTTCATCTCGTCCTCAAAAACCTCCCCGCATTCTTACCCCGCGCTCTCCGGCCTTCGGGATTGGGCCGTTTTCACAAGATCCTCTGGCCATACTCATTCCTCGTATATACTACGGTTAAGTTCGAAAAAAGATCGTCTTCTCTTATTATCTACATAATTCAGTGACTCCAAATGTATGTTATCTACTCCCACGGTTTTTCTTGTCATCATCTGTCGTAATGTTCTCCATTCCTCTGTCGTTTATTGAGAGTAGATCCGCTGACAGTGAAAGGAAAGAGAAAGAGGGTACAACCAAAGATGAGATTGAAGGACAAGGTAGCGGAAGATCTCCGAAAAAAGGGTGTAACAAGGAGGAGGATGCGCTGGACAGGGAACTGCGGAGGAGAAGAAGAATTAGAGAAGAGAATGCGGACCCCACTAGTTTGGGATGAGGCTAAGACAAAGAAGAAGAGATGGTTTCTCTACGCATTCTCTCCACCTTTCCTGGATATCTTCTTGTTCGATTAAAATCTTCCCTGTTTTGCCCTTAACATTTGGTATCGTTCTCCTTCTTCTATCGACCGATAGAATTTTCACTTTAACATATAAAGCACACAAGTCTCCCTCTTCCTGCAGCTTTTCCATTTCCTCGCATTCTCCTGTCCACACGTTTTCCATCGCGCGATCGGTCACTCGCCGGAGTTTATAGTTTCATTCCTTGTAATTCCTCTTTCCGAGGTCGGTGTTGACATTTTTCCAAATTCTTCTCTCCTCCATGTTCCTAACCATTTCTTCCGTAACACACTGTCTCTTTACCCTTTCCGTTACCACCGATCTTATTGCTTCCTCTGCCACCCTTGCTTTGCCTGTTTTTATAATCTTCCATACTCTCTCGATTATTTCCATTTGATTAGCTTCACCTATTTTCTTTTTCACTAGTTCCTGGTATTCCCTCTTTTCGTTCCTTTCAATGTTTCTACGCTCCACCTCTTCATCCTCCAACTTAAAAAAAAGCTTTTGAATCTATCTTAACAGTTCACCATGACTAGGTACATCATGAAATGTGTCCGCATCCGCCCCCGAAAAACTTCGCGAATTGTGGACACACTTCCTAAAACTCTGCATTACCATTATGTAATCAATGTAGTACCTCCCTGTATCACCCGGAATTTTACATGTATACCTGCGACTGGGGCGATATTCAAACGAAGTATTCTTTGCTCCTATTTATTTCTCCTGCAAAATTCAACTGCTATCTCACCGCGATCGTTCCTAGCCCATACCCTCACACTTCATTTCCATCCGTCTCTTCCTTCATCACTGCATACCATTCGCTCATTACTACCAAGTTTTATCTAGCCCGGGAGGTCATTCATTACTTCAATCTAGTTGTTCTTGTACCCCATCCACCTTGTCATTCCTATGGTTACTTTTGGGCATATACACCAGGACCAATACGAAATTGTCGGGCGAGCTTTTATTTCTACCACTCACTCTACCACTCATTCAATTAAGGAATGAGGATAATTTATAGCATAGTGCGTGCGCAAAGAGATTGTAAAAGAATAGTTATCTAGAAGATCTAATCATTCCTTACTTATGCATTGCGGATGATTGAATAATCGTTCCGAGTATTTCGAGCAGTTCCCTGCGTGCTCTATTCGCATTGCAGAGCAAAAAGAAAGGATCATTTGTATCTAATACTAGAATTTCTAAGTTTTCTTCTCTCGTTGAACTTCATTGGTTGTCCTCCGTTAGTAAACATACAATAGTTTATCGCTCGCTTCTCAACGGAACCATTTCTAAATCTCAGGACTCTTAATTACTTCTGGAAATTATAATTCATTTTTAATGAACGTTTCGGATCGCTCAGCGTCTGGTTTTTCGCGGACAACGGCGGGTGAGAAAAACTGAACTCGGGAACATCCGGGTGCACTTGCAAGCGAGGATAAACAATCGAATGACTCGAGGCGCGCGCGTGCTTGGCCATCCTCGATTCCTCGAAGGACCGCCTCCCGTCTGCGTCTCGAAGCAACATCCTCTAGCGGAACACCGTCGGCGTGTGGCACCCGAAGGGGGCAAGACGATATGGAGGAGTGAACTCGCACCCCCGCCCCCTTCATCCCCAAAAGCGTCGGTCCCCCGGGAGAGAGCGTTACGAATTGCGAGGAGGAGACCCCGGCAAGTGGTGGCATCTAGCAGCGGGCCGGGGCATAACACGTTCTCTATTAAGATTCATTAATGCAAACTGCTCGATCAGCAATTCCTAACTCAATTCCGAGGCCATAAAGCCGGTTGTTAATTAAATGGAAGCGATTCGGCGAGATAAGGAGACATAATGGATGTGACTGCGGGGAGGGAGGAGGAGGGAGGGAGGAGGGAGGGAAGGAAGAGACCGCGTCACGTATACGTGTGTTATAGTACATTTAATTGCAGCCATTCCATATCTATATCACTCGCGCGCGCGCACGCCACTTATAAATGCGTATCGCACTCATAATCGCGTGCCTTCTTCTCTTGAGCAAAGCGTAGAGAGTTCTCCTGTCGCGATCCGTAATTAATTCATCCACTTCCTCCTTGATTCCTGGTGCAATTCCCCTTCTTAATGGCCCCTCGGAGCAGAGGCTTTATTAGAGTTAATCGCCCCCGAATGGCAATTAATTCACGGCTTCTTTTCCTTCCTTTCATTCTGGAAGCGGCATTGCCGCAGCTCTTATTTAAAGATTTATTCGTATTACTGACAACTTTTCTCTAAATATCACAATGCCAGGGTCGTTAAGAGTATATATAGCAGTAAAAGCACAATTGAAAAAGCAATTTACCTTCACTGGCCAAATTATTTATATCTAGAAAACCATAAGGAGAGACCTACATAAAATAGGAGGAAACTATTATATGGCGAGAATCGAAGGAAAAATCTAATTTTTTTGCAAAAAAAATCACTTTAATTTGTATTCATACTGAGAATGAAGCTCTCCTGATTGTATCCGCCCCGAAATGGAACGGATTGAATGTATTAGGGTGGCACTCACTTTTTGGAATTGAGAAAAGCAATGTTTTCCACCTCTAAAAACGATCATTGTGGAGAGTTAAATAAGCGTTTTGAAGTTTCATCACGCTCTTAGTTTAGTGGGAACCCCAAGTGCCCCAAGGGTACACTGCCACATACTTCGAAACTATATTTGCATTTTTCGGGCATGAAAAGTGCTCTTCCCTTGTAGCACGCAATAGTAAAGTCGTCCAGGGCCAAAATGTCGTCTGTTTCTATAAATATTTTTTCGTTTCTGAGATATGTTCCAGCGCAATCCGAACCACGCGCCCCCTCGAGGTGCCACCCAGCACCGCTGCACCACTGCCCGCACCATTCCCGTCCCCTCTTAGGCCCCTCTATCCCCTTCACCGGAGGTGCATGGAGGAACACCCCCAGTACAGAGGAGTGGGAGTGCACACGAATTGCCTCTCGAGCTCAGATATGTATTGGGATATGCTCTGGGAGGTTTTAATATAATACATACATATTTTGGTATTCACAACTATTCAAAGGTGGTACTTTGCCCAGTTTCACTCTTATTGGATACACCGTTCGATAACAAATTCTAGAGCGACGTTCTCGATACACAATCGTATTATAACTGTTTTGAACGTTCGTTATGAGTAATACTTGGAGAAAATTAGCTCATTGGCTGTCTGCCGTCTGACAATTCTTAATGCAGAATTTGGGATAAACGGGGAAGCAGAGCAGAGAGGGCTAAGAAGGAATATGGCATGAGGAGGAGCTGGCCGTGGATGGCGAGTGCGTCTTTGGCGTGTCTGGAATGGGGGAGTGGGTTCTGCTTATTGAACTCAAAGAGCTTTAAATAACTTCGGAATCTCACAAAGTGTTTCATTTGCATTGAGGTGACGAGTGTTAAATTCCACAAAGTATGCCGAGGTTAGTGAAATAAGTGGATCGTAGGCATTCGAACGCAATGGATGTTTGGCAAAGCATATTCGCGAAGTTAACACGACGGAAGACTGGGAGTGACTGCATTTCGAAGAGGTTAGTTGCCTTATGTATTCTAGTTGGTTTTCGCAAAGTATTGTGCCGGGAGAATTTCGGAATTTTTCCTCATCCCCAAAAACTTAGGCCAGCCTCTCTGTCGCATTAATATTTGAAAAGAATTATAAGAGATCATTAAGAAGAAATCATAACTTCGTTAATTCTTATCACACAGATTTGATTGAAAGACCATTTTCATCAGCTTGCCAAATACGACACGAAGAGATCTTCCAATTTTTCATTTGTTTTTAATCGTTAAAATGCTATAAACTAAACTGGAACGTGGCTTCGGTGGTGACTCACCCCCTGTAGGGTCAAGCGAGGGCGAGAGAGGGTCCGAGGACCGTCGAAATAAGGGTCACTAGCGTTCGCGGGGGTCTTCATTAACTAGTAGCAGGTAAATAGTTTCCGCGGTCCTCGCTCAGTACCTTTAAGCCCCAACTTTTTTGCCTATTTATACTGAGGCATTATATTGTCGATAAAAACTTATCCAAAGTACCTGTCGAACAACCTAATCGTGAAGTATTTTATGGCACATTAGGTATGAAATCTAATTGTTCGCGGAAAAATATAATTTAAACCCTCCTTTCCGCAACCCAATTCTCTAATTTCATGATCATGATCAATTTTCCACTGATTTTTCAGATTTCATAAAATATTTTCGAAGTCACCAGAAAATTATATTGGTACTCACTTAAATGTTTTTATCTAATCTTTAACCGATGGTTTTACAGTGATTTACATCCTAGTTTTTGTAGTAGGCTTATAATTATTATTTTACCAATGAAATACTGTCAAAATCGTTTATATCTAGACTGAATTCGATGCACTCCCCCTTATATGATAAGACAATCTAATACGATGGAACAATCGTAAAGAATTTGAAACTGATGAAAGTCCCTGAATAAGCTTTTAATCCTTCAAGAAGAAAATGAAATGTTTTTACCAAAATCCTTTAAGAGGAGCTCCGCCTGCCTAAATCACAGTGGAGGAATTTCCCTCCGTTTAGTCAATGATAAAACTTAAGTCAGCGCTCGAACTGGAAACTTTTGATTTCAGCGCTGCCTATTAGACGGAACGGCAACTGCTAGAAGCCCAGTCATTTCCGGACTGCCCGCGTCTGAAAGAACTCAACGCTCAATTATTGCGTTTGAAAGTTAATTGGGAAATTGTAAAAATGAAATTGCTGTGAGCGTCGGGTTTTATTGCCAACACTAACGGCGGGAGGGAAGATATAATGTTTTCCTCGTCAAAATAACCCGCGAAGCACGGCGGAAGTAGACCTTCGAGCGTGACTCCGGTCCCACCGTCGCGTCGGAGCGAAATTCGCGCACGTTGGAGGGCCTTCATTCGTCAAGCGACGGAACGAGCACTTCCTTGCGTTGCAGTTGCGTACTCACCTTCGTCTAATCATTCCGTGGAAACGCAACGGAGGCGTTAATCGCTTGTGAGAGCAGCAACCCTATCGCGAGGGTCGCATTCCCGTGCACGCGCCGCCCCAGTCACTAATCTCGATCGGCACACGCGCGATGATACACTCTCTTGCAACCGGGCTCGCATTAAAACGCATGAGTCTGAAATGGTGGCTTCGTCGGCCCAACCGTGGCTGGAACGTAAGCAGTATCTGAGCATTCTCTTCCATTATGAACCTTTTGTAGTTCTACTTTTATTTCGTGGAGGCTTCTCCTTGTTTTGGATGTGAATCACAATCTCGTCTCTGCGAGAGTGGGGAATATGGAAACGGAAAAATATGGAAGTCATTACGCTTACGCGGGGGGGTGACTCTTAAACCGTTTGATATACAGAAAATATGTCGGAAAAGCGCGTGTATGTAACTGAAAATTTGTATAGCTTATTGCGGCCGGGAGACGATACGAGACTTGGGATCAGTCTCTCGTCTCTCACTCTCATCATTTTCCGAACTTTGGTCTCGTCTCGTGAACTTAAGTCTCGTCTCATTCCCATGTTGCGTGCGAGACTCTCGTCTCATTTTCATGGAAATTAATGAATCAACTTTTAAAGGAAGAACAGTCATTTCTTGTGTTTGACAGCAGATACCCATAAAGATAAACAAATCTTAATCTCGTAATTCATGGATGACTGCAGGCTTTCCCGGCGAATGTTTCCCTGAAACATATTTAAGTTTTTTTTAAAAATACTTACTATTGGTTTGAGGATTCAAATTTAATAGTGTGTTATAGAATTACTTATCTTTGATTTGCTTAGGTATTATAACTCTCTCATTATCTGCTAAGTTATAGTGATCCTTGCATAAAATAATGTACGCATACAATTTGGCATTTTGATCTGTCACTCATGGCAAAGTACGAGATTGAATTTAGTCGTGATTTCGCGTTATTTATTACTATTTGCTATTATTGGTGTTGCTGTAACTCCTCTTCTTCTCTCGACTCTGGCGCATCTCCGTAAGGACCACGTTAGATGTAATTATTTCGTTTTATTTTTTATTTTCCGCTTTTTTTCTTGCTCTCCAATAATTTTTCATTCTTTCGCTTTACTTTCTCCTCCTCATTTCTGAGTCATCTTATTGCTTCTTTTCGTTTTGCGGCAATCCTTAGCGTTTCTTATCAAACTTCTAAATTCAGTTTTTTCCGTGTATTGTGTCTTCCGTTATCTCCGTTTCTTTATCCCTTGGACCCACCGGCTGCCATTCATACTATCATACAACATGATTGGAAACTTGTCTTCTGTTTCCCATCCTCACTACGTGGTCGAGGAACACAGCTCTTCTTTTCCTAAACCCATCTGAAGTTTTTTACATGCTTCGTTCTTGTAGAGGTCATCATTCTTCTGTTTCTAAACTCGCCTTTATCTGCTTTTAGTGCCTTATCTGAAAATCTTTCTTCCTTTCTTCTGTCTCTTGTATTTCTCCTGATCTCATTGAGAACCTGCACTTGGTGGCGCGGATACTTTCTGGCTGGATTACTATGTTGTAGTGTCTGATTTTTCTTTTACCGGAGAGATGTTTCTGACTGCAGGTATCGTTAGTCAGTTGGTTCGTTATTTCCATCTTTCTCGCTGAGAAAGTTGAGAAAGAAAGAAAGCTGAGAACTTTCATTGTCAGTAGATGCAGAGCTAAAACTGAAGATTCCTTCTGCAACTTGATCGACTATTGATCCACCACGAAGCATTTGCCTCGCATTGATGATCCGGAAGTTACAGGTTAAAAAAAATCCCAGGTTAAATGCATGATGTCACATTGAAAATATATTATAAAAGTACAGTCTTTAAAAATGACCAGTTACCCGCAAAAGGAGCGCAATTTTGGTCTCGGATTATCACCTGGGACGTATCCTTGGTTGACTTGTATGTTCTGCCTCACGCGTGAACCCCTTCACATGACACACTCCGACAGATGTCTCACACTGAAAAAAAGAGCCCCATTCCTCAGCTCGGGCATGGAACTTAATAATTAAGATCCAGCCCCGTGCTGATGAATGAGACTGTTTTTTCACCGTGAGACTGACGGGTGGGACTCCTTTTCACTTTTAGAGGTGTGACCACCACATTTCAATTACTGAGATGCGGTTCTCAGCTTTACGTTCTCTGTCGGTACCTTGCATCTAGCTGTACTTCTTAAATGAATAAAAAAGAAAGAGGCACTCCGGGAGTGCCGACAGAAGTGAAAACTTGAAATAACGTGAGCATTTTTTAATGTAGGGAATAATTTCTAATGTAGTGTTTTATTAATCAGTAGAAAGTAATTTCATGTATAAAATAAATTAAATATTCATTTATTGCGCTATTGTACACAATTATTTTACATAAAAATTGTACACTTCAGAATAATCAACTTTCATCCATTATTTCAACAACTCTTTCATCATCACCGCCATCATCATCGGCTATATCTAAAACTAATACAATAGGCTTATGGTAACTAAAGTAAGAAACGAATAATTTTGATTCGAATTTGCTTAAATGTCTTGTAAATACTACATCAATAGTAGTTTTATATTTCGTTGTGCCAAGATTGCGATCATTAGACATCGTTAAACCAAACTCACTATTTAAAAATTCAATCAATGGTAGATTTTTATCGTCTGCAAAGTTTATGTTTATGTATATATGAATAAGCTACTCAAATTGAACGTATTGAAAGAAATTGAGTTATATTGTACTAACCTTCACTATTCTTGTATCGAGTACACTCTCCTGCACGAGTATGGACTATTATATTATCCGGCACAATATTTGTAGCAACCAAAATTGAATGAACTAAACCGTATATTAGATATACATAATGTAATATGAATAAAATTATAATATAGTTTATTTGACGGTGACGCGAGTCCAATGGTTTTTACCCATCCACAAGTACTGTGTATATAGCGAGTATACTGTGTATATACAGAATATACAATTATACATATATTTAGCAGCAGTGACGGTGACGGTGACGCGAGTCCAATGGCATTTACCCATCCACAAAAGTGTATATACAGAATATACAATTACACATATATTTAGTAGCGGTGATGGTGACGGTGACGGTGATGCGAGTCCAATGGTTTGTACCCATCCACAAGTACTGTGTATATAGCGAGTATACTGTGTATATACAGAATATACATAATTATTCATATATGTAGTAGCGGTGACGGTGACGCGAGTCCAATGTCTTTTACCCATCTACAAAAGTGTTCAACGCGACATAAGAAGTTTTCACTTCAAAAATCAAGTTAGAAATGGAGGGCGGCCGAAAATGAATTATATTTATGTAATTATTGTAATCCATTTATATACGTAAGTTACGTCGAATAATAAATATAATGAATGATCTGAGATCTTCCCGAAGAATGCTTAGGGTGATGAGTTCGCGGGTTTCCCATTGAGTTTGGATGGCGCTAGTGTGGCCGACGCACGCCTCAAGACGATTTCGTCACTTACTCTGCCATCCTATTCTGTGTGAATAAATGTAATTAAAACTTTACTAATTGCCGCATAGTTATTTCAAATTTTTAATGTACTGCAGAAATAATCTACAACGGCGCCTAGAGTAGGCCAGAGTCTCAATGAGCACAATCAGTTGTGCAAAGCACATAATTGACTAGTATCGATTGCGCAAAGAACATGGTGGGATGAAATATCAGAAATAGGAATAGAGAATGGCATCTTGCATTGTGCTTTTAAAGCATGTCCCTGTTGCTTTTCTAGGTGGTTAGGAATCATTCTGCTACAAACAAAGAAGATGTTAACCTGTTAACTCCTTGCTCAATTATATGCTATGTCCAGAAGTCCGAAGTTGCTCTTACCATCCCTAAACTTTTCGCAGGTATCTTTAAAAAAACGCTAAGTAGTAACGTATGAATTCCAGCGCCTTACGTAACGGTTCCTATGGTTGCTGTTATTCATTTTAGAGAGTTTGTGTTGTAACTTCCCTATTCTATGCGGAAACACGTTTCTTGCTCGCTCCGTAGTATTCACCTAACTTCCCATGAAGGGCTTATGGTATATCAAATGCATACGCTTAGTAAGATCCTTTTTTAGTCACCTTTTATTTGTATAGGTGTATGAGAGAATACCGGAGAGATGTGAATAAGCACAGCATTAGACAAGATGCGACATGTGACGACATATCCGGGGAAGGCGTATTTGGCGCAAAAGTGGTAGTTTGAAAAACATTCTTTTCTTTGACCCGGAGTAGGTGCATATATTTTGCAATTAATACTCAATAATTAATTTTCGAATGCTTTTATGGGGAACATGACATTAAATCAATTGTTCAGTCATAAAATATTATGACTCTTGGACTTACAAGTTGTAGACTTACAAATTTATTATTGCGGTCATCTTTTGGTAGTTTCGTAGGACAATGTATCGAGCCTTTTTCGCCCCCCCCTCCCCTCTCGCCAACTGTCTCGATTATTCATCGAAGGATGGGTCTCCTTTAAGCGGCGATTCCGCTGACCGCTTCGAGGAGCGATCAATCGATTTCATTCAGGCTCTCCTCAGCTCTGATCGGAAGGAAGTATGTGTGTCAGTCAGTCTGTCTGTATCTCCGCCATTGTGACGACGCTAATTCGATCGAGAGGGAGAGAGATAGGGAGACAAAGGGATTTGAGAGCGAGCGCCGATTCGTGACTTCTTAGGGGTGGGTAGGGGTAGGTACGTGTAATCTCCCTCGCTACCCACCCCTGCATACCCTGAGCCGGGAGGATACCATTGACGAGAGAGAACAAAACGGATTTCTTGTCCAATCTCCGCCCGCGGCTGCCTTGAAACCCAAACTAAATCAAATCTCCAATCAAGTTAATCCCTCCGATTCCTAATGTCGTTAGCCACCTCTCGACTTCCTCTGGAAACCTCTCCAAATCCCTCAGGGGATGATTTTGTGAGGGTAGGTGTATACATCCCCTCCCCTTCCCCTCTCCTCACACCCTCTTCCCCTCACGATACTCTGCGACAATCCCATCTCATAACAGCCCCCACCCCTTCTCCTCCCCTCCCCACCCTCACGACCCAAACCCAAGCATTTATATTCCCCCTCCATTCCTTCCTTCGCTCCCCGACTCAACCACCACGACTGCTTCGAAGGCATCGGCCATATTCTAAAACATCAATGGCGCGAATTGTTTTATGTGGCATACATGTGAAGCGAGAATTGTGTGCACGAAAAATACGCTCGTCCCGAACGAAAACGCTGCTTCGCTTCGATGTCGCAACGTTTCGTCTTCGATGCCACGACGTCAAGGACTTAGGGCCCACAGAATTCACCGGCGCACCAATTGTAGGAGCCCTCTTCGATTTCCAACATGGCGTCGTCTTAACATTTCCCCAGCCTCCATCGCGAAAGCGAATTATACAATGCCACCTACTTCGACATCTACTATTTCTTGTACAGGAATATTTATCAAAGACTACTGAACATGATGAAAAATTATCACTCACTTTAAAATTGGCTTCCGGGCGTATTCCAAAAGGACACGTGGTAACTAGCGCCAACTATCGGCAGTGCGACGCGATCGTCTGCCGATGGCCTCGTTCCCTTTTCCTGCCTTTCCTGACGCGCTGCACTAGCGCCTCCTAGTAAATCAATCGCCCGATGGATTTGGTACGAACTTATTGTTAGATGTTTGCATGGGAGTGTTGTCTTTTAATTTGGCATAGTGATTTGAAGGCATTCGCTGGTGACTAACAATAAGACGCAGTGCATATATTTTAGGAAACTTTGATGTGATTAAATATCTGATTCTAGGTGGATTATTAGAAACCATTGACTGCTATGGTTATTGCATGGTACTCTATGGCCACTCAAATTGAAATAAGTTTTCGGCCTCAACAACAAATGTACACCATCTCTCTGCCTTCCATTTCAGCTGTTGAGCTTCCCATCTTTCTTATGTCTTTTTGGACTTGTTATCACCATCGTAGTCTGAGTCTTCCCAAGGGTCTTTATCCTTCAGATCCTCCTGTTAACATTTCTTTCAGCATTGTTTCATCTTCCCATCTGTAGACGTGGCCAGCCCATCTCAGGCGTCTTTATTGAATTAAAGCTATAATATCAGGTTCCGGATGTAGGTCTGTTAGTTCTCTATTTGTTCTGATGCGCCAACCCTCGCCTCCTTTTGCTGGTTCCAATAATGTCTCAAAACTTTCAAATGTGATCAGTTTCCTCTCCATACATTTGCTTAAGTCCACCTTTCTGACACGTAGCGAGAAACTGGTTGTATTATAGTCTTGTATATTTTTCCATTGGTTTGTCTTGATAATATTTTACTTCCAAGGAGGTTTTTCAAAGCCCAGAAACATTTGTTTGCATTTATTACTCTTGTTTCTATTTCTTTTTCTTCTCTGTTTTCTTGATTAATGATTACCCCTCAGTGTTTAAATTCTGCATATCTTGCAAATAATTCATCTCCCACTCTTAGCGTATTGCCCTCTTCATTAGCTTTTCTTCCTACTCTCAGGTACTTCGTCTTTTCTTCACTGACAGCCAGTGCTAATAGTATGGCTAGTGTGTTTAGTTCTTCTGCAAGATCCGTGAGGTCATCTTTGCTTTCTGCCATAAGAAACACATCATCTGCAAAAGCTTATATATTAAGTTTGCCCTTATCTTCAAGCCATGTAGTTCTTTTGTTCATCTCAAGGCTTCTTCTAATGCCAGGAGTATAGGAGACGGACCATCGCCTTGTCTCACACCTGTTGCAATGCCAAATCCTCCTGAATACTCATCGTTAATTCTGACATTACGATCTGGTGCTTTTATGCTTATGTTTAAAACATTTATTAATTTCTTTGGTATGCCATGCTTTTTTAGAGGTGTCCACATTGTTTCTCTATTGATGGAGCCATAAGCTTTTTTAGTCAGTAAAAAGAAAGCGAGTTTCTTTATAATATATTCCCAATATTTTGAAAATGCTTGTTTTAGTGCAAGTAGTTGGTCTATGGTAGATTTTAGGCTTCTAAATCCAGCTTTGTGATCTCCTATCAATTATTCTGCATACAATTTTAGTCTGTTGTATATTAATTATGATATCACTTTATAAGTTGTATTTAATACAAATGTCATGTCATCTATAGATATTACATTCCAGTGTATCTCCCTTTCTATGAATTGGGATAAAGATTGCTCTTTTGGATTCTTTGGGCATTTCTCCTACTTTCCATATTTTTCTTATTATTCTGAATTTTTTTAAACAGCCATGGTACCCCATATTTTAACACCTCAGCTTGTATTCCAATCCTCTATCCTCAATCTTCCCTGGAACTCTATTGTTTTTCAGTTCCATTAAAGCTCTTTTTGCCCTTTTTATTCCGGCAAGTGTTCCACTAATGGCCGATCATCATGAATTTGTTTTGGTTTCGGTATTATTGCAGTGTTCTCTTCTGCATTTAGTATGACTTTGAAATAACTTTTCCAAGTTTTTAGTCCTTCTTTGATTCCACAGCTCCTCGGAGTGAAGCCTGAATTCTGAAGGACATCAAAAATCTGTAAATTCCCTTGAGTTGTTGTTTGTCCTTTCCTCCTCTACTTTCTTCAACTGATCTGGAACATATTTTCCTTTGGCATCTCTTAATGTTTTGTTCATTTGTCGCTTTATCATTCTATATTTTTATTTTTCTTCCTGTGAATTGGAGTAAATCATTCTTAGATTTACTTCTTTTCTGTTCTTCACCAATTGTTTACATTCCTCACTAAACCAGGGCTTTTCAGTCCTTGCACTTCTTTTACAGCTCAACACCTCTTTCCTTGTTTTTTATCTGTGAACATTCTTCGGTCATGTCAATGTTTCCATCCTTTTCTTCTTCTTCTGCCAGAGCTTGAAGTTTGACGGAAAATTGAATTATAAAATCCATTCTTACCTCAAAGTTTGAGAGTTTTTCTCTTTCAAATGATTTATCAACTTGTTGATTTCCGTTGTTATCAACTTACTCTTCTGCGTGCACAACCTTTGCCTAATTTTTACGTCCACAAGGTAGTGGTCAGTTACACCCTCTTCACTTGGATTCCATTGTTATTTGTTTGGTGGTTATTCCATTTGGAAAAGTCCATGTAGCTTTGTGAGGAAATGAAGTGGAAAAATATTTTAGATTTTTTGCTCTAGCAAAACTTATTAGTCTGAGCCCATTCTCATTTGTTTCTTCGTGTGGGCTGTTACCTCCTATATATTGCTTCCATGCCTTCCTTCTCCGCCCACTTTAGCATTTGCATCTCCCATTAAGGTCTCCCATCTCCCATTGATTTCATCTTTCACGGTCTTTTCTTAAACATCCTTTCCCACTTCCTTACTCAACGCTCGCAGAGAGTGGTGGTCGACGGTGTTTCTTCCCCTCATCTTCCCGTTCCCTCTGGCGTCCCTCAAGGTAGCGTCCTCGGTCCCCTCCTTTTTGCCCTGTAAATTGATGGCGTTACATCCTTATCACTCTCTAATGCCTTCAAGATTCTTCTTTTCGCAGAAGACTGCAATTTTTTTCAAAAGAATTGACACCACTGCCGACTCTCAATCTCTCTAATCTGCACTCCGCTCACTTGAAGACTGGGGCAATACATGGAAACTCAACATTAATCCTTTAAAGTCAGCCTCCATGTCATTTTCGTTAAAGACAAAACCCTTACACAACCATTATCAACTATGCGGTAAAACGACCCCCGTCACCACCTTGCACAAGGACCTCGACGTTACCTACGACAGTAAACTTACCTTCAACGCTCATCTCAGAGAGACAAAGTCGAAAGCCATATCCGTTGTGGGAGTCCTCTACAGATTCACTGAAATATCAGACCCCTAAGCACTAAAAACGATCTTAACTGGCTGCATACTCCCCATTGTTGAATATTGCTCATTAATTTGGTCAACTGAACCCGTCCCACCAGCTTAAAACTCTTGGACCGTCCCCATAAATTTTTCACCTCTATTGTCCGTCATCGTGTTCCCCACCTGCGTAGCTACTTACATAGCGAAATAATGCCATCATTTGGAATACCCCCTTTTGTCAACCCTCCGAATAGTTCATGACCTAAAATTCCTCCATTCTGCCATCTACGACAATTTCCGATCCACCGACATCCTTCCTTTTTTCTCCCCCTTCTTCATATCCAAGTCGCAAAACCCGCAGCAGTGATCTCCTCCTTCACCTGTACCTTAATTCCGCCTTCCTCACTCTCCCAGCGTTCTCTTTTCTACAGACCCCCAAAACTATTCAACATTCTTTCATTCAATCGCCCCTCACTTGTCCCCTCCACCTCCCGTCACTCATTTACCACTCGAATCAAAAAACGTCTTGCCTCCTAATGTAACCAGTTTGTTCTCCATAGTGTTTGATTGTACCATTATAGTTATTTTCATTTTATTCTTGTTGATTAACTTATTTATCTGTTATATATTCAATGTAATAGGTCATTTGTGGCTGTTTTGATTTCATAGAACAAATCTTTAACATCTTTCTCTGCATCTTCTGCGGGATCGGAATAACTTATTATAGATATGCTTTGAAATTTTTATTTAAGTCTTATATGGCACATTCTTTCAACGACCGGGTTAAATAATATCACAGTATTCATTAATTTATTTTTTATGGCAATCCTTAAAGTGTTTGGCAATCCCTCATAGTGCTTGCCATTGTCACAGCCACTGTAATTCAGTATCCAATTCCTAGAATTTAGTTTGCCATTAGCTGACCATTTTGTTCCTAGTAGCGCTGCTATATCTTTATGTTATCTACCAGTTTCTTCCATCGCTATGTCTATTTTCCTATTTGCCAGGGTTCTAAAATTCCATTATAAGAATCTCATGTCCTTTACGTTAAACTTGGGTATGTACTTATTCGTCATTCCTGTCCACATTCGTTGTTGGCGTTTCCTGACGAAGGAGATTTCTCGGGGTGAGGTTGTTGGCCTAACGCCCAACCCCCAGGACTAAGGTATCTTCCTTTGTATGGCCTATCACCTTTGACCTGTCCAGCTAGGGTCATCCTGTCTAGAGGTTAAGCTCCCGTCGGCATAGTTCGCAGGATCCCTTAGGCACGCAAGCCCCCTCATCGCTTCAAGATAGAGATACCAGCGAGTGGGTATTGCTTGTTAATGGAAGCTTTTTATGTAGAAAGTCATTTGGAATGAAAATGATTCAATTTTCTAGTGCACTGATAATTTCGTTTCAATATTAGGTTGGATGTTTGACGCTATCTAATTTACTATACTGGACAACATGCTACACTTTTGTTACTGTACGCAAAATGTTTTTACACTCTTTTCACTAGTACTGAGGGTGGCACTTTAGTCAAAGGCATAGTATGACTTTTTATTTTTTAATTAGCACTTTTATTTTTAGCAAGACACTGATTCGACGCGTTACCGTAGCGATATTTTCAATTAGAATCTTATTATCGTATCGACAGACTTCTGTCATTTTTTTTCATCTCTATCGATGATTTAATTTCATTGCCCGTCGTTGGTTGAGGTTATTGCCGGTGGTGATTGGAAATAGAGTCGTTGGTCTCCGTTGCCACTGGCGATGGTGATGGCCGAGGGACTCATCCAAACCGTGGCGATCTGACGAGAGTGCTGCACTGTGAGGGAAGGGTCAAGGTTAGGCTTTTGAGGCATGGGATTACATCAGAGGGAAAAAGATAAGGCATTGCGGCAGTTCTCTTCCATCGCTGTTTCAGCAAGCAATTACCAATGACCCATCTCCTGAACTTTGACCTTGTTGCATGGTCACATCACAAGCAACATTACAACCCAGACAGACTTCAGTGACAGTATTTTTCTTATGCAAGGAAAATTTTCACGAAACATTTTCTCAATCGAATAATATTGGTTGGCAAGTGATGCAATTCAGGTCGACAACAGCGAGGCGACACATGTACTTTTTCAACGATTGAATCCACGGCGCCTTTTGCTCATGAAAGTTGACTTCTTTAGCAGTAGCAAGTGGCGCCTAGGTCAATGTGTAAGAAAGGGTTTCTTATGACAGTAGGAGTCAATAGGTGTACACGCGGGCGAAAGGAAAATAATCTCACGAGACTTTGAGGCAATGGATCTAGGAAAAGTGAACTGTGATTGTGAAAACACTGATTGTAACAATAATTCGTGATTAGATGTATGGTAACGGATATCCTAAAACGAGGTGGAAGTTTGAATGTTGCCATGAACCGAGGAGTTCAGCCAGATTCTTGAGCAATAAATAGTTTATGTATTGAGTACTTATGTACAATGAGTCAAATTCAATACTTTAGTGATACAGCATGGCGCTCACAGCTAATTTGGGTCAAAATCATGTTGAATTTGGCAGCGTCCAGCGCAGCGTTGCCATGCCATTCGAAAGCCTCTCACAGGAAATTTAAAGTTTTAAATATTACCACCGATTGTCATTATTGTTAATTTTGTACGGAAAATTTCGTTTACGGATATAAATAAAAAAATATAGTGCAGAGAGTATAGTATAGAGGCAGAGCGGGGTCGCGATTCCTCTGTGACGTCCGCAGTTTAATTTTGAATTGGCTGTTTGCGGTTTTGGGTTATATCTTTTTGGCGATGGAGATGACAGCGTAGCAGAGGCAATGTTTGATGCCCTCCCAACCCTCTCGACGCCTGTCTGCAGTAAACTTGTTACACGTTCCGGTCCTCCCTCTCCCGTCGTGTAATCAAGGCATTCATTGGTTCATTTGCCTTGATGGAAGGTTTTATAAACTTGCTTTTGCCGATCGCCTTGCCTAGTTATTTTGGTTGTCGAAGAAAATACAATAACAACGGACGCGTGTCTCATTTCTTTGCTGCTGCCAAAATTGTGTACGAGTTTAGTCAAATATTCAGAAAGAGTATGATTTAATACTTAAATGTGGGATATTCAACTATGAATCTTGTAGCACGAGTTTCACTCTTTAAAACTCAATTTTTAAAATTACTTCTCTGCTGTGTCCAAATTGTTCGAAACAGTTTCGTTATTAGTGGCATATTCATCGCTTTTGCCAGTGGATGCTCTAAAGTGAGTATTCGAGGAGCTGAAATTCTTTCCCGGCCTCTTCTGAATTCGTAGAGTATGCATAGAGCTATTGAAAATAGCTACGTGCCTATTCTTGTCAGTAATACTAGCCCTCTATGTAAAAACTCTTTTAAACATATAGTAATAACGTTTTGGAGTCCTTATGAGGGGCAAATCATCGCCAGTTCCGCGAAAAGTTATGAAATAATGCACTGGATATGAATAACAATAGATAATGCCGGCCTCGGTGGCGGCGGGGTAACGTCCTCGCCTGCTAAACCAAAGGTCGCGGGTTCGAATCCCGCCTGGGGAGGATTTTTCACTTCCCAGGGCATGGTTGTGTGTGATCTTCCGTTGTTAATATTGTTAATACCCCGATGTAAAGGCCAATAAGTGCTGTTTTCGGTGGTAATTGAAAATAAATAAATAAATAATGCTTCTGCAAAGTGTAATGCCTAGAATAAGAAAAGAACAAGTCGTTAAATGCCGTTTTCAATGAAAATATAGGTAGAAAATAGAGGTAAAAAGAAGTAAGCATACATGTTCCAGAATCGCATTAAATTCCCTCTCTTGTGGATTCCGATGGAAATTTTTAGTTTCAAGATGCCTTGAAGGCGTGGCCAACCTAAAATATTTACCATAAGGCTGTTGGCGTGAGAGAAAACCCTGGTGTACGCTCTTATGCATAATTGGGAGACGCATGTATTCACACCGCGGCTATGGGTTCCTTTCATTATGCCTTTTGCAGAGGCGGATGCTTCCCTTTAAACTCTCGTTTCAATTAAGAGAAGAGCATCCTGGGCGTCAATCGACATCAATCGGATCTCATCTCGCTCCAACCTCAATCTCTCCACCACCCTTCCTGGCGAAACAGAAGACTGCTCCGGCAATATACGAGCATAAACCGCGTCAGTACATATGTACACTACATGCGCTCGTGTGTTGCACTCTTCGGTGAACCCAAAAGCATCCCCTATGTCGAATGCCAGGCGCGTTTCCTCCCACTGCGAGCGCCTATATTCATGCCTCGTCTATCCGCCTTTCCATCCCCCCCCGTTCACTGCCTTCCTTATTTCTTCTTCACGACGGCACGGCAAATAAAACACGCTTCGGCATCAGGAATCGCGTCGCCACCACGCGATGTTTCGCTCGCACCCCTAGACGTGGTTTTTCATTTATTTTCTCCGGTGGCGTGGCTTGAGCGTCTCGACGGAGAAAGACGACTGTTTTTTTTGTCGTCGATTGTCGTCACAATACTCCCGACTCGTGATCGCATTATCGCTCTTATTATAAGAGGAGGCTGTGTTAAGCGGACCTACCCCAGTCCACGAAGAAACGAGAAATTCCGCCTTGTAATTTACTTGGCATGCTTACAGTAGGGCAACGGCCATACCACGTTGAACGCACCGGTTCCCTAAAGTTAAGCAACGCTGGGCCCGGACTGAGGTTGGATGGTTGACCGCCTATTCTAAGCTCTACCGCGGTGATGTTGGCTTAGTGCCCGGCCTATGGCAGGTGGGGACAATAGGTCGGCAAAACTTGAATAAAAAAACTCCGTATGGGGCCGGAATAATCACACACCGGTTCCCGTCAGATCGCCGATGTTAAGCAACGTTGGGCCCGGACGGCGGTTGGATGGGTTACCCACCTCCATACCTCTACTGGGGTGGATGAAGGGGTGACACTCCCTCCAAACCTATACCGGGAGGCCGGAGGGAGATAACCCAGACCGGGACGGCGGGAGGGAGGACTCCCTCCATACCTGTACCGGGATGGTTGGGGGTGGCCCCTCCTTCATACCTGTACCGAGGTGCTCTTGTCCCCTGTCTGCAAGTGGCAGGCAGGTTAAATGTGGGGTGGCACTTCGGACCACAAAAGGTCTGAGTGCCAGGAGGGCTCCAGAAGGCTCCTCGCCAACCCATACAATCTATCTATGCCTACAGTAAATGCTTCCTTCGCTAATCTGTAAGCCTTCACTCCGCAGAAATGGCAGTAGGGTGAAAAGGATCTTATTTTTTTATTATCAAAGTTCGTCAAGAGACGTGAACAAGAATGTATAAAAAGGCGACACTGCGTGACTGGTAGACATACTTAGATTACTATAGATACTTCAGCATTCATCGGTGAGATCTGCAGATAATTAAAAGTCCGTCTGCAGGAACACATCAGAGCCACAAGAAAGAAGCAATTGCAACAGTCAGCTATCGCAGAACATGAGTACGTCGAACCGGGACTCGAAATTGACTTAGAAGGAGCAAAAGTAATTACTAAGGAGAACCGTTACTACTATAGGTTAATAAGGGAAACCGTAGACATTTTCAAGACGCTACAAAATATCAACAGAGAAGACGCGTCGCGAAGGCAAGTTTTTACTCAGCACCTGCATAAGAGCACTAAACAAACTCGACCAATCACAGAGCAGTAACAATACGGGCTGACTTATAAAATGTGGCCAAAAAACCACTGTCCCTGACCTTCGACCTGAAGACGCTGACTGGATCGTCAGCGAAACTGTTGTCCAGACAAGCCAACGAACCGCACCGAAGTGAAAGGCCCGGAAGCACCATGTAGACGACACCTGATCGACGCCGAGTAAACCTACGCAATGACATCTTTCCCGTTATGGAGAAACAGTAATCCCTCGGGATTCCCACCAAATTTTAATTTGATAGTTACTTGTTTGGAAGATGTTTATGAAATTCCTTCATCAGTGATCGCTCTCAATGAATTATGTGGCATTGGATGCTCTTCTCTTCTCGGTTTGTGATCGCTCCAGTAGTTATCGCTGATGTGCGAATCACCCTGCCATGAAAACCTAGATCACCTAAAGAAGAAAAAGAGCTATCAATGGAAAGGGAAAATCATCGATAAAATCAACATATCACAAATAAATTCATTTGGAATTATTTTTATATCGAGAAAAATTATCGTTCCATCGATAGGAAAAGCTCGATCCAGGTGATCGACGGCCCATTGTCATTCTCCAGGTGGTACTCAAGTGAAAGAATCAAGGACTCAGGGTACACCAGTTGAACCCTATTAATTAGATACTAACGGCTCGCATGTGGACGACGACGTCATGCGCTCATTGCAAAGCAGTACGAAAAACATGAACGGCTAAACAAGTGATTTCAACTATGGTGACAACTCCATAATGATAGCATCCAATTGAATACGAATCGGAAAATGCTAGTTTAAATACTAGTTAATGGGAAAAGAGAACCTTTGGCGACTAACATGGAAGAGAGAGATAGAGAGGCTTAAGCCGTGAGAAGGACTCACTCCTAGATAGAAATGAATTTCATATTTCGCGTTATAGCTTTAAATATTTCACACATACTTAATATCTTTCATTTTTAAGACTAAACATTTTAAAGTCATTTGTGGAAAACACGATTGGAATAAAAAAAGTTTTTATTACAAATATAGCAATATTTCATTACAATTTGTATTTAAACTGATGATATCAGGCCTGACCTCGTGGAAATTATGGATATCCATGATTAGAAAAACCACCTTTGTTATTTCCACAAAACTTTATTACGCTGGCACGACGCACGTTTCACCACAATGTGGCGTACTCATGTACATTTAGCGGTAGGTTGCGTGAGAATATATAGACATTCTTCAGTTCAATTGTCTATATATTCTCACCCAACCTACCGCTAAATGCACATGAGTATGCCACAGTGTGGTGAAACTCGCATCGTGCCAGCGGAATAAAGTTTTGTGGAAATAACAAAGGTGGTTTTTCTCAAAAGAGAACGACCAATGATGGAATGGGAAGAATATGTGGAGAGAGAGATTGGCAGTCAGGTGCGGAAAGAGCCTGAAGATGAGGTGAAGCGTCTCCCTCAAAACAGGAAAGAATTTGGAAAGTGGCTGAGTGGGACCCCGACGCCACTAACAGCAGAAGGAGATTCGAGAAAGAAGAAGAAGAAGGTTCTTCTCAAAATGGATATCAATTAGTATTGTTACCGGCATCATGAAATGTACACGGTTAGTGCAAACACAATCGGGAACATGCACATGATGTGCATTCCTCATATTTGGGTAGTGTTCTATCTACGTCATCTGAAAAATATATTGGGCGTGAATATGTATCAAACGGTGGGATTTAAAATTGCCTTTGAAAAGTGCATCAAGATAAATATTTACAAAGTCACGTAATCCAAAACTTACCTGCGGGTATTCTAACGGGAAGCATCGAATCACACTACTTCTTCACCTTTCACAAATAAAGACAATTAAAATACCCTCGTCATAATAGGATGAACCAACTCAATTCACTATCTAATTAGTACCTACTCCGCGAGCCGCAATTCAAGGGTGTGGGGCAGAGGGTGAGTTTTGACCGTCATGCACCACACCGCATCCTACAAAGTTATCGAAAATACGGCAATTGATGTATTACCAAAGACATGAATTAACAGGTCATGAGGCGAATTTTCATCAACATCCATTGCGCTTCATCCTATCAATGATGCAGAAACTGTGAGTATTAATGTACTACGCAACTACATGAATGCACAGAGAGATATCAGAGTTGAATTGGGAGCATGCGAGACATGCTATTAGTACTGAATAGCAAATTAAGACAATAAGATTGGAGATCAAATTAAGAAATGAGCTGCACTCTCGTGAAGAAAACGAATAATAAATTCTCGGTGATCTATTTTGGTCCCTTATCGTTCGATGGAAACCGCGTCTCTCCTTATCGCTTCTCCATATCGTTTCTCCTTATCGCATCTCCATATCGTTTCTCCATATCGTTTCTCCATATCGTTTCTCCATATCGTTTCTCCATATCGCATCTCCATATAGTTTCTCCATATCGCATCTCCATATCGTTTCTCCATATCGCATCTCCATATCGTTTCTCCATATCGCATCTCCATATCGTTTCTCCATATCGCATCTCCATATCGCATCTACATATCGCATCTCCATATCGTTTCTCCATATCGTTTCTCCATATCGTTTCTCCATATCGTTTCTCCAGCGACATTTTCTCGATTCCGTCGAGTTGACGCGCATATGCCTACGAAGGCGAGCGAGGGGGCCGATTACCGCGCCAACGTGCGGAATGAGTGTGACCGACATTCCGATCAAAGCGCCTTGGCGGCAA
This sequence comes from Pyrrhosoma nymphula, assembly GCA_963573305.1. Classification (NCBI taxonomy): domain Eukaryota; kingdom Metazoa; phylum Arthropoda; class Insecta; order Odonata; family Coenagrionidae; genus Pyrrhosoma; species Pyrrhosoma nymphula. The sequence continues at coordinate 8,016,581 of OY754337.1, forward strand.
TAAGAAGAGAGGATGCGATGTGGTGGAATGTGAGGGGGGGGGGGAGGTGTATAAGCGAAGTGGAGAACTCAATCACTCAGCGTTGGGAGGGGGGGAAGGGAGGCGTGCGGGTGGCGTGCGACGTGTTCGAACAGAAACGAGATGAGTTGAACAAAAGACGAGCGACATCCGCGAGGAAGCTGAGGGGCGGGTTTGTAGGAAGGGTCGAAGTGAGGGAGGAGCGGTGGTTTACCCGCGCCGCCGTCAAAGGAATCGATTTATCGTGTTTTCGTTAGATATACATATTGTATGTGTACATCTTTACTTCTCCTTCTACAGCCTCACTCCCCTTCCCCCCCTCCTCCCGACCCGCTGGCGCAGGGGTTGACGGGAAGACTCTCAAGTGCGTCGCAGCTAAAAATACTCGAATGCATATTGGATGGAAACTGCTGTCACGCCAGAGTATTAAATATTGACAGCTTTCCTTTCATGGCGTTGAATTTTCCGCGGATCGGAACAAAATCATCGCACATAAGAGACATTTTTATCCTTCACCTTGCGATACACAGCAAGGGCGAGTGGCCGGGAGCTCTAGGCTACCAGTCACGTGTAAGTTGATCGAGTAAATAGGGCGAAGAAACAGAGTGTGGGGAAGAGGTCACAAATGAATCGCATGTTAGAATAGCAGCGTCTTTGGATCGGTTTCGCTTTAGACCATCAACGCCTGATCGCGGATCAACCCTTGATTTAACGGATGAAATCGTTTCACCAACGAGAAAAATGGCAAGAGGACCCAAATACTCGGTCACGCTGCTATTCTCTCTTTCTACGCTATCGTGCTAATCCATGCGGTTGTCAGTTTTGGTCGATCAAATCGAGAATCAATAAATGTTGTCAACCACAGAATTTTGACGGGGAATTTCGCACTTTTTTGACAGAGTGCGACGTATATCTACTATGGCGCCCACGTATTTGATAATAATGAAAATAAGAAACGTCATAAGGTAGACTTAGAGTGCATTTCTCAAATCTAAAGGCACGATGAAGAAAATACAAATGGGTAACGCTATCTTACATCGGTAAAGGGCCCTAACATGTAGCCAAATCCCTTTCCCAGGGACAAATGTAGTAATTTTGTATTCACCGTTGACGTTAGGCAACATTTTCACCAACGCAATTTTCAAAACCAAGTTTTTCGTGATTAGTACATCATGAGTTTTCCATACGCAACAGCCTGCTGGTGTCATTAGCGATGTCAATGGTGGCGGTGTGATGTCATTGCCAATAGTTCGATGGTTGCGAGTTCATTACTTGTTTCGCGCTGATATCCTGTTTGGGTTAATGTTTGTTTTGGCACCATTGCCGGATTGATAAAATTACTATCGCATAAGCAATACGCTGGCGGTATAACCAACAGTATGAACGTGAATCATATTTATATATTTTCGTCGGATTCTTCTAACTCTTGGCCTTCTTTTTCACACTAATTATGCCATGGATATTATCTGGCACTTTCTAGACGTATTCCATTTTGCATATTGTACTGGACATTCACAGTTCAAAGCAAATAATAAATCCGAAGACGAATGTAAACAAACGTGCGGCGATCGCCGAGTACACAGGGTATGACGTCACAGCAGATGCTGCATGGCCGCGTCCATTTATGCGCAAGGCTCAAATTATGATTTTAATCGCTTTTTATTTAACAAGTAGGGGATGTACTATAACAGCAAAATTTAGGGTTTAGGACTTTGGTGTACCAAATTTACATTTGCCATGGCTCCTAGAATTTGTGCAAATACTCTATTCTCCAAAGCTAAGATTTTTGAGTTTTCTGATTTCGACTCGCTCCAAATGGAGGCGCCATCGGAGACTTAAACGCCCGTTGCCCCGGCAACGCCTCCTCCAAACTCCTCATGCGTTTTCCAGCTCCTCTTCTCTCCGGCCCCCACCCCCCTCTTCAGTTTGCACCATGGGAACTATCACCCCCCTCCCCCCTATCTCCTCCCCCCCCTCCACCCACCCACTAGAAAAAATAGTTTCTTGTGGAAAATTGCCATTTCTCTGCTTCATTATGCTGAAATTCCACCATATCACGCCGGATACTTCTCTTTTTGATATTGGATCTCTTTGAAGGGTAACTAGAGCGATATAAATTACCCTTAGCTGACTGACCAATATCTTCGCCTCTCTGTACAAGTTCATGTCAGTAATTTATTCTACCTTTCACCACATTCTCCCTAGTTATCTCCCTTCCTAGGTGGGCGCGCCCGCGGCAAATTGCCGCATATTTTAGTTTCTGAGCTCTCAATTTGGTAACGTTTTTATTTAATGCCTGTGTCTCCAGGTATTCATTTTTCATGATTGGAGGGAGTATTTCCGATATCCGAATCAATTATCAACCGGACGCTTCAGTAGCTGTTTGACATCGAAGAGAGTTTGACGTTTGACTAAAGATAAAAAAGAAATTTTAGGAAAATATAAGAACAAGGAACCGGTTCCTGAAGCAACTAAACCAGTAAAATGCCATGTTTGCAGGTTGCATAAAAATTGCAGGTCAAAACTTATGTGCCAGTGATGTACAAATAATGTATGTAGGAGGCATTGTCGTAAAGAGACGACATGTATGAGATGGGAAGATGAACAGGACCTAGATATGAACTAAGATGATTAACAATGTACATTCTGTGTCAAACAATAAAATATGTAACTGTATCAACTTAATCAGCCTTTTTTATTAGTACTTAAATTATCTTGCCCTTAAATATAGGAATGTAATTTTTTTCTGCGGTAAAATTGCCGCGGCGCGCCCACTCGTGGGAGTGAATTTGGCGAGCCCACCAAAGAAGGGATATCTTCATTTAGCTTAAGATTAAAGTTTTATTTTCTATAGAAATACCCTATTTTATGTGAGACCTCCACCTGTTATTGCGAGGCAATTGTGGCATTGTCGAACTCTAGTGAGAATTTATATGGCCTTTGGGTAAATAGTTTGTTGAAAATACTTTCTTATATCAGTTGTATGAATAATGAATACTTATATTAATTATGAATTTGTTGATATTTGTCACTTTATAAATGTCCCCTTGTATATTCCAATAGTTATTTAATAATAGATAAATTATAATAATTATTATTTTATAATAACAATTTTCTCATCAAATGCAATGAGCCCTAGTATGAAATTATTTTTTACTACTCCTCCGAAGTTTTAATCGCACGTGAGATTTTACAGTCAAAGGACGAATTTTTATGCATTCTAATGATGACTGCGGTCATGCAAGCAGCCTCACTGGGCTGTACCATCAAACCAGATCGTTCTAGTGAGGGGCTGTCAGTCATTATGATAAGGAAACGACTACGTTTTTTTATTACTTTATAAGAATGCACAAACTCTTTGGGAGAACTCTCGATACTATAGTATTAGTACAATTGAAAAAGGAAAAATCTTATAACCAATTATTATTCCAGGTTAAATCAACCAATTAAAATTATAATCCAGTTTCTTCGAGTTTTGCCTGGATTTGTCCAGTTGGGAACGGTTTTTCCCGATTTTGTCCGGAGTGCCACACACAATAAAAAAGCGGGCAAAACGACAACCCTGCATTAGGCTAGTATGTATTTAGGGTAACATCACTGCTCATGACGCCTGTTCACGAAATATCATAACGCCTGAGAGATTACCTACTCACTCAACAAAATTCAGAGAGCCTTAGTACACGCAATAAAAAAGAATTGAAGGCGAAATTAACTAATTAGTAACTCACTTTAGCAAAACTAATTTTCGGGAATGATCCTGTCTTGAGCAGCTATCAGAGCATGTGGATCACCGCGCTGCATCGTGATCAGGGTCCATGTGTGAAATCCAGGGTAAGCTAGCTGCGGGCATCTCCGGCTGAAACTCAGTCAGATTAGTGGCGCTTTCCGGACGAATGAACGATAAGGTTGGCGTCACAAGTGAAAACTTAGTTTAATTTGAAAGAAAAAGACTGGCAATTTTCCACAAGAATAATAGTTTTACTCGACCGGTTTCGGTGTACAACACCATCATCAGGTGAAAAATCATATCTCAGACATCCGCATATACTTCACGTGGACTTCCGAGGATTCTTAATGACCAGGACCTCACCCAGACCGCCATCATGCGGGGTTTCACCCTTCCATTCTTAGGAGCACTGCGGATATCAACTGGACTCTTGTGTGGACGACCTGTGACTTCCTCAGATCGCTACCATGCGGGTTTTACCCTTTAACAACCCCCCCACCTTTCACCCTCCTCTCAATTCCCAATCCTTGTCCTCTCCAACCCCCTCTCATCCTTTTCCTCCACTCATTGCAATTTTGTATACATACGGATGTCTTAGATATGATTTTTCACCTGATGATGGTGTCGTACACCGAAACCGGTCGAGTAAAACTATATTCTTGTGGAAAATTGCCAGTCTTTTTCTTTCTTGATGTTATTCCACAAAATCAAGCCTGAAACAACAACTTTTATTAGTTAAAGATACTTTACGACAAGATTGTTTGAAAGGGCTAGTCACGTTTAAGCAAAAACTCAGCCCATTTGGAGGATTCATAGGACTTGTAACAATGCCTTTATTAAACTAACTTAATTAAGCTAATGTCACTCTCATTTTCATCATTTTACGTAATTATTTTTGGGACTGATTTGGAGTAAAATTACTCTGGAACGGTGAAAATTGTGGTAGGAACGTGAAGAATATCTTTTTGCAAATACTACGGACATGGAGGAAATTGACACGAGTTTCATTCCACGGTCCACCTTATGTAATGAAATCTTCTGATTGCTTCCTTCATTGATTGATCAACTTGTACAGATTTTTACTTATTCTTGTCTGGACGGTTTTTTAAATATCTCTCTCCATCCTCGTGGTCCTTAACGTGCCTCTAGGGCGGAAATGGCGTCAAGCAGGTTGACCCTTACCGATGCCATCATTTCGTGCCTAATTATTCTCGGGCAAAATAAATGTGGCCTCGTCCGATCGGGAAAACAACTGCACGCTAAAATGGGGGGGGGGGGAGCAACCGTGCGAGTTGGTGGCGCCACGATGCGGTGCGCGAGGCTCTTCTGCGAGTTTGGAGCGATTGGAGGCTATTTTGGACGCGGGTGGATATCCGTCGCGCAGTATTGCATTTAACACCTCTCGACCGCAAATGACACGTACCGCGATTCCAATGCACGGGAAACCGAAAAATAACGGCTTTATCCGTGTAGTTAAAAAAAAGACTATACCATATCATTGGTCGCAAGTCAAAAATGATCAGAGAAATTTCAAGTGAACTTTCAGAAGTCGGCTAATACCATCTGAAAAGTCCAACTGGTACGCAAAAGAGCGCGTGTCATCAGAAGGGGCGTCAAATCAGCCATTGATCGTCCAATCGCCATGTGCGTCATGAGGTGAAAAGGGTGCGACGACTTCTGGAACTTGTGAAATTAAACGCTCCTCAACTGACGACGGTGGCGAGACCACCTAAACGCCACAAACGTCACCGCTGCATCGGATTCACGAAAATTCTTCCGCTGTCTCCACGTAACAAATACACCCACGACTACGTTTTACCCGCAGAATAAGGAGACGAGCAGTGAGTGCACTGACGGTTCACAGTGTAGGTGGTCGGTGTCCGTGGAGGATCCAAGGGAGGTGAGGGGGTTGGGATGGATTCGCTTGGAGGAGAGATCTTTCTTACTACGCGCGAGATGTGCAGTTTCCCTGCCAAGACGACATTAGGTGGGAGGAGGGGAGATGACTTGTGCGGGTGGAGTATACGGGGAGGACGTTCATCTTCCTGTTGCTCCTCGTCGGCTGTTGCCATGACGACGGTTGGGTGGAAGGGGGGAAGGGGCCTAAGGAAGAGGAGATGGAGATAAGAAGGGGAGGTAACAATGGGAGGGGGGGTTGAGGACGAGAAGGGTGCCGGGGGAGGGGAGGTGGTTTCCTTGGAGATGTGATGCCAGACGAGCCAGTGTGCGCGGTGAAAAGAGTCGAAAGAAATGACTCTTCGCGTCTTGAGCGTCGCACTATAGGCAGGGAGCGAGAACGCCATCTCTGCGAGCCCCGAACTCCAAACAATTTCAATGAACCCGTGGGGCCAGATGGAATACTTAGATTTGATTGGTTCGTTATTTTGGGAGGAGGTCATTTCCGCCATTTTAGTTAGGTGGGTTGATACCCTTAAATTAAAATTTTATTTATTGCCGCAAAATGAAAAATCACATTTCCAGTGGCGAAATGATTAGATTAAATATATAATAATAGAAAAGACAAGGTTTTCATGAAAATATATATACCTACCTACGTACAAAAAAGAAAAAAAAATTTCTAATAAAATATAATCGACATCGAGCGGATTGAGTTATGCGACTCTTTATTTGTCTATAGGAAGTGGCTGAAAACCCTCACGATGCAAAATGCTGTAATTACAAATGGTGCTCACTGTGAGGGATCAGCAAGGGAAGGCTTGCATGGGGAACGGAGGAACTAGTTATCGGCATTGCTTATTGAAGAGAGGTGTGCCTCGGGGTCCACCGTTTAACGGCCCTTCCGACGGACGGCACTTGGACCGCACGGCATTCGATTGTGAATTGAGATTCCGATGGAAAATCTGAGCCACTACCGGGATTTGAACGCGGGCCCTCGGGATGGGAGGCCATTACTCTGGCCACGACCACAGCCCCGTTCAATATATACGCTATGCATTTATTTCTACGATCACTCTGTTTACTGCAACCGCCGCTGTTTGGTCACTCGGTGACCACCTCATCCAGCGCCAATGCTGTTTGTCTTTCCATGTACCTGCATTCCTATTTTTTTATTTTTCTTTCTTTCGTGTATAGCTTAGAAAATTTTGAAAAATATTTATGATAGAGCACATTCTTTCCGCGCTCCTTTATTTACTTTTGATTTCTCTGCAGTGTAACTGCATTTTATCACCACCTACTGTTATTCGTGTAGCCGACGTCATACTCTTCGGTTATTGAATGACAGTCCAATACTCTTGATTGTAGTCGGTATTATTCTTCAATCTACTCTGTCAAATGCTTTCTTCACCATTGGGCTGAATTGGTTTCTCCCATTCCCCTACTTGTCTTCAAACCAAATTGGTCTTCTTTTAGGAATACTTCCAAATTCTGTTCTCTTGCAGATGATTCTGGCCAGAATGCCCGACGCATGTGCACTATACTGCACAATGTGCACAAAATGCTAAATGTTCTGAATTATTCCCATCCCTTGACTCTTTCTTCTGAGGGGTGATAATGAGTACGTTGTTTCAAAAACCCACTGTCACTTCGCCAGTTGCATAAATGCCAATGGTTAATTTTTATGCATTAAGACCAGGTTTTCTTCTTCATACATTCAAGCAAAGCAAACTCCGAGAGAATCTCGAATTCCCAGGAGCATTCTTAAAAGCAGCATCAATATCAATATATAAACTAAGGGCATTCTTTTTCATCTTTATCGTCAGCTTCTTCATCCTCCAGAATGCTACTTATTCACTGTTTTACCAATATAACGTTTCTCCAGACTTCATTCAAATTTTTACTTTGAATTTACCTGGAATTTCACTTTATTTACTCCGGATTAGATTAATTTTGATAATATGTTCTTCAATGTGATTCCATACATTTCCACAGGGAGCTACTTTTCCCAGATAGAGGTTGCCTTGCACCTCTTTACCTGAGTTTTTCATCCTTTCTTCCCAAGGTTTTCGTGCGCTATAATCTAATTATGTTCCAAGTTATTCTTCTGCACTAGGATGTTTTGTAATTTCTCCTTTCTCCTGTTAGATTCGGCACGTTCTGTGTCATCAAAGGCTCCGTTTTGTCTGTTTTCTAAATATTTCGGGATTTTCACACTTGCGTTTCCTTGCCAGGCAGCAGTTTCGCAGGCTATTCTCCCATTGTTCTGTCAGTTAAAATGCTATTCATTTTGAAATACTTTTCCCATTTTCTCATCTGCAGCTATTAACTTTATTTGATGATATCCGGTCCTATGTCTTTGATTGGTTTCCCAACGTTTTTTTCTTTTCAACTTCTTCTAAAACACTTAGATTTGCGAATCTTTTTTGGTGTTTATTTCAGCATTTCCTCCTATCCGTGATTCTGTGTTATAATCTCTTTAATATCTTGAACTAAAGCTCAAAATTCACCATGGCAAAATTGTGATCCTTTCTCATTATTTAAAATACACAAATAGATTGATAAGACACACAAAAAGAAATCACCATTCTGATTGTATTCTGTGCCAAGGACATGAATTAAAAACCAAGTTCACCATTCCTTCTCATCTTTCCTCGAAAATGTCCATGATCTCATTTCAGTTGTCATACATTCACATCACTTAGCGGCTGAAAAATCTCGGACAGCTGACATAATAGATAAAATGGCGTGGAAATAGGTCGATAATGATGTCTGTTCCAGCAATGTAGGCAAGTGTTGATACCTAATTCGACGATCGTAAATGGACGAAGTCTTCTGGAGGACCTCGGGGTTGTGGTGGAAAAAATGCATTGCCACATCGCTCGTCAGTTGCTTGTTGGATGCATACATTGGTACATTGTTCACCAACTTGGGCGTGACTAGTATCATCCAAAATCCACCCGTAAATGGTGATAAGCTGTTCATTGCATAGAAATTAAGATATAGAACTTCCTTCAACATTTTATTTTATTTTTCTGTCAGAGAAGTATAAATAGGTAGAGGTAACGTTTTAATTTAACCCTTTTCAGGGACTGGTAGCAAAAAACATTTCCATTTGTTGTATTTAAATTTGCTAAAAAATCCTCGTCGTTAATGATCGAGCAGTTTTTCGCTTGCTTGCTGAACAGCAGTGAACGCATCTGGACTCCCATGTGCACTACCATGTATTATATGTGTGTGTAAGCGGCGAAAAGGCACGGTGTGCTTGTGCTGTTCTGTAGATGCATCTCAATGTCCAACACGTCCAAGTGCCACCCGCCACCATTCTTCGCTGCTTGCCAGGATGCTTGGAGTGGGGTCACCCTTCCCCTCCTTAAGGGAGGGAGGGGACCGCGGTCTCACGAGGCTCACTGACTTCGGGTGCAGCACGATATTATTCCGAAGCGTTGTCGACACGACACGAATCATATCGTCGTAATGCGACTCAGCCGATGCCATCCGAAGCCGAACGACATATTAACATCGCTTCAATCGAACTAGGGAATACGCTGGACCCAAAACACTGGTTCATCTGCATTTCAGTCGTCGTCAACAGTCGCCAAGTGCAGGTGCAAACGGAGTTGCTGCTGTCTGACTACTTCTCATTTTTCCGCTAGCGATGAGAGCTCAGACGGAGAGCAGCGGGCTATAATTTACGACGTAATTGGATCGTATGTAGTGATACGTCGCATTATTGTCTAGTTTTCATCACAATGACGTTCGCATTGAGTACCTAACTACTTGTAAGAGCTCATTTGATGAGGAGAAATAATGACAGGTATATTCACGGCTTTGGGGTATTTTCATTTTTAAAGTCAAATTTATAACTTTAATAAACCCAATAACATTGATTTATCATCTATGAGAAATTTCTGCTGGCAAATGAATCTACAGCCCATTGTAGACTTAAAGGATCTCTCTGTAATACCTATTTTTTTAAAGTATTGAATAATTCTTTCTGGTTACTATACGCCACTCGAGAGGGGGGTACAGTAATTTATTTTTCATTCACTGCTGAAGTTGCCGTAAATTTACTCTGAAAGAACCCCAAGCTTTTTCACAGATGGCATTATTTTGGATGCTTCGACTTGTGTATAACATTTTAAAGCATAATTTCTGAGTGAAAAATGTTTGTGATCGGGCCCTGGAAGTGCCTGACTCAGCACAGTTGATGCGGGAGGTGCTCAATTGTTGACGCGTGTTCATGCTTTCAGCTCTCGACAGTTTCTCGTCGGTCGCGATGAGAAGCTCAAGAGGAGGAGTGAGGACAGTGAGTGAGTATTTCCGCCGTTTCCTTGGCAAACGAGAGGAAGAAACTCCGAATGGGACGGATGAAGGCTTTCCCAGCACGAAGCCTGCAGAGCGGAAGATGTGGCGGCGGAGATATTACTTCAAAGAGCCAACCGAACGCCGAAAAGTTGGTAAGCGTGCATTCCCGCATGTATTCGCGCACGTGCGCACCATTCCCATTCTCTTTTTTTTAATTCTTTACCTCTTGCGCACTGTGCTCTTCTGCTGTTTCCCACGCTCCTCCCAGACAGCCTCGAGCGCCAGTGCGACATCGCTCATGCGGCAGGAGGAGTTACTGCTCCATCTCGAATATACACGCGTGTGCTCTTACTTAATAGTCACATGCGCGCGCATTTCTCTCTTCCTATGAACATTCGTTCGTTCACACAAACCGCTCGGCGGCGTAAATGTATAAACTTCTCAGATTGACAGAAGGTTAAAGAAAGGTTATGGGCAGCACGTAAATGGGACTAACTCAAGGTGGTGTGAAGGTCGAACGAAGGCCGAATCCAAGTGAAACAATTGGACTAGATCGGGAATCGAACCATTTACTTTCCGATATCGCGTCGGATGCACAGATCACCATATTAACTAGCCGTCTGAGAATCACTGGAATCGCCGGGGGTTCATATGAACAAGCATCCGCAGGAGTAAGCGCAGGAAATGTTTTCACTTGGAATCGGCCATCATTCCGCCATCACCCCACCATTGTGTCTGACCAATTTATATGTTGCTTATCCCCTTCTGTCTATCTGAAAGCTTGAGGAGGAAGTTAGAAGAGGGGGGTGAGGAGGTGGGGGAGGGAAAGAAAGCGTTTCATTGGATTGAGGCCTTCACTACACGGAATACTGATGAATAGGGAGGTGACATCTATTTTGGCCGTTGAAATGGCCATTATGAGGGTAGAAATGGAGGCTTTGAAGACGCAGGCTAAGAAGTGTTGGCTTTAGCAAATGTAAGAGGTGAGTGAAGAGACAAGATGATGGAGGACGGAATCGATGAAGACAGATATTCTTTCGGGGGAGGAGTTGACATTGCTGACTATGTGGCGGACGTGGTTGTTATGCTTGTGAATTTTCGGGAGAATTTTGTCCTGTGATGGAATTTAGTTGGTATCCTTGCGCGCGGATTGTGGCTTCTCGAAAGCCCTCTTTTTTTAATGAATACCTCATTACATGCAAAACAAATAATATGTAACGCCGTGATAACAATTTTAGTCCCAAAATTTCCCGCTGTTATCATTATTATTATTATTGTATGACCAATATGTCGTTTCGTCGTAACATCATCCACAAAGAAATCAAGGCCGTACTAAAATAAATAGCCATTGATAGCCAATTTCAATACGATTCAATTCCAGACATTTATTGCTCATAACAAAATTATATCACAATCACCAATAGTATAAGGAATCCTGGGTTGGGTGTTTGTCTCCGCATAGCCATGAAAAACAGGTCCACACTTCCATTCCCGGTCTTAGCGAGCTTCTTTCCCTTTTTACGGATGATTTTCATTTTAACAAATTGATTTCCATCCCTTCCTCCTCCGCTTCGATGCCAAATGGTCACGAAGGAGGCGCTGCCCAGACTCGCATGGGCGGGCGTCGGAAGAAACGCAAACCACGCCTACCATAAATGAAATTGCTATTTTCACGCCAAAAAGCGGCCCTGAATTGCCATTGGGAACAAGGTCACCGACATTTGAACCGCGGAACTTTGTTTTGTTTGTTTGCCTATTGGGCTGGGACCACCACTTTCGCCGGCCTCGGGATGAATCTCTTCATCTGCCCACTCAAGGGTCGCGGCTTCGAGTCTCGTGTTTATTGGATTTCTCTCCACTCAGGGCATGGGTGTGCGTACAACATTGTATGTGCTTACAAGGAGATAAAAGACGAATGCTTACAATAAACACGTGTGGAAAAGAAATACTGTTTTATCATTACCCTAAATTTTTCTTGTACTGGAATCGATTAGCTTCCTCTCCCCTATGATCAGCGTTTCGCTACCACACAATACGTCACCCCATGTTAAGCTCTTGACAAACCTCTCCCTCATACTCTTGGCAGCTGCTATCGCCTCTCTCCTGCCAGTATAATCTTCACGATTGAAGGAAAAATTGAGTAACAAAAATATCATCATTTGAGCATAGTTTCTACGAAATTTAAAGTAAGACATACATAGCTTTGCAATAAAAAAATACATATTTTTCTGCCGTTAACGGCCTCCAGAAGGATCCACGACCAACCTGAGTAAAATTTACTGTCTTGCCGTAAAAGTATAATCGCATTTTCAAAATATGAAAATATCCGTCCAATGGCACACTTTCCAACTGTGGAGTCTCTTTTTTGGGCAAAGCATAGAATTCCGCAATTCCGCTACCACTCTACACTCTCCCCATCTGAACGGTTACTTCTAAATCCAGGAAATATATTCTGAAATCTAAAAATGCTGGTAGTAAACGGAATTCGCATGAAAGAATATGAATTTTCATTACATTTCCTTTCGTTTTGCATTCATCTCGAATTTGTTTCTAATTTAACTATGCAAAAAAAGACTTCAGGTGAATAAAATGACCTCAGCACGTGTTGTATAAGATTTTGTATACATCTCCAAAATATACATAGTGGAGACAGGAGACGCACGACAGAGACCCGAATTAAGGAACACAGGAGGTGTATTATTAGGCTCTTCGGAGAAATCTGCCTTGGCTGAACGAAGTCTGTCAGGAGACCATATCATCTCCTATGATGATGCCCAACTGGTCTCCAATGCCAAAGGGTGTTGGGACGCCTACTAAAAGAAGCCATTGAAATCAGGCTGGGAAATAATACCCTTAAATCGGCACTCTGGGTACAACCTAATGCCTCTTGCTCACGGTAAAATTTTCGGTAAAACGTTTTATAAAATCGACTAGTTTTATAAAAATGAGCTTGCTAACGATAAAACCGTTTGATAAAACCTGGTTTTATAAAACGTTTAATGGAATAGGACAGGTTCTATTTCAATAAAACCGTTTTATGCTACAGCCAATGAGACGTTCCGCTCATCGCGTTGATGATAATCTCGTATCCATGGGAAGCAAAACAAGGAAAACGTAAACAATCATGGCTGGAAGTCCATGGAACGTTGAGGCAGTATCCTTCTTCTTGTTAGAAGAATGCGTTAGAGAGCCTTATTACACCGTTGAGTTTGATCAGAAAGTAAGTAAATAAACAATACATTTAGTTTTTAACTTAACAGTCATCCATAAGAGAGTACATTTATCACGTCACGTGTTCGCAAAGCGTCTCATAGATGGCAGAACATTGAGGTTTTATGAATAGTTTTACCGTGAGCAAGCAAGTACGTTTTACGCACGATTCATAAAAATTTCAATAAAAATGTTTATAAAACTGTTTTATGGAAAATTTTACCGTGAGCAACAGGAATAAGCAAGGAATGGAAAACGTAAATTCAAAAAATAACGGAAAAAAGAGACAACAATGCCCCTCCAATTAGACGGGTACATGTAAGCGATGACAAGAATGTCCTCTGAAGACAATCTGAGAAGTTTTCCATCGAGACGATTTGGCAGAGCAGCCACAAAACCCTTAGATTCGGATGGAACCCCGAGAACAATTGATGCACATCAGCACGTGTACTTTCTTATGGCGAATTGTGGACAGGCAGAAAACATTGCTTTTTACATTAGTTTTTTATCATTACCTATCATAAAAATTTAAATAAAAAAGGATCCAGAAAGATAAATAAATTGATGAAATTTAAGGCAAAAGTTATTCATTGGAAAAATTTATTTAAATCGGCACTAGTTTGAGACGTCAGTCACCGAAAAAATGTAGGTATCCATTTTTTAAGTTATACATGGTCAAAACATAGGGAATAGAGGTATAGCACTTTCACTATAAATAATTAAATCATACTACAAATGATACTGTCGGATAATGTTCAACATAAGGCTTCAAGGAGTATACTATGGATTTCAGAATTTTTCTAATGTATAATACAACGGAGGACTTACTCGACTAGATTGGTGGATTCACTTTCAATATACATACTCGCAGACATCCAGTTTGCAAAATATACGACCTCACCGCACCAGCCAATCATCCCTATCTTATTTCTAAAAATCGCAACCAGGTATCAGCCACTTTGATTTCAGTCACCAATAGCAAATCTCAATGGCCAAATGAACTTCCGGTCCCGTTAAAAAAACTGATAATGATCTCCAGTAACTTTAGCACCTGTGTGAAATTCGGCACTCAATTGGCAGTTTTCATTTTTGGTCTAAGTGGCAAAGATACAGCATTTAAAATTGAGAGTCCACGAGAAATAGCATCATGTTGCTAGATTACTTTTATTTAGTACTCATTAACCACTCGCTCGGTTATTTAAAACAGTAATTATTTTATAAATTAACGCTGATGTCAGCGATTGCATTTTTAGTCCGGTCATTTTATCTGTAAACGTGATATTTAAGTGCTATTTACCAGGGAAAAGCAACCGTTGCCTCAAGGGTGAACCTTCGGCCTAACATATTTTATACATTACCTAATTTAACTAAATTAATTATCAGACACATGAAAAGCTTTTTTTTATATTTTAGACTCCCAGTTAATATCAGTCTATTTCATTTAATCTATTCCCTAAGCAGTTGAACACTTGGACACCAGATGGCAATGTTAACGGTACTCTCAATACCGGTATCTCCGGTATTACCGATTTCAAGTAATTATCATTTAGTACCGAAATAGATAAAACATTCTACCCGGTAGAGCTGAATACAGGAATATTTCCCACTCCTCAAGAAATTTAATTGACATTGATTAGCGAATGGCGGGAATATAACCACAACATTTTCGCTGAAATAGACCAGCTTTTAAAAGAATATTGATTTTAAAAGTTAAACAAAAGCGATTACTTGCAGTCAGTGGATAACTTTCTTACATACTGGACCAATAATAGAGTGGAAATGGAATCCTAATCTAGTCAAATGATTTTTACAATGAATATCTATATTTTTGAGTTACATCGCCGTCGAACACGTGACTTGTTCAAATCGCAGTGAGTTATGTTAGGAGGTTAGTGACCAGCTGAGTTGGGAGTGGGATTATTGTAACCAGATTTTCTTTACGATCATGTCAATCCTAATATCTAACACGATGACATTCATCCATTTTAAATTGAGATAACCGAACACATCAATAGGTGTAGTTAGGAATGATCAACAACATGTAAGAGCAATTACAATTTTTAAATTGAATAACTTGGATTTTGTCCACATAAATTGTTGTTTTTTAACTGTCCCATAATTAGGATTTATTGCCATTGTAAATAATCATTTTGTTTTTTTATTCTCTCTCAAATAATGCCATTTCGAAAATTTCCATTCCTAAATTTTTTAGAAACATTTATCATAAGCAGTCCAACAAAAAAGTGCTGCGTTATAAAACTCAAAACTTCTGGCGTATTAAAACTAAAAACCTGTAAGCGTAAAAATTAAAATTTTTCACCTTGGATCGATAAATATGAGAACCAAAACCGAATAAAAAAACAAAACATTTAGGTGTACCAAAAACCCCTGAAATCTAACAAAGCCAAAAACAAATGGTCAGAAAAACCCATCCATTTTTTTAAAATTACATGTGCCTTTATTGCATTTAAAAGTCAGGTCCTTTTTAAGCCACATGGCTTGTCTGAAGGTTCCATTGTATTCATACAAGCGGCATGTCACACAGAAGTAGAAAAATAATGTTACAATATTAAACAAAAATCAAAACAAATGTCATTAAAAAAAGTCCACAAAATCTGTAACATGAGTATGTTTGCCATAGTATAACTACATATTGTAATTATATATTACAAATGAGAATATTAATACAAATGTAATAATACAAATGAAAATAAGAAAACGACCAAAACAAAGCAGGTGAATTCGATTTTGAAAGAAAGCGAGTTTTGCAAAGAACCGTGGTCACTCAGTGGGAAGGACACTTCCTGCGAACGCAAAGCACTCATTGGCGGATTCGAACGGGTGAGGGGGGGGGGGAGAGAAGGGGGTGTATGGGGTGGAGGGTGTAATGTGGGGTAAGAAGTGAAAAATCTAATTCACTTCACTTGGCGATAAGTAAGTGACCACGGCAAGAGTGCAGTGCAGATACGTACGCTCAAGTTACTAGAACAAGCAGTGGAAGAATCCTTGAGCCAATCCGTTCGGCAGAATACACTGAATGAATACACTGTTTCCATCGCGGCGGATGGATTGGAGGATGGATTGGAGGATGCATTGGAGGATGGATTGGAGGATGGATTGTAGGATGGAAGGATGCTGCAGAGAGAGAGAGAGAGATGGAAGAGCGAGTGACTGATGCTCATCTCTCTCGGGGTCGCGAAGGTCATTGATCCCGGCAGCAGGTAAGGAACGTGCGAACATGGCCGCCGGGCGCACGACTGCCCCCGAGGGCACAGGCCTCGAGGAGGCGAAGGAATGCTGCCCCTCTCTCTCCGCGGCGACCGACCCCCATGGGGTGGGGCGGTGTGTTGGGGGGCAGAAGGGAGGGAGGGCATCTTAGCCGCGCCGCGCAGATGTTCAACCTTCTCTCGAGTCAGTGTTGGGGGGGGGAGGGATGAGAAAGGGGCGTCCCTCTCGCGGGGGCACGGCGAACGAACTGGATGACCCGCCGGAAGAGCCCGCGGGTCCACTCACGGCGGGCAGTGCACTTCGCAGCTGCCCCCATAGGCGACGCGAGTGACGTCACGCGGTCCACCGCACTCTTCCCGCCAAGCGTACGCCTTCGGAAGGGTACATTTGCACGGAACCCGATTGTCACTTTTTGCTCGCCATACATTTTACCTTTGGGTTCACGTTCAAATTGATTCTCGCCATTTAATTGCCCCATAGAAAGCTACTTATAAAATCTAATGGGTTAGAAAACAACGCGATTAATCGGATTAGATAATTCTCAATAAGCGATCGTATACATAGGATTGTTTTAGATGGCGTTTTTTGACATTTAATGAAGTCAAAGTCACTTCAGTAGTTCCACAGTCCCAAATTTATTCTTTTTGCGCATTAATAATATCGGTGAAGTGCTTCTCGGTAAGTATCAATTATTTACAGACGACGCAGTAGTGTGTTGGAATGCGTGATCACAATCATAAGGAACCGCTAGCGAATGACCTTGAAGGAAATCCATAAGTGGTGCGATACATGGCTGTGAGATTTGCAGTTACGGTCAAAAGGGAAGACAAAGGAATCTATCTGTTGCCAACGTTTCACTGGAGTTCATCCGCATCGTAAATTACTACGCAACAACGTAAAAAGAGCAGAACGCAACAATTGTTCGCGCCACTGTTTTTTGTTGCATAAACGGCTTACCAGTAACTTGTTCTTGCTCTGTTCTATGGCTGTGGAAGTTATTTCATCGGGTTTTGCAATACTGACCATAATTACTATGGTTAGGCTAATAAATATATTTCATCACCAGCGGAAAGTACCCGCTGAAATTCAACGGGTGTGAAAAACATTGAACTTATTTCATAAGAAAACCACAAATCCTGAAGAAAAACTGTCAGCGTGGTCATTTGAGGAGTTCGTAACGTACATTGTATGTTGTGTTCGTTGTAGTACACACGCTGACCGTTTTCCAGATGAGCGGAGAGATGCGTGACTGTTGGTCCTCTTTCATGCATGGGAAACCCAAAAATCGGCCACGCAGACTCATTACTACTTACCTCCTCTCTCCGGTTCTCCTGAGACATCTTCTGAGTGATTAAAAGCTTGATCACTTCCCTTGTGTACATAAATATATTTATTTGTTGTAATTTGTAATTAATTTGAATGTGTTTATCTTAAATTTGATTGATTGGAAGATTGTTTACTTGGAGTGTGATTGTTTTTTTGTTCTGACCAGGTCTGTCTGAGTTGTTGTTATTGTACAATCATGCTCCAAAGAAAATTCCTAGAGCAAATAAACCTTATCATATCTTAAATATATTTGTATTCAATGACTCAATTGAGTTGCGCAATTCAACGTTGATATGAGCGTTGAGCGCCTTAATCAGGATTGGAGAGTAGGGTACAATCCAGCGGTGGACAACGTCAAAAGGAGCATTTGCAGCAGCAGCCATGTTTATTTGACCTATGAACCCTCCATCACCCGGACTGCGCCTTCGGCATAGAAGGTAGACATAATCATTGGTTTCCGTTGCTAAATAAAAAATCGTCAAAGTCGGTATAGACATTAATTCCACGAATAAGTCAATATTAATTGGTGTCTGTAGACTACTAGACCATCCTGTGGTTAGGTTTTTGAATGAGTAGGAAACTTTATTAGAAACTACAAAGGATAGAAATTTAATAATAATGATTGATATAATCTCTTACGCTCCGCTGGTCTGAAGTCCGAGACCGAAGGTTTTGTCCTCACGTGCCAGGATGGTGTCATAAACACACTCGTGTACCGCCGTATTATTTTCAAGGCGGAGGTTGCGGACACGAGATGTAGGGCGTGCCGAGCCCAGCCGGAGACGTTGAGTCACCTTCTCTCCGGCTGTAGTTATTACGCCAAGTCAGCTTATTTAGCTCGGCACAACGCGGCCCTACTGGTGTTATACTTTCATCTTCGACACCATTATGGCATCGACGAAACACCTGTGCTGCCGTATGCCCCTGGAGATATTGAGTCCGTCGTGGAGAACGATAAATGCACAATCTGGTGGAATTACTCCTTTTCCACCACCAGGCAGTTGGAGGCGACCAAGCCTGATATCGTTCTCCTCGACCACCTCACACGCTCCATGTTCGTGATCGAGTTTTCGGCTCCGGCTGAAACTAACATGGATGCGAAAGAGGTGGAAAAACGGACGAAGTATCAAGACCTGCTTTTCGAACTTAGACAGATGTACCCCGGACACTCTGTGAAACTGGTGGTCCTCATCATAGGTGTGCTCGGTGGAGTTAAGGGCTCGCTGATAAATAACATCAAGTGCATTCCGTCCTGCGTGGCACAGGCGGAATCACTAGTTGCACGCATGCAGAAGGCCGTCATCCTGGTGTCACTCCGTCTACTGCGGACGCATGACCCGACAGCAGCGTAGCCACACATCCGATGGGCGTCGGACGTGGCTGCGATTACTGCAGAACCCCTCTCGAGTCACCGGCCATTATGACGGCAATGAAACCCGATGCTTGCCGGGGACTCGGAGGGTCATGTTACAACTGTAACAATTAATAATAATGAGTGATATAATTTTATGTGTACTACCCCAAACCTATATTGTGCACGAGTATCAAATATTGATGGCAAATCATGGTAAGGAACCAATGATTAATTCTCCAACGAGAATAACTTCAACTGGAGCAATTTGCATTGTACATATATACCTACTCTTATTTACCTATACGGTATGGGTCTATCGGACGACTATACGACTATTACCTATACGACGTTTACCTATACGACTTGGGTCTATCGGACCACCACTTAAAAATGTGTGCTCTTGTTACGGATCCTCAAATGGTTACCAATGGACACATAAAAACTTCTGTTAAAATAGGTTATTTCAATAATCTTTTGCTGTGCTGAGATTGCTCTGACGTGTATCTCCAAAATGAAGTGTCGCCAGCCTATGATGATTTTATAAGTAAATTTAATTGTTATATTGACTCCTCGAGTCACATTTTGAACAAAACGTATAAAATGATAAATTAACGAAACCATGGATAACAAAATCTCTCTCTATGCGAATTTAAAAAAGGGTTCTATAATATAAAACAAGAATACTAAATAGAAGGATAGAAGGTTGGAGAGCAGAGCAAAGTGCTATTTAGGCGATGACCAATTTGGGTTTAGGAAGGGGAGGGGAACCAGAGATGCGATTGCGGTAATGAGGACACTTATAGATAGAAACATAGAGCATAATCAGGATGTTTTCGCTTGTTTTGTAGATTTCGAAAAGGCGTTTGACAGAGTAAACTGGGAGAAACTAATGCAGATACTGGGGAAAATAGGAATAGATTGGCGTGATAGGAGACTCATCCGAAACTTATATATTGGGCAGAGGGCTCATGTAAGGGTAGCGGACGGTGAATCAGGGCGGGCAGTTATAGGTCGCGGGGTGCGGCAAGGGTGCCCGTTGTCGCCTTTACTTTTTAACATCTTTGCTGAGGAAATGGTAAGAGAGGCATGGGATGAGCTAGACGTGGGAATGGAAGTAGGAGGCCAGTGGATAAAGTCGGTTAGATTCGCAGACGACCAGGCGTTGGTGAGTCGGTCATCGAAAGGACTGCAAACTTTAGTAGCTGCACTGGAAAAGCAGTGTGAGAAATACGGAATGAAGATAAATAATAGGAAAACAAAAGTAATGAGATTCTCTAGGACAAAGAAAGCGAAGCTGGTGATAAGAGTAGGAAGTCACAAACTGGAGCAAGTTGAACAATTTAATTACTTGGGTAGTACGCTAGAAGAAACAGGACATAGTAGCAAAGACATTAGGAGGAGAATAGCGCTAGCGAAGGAAGCGTTCAATAATAGAAGGGAGCTGATGACGGGGACCTTAAGTAAGGATGTAAAAAAGAGGCTAGTAAAGAGCTTGATATGGAGTGTGGCGTTGTATGGGGCGGAAACGTGGACCTTGAGAAAGGAAGACGAAAATAGGCTGAAGGCTTTGGAGATGTGGGTGTGAAGGAGGATGGAGGAGGTGCGTTGGGCGGAAAGGAAGACAAATGAGGAAGTGCTTGACATGGTGAGCGAGGAGAGGAAACTTATAGATGGCATTAGGGGAAGGCAGGGTAGGTGGCTGAAAGGGGTAATGAGGGACGATGGTTTGCTGAAGGTCGTGATAGAGGGAAGGATGTTGGGTAAGCGGGGAAGGGGAAGGAAGAGAATCGGTTTTATGGACGGGATGAAGAAAGGTAGGACTTATGCTGAGATGAAGAAAGAAATACAAGAGGTAGAAAGGGCACAGCACGTGTAAGTGTTCGTTGGATATTCTCTGACTTTCATCACAACCTACCTCTAACCGGTAGAATACTGTAATGAATGAATATAAAACAATGAAAACTGAGTTATAATGATCGTTTGCCACTTTACTATGCATCTTATACATTGCGTTTGAAGAAAGATGTTCTCAGAGAAAAATAGATTTATTACTCAAATATGCTCACAGAGGTGACACTGCCAAACGGTGGAGAATTTTGAAAAGTATTGCATGCTCTGAGAATGCAAGATCTAACATCAAAAGATTAAATCCTCTGAGGCTAATGCATTTTCAACCAATCCACAGGAGATAGCTGATCACTTTAGCTACTCATTTGCTTTGATCCCACATTGCTATAACAGTCGTATTAACTTGAGTCGTATTATTCCACCTAAGAATAACCATCAGTGGTTTCCCACACAGGCTGAACATTCTGTTTTTCTACCAACATTGCCAAGAGAAGCGAATGATATCATAAAAGGCTTAAACTCTTCTATTAACTATCTTAAAATCTTAACAGTTCTAGTGGAACCAATGAGTTGACTCCTAATCTTTTTAATGCCATAAACGAGAATATAACTCATACTTCTGGTTAAATTGCTAATTTGAGTATCGATACAGGTCAATTTACAGAGAAGCTAAAAGCAGCCTAAGTTACACCAAATTTTGAAACAGTGATAAGACAGATTTATCTTCTTCCTAATTTTTCTAAAATAGTGGAGAAATTAGGAAAATGCTGTCTTCTGAGTTTTTTTATATAATTCAAAATACTTCCGTGACTCTTAATTCGGTTTTCTAAAAGATAGATGCACAGAGGAGGCTCTATTAGAATTTTGCTCCTGTTCATACCTGTTTGAAGGTTTAAATGCAAAGAAAAAGTATGCTGGGTTGATAATAGAATTAACTAAAGAATTTGACTCAGTTGACCAATCATTATTATTGAAAAGACTCGGAGAGGCGCACATTAGAGGTGTTGTGAATAACTGGTTCAAGATCTTCCTGTCTGGTAGAAACCTATATACATGAATATTCAATCAACGAAAAATCACACGTGGTGAAAATATATATCCACTAATTGTAAGGCGTCACAGACGTGACAAGCTAAAAAACTTCAAGCTAAAAAACTCACACGTCTGTTCTTGAAATTTTCGCCGGCACAACCACAATCTTCCGAAATGTAGAGGGAGCAATGCTTTCATTACTCTCTCTAGTTCATAAGTCTCTCGAATTTCCGAGAGAACCTTTTGTGTGCTTTTTACCAAAGCTACCCCAAACGAAAGTGATGAGATTGTATAGAAGTAAGAAGGCGAGGCTGAATATAAGGGTGGAAGGGCAGAAGATAGAGCAGGTCGAGCAGTTTACGTATCTGGGTAGTATTTTGGAGGAGAATGGGTTTAGTGGTAAGGGCATCAGATGCAGAATTGCGCTTGCTAAAGAAGCATTTTTCGAAGAGAAGGGAATTGATGAGGGGGGGTCTGAGAAGAGACGTAAAGAAGAGGCTGGTGAAAACTTTAATATGGAGCGTGGCGCTATATGGGTCGGAAAATTGGTCATTGCGAAGGGAGGATGTGCGTAGACTTGAGGTGTTTGAGATGTGGGTTTGGAGAAGGATGGAGAAGGTTAGTTGGATAGCGAGAAAGACGAACGAGGAGGTATTGGATATGATCGGAGAGGAGAGGAAGCTTGTGGCAGAGGTTCGGAGAAGGTAGAAGAGATGGATGGAGGAGGTTTTTAGAGGAGAGGGCATGTTGAAGAGAGTGATAGAGGGGAGAACACTGGGGAAGCGTGGAAGAGGAAGTAAGAGGATAGGAATTCTGGACGAATTAAGAGGAGGTAGAAGATATGAAGAATTGAAGAGGGATCTAATAACGGGCCATCCTTAGGAGGGAAAGCGAGACAATGTGTATGAAATTGGGATACAGAATGGGGACTGTCCAAGAACCTACCAATCAGCTGGTAGAATACTTCAATGAAACCGCATTTCACCAGAACACTTTACCTCTCTTGGCGTGTCTCGGGGCCACTGGCGCTCTGACGATCGACCGATATTTGAGGAAATAGAAAGAAGGGATGCTCGAGCTGTAGTGATGCTCCCGTCACGACTGGGACGCCGCCATCAGAGTCCCGTGCTCACTCGATCAGTTTGATTTGTTCTGATTTAGATTATTAATTTAACCCTCTTAATTTGAACCACAGAGTTCAACAACATTTCAGGAGATGAATATAAAGTAGGAAAAAAATAACAGAGAGCCTGGTTAGATGATGCGTCGTTGGTTTGAATTGAAACCAATTCAATATTTTATAAAATCTGGACTAGTTCGATGTTTTGACTTCTTTGCTGTAAAAAATGAAATGCACTTTATTTCGAGTAAATACGTTCCCTTTAATGTAAGAACCATAGTAGTAGTTCGGAAGTTGTTTATAATAATACGAAGGACTGGACTTTGTAGACGAAGTATAGATGAAGTATCATACGAAGTAATAGGCCGTGCGCACACTTGGCCACTTGTGGTCGCGACTAGTGGCGGCCACCATCAGCTCCTAGACGCGGCCACTAGTGGCTGCCATTAGACGCTCAACCCGTCCACCTGTCGCCGCCACTTTTTTCACTGACTGATTCCATTCCATAGACAAATTTCAATAGAGACGAGTCTACTGTCTGAGAATATGGAGCCCCGCTCGATTGCCTGAATGCTTTTTTCAGAAAAATTAGGAATGAATTTCAGGCACAGTTCATTACAGGCCTCGGTTTTCTTCATATGATCACTGTACCAGTCCGATTTCAGGTTCCAAATGGCAGGACGTGCTTCAATTTCGGATATAAAGACATCCACATCTAAAGTCTCCATGTCGAGCATTACACACGCACGCTATACGGAGTACTGGAACAGACCAGAGGAACGCAGAGTGGCTAGCGGCGACAGTGGCCAAGTGTGCGCCCGTATCAAGTGTGCAGCGACTAGTGGCCGCCACAAGTAGCGAGACCCGGCCACAGCCCTAGCCTATGGCCAGACGCGGTGACACCAATCGCCGAGTGTGCAGAGGTGTGATGTAAATGTGCGCAAAGCGTCGGCCGCAGCTTGTCGCGGCCACTAGTGGCTGAGCTGTGGCTGGTGCGAGTGGCCAAGTGTGTGAGGGGCCTAAAACTAGATTACATTAAAAATATTAATAAGGAAAACGCCTATGGGCAGTCTTGATTGGTGGAGTGGTGACGCCTCTAGTCGCCTCTGGATTATTCTCGAGTCCGGAAGGCATTCAATTCGCGATTATTTTCCATCGCGAATATTGGCGAGAATTCGAGGCGCGCAGGGAAAGAGAGACGGGGGAGGGAGGGAGGGGGGGCAGAAAGAGAGTCGTCGCTCGCCGTCGCATTGGAAACGAATTCCGGCGAGAGCGCCTTTCACGTGTGGATCGGACGGTGGCGATTATTCGATCGAATTTGGGGCAGGGAAGTTATCGAAGGACAGTGTCTGAATGGTTGAAGTCCTCTTTTTCCAGCGTTACGCCCAGTGCCCTTAACCTTTTGGACTGGAAATATTTACAAAAACGAATTTCACCTAATATTTTGAAATCCACCATACACAAAAAGTATCCAGAATTATCGAAAAAAATACCTAGTAGCCATTGAGAATAACATAAATGTAAAGCGAAAACTATTGATTTTTCGTCTCAACTATGAGCACTCATCAATTCATTACATGCTGACAGAAAACCCGGAGGGTAGAGAGAGCTGGCCTAGCAAAGCAATTCCGAAGCTCGAGCGGAAAAACTGAAGCCGTTTCCAAATTCGTTAGGCATTAGGGAGCATGGATTTGGCTGCCTAAATTTTGGGTAGCTAACAGAAAGGGAGTTTGAGTTCGGACGCCCTTCGCAAGGGTCGCCATCTGCTGAGCTGGAAGCAAACGAAGGACAAGGGAAATACGGAATACGATAATGTTTTGAACAAACATCATGACTAGTGTTGTTTGAAATTGGATTGCGACTATAATACATTTCCTCATTATTCTCGTAGTTTCACAATATTCTGTGGTTAATTCTTATCATTAAGATTTATATAGTTAGATACCGTGACTTACAGAGTACAGTATAGCACATACTTATAGCTTTTGATCAATGTATTTGTATCTTTTTAAGTTCGTTGTTTGTATCAATGTTTCCTTTTGATAGATAGCGATTCGTGTTGGACTGAGCAGTTTATTAAATTTGTGATTGTGTATTTATCCGTGTCTTTTAGCAGTTTAAAGCACGTGTTATTAGTTTTTGTTCATTGTGCATGCATTAACTTTCGCCGATATGGCAGATAACGATTCGTGTTAGACTGAGCAGTTAATTGGATTTGTGATCGTGTAGGTAATAGCTTCAATTAGAATTTTATATTATCCCTGTACTGTTCTTTCCTTTTGTGTGCATTATGAATAGCTAAGTCTGTTTAAGGTGATACCCAGCCACTGCATGTTGTCCAGTTAGTATTAGACATCCTTTGGTAGTTCA
Organism: Pyrrhosoma nymphula; assembly: GCA_963573305.1. NCBI lineage: Eukaryota > Metazoa > Arthropoda > Insecta > Odonata > Coenagrionidae > Pyrrhosoma > Pyrrhosoma nymphula. The sequence goes on from OY754337.1 coordinate 8,042,018, forward strand.
TAGGATGAGATCCTATATGGTTCATGCAGTGATATCCATATGGAGGCCACGAAATGATGTCTAATGGACATGATGTAAAATAAATCTTAAATAGTATTAATTACATCTATGTACAATTTCCCAATGGTACAGGAGCTTCGTCTACAGTCATATAACTATCTTTTGCTTACTATAATTGAAGTGTTAGGTTTTGGTTGTAGGTAAATGGGGTTTGAAGACTAAGTATTGTGGGGAAGAACTATTATAGCTTGCCGGTTTTTTTAGTGTTTCTTTTGTTTTGTAGTTACTTTCTAGTTTCGCTAAAAACTTGCAACATTGTAGACTTTACTTAGACCGGTGAAGGTAGTTTTTTGTTAGTTTATATTTTTAGTTTAGATCCGCCTTCTCCTTTCTAGGTATAATTAACTGTTCGGTTGATTGATTCGTTACTCCCAAAAACGAAATTTTAATTTAAAAAATATCTAACATGCACAATGCATTATAATTATCTGATTTCTAAAACACTCAAAATTCTTCCCCGCTATGACGCTTGTATATTCTGTCTCACTCCTTGGTGCGAAGGTCTCAGCCTGCTCGTTGCTTCCGAACATGAAATTCATAACATATATCAATCAAACTTTTATCATTCATTATATATATTCATAAGAACTAACGCCTTTCCATTCAAAACAAATTACATCCCCGCCATATTTACTGCAATTCCACTCATTCCACTACTTTTCAGGCTTTTACCACTCGGAATTATTGGAAATTCAAAATGGTGGGAGATTTAGGAAGGACTTGTTGTACCCTAAATCTGGCGAGGGATTTGGCTACCCAAATCCGCTCCCTTATGCTGCCTAACGAGTTTGGACACACTTCAAGATGGCGTCCTCCCTAAGTTTCCGGATTTAGGTACCTAACTGGCGTGTTTGGACACGGCTTGAATCGACTCTAACGTCTCTATCTCTCCGATAACGTCCCTCGAATGTATCCCCCTCCCCCCCTTGACCGAGGAGAGGCCCTCCCCCTCATTCCCCCTGCAATGACCACTCGTTACCTCCACTCCCCAAATCCCTTAGCATTTCTCTCAGTGGCTTCGCCTGCTTGTCTTTCTCGCCGCTAGAGCCACTCTCAGTCGGCGAGTTTTTAGTCAATTCTAATTTCAGTAATATGTTATTTAGTACCCAACGCACTTTTCCCATTTTATGCTCTTAAATGGTAGTGTAACCTGGGTAAAAACGGCTGCATAGCAATGACCCTCGGAAGTGATGGAGATGCGGTGGTCGCGAAGAATGATGCAGTTCAAATGAACGGATAGAGTTATAAATGAAAAGGAAAACTTTGTCTTATTCCACCAATTTATTTTACGGTACTACTAGAACCGTAATAAATAAATTGGTGGAAAAAGACAAATTTTTCCTTTTCAATTATAAAATGAACTTCCACAAAGTTGAGCCTGAGACTGAGATTGAGAGAACGGATAGAGATTCACCAACGAAGAAGTCCTAGGAAGAGTTTGAGTGAAAACAAGTTTCATGAAAACTCCACATCGTAAAAGAGACTAACTTATTGGACACATTTTTCGACCCAGCAGGCTATTGAAAACGATACTAGAAGGATATGTAAATGGCAATAAATGGCTGTGGAAGATAGATGACCCGTGAACTGTGAGTGATGGATTAAACGAAACAAAGAAAATGGAGAACATGAAAGAGAAGACTTAAAATAGCAACGAAAGGGTTATCTGGGAGAAGAGTGGACATTGATGCTGGATATTGATGAGTGCTGATGACGGTGACTGCGATCAAAAACCTCTCCCAAGGATAATACATTTCAATGTGGGCTCGAAGACGATGCGATTTGTTTTGAGATAAGAGTACTTTCTAGGTGATTCAATGACTCAATGAGAAAGACTCGAGAAGTACTTTGGTCTTTTGGTCTTTGGTCTAAGTTCAGACCTTCCGAAAGTTGTTGATCGACCCATCTCTTCCTTCGATTTGTCTTTATGCGCTGGTCCTTGCGTTATCATTGCATTCCAATACAATATTCATAAAGCAGAACTTAGTTTTGCCCCAACACTATAAAAAAAAGACGAAGTACATCATTATTTTCACAATTTTCACATCGCTATCTCATCTTACACCTTAATTATCAATTTCCCTCCATCATGATTGCAAGAAGCAAAAATTAATGGAATTATTCCTTCCACTGAAATCCTTGTTTCAAATTTTTCGGAGAGAAGCACAACATGGCGTTGCCATGGAATTGTTGAACTCATCCCTCCGTGGCGATCAAAAAATTAACTCAATTGGATATCATATAAAGAGGAAGAGATGCGGGAGTCCACATGTGTGAGGTAGTCATGGTGAATGCTGACGATTATTGACGATGGATTAGAAATCAGTTACCCTCAGTGGCAAGGCAAATAAATTAGCTAGTACTTTCACTAGGAGAGAGTAGTTAAAAAAATTCAAAGAGGTATATTGCAAGTGCATGGAAATAACGAAATAGTTCATATAATCAAATGAATGGAATATATTCCTATATGGGATTGAATTTTTGAAGATAACGAATGCTAATTGTAAGCAGAGAAAATTGGAAGCAATGGGCAAGCAAAGAAGCAAGGCCAAGCAATGGGAAGCAAGGTTGCTCTAAGTGGATGAAGACGGTCAGATTAAATATTAATTATTAAAAAATGGTAAACAAAATATTGGGCACGTTTTTTTTGTCACAACAGGTTTTTGAAAACAGTCGTCAAATGAGGAATGAATGGGACGCATAGCCGAGGAGGAGGAGGTCAATGGTGGATTGCATCTAGAAAGTTATGGGGGGTCGTCAAAATGAAGAATTGGTAGAGGGAGAAATGAGAGGGTTAGCTTCGAGGGGAGAGCAAAAACCAATCTGCGGATATTCATTGCTGCTGTAGGATTGCTGTAGGATGGATTAAGGGGGAGCGCAGGATGAGGGGGAGGGGTCCAACCTGTAATTCCGGGAAAAATAGGAAAAATGATAATTTAATTTCATTTTTAATTTAATTACAAAACGTTACAAGTAGGCAATCAACTGGTGGTAACATAAACATAAGAAAATAAACATGAAATTTTCAAAACACTTCCAAATAAATATTATAGAATCGAGGAACACTTATTTAAAAAAAAAATTATGTTAGCGGGAAAGATCTCAAAAATTACTTCAGGTAACTCATTCCACTCCTTTATATCCCTATTTTAAAAAAATTGCTTCAAGATATCCGTATTCTGCTTTCTACATTTAATTTTGTACTTGTAGTAATTTCTTCCTATGTAGCAGGGTGAGTCTATCCTTTGATTTATTTCCTCCCAAGCCCGTTCTTTTGTAATTGCTTTGTATATCCCGCATAACCTGTTTATGTTCCTCCTTTTAATTTCAAAGGTTTCCAACCCAGATATACCCCAGCATGGCTGTGACACTGTCACACCTTTTGTGCCTGCCTAAAACATACCTGGCTGCCTTCCTGTGTACTTTCTACAGCTTGAAAATATCTGTTTTTGTATGAGGATCCCACACTACAGTTGCATATTCTAATACCGGACGAACCATAGTCCTGTGGGCCATTTCTTTGGTTTCTTTATTACTCTCCTTAATATTTCTCATCACCCAGTGTAGAGATTTAAAAGCTTTTCTTACAACCTTATCGATGTGTATTCCCCAATCGAGTTTTGACGTAAAATTAACACCCAGGTATTTACAATCGTTAAAATTGTCAATATTTTCTCCGAGAAGAATATATTACCTATTTTATTTATTTTTCCTTCTCGTGAATGTTAATTGCTTTCATTTATTCATGTTTACTTCCATTTTATTTACTGTTATCCATGAGGGCAATTTGTCTAGATCATTTTGAAGGGTACACTGGTCCTCCTTGTTATTTATCTTTGGCATTCCATAACCCGCAGAACCCTGGAAAGAAAGTATTTAGCAATCCCCCCCCCCCGAAACAACATCCTTCATCCGCCTCTAGCTGTAGATGTCGGAAACAAATTGGAAGAATTAACAATGAAGCTAGTGATCGGTTGTTAGTTTTTTATCTTAAAATGGAGAATTAAATATACTGCAGTAAATATAAAAATAATAATAAACATAAATGGAATTTATGGGATGCAGACATAATATTGCAGTTCATTTGTTTTCCATTCGTGTATCCATAGTGTGCTGCTCACGACACTTATTGGAGATAGGCTGTCTTTCAAAATATTATTACGGATCACGAAATACGGCAATCAAACACTGTGACCGAGAAACACTGCTAAAGGTAAAGTTACGAAATTGCATTAATTACATACCACGAACAAAATGAATTAAGGCAATGTTCTCTTTCACATGTTACAGCGTACGTCTCACGGATCAACTCCATTTGCACAATCGCATTTCGGCCTCGGTCCTCGCCCAAATCCTCCTCCATTATACACGTGTTTTTGTATCCATGCGTTTACGACTCCATTTGGTTTTTAAGGAGAGAAGAATTTGTCTTCTTTTTCTTGTGGGTGGATTCCTTGGAATGAAAAAATAGGCTCTTGTTTATGGGTTTAAGGGTTGGGGGTGTTGAAGGGGGGGATTGCGTGTTAACGACCTTATCCATCGTCCCCCGAGACACATCTCTTCTCCACCCCCCGTTATCTTCTTAATTACGAGCGACTTAATTCCTTCCCTCCACGACGGGGCCGGAAGAAAAGAGTTTTCGCGGCAGCACCTCCTCTCCCCACCCGTAGCCCAGGGCAACCGCCCATGCGACAAACAGCAACCCCCCCTCCCAAGTGTCTCGCCCCCCCCTCCCTCTTGAAGGCGCCCAACCTCTGCCCCCCCTCACTCCCCTCCCCCTGGTGTCTCCTCCATCAGGATGGGGTGCTGCTGGTGGAAGGGCCACCGTAGGCTGAGAGTGCTTGGGAAATCATGTGGATCGCGCGAGCATCACGGTGACTCGGAAGACATTTAATTCCATCCCACGCAGCATCTCTGGACCTGGCAGGAGCGAATTTGCACGAGGATCCTCTGTATCCGACCCGGTAGGTTACTCCCGCGCATTATCGTTGCTGACTGCAGCAAAATAACAAGGCGAATCACTGAGACACTCTTCGTTGACATGTAATTCACTCTTCATCCTTTCCTTCGTCTAATGCCATTTCCTATTTCATCCCTTTCTCGTGGCTGTCTTCTTGACACCCCTGCGGCGCCTCTCGAAGGGTAGCATGCACAAGCAGACTTATCCCCAGAATATGAGACCACCCCGCGTATAGCCTCAACCCTTCCACCCCACCCCGTTTCCTCCGGTGTCTCATCCATCAGAATGAAGGAGCACCTCCTGCCCTACACCCCCTGTTGTACGGTGCTAGGGGGCGTTCGCGTATCCTCACGCTTCGGAGGGAAATCCCTTGGCTCCTATCTCCCCCCACGAGACGGGTTGTGAAATCTGAGGAAGGGGTGGTTCGAGTTTCCAGCGCCGCCAAGCGAGCGTAGTCTCAGTTGGGGGGTGGGGGGGAGGGGTAGTTGCCGGAATGGGAAAACAAAAGCGACACGATAGTCCGCTCGAAAGAAAACGGTTCTCATTTTTCTGCTTTTCGGCGTACGCCCCTGAGGATCTTGAAACATCCCCGACTTCTATCCTGCGAGGGAGCGCCGATTGATATCGATATAGTAACCCCCTGCGTAATGAAATCTTTTCTGTTTTATTCTGATGATTCAGGCCCTTCATTATTTCAAGCTACAATTTTTGAGCTGAAATTTATTGTGAAGCAAAATTTTAGAAAAAAATTAGGGCTTTAAACAGACTTGAATTTTCATGAATAGATCTTTTTACGACGTAACTTTTTTCATTATGACTTTGTGACTTTTTTTAAATTTACAGGTGTTGATTTGTCCTTGAATCTGTCATTTTAACTTTCAACGGCGGTGACCTCGTTTCTTCTCCATCACTGTATGCGAAGAGTGTTCTCCCTTACTGCGGCGATGGACAAAAGGGAGTTGCAACGGGTGCAAAGGACTCTCATGCGCGTACTATGCGCGTACTATTTGTGCGTACTTGGGATTGGAAAATCGATTTAGATTTTTTTTCGAAAATCGATTATCACACTCCGATTTTCGATTTTATCGAAATCAACTTTTTGTTTTGAAAAGCCGATCAAAATCGATTCTAGCCGATCGATTTTCGATTTTTAGCTTGCTACAGCGTTTGAACTTTGCCAATCGAGCTGCGCCAGTTCGTAAACCGCCCTCCAGTTGACCGCAAGTCCAACTCTAATCCACTACAAGCTTGGAAGGAGATTAGGGGGGAATATCCCGACGCATAAAAACCAGCCAGCAGGATTTTATCTATAGTTGCCTCTACCGTGCCGTGTGAGCGACTATTTTCTCACGCCGGGTTAATTGCAACTCAGGTGCAAAATCGATTATTCGGAGAACATTTAAATATGTTAGTTTTCTTAAGGTCCATCCCTGAGGAACACTGGTTCCACGGCTTTGCAAACAAAAAATAAATAAATTCTGTTTTTCATTTTTCATTCATCCGGAGAACATTTAAATATGTTAGTTTTCTTAAGGTCCCTGAGGAACACTGGTTACACGGCTTTGCAAACAAAAAAATAAATAAATTCTGTTTTTCATTTTGTGGTATGCCCACTTTTCAATATACAAGTCTTATTCTCTATATCTTATTAATATGTTTAAAATAATATATTGTATTAATAAATTTAACTGTATTCGGTTCTTATCCATAGTGCTTCCATCAACCCACATTTTGCATTTTGTTACAACAGCACATCCGTATTTCAACAGACAATTACTTTACTATATATAAATATCGATTTCGATTATTTTGGGCAAAAAAATCGAATTTTTAGAAAATCGATTTTTAAAACCAAAATCGAAATTCGATTAATCGAAAATCGATTCTGGATTTAAATTTCTAATCCCTATTGCGCACTATCCGTGCATTTTCCGAAGCGGCTCTCATCGAGCAAAAGTGGAAATTCTATGCCTAAGAATTAATTTATTTAGCATTGAAACTCCAATGTACCTAATCTTACATCCCTAATCCCATATATTTATCTGGTTAACCTAATCTTACGCTCAAAAGTCGGTGCACACGGTGAGTATCCGTATTCTGTCGAAATGGAACTCGCGTACTGCTTACGCATTCCATTCCTTTTGGAAGTCAATTTGACTTCGGTGGATTGATTAACTTCACTTTTTGGCATTCGCCAAGACAGTCTCGCATAACCTCCGACCACGAAATGCCCACGTAACTCCCCTTTCCAAAACAATTCACTGGCGAATTAGCCCGTGAAGGCTTTTCAGGTTTAGCCTAGGAGCGTTCGACGTTTCTTACGCGAGGAAAATAGCGCCAAATTTCAAGATCAGCCTAAGGTTGACATGAATTGAGTCTTGTGCAAATAGGTCAAGTAATATCCTTACCTGTGCATGGATATTAGTAGATATTTTAACATTTTCAAATGGTTAAATGATAAAAACAGAAATGAATATGTCAAAATATCGCTATCGAGTTATCGCTGTTATTCTCAATAGTTTTGAAAATGCAATTTAGATAATATTTAATTGCAATGTTAAACGGCACATTATATTTCAAATTGATATAACATACCATTGGGACAAGGACACTAGGCAGTGAGATTCGCAAAGCGCTACAAAAGTTAAGAGGCGCTTTTCTGTCTGAAGATACATTTAAAGCAATTGTTTATAATAAAAAAAATTGTAAAAAAATAAGAATAATTTATGTTAAAAAATGGCCAGAAATACAAGTTTCTTGGATATTATTAACATAACTGTGTGGCGAGTGGGTATGGCAGTACCACGGGTTATAAACTCAACATCAGTTTCGAATCTCATTCTATAAATGGGAAAAGGAACTAATGCTGAAGGATGATAGTTTTGGATTTGCACCTGCCAAAAGTTGTCACGCTAGTTAATAAAAAAGGGTTTCAGACTTATTAAGTGAAGACTAGTGATGGTTACAGGAACGGAAGCAAACACTATTGCAAGGAGTAATGGGGACGGTAACAGATTGCTCGATCATAGCCGCCAAGTCTTGATTTGCTTCAAGGACTGCTATTAGAATTTTTTATGGGGTAAACTTAACGAGAAAATTAAATTTAATGCAGAGATTGATGCACCTAAGCGAGAGAACTCTATATCACTACGCATATAATATTTTTACTACAATCATTCATTAAGCAGTGCGTCTCTTTCCTATCTTTCCGCGCGTAGCCCCGCGTCAGCACTTTATTTAACAATCACAATATAAAACAACTATTAACTACAATTACTATCAATCTTTTTCCGTTATATTAAATTTACGAGTGTTTATTTATAGGTATGGTAATAATATTACGTCAAGACATAGGAGTGGACTGGAAGGGTAAAAGAGAGATACCGTTTCTTTGGGCCACCGATTCTGTAGATTATGCGTGTTTGGGCGAATGTCAAAAGAACAAAACACAATCTAAGACAATCAGTAAGTGTTCACCACTTACAATTAATTGAAACAGCTTGGCGTTTACTTGAGATAAGTTATTATTATTGTATATTCTACCGGTTAGGGTAGGTTTAAATGGAAGTAAGTGAAATTCCTCTAGATATTTACATGTGCAATTGTGCAAGGCCCAAACGACCAATAATATTTCTTTCTTCATCTCAGCGTAAGTCCTACCTTTCTTCATCCCGTCCATAAAACCGATTCTCTTCCTTCCCCTTCCCCGCTTACCCAACATCCTGCCCTCTATCACGGCCTTCAGCAAACCATCGCCCCTCATTACCCCTTCCAGCCACCTACCCTGCCTTCCCCTAATCTCATCCACAAGTTTCCTCTCCTCACTTACCATGTCAAGTTCTTCCTTTCCACCCTTCTCCATTTCTCCTCCACACCCACATCTCGAACGCCATCAGCCTATTTTCGTCTTCCTTTCACAGAGTCCATATTTCTGACCCAAGCAACGTTACACTTCATTTCAAGCTCTTCATCAGCCTCTTCCCTATCTCCAAAGATATGTGAATTACTCCCACAGCTTTTATTTCATTCATCTCTCGTACCGCTTTCACTATTTCGCTGCCCAGTGTCTCCGGTCCGAAGTTATCCATCCTTATCTTTCGATCTCTCATTCTGTACATCTAGGTATACAGGTCTATCACCGCTATCGTATAGGTTTTCCACAAATTCTCTCCACCTATCCCAGATATCTTGCTGTTCGATTAAGACCTTCCCTCTTTTTTTTCCTTGACCTGACGCGCCGAAATGCCCACCACCAGCAAAACGGGAACTGTGAATCCTCCCCTGGAAAATTTACGAAAGGTTGATAGCCTAGTTGAATTCTTTGGTTCAGCTTTTTAATTGGCCTTTTTTTCTCTCTTAAAAGAGGAAACGTTATTTTTTTATAATTATCACTTACGATAACAATATGCAGAATTATATGCATAATATTCTGCATGTTTTTCTGCACAATTTTCTACATAAAATTTTGCAGCCATTTCCCTCTATTTTTCTGCGTGTAGATCGTGCAGATTTATCTGCAGCAATTTATGCAAATTAAATTTTATGAAATTTTTATACTATCCATTACAATTGTTTGGTATTTGAAAATTTGTTTTGAACAATTTGGAGAAGAGCATTCAGAAAATATCCATGAAATGGTTATTTTCTAAAAAAAGTGTGCAAATTGCTTTGCTGGTACGAGTGTAGGTTCTGTCGCCCGAGCGAAGCGAAGAGAATCGAGGGTGACAATTAAAAGAATCGATAAACATCTTGCACGCGTGAATTGAACCCCATTGCTCATTACGTGCGTTTTACACTCGGAGAGATGAAAAGATTTTTTTAACACCCTGATATTTATTCTTTGTTGTAACTGTAGTTCTATTGCTTTGGCATAAGAATTTAGATTTAAGATTATAATTTAGGTTTGGCATAAATATTTAGGCTAGGTCTAATCGAGGCACAGAGGGTAATGAATTAAGTGACTAATGGATTTTGCAAAGGAAGTTATATTTAAGGTTAGGTAAGTTTATTTTATTATCAAAAAGAAAAGCAAGGGAATTGCAGTGACAATTACGAAAAGATCGATTCCTCCAAATTAGAATAATATTGCCTATAGTGTTATGAGTTATTCTTCTTGATGTAAAAAAATTAAACTTTAAATGATTAAGTGAATACAATGTAACACAAGTTAATCTTAAATTTTACAAGATAAATTTTAGTCTTCTTTTTTTATTCTGCAAATTGATTGATTACATTATCAATGTTTACTTCGATGTCACGATGATTTTAGAGGAGAGCAAAGCACATCAATCTATCTTCACTCATCTCTGATCTTATCCACGTTTTAAGTCTCCACAACGCAGAAAAACTACGTTCCGCTGTTGCAACTGAAATTGTGAGAGTTAAGAGCAAAGTTAATAAAGAGTTCATCGCGGAATAGAATTTTTCATCACAATTATTGCATGCAACTATACTTTGGTTCAGTTTCTTGGATTCTCCATAGGCATAACTCCTCTTAAATAACATTATTTCATTTAAAAGCAAAGTTTTTAACGTCACTGAGTCAATTTTTATTAGAGCAGAGTATTGCTCACAGATAGGTTCAAGCGACCGTTGTAACGTCAAATAGTAGTTATTTTATCTAGGTTGGTCGGAAATTACACGTATAAGGAAAAACAATCAATTGATTCATCCTTGAATCTTGCTTCCAAATCAGCAACGATACAGTCAATAATGGGAATGTATATTGACCTATTCCAGTATGTTGAAGGGCAATCTTTCTGATCATGAAGAGACCAACAGGCTTCTTGTTCAGTGCTAAAAGATGAGAAGACCAGTCAAGAGTATCTGAAATGTGAATACCAAGACATTGATGAAGAAAAGTTGAGCAATGGATCAGGGGATAATCCTCGGGCTTGTTGGGGACTTTTAATGTGAAAACGAATGTAAGAGGTTTTGACTTCATTTAAGGCAATATTATTCAAATGACACCATTGTAACATCTCTTGAGTTGTTTTCTTAGCGCCTTCAATTAAATTGTAGATACTTACTTAGGATAACAGCGCTATTTAACACATCAGATAAACATTGAATGGTGACAGTAATTTCACAGTTGGTTGCAGCATTGCATAAACAATTTGCCATGCTGGCCGTGGAATTATCGTTCCAAGAGGAGATCAAATTGAGGGCCTCAGCTATTTTAGGTCGATCTGTTTTAAATTCAAATATGATTTCATGCCTTTCAACCCTACGAGTTTCACAGTAGCTCCTGACTTCATGTCTCAACACACTTTTAAGAACATGAGTACCTTTAGCTGACCTACTAAAAAAACGTTGACACTTCTTTCATTGTGCCTAAGGAATTTCTCACATTTTATTTTAGCTACTTTTTGATTAAGATAAATTTAAAGAGTGATATTTAAAGCTCTATTCTTTATTTCCCGAGCAGCACGAAGAACGTCAGATATGATGACGCTGCAGCCGTCAAATCAAATTCCAACACAGTTTTCTATATCTAATCCTATGCCCTCAATAGCCTTTATAACAGTCTGGGTTAGAACCTCTCCAGTGATATTTGGTTCACAAGTTGGGTAGCTAGAATCATAATTTTCTTAATGGAGGCCAATAAACCCAATGAAATCTTCTCTTACTGTTGACTTTGTATCAGAGATTGATTTGTGGACATATCGCAGCGAAATACTCAACTAAGAAGCATTCGAAATATTCGAAGCATTCAGATAGAATCGAGTAGTACTTAGCTATTCTCATCCACCATGTCAATTCTTCAACAATTTCATCGCCGCAGTATTTTATGAATTCATTGGTAGTTGTCATCTACATCTACAAAATACCCTGCAAGCCACCTCAGTGTGTGGCAGGGGGTGAGTAATCACCAACATGCATTACACTATACCCTAGAGTTAGTGTAACTACGACTAATTATGCATTGGCATTGTTTTGCTAATATATGTAGCATTAGCCTTAGAAGAAGTCAGATGATCCATAAGCTGGGCATCACCACTTTCGCCTCTGAATTATAATAACACTCCGAAGCTCCCATCATTTCGTACTGGATCCTCACTGACATCAACTATATTTCCGTCATCTCTGTGCCCTCTATCAATGGTATGTTTTGGTGACCGAGCAACAGTATTGTTTTTATGATTGGGGCAATACGAGCTCTGCTTTCTAGTACTTGACCTTTTCTTCTTTCATATAATACGTTGATTATTTCTTGTCCAGCATTCTTTAATAAGGACACAAATGGCTCAGCATCAATTTCTGGTGTCCTATGGTATAAGTGGGCAGCTTGAGCTTCTAGGTCACCATCCTTCCCAGTTAGCTTGGCAAATATTTGTAATGGTTCTGTCACTAATTTATGGAGGGATAAAGTCTTTTGACCTCCAGCTAATTTTTGATGAGCAAAAGTAGAACAAAATTTGCCAAAAAGGCCTTTCTTTTTATACCATATTTCTTGACTTCTCAAAAGCCTTCGATTCTCTCAATCACAGCCTCCTCATTCATAAGCTCAATCATAGGTTTAACATCCATGGTAATTTTCTCAGCCTCTTATCTACCTTCCTTAGTGAAAGAAACCAGCGCGTAATTATTTCTGGCAACTCATCTTCTTGGTCTCCTGTAACGTCAGGAGTTGCCCAAGGCAGCGTCCTGGGACCATATTTATTTAATCTTTACATTGATGACTTAGCCTCCCTAGTTCACACTTCACAAGCCCGCATGCTGCTATACGCTGATGATTGTAAAGTATTTAAAACCATCCACGCCCCAAATGACTGTCACGAACTACAGAATGCTCTAAATATAATTTCCCATTGATGCTCTACCTGGAAGTTAAACTTAAATGAAAGCAAGTGCAATTCCATGTCTATTCACCTTAAAAAAATCCCACTTAACTTCAATTACACCCTAAATTCGATACCCCTAAACCATCTGTCGTCAGTAAAGGATCTTGGTGTATTGATAGACAACAAGGTTAACTTCTCAAGTCACATTCACACAATTAAATCCAGAGCTATGTCTCTCCTAGGACTTCTATACCACTACACAGAAATTAAAGACCCCCAAGCTCTTAAATCCTATTTTAAAACGATTGTTCTTCCCGTGATCACATATTGCTCTCCTATTTGGGCAATGTCTGCTCCTTCCAATCTTGCAGCCCTTAAATCTGTTACCCATTTCTTCACAAGTATAGTGAAGTACAGACTTCCCCACATGCGAGATATGTCCACTAACGCCATTCTGTCTTCTCTCTCCATTCACAATCTTCCTTGTCTCCTCCTTAAAAGTGACCTGAAATTTGTTTACAACATCCTTAACTCCATCGCAGACTGTCCCGATCTCCTCTCTTCTATGAATTTCCGAGTACCCTCCCGGCCTACGCGCACCCACGATCTATTCCATTTACCAATTCCTAGATTATCGCTCGCTCAACGCTCACTTTTTTTCCGCCTCCCCTCCCTTCTTCTTAATTCCCTTCCCCAAGAGCGTTGATCCCTTTTTTCTATCCTCCAACATCTTTACAAACTTGGCTCTCTGTCATCTTTCTGAAAATAGCTAACAATACTTCTTCATTCTGTTTCTTTCCGATATTTCGTGTTTTGTTATGATATCTGTTATTATGTTATGTTTTTATTGTATCTGTTTTCTTTGTACGTTTGTTATTGGGCCACTGTAAATTGGCAACAGTTGCTGTATGTGGACATTTTTGATTAAATAAATCAATTAAATATAATAAATAAATTTGAAAATAACAACCATTCGTACTTTTCTAAATGGATCGAATTGACTCTCCTCTGTTCTTCTCGACCTCTTTTTATATTGCTTGATGTAGGAAAAATATAATCCCCTCCTGGTACTCATGGATCTGTCAATGGCCTGAATTTTGTTAGGTCATCCACTTGTGCCATATTACTCATATATAGCCCTACATCACGGCATGCACATGTACTTTCACCAGCATCAGGAGGCAGCGTTGAACATATGTGTAGGGCAGCATCACTCAGGAGAGTCAGTCGTTTGGTTGGCTCTATCATTCGTGGAGCAGGAGTCGTAGTAGGATCTTTTATTGATGACGGTTTCGTAGTAGTATTTTCTAGTGTATTTTGATTGCCAAGATGTACCCTTTTTGGAGGAACTTCGTCATTTTCCGTCGTGAAGAATCGTCTAATTTTCATGTTTTTATGCGTAAACAAAAAAAATACTCAGCTTTTGCCCACAAGGTTCGGATTCCAGTCACGATATATCTATAGCAGGCTGAATAAACTCGCTTTGCTTGTTTACAACTTGGGCTAGTTGGCTTGTTTACAATTCAAGAGTGGTTCACCTCCAAATTTCCAATTTAAGCTAATTTTTAGCCGTTTATTTACTAAAAAACATGTTGAAAACAAACCGGGTGAGAATATTCCCAAATTACCAAATAGGAAGTAATTAGGTTTGGAATTATGGAAAAATTATCTTACCTTCCAGCAGGCAGGCCAAAAAAGCAGGCTCTCTCTCTCTTCCCCGGCTTGTAGTGCACTTCGTACTAGCGCCACTTTCCGTCTTCCGTCGGGCGTAGTTAATCTGACCGGCAAAGAGCGGCGATTTTCTCACCTCGCCCCGCCGTTAGGCTGCGTTGGCACCGGGCGCTGCCAGCTGTTGCTAGTCCTCTTTAGACCTGCTCTATGCAACCTTCCCACTTTGTTTGTCTTTGACCATCACTACGGTAAGTTGCTCAAGTATTCCAAATCGAGGTCTGCAGTCAGTGGCGGTCAGTGGAATGTCAGCTTAGCGACGCACATTATATCGCTTGTCCAGTTCAAGACTGGTCTAACTCAAAATAAAACGATTTTAAGTTTTTGCATGAATTATCTTCAAATTGCCTCTACTAACTCTGTGCAAGACCGTTTCTTAAAAAACTTAGTGGATCACCCCTAGATGGAGCGCAAGTAAGTGCGCCATCTTGGATTTGTGGAGGGCGGGCCGTGCAAGAGTGAATCATTTCAGTTTTGATCCACACATGGAGACAGCGGATTTCTATTGTGCAATAGTGGGTTATTATGTGATAAACCAACAGTAAGTAACTTTTTCATATCAATCTTTGGTACAAAACTGAACTATTATGATAATGGAGTGAATAATAACTGGAGTTATCTTTAAAAACCTGAAATATTGCGGTGCAAAATAGGATCATCTTGGAGTTTTGCTCATATTACTCATAAAAAATAATAATGGTATAGAGAGGGGGAAAAACCTCTGTAAATCTATAGAGGAGTTATTTCATTGTAATGATTCGTGCAAAATTTGAAAACTCGGATAATGCAACCATCGGATATCAATTGAAGAGAAAAGCATAAACTTTAATCGGCTCTCCTGAGAAATCGCTTTTTTTTTAATAAACCAGTCTTATTCTGGAACAGCGATATGTAGAATAATGAACGAAACAAGAAACCGGACGATATGAGTGAGGTGTTACTTAACGGAAATGTGTACAAAGTTGATACCATTTCGAGAGCACTTTGTTTAGTCCGCAATGAACTTTTGTTTCCAACCTGGATGTCAAGTATCATTCCCCGCGCAGGAGCAAACCTCCGTTAACTCCGACCTTCAAAATGGTTACATGATAAGAGAAACTCGGCTTGGAAAAAGTAGTGAGGACTGTACGAAGAGTTAATATTTATCCTTTTTCTCATTGGGATTAGGCAGAGACAACCCTTAGAGGTTTTCCGCTATACACTCCGTTGCCCCATCTTCCCCGTCGTTGCCTGCATTTATTTATTTGCCTGCATATTGTGTGTTTTACATTGTGCTAACACTGTTTCACGTGTTGCCTGCAACACTTCAAAATATTTACTTGTTATATAAGGCCCTCCACTCTTTCGCCTGCCCTCCCCTTCGACTCATCCTAAAGTCTCGCAAGTTTGCGCCGGTAGCTTTCGCGGAAGTGACAGCGACATTGGCTATCGTCCAAAAATCGAATCATAGTGTGTGCATTGTGCTAGATGAATAGACCTCGCTGTCCTATGCACACATATGCGTTTAAGATAATTTTTCTTCTATGTTAAACAATCAATGGCACGATGCACTCAAATATTATAGTTTTAAACAATAGAAATTTCGACAGTTTCCTACCTTCCATACCCTTTCCCATCCCCCCCCAACCCAAGTTCCCCTTCCCTATGACGTCAACCCACGCTCCACTCCTAACCTCCCCCCCCCCCTACTTTCCTTTCCCTCGCTTCCCCACCCCGCCTATTCACTAATTTGACTAGTTCCTACCAACCGCTTCCATACCCTTCCCCACCTCCTCCCAACCCATTCAGTATATAACTATGTCCCTATGTTTTTTGTACCACTAGTCTTTGAAGATGATACAGTGTATCGAAACTAGTCGTCCATTAAAGTAAATTTGTAGAAAAAGCTAAGTATTTCAATTTCCTTCTTTAGATTGGATTTCTACAATGTAAAGGCCTCAACCATTAAGTGTATTAAACCACCCTTGGCCATGACCCGCGGTCCCACGATTAAATTTTACAGATTAAAAGACGGTATGTTCAAAACCAAAAACGTGGTGTGCATCAATTTCAATATCTTAAATAAAATTCATTCTCTGCAAATATTCATTACAATAGTACAACTAAAATATCAAATATATTATGATGAATTTATATCACTCCACTTTCAAATGTTAAACGTCATAAATTTTGCTTCAGAGTTGAAGCATAGTTTTAATACTTATGACATTTCATACACCTTTACGACAATACGATTTTAATAGAGACAGGAGATGAGCACGAGAGAAAAAAACAGACATCTCGATTCCTTGAAGCTACTTCTGTGGAAGTCACTTAAACATCAAGGCAGCTCATGGCTCCATAATAAATACAGATATTGAAATTGATGCGCACCACGTTTTTGTTTTTGAACATTTAGTCTTTTAATCTGTAAAATTTAATCGTGGGACCTTGGGCCAAGGCAGGGTGGTTTATTTTCTCCTTTTTAGTTTAAATAAAAACGTGTTTTTTTTAGATTAATTTTTGAATCTTTCGTTGGATATTCTCTGAATTTAATCACAACCTACCTGTAACCGGTAGATCACTGTAATGAATGAATGAACTTGTGTCATATATTTTTATTTTAAATTTACTTTCCTTTTTCCTTTCCTTTTCTTTGGCGCTCGCGAGAAGAGTAATTTTAGTTTTGGTCAGTGTCGATAGGTGTCACTTTTATTTGACTGTAGTGCTCCATTCTGGTAAGAGCTACCGGAGCGCACACTCGCCTTGTAACCCGGTAGCAGCTGAGCACATCCACCATCCCTTGTGGCCCGGAGGGAGGAGCCGCCGACAGGACTTTGGTTTTGGTGAGTGAGCAGCGTTCTCACCCTTCCCACCTCCTCCATATCCCGTCCATTTCTTCTCTTCGTTTCACGTCAGACCCATTCATTCCCTCTCGTTGACCTCGAATGGCGTAAAACTCGTGATTGAACATTTGGTGACCCCGACGGCATTTGGGATATTTATTCGTTTTTATCCTTTTCCTCTCAGGGCATTGTTTCGTATTCTATCATTTAATCACTAGCAGAAAGTACCCGTTGAAATTCAAAGGATGTGATGTTCGTTAAACTTATTTTATAAGAAAACCACAAAACCTGAAGAATACTGTCAGCGTGGTCATTTGAGGAGTTCGTAACCTGTCTTGTACGTTGTGTTCGTTGTATTAGACACGATGACCGTTTTACAGGTGCACGGAGAGATGGGTGAATGTAAGTTAACTGCACTTTAACACTTATAAACATATAAAAATAACTCGTAACGTTTATGATGTGGGACTTGGTTTAAAAAACAATTCGCAATCGTAATGAGAGGCAGATGGTTCCACTACGTGTAATACATCTGAGTACTAAAAGATAATAAACAACGCCGTGTTTGCTGTAGCAACAGAGGCATTATTACAATTACTATTCGCGTCACGTAAATATTTTTGCACGTTTAATTCCAAAGTTCACCCATTTGAAGACTGCTCTTTCGGGTGATTCTTTAGCGATAATCTTCGGGGACACTCATTACTATTCTGCATGGAATGAGCTGTGCGATCATTTTGGTAATCCACGAGCGCTTGTATATAATTATTTGGATGGATTGTTGCAGTTCAGCTCCTCATCTTCGGGTTCATTGTAATCCCTTCAAATATTTTCTGATATCTTTTCCGGAATGTATTCGACACTTCTTTCTTTGGTTATCCCCAATCTTGGGGAATTTATTTTATTTAGAGTGGCTGCTACGTCGTTAGATTGTAATATACTTACCCATTTTGAAGGAACAGTGGCAGACGAGCCTTTTCCCTCAGTTGCACAATATTTTGTTTAGAAGCGTATTAAAATCTTGTAAACTTCTCGTTGGATAATAATTGGTATAGAGTTAACAAAATTAACGAGCAAGGTGATAATGCCTATTTCCGTTGCTACAGAAAATTCGAACGTTAATGCGCTCTGTCCAAGTTTTGAGCTATCTCATATATTGGCTTATCGTCCAAGTTATTTAAGAGGACGCAGTACATAATTTTTTTTCCTCCTCCGAGGGTGAGGTTAGTTTTCTTATTGACCAGTAGAGCTACCGAAGTCAGTGCCTACCTAGTCGCCGCATTTGTCGCGAGTGTAGCCTCTACGTACATTTACTTTGCGTGTAGGGGAGGGGAAAACCACGAGCCCTCCCTTCCTTCGGAATGTTTTTGTACCACGTTCTTTGGGACGTCTAAACGGACACGCTGTTGTGACTTCAGCGCGGGTGAGTTTGACTTGGCTCATGGATACTAACTTGGCCGATGGCCGCATGGCAACAGCGGACCAGTCATTTTTGCAGCTCGGTAGTAGTGCGATGCCGAAATGATGGCATGCCGAATGACGCGCTTACCTGTGGATAAGGGATAGCGCGGTTCAATAGCATATAAGTATAATTACGGAAATCTAACGGTTAAGGTATGCTTAAATGGAAGAGAGTAAAAGTCCTCTAGATTTTTCATGGTGCACACCTCCATATACCTTCATAACTTGAATATATCTGAATGCGTATTACGTCTTTTACTTCATCCAATCCAGGATACAGTATCGCGCGCTCATCCCTTTCCTAAACAAATTTGGCACTCTTACTGATCCTCACTTTATGAATACTTCGCCATTTGCACTAGCCTTCGGTTAACTAATAATAGGAATGTCTTTATAGCATTAGAAATTCGATTTAGTTTCATGAAAGTTTAGTTTTTAGAGGAATAGGACAAGAAAATAATTTATTTTCACGAGGGGACTTTCCCAACTCGACTCAATGATCATGGACATAGACAATTAGTTGCGATGAAATAAACCCAATGAACATAAAATATTGCTGCATACAATAGCTTGGGAGAATACTACAGAAGGAGTTGACCACACTAACTATTATAGTGTAAGTCAGCACAGTTATAAGGAAAATATTGCCCCACGGCATTAACCTCACAGAAAAGTCCATAGCATAAAAAGCTACTTACGAAATATCCAACATAATATTCTGTAGTATGAAATTTTGATTTGTCCTACGTTAATGGTTAATTAAATTTGTAATAAGCGCTAAATAGTCGATATAAACATTATTCCGGAACCACAGCCGTCCGTGCATTGATGTCAGCAAGCTTCCTAGCGAGAACTTAGAACCACCTCGGCTCTAACATCTGTGGTGCAATCTAAGCAGAGCTCCACTCAATGATGGGATACAGAAAGAGCTATTGAAAGAACACATCATGCTGGTTATAATTGTTTTATTTCATTTGCTTTTTGCATTTAAAATTTCCTTTCTGATCCCTCTCCCCATCCTTACGTATGAAAGACTCTTCTCTTGGGCTGCCAAAATACTAGGGGAATTCCGAATCGGCATTGACCGGGAAAATATCGCATCGCCTAACTCCGGAAGCATGCATTCAAAATAGAATTGTTATAATTTGTCCACCATGAATATCTCCCAGAACCCATTGTCCCTGAGGATCCTCTCCACTTTCAACCCCTTCTTCGTCCACACAGCAAAGATGCAGAAGTCTCGCTGAGAAATATGGAGCTGGCCTTGTATCTGAGAGTGGTAATGATGCTTCCGGTTTATTCTCATTCCGTGATTCTTCATCCAAAAATCTACTTTTCCATTTCCGATCGCTTCATCTACACTCATCTCTGCAGCCGATGATGGGCATTTTATTTCCACAATTCTCCGATCCCCCACTATTCCATCGGAAGTTGCTCCTTGGAAAGGGTAAAAACTTCTCTACTATGCTGTTTCCAATGCCACGCGAGCTTTGTCCTCATTTACCCTTCCGTACTCTAGGTGAGGAGAATCGAAATAACGGTACATGATTAATTTTTCGCAGCCTGTGTGTGGACGAATTTTACAGACCTGGCCAAAATCAGAGGCAGTGAGCATCTTCTGACGCATCGCAACCCATTCCACGCTTTCCTTCTGTCGTATCGTTTTCCTCTCTATTTCTTTAATTTCTTCCTCATTCACTTTTAGAGATTCCTTAAATAGTTGACAATCAATGTTAAATTCCTCAATAGGCATATCAGGCCTTTCAGAATTGGGACCGTAATCGAAATCAGGCTTTGTCCCAATCAGTTGATTAAGGAGGAACCTGCGCCCTTAAGTACTGTATTCATAAGAAGAATTAAATATCACCTGGTGGGGGAATTTAGGATTAATATATCATTTTAGATATTTCTCTTCGATGTCGGTGTTTTTTCCTTCGGTTGGAAGTAGCAATTGCCTTCAGCTGTCTTCTTTAGAGTGACCTTTTGTAGTAGTACCCGGGACTCAAATTACAAACATTTTTGTAAAGGGAATGCAAAGGATTTCCCGAGTCAATGCTGACCACAGATCCGGCACATCTTCCTCTTAATGAGCGGGTAAGAGCAAAATTAACTCATTTCCCGCCGATAAATTTTGCTAAGATAGCGTTATAATGCTCTAAAGGACTGTTATCGTGAATAAGGCTTCGGCTGTGGCGAATATTGTTTTGTGCTAGGTTTTCAACTTTTCATACACCCGACATTCTTTTAGTGCTGGTACATATGTTGTTTTTTCTTCCCGGGGCGTTTTTTCCATGATATAAATATTAGGGGTGAGCCGATAGCCTTTTTTTCCCGATAACCGATACCCGATATTTTGTCCCGATAACTTGATTTGGACCGATATTTTTATCATATATATATATGTAGGTACCTGTATATTTATTTAATACCTCAAAGGTAGAAAAGTGCTATTTAGGGCTATAAAAAATTGTGTTAAAGTTTAAAACATTTATTTAAAAGTTTACAAAATATAAACATTAACAAGACTTCAGAGATACTACATGTTAGTACATATTTTTAGCCAAAAAAACAAGTTGTTTAACCTTGTTTGGGTTCAATGCTCCCCTTGTCTTAGATGATACTAAATTTGCTGTGCTGAAAAACCTTTCAGATGCAACAGATCCTGATGGTGCAGCTAAAACTATTTTGGCTACTTCTGACAGATGCACATATTTTTTAAAATTTTTCCAATAATGAAGAGGATCAGATTCAATGGGCAATAATGATTCCTTCAGATAATCCTCTAATTCATCCTCTGGATTGTCTAGGGATATTTTTGTCTGAGGAAGAATCATACTGTACAAACTCTGTGAAGGGCAACCCACTGTACTTTCTTTTGTTTTTGAAATTTCCAAACTGGCATCTTTTTTTAACGAGTCTTTCATAAAACTTATAATGTCTCTTTTAGCTTTTATTAGTAACTCTGGGGAAGAAAAGACAAAACCTTTAAACCTTGGGTCCATCAGGGTAGCCACTGAATAAAAATGGCTATTCTCTATGTTTTTGAATCTCTTTCTCAAGTTTACTATTAATGATTGACCAAATGACTTGGAATGATTTGTATCTTTGTCAAACATAGCATTTAATTTTGCAATCAGACCTCCTATCAGCGGAATGACATTGGCAATGGATGATCTAGGCCCTTCCTCACTCATTTCAAGAGTAGCACATCTAAAGAATTTCAAGCAAGGAACAACATTTTCTATGAGTTGCCATTCTTGACTTGATGGTATATCACTGATGTTTAATGTAGGGGCAAGCCCATTGATCATTTTCTTTTGTTCAACGAACCTCTCAAGCATCAGAAAGGTACTATCCCACCTTGTGTTTTGGTCCTGTACAAGTTTATTCACCGGCAAATTATTGTTTTGTTGGTAGGCAATACGCAATTTGTTTGCACTCAGGGAATGCCTGAAATGCCCTACAATCTTCCTCACTTTGGAACAAACATTGGAAATAGAAGTTTGATTGAGCAGAGCCTCCCGTACAACTAATTGCAGTGTGTGCGCAGCACAACCTTCACTCGGGATTCCACACATTCTGAATGCCGAAACCATGTTAAATGCATTATCTCTAAGAAATAAATGTATGTTTTCCCTCTTAATTTTCCATGATTCTAGTGTTTCAACTAAAAAATCGGAAATATTTTCACTCGTATGATAAACAGGACTAAATGGAACAACTTCCAAAAAAATATTTTTCTTCACAAAGTCTTTCGTGATGAAATGCACCGTCAATGATAAATAATCATCATCAGAATTCGATGACCATAAGTCCGTGGTACAGGCGACTGTTTCAGCCTCCTCCAACTCGTGCTTGACAAAGTCGCATGCTTGGCTGTATAAAAATGGGATTATCCTTCGGGAGAAGGTCTGGCGGCAGGGTACAGCATATCGAGGCTCCAAATATTTCATCAAATTAATGAAAGCTGAAATAATATTACATATGAAAGCAATAGAGAACTAATCAATGAACAAAATGTCATCACAATTTACGAAATACTTACAGTTACTTTGAACTAATTTGAACGAAAGAAAGTTCTCGGCCAACATCCGACCTATTAGGTTAGTAATTTTCTTCCTGCGAGGATCATCTTCCGTGTATGGTTTCCTCCAAATTTCACTGAGTGAAGGTTGAAATTTCATCTTTTTTGGCGTTGACGAATTTGATTCGGCTGACACAAAGGACGAGCAATCTGAAGCACTCGAAGATGGACGAGAATTATCCATTTTTTCATCATCACTCAGGAGTTCAGATATTCCTTCAGGTATATCTTCAAGACTTATTTTCGAAGTCACGATGTTTTTCTTTGCAGTTTTTAGTCTCTTCTTTTCCAGTTCTCGGAATTGGATCAAATGGTTAATTTTCAAATGAACTCTCAAATTAGTCGTAGTATACGATCGAGAATTTTTTCCACCACGAGACACACGTATATTACAAAGTTTACAAGATGCCTTATTGGGGTCATCATGTTTCACAACAAAATACTTCCACACATCTGACATTCTGACCAACACTTGTATCAGTTACACACACGTGATTGTGAGGCTTAATTTTGCAATACATATGTGACATATGTATATTCGTGCTTGCGCTCATGAAAAATTAGGCTACGCTTTTGTACTGTTTTCAAAATACAGCGCCAACTAGTAGATTATTTCAGAAGGTTGCAAACAACAAACAAGCGGACGAAGCAAAATATTTAATTTGGAGATATACAGCAATTTGTTGAAAACGTTATGCTAGTGGAAAAATTATCGGATTTTGATGCTCCGATACCGATATGCCGATATCCGAATATCGGCCAGTATTTATATCGGAATTAATTATCGGCTCACCCCTAATAAATATCCTAAATCTACACATCGCTCATTTTCTCCAAAAACATGGCTGGGCCTATTGAGGATATCCTGTTGCAGTAGTTAAATTTTTTTCGCTAGTGCTACATTTTGGCATTTCCTAAACTCGACAGCTTTTATGACCGCCATTCTTAAGCGTAAAATGTTATCGGCGAATAATTTTATGTATGGCGGTATTTTTTTTATGTATGGTTATATGTTTTTGAAAAGTACGACGGATGTGCTTTTACCTTTGCTCCTCTCGCCATCGCGCTAAGTTTTCTCCCTTCCATATTTTACTCGCGGCAGACAAATTCAATTTAATGCTACTATGCCTCTTATTTATACGCTGCTTATCAGGAGGCATTTAAATGATAGAAGATACAAGTGTAGTAAGCTAACAATGCTGTAGGAGGCAATGAAATCCTCAATGTAGAAAAGTTTCTCCTAAAGCGGCCAATGCGCGCGTTAGGGAAAACTGAATGCGAGAGAAAATAACCCGATAGCTGCTGCTCTTGAGCGACAACCATGCTCCCCTCACGCATTGTTCCCCTCTCGTCCCGCAGACGAGCAGAGAAAACACCATATCTGAGATAGTGTGTTCAATTTCTGATGGAGCGCTCGCGGCGAGAAAATGGAGAACTGCGACGGTAGTGGGAGCTATCATAAATGCCCATTACTGCGCTGCAATTCATCAAAACTCACGTTCGCTTTTCCTAAATTATACATTTATTTGATAAAATTTCGCATCGGCAGTCGGCGTATCAACTACAGACAAGTAACTCTTGGGGGCTACCTAGCCATAAATGGCGTTCCTTGTATCGGCATTCCGCAACATTTCGTGCAAAAGGCCTATATTTGTTATAAAACCTGCCTTCCAATATTGGATTAAGAACATTTTGAAAAAGGTAGCCCCCTTATATCACTCCTTGACTTTAATAACTCAAAAAGCATGAGTTGAAATAAGCAAAATTGACTGATTGAGAACGGAACGCAGAAGAGTCGGCAAAATAGGGGTGTCCCACGTCCTCTTAAACATGAATTCCGAGCAGAGGGCTAATCTTGTGTGTTAGAAAAAACTATACTTCAATTGTTTGAGGAGTGGTCACTAAACACCGAAATCTCGATTTTCAAACTTTCGGTGTCAAATATGTAATAGAGGTTTCACCAAACCGCACCCTCCATTCCGTTGTGGGAGCGTCGGGAGCGGAGTAGGTACGCGATCGAATGCACCCGTCGTTCTTGTCACTAACAGCCAGTTGTCCGCTCACCTTTCTAAGTAATTACTCGTCCCAAGATGTGACCTCGAGTCCCCGATCAGCCAGCGCGGTCTCTCCAACGTATTCGTCATGCATTGAATGCGAACTTTCTTGATTATCTCCATCGTTTCAGGCTCAACCTTGTGGAAGTTCATTTTATCGTAAATGAAAAGGAAAACTTTGTTGTATTCCACCAATTTATTCTCAGGTACGACTAGTTTCGACGCAGCGGTGTCATCTTCAGGTACCTATGGTTCAGGTACCTGCGTCACCTTCATGTACCTGAAGATGACGCCGCTGCGTTGAAACTAGTCGTACCTGAGAATAAATTGGTGGAATATAACAAAGTTTTCCTTTTCAATTACGCGCATGTTCTTCTCCTGGGGGCGGCGGTGGTGAGTTTTTTGGATGGTGATGGACAATTAACGACCTGTTAAGAGTCATGCTTGACTCGGGTTCTCATTCGACGATGCCTTTCAACCCTATCACGCCCTTAAAATTACCAATGGCTGCGTATCATATGGCACTCTGTTTGGGCTTTCGCAAACCCCTTTAAATCAGCCGTTCGGTTTCGCGACATGCCTTCTCCCTCCACAAGCATTCCTCAAGTTCTGAGTTGAGGACAAGGGCGATAGGATGCCAGAAACTGATGGGAAGCCTTCCTGGGGTTCCTCTTCCTCCGTTCATTAGAAACCAAGTCTATCAATTGGATCAGGCGGATCCTCGTTTTGACCAGCAATTGCAAATTGTTTTTATTCTAGGAATGGATCTTTACCCCAAAGTCATCCTTGCTGAGCGGAAATCGTTCCTAAATGGCGAGCTAATTGCTGTGAACTCTGTTTTTGGTTGGGCTGTGTGGCTCTATATCCGCCTTACCTGTGGAAGAAGGGTCCGGTATCTCTTCATCTTCTGTTGTGGAGGAAAAGGAATATTTAGAAAATAAATCGAAACAATTTTGGGAAGTAGAAGAATTGCCATTGGAAATATTTCATGACCTCGAGGATATTCGATGTGAACAGTATTTTTTAGAACATTTTCGAAGATTTCGACTTTGGAAAATTCATTGTTTCTCTTCCTTTCCGATCCCTTCCACGTAGACTCGGGGATTCACATTGAGAAGAGAGGAAAAAAACTCTGCCATTCCACATAAAATATTTTATTCCACGACCCAGGATTCACTGATGTGCAGCATCGTCATACTCTCAGGATCTTAAGGTGATATTCGCTCGGGGATTCATAGGAATTGCGAGCTAATTATTATGAAATTCTAAAGGAGTATCTTCGTCTTGGTCATATGTTTAAATCGAAGTATTATATTCCACATCATGCTGTTTATATAATTCTGATAATTCAAAATTTCGTGTAGTTTTTGTTACCTTTTTGAGGCCACGACACCCTTTCTTAAGGAACTTATTTATTTTTTCAACTTTACGACTCCCATTGGTCATCATTATCCGATAATTGGTGTTCTACTCCTCCCAACCTCATTCTAGCAGTTTTATTCCTACATAGGTACCTATTTTGACATACGTTATTACTATTTGCTTCTAGAATTTCATCCTTGGACTTTGTCGATAGTCACTATCTTTCATTTCTCGCCCACTATTGTTTTCAAGGAGTTGTTTTGTCGCAAAATGCTTCCAATAAGTTTGTCTTTTCTTCTTCCCAGAGCTTTTAATATTATTTGTCTCCAACTCTCCACAGGACTTCTCCTTTAGTGAATTTCTCCATCCACGTGATCTTCATCATTCCTCGAAAGCAGCATCTTTCCAATATTTCAAATCTTACTTGTTCTGCTGTTGTTGTCGATCCAGCTTCACTGTCAATATTCGCGTAGCACATGCTGTGTACTTTCCCCTTATTGAAGTGCTTTCTCACTTCCAACCTTGGGCTGCTTGCAATTTATGGTCCTAATAGAATGCCTCATTTGATCGGCCTATTTTACTCAAGACATACATTTAACATTTTGGACCCAGTGAGATGGGGAGCCCAGAAACATAAATTCTATGGGAGAATTTATTATTTCTTCATAATGCATTTAAGCATTTACGGTGCTGTGGTAGATGCCTGATACACGGAGTTTCAGTGAATAGAAAAGTGTATTTCCTGTGATTCTGGACTATCGCCTTTCATATGGAAACACGGTACATATTATTACCCGTAAAACTTATTCAAAGCAATGTGGAAATCACATCTGAGAGGAGATTTTGTAGCAAGAGATGGATTATCTGAGGTCATGGTGAAGCATTTCCAACGACTATGACCTCTTGTCTTCTAACTTACTTGAATTGGAGTCATTTTCTTACTGCTTACAATTGCAGCAGGGTAAATGCTGGTTGTAAATGCGAGTTCCTAAAACACTACTAATGTAATTCTGCTTAAAAATGGGGAGTTGGTATTCAAACGGAATGCGAATATTCGATGGATATTTGCGTCCAAACTGCTCAGTTTTTAAGTTCAATTGGAATAATTTTTACACTTTAGAATTGAAGGACAAATGAAGAAAACGTGTTGTGTTGGGGCGTTCGACCCTCTCGCACGTTTTTATCTACATCTACATCCACAAAATACCCTGCAAGTCAGCTCAGGGGTGTGTGGCAGGGGGTGAGTAATCACCAACATGCATTACACTATAAACTATAGTTAGTGTAACTACGACTAGTTATGCATTGGCATAAATCACTAATGCTTGTCATGAGGCGAAGCCTCACAAACATGCACTACTACACTACAGATGTTATCACAATAGAGATGGACCGTCCGAAGACAGAAATGTTCGGATGTCCATAAAGAAAGACAGGAGTGTCCGTAAACACATTCTCTGTTTATAACCGTCAATCTGGCGCTGTATTTGGTCGACTCACTCCTGCAACCCCATTAACTCTCCTATAACTCTTCCTATGCGCACCAAAATACTTTCCCTTCACCAACTCTCTTCCCGCAATTACATCACTTACGTTCTTCTTATTCTTGGCGCGCCAGCCACTTCGTGGTGACAGAATCCATTTGTTATCAATGTCGTCTTTAGCGCTTTCCCGCAGTTATTTTATATTTTTCTTAGCCGTTCAACTTCCATTCGCAGAATCAAATTGCAGTGTGAGTAAAATATTTTATTTTTCCATTTTTAGCTCCTGTTCCTCAAAAATATTCTTATAACATTTTCATTCCATCAGCTATGCCATGGAAGTTTGTCCGATAGCTTATAGTGGTCCCACGAATGCGCGGAGTTGAAACGAGAGTGGAGTGGGAGAACCCTTTTCAAGGGAATGTAAGGGTGATGGGGGGGGGGGGGCTGATCCGTCAGCCACTCGCCTGTGAGAGCTATTTCAAGGAAGAGGGAAAAACGGTGAGGCTGGCGACGATGTCACGTGTAGTCTCTCCTTTTGGTAACAGAGGAGCATAACGGTTACTTTCACCGGGCGTTGCGTGTCTCGCGGGAAATGTTCCCCTGGGCGCTATATATTTTGCGCGAGCTCCACGCTTAATCTGCGATTTCTTCGAGGCCACACGTTGGACGAGGGCGGGAGAGGATGTGTAACCGGAGCGTGGAGGGGGGGGGCATTAAAACGGGGCGAGATTATCCGAGTGAGGCGATATCCGCCCGCCTCAATTCATACCGGAGGCGTGACCGCGCTTCCGAGGCGAAGAAAAGACTCTCCAGGCGGCGGCGGGCCCACGGGTCCATAACGGAGGCCGCCTGGTGGGCCGCTGACCGGACAGGGAGAGGAGGGATTCGGTGGAGCGTCTCGGGTAGAGTGGACTAGAGGCGCTATATGAGGAGAGGTTGGCCAAGTGAATGACAGGCGGCATTTCTAACTCGACGGAGCGTGCCTACTACGTTACTACCGCACGGGCGTGTGTGGCGTGCACGTGGGGATTCTCTTGCATGCTGCATGATGGTTTTTAGTTAATGATGGAATTGGTTATTATCCTTAATATTCATGACCGTGCGGTGTGCATGTGGCGGTCCGCTTGCATGCTGCATTTTGGTGACTTGTCACCCCCTGCCAAGCACCCTAGAGGTGGCTCGCAGGGTGATATGTAGATGTACACAGTTCCGGAGTCAAGTGTTATCGATTTTTCTCCTTGCCAGCCGACTGAAATGACTTCTAAATCATCCGTTGCAAAGTGAGGGAAGTTTTAACATTTAGCATTTAAATGGCGATCTCAGCAAAGCTCGGCCGTAAATGATACATATATCCGAAAGTAGTGTCGCTTGCGCACAGCATACGTATCTCAGTACATTGTGTATCTCAGGACCGCAGCGTCAACTTGAGAACAAGCTGGATGCACAATTTATGCAAAAGGCCAATCCATTTTATTCATTCTTAAACATCGGTTTGGATAAAGCCTAATGCGTTAGTGATGACAGCAAATAGAATGCACGGCGCCTATCCAATTGCACTGCAGTAAAGAAATACTGTTAGAACTGCGAAAGTTAAAAGTAAGCATGATGTCGCCTGCAATTTAAACATTAAAATGGTAGGTATGCCAATCACTCATAATGTTCTTAGGCTCAGGAATACTGCACATACGAAAGGTCCAGAGTTTACACTTAGCCAGCGCATCGCCGAACATAGGTAATACTTTTCTAGCCACGACATTTGGGAATACAGCACAGGTCCCTTATCACTTCGCAATGTAAAAATCCCCTCAAATAACACCCCTTACTAGGCCCGATAGCAGTTTTGCAAAATTTCAAAACTAGCCAGACCTATTTATCAATACTTGGCACTACCGCTCACAGTAAATTGTTAAATACATGTCCCTCGGAGGAAAAGAACCTGGTGAATGAACAGGCTTACGTTAAGGGTAACTCCCAGTAGGGATATTATACCTGAAATAGACTTAAAGAAATCACAGGAATAACTCATAAAACAATTTTTATGATGCAATGCCAGCAGTAATAGAGTAGTCAAGGTAGAATATTTAAAAGTGGCGAGAAACAATATCACATTCTTAAAAAAAGAAATGCATAAAACATAGATAAAAATATATCAAATGACAATATTAAATGTTGGTGGATCTTCGGGTCCTTATTGTTCTGTCTTCTCTTATTAAACTTTCGGCACTGCATAACCACTGCTTACAATTCAGTACGCATGACTGATGAACGGAAAAGGAAATATCTATTGAAATAAGCACAATGAAAATAAATAAAGGAGAAGACAAGAGCTTACCTCAACATCTCAACAATTGTGTAATTTGCCCTCTAGCGCACAAATGTTACCAATTTAAACGGTATCATACGTGACCATTATTAAATGTGTTTTTGTAGAGCTTGCATGCTGAAGGAGAGCACATTTATTTGCATATATACACAAGTATATATATACACATGTGTATACACAAAGCAGGTATAAAATTATCGTTCTCCATGAACAATATTGTCAAAATAATAGAACCTTATAAAGCCAATTAAGAACATTTCAAGGATCGGACATTGAGTTCAACTAATGAAAATGGTAATATGTAAATGATAACAGGGAGCTAACTTATGAAGAACTGTTGGGGCATGAGCGTTAACTGTTAGTCATTTAAGCAATGCATGTATGTAATAGATAATGGGGTTTTTTAAGTGAAATAAATTGTAATACAACAATATTGGCATGTTTTGGTAGAGAGATGAAATAGTAAAATGCTATGTATATGCTGCACTAAAATCTGCAGCACTGAATGCTCTACAGAATAGCAAAATTTAACACTTTAAATATCAGCCAGCTGATCTTATTGACTCCAATTCCTAATTTCATATGAAGTCTTTGAACGCAGTCTCACTTTCACTTTTCTTACATATTCGTCGGATTATAACAAATTCTGGTTTCGAGAATCCTTAAACTAATGAAAAACTTACACATTTCCAAATTGTCGTCAATTAGCAACGGGAACAAAGACTAATGATTGCAGCGGAGACCAAGCCGTCTCACTTTCACTTTTCATGCATACTCCTTAGAAAATAATAAATTCTGGTTCGAGAAACGTTAATAATTGAACACCTACGTCATTATGACCAATGATTAAACACATAATCCTCATTATTTAACGAAGGGAAGAAATACTATGGGATTAGTCTCAGTGGTTGTGAATTACATTTTCAGCATCGTTTTAACTTTTAACGCTTGTTAAATAATTCATAATAAAGTCAGGGTTTCGTAAAAATAATCAGTCTCTCAATATCCTTTAGCTTTTATTATAAGAATCTGTTTCGGGTCTATCAGTGTGAAAGTCCTTCATAATAAGAAATGTTGACGAAGTTTATACACATTTTTTTCACGTATAATTTTATTTTTGACAAAATATAACTGCATGTGGAAAAAGATGAGTTGAAACTTCGTCTAACTTTCTGAGTAACTTTTATTAATTCAGTTTGTTTTGTTTTCTAATCTTTTGAAATATCTCAATTCTTTGAAATGAATCTACTGGTAAACTACTTAGTATAATATTATTTCTGGGTTGTGTAATTTCCGTTTTATTTTCGTGTAACCGTGTTTTTCGGATATTTTTGAGCATCTTTCACGGAGAGCGTTTACCTCGAAACGCCTAAATAGTCGAAGCATCTTACAAGTTTGAACAAGTACAAGGAAGGGATCTATGGCTGCCGGTCATGCAACAAAATTATGCTCCAATATATTTTTTAGAACTTGGAAAATATATGAGATTATTGGAGTAGAATATCAAATAACTAACAAGGTATTTCTAAATTTAAATAAAAATTTCTAATAAATTATTAGATCATGGAGAAGAGGATTCAATATGACCACCACCTGACATTAATTTTCTTCATCGACTTTGAGAATGCATTTGGCATTGTGGATTGCCACAGAATACTGACTACACTGAATACAGCTTAGAAATGTCATTTAATGACAGAAAAGCAAAATGCCGGTTGTATGGGGAACAGCTGGCAGTGATCAAATGTGTCGCAAATGCTGAGGAAACATAAGTGCGGACAACAAGTGTATGGAGGAAACATCGGCATGCTGCACTTTGCTGGTGGCATTTTAATTCTTCCTGGGTCGATCTGACGAGCGTGCTGAGCTGTATGGACAAAACTATGAAGAAATTTAACTTTAAGATTTATGGTAAGAAAACCAAGATTTTGGTTTGCGGAAGGAATCAAGAAGACAAAATCATTGCTAAACTTGGGCAGCAAAAACTTGTGCAACTGGAAGTATTTTGTTATCTTGAAATCAGGATCAGCAGCGATGGAAGCAGCAAGAAAAAAATTGTCAGCTAATTTACCCAGGCAAATAATAAAATTAGTCGTCGACGGTCTTACTTTGTTTCCATATTTGGAAATAAATAAATAAATAGGAAAACTACAACGTTTATTTCTTTCCAAACCAGCCAAAGAAGCCATTCTACTAGAAGAGGAGTCTGTGGACAGCTTGTAACACATTCCTGGAAGTAAGGAAGCATTTTATTAAAACATATATTTGGAGCATGCTCTCATATGGTAGTAGAACCTGGATAATGACTGCAGCAGAACAAAGACGATTGGAAGCAATGTAGATATAGTGTTATAGAAGATTGATGAGGATTAATTTGAGAAAGAGAATTACTAACGAAGACGTCCTACGAAGTGTTGGAGAGAAAATACGTACATATAGTGAAAACTCTGCGAAGAAGGAGAAAAAAACTTATTGGACACATTTTGCGACAAAACAGTCTAATGAAAACAATATTGGAATGAGAAATATACGGGAAAAATTATAGAGGAAGACCAAGAATGAGTTACATAAAGATAATCATGAAGGACGTCAAATTATGTCGGAATGAAGCGGTTTGAAGAAAGTGGAATGGAGAGATTCTGCAAAATAATTTTCGGATTGTTGATTACTGATGATAATGAGACGTGAATTTATATTTGATTGTAATGTTCACACATTTGTTAATTCCTTCTTATGAATGTGAAACTCATGTGAATGTGGTATGCCACTGGCACAAAGT
This sequence comes from Pyrrhosoma nymphula, assembly GCA_963573305.1. Taxonomy (NCBI): domain Eukaryota; kingdom Metazoa; phylum Arthropoda; class Insecta; order Odonata; family Coenagrionidae; genus Pyrrhosoma; species Pyrrhosoma nymphula. The sequence goes on from OY754337.1 coordinate 8,074,922, forward strand.
CGGCAATTTTTTAAATGGCTTCATTCATTGTTGCCTTTCTTGATCCTTTTTTTTTTAATTAGCCAAAAGTATGGACAGAACGGTGCCCCTCAAGTAGCGATTCACCTCGAAATATCACTGTTTCCACAAAAGTCACCTCACTAATGTGAAGACGCCAGTGGAGAAAAGATCGACCGATCGATCATCGCTTAAACAGGCTTTCTCTCGCTACTCCCAAGCTGTCGACGGCCGAGGATGATGAAGCCAGACAGAGTCGCCAATGCCGATAAAAGCCCAAGTTTAGCTGTGACGGGAGTCGTTAAACCGTGCTCGCTTGAAACATCTTGCATTTCAAGAAAATTTGCGGTTTCAGAGTGTATTACGTGAAATTTTTCCATGTTAAGAATGATAAAAATTATGCGAATTTCACAAAAGATAGTTTATTCACGACCCGGGTTTCAACACATTATGTCATATTCACCTGAAGATGACATAATGTGTTGAAACCCGGGTCGTGAATAAACTATCTTTTGTGAAATTCGCATAATTTTTATCATTTCTATCTTGTGTTTCGTTACTTTTCCGAGGGAATGGCTGTCGCTTCTCTGTTCGTCATGTTTAACGATTTTTAAACACTGTACAATCTTCGGAGGGAAACGACTACCTTTGGGAGACAGTTGAATGAGAGCTGCGCATTGAAATGTCACGGAAAAAAAGTACGATTCATTCGCCTCCCCTGATCCCACTACCTTCCCCTCTCTCCCCTTTCTCCTCCCCCCTCCGCCCTCCCCCCTACCGTGTGAACAGGTGCCGGAGGGGGTGGGGCCGGCAGGTGGCGGTCAGCGTGCGATACGAAGGCAGAGGGAGTGATTCCGGATTCACGGGGTGCTGACCCCCTTTCCCCCCCCTCCCCCCCATCACGAGAGTATAGAGAACAAGAAAGCATTCGTTTGCTTCCGCGACACGCCGCGGTTCGCCTTTTCCCTCGAGGGGGGGCGCCCACTCCGCGCCGGCCGACGTCTCCTTCACTCGAGAAACGGGTTCGCAGGAAGAGAGCATATTCGATTCGGTGAAATGAATCCGAGCGAAACTTATGGGTTTAATTGCTTCCGGCGTAACTCGGCTGAATCGTTTCATTTTTAAAAATAATGCCGAGTGTGCAAGAGAGTCTAAGGTAGCCGCCGATGGCCCATGGGGTAAAGACTCTCGGTGGTGTTCTTTCTCAGCTGCCGACAGCTGGGAGCTCCAAATCGGTGTCACTGCTCCGTTAACTCCAACCGCGAAGAATGAACGTGATTTCGTGGACGGGACTCGGACATCCTCTGCTCGCGAGCGCAGGGACGCAACAAAGGGGGGGGGGAGGGGTTGGCAGGGGGGGGAAATTGCCCCCCCTCCCAAGCATGATTGTTGGGGGGGGGTTGCATTATAGAAATGTCGCATGATTACGAAAATACTCGGGGTAAATCTCAGTGAGGGTTCCGGGAGTAGCCACAGCCTATTCTCAGTCGTAATCAAAACAATTTGAAAACAGTCTTTATTGTTCTGGGACTTGGGAAGTGCCCTGGAACATTGAAACATTTTTACATGCCACAACAAATGGGGTCAGTGGTGACAGCAATACGTACAAATTTCATTAAGGAGCACCACATATAAACCATCAATAATCAATGAATAAGAGAATACATAACATGTGAAAATTAGGGTAAAAGTGCACAGATTTTAGATCACTCCATAAGAATTGAGAAATGATAACAGGCAACATAGATTATCAATAACATTACTTACACATTTTGCATTAAGAATAATGGAATATAAAGTACTAGACACAACATCAAACAGTATGATAATACGAAAGAGCATGACGAATCTCATTCAACATTGCATTGCACAGATATGTAATAAAACTTCAAGAATTGATCATATCAATGAGATACATGAGAATATTAAGCTAAGTTACATATCTAACAAAGGTTATCGTAAAAAAAAAGAATTGTATTAGAATGGTCGATTCCGCCAAGAGATGCAACGTGCGTTTAGACAGTTTGTTTTCTATTTTTCTATAAGAACTATACCATAAGAAGATTTTTTTGTATGTTTTTCTCTCTCTAAATGCACATGGAATGTGATGTAACATTTTCATTATGACAACCTAGAATAATTTGTGAAATTATTTCATTTTTTAAATACTTTCCGTCCAATTCATTTCCATCATTTGTCACGCTTGGAGATTGACCGATGTCCTTCCCTACAGCGCTCCACTCCCCCAAAAAGAAATCCACCCAATCATTCTGCGAGTAGTATTTACCCTCCGTGACTACAGTCTTGCATGCCAGCGATTTATGGGTACTTTTCGGGCAGTGGCCTTGTGGTGATGAGGGGTTGAGCACCTCAGAATCTTCCTGCATTATATTACACGGCCTTTTAATTAATGCTAATTAGTTTTACGGCGAATATTGTTCAGTGCAATCTGTAAAAAGCAAGAGAAATCGAAAGTTCGTTGCACTTTTGCGTTTGAGGAGTTACGGTGAGTGGACGCTATATTTTGGTCTTCTCTTGGTTGTCATACATGGTTTCATCGAATGTCACGAATCGATGGGTCGGAATAAATACATTTAATGGACAATGTTCAATTATGATACTAAACTAGAGTTCGTATGTTTTCTAAGCCTCCTCAGTCAGTCTTCCATCACAAGAGAACGCAGAAATTATTTTAGTAATTTCTGATATTCAGTACTACGTCGACTTATGATGAATTGAGGCAGATTGAGGGATTGGAAAAAACATATGTAGGTACATACATACTACACGAGGTTCTATAACGACTCTTAAATGCAGTTTTCCTGCGTCAAAGAGCTTACTTGTTGGTGTTTTGTTTCAATTGACATCCAAGCAGACGATATTTCAATCATGTATTATTTTCATTATTTCGTCCAATTTTGCTGAATTTAAGTTCAGACAGCATTGTTTTGATACTCCCAGAACATTAGGAAAGCAAGTGGACCCACTTTGTTCGCGTTCGGCTGTAATCGCGAGTGGATGGATCTTCGAACGGAAAGATAATGTAATGCGGAGAGAGGGGAGGGGTACCCTTCCCCCCTCCCTCCACCCCCTATACCCAGCCCCTCCGCTCCCTCGAGGGGGGAGGGGAAGGAGACACTGAAGCGGGGAGCAACGCACAATATATTTAAGGTAGTTTGAACGAAAAATCACCTCACCTAGAATTTGATGAATTTGGCCTCATTTAAAAGAAAAAACTCATCTTTCCAATGATATAAAAATATCTACCCCTTGCCGAACTACTTTTTCAGCGATTTGCAACTTATGGATGAGATTAGGGGAAGACAGGGTAGGTGGCTGGAAGGGGTAATGAGGGACGATGGTTTGCTGAAGGCCGTGATAGAGGGAAGGATGTTGGGTAAGCGGGGAAGGGGAAGGAAGAGAATCGGTTTTATGGACGGGATGAAGAAAGGTAGGACTTATGCTGAGATGAAGAAAGAAATACTAGAGACAGATAGGGCACTGCAAGTGTAAGTGTCTGTTGAATATTCTCTGACTTTCATCACAACCTACCTCTAACCGGTAGATTACTGTAATGAATGAATGCGTAGAAATACAAGCTGTTTTACATGGGATAGATTACTGCTGTGCACTCCAGAGGGAGAATATTGAAGGAAATAGGAATTTATAACACCTAGATTTCGTAAAATAACTAACGGTGTTTAGTTTGTATGTTTTCTCAACTATTTATTAAAATTAATCTATTACTCACCGCAGTAATGTTTACAGGATCGCAAAAAAACTGCTGTTTTGAAGGCTTTTCATCCGTGCGGAGAGAAAAAATAACTCAAGTTAGAGACTTATGTAGCTTAATTTATTCAATTAGTGAGACTTTTGGTCATGTATAGCTATATTTTTGCGCCATTCATACTACAATATTTACTTCATACTTCTTATAGACGCTGAAATAAAATAATAAAATTCGAATATGGTCTCCATTATGACTCAAGGGAACTCTTATCTCGCTCAAACTACCACAAGGGGTCCGAATACATATTTAGTTCGCCATAACTTGATTTTTCTAAGTGTGTAAAAATATGCAAGTTTGGAGTAATTGAAAAGGTTAAGGTTAAGACTATATAACATGTAATATGATTTGAGCGCAGGCGACGGATTTAACGAAAGCATTATTGGATTTCCAAATCAGATTTCCGAAGCAGACCTCCGAAGCTGATTTTACAATGAATTTGCACCTCTATAAATATTTATTCATTTCTCATCCCGAAAGCAATTTAATCATTTGAAATTATTCTCCATGTTTCTTGGGTTTCTATTGCTCACATTTCCGTTAAATTTTGCCAACCAGCAAACATATTAGGAGAGCTATGACCTCATATTTACACAGGTTTACCGAGATGTACAATATTACTCCTGATAATGGCGATTTTATGCGCCGAAACACATACTGTAGTAGGGGTAAGTTTTATGCTTAGTATAGTCCACACTCAAATGTTTATTCCCGAACTGGGTTTCAACTTATTTATTTTTAGTATTTTTTATTTAATAGATTTAATGCTCGCCCAACCATATAATTACAGGGAAAACCACACATAGCATATTTACATAAATAAATGGATAGGTACACAGGTCACATCAATTAAATAAATGTAATAAGGAGCTCGTTATGCGAGTTCACATTGGTTTCTGATCACAATGCTGTGGTTTACTGTATCAAATGCTTTTTTTTAAATCTAGATATACCACATAAACCTGAGATCTATTGGCCACATACTTGTTAATAATAACCAAATTATTAATTGCTGATTTCTTTGTTACGAATCTATGTTGATACTCACTTAACTGATGCCTTATTTTAAAAATTACGTGCTTATAAATAATGTGCTCAAAAAGTTTGGAAAATACGGAAATAATATTAATGGAACATACAATACGTCAAATAACGAAGAACCCATACAATGGGACATCAGGTAGTTGACTATGTTTTGTCGTTCACCTTTCTTAAATATTGGGCCTAAATATGTTTTGACATAAAAAAGGAGGTATCAGGCGTGCTGTTGTGGAACTCCAACATTATGTTTTGACAACCTTTTGCAATATATGCCGGAACTATATCAGGCCTCAACGACTTTTTTTTGTTTTCAGTTCTTTTATATCATCGTAAACTTCGCTTAATGTAATATGGTTCAAAGTAACCAAGCTAGTTAATAACTAGCTAGCTAACTAAAAATGCAGAAGAAACTTTTTGCATAAAATATATATCTATTTGTCACATTTTCTGTTGTGGCATAAACCGAGATGAGGTAATTTTTTTGAAGCATTGGCAATTTCTTTTGGGGTTTGGTTCGGTCATTTGGTCACGGTCATAATTGACTGTTATCTTATGACATTTTCACATGACGAAATTTATTCCGTTACATAGCCCCGACTTAAATAATTAATCCTTTCTGGTGTGAAACATAACATGAAAATTACCAAAAAAAACTTTATGCAATCTTATCATCGATGATAACCAGAACCAAATCATTCCAGCGGCGATTTCTTATTTAATTAATTTCATAGCAGTTTCATTCTCATTACCAAAAACAAAGCAACCCAAAACTCTAATGCGTCACATTCCCATCCAAGTCAGGAGGAGCGTAATAGGGTTTAAAACTCGCGAAGTTATAAGCCCCGACAGCCCGACCAGTCTCATCCAGGAGATGACAAGAATTTGACCCCACTAAACGGGAAACTACAAACGGCCCATTATTTAAATGGAAACATTTGTGGAAGAGTTGAGCTCGTTTATCGAAAACCATCGGTGTACGTAACAACACACGGTCATTGATTGGGAATAAGTGAGTCTTTTTTCGTTGATATTTCTTTCTCCGTTGGTCAACCTTTTCTAAATTTTGTAGAACTATTTGTTGTATTCGGCAATCACTAAGCCCCGGATCGTTCACTAACTCCGGCCCTTCGTCATATTCACGAGTCGGTGGACGACCAAAATGAACTTGGACTGGAGCAAACCCCGTACTTTCGTGCACCAGATTATTACCCCTAATTTCGTTTACGGTGGTGCAAGTTTCTCCGACTAAACTCGCCGAATTCCAGTCCAATCTCACGGTCGAATCCAAACCTACCGGAGTGAAGTTACACTCATCAATTTTTACGACAGTCTCCTTAAAATCTAACACTACTTTACATCTAGTCATTCAGTTAATTCCTAAAATAACGGGTTTAATCAAGTTTTTGACCACTAATAAGGCCACTTCAAGTTCGTTTTCGCCGATCGTAAGCGTCATCAATAAGTACATGTTTCGCTATGGCGGGGGATTTCCTTCTATTCGCGCATACCAAATAAGACTTATTTATGGGTAATGTGAGTACTGCCGTTTTATTAACAGATACAATTCCTCATCAATAGCCGAAACATGACTACCAGATTCGAGAAGCGCAGCTGTGGGAAACTTGTGACAAAGTAATTTTATTTCGGGAACAGTTCTCCTCATCTGAATCATCTCCCTTTCTACATCGTCATCTAATGAATCTACTAGCGGGTCACCGTCTTCAACGTAAGTGGAAATCATCCCAGTTACTCCTATAGTTTCGTTGGAAAGACAGGAGCCACTCCTCTCCAAACTTTCTAGTTGAAATTCCCATTCGACGAGCAAGGTATTTCCGTGTAAAATACGGCCTGTGCGGAAGAGCGGTTGGGCCCGAAAGTAGGTGGGTCATGATTGATTGACTCTTATCCCGCTCTTTGTTGGTTCGGTGGATACGGGTGGAGGAGGAATGTGAACAGGACCTAAATTCGAATAAGGCGAATTTCCGTTGGGGATGACGAATATGAGATACATGATGCATCCCATTCCGCCGCGACACATGACGCGTTATCCAGGTCTCGTTTACGGGTTGATCGTGCGTAATTTTACCTTCATTTATCTCGTCGTAATATCCCAATAGTTCTATTAACTTGTCTATTGTCAGAGTTCCAGCACTTTGCAACATTAGTTGCGTAGATGGCGGAAATTTTCGAATTAACATCAAGAGAAGTTCCTCGTCTGGAATAGGTGGCTCGCATATCCTGCCTACCGCGATCTTCTCTATAGCATAATTCCGCATTTTATCATTTCGCGAACTGCGGATACGCTCCAGTCATAACCTTTACTCTATGTTCGTATTTAGCCGTGTCATTCCAAAAATGGTTAACAAATTTATCTCTTAACGCAATGAAGTCATCAAGAAACGGAAAGAATTCCGCCCACATCTTTGCATGTCCCTCCAGCATCGTTAAGAACACACGTGATTGAATCTCTACGGAAACCGCAACTAGCAAGAAATAGTTTTCTACTTCGCGCATTAATCGTACCGGATTATTTAACTGATTATCCTTGAATTTGGGTCTTACGATTCCTTCCACGAGAGCCCTATTCGTCGGCGCAGTCACTTGCCTCATACTAATTTCATGCATTTTTCTTTCTATTTGCTGGATGCGACCCGAGGTCACTTGATATCCACTTTGACACTCCCTTACTTGGTCTCTTACTTCCGTAAATTTCTCCCGGACACCCTCGATCTCTCGTACTACTTCTCGAATGCCCCCTTCTGATTCAACCTTGGCCGATTCCGTGTAACCTTGCAATTCTCTAGTGTTCAACTCCAAATTCGCTATGCGAGTTTTAAAACTAGCCAATTGGATACCCAATATTTGCTTAATTTTCTCTCTCTCGGCTCTTTCTAATCTTTCCTTTTCTTCTCTCTCAACTTTTTCTTTCTGCATATACCGCAACAACACACCAATCGACATTACCTCTTGCTTGGACTCCGCCAGTTGCAAGTCCATCATCTTTTCTGCCAGCTCGCGTCCTGTTTTCGGCGTTTCTTCCACAGCTGATCTAGTCGCTGTCACGAATTGGTCAAAAGATCTACTTTCGGCCTCATCCCTATCAGATTTCGAATCGAGATTGGTTGTTCTATACTCTTTAAACCATCCATTCTGATTCACACACTACAAAATAATACAAAATCTAGTCAACCCAGTTATCTCTAATTACGCAGCTTACTAAGCCCGATAACGCGAATGCATCAAAATAACGTTTAGACTCTTAATGAACTCGGAAAAAGCTCCTATCGAATCCTGGTCACGGCACCAATTTATGTAACGTTTCACCTTGTTCACACCCCAACCAAACAAAACCCCCTACCAAAACCCCAAAACACAGATCACACCACATCATGACATTTTCATGTAAGGAAATTTATTCCGTTACATTATATATATATAATTATATATATATATATATATATATATATATATATATATATATATATATATATATATATCTTCTGAGAAACCGCACTCGGCGAATAAAAACAAATATAAATATACTTTTTAAAACACAGGCACACGAAAATTAAAAGGACACTCACAGAATAATTTGCGGACGTTTCGACGGGCAAGCCGCCATCGTCAACGACAAGAGACTAACTAGTGGTCTGTTACCTCGGGTGGGGGGGGGAAGCGGAACAGGAGAAGGGAAGGGGACTGGTGGGGAGGGAGCAAGGGGTTGCTATTGGTCAGTGGGCCAAGTTAAGCCCGGGCGATTCAAATGCTCTTAAGCACCAGATGAAAGCCATCTCGCGAGTCCTCAGTTCAATATTAGTTGCTGATTCGGGGAGAGCTTCTAATATAGAGAGAGAATGTCACTTCCCTCTATACGAGTATACCCCATCATGAAGGAATTGAAGCTCTCCGTTTTTATCTCTCCCAACGCCCTAAACCCCATCTTCCCTCCACCAACTTTATTGTTAAATTAACAGAATTAGTATTAACTAAAAACGCCTTTTCCTTCAACAATCAAGTTTTCCTTCAGATCAAAGGGACCGCCATGGGTACTCGCATGGCACCTTCTTATGCAAATCTATTCATGGGCCATCTTGAAAGCACTTTCCTCAAAAACCAACCCCTCAAACCTCTCTTCTGGGCCCGCTATATTGATGATATCTTTGTTCTTTGGCCTCATGGCCGTGAATCTCTATCTTCCTTTATTTCTGTGCTAAACTCTTCCTTTTCGGTTTCTTTCACCTCTTCCGTCTCTGACTCTTCCATCACATTTCTGGATGTTAATATCCTACTAAAAAACAACAAATTCATCACCTCCGTCCATAAAAAACCCACTAACCATAACCTTTACCTTCATTTTAATAGCTGCCATCCACCACATACCAAACGCTCCATTCCATATTCCCTCTCTGTCCGCGGCCACAGAATTTGTAACGACGCCCACTCCCTTCAACAATACACCGATAACCTATATCACTCCCTCAGAGAACGTGAGTACCCCAAAAAGCTTCTTACCAATCAAATCCTGCCCCCCTCTGCCAATTACACCCCTCGGGCCAAAACCCACCATCCTGACAGACTCAGCCTCATCACCACATTCTTCCCTGGCTCCCATAAAATCAGAAACATCCTCCGCGATCTATACCCAATTTTAAAGAATAATAATTCCACTGCCCTCCTATTACCTTCATGTCCCACAGTATTTTTTAAGCGTCCCGCAAACCTGCGAGATATCTTAAAATCTACTAAACCCTCCCTTCAACCGACCGCCCCCTCTCCACCACTCTCCACAACTTGCAACCGTCCTCGGTGCAAATGTTGCTCCCTCCTACGCTCTTCTGCTACGCCCTCTTCCAATAAATCTTCCTCAGCAGCCAACTGTACTTCCACGAATATCGTTTACCGTCTCTCGTGCAATTTCTGCCCGGCATTTTATGTTGGCGAATGTACTACCCCGCTTTCAATACGAATGAATGGGCACCGCCACTCCACCACATGTCCTCCCTTCATTGATCCCATTCCTAAACATACCGCTTCCCATCGTAAGACCTTCAATAAATGTTTCTCTCTCTCTATATTAGAAGCTCTCCCCGAATCAGCAACTAATATTGAACTGAGGACTCGCGAGATGGCTTTCATCTGGTGCTTAAGAGCATTTGAATCGCCCGGGCTTAACTTGGCCCACTGACCAATAGCAACCCCTTGCTCCGTCCCCACCAGTCCCCTTCCCTTCTCCTTTTCCGCTTCCCCCCCACCCGAGGTAACAGACCACTAGTTAGTCTCTTGTCGTTGACGATGGCGGCTTGCCCGTCGAAACGTCCGCAAATTATTCTGTGAGTGTCCTTTTAATTTTCGTGTGCCTGTGTTTTAAAAAGTATATTTATATTTGTGTTTATATATATACATATATATATATATATATACTCAATCATTCGAAAAATGACGCTCAAAGGCGCGAATAAATTCATACATTCATAGGAAAATGGAAATGGATAGGTACACATAAAAGGACGAAAACAGGGTTTGGTGGGGAAGATGAAAATGAGTAAAAATCCAGACAGAAAAAAATTTTTCAGACATAAAAAATTTCACCTTAGCCGGGATTCGAACCCGGATCTCCCAATTTCCGGTCAGGTGTGCTCCCAGTTACACCACCAAGGCTACTCAATTAACTGCTGAATTTGACGGGGTTTTATGTCACACCCCATGCCCAAGTTGAACGGCCCAGAGATGGCGCGCAAGGGCGATTTCACCCACCATATAGGGGACAAACACAATTGGAAGGTTGAAAGGAAAGAGGAATACAGGCATACAACATATAAAGAGGTGAACAGTACGTTTAAAGGCACGCATAGCCGTAGAAGAAGAAAAGAGCCAACATGGCCAAATATACTCAATCATTCGAAAAATGACGCTCAACGCTCGAAGAATGATCATCATCATTCTTCTACCGCTGACGATGGCGTCCTGACGTCGAAACGTACAAGTTTTCTTTTGTGAGTGTCCTTTTTGCGTGTTTCTGTGTTTGTTTAGTGTATCACTGTTTTATTTATGCATATATATATGTATATATATATATATATATATATATATATATATATATATATATATATATATATATATATATATATATATATATATATATATATATATATATATATATACGAGTTCGTGGAAAATCACACACGCGATAATTTAAATAAAAATAAACTTTGCCACAGGTGGGGCGGAAATAAATATAGAAACACAAAAAGGAAGAACACTCACACACTATACGTTCTGATATTTCGACAGCCGAGCTGCCTTTTCTTACCCCTTTCTCCTCCCTCTCCTCCTACCTCACTCTACCCCTTGTCCCATGCCTATCCATCATTCTGTATCCTTCATTCTGTGAGAAAGGCAGCTCGGCTGTCGAAATATCAGAACGTATAGTGTGTGAGTGTTCTTCCTTTTTGTGTTTCTATATTTATTTCCGCCCCACCTGTGGCAAAGTTTATTTATATATATATATATATATATATATATTGTAATATTTAAATATATATGCCAAGAGGGTGGTTGATAAAAATACAGAAAGCCCGTACAGCCCACAATGCCCCACGTCCCACAATGTTTACATTTCTGTTTTTAATTTGTATTCACATATTTTAATCCCTAAAACCCATCGCATACAATGTGTATATTAAGTATGTAATAACATTAAACCAATGAACGCCCGCTTGAGAAATTCCAGGAAAGGGTAACTGAGAAGTCCGTAGGTATGACCTTAAGTCATCGGTTACGAGATCGTTTTTCACAGGACAACATTGTTCCATTTTTTGTTAAAAACATACCTTAGGAAGTTTTTGGTGTCAGATTTTAACCATATATTTTTTTAATCTAAGTCCATTGGTTTGCCTCGCGGAAGTATGATTTTGATAGAAAAGTGATCAAAACTAGGCATATGTAGAGTTATATTCGTAAGTTTACATCAAATGGTCGTTGCAGGGGAAAATTAAAAATTTTTTTTCTCTCTTGATTGGATAATAACCCTCTCGAAATTTTTATGTAACATATGCACCATTACAAGGTACCATAGTTGAAAAAATGAGAAAAAATAAATTTGAAGAACTTTTTTTGTAGATTTTCGCAGTTCATTATTTATGGTATTCAGGCTTTTTGTTCTGCAATTAAAGTATTTAATATTATGCAACAGATTCGCCGGGCAATGCTGCCGGCTTCGTCGGGCTTTTAAGAACAACAATGGTCTTTTTTCAAAAAAATGAATAAAAAGTTCAAGCAGTTGATGATTTTGAGAAGTAATAAAAAAAACTTAATTTCGAATAAGTCTCTTCCAGGTACAAGGGAGTTTATAACTATCTTCTCTATTGATGTTATTTGGTATTTTATCTATTTCAATCGTCTCCCTTATGAGCCGCGGAAAGTAACTGCTTTCTTTGTGTAGTACTCTTGCTGTCTCGATGTCAATGGCGTGACCTTCCTCTAACGTAGTGTGCTCAGCCACGGCAGAGTGATACCAGATTGGCACGGCAGAGTGATTCCGGATTGCACGTTCATGTTATTTTAATCGGCATCCAATTGCTCTCTTGGTTTGCCCCACATATGATCTACCACAACTGCAGAGAAGTTCGTATACACCCTCATACATTGTGGGTGGTAATGGATCTTTAGTCCCTCGTAGATGATCTCGTACTCTGGAGGTAGTGCTGTATCTTGTGATAATGTTATACTTTTTCATTATTCTACCTATGCGATCGGTCGTACCCGCAATGTAAGGCTGCATAACATTTAGGAGTCTCCTTCTCTTTAGGTTTTTTTGATGTAACTCTTTTGATGTCTTCGGACAGGAGGTCAACTCCTGTCCGAAGGAAGGAAGGCCATTTGGATTTCTGCATTTTATGACCAGTTTTTGACAAGAGCGCAGAATCTGAAACACTTTGTATACCAGTTGACCAGTATCTTGTAAAAACTTCGAATTTATCAGTTCAGACTGCATTATAACAGAAACACTTAGTAAATATTTCCACACCAATTTTTATTATACCCACCTAGGTTTCAGCAAACATTGTCATTATGGAGGTTAAGAAGTGTTTTTAAGTGTTTCTGTCAAAATGCAGTCTGTGACAATTTTACACAATCTTTCGCCGGATACTTTAAAATCTGTTATCATTTCACTTGTTATTACAACATATGAATCGCCTAAAGCCATCCTCATGGGGAAGGCATTCTTTAGTCAACCCATTTAACATTTAATTTTAACAGTTAATAATTCATCATCGACTGTTTTTTCAATTGGTACTAACCTCAACCCTAAAGCCATAAATGCATTGACATATTTCTACATAGAATGATAGTCTAATTCGACGGAACGCAGATCCTGTAGAATACTTTGATCCAACTATTTGACCATTTATCCTTGAAGGTGATGGCCAGAGCGTCCAAGGCTTCCTTGACAGTCCTTATATGAACCTCAAAAATCTTGATACTTAATTCAAGAGTAGGGAAAATGAAGGTGTTAGTTCTATTTCCCATTCAGCTTATCAAATTCGGTGGAGGATTTGAGTGCCACTATGACTACTTTGTCTAACCGTCAGCTTTTTTTCTGTATCCTTCTCTATTATTCACTACCCTTCTCTTGGACTACAACCTTGTCGTGGTTGAAGGGCTTGCGTGCTCCGATGACCCCTAGAGCTGCACTGGCGGGAGCATTGCTCCTGATAGGGTCACCCATGCCAGATTGGTTGAAGGTTAGTAGACAGACTAATGGTAGTCCGCGCAGCGTCTGCACCTCAGTGAGGCGGCTGCAAAAGGCGTCTGACCCCAGTGGGGCGGCCTCTGAAGTGATGGTGTCACGTAAAAAACACTATTGGGATAGGCCACGGAATACTATCTCAATTCAAATAAAAACCTTGAAAATATGGACAGTTCTCAAATGATAATGAATCCTGGCAACTACGGGACTCGGCCCAGAGGGCCGGGTGTCGTGCCCGGCAGCGGTGGGAGCAAGGCCCCTGTGGTCATCATCACACGACATCCTTGCTCAGACGTAGCAGCAGCAGAGGAAAAGAAGATAAAGAAGAGGAACGAAACTATCAGAATAGGCACGTGGAATGTTAGGACTATGCTGAGGGCGGGGAAGCTAGAGAATATAAAGCAAAAAATGGAGAGGGTGGGTGTAGACATCATGGGTCTGGGTGAAGTAAGATGGAAGGATGACGGGGATTATTGGAGCGGCGACTATAGAGTAATTTATAGTGGAGGGAATGAAGGTCAGCGCGGGGTTGCATTCGTAATGAATAGGAAACTTGGTAGAAAAGTAGTGTATGCAGAACAGGAGAGTGATAGGATAATAGTCGTGGAACTAAAAGCAGAACCAACGAATTTAGTTATAATCCAGGTTTATATGCCTACCTCTAATCATAAAGAGGAGGAGGTAGATAGTGTATACGATCAGCTAGAGGAAATAATTGGTAGGATACCTGGAAGTATGCACTTGGTAGTAATGGGGGATTGGAACGTGGTGGTGGGTGAAGGAAGAGATGAGTGGGAGGTGGGCGATTACGAGCTTGGAAGGAGAAACGACCGGGGCGAGAAAGCTGTGGAGTTTTGCCATAGAAATAACCTAGTAATTAAAAATACATGGTTCAGACATCATCCTCGACGTAGGTACACTTGGAAGAAGCAGGGAGACACAGATAGGTTCCAGATAGATTACATAATGGTACGTCACAGATACAGGAATAGTGTTAAAAACTCGCATACTTATCCAGGAGCTGATGCAGATACAGACCACAACTTATTAGTCATGAAATGTCGGGTAAAACTGAAAAAGATATGAATGGGAAGGAGGGTACGAAAGTGGAATACGGAGGCATTAACTGGGGCAATGAAGAAGAAGTATCGAGAGAAGGTGGATGAGATAATGGGTGAGGATCATGGAGTTAGATCAGTGGAAGAGGAATGGGGAAGTTTGAAAAATGGAATTGTAGAAGCGGCGAAAGCAACGGTAGGCGGAGAGAGTGCAACTAAAATTAGAAAACCGTGGATCACGAAGGAGATGATCAGAGGGATGGAGGAGAGAAGGAAATGGAAGACCGCAAACTCAGAGCTAGGTAAGAGAAAATGCCGAGAATTTAGTAACAGCCTTAGAAGAGAAACTAAGAAAGCAAGAGAGGCGTGGTGGAGAGAACAGATCGACGCGTTAGAGAAATACCAAAAAGAGGGAAGAGCAGATGCATTATATAGGAAAATAAGGAGCTGACGGGTGGTAATAAGGGAAGGGGAATTACAACGATAACAGACAAGACGGGAAAGGTGATCGTAGAACCGAGAGAGATCCAGGAGAGGTGGAAGGAGTATGTTGAAGAGCTGTATGGTTAAGAAATAAGGCCCAATAGGTTAGATATAGAAAGGGAAGACGATATCGACAGAGATGGCATCGGACCAAGTATCCTAGATAGCGAAATCGAAAGAGCTCTACGAGACATGAAAAGGAATAAGGCGGTGGGAATAGATGACATACCTGCAGAGTTTTTAAAGAGCATGGGGAAGAACGGAAGAGGAAAACTTTTTGCGCTAATTCGTAGGATTTATGAGGATGGAGTTTGGCCGGAAGACTTCGCGAAGACTGTACTAATTCCTATACCAAAGAAGAGTAAGGCAAAAACGTGCGAAGACTACAGGACAATAAGCTTAATATCCCACGCGGCCAAAGCAGTTCTGAGGATTCTAAACAGAAGGCTAGAGAAGAAGGCAAATGAATACCTGGGTGACGACCAGTTCGGGTTTAGGAGAGGAACGGGAACGCGAGACGCTATAGCGGTGATGAGGACGCTAGTAGAAAGAAACCTATAGTATGGGCAGGATGTTTTTGCATGCTTCATAGATTTCGAGAAGGCGTTTGATCGGGTGGAATGGATGAAATTAATGGGAGTGTTGAAGAAATTAGGGGTCGATTGGAGGGACAGGCGTCTGATTCGAAATTTGTATATGAATCAGACTGCGCAGGTTAGTGTAGCCAATGGAGAATCGGGATGGGACGGGGAGTGCGGCAAGGGTGCCCACTATCGCCGTTGATTTATAACGTGTATTCAGAAAAAATGGCAAGGGAGGCATGGGGGGAGTAGGAGGTAGGAATAAAGGTAGGAGGGGAGCTGATAAAATCAGTGAGATTTGCAGATGATCAAGCATTGGTTAGTCAGTCGGCCAAGGGGTTACAGTCAATGGTGAATGCATTAGAGGAGAAGTGCGATAAGTATGGGATGAAGATCAATCACAAGAAAACGAAAATGATGAGATTTTCTAGAAGTAAGAAGGCGGGGCTGAATATAAGGGTGGGAGGGCAGAAGATAGAGCAGGTCGAGCAGTTTACGTATCTGGGTAGTATTTTGGAGGTGAATGGGTTTAGTGGTAAGGACATCAGATGCAGAATTGCGCTTGCTAAAGAAGCATTTTTGAAGAGAAGGGAATTGATGAGGGGGTGTCTGAGAAGAGACGTAAAGAAGAGACTGGTGAAAACTTTAATATGGAGCGTGGCGCTATATGGGTCGGAAATTTGGTCATTGCGAATGGAGGATGTGCGTAGACTTGAGGCGTTTGAGATGTGGGTTTGGAGAAGGATGGAGAAGGATAGCTGGATGGCGAGAAAAACGAACGAGGAGGTATTGGATATGGTTGGAGAGGAGAGGAAGCTTGTGGCAGTGGTTCGAAGAAGGCAGAAGAGATGGATGGAGGAGGTTTTTAGAGGTGAGGGCATGTTGAAAAGAGTGATATAGGGGAGAACACTGGGGAAGCGTGGAAGAGGAAGGAGGAGGATAGGAATTCTTGACGAAATAAGAGGAGGTAGAAGTTTTGAAGAATTGAAGAGGAATCTAATGGCGGGACATCCTTAGGAGGGAAAGCGAGACAACTTCTTTGAGGTTGGAATACAGAATGGGGACTGTCCAAGAACCTACCAATCAGCTGGTAGAATACTTGAATGAAATTCTTTTCTAAATTAGTATTCTGGGCCCATAACCTTTAGGTTTGTTATGAACTAAATAAAATTGGATGCAGTAAAATATTTAAAAAATGTATTCTGTTGATTACAATTACATGATTGATACAGTTTATACAGTTTACAGCTGCATGCCAATATAAGCCACCACCAACAGATATATCAGGTAAATTACTTTTTCAGAGCCCCTTATAAGTTTTGACGTTTCTTTCATGTCGCGGGCTTTCAGCAGTGCACCAGTCCCCGAAGTCGGTATGGAATCTTTCCTGGTAATTCCAATAATCATTTCGCAATGCCGTTTAGAACAATGATGGCGCTTGAAATGAAAATTTCTGTCAAACGCCTATAGTCCAATAAGTTAGCACTCCCAATCCATTTGGCGTTCGTTGATAGTTTGGGTTGATCGAGTTGTTAGTTTATCACTCCATTACGAGAAAGCATTAACACGCCATTGGTCGCGCAATGAGATTTTCTCTCACACCAAATTTAAAATTGTGCTCGCTTTGTTGTCATGAATTAGAATAAGTTTCCTGTCCTTCTAGCTGACTTTTTATCTCTTCCTATGGACCGACCGTCTCAAAAAGTATAAATGAAGCGTCCGCAGCTGTGTAATGATATGTCTGATACCGTCGGCTACAAGGTGTGGGACTTTTCCTCATCGCCCGACCGCTGACGTTATTGTTTTTGTATAATCACTCAGTTGCGTTACACTTTCGCAACATGCGGGCAAAGTTGATTCATTTCGTGGAGAGCAGGTACGTTAATGCAAATTAATGAGTCATGAGAAAGTATGTCCTCATAAATAAATATTTCTTCTTGAGAATAGTAATTTTCTTCATTAATATCCAATAGTATTATCGCCAGTAAAATTAGCAATGATTACGTAATTGTATCAGTAATTGTGTATATGTGGAAATAATTTTTTCAAATGAAAATTAAGAGAAATAAATTAAATCTAAATATAGTGTAATGTATTGGCAATAAACACTCTATGGTAACGATAACGATAGATTGTTAATGGTGTACATCTGATTGTGGGAAAAAGTCTCACACGCGACCGCTCGTGTGATAAGTAGCTTAGCGACCACTCCCGGGTTAACAAGTATTTTATATCATACGGACTATTAACCTTCTGTCATTGTAATGACATGGTAGCCAGTAGGTAGGCCATTTAGAGAGCACGGTTTAAAATCTTGAAGAAGACTCTAAACACGTTCAATAACTTAAGTAATAAGTAAGATTGGTAATGTATATTTCTTAGTTATTGGATGTCTTTGGTTAAACCCGTTCCTCACAGATAAAGCAATAAGCCACCCTGGAGTTAATGTTACTTGCGCCGTTGGGCTAAATATTAAGAGACTTACGCTGTTTCATCACGCCTAACTCCGGGTAGAGCACAAGGTTTACCATAGGTGTTCCAAAGTGTTCATAAGTAGGGCATTCGGTGCACAGTGAAATACATGCACCTGCATAAAACCATAATTTATAATAGAACTTGTACTTTTTGTGTAGTCGGAGTAACTTTTACGAACAATTTCCTCGCATAACTTTAGACGTTGTTATTCTATTTTGGAAAGGCACTACCAAGATTCCGTTTGGGAAAAGTTGAATATATTAACCAATAGCATTTCTTTGAAGGTTTCATGTAATTGCTGGAGCATGCATACAACTGTTATTAATTATTAAACTCTCTACCCGTAATATCTCCAGATTATACTTACTTCCTTCCCCCAAAAGAAAAGCGACGGTGCGAAATTGTCGCCGAACGACAATGAGAGCTGCAGAAAGATATCATATACACTGAAAAAATATTGGAACACAGCGTTCAATAGTTCATAGAAACAAGAATTGATCATGTGTGAATTTCTTACTTATTCACCTATGAAACCTCTTTGATTAATTTACCACTAAAACGCCCACACTCGCAGACAGTTTTTCGTCTTAGCATCAACCGTTGCAGAAAGACAAAACCCATTCGGCTTTGGGGCTTCCTTCATTAAAATATGATGTTGCCTTGGTGCTAAAAACGGAAATTTTCCACGCAACCAACCAAAACGAAACAATCCGAATGTGTGAAAGTTCACCTGCGAGCTCCGAACGAAAACACTGTTGAGCCAACTTGGAAAAATTTGTCATCGACTTGACCAACATTGCTGCTCAAATCTCACATTACATCATAACTGTCGTAGCATTCGCGATTGCCGCCCTCTAACGTCACTCACGATTCGATGAGAATTCACGAATGATGTAGCAACTCACGCAGCTAACCTCATAAAATCGATCACGTAGCTCAGGAGCTGCTTGCAAGAGCTGTGATTAACATGGGGTGTGGTATCATTCATTCCTGTCGTCATCGGTAAAAATGAGATCCTCGATCGTCTGCGAGATCCAGTTCATATAATCAATCTTTTCCGAGAGCTGGATCTCGTAATTCGATTGCACACAACAGACCCATCTCTACTTCAACATTCGTCGATAAGACCGCATTTCCATTGCACCCAATCTTCTCTCCCCTGTTGCCATTATTGCACAAGCTTCAGTCGCTACAATATAGTAGGATACTCCAAATATAAGTTGCGATGTAGTGCAAAATAGAGTAAAATTGGAAACATTTTAGTGCCCTCTACTTATAAACTGAACCGTTTCCTGCATATGCGCAGGTGTATTTTAGATGGGGTGTTGGGAGTGGTGAGCCCAACTTAAAAGAGTGGCCACTCACCTTGCCTCAGTAGGAGTTGGATCGGATTGGGCGAATGAACACGCAGCGCCACTAAAGCGCATGTGGCAAGCGAGTGCGGCTCTCGGTTCCCACATTTGAGGACAGGCTGGGCAGCGATGGGCAGACAGTGAAAAACGCGATATTCGCAAGGTGTAAGGGAGGCAAGGGAGGGGAGGGGGAGGTTAAACGGGGGGATCAGCGCAATACTTGTTTACACAAAACAGATTGATTGGAAAGCTCATGATATCGCTACCTGATTTTTCCCAAAATAAATATCCTGGCAACGTAATTGTTTACCCCGAACCAGGCAAAGTCCCTCTGACTGCATTGCTGCATATTCATCTTCCGAAATGCTCATTAAAAGGTTTTTAAAAACTTTGCGTTTTCGCGTTCGAACGGATCCTAAGGGAAGTCTCGAGGCATCACGTGCTCAAGGCGAAACATCGTCGTCGGCGGTGGGAGGAGGAGGGGGAGAATTCTAGGGTGGGGGAGGAGGGGGAAAGATGGAGGGGGGTGGGGGGGATCAGGGCGGGGAGATGAGAGAATATGCGGGAAGTGCGATGCCAGAGTCATCCTACGGTGAGCGCCATAGCTATGGACGAGGGGTCTTCGCTTCGCATGAGGTGCTTATGCGCCCAAACGTAATATTTTCACTATCGTAGTAAAAGAATGTATTGATGGACTTTTGAGTAAATTTGTGGGATTTATTTATATATTTTTTTCTTCGTCCTTACCAACCCTCCTCTTCCCCGCAGTTTCTCTCTTCTCCAGAAAATGGCCAGACCTGGCACACAATTCAAGTATATTTCTCTTGTGAGTGATCATTTTTTGTGCTTTCTATTTATCAGCACGAAAAACAGTGGTTTCTTTTTTATAACTATTGGCTGTACGTACATCATCGTGGCATCTCTACGTCTTGATTTTGAAAATTCCTGAAAGCTTTATTACTTATAATGATTGACTGGCTGAAATACACAAACTCAACCGACCATGCTGCATTCAAGCGTAATGGACAAAGGCCAAATGCTGGGCAAAGAGAAGGCATAATTGCTGTGCTCGATTGCCTTATGTCATGATTCAACTGCTTCAGGAGTTTTCTTAGCTAATTATTGCAAAGGTCAGCCACGTTTATATGAATAATTACTTCCACCCAAAGCTTTAACGGAATATCGAATTCATAAACTTTATATGAAATTTTTGTGTTACGGCATTTTAAATGTTTTCAAAGGCATTTTTGGAGAAGCATTATAACTGCAGACATTTACCAATAATCATGCATCCTTGCATTCATAGTTCTTCTGAAGTTTACCTAGTTTGTAATAAAAAACTCATATATATGCTGAATTTTAATAAATATACATGTTTATGTAACTTACTGAGGAAAGCATCAAAGCGTGTTTATGAAGCTTAAGAGCGTTTGAAAAGGGCGCGATAGGTGTCCCCCAGGGGCTGCAGGCCATTTGCGGTGGAGGAGAAAATGTTCACGAAGTACCTATATCTATATCCACTTAATACCCTGCAAGACATCTCAAGGGTGTGTGGCAGGGGGTGAGTAGTCACCAACATGCATTACAATACACCCTAAAGTTAGTGTAACTACGGCTAATTATGCATTAGCATACATTGCTATTGCGTGTCACGAGGCGAAGCCTCACAAGCATGCACTATACTACACATATGCTCTCAATGGAGAGGGACCGTTATTATACATGTATTTTGCCACTACACAAATGGACAGAGACTCAAGAGTTATGCTGAAAACATGCACGGCGTGCTGTTAGTACTAGGTAGCAGATAAGGATACAAGTATTAGGGAGTAATACTACTATTAACAACTACACTATCTATCGACAAGCCTAGATAAAAGTCTCATTAGTAGCTGTTATGATCCCTTATCGCTCGCGGGAAAAATGACATTTGAAATCTGTCCGTTCTGCAGTCTAGTTCCCTAATTTTATTCTCATTATCTGATCTAACAAGGTATGTGGGTTTTCGTAAAGTATTATCAACGTCGTCAGAGAAGGAGGGAAAAGAAAAGAAAAACCCCATTGGAAATGCCCCCTAAATACAGTCAAAGGCTGCGCAGTGTCATAAAGCGCCCCTTTTCGCTCGTTCCTCCTCGGCGAGCGTGAAAAGGATAAGGATTAGAAAATGAATCCCGGCTCTTGCATTTCCTGGTCAATGTGTAAGGTACCCTTCATGTGAAAACCTAAATTCTACCCAACAAATGTTGCTAATATGCGACATGAATCCGTAAGTAACCAAACTAAAGCATGTTTACCAGAGTCACGCGTTCAGTGACCAATTCGATCGATCCAATCAATATCCTCATATTATCTTCAATATAGTATCTCGGGTCAATAAAGACTGTATACCATGATTAAAATGACAATTTTCAATGATTACTTCCAAACAACTTGAAATATCCAACGGAGTCACCGCGTCTCTAGTCCCCACGTCGCGGAACCGGGCCGTGAAGCGCGATCGAAAAATTGCGTTTAATATCGCAGCCGCAAACTTTTTTCCAAGATTTTTGCTTTATATTCTTAAAGTATCTTTAGTAAATACTTTGATAAAAGTTTTCAGGATGGTTATTTTCTTAAAGTAAAGATATTGTCTACTTTATGTCAAATTTTGCCCTAAGAAAGGGTCCTCCATTTTGCGACGTAATACCATACTAATATTGGCCAAAACCTTCGAAACTTATGAATAACATAGATAAAGTACCATATTAAAGTAATATAATATTTTTCACTTCATGAAAATCCTTCCAAAACTCAACCAGCTGCTTAACTTGAAATTGTTTTTTAAGGAAAAGAGATCGGGCGTGTTTTTGGAAACTTGGCCATGTTTGGGCTTCTGTATCTCAATAACGGATGAAATCTATCAAAAATGACTTATTTTTCCATAATTAAAAATTAATTGTTAGCTTGTATGCCAAGTTTCAAGTGTGTACCTAAAAAAAATCAATTTTGGACTTTTGTCCGGCTTTTTCCGATTTCAGACCACTGTGCGACGGTCTGAAAGCGGTTCCCATCCCAGTTGCTGCAAAAGGTCAGTAACAATATCGTGATTATCATAACGGCCTTTTACGTATCTTACCGATCTTCACTCCACGCGTTCTAACTCAGTTTCCAAGCCTACCTCATAAGAATCCCAAATGCTGGCAGCATATTCCAAGTGGGGTTTAACAAGGGAGATTTTGCTGATTTCCCTAACTTTATCGTCGTACTTGCCAAGTACTCTTTTAAAAAATCCTAATTTACGATTAGCTTGACCGGTATTTCTCGAATATGTTTAATCCACGAGAGATCATCAGTCAGTTTAACTCTGAGGTATTTAACCGATTTTACAGTCTCTAGTTTGCTGTTCCGTATGCAATAGCTGTTATAAGGAGAATTTTTCCGTTTCCAAAAATTCATAATAACGCATTTTTTCAGGTATAATTGGATATTTTCCAAAATTTTAAATTTGAGTTTACGGATCTTTATATTTTACTTAAACTCAAATAAGCTTGCGGAGTGAAAGTAGTTTTAAAATTGGTTCAATATTAATTGAGATATTTAAGATTAAAATAGTAGAAATTTCAAATTTTTTAACGCCGCTGCGAAACGAAATCTGATTGGCTTGACGTCATTTTCGCTGAGCGATAGACGGATGTGAGGGAGATAGTGAGTAACTGTAGAAGATCTACCGTATATGTAAAGAGTTTTCATTGAAAACAAAGACTATGGCGTGCAATGGTTTTATTAAAATCACATAAGATAATTTACCCAAAGTGGATATGTTTATGGTAGGCGTTTTTATGAAGAAGGACGAGCGATTTACTGCTTCCGAAATTCGTTGAGCTTATGTCCAAAAAATGTAAGCCTAAAGTTTGCTTTTAAAATCGTCATTACAGTTTTATATCATTTTTGATACATATAATTATGTATTTGGTGTATGAACTTTATTAACCGTTTATCCAATACACTTATAATCATTATGATACGTCTTTCTTTATCGAAGTCCATATCAGTCCATGCAACAGTAAACAAACAGTATCTTAGTAACATATCAACATAACACAGTACTTGCCAAATGTTTGTGATGCCAATACTCGACACACCTAAAACGTTAATTTTGTATTTGCTAATTAGTGATTGTTTGTAGATGAGGTTTCTAGAATTGGCTTATCTGCTGTAGAAATGCCTAAAAATAGATTCTCATCTCCTAAATGTCTATTCAAAGTTTAATTTAAGTGTTGTTATATTATAAAGCTTCTCGTGAGAGTTATGGTGATAATGCTATATGATACGTTCAAGTAAAGAGAGATGGACCACTGTGCACAGTCATTGCAAGAATATGTCCAGTACACCAAGTGCGGAGTAAAGCATACATTTTTACGGGTGGACATTGAGGAATCCAAGGAAGAAATTCCAATCATTCAATGTCGTGATTGCGTGAATAAATTTCTTGTTCGGTGTTTCAACCGATGTATTTGTACATTGAGGCACAAAACACCATCTATATCCCTTACTTATATGCCATTTAAAGGCATATCTAGAAACGCGAAAACGTCAGAAACTAATTTCGCCGCACTTGTTTCCACCGTAAGCATAAGGAAACGCCTGGGTCTAAATGTAAACAGCGAAAATGACGTCACAGGCCATTCGGTTGTTTTCGGAGTGTGCTCGGGAGCATTCGTAACCTTCTACTTTCTTTAGCTTTTAAAACCGAAATTCATACAATTCGATAAGAAAATTTTTAGCCAATGCAATAAGTTCAAATAACTGAATCAGAATATCGATAGTTTGAAATACGTGGAAAATACCCAATTCTAGCAGCCTTGCATCGCACCACTCCTGTATTTCCTCGAGGTCCTTAGTTAGCGCTTCCTTATCATTAAAGCTACGGATTTCTCTATGCACCACTGCGTCGTCTGCAAATAATCTAAGCTGTCACCTGTTTCACCGATGTCGTTTGTGTAGAAAAGGAACAGAAGTGGGCCTATGACACTTCCCTGGGGAACTCCTGATCTGAAATGGAATGCTCATGGTATTGCTGCTACAGTTTTTCCAAGATAATTATCCTGATAACTCAAAAATTAACCCAGAACCTGCCAATGTCTCTCTGACTACATTGCTGCACATTAAATTCATCTTCCGAAATGCTAATAAAAGGTTTTAAAAAATCAGCGTTTACGCGTTCGTTCGGATCCTGAGGAAGTCTCAGCGCGTGCTCATGGCGATACGTCGCCGCGGCGGTGGGAGGAGGAAGGAGAATTCAGGAGCTGGGGCTTACAGTTTTAATTTCGGAATGAAACACCTGAGGATATTACCTATGTAAATTTTATACCGATTTTATCGCGGGTGTAAATCGAGATCTACGTCATAGTTAAGTGAAATGTACGAACCATCGCGCTAACATGCAAGTTCTATCTAAAGATATTTTTCCACTGTTTTCTCCCGAATTCTAAAAATCTTAACAATCATCAGCCAAATTTATTTTTCAATTCTGATCTGACAGTCCGTTTCCTTGAGGTTATAACCTTAATGAGATGGAAGGTCTTGCGCGTTCCAATGACCCCTAGAACTGGACTGACAGGAGTATTTGCTCCTGGTAGGGCCAACCATGCCACATAGGTTGATGGGAAGAGCCGGACAAAAGGTAGTTCCATGATAGTGTCCCGTTAAAAATACCGTTTGAGGAAAGGTCTCCATGATCGTCATCACTTGATATCCGTACACAACATTGTCATCAGAAATTACAAGGAATAGGAGGGAGATAAAAATAAAAAGAGAAAGAGAAGGAGGAAAGCAACTGTCAAAATTGGAGCTTATAACATTAGGACAATAACGACGAATGGGAAGCTTGAAAATATGAAGCAGGAAATGGAAAAATGGAGCATAGAGATGCTTTGGGATTGTGTGAGGTGAGATGGAGGGATAGCGGGGGCAACTGGAGTGATAGTTATAGTGTAATCTACAGTGGGGGAGATGAGAGTCAACTTGGGGTAGCTGAGGGTAGTAAACATTGAACAGGTGAGTGACAGGATATTAGTGGTAGAAATAGAGGCACGCCCAACGAGTTTTGAATTGTTCCAGATATACATGCCTACTAGTAACCATAGGGAGGAAGAGGTAGATTGGGTGTTCGAGCAACTAGAACAGATTATTAGACGCGTCCCGGGAAAGAAAAACCTAATAGTGATGGGTGACTGGAATGCAGTGGTGGGGGAAGGGAGGGACGGATTAGAAGTAGGAGGGTTTGGGCTAGGAAGAAGAAATGATCGCGGTGAAAAGGCAGTTGAATTTTGTAGAAGAAATAAATTAGTAGTGACAAACACTTGGTTGAAGTATCACCCCAGGCGCAGGCAAACATTGCAAATGTCGGGTGACACTGGGAGATACCAAATTGATTACATTATGGTAAGACATAGGTTTTTTGAAAATGTGAAAAACTCGCGGTGCTATCCGGGGGGGGGGGATGCGGACTCACTTCATAACTTATTTATAATCCTTAATATTAGATTCAAATGACTTTGTAAATGATGAAGAGGTGGAACGTGGAAGCATTGAAAGGGGTGAAAAGGAGGGAATACCAGGAACTAGTGGAAAAGAACATAAGCGACACTAATCAAAAGGGAACAATCGAGGGAAGATGGGAGATAATAATAACAGCCATAGCAAGAGTGGCAGAGAAAACAATAAGAGTGGTGGCAAAGAAGATGGTTAATTAGCAGTGGGTTACGAATGAAAATATTAGGAAATTCGAGGAGACAAGGATGTAGGAAAACGTCAACACCAACCTAGGCATGAGGAAGTACAAGGAATTGAATAATAAACTCTGGCGAGTGAGTAATCGGGCAAAGGAAAACTGGCAAAGGGGACAATGCGAGGAAATGGAAAATCTGCAGGAGGAAGGGGAAGTGGGTGCGCTATACATATGCTAAAGTGAAAATGTTATCGAGTGGTAAGAAAGGGCAAACGATACCAAAGTCTAAGAAAGATATTAAACGAACGAACAGGGAAGATATTAAACGAACAGGATAGGTGGAGAGAATATGTGGAGGAGCTATATGACAGCGATAATAGACCTGTGAGCCTAGATAAAGAGGATGAAAGACAATAAGAATAACCTCGGACCGGAGTTACTTGACAGCGAAATAGAGAGAAATGAGAAATGAATGCAAGAAAACCGTGGGAGCAGATAACCTACCTTCGGAGCTACAGAAGAAATTACGTAGCATGGAAACCCGATTCTTTTTATAACTTATTCTTAGGATCTACTCGAGGATTTAGAGGGCTAGAGGATTTCGTGAAAACAGTATTAATACTTATCCCGTAGAACAAGAAAGCGTCAGAAAACGAGTATAGAATGGTTAGTTTAATCTCTCACGCGGAAAAAGTTATGCTTAGAATAATAAATTTAAAGTTGTAAAGTAGAGCAAATTACTATTGAGACGATGAACAGTTTGGGTTTAGGAAGGGGAGGCCAACTCGGGATTAGATTTTGATAATGAGGACACATAAATATAGAAAAATATATTATAATCTGGATGTTTTGCTTGCATTGTTGATTTCGAAAAGGCGTTTGGAAGAGTGAATTGGGAACAACTAATGCAGATACTTGGGGAAATCGGAATGGATTGAAGATACACCCGAAACCGATTTATAGCACATAAGTTAGGGGCATAGGTTAGGGTGCCTGACGGGGAATCAGAGTGGGCAGTTATAGGTTCGGGGGTTAAGACAAGGTTGCCCGTTGTCGCCTTTGCTTGTTAACATATATTCCAGGGAAATGGTAATAGAGGCAAGGGAAGAGCCAGATGCGAGAATTCAAGTAGGAGCTGATAGTAGAATCCAAGTAGGAGGCCAGCTGATAAAGTCGGTTAGATTCGCGGATGATCAGGCGTTGGGAAGTCAATCATCGAAGGGATTACAAACTTTAGTAGTTGAATTAAAATTTCAGTGCGGTAAATACGGGATGAATGCTGATTCTTAAGAAAACAATAGTTGTGAGATTATCTAGGATAAAGAGTGTGAAGCTGGTCATCAAAGTTGGAGGGCACAAACTGGAGCAATTGGAACAATTTAATTACTTGAATCATGCGCTAGAAGAAAAATGGCACTGTAGCAAAGGCATTAGGAGGAGAGGTAATAGAAGGGAGCAAATGGCGGGGGACCTTTAGAAAAAAGTTAAGAATAGGTTGGTGGGGAGCTTTCTATGGAGTGAAGCGTTGTTTGGAGCAGAAGCGAGGACTCCGAGAAAGGAGGACAAGAATAAGCTAAAGGCGTTCGAGATGTGGGGGTGTGGAGGAGGGCGGAGAACGAAAGTAAGACAAATGAGGAAGTGCTTAACATGGTTGGTGAGGAGAAAAAAAGAACTTCTGAATGAGATTAGGGGGAGGCAGGGTAGGTGGCTTGAGGCTGAAATGAGGGGTGATGGTTTGCTTAGAAAGATATAAAGTAAAGGTAGACGGGACCCTGCATGTAAAAAAATCTGGTTGATTTTCTCTGCCTGTCAATGAAACCTACCTTTAACCGGGAGATTATTGCAATGAATGACTCTGACTTTCATTATAACCCACCTTTAACTGGTTGAATGTATCTCGAATGAATGAATTATCTGGCAGCTGTGTAGAAACAAGCAAGTTTCGTATGAGAATGTAAAGTGCAGAGCAGGAAAAAAGGCAGTTTTCGGCGTACTCACCCAATAAGTATTCAAGGTGTTTTTAAGGAGTTAAAAGAAGGTTCCGGGAGGATGTTGGGAAGGCGAGAAGTAAAACCCTGGTAACTTAACTGCTGAACGTTGACCGGCTGATGTCTGCATCTTTAGTTCTATCAAAATACTGCCCTTGGAGCTGCCACAGATGCACGTTGCAAGGGGTGCTAGGTCACGAAAGAGAAGGGGGAGTGAAGGGAGGATTAACGAGAAAGTAAGGACGAATTTGAAATCGCCACCAACGAAGTGCAGTACTTAGTGTTTAGCTATTCTTTTGCTGCAGTATCTAATGGCTATGCGCGGTGTAAAATATTTTTTAGGAAAAATAATCAGTTCGGCAGCATATCTTTTGTATTGTCACCTTTATCAGTTCTAGAGATATAATGTCAAAAGAATATCCCCCGTGCTACCCTGAACCTCGAATACCTATTATAAATGTTGCAGTTAATTTCGGCCGCGCGTGTTTTTTTTACGTATTGTGCTTTCCACTTTTATTGCTAGTTCTATATTATTTTTATTATTATTTTCTTTCCTTTGTATATCGTTTACTACGTGTATTAAATAGTTCTTCCCGTGTCCCTAAATATTCACGCCTTATTCGAGGTTTGGCATAAACAGAGCCTCCGTATACTTGGATGACTAGCCAGTCAACCCTGGAACTCCTATCAGAGAAGCTAACCAAACGTCCGAGTGGAATTGAGAAGCCTTTGCATGTTGCTCCTCCACAACAAATTTTCATATCGGAGGATTTGGCTGAAAATTCTGATACATCTACATACTACCCCGCAAGCCGTCTCAATAGACGTGTGGCGGGGGGTATTAGGTAAGGTGACCATCCGTCCTCCTTTAGGGAGGACAGTCCTTCCTTTGTAAGTTTTGTCCTCCCTCGAAAAGTGTCCTCCTACATGTCCTCCTTTTCGATATTATTTAAAGACTAATCTGTAAATCTCTGTATTTGATCGATGCCAAGCCGGTCAGTTACACGTGATGTGACGTATATGTACTTTGATATGACGATTCATCAAGGCTCGGTAGGTACAGTGTGGCGAAACGCAATCAACAATTTGAAATGAACAGGTTGAATGGGAAAATCAACATGTTGAAATTGATCAAAGATGGGTGGAAATATTCAGCCATTTCAAACATAATCATATTTCATGTGAACATTTATTTGTTGTTGTTAAATTTACGTTGTGCTGCCCTGGAACTAATGCAGCAGTTGAAAGATTGTTTTTTCAATTGCTAATGATTTTTGGGCAATTGAAAAATCGAAATTGAATGTTGATACTGTAGCTGTAGCTCTTGCCGTAAAATTCGATATGAAAGATAATTTTTGTTCAGATATTTCCAATATATTGTTTCGAAGATAATACATTGATTAAAAATATTCATTCAATGGAAAAGTACTCATTTAAATAATAATTAATATGTGTGTAAGCATAAACACAATATAAACGGTCGGAAATGTTTTAATTATGCATTTATAATATTATATGTAGTGTATTATTGTTACAATGAATGAAATGTTTCTTTTAATTACGATATTTGTATTTTTTTATTTGCGTCCTCCTTTTCACTGTAAAAAATAATTTCTGTCCTCCTTTTCAATGCAAAAAAGTTGATCACCTTATATTAGGACACCAGCCGTTTACATACAAAAAGGAAACGCTCCAATGAAATTACGCCTAGCATTTATTAAAGTCCCTCATTGTTCGGGGGAAAAACGAATTCCCGTACCTATCCGTTCGGCAAAATATCTCTCTTAATTTATCGTTTCTGTCGGACCTGGAAATATAGTGGGGTTCTAATATGATGTTCTCCGTGTCGCTCTGAAAGATATCTATTCTCAATTGTTCAAGTAATCTAAGCCTAGCGCGCAGCCTCCGAGTCTCTAGCGGCTCCCAGCCTACCGGAAAGTGAGGCTGATACCGGAAGGTGAGCGTCGAATGGCGCTGACGTCGCGTTTAACGTGGCGCGCGGTGACCTCCGAAGCCGGAAGCCAATGGTTGGGGTCTCGACTTCCCTTGATGGCCCTCTCTTACTTATACGCCACCTCCTCGACCTTCGACCCTCGGGGCGGGAGAGGAGAGCTTTTTTTTTGTTTCTTCAGAAACCCTCACTGGTGCGTCCTCAAGGCAAGGCCGAAGACAAAGCATGCGCACCTGACGTGCTCTGGGCAGCAACAATGGAACCACCCCTCCATCGGACGGCGACGACAATACCCTCGCGCACGCATGCGAAAGGCACCTCCTCCTCCCACCCCCCCAAACCCTTCTTCCTCCACCCCCCCCCCCCCCTACCTCCAACAATCGTCGTCTCGGAATTCCGTCGCGCGACACACAGCGCCAACTCTCGCCTCGCACTGCCCCGCGTTCATTTGCATCGAATGCGCTCCACCCGCCGTGCGGCCGGTCGGGTTGACAATGAATCGGGGGGAGGCGCTGTTTCGGTGCCCTTTGACCTCGTTCGGAGGGGCGTGGGAGGGGGGATTTGGGGCGAGGGGGGCGGGGGAGGGCAGAGGCAGTCCCCTCGGAAAGGCCCTCTCTTGCAACACCATTTCTCAACGACTTAGACTCGAGGCCGCACCAGCCCGTGAAGATTCCTCCCGCATTGCTTCCCCACAATCACTTATAGTTCAGAAATCTCGGTAGTATTTAGTTAGTTTCTTGTTAGTAGAAAGAGTATTAGATGTGGTGACGTTGGCCACCCCCTCTCTCTCTTTCTTCCCCTCGTATGGACCAACGTCGGATTTCCTCCAGCCCCCAACTCCCTGACCCCTAAACATCGGAGGTAGGTGGTTTTCATTGGATGTTGGTAGCTTGTACATGCATAGGTGTCGAAGGGTTTTTCTTGGGCTGTGAATTAATGTGTGTGCGTGTGTGTGTTTCTCAGGCTTTGGAGTGGCGATGGGTCATCGCGACTGACGGCGAAGGAGGGAAAAGTACGCGATTGTTTTCCATTGGCATAAACCACGATCTTATAACTACAGGTCTGGTCACTCGGTCGCAGAGATCTACATCTACATGCTACCCCGCAAGCCGCCTCAATAGGCGTGTGGCGGGGGGTGTTAGGACACCAGCCGTTTACCTATAAAAAGGAAACGCTCTAATGAAATTACGCCTAGCATTTATTAAAGTCCCTTATTGTTCGGGGGAAAAACGAATTCCCGTACCTATCCGTTCGGTAAAATATCTATCTTAATTTATCGTTTCTGTCGGACCTGGAAATATAGTGGGGTTCTAATATGATGTTCTCCGTGTCGCTCTGAAAGATATCTATTCTCAATTTTTCAAGCAATCTAAGCCTAGCTGGTCTCCTATGGTGATGGTCTCCTCCTCAGAGATGGTCTCCTATGTGAAACTGTAGTTACTCGGTTGATCGTTAGTGGCGCAGGCAGTCCTTAAGGGTTAATAATTCAGGCAAACACATACGTTGGAACAGCTTGGGTCATGTTCGTTAGCGTCAGACGATATTTCTCTCACATTGGATACCTCCGAACTCAGAAGATTTCATTTAAATGAGAACTCAAAGGTTTTTAAAGCTGAAGAACAATCGCGTTAACCACATTTCTTATCTGTAAGGCGCTCCACGTGCCACTTTTGGCTCGTTCAATGATTTAGATTTGGAATGGGAAATTTTTTTTTTGCTTCATGACCTTGTGCTTTAATCATTTTTCATTTATTTTATGGATGATTGTATTTACATTGTTTCACAAATATTTTCCAAAATATTTCGCATAAAATTTCACACTCAACGCCAAACGGCCCCCCCCTGCCACACACCCCTGAGGTGGCTTGCAGGGTATTTTGTAGATGAAACGTATCAATTCTGGCACATCAGGCGTTACGACCTTCATAGCATAATATAAAACTACTTATTTAATTAAAAACTTCATAAAACGTCCTGTTGTACTGTCAGCAAGTTTTGATAAGTCGAAAAAAATGTACCCCTTTAACGCTCTTTATTCTGTCCGATAGGCCTTCGGTGTCAGTCGTGGGCAATTGTAGGGTCAAACATATACCTATCGGCCCAGAAGAAATACCAGCAGTGAGAAACGCGCTCTCAGACGAGCCCGATATTTCTTTAATGGGATTGCACAGCGAGCAGGGCTGCATATGCGAAATTTGTCATTTTTGGGAGAAAGTGCATCCGCATTGTTTTCTCAAGCGAATCGCCAACCATTCCTTTACTATTACATCTGAAACGCAGAACTAGAGACGTGTCAAATTCATGGGCCAAATTCAGATAAAGGTTCAAATTGTGGCTCTTAATTTTTATTTTGTTAACAAAGCATCTGATTTGGAACACTGGTCGTGGAGGTGATGCATGTTGGAAGTGATGCAAGGAAAAATCAAGCAAATCTTGTGGTTAATGCTCCCAAATGATAATAATTATGTTGAAGATCAACTCGGTGATAGGGAAGGCAGGTCCACTATCCTGGCTCCTCATGTTGTCACGATATTGTGGAGATTAGTGATCAGATTTAACCTTAAAGCTCATAGGGACACGAAGTGGAGAATATGTATCAGATTTATTTCCTCACTTGAGTAAGAATGACGTGGGATCTCGAGATGTCTGGTTGAGTAACAATCTTGTTATGAAACTCAGGGGTCCATATTTGAATAAGAGGAAAATTTTGCATTCTGTAATTTTTTCACATCTTATGTCTGAGCTGAAAAATTCAAAATGGATGCAAACAATGGATAGCACTCCATGTCAATTCAATCAGGCCATAAAACAACTTCTTAGATTTCCGCAACATTTCCTGTGGGCAGATTCCTTTTTGAGGAAAGAAACTGGTTAAAATTTAGATTCCCAGGTGTAGTAGCGCGTAAAACATGGGCGTTTGAAATTTGTGTGATGCCTTTTGGCTATCGTTGCCCGCAATAACTGCCCTTTAACTCCTTTTTGCGTACGACATCGCACTCCTCACAATATTTATCACGAACAAAATGCTTCGTTTAAAGAACAAAATCTATTCGTTGAATTGCTTTCTGCCACTTCGGTGTTAAATCTTCGTCACTAGGCACGCCAAACACAAATTATCAACACGCTAGCTGAAGTACTCGGCTTCACTTGGACAACAACTAATTATCGGTTAGGTGTAGTCGTAAGAAATTCATGGAAACTGAAAAACAGAATCTGGAATAAATAGAACGTAAAAATGTTCTTCCTTAATAATAATAACTAGGTAACCCGTGCGAAACTTTCGCACTTTCACTCAATCAGGGAATAAGTATGTTAAGGAAACGGTGTAATTGGGTTTTAAATAGAGAAGAAGGTGTATCATAAAGTACTTTCTTTATACTTGTTTTCTTGCGAAAATATACAAAAGATATGAATACAATACAGACAAGAGAGTTTATCGAAACTTTTAAGTCAAATTAATGGGTGATTAGTGAAATTTGAGATTGTGATGGTATTTTTCGTCAGAAGCCGGTGATTGAACGTTTAAAATGATACCTCATTTATCACTGTAGGTGGAGTATTAACGGAGCATATACGGTATGACAGAAAGAGACCTTTCTGTAAAAATATATATGATAGCTTAAAATCAGTCATAACATTATTCATCGATAACATATTTTGTCAAAATGGTTATTGAATAGATATGAAATTGGCTGTCAAATGAAAACCATATAACATCATTAGGTGCAACGGCCTCACACCTGAACCGCTCCTCAAATTAAGACCCAGAATGTTGGATCCTCATGCCCTAAAACAATTGCGTACCGTAAATTGATGTGTAAAATAGATGATCAGCAATAAAACCCTTCTAGCCTCGACTTTGGGACCTTGGGTGCGATAGACGGTGCTTCTTGAATGATTGTGGATGCACTACGGTCAATCGCTTGTAATATCCGCAATGCCCCAGCCGAAGTGTATTGCTGATAACTCAGATGGAGTACATGATTGAATAATGGAAAATGAGAACCCAATGAGGGGCCGCGGGGGCTTCTGGGAACTCATGACGGCGATCCTGCTAACTCTCGAGGGCTAAGGTCTTCTTCCCCACTGCCAACGTAATTTTCCAGTGACTACGACGTTAGGCACGAAGTTCATCTACGTGAAGAAAACACAAGTGCATCAAGGTCTATATCTGGGCCCCACCACCGGAAATTTAAGCTCTGCTAAAACTGCAAAGAATTCTCCAACAGTGCACAAAATCCTAGATGAGCAACATTCTGAAAACGTCCGAGCCCTAGGGTCTATCAAGGCCCTTTACTTCTGAGATATCCGACCTCTTCATAGCGTCAAAGGTTTAGCAAATATATTTTTAACAATGCGCAAAATTCTGGTGCAGCAATTTTCTGCAATAACCCAAAGGCCCTCTTTGGGGCCCTGTGGCGTTTTGCCTCCTTAAGATTTGTCACTAGTTTACAAAGAATCAGTGTGCAAAATTTGATAGAAATTGATAGAAAATTATCGAAGCCTTTGAAGAACTGACAGACACACGCACACACAAAATATAATATTTAGTTATATTTAAATTAAGTTAAACTCCAATTTTACATGATGTTGCGTGTTCTCAAAAGATTTACTAATGAAGAGTAACGCTATATAATAAGCAAACGTACAGATAGGTAGTAGTTTTCAATATTGCAAGCAATGTCATTAGCATACTTGAAAAAAAGAATTTGGCCCATAGATACTCTTAACTTGGCTTAATAGCCTTACAGATGATCAGTAAGTGAAGCTGCGTTAGACAACCAAATTCTAGCTTATGTAAGAACACTAGTATGGCTACTATTCCTTTAATAATGAAAAGCATTTTATGATAATGTTAATGTATAATATTTAATATATGAAATTATTATCTCGCAGAGCGATGTAATTGGGGTGGGTTGACACATGCCCTTCCGACATATCTAAGGCCAATTCGCTCTTCTATGTTCTTCAGGAAAGCGAATATCCGGAAACATTTGCCGGAGCTATTAGAGTAATTTGGTGCACTGAACTCTCCCATTTTAATTTCCAGGTATTAAATTGTTTCTTCTCAATCAATTTAATGTGTGGCTCAAATCAATTTATTTCTCAAAACGTCACTGCTCCCAATGCAAGGCTATGGATATTTCAGCGAGTGATAGCCAGAAAATGGCGGAATGCGACGACTTGACTGCGTGTTTGTAGTTGTGTAGTCGCTTTGTAGAGGAATCTGTCTCAGTCAATACAAAAAAGTCAATTTGCACAAGCCTTACGTGTCAAATTGACTCTCAGTGAGCATGGAGCGTTCAAGAAAAACGCGAAGGTCAATGTCGTTAGACTAAGGAGACGCCGCGTGGACCGACTTTTTAAAGTGAAAGCACTTTTTCCGGACGTACAAAGACGAAGAAATAAAGGTGATCCTCAAAGATGCAGTTTCAAGAGTTTCTATGGCCTGTCGCAACAACATGTATCGGAATTGTGAAGGATCTGATGTTTTCCCGGCGTATTAATACTAAAGAAAGTTTACCAGGTGTAAGTATTTCGGGTGTACTACAGAGTCATGCGCTCCGTCTCTGCCGACGAAGTCGAAGAACGACTGGCCCTTCTTCATCTTAAGCCCTTTAAGATGATGGGCCAGTCGTTCTTCGACTTCGTCGGCAGAGATGGAGCGCATGACTCTGTAAAGGGCTTAAGATGAAGAAGGGC
The DNA here is from genome assembly GCA_963573305.1 of Pyrrhosoma nymphula. Lineage (NCBI taxonomy): Eukaryota > Metazoa > Arthropoda > Insecta > Odonata > Coenagrionidae > Pyrrhosoma > Pyrrhosoma nymphula. The sequence continues at coordinate 8,110,796 of OY754337.1, forward strand.
CAGTCGTTCTTCAACTTCGTCGGCAGAGATAGAGCGCAAGACTCTGTAGTACACCCGAAATACTTACACCTGGTAAACTTTCTTTAGTATTAGAGACCCTGCCCGGTGGGAGGCCCTTTCTTCCACAGATTTCACTTTCATTCATGGGATAGGAATCACTGTCAGGCCGTCGAGTATAATTTTAGCTGAACCTTTTTGGTATGTTAGAAACCGATCTATTTTCTGACGATATCAGAAGCATTTTGCAAAGCCGTACATGCGCAACGGCAGATTATATAAAACAGTATAGGGTTAGGGCGATATATTGCACAAAGGGCAGGTCAAAATGTACCTTATTCCCTGAACGACTTGAGGCCGTCAAAGTTGGCGTTAAGACTTATTGTTAGTTCATGGGCAAGGGCCTAGCCACGTTGAAACACCGGTTCCCATCAGAACACCGAAGTTAAGCAACGTTGGGCCCGGACGGTGGTTGGATGGGTGACCCTCCTCCATACCTCAACCAGGCATGGATGGAGAGATGATACTCCCTCCATACCTATACCGGCAGGCCTGAGAGGCCAGGCCAGGCCAAACCGGGCCGGTTGGAGGGAGGACATCCTCTATACCTGGTACTGGGGTGAGGCAGGGGGAGGCCAATCCTCCATACCTCTACCGAGGTGCTCTTGTCCCCTGTCTGCAAGTGGCAGACAGGCATGGGGTTGGCACAATGGACCAAGAAAGGTCTAAGTGCCCGGGCTCCTGACGAAGGCCCCCCCAACAACAATCTATCTATCTATTGTTAGTTCATAGGTCGTTTGACCGGTAGTGTGTGTAATTGGTTGATTTGCTGTAAATTCTTTTCATTTATACGCAAACTTTAGGTTCGTCCTGGATGCTTGCAGTATATCTCTTATATTTCTGAGCATGTACGTAGTTACATAATGCATTATCACTGGCAGGTCCTAAAACTGTTGCTGAGTATAGTAAACAGCCTGTGTGGTGAAATTTCCCCCCTGCCGTACACACCCGTAGTGTGGCTTAAAAATCACAATGCAGATTGCAATGAAGATGCGATTCATGCTGCTGTTCAATTTGCAATTGCGCACGTCACTCGAGGATTAGGATCGCAGTCGCATTATCTTCCCGGACGACTCAATGTCTTTCGCTCCACACAGATTACATAATAAAGCCTGACAGCACTCTTTCCCTCTCTTTCTCCCCCTCTTTCCTCCCCTCCCTGCTTCATTTTTCAACCCCGCCCCAACATGCTTCCTCCTCCTGTTCCGTTGGCTGCGGTGACATGTTTCCCATCCGTGTAAGGAAAAGCGGGTAGTCTGTTTGCAGAGATAACAACCCCCTCTGTCGACCGAGATATTCCGGGTGATTTAAATTGCCCCCCCCCCCTAACCACAAGTAAACATCTCCACCACCCTTTTCTGATCTTAAGCGGAAACTCGGCTTGGGCCATTCAGTTACTAAGTTGCTCATCAGAGGGAACACCTGTGCTGCGATCGCGTGACAAATTGACGCGTCGCCGCCACATTGAGGGCCATTTTAGTATTACAGCCACAGTCTAAATACACAGCCGCGTCAAGCCATGTTTTTTTCCCTAGGAAGATATATATGCAGCGCGCCGAAGCATGCTCCTCTAGTGGCGATTACTACAATTACCAAACGTCGTACATGAAGCTAATTTTTGTTCATTCTGTTCAAAATTTACGTTTATTTTAAAGTTTTGTTTTTTGTGGGTTTTGCTTTTTGACGACGGCATTGTTGTCATTCTCTTCAAATTATCGCGATCTCGTTCTGAGTATCGATGTCACCCTATCATAAGCGGAATGAATGATCCGTGAAATGGATCCGATGGAGCTCGAAGAAACGGTAAAACTCACTACGGTTTTTGAAACGGTTTTTTTTACCCAGTCAACCACTGATTTTTTATGAAATGTTATATATATATATATATATTATAAATGACGTGATGATATAACAGGAAAGCCCAAATTCGAATATTTCTGACTAGAGGAGCCACAGAGAAATTTAACGTTGATTCGCACATTTGTTTCATATCAGAAATCTATATTATTAGCAGCCTCAAGTACTTTATATACCTTTAACTTTTATAGATAGAGATACCATGATTGTTAAATGTCAAAATAACAAAGCCCTATTGAAAATGCCCCACTGGTTTCCTATAGGAATTATGTGAATTCCTATAGGAATTACAGTTTCCTACAGGAACGATGAAGCTTCCTATAGGAACAATAAATTTCCTATAGGAATGAGAAATTTTCCTATAGGACGAATATTTTCCTATAGGAACGAGGAATTTTCCTATAGGACGAATATTTTCCTATAGGAACAAGAAATTTCCTATAGGAACAAAACATTTTCCTATAGGAATGAGAAATTTTCCTATAGGACGACTATATTTTCCTATAGGAACGAGAAATTTTCCTATAGGACGAATATTTTCCTATAGGAACGAGAAATTTCCTATAGGAACGAGAAATTTTCCTATAGGACGAATATTTTCCTATAGGAACGAGAAATATTCCTATTGGACGAATATTTTCCTATAAGAACGAGAAATTTCCTATAGCACGAATATTTTCCTATAGGAATGAGAAAATAACCCTCTAATTATGAGAAATTTTCCTATAGCATGAATATTTGACAATGGAAAAAGGTTTCCTATAGGAATTAGCAATATTTCTATAGCACAAATATTTATTATAGGTACATTAAGAATGTTTCCCATAGTGCGAAAAATTCTAATTAATTCGAAATTAAAAAAAGAAAACATTTCATTTTATCAATGGTTCTGCATTCTCACAAATATAATGCATACATCACCATACAAGACAAGTTTTTACAATATTTCATTTATAATTAAAACATTATTGTCAATAAAATATTTTTAAGAAAAAATTAGAAATTCATTAAAAAATGGTTCACCGGTATTGAACTCGTCAGTTCCATTCCAATTCCAGTGTAACGCAAACTATATCTGGCATAACACATGAAGTTCTTCTCCCTTTGTCAATAGTCCGGCGTTTTACACGGGGCACGTACAATCTGATGTAAGTACGAACGTGCATTTAAAATTGCATGGTGTCGTGTTTACAGGATGCATTACCCGCGCGGGTAGATGCGTGAATATACAATCACCATCAAATTTTCACGGTGTAAACACTCCAAATTGCACAAATGCGTTGATGCGTGGACAGAAAATAGCCCGTTCTAATTTGGTGAATGTGTTCACGCATCTGTCCAGCCACGTACTTGCGCGGGTAAATGCATCGTGTAAACACGGTAAGCCATGAATTGCATGAACGCATGCGTGAATGCATGAACGCGAGGTAGCAAAATAGCTTATGCTCTAATTCGAAAATGATTGCACGCCCGATTGAGAAAAAATACAGTTTGAAGTTGTGCAATTTCGTGCCCGAGTAAAACGGCCTTATGACTCTGTAGGTGTGCAGCAATCCTCTTTCTCTCTCTCAACTTTGAGTTCATTTGAGTTCTTTATTCACAAAATACACTACCCCTGAAATTGATTCAGGTAATATATATATTGATTGTTTGGGCAAATTCACGGTATTTGGACTGTAGCGTCCAGTAATTCCCGTCAAGTACTGTACCGCTTTTTTTTTCTGCGTAATCTTAGAATGCCAAAGTTATACTAATGAGATCGCTCTCTCATCAACTCAGTTAGTTGGTGTAATGGTCAGAGTCGGCGACTCGTGAACTGAAGGTTCCCGGATCTATTCCTAACGGTGGAGTTTTTTTTAAGGTTATGTATATGAGACTATTTTCCTATGGGGAAATTATTTCCTATGGGGGATAAATTTACAACAGGAAATTTATTTCCTATAGGAAAATTATTTTCCCCTATAGAAATTATCCTATAGGGGAAAATTATTTATTAAAAATTTCCTATAGGAAATTTACAACAGGAAAATTATTTCCTATAGGAAAAAATTTCCTATAGGAAAAAATTTCCTATAGGAAAATTTCGAGTTCTCATTGTCAAATTACTGTGGGAAAAAAATTCCTATAGGGCATTTTCAATAGGGAGTTTTAACCTGACAAAGACCCTAAGAAGTAAGTTTTTCACCTCTAAACAGCATTTTTCAAGAAAGAGCATTTTTTTCTTGGCGAATCACATTCGCTACAGATATACAACATTTTTGTATGAACAGCCCAATTAATTTTACTCATCAATATTAAATAATATTCTGGTGCTGGAATAATATTTAGAACAAGTAGTGGAAACTGAGTGAAAAACTGTCATCAATAACACGAAATGGTAGACATGGAGACGTAAGAAACAAAACCTTAGGATCTTGTTGTGGCGCAGGTATACATGCCATCATGACGTTACAAAGATAACGAAGTAGAAGACAAGGTGCGATGGAATAGAAATGATATAGAATGTGAAAGGGGTTTGAGTCTTGTTTTTTATTGGAGAATGGAATGCGGTTGTGGGATAAGGCCAAGAAAGTAAGACAGTTGGAAAATATGGTTTGTGAAAACGGAAGGATAATGAAGTCTGATTGAGTTCTGTCCACAAAAATGTGAAAAATGTCATTAATATCGAATGTTACATTGCAACCTCCCGCGGATAAGTTACACATGGAAAATGATAGGAGACGGAAAAAAATATGTCAAATTGATAGCATATTAGTGCAACAGCGATTTATGAATCAAGGAAAAGACTGCAAGAGGTACCCAGGTTAAGGTTCACAACTTAGTCATGATGAAGGGTCAGTTTAATTTTTAAAAACAAAAACGATCAAAGAAAACTCGCTGGAAGGTGGAAAAACTTGAGTGGAAAAACTTGAGTGAAAATTTAAGAAACGGAGCACATATTGGACTATCAAAATACTCTGAAAAAAGCTGAAGAGGGTGGGAACAAAGAAAAGTTGTTCAAAAGGAGATGGCAAGAGATCAAAAAAATGAGTTCTTAATTCTGAATAAGAGGAAAAAGGGAGAATAAAAACAGAGGATCGGGAGTCATGGATTACGCAGGACGTCATAGATGGAAAAAAGGGACAAACTCAAAAGCAGGAGAAGGACAGCAGATCTATAAAATGAAAAGAAATACAATCTGCCTGAAAGTAATAGTGGCCAGAGAATAATGGACGAAAGAGCTAAGCAAAGAGATGGAAGGCAATCTCTTCCAAGGAAAAGTTGGAGCTTCTTACAGAATTGTAGATGTGTACTTTAAAGTACTTCCAATGAAAGGGAATGTCACAAGGATTAAAGAAAATAACATTATCATTGAAAATAAAGACAAAGTGAAAAGATAGAAAGAGTACCTGGAGAAACTTTACAGCGACCAACAATAGCATTTCAGGATTGTAGAGGATAAAAATACAATAGATGAAGATGAAAAAGGATAATTCAAAGATCAGAATTTGATTAAGCAGTAAAAGACATGGAAGATAGAGAGGCACCGGGAGTTGAATAAATATCCTCGCAGCTCATTAAGTGTGCAAGTGTGAGGACCTTGAAAATTCTTTACAGTTTAATGTGCGACATCTATTAAACCGAAACAATACCAATGGAATTAAAAAAGATTTTAATCATCACTATCCCAAAAATGAAAGGATCTGAAAGCTGCGAAGGCTTCAGATTAATTAGCCTTACATGCGTTAAAATATTTGACCAAAAATCTGCAGGGATGGATCAAAAGATGGAGTAATTCCTGGAATAGGAACAATTTGGTTTCAGAAAAAGAAGGGGATCGCTAGAGGTCAATTTAGTCTTAAGATTTATGTGATGTGGGTTAGAAAAGAGTTCTGACTATACTGAAGAGTTTATGAGCGCCACTTAATAATAGAAAAATAGTATGCAGACTATAAAAAGAACAGCTGGGCAATGATTAAACGTGGAGGTGATGCGGAAGTGAGGCAAGGAGTACATGAGAGGGATCTGCTTTGTCTCCCATCACACCTCTCCTTTTCGGGGTTGGTAGGGTCAAAGACCTTAGTTATTGCTGTTAGGCCTAGAAAATTGGTTGATAATTTCCTCCATGATGTCATATCCTTACTACCCACTTTCGCTTCCCTTACAATCATGCATTGCTTCATCACTATCTCCTATTCTTAAGATTCCTATTATTACTCCTCCTTAGATTCTCATCAACCACATTCACATTCCATGACTTCGGAGGTCTACCTCTTCTTCTCATGCCATTCACTCTCGCATATCCGTTTCGCTATTCGACTCTCTCCCGTTCTCTCTACGTGGCCAAACCAACGAAGGACTCCTTTTTAAAATATATTTTGCCCTTTACTGGAGCATCCAATCCTTATTCTTACATCAACCGCTCATTCCTTACCCTATATCCTGCTTTTGCCGCGACTAATTCTCATTTACCCTATTTCCACAGTACTTAGCCTGCTCTTATGCTTATCCTGACTCATCCAGGTTTCGCTGCGATATAATAACGTGGAGAGGGTAACACTTATTGTTAGTACACTGCGATTTTTGCTTCCCTAAACACTTATTCCTAGTCATGCTCCGCACACTACTGACGAATATCCTACCGGCATGCACACGTCTTATAATATCTTTATCTATCCTTCCATCTTCCGCACACACTCGCCCAAGATACACAAACTCGTCCACTTCAATGTTTTCACCATTTACCCTGATCATTCAATCATCTTTGCAATTTTCCTTATTAAAATCCACTACATTGGTCCTCGACGCATTTACCCACAAATCCATTCTTCTTGTTACTCCACAAAATTAATTATAGAGGTCCTGTAGTTCCTGATGTGTCTCATACAGTATCACTGCGTCGTCTGCGTGCAATGAAACTCGCTCGTTTGCATCTCCAACCATTACACCGATGTTATCCGTACACGCATCACATTCATAAAAACATTGAACAGCCACAGTGACAGTCCCTGCTGTATGCCCGGTTTTATTTCAAACCAGTCTTACAAGACCCAATTACTTCTGGCACTTGCCTTACTGTTATTATACATCACCTACATAGCGTTCAGTTTCTGCTCATTTACTCCATAGTCCTTCAAAATATTCCACTTACTTTCTATTTAACTTCTCGTATTCCTTCTCTAAAACCACAAATGCACAATATGCATTCTTTTGGACGCCCATACAATCCTTTAACACTTGTTGAAGTGTGAACAGCTGATCTTTACATCCTCTCCCTGCCATAAATCCACACTGTAACCTCATATTTTGTCAACTACCATCATCCGCACCCTTTCTGTCATAATGTCACCGTCCACTTTTCCCATTATACTGAATTAACCCACAGAGGGCGCAAGGCGAATAGTTACGGGAGAGGTCGCGCGGCGTCTCACAGACGCCATTGAGTTTTTCAAGCCTTACAATAGACGCCTTATATTTCAGCACCAGTTTTTTATACAACCACTCTTTGGGATTAATATGTCATAGTAAAAGACAAAATTCATTTTACTTTTCTTTATTATTAACCCATTTTTATCATTTTTTTATATGGTTTTTCAAAACTCCAGAGATTAGCAGTCAAAGCACACCATGTTGGCGTTTTCTAAACAATTATTACTTATACATATCTTACATTTGTACTTTGTGTATCTATTTTTACTACGCCCGCATTTGAGACATCTTCCTCTTTTTACAGTGGTAATTCTTTATCCGATTGCCAGACGGTAGATGTGCTAGGACATATTTGTTCAATTTTTAGCCTTAATTCTCGGGGTAGAGAAGAGCACTGTTTCCGGTCTGTAAATAACCCATCGATAATTCTGGGGATAATGAAATCAAGAATCCACTCTGAATATTTGAGAGAGGACTTACATTGCTACGGAAAATTATTTGAGCATTTATTCCAGCAACGTTCATCATACTATAAAAAACAACCATTGGCCATGTATTTGTTTTTCTTGATACATCGTATGAGCCGCAGAGCTGGTCGACAGTATCAACGCCTGACTGTGTTAGATTATAAAATTCAATTATATCTGGTTTATATCTATTAGAGCTATCTGTCATAGCGTCATTATGCATAGTTGATATAAGCAACACATTTTTATTTTTCTTTGGCGCATAGGATTCTAATGTGCATTCCTTTTCAAACCCAAATAAACTAGATTCTGTTGCTCTAGATTTTGTCTCAACAAAACAAGGTGGAATCTCTTTTATTTTTTCTTATAGTCTCAACAACAGTAATGTTCTTTTTTAGTATATACTCGGCTAATTCTATGCTAGTAAACAATTGTCAAGTGTAATGTTTCTTCCCGACCCAGATATTTGAGAACTTAACCTTTTGACGACATCAATTGGGTTGTTACTGACGTTAAAAGGGCCCAAAGGTTTCTTGCCGACGTATATTTCAAGGTGAAGGTACAGCACACTCGGGAATCCACCAATGCAAAAATTTTAATGCCGTACTTTTTTGGCTTGCTCGGGATTTATTGTCTAAAATGACATCTACCACGAAATCCCTCCAATTTCTCGTCAATTGTACAGTATTCTCCAACACTATAATGTGTTTGGCAATTATTTACAAACTTCTTAAATACATCTCTAATAGGAGCAAAATTGTTTACTCTTTTCCTCTCCTCTCTAGAATTATTTTCGTCAAACCTCAAACAATAGATCAAAAACTTGAACTGCTTCTCAAAGAACACTAGACGACATAATTCGATACCCGTTCCGTCCGCAGACCAAATATTGGTGATATTTGCTCTATTTGCTTCTATTGCCCCACACAAACACCAAACAGAGCCTTGATTTTTAAAGCATAGGTCGGCCTCGCATCTCTTTCTCTGCAATAATGTTGCTGAATCTTTGAAATTTTGATTTTACATTCTACGATAGTGTAAATAATTTCACTGTCAAAAAATAACTCCCAGCATTTTTTTTGGATATTTAGCTTCTTTTGCTACGCCTATTACAGCCAGGAATTAAATCACAATGTTATGTCAACGCGTTCGAACATTCTTCGTAGGGGTGACTTTTATACCACCGCGATATTTTGTATCTTCCAATGAAATGTGTGCCCACTAAGTTGCAGTATGCATCTTCAGAGTTCACACCACTGTCACTTATTTCTTGCTCTGTGTCTATATTCTCTGTAATTTCTTCCACGGCATCGTATTCAGAATCACTGGACTCGTCCGAAACATCTGTTTCCCTATCATGCCATTGTTCCACTACTTTTTTTTCCTTCTCAACTGTGGGGTCGTTTTTCTCTATTATAGCCTACAAAAGTAGTGATGTTATTTTCAGTGTAAAGCACCGAACAAAATTACCATAATTGTTATAATTAATGTATGTATAAATAAAAATATTAGGAAATAATATTCACCTGAAAGAAGTAACTAACATCCAGTGACTTTCATGCAAATACCGGAAAAGCAGAAGAGATAATTTTCCAGAATCGGTACAATAAACAATTTGAACTGCTTCTTCAAAAGATCAAACATATTTATTGAAAATTATTGCACGGAAATATCCTGTTGCACTGCTACACATAGGAACAATTGAAAACTTTGAGGCTAGACAGCGACCACTCACCTCTATTCCTCAACGGAAACTAGATATTATACCAGTCACTTTCAGATACACAACGTTGTACACAAGCTGTTGCGTGTTACCCATGCAAGTAACTTACTTCTTTAGTAAGTAACTTACGCCCATACTTCAGTATTTAATTGTGTATCCTATCTGCGCCTTCAGCATTCCCATTTTTTATTATTCTCACTGCCGTCGTCGTAACGACCTGATTCTCACTGGTTCCCTTTTCCATACTTACATGCTCGCATACTAAGAGACAAGGCTCAGTATCGCCACCTGCACCATTGTTGTATAACTCATCGGAATACTTCCTCCAAGAGTCCCTGACGCTGATTTCATCCCACTTGATTTCGCCACCTTTGTTCTTTATTGCATTCATTCCCCTGCCCTTGCCTCCTCGCGTTGCCCTTTTTGCCCATTACGAAAACATTTTTATGGCCTTCAAAATCCCTTGGCAATTTTTTTTAGCTTCATCCGCGCGCATTCTTTCACTTTTCTGATAAATGTATTTGGTGCACGATCTACAATGACGGGTGAACAATTACGGCTGCCGAGGAAAAGAAATGGGAGGTAATGGAGATGGGTTGCTGTCGAAAAATGATGAAGGTCACCAAGATAAATGAGGAATGAAAAAATCACCAAGGAAGAAGTCCTCGGAAGAGTCGGAGAAAAATAAGCAAAATGAAAGCTGTAAGAAGAGGAGACAAACTTGTTGGGCACATCTGTGACACAATTGAATATTGAAAAAATTAATGGAATGAGAAATGAATGGGAAGAATTACTCGGAAAGTACTAGAATAGAATATATCAGGACGTCAAAAAGAAAATCTACGTAAAAATGAAGTTGCTAGAGCGGTAGGAAAGTGAAGCGGAGGAGGAATCCAATCTTCGGATTGATGACTGCTGATGATGATGGGGTCTTGAAGGATATTTTTGATTTTGTGGGTGCCTGAGAGAACTGTGGAAACAAGGTGCAGACTGCCTAGTTGTTGTGGTAAGATTCATGGGTAGTATTTAGCAGTGGGCGGCAAGATTGTATTTAAAAGAGGCTTATCAGGGTATCCGCATTCTCGGTTGGAGTGATAGAGATTATCTGTATATTTGTGTAAGGAGGGGGCGTTTTCGCAGATGCGGTGACCGCGGACAGATAGGGAATATGGAATGGGAGCAAGACCAGTTCTCATTCATTCGTACACTTTTCACATGCAATAATACAATAAATACATAAGTGCGATATTCCACAGAGGAAAAATCATTCGCCTTGACCGGGATTCGAACCCGGATACCTCGATTTCGCGCCGAGGGCTTTAACCAGTTAAGCTACCGAGGCGTCTTTCTCCCATGTGGATTATTTGGTTGGTTTTTTGGAGCATGGTGGTATTATGTGCACTTGCGGGTGACTCCGTAAAGATAAATACCGTGGATAGTCCCGGTATCCTCAAAATTAGCAATAAATACAGTTTATATTATCTAAGCAATATTAATTTTCCTTTCAACTATCTAAATCAATAAATAGTTTCCTTTCCACATGGATCAGGTTTCAAAAATACGGACGGAAACATTGGAAAATTATTCGGATGAAAAGAGTAAAGTGATTGTATAGTTCGGGCCTTCCGCTCAGCCTCGACGATGGACCTCAATTTCTGCTCCAGAGGGAAACGATCGGTAGGGGAAGTGACATAATAACCGACCATGGCCCCTCGTCCCCCCACCCACCCTCCCATCAACCTTATTTCTCTGTTCCCCTTACGTGGCTCATTTTGCAGTCGTGGGATCACATAATAGGCTCGCTTCGATCGCCACCCCTCGCTCTGTGTGCCCGCAGAGGTGCGTGCCCTCTTACATTAGACCCGCCGCTCTCTTTTTATCCTCACGGGGCAGAATGGAGCACACCCCCGTCGCTCATCCTGGAGAGAATAATGCATCACGTCAAGTGTACTCGAGGCGAGGCGAGTATCCGTGCGCCTCTCTCCTCTTCCTCTCGCCACTCTGTCTCGTCGCCTCGCGCAGAACCTCACGTCTCCACACTTCCACCACCTCGTCTTGAAGTCGACCTCATTGAAGTGCACCTGGGACCTACAACCAACCCCCACTCTCCTCTAAGGGGTGTCAGGGGGAGGACGAAGGCTTTCAATGTTCACGGCTGACCCTGCATGTGCCCCCAGTTTGGAGGGTGGAGTCCCCATCAGGAGGCGGGGGTGAATAACATCCACATGCACCGGAGAAACCATCTAGACGCTAAGACGGAAGTTCGGCTAAGGACACCCTCACGGAATAATCAAGGATGCGACGAGGGTGTAAGACTTCCGGAAGACTTTCAGAGTGCAATGATTGCGATATCGAAGAAGACAAGGACTGAGAACTTGTACCGTGCAAAGCACCAAAAGATTTCGTAAAAACCAAAGTATTGCTATTTTTGATATAAAAACACAACCACTTCATGATAAATTTACTCTACTTAAATCTACAAATGAATTTTCATTTACAAAAAACTACACATTTTCGCAGCTCATTGTTTATGGTATTCAGGGTTTTGGTTCTGCGATTAATTATTTAGTATTAGGCAACAGTTTCGCCGTGCTATGCGGCCGCCTTCGTCGGGCTTACTGAGATTTCAACCACTTGGACGTGCTCCTGCTTCGTTGGGCTTAAAAGCCCAACGAAGCACGAGCCCAACGAAGCCGGCAGCATAGCACGGCGAAACTGTTGCCTAATACTAAATAATTAATTACAGAACCAAAAGCCTGAATACTACAAAATACTAAAATTGCAAGTCTCCAGCTGTCACGGCAAAGCCGTTACTGGGTTAAGGCTGGAACACAATCAACGTTAGCGTGTGACGGGAACCGTGAACCGTATTACGTGGGACGGGAAATTTCAACCACCGGACACAATCGACGTCACGGTGCACCTCCCGTGAAAATTGACTGTCGTAAGCGCAACGGCGAATTCGGGATATTTTAAGGTAAACTGTGAGCCAAAAATACCGTTTATCTTGTATTCACGCATTTATAGACACTAAGCAGCGTGGCACTGACTCTTGGTTAAGAAGATGGCTGGAGAAACTCGCGAAATATTTTGAAAGCTTCAAATAAAAGCTAAATATGGACTGGACGTCCGCCATTTTCTCAATTTGTGTCTTCTGACTTCTGTGGTCCTGATTGGTTCTCCGTGTACGGGAAACGTGGAGAGATGAAAGTTGCCCATCTCTCACGTACACGTACTCCCGGGACACGTTGGCTGTGTCCGTCCCCGGTACTTTCCCGTTAGCCATCTCTACACGTATTCCCGTCAACGGCTCGCGTCACACGTTAACGTTGATTGTGTCCCAGCCTTTAGAGGAAAACGCCTGAAAAAAAGCTTCTTAGCCCGGTATAGAGGTACATACCTCAACCGAGAAAAAGGGAAATATTGAAGTTATTGAGTCTTGCGTGGAAACCAGCCTTGAGATCAAAGAAAAAAGTTATAAAAGTTTCGTCACTCTTAGCTTTCGGGAACCCGTGCCCCAAGGACCCTAAATACTTTCGGAATAAATATGCGTTTTTCGGGCGGGAAAAGCGCTCTTCCGTTGTAAAACGCAATAGAAGAAAATATGTCCATGTCGTCCTTGTGGGGTTAGGTAAGGTGAATGGGCTCTGAGGGAAGATCTCGGAGCTAAAAATGAATGTGGTTAAAGCGAAAACTTTCTTTTTCATAATGTAGAACCAAAAAAGAAAAGCGCCTGAGTTCATCTATTGAATGGTTTTTGGCGCCAAGTATCGGGATTTATTACTGTTTAAGTATGTATTGGTGACTTTTCTATCATTGTAATACCCCCCCTGTTGGAAAACCAGTTTATTTCACTAGTCTCAGGCTACTTTGTGGACCTTAATATTCGTCAACCTGATGCAAATGAACGACCATGTAGTATTTGGAGGTTATTTTAAACTCTTTGAGTACACAAAAAGGGAGGAATCAGGCAAGATGTTATGGAATATGAACATATTAAGAACTAAGACGATGCAATTTTCCACTGATAAACATTTGTTAATGGACCCGGGTTTCGATGCACTGTATCTGATGATGATGCAGTGCATTGAAACCCGGGTCGATTGAAACATTTTTATCTGTGGAAAATTGCATCGTCTTAGTTATTAATCTTTGAGTACAATACAAAGAACCCACTCCTGATTCCAGGCACCCCAAACACGCACATACCATCCTCGGACGTCTCCTCATGGCCTCGCCCTTCCTTTTTAAAGTCGCCGTTTCAAACTATCAAACTCACATCATACTCCATTCAAGACTCTTTGATAAAGCTTTTTCGAATGGACATTACGTCATTTGAAACGTCATGGCAATGGACATTTTGTCTGGAAAGCCCTTGAAATGCTTCATTGCCTTCAAGTTCCTCTTTTCTGGAAAGGTTCTAATATCTCTTGAATCTTGAATGGTCTTAGCTCCCCTACCACACATCCTTGAGGTGGCTTGCGGAGTATTTTGTAGATGTAGATGAAGCGTATCAACTGATAGGGTTGGCTTTCAGACTACAGGGCGTTAGATGACCAACTTGGAGAAAGTTGCATACATCTACATCTATGAAGTACCGTGCAAGTCACCACTAGGGTGTGTGGCACGGGGTGATTACAAACCAGGCATGCAGCACTCGTCCAAGTACAAATCAGAACCTCGTACGCTCCCCCGGCCGCTAGGCGCAGGCCAAAAAGCAGTCAGGAGAACAGTGCGCAGTCCGACCAGAAACTGGGAGAGTGATACGTAAATGAACATGCAAACATGTAGAGCAATGCTATAGACACATCTAGTGGTTAATATTACTGATACTGTTAATCTATGAATGCTACGAGATCATACTTCATGCAAAGAACAAAATAAAATAATGCCGGACTAATCGACCGTTGTGAAGTGTTAGTAATGATGTTGTGTTATTAAGCACAAGTGAAAATTCTACTCTACTTGTTGAGGGTGGGAGTTTCATATGATTGATTTGTCGCAACTATTATTATCCCTTACTATACGTGGGAAAAATGACATTTTAAATACATCGATTCTGCAACCACTTTCCTTTATCTTATTTCTGTGATCGCTTCTACCGTAGTACGTTGGCTCTAGCAGTATATGTTGAACGTCCGACAAAAAAGTGTCTGCTGCAAATTTGCGCAAAAGATTTAACCTGTATTTCTCCCTTCGATCAGTTAGAGATTCCCACCCTAATTCCTTCAGAAATTCGGTAACACTGCTAAGTTTATTGTAACAATTTTTCACAAATCTTACTGCTCTCCGCTGTATTCGATCTATTTCAGAGATTAGTCCTACTTCGTAAGGGTCCCATATGCTAGCGGCGTACTCCAAGTGAGGTCTTGCGAGTGAAAAATAACATTGCTCTTTAACCTTCTCGTCGCATTTTCCCAATATTCTTTTAATAAATTCCAATTTACGACTAAGATGTCCGCAGATTTCCCGAACGTGTTTCTCTCAAGACAGGTCCTGAGTAAGGGTTACACCTAAGTATTTTACTGAATGTACATTTGATAAGCCTGTTTGATTAATTGTGTACGTTTCGTTGACCGAGTTATTCTTTTCGTAAAAAAATTCATAACAACGCACTTTTTAAAATTCAATTCTAACTGCCAAGTATTGCACCATTCATTTTTAGCATCTAGGTCTTTATGTAACGCAATCTTGTCCGACTCTTTGCCTAGATCCTTGTACAACACTGCGTCAATTGGGAAGAGGCGATTTTTGCTCGTAACAACGGTATTGATGTCATTAATATACTGAAGGAAAAATAGGGGACCGATGTCCCTTCATTGGGGTACATCTGATGTTACTTACACTGCATCTGAACTAACGCCATCTATAACTACCCTCTGTTCGTGGTCGGCTAATAACTCCCTTATCCAACATATTACGTCGTCGTGTATTCCGTAAGCTTCCAACTTAACGAATAACTTCGAATGAGGGACCTAATCGAAAGCTTTTTTAAAATGTAGAAATATTGCGTCTATTTGGACAAGTTTTTCTCCCAAGGAAAGAATGTCGTGAAGAAAGAGGGCCAACTGGGTTTCGCAAGACCTGCCTTTCCGGAATCCGTGCTGATTTTGCGTTAACAAGTTTTGACTATCCAAGTCCCCATAATCAAACTGTCAATTATATGTTCCAATATCTTGCACGATATAGACGTAAGGGAAATTGGTCTTTAGTTACTGGGCTCTTCCTTATCACCGCTTTTAAATATTGGTGTAACGTTCGCGATTTTCCAATCGTAAGGAACACGATGTTGTGTTAGAGATTTTTCAAATATTATTTTCAGGTACGGTGCTATTTCTGATGCAAATTCTTTATAAACTCGGGCGGGAATTTGATCGGGTGATTTTTTGGAATTAATAGATTTCAGATGACTTTCTATTCCACGACTAGTGATATTAATAGACTGCATTGGGTGCTTATATAGCCTAGGCATTGTAGGGGTGTCATTTGGAGAGCATGTTAAATAGATGCTTTGAAAAAAGGTGTTGAGGATATTTGCTTTATCAAATTTGTAGTTCGCTCTTTCTCCTATATTGTTCTTTAGTGACGTAACTGTTCATTTGCCTCCTTAAAACTCCCTCGCGTACGACCAAAATGCCTTTGGGTCATCCTCTAAATATTCGCATATAGAAGCATTTCATATTTTATACTATTGCATAAAAATAATTGTTTTATGCAATATATTCCTTTTTTTAAATGCGAGTGACGTTTTACTTTAAATGATGAAAGGTGTTAGCTATACAAAGTATATTTTGGTCTAAACTGACGATAAAATTATTATAGTGACGGAAAGAAATGAAGGACAATCTCTCACTTCATATTTTGAATTAACTTTCGTTAGCGTATTTTGACATACAATAATGATCTCTGCATTTAAATTAATTATCACTATCGTGCTTACTTATTATGAAGCGTCAACTGTTGGCACAATATTAACTTAATTGGAAAATTTCGCTCACAGAGTTTCCATGTGAGAAGGGGACTGTGTCGAAGGAAATATGACAATTTACAATTTAATTTTTTTTGCCCTCGGACGATTTTGATCAACTTTCCTCCCAACATATGATTCAATTCACATCGATATATCACTAATTTTCCACCGTATTTGGTCGTCAACTTGAATGTTCAAAGCAGCCTTTTCGCTGTAGAAGTTGATTTCGAACGGTGTATGAAATAATAGTGAAACAGGACAAAGCATCTCCTTTGCATAATTGTGAATATCTGATTATAATTAAAAATCCCACACAGGATCTCCCAACTCCAATGTGGGTTCAAGGGGCAATGCGTAAGCATTCTCATTTCTCGGAGGAAAGGGGGCGCCCCACCAGGCACCGGTGCAGGGGACTGAGGGGTAGAGTCAGAGAGAGAAAGGGAATGGTGCGGGCAGTGGTGCAGCGGTGCTGGGTGGCACCTTGAGGGGGCGCGGCTTGAAATTCGCGGGAACATATCTCAGAAACGCAAAAAGATGAATAAAAACAGACGAAATTTTGGCCCTGAAGAACTTTACTACTGCATGGTACTTAGAATATGCCGCCAGTATTTGGGATCCTTATGAGATAGGCTTGGAAACTGAGTTAGAACGCGTGCAGCGAAGATCGGGAAGATATATTAAAGGCCGTTATGATAATCTCGTTAGTGTTACTGACCTTTTGCAGCAACAGGGATGGGAAAAGCTTTCAGACCGTCGATTAAAATTTAGACTCAATTTATTATGTAAGTTCCAAACCGGTCTATTCTTGGACGACGTTGATAATATTTTACGAAATCCGACATACTACGATAGATCAGATCATGAGAGTAAAATTAGGGAACTAGACTGCAGAACGGATAGATTTAAGATGTCATTTTTCCCACGAACTATAAGGGACCATAACAACTGCCAATGAGACTTTTATCTAGGTTTGTCGTTAGGTAGTGTAGCTCTTAGTAGTAGTAGTACTCCTAATACTTGAATCCTTATCTGTTACCTAGTACATACTAACAGCACGCCTAGCATGTTTTCTACATGGGTCTTGAGTCCCTGTCCATCTGTGTAGTTGTAGAATGCATGTATATTGACGGTCACTCTCCATTTTGATTATATCTGTAGTGTAGTGGTGCATGCTTGTGAGGCTTCGCCTCGTGACAAGCATTAGCGATTTATGCCAATGCATAATTAGTCGTAGTTACACTAACTCTAGGGTATAGTGTAATGCATGTTGGTGACTACTCACCCCCTGCCACACACCCTTGAGGTGGCTTGCAGGGTATTTTGTTGATGTAGATGTTACAAGGGAAGGGCAATTTTCCTACCCTAGCATATTTAACTTCGAAGTACCTATTCCTACACCTACGTAACACCCTGCAGGCAACCTCAAAGGTATGCGGCAGGGAGTGAGTAGTCACCAACATGCATCACACTTTACACTATAGTTAGTGTAATTGCGACAATTGATGCATTTGCATGATTCGCTAATGCTTGTCACGAGGCGAAGACTCACAAGCAAGCACTACACTATATAATTGCAACCAATGTTAGAGTCACAGTTAGTATTTACGTATTTTACCACTACATAAACAGACAGAGATTCAAGAGTTAAGCGGATAAAATGTACATCGTAGGTAGCAGATATGGATACAAGTATTAGGGAGTACTCTTACTACAAAGTTACACTACCTACCGAAGCTACACTACCTATCGACAAACCTTGTTAAAAGTCTCGTTGGCAACTGTTATGGTCCATTATCGTTCGTAGAAAAATTACATTTTCAATCTGTCAGTTCTGAAGTCTAGCTCCCTAATTTTATTCTCATGATCTGATCCACCGTAGTATGTCGAATTTCGTCAAATAAAGAATATCGTCATCATCGTCGTCAAAGAATAAATCTGTTTGGAACTTACATAATAGATTGAGTCTAAATTTTAATCGTCGGTCTGAAAGCGTTTCCCATCCCAGTTGCTGCAAAAGGTCAGGAACACTAACGAGATTATCATAACGGCCTTTAACATATCTTGCCGATCTTCGCTGCACGCGTTCTAACCCGGTTTTTAAGCCTACCTCATTATGATCCCAAATACTGGCAAAATATTCCAAGTGGGGTCTAACGAGGGATAAGTAGCTGATGACCCTAACTTTATCGTTGTACTTGCCAAGTAGGTACTCTTTTATAAAATTCCAATTTACGTTTAGCTTGGCCGGTAATTTCCCGAATATGTTTACTCCACGAGAGATCATTCATCAGTTTAATTCCGAGGTATTTAACCAATTCTACAGTCCCTAATTTGCTGTTGTTTATGCAATTTCGTTTATAAGGAGAGTTTTTCCGTTTCCAAACATTCATAAAAACGCATTTTTTCAGGTTTAATTCTAGCTGCCACGTATCTCACCTCTCCTGTATTTCCTCGAGGTCCTTAGTTAGCGATTGCTTTTCATTAAGGTTACGGATTTTCCTATGCACCACTGCATTGTCTGAAAATAATCGAAGCTTACTTTTAACCTCTTTACCGACATCGTTTATGCACTAAAGGAACAGAAATGGTCCTATAACATTACCCTGTAGGGCACCTGATGTGTCTTTTACTTCAAATCCGTCTAATACAACCCTTTGCACGGGATGCTTAAGAATTCTCTAATTCAGGAAATAACGTCGTCGTCTAATCCATAGGATTTTAATTTCTTGAGTAAATTTCTATGGGAAACTTAATTAAATGCCTTTTTGAAGTCAAGAAAAATTTGGTCAACAGCTGGAACGTTATGTTCACCCGAGACTAAAATATTGTGGGCAAAAAGTGCTAGTTGGGTTTCGCAAGATCTTCCCTTTCTGAATCCGTGTTGCGTTTTTATTAACAAGTTCTGCATCTCGAGGTGTGTCTTAACTGAACTTACAATTATATGTTCAAGGATTTTGCAGTCTGTTCTTTATCACCGCTTTTGAATATGGGAGTGACATTTGTAATTTTCCAGTCAATGGGTGCTTGTGATCGTTGATAGATTTACTACATATTTTCTGCAAGTAGGTTGCAATTTCACAAACTAATTCTCTATATAAGCGGGCAGGATTTTCTTCATACCTTGGGATTTATTTGGAATTAAGGATTTTAACATATTTTCTATTCCGTGAGTGAAAATATCGATAGGCAGCATCTTTTGCTGGAAATGATCATTTACCGTGATGGATGTAATCTGCGATGACTTGGTGAACACACTTTGAAAGTAGAAGTTTAATAAATTGACTTTTTCCAAACTACTTGCTAATAATTTGCCATTTTCATTTCGTAGTGGATTAACTGCTGATCTATTGCCTTGAACTTCCCTTACGAATGACCAAAAGGCTTTTGGGTTATTCAGTCACTGTTCTACTGATGTTTTTATTTTAAAATCAATGAATGTCTTCCGAAACGATTTCTTTGTGGTGGCTTTAGATAATTTGTATTTTTTTAGTTATTATATTGAGGTCATCAGTGGTCAAATCTGTACGGAGGTTTTTCATCTTGGCGTGGCATAATCTCTGTCGTCTTAATGATTTTCTCACTTCTTCATTGTACCATCTAAATTCGCTGCTCTCTTTTTTGACTTTACTTAGTATATATTTTCTGATCCCCCAATGCACGATCGAAAGAAAAGCTTTCCAACTACCCTCCGTGTCTAACTTTACGCTTGATTCTTGGAAGTCGGGATGAGAACTTTTTAGAGGGCCCTCTTGAGTGCATTGAAATCGGCTATTTTTTTAAATGTACAACTTTCTTCTATGTTCAAAGCTTTTAATTATGCTCAAGGAGAACTGTGTGGTAACTACTCTATTGCCACTGATTCTCTCAACAGTGTTAACTTTAATTACCTTTTGGGGTATATTTGTGGCCAATTAATCAAGAATATTGTACCCTCTGTCAGGCATCGTAGCTATCTGGTGTAAGGCATTTGATGAGAACGTGTGCAGCAGGGACTCGCAGATGTCTTTGCCTCTTCCCCCTGATATGTAACTGTAGCTCCTCATATCTATAGAGGGGGTGTTGAAATCCCTACGTATGATTAAATTTCTTTCGTCGTTTCTCTAATTTGATGCTCTTTATTTGTGCTTCGAGTTCTAAAACTCAGGTGACATCAGTGTTAGGTGGCCTGTAGTATGTGCACACGAATATTGTTATTAATGTAGGGCATCTAATTGAGCACCATACAGATTCTATTTATGGCCCTTGGGGCACGGGTTTCCGATAATTAAGAGCGACGAAACTTTAACGCGTTTATGAACACTGCATAACGATCATTTTTTAGGTGGAAACCATTACTTTCGTCAATGCCGAAAATTAATAGTCAGACTAAATTTAGCAGTCGTTGAATATTACGATGGTAATGTACGATGATAACATTGCAAGTGTGAGAGTTAACAGTGTTTTGAGTGACAGGTTTGGAATAATATTGGGCGTAACGCTAAGATGTGTGATGTCATTCATCTACATCTACAAAATACCCTGCAAGCAACCTCAGGGGTGTGTGGCAGGGGGTGAGTAATCACCAACATGCATTACACTATACCCTAGAGTTGGTGTAACTACGACTAATTATGCATCTTGTCATCTTGGTGGTTACTTGTTTTTGTTTACTATTTTGTGTATGTCTGGCGAACGTTTGCGGAATATGGATGAACAGATGGAGGTATTATAAGACATGCAAATGCGGGAAGGAAAGTCGTAGACAGTAGAGATGGGTGGTTTGCGGACGAACGATCAATAAGGAACTTTTCATTTGAGTGAACTTAGTGCACCATTCTTTGCCCCTGAGTTAATCCCTGAGTTATGTCTAAAAAGCCAATATACGCCACCAACTCCATCCCCTCGAAATGCTCTTTCGTTTTAACTTAGTCGACAATGCGTGCGGTGCTGGCAATGAGCTCACTTGCTTCGCCGACACCACGCTGACATTCACTGACTACTTCCAGGGAATCGTTCCGTGGTTCTTCTTTTGGTTTTCTCAGCGAATAGGTCTGCGGCACTACTTTTGATTCCCCCGGAGGATAAGTCCCACTGATTGGCGAAACTACTCACAGTGTGTTCCGTTCAATGTCTGCTAGGCTGGCATTTCCGAATGTTGATTTACTTGACATAGTTTGTAATCGCATTTACTAGATGCTGAAGAAAGCAGACATTCGTTGAGTTAGGGAGGTGGGCTCGATATCTAGTAATTTATAACGATAATAATTAAATTAAAGATCAATGAAGGCAGTTTTAGAGAGACTTCTCTGTTCACGACGGAATCCATATTAAAATTTTATTTTTAAATTTTCACCACAAAAATGAGCATTAATTAAATAACGTAATGTTAATGAGACAAAAAGTTTTTTTCTATAACTGAAATTATCAGAAATTCAATAAACATGCATATATAAGATTTTTACTTGACTAATATTGTTCTCATGCTGCACGTTGACAACGCCTTCGCAGCCGAAGTTTTTTCTGTAATTCTGTCAAATAAACATCGGTGAGTAATTGGTTCGTTTTTCAAAAGAGTTGATAACATACAAGCCACGCACTGTTAAATTCATGACGAGATCTATGCGTTATAAATTCATCATTTTCATATAACGCCTCTTTGGAGTGCAAACGCGTACCATTTCCTATTGGGTAAATGGCTGGTTCTCTCTCGCAAATATCTCGACAAGTATAATCGTAAGGGGCTGATATTTTGTCTTCAGTAGAAAGACGAAATATTTTTCTTTATAAGGTGGCCAAATTCATTCAGTGTTTTTTGTGAATTGATATCTCGCTGAAACTACCGAAACGGACCTAACAACGAACTATGTGTTGGCGAATCAGGTGGCCTCATCGTCTGAAAAATAGTCACTAAACATACTAAAAGTGTTGCCGCCTGTCGACGATGTGAATGGGGTAATTGCCTGCGCTGTTGGCGGGATAAAACCAAGAAGCATTTGAAGCTGATGGAGTAGACGGCGAATATTGGATTTGCAGGTCAAACTGAACGATTCACTGTATGGTACAGTGAAGAGCTCACTTAGTCACTACGAAGTGAATAATTCCTTTTTAATCGTTCTTTCACAAATTACCAATCTCTAGTCTCTAGAGGCACCCAAACTAGTCCTTTCATCATCTGTGTTTGATTCTTTTTGTCCGCTCGTAGCATATTAAAATGAAAACGTGCGGCATTCCTTGGTATTTTATTTGTTTCACATGTAAAATATTATGGTGTAGGGCTTCAATTGCTTCCGGATGATATGACCGACTGTGGAAAGAAAAAGGAGAGGCTGTCCCGGAACCTTTCCAATAATGGTGGAAAATCTATGGAGGGTGATGAAACCACAAGAGATTCTCTTCGGAAAGAAAGGTCGCCCCGACTTCCTCTATTTTCGCGCGGCTTGGAAGGATGTGATAATTCCAGGGGCGGCTGCCCTCTGACCCCGCCCCCTCCCGCCCTCACCACCACCTGGGAACACGACTTCCTTCCTTCCCCTCGAACCCCTGGAACGAATCACGGCCCCCAAACATCCCCCCGGGGGCGGAATCCACCTCTGCCCCCACTGCCTCCCCGTCTTCCCCCACGCGTGCCCCTCATATGTGCATATCGCGTCCCCAACAGCCGTCACCGTTTCCCACGTTGCCCCGCTCAGAGACTCGCCCCCGGCCCAAGTGGGGCGGCTTCTTCGCTCCACCCCCAATGCCCCCTCCTCCCCCTTCCTTCGCCAGCATTTGCTGTGATTCCTCGCGAGCTAGACAGCGCAGCGGGGGCGGTTGGGGAAATCTGCCTTACCACTGCTCACAGATAGTATATGAAGTATTGTCGAGATCAGTGATTACCAACCTGTGGTACGCGTCTCCTATGAGGTGTTTGCTCGAATGGTGGTCCAGGGATACGCAAAAATATAGCGTAATTGTGGACTTAAGGCGGAATGCAGGAATTGAACAATGAATATTTTTGAAGGTATAAGTGATCAGAGTTGTTGTAATTCAAACCGACCCCAAAATAATAAGTAATCAATAACAAACGATAAAAATTGGGTTTTTAAAAGGTATAATCAGTTATATTTTAGGTTTGTTTAGGTTTTCAGTTTTCATTTGTCTTGTTGGCATTTGGTGCTTACATTCACAATGCTTTGAATTTTATGCTCCTGGAATATAATTTTTTCATCTATTCGCAAGTATTATATTTGGGTTTTCACATGCCTTCGGTTGGGTTTGGTTTTGTCCTGCAGATTTTATTATCTGAAAGTTATCGGGGAATTTCAAGGATGGCTGAACTAGCCGCGGGATTACTTTTTACGAAGTCACCCGCAAGTGCGCGTCCGTTCTAAATTCCACAGAGGAAATATCATTCGCCTCAACCGGGAGTAGAACCCGTATCCCTGAATACCAAGTTTAACAGGCTAACGCTGCTATATCAAGGAATCTGGGTTCGAGCCCCGTCATGGCGAATGATTTTTCTCTCCGTGGAATTTCGCGGAAAAAATATTGGATTTAGATATTAAGGATATGATAGAAATATTTGAGAGGGAAATCAAGTGTGTTGTTGATTTTCACAAACTTTGCGCAGTAGCTATGAGAAAAATTGTACCCATGCATAATTCGAGGGAACTTTCAAATTTTTTAGATGCACTCTAGTTTAGTTGCTATCAATCTAAATTATTTAATTGCAATTTATATTTATAAAATGGCCGAGAATAAGTGGTTGTCAGAAGGGAAACAATGATAATTTTAATTAGTCGTAGTTACACTAACTTTAGGGTATAGTGTAATGCATGTTGGTGAATACTCACCCCCTGCCACACACCCCTGAGGTGGCTTGCAGGGTATTTTGTAGATGTAGATGAATGAAAAATGGGGCGGAATTGCATTTTGCAAGGAAATATTTCCTAAGGATCTGGTGAGTCGTATGAGTATATTCTTAAGTACGGGTTTCCATCCGGGTCTGGAGTTCAGGTACCGGCCGGCGCGGCGTTTCGACGACTAGCTCTGCCTTTGTTATCAAGGTGATTGATTTCAGGACTTCGATTTTTCCGTTTCACATACTTTCGAGTTTGCGCCAGGATGTCACTAAATGAGAGGAGACTCTTCGCACTAGACAATGTAATTCCCCACGTAGTCTTCATTTTGTTGATGAAAGGTTTCCAAACTTGACTTAGTCCGGATACCGCGTCTCTGTTGAAATTTATTTTCTCCAACCGGATCTCAATGGTCTCCATAGTCAATCGTTCCCAGTATCCGTTGGCTCAATCGATATGTTTGGCGTCGTCAAAGCGAAAATGTGTTCACGGAAGAGGCTATGCTCTGCAACCGCTGCTTTCTGGCGTAGAAACACCTAATCTGGTAGCCTAACCTGTTTTCTTTTATTTATTTCTCTATGGTACGCCCTGAATCCCCAATATACACCTATACACATTTGCAGGGCATTCGCTATACTCCCAAGCTGTTTTTGTCTGGGACTAGTTAGCCTCTTAGTTTCTCGGGTGATCTGTGGATCGTCTCTATACAGTGTGCTTCCTTAGGATCCTCGAGATTTTTCCTACGATCGTAGAGACATACGGGTGACAGGCCTTGGAGATTGAGTTTGTCTTCACCTTGGGATTCCTTTCCAGGGCCATCTTATTCTCTTACTGAGATCCCTGTCGGGTGCCTTCACTGGAAATCCTTTTAAAGGATACCTGACTCTCTCCGTGCATCCATTTTGGCGGAAGGTCGTCTTAAGATGCTCGAGTTCCAACGGTAGGCTCTCCTTGTTTGCGACGATTTTTGCCCGGTGTACTAGCGTTGAACATGACTGCTCTCCTTGTTGGGACGGGTGGTGGAGGCTCCGGTCATTAAGTCTTCCCTGCGGTGTATCAGATTGTCTAGGAAGGCCAAGCAGGCCAGTCTCTTGCCTTCTCCGTGGTGAATTTTATGCTGTATTATCCGGTTGGAAAGCCGCGAAGAATTGATTCACAGTATTCATAAAGTCAGGGGAATGAATGAGTGGGGACTCTGAACAATGACATAAAGAATATTTCACTTATTTTTTCTTTATTTTTCATTATTTATGGTTTAATTTTATTCCTTCATGATGTCAGCAATTGAAAAAACAGAGGTTGTTGGAGAACAAAAACATGTGTTGAGAGAAGAGGCTGATTAAGGTGCGGATGTTATCAAGGTGTTGCTATGTTGTGCTGATAAGGGTGCGGATGCTGGAAAGTGACGATGAAGGAGGAAGAGCAAGAGAGGATTTGGGACATCAGGAGAGCAAATTCAAAAATGGAATGTGCTCTCATCCCCCAACACTCTGCTCTTCTTCATCATCGCTAAAATATTCCAGAGACTGTTTCCACCTTTTGCTTTGTCTTAATCTTCTATTAGATTCTATATATATGTATATTACTCCAAATCGCAATTATTTTAATGAAAATCTCTTTGATGTGACTTTCCTCAGTTTATTTGGCAGCCTCAACTCATCTATGGGGTAGATTGTTTTGCATAGTTAACACCCAGGTTATTTTTCATAGCTACACCGAAAAAAAAAATATTCTAAAATTTAGAGGACACTTCCTCCTTTCAAATCCTCTCAGAATTTCCTCTTACTTTTAGAATATTTGTCTTCCCTTAAGAGGATCTATCTTTCCTATTGAGATGATATTCCTCTCCCAATATTCCGCTCAATCCAAGATTAATAATCTTAAAGTAAGATGTCGCGTATGAAGTGGAAAGGAAGAGGATTTTTGCTGATAAAGAATGCGCGGCCCTGGCCAATCAGATCAGCGCGTGGTCAGCTGACAATGGCAACTATCTCTTTTCTAGTCTATCTAATTTTCAATATACCTTGCCCTCCCCCTCCTCCGCATGTTCTATCCCTTTTCAATTCCTCATAACTCTCTGGCAACATGGTGCCAATGTTTGCTTTTCGTAACTTCCTCAAATTTTTTAACCCATTACGTCTTTAATAGTTAAGAGATAGCATTGAAAGTAGGCAGGCGTATGCGCATTGATTTTTTGTTCATGGTTAGTTAGCGTAAACCCGGAATCCTATCGTAAAACCTCCGAAAAAAATTAAAATTAGCTGATTTATCGCCCGGTGGCGGCGCAGGCCTGTGGTTTTCCGTCCGTTGCTTCTGAACAGTAATTTATTGTTCCACTCTGACGATGTCCCGTTGTTGCTATTAAGATAAATTCGCAACAATTCCTTTCGTCCGAACAAGTCCGAAGTTATGAAAATAAATTTAAGCCCTGCGAATTGCCAATAGCCCTCAGGCAGCGTTAAACTAGTGGTAAGGTGGTTGGATGTGGAGCGGAAAGTTGGAGGGTCGATTCTCTGGTGCGTAATATATAATTTTTTCTTTTATCGTTTAAATCTTTACAAATTGTATTTTCATCATTGTAACTCTCATTTTAAAAAATTCACGCCATTCCTTAATCGCAAAAGCGTTAAACTTTAAAATTAAGAGATAATCCTCTTCAATGTAGAGGAAGTTACCTTCTATACTGAATATGATCCCCTAAGCATGTGAGGATTCCTCTCCGGAGAGGAAATTCCTTTAACACTTAGAGAAATATATGGTTACCATAACGTGCCGGAAAATCCGTTAATTGATAGAGGGTTTAACTAATTTTAAGAATTCTTTTTTTCGGTGTAGCACCAAGCTGTAATATTTCACCTAGATAAAACCTTTGACGTCACTGGGATTTGTACCTAGGTCTCAGTTGCTATACAGGTGTGCTTAACCATGTACTCCATTATGTACCTAATCTTAATTCAAGGCAAATTTCCGCGGGGTGGTTGTGCAAACAAGACGTTTTCCACTTCGGTGTTCACTTTAGTGCAAGGGAAGTAGTCGGCCTTCACCATCAGGTAGCATATGGATAAACCAAAGATTTGTCACTTAACATAACAAGCGTTTAAAATAGTATTGATCCAAAAAATTGCACAAGTATAATTGCATGCAGTCATTTGATAACTGGCTAATACACCAGGGAAGCGATTAAGAGACTAAAGGAAAACCGCAGTATAATAAATATTCTCTTCCCGACCGTAGATATTATAGAACAGGATATTATCAATGAATTTACGAGAAATATTACAAATGCCCAATGAAGTTAAGGTCACATCGGGAGTCCAACAGGGTAGTGTCATAGGCCCACTTTTGTGTATTTACGATATTGATTAAGTTGTGAAAATAAGCTTCGATAATTTGCAGACGACGCAGTGGTGGACATGAAAATACACATCCATAGCAAGGTGGATGGTGGAGGTGGCCCAGGGAAAGGAACTGGCCCCACTACCCTGAATGTGTGAAGTTCACACGCTCTACCCTCAACTATCCAAACCAACCTTCGGGTTGAATCACTGAGTGAGTGAGTAATCCGTAATAAAAGCCAATTGGGTTTCGTACTATCTTCTCTTTCTTAAACCATAGTGAGTGTTAATCAGCTAGTCCTGGCAATCGATTTATCTCATAATTGAACACTCAAATATATCCTCGAGCACTTTACACGAGAGATTTATTTGAAGGATACCAGTCTGTTATTCGATGGCTCTTCTTTGAAACTACTTTTATTTTTGGGAGTTCCAATTTCAAATTTCCAGTCTTTGGATACAACGTGTTTAGTCACAGATTTTCACAATGTAGCCCGCAGGCAGAAAGCTATTTCCTAAGTTAGTTCTTCAAACACAAGGGCAATCATTTCTAGGATTCTAGGACTTAGCGATTATAGTAGTTTTTATATCGTTCACTGGAATATCAATTGACGGCATATTTAGTCTTAATCTTAGTGGAGTGGCTGTTAATCTATTGCCTTGAACTTCCCTCACCAATCATCCCAATTGCATTCGGATGATCGTGTAACTTCGTAGATGTAGACTGCGGTATCCCGTTTGCCCTGGCCTTCCAACTCCACAGATATCATTCGTCGTTTATTGAAAGAAAACCTGACTTCGTGCCCGCCTTCATGGAAGGAGTAAGGTCACGTGGTTTGGTTGGTTGGTGTCCCGGAGACTGCAGGCTTTCCTTCGCGTGGTTTGCGACGGGTGGCGTTCCCACGGGTCGACTCACACCCTCGCCTTCTTGCCCAGGGCGACGGAAGTGATGAGCCCCCCCTCACGCTCACTTCCTCAAACAGAACACTCTTAAAACTTCGGAAAGCCCCTTGCTATCACTAATCTGTCTCACGGAGGGGGAACGCTCCCAGCATCCCTTCTGGACCGCAAAAGTCTCCGTCCGTCGTTCCGTAACAGCGTGAAATGAGGGATGAGGGGACGATTTGGTCTCTTCGACGAAGGAAGGCCCTTGCCAGGAGCAGAGAAAGAAGACTTTTTTCTTGCCACCTTACTTCAAGCAATATTGTTTTCAAACCTACTACAACAAATGGTATGGGAATCAGACCGACGCATCGGTTAAAATTTACTCTTCATCTAAGTTAAGTTCAAGGCCGATGTTTGGGGCGACATTTTGCGAATCCCTAAATGTACGGTTAGTTAAATATATCTGGGAAATCTTGCATGCTTTTGCCTGCATTCAATTGTACGGTGCAGTAAAGTTAGTTCCTTCAGCATTTGTAGCATATATTGTACAAGTATTCGCCCTGGTATTGAACTAGTATTGTAAGGGTAGTATTCGCCCACTGCCTCACATCCTTGAGTTGGATTGGAGGTAAATTTGCTGTTGCATATATATTTACTTTTTGGCTCTGAAGGAGGAACGGTAGCTCTCCCTGCCCTCGAAGGAGCTTAGAAAGGTTCAACTTTTTATTCTCATACCTTCGGCCACTGCCTTCGGTCTCGGCCTTCATTGTCACTCATTGCTCACATTTTCAATGTTCTCACGGATACTCAGACCCAGGAATTGCTTTTTGTACAATTTTTTGGCAATCGACAATTCAATTGATGCTGATGATTATAAGATTCGTCAAGTTAAAGGCTTTAGAAGGGCATATTTGGTGTTGCGTTGAAAACGGCTCGCCGCCATATTGGCTTTTATCTTGACGTCACAAAGGGTATAAGTGAAAACATTTAAGGTATAAATTTTTCTAATGCTTACTGATTATATTTAGAATTCCTTTTTGTGGGGGTATCCTTCATTCCTTTAATAATGGTAACGTTCAACCTTTCACCGAATAAGGAAGTCTACTAAGTCACAGAATAATAATATGTTACGATTAAACCATCGATTTGATGTTTTTTTCCCCATACAAGCAATTGAATATTAACTATGAAGTTAATTTCAACATTTATTCCGGGTCAAATAAATGGATGCTTTTGAAACGACAGATTTCGTGCCTAAAAATGCCTTCCCCGGATGTGTCTTCAAATGCCGCTACCCGTCTATAGCTTATTCACTTCTCTCTGGTACTCTCTCACTCAAGTAAAAATAAAGTGTATCGAAGGGTCTTAATGAGCATAGTAAAAATCAACTTTACCATAAGCTCTTGATGGAAAGTTTATTAAATACTAAGGAACAACAAGAAACGTGTTTCCGCGTAGAATAGAGAATTGAAATGGCAGTAACTATTGGAACTGTTATGTAAGCTGCTGGAATCCATGCCTACATTGCTGCTTGTCATTTTGCTATTAGGTACCTTCGAAAAATTAAGGATGGTAAGAGCAACTTCGGACTTCCGGACGTAGCATATCATCAAGGAAGAGTGAGTGAACAGGATCTTAGTTGTCAGTGGCAGAATGATTCCTAAGCAACTAGAAAAACAACAGGACATGGTGTGAAAGCCACAATTCAAGGTGTCATCCATCTTTCCGATTTCAAGTAGTTCATCCCATAACATATACGCAGCCTAGACTAACCGTATTCTATGCGTAGGCTAAGAAAGGAATTCGTGTTTAATTACATTCACTTTCCCATTTGGACTATATAATTCAATTTGCGACTATGAAAGGGCAGACTGAGAATAATGAATGAGAGTTTACTAAAACTTAATGCCTTACTTATAGTGAATTATTGCATTGAATTATTAGCATTTCCTTGTCATATAATTGAGCCTTTATTTCGGTTTCAAAGTTGATTGAAGAGTTTGAAAGAGTTGATTCAAACACTTTTGTGTCAATGGCCAGAATGAATAAAGTGCCTCTCCGATTTTCTCTCATTGTGACCAAATATACATTTGCTACTGTGTCCGCGATCGCCTTCAAAATTGGCAGCAATACAACTGGATCGTAAACAGAATAACTAAAAGTGTTCGTAAATGAAAATCTGTAACGAAACTAATACATTCCGATGCACGTATCAGACGATTCCTTCTTTACGAACAAAAATAACAGACTTCGGCCTTTATACTTTGCCACAAACGCTCCAAAACTGGTCAACTTGCGTAATTCCGTAGCAGTTGTAGCGCAAGTGGACCGCTCTTTCATAGCGTTTAAAGCGAGAGCGTTTGTAGCGACCTGTAGCGGCAACTGCACCGCACCCATTGGCAGCTGTTATGGTCTATCGTTGTTCGCGGTAAAAATGACATTTTCAATCTGTCCACTCTGCAGTCTAGTTCTCTAATTTTATTCTCATGATCTGATCTACCGTAATATGTAGAATTTCGTAAAATATTATCAACGTTGTCAGAGAATAAATAGGTTTGGAACTTGCATAAAAAGTCAAGTATAAATTTTAATTGATGGTCTGAAAGCGATTCCCATACCAGTTGCTATATAAGGTCAGTAACACTAACGAGATTATCGTAACAGCCTTAACGTACCTTGCCGATCTTCGCTGCACGAGTTCTAACTCTGCTTCCAAGCCTATCTCATAAGGTTCCCGAATACTGGCAGCGTATTCTAATTTGGGTCTAACAAGGGAGAAATAACTCATTTCCTCAACTTTATCGTCGCACTTACCAAGTACTATTTTAACAAATCCTAATTGATGATTAGATTGACGGTTATTTCTCGAATAATTTTACACCAAGAGAGATCATTATTCAGATTAACTTCGTGGTTTAACAGATTCTGCAGTCATTAATTGACTATGCTTATTTGTAAAATGTTGTTACGATAAAAATTTAGCAGAGTTACCAAATTGTTGAAGCAATTAGGGTGGGAATCTCTATGTGATCGAAGGGAGAAATACAGGTTAAATCTTTTGTGCAAGTTCGAAGGAGACAATTTTTGCCGGACATTCAACATATTTTGCGAGAGCCAAAGTACTACGGTAAAAGCGATCACAGGAATAAGATAAAGGAAATAGACTGCAGAACCGATAGATTTAAAATGTCATTTCTTCCACGTACAATAAGGTATCGTACAATAGTTACCATAGATCAATTATATGAAACTCCCATCCTCACTAGGTAGAATAGACTTTTCACTTGTGTTTAATAACATTATCATCATTACTAACAATTCACACCGCTTTAAATGTCCGTCATTACTTTGTTCTCTGTATGAAGTAATATCTCGTAGCATTCATAAATTAATGGTATTAGTAATATTAACCACTAGATGTCTCTTTAGCAGTGTACTGCGTCTCTGCATGTTCAATTACGCATCACTCTCCCAGTTTCCGGTTGGACTGCTCACTGATCTCCTGACTGCTTTTGGTCTGCTCCTGGCGGCCGGGGGAACGTGCGAGGTCCCGATTTGTACTGGGACGAGTGCTGCATGCCTGGTGTCGAATCACCCCGTTCCACACACCCTAGTGGTGGCTTGCACTGTACTTCGCAGGTGTAGATGTAGATGCTGTTGGCAATTGCTGTAGTGAAGAGAGTTTTTCTGTTTCCAGAAATAAATTACTACACATTTTTTAAATTCTAGTTGCTACGCATCGCACCACTATTGAACTGCCTCGATGAACTTCAGTAGCTCTTGATTTTCACGGTGGTAACTGATTTAATAACTCATTTCTGCATCGTCTGCGAATAATCGAACTTACTGTTACACCGTTATCGTTAATATACACACCTTTAAGGTGGCTTTTAGGGTATTTTGTGGATGTAGAATATACCAGAGGAATAAAAGCGGGCCTGTAAATCTCGCCTGTGGGATTTCCGATGTTACTTTAAATTCATTAGATGATAGTTTCGGGCTTTGTGGAATTCCTTGATATCAGGGATAGAATAATTGACACTGCTATTCCACATTGTTAAATTTTTAAGGCTCATCATTTTATTTTATTTCCTTATTTTCTCTTTTCATTATTTTATCATTATTTGAGACTTAATATTTACCAAGATATTTTTTTAAGACCTACCATGTGGAATTGCAGTGTTTATTCTTCTATTCCTGAAATGTCATTAGAGGTAGCACCGACTAAAACAACGCTTTATACGCGATTGCTCAATAATTCTCTTATTCAATAATTTACGTCTTTGTGTAACCCGTAAGATCTAAAATGAAATATTATCAATTGGAACGTTATCTTCACCTGAGATTAAAATATCGTGGGCAAAATGGGCTCATTGAGTTTCGCATGATCTTCCCTTTCCGAATAAATGCTGCGTTTTTATTAGCAAGTCCTACAATATAGGTTTCTCATAAATGAACTTACAATTATATGGCCAGTATCTCACTGGCAATTTTCAATTGCTTCTTTCTTTTTATGTGTTTATTTTTATTCATTGTTACTGAGCTCATTGTTTTTGTTTGAATGCATTCCTATGTATTTTTCTTGTTTTGTTGTTGGTACATTGTGCCACTGTAAATTGGCAAGCTTGTTGTATGTGGACAGTTTTTATAAATAAATAAATATGTGAGCGATATCGGTCGGTAGTTCGATGGCTGTTCCTTATCACCGCTTGTAAATATGGGTATGGCATCAGTAATTTTCCAGTCCTTGATTACCACGTGATCGTTTATGGAATTACTTATTATATTATCTGTAAGCAGAGACCTATTTCTGAAGCAAATATTATACACACAGGAATTCCTTCAGGACCTGGGGATTTATTTGCACTTGGTGATTTTAACAAATTTTCTGTTCCGTGAGCACAGATATTGTAAGGCGGCTTCAAAGTAGATGTTTAATAAATTTACTTTGTCCTAACTGTTTTTTAATATATCACACTCTTCGTTTCGTAGCTGATAAGCTATTGATATATTACCTTGAAATTCCCTTACAAATGGTAAAAGGTTTTTGGGTTATCCTGTAACTGTTCTAATACCTAGTGTTTTTCTTTTAAAATCCACGAATGCATGAAGAAACGCTTCCTTCGAAGTGGTCTAAGACAATTTATACTTTCAATTATAAAATGTTGATCACCGATGGACAAATCTGTACGATGGTTTTACTTGATGGTGCCTTACCATCTCCTCTGCACCTGTTGCAGGTGGTAAGAATTCCACTCGTTGCAATATGGCTCCATCATGCTCCGTGGAAAATCATTTAGGATGGATTCTCCTCACCTCAACCAATTATGTTCTCTGCGTTACGCCATCACTTGACGAGGGCGTCCAGGGTCAGACGCCTTTACACGTATCCTCCTCCCTGAGACTCAGACGCTGCGCGGACAGCCCGTTGTCTGTTTACCTTTGACCCTTCTGGCATGAGTGAAATGCACCAGGAGAGTGCCCCAGCGAGTAGCAGCTTGCGTTGCTTCCGCGTGATTAGGTTCACAGGGTCGCTGCTGAGGTCGTTGTCCTCGAGACCCGTGGTTTGGCCAGGGAATTTGGTTAATAATCTAGCTGAAATACCTAGTCAGGTGATACCTCTCTGGGCGGACGTTTCCTGTCTGAGGTTGAAATTACGTAGCCGTATAAATGCCAACCGATTATTTCTAGTTTTCGTGTCTTTTGAAGACCATAATATATAAGGTGGAAGTCCTATTGCGACACCATTAGGGTAATGTCCTATTTTTATATCAGACAATGGCAGAAAAATCACGGGTCAGAGAGATTAACAACGCTTAAATAACTCTAAAACTGAACTTTTGATCGTTCGATCGTTACGTAGTTTGACGATTCCCGGTAGATTTCGCTGTATCATATTTGCTGTGGCAGGAATTCATCGCAGCAGGTGTGTACGCCATAAGGCAAGGAATAGTGCGCCCACGGCAGTGATTCTTTTGTACCACACCTGATTTTCCCGAGAACCAAAGGGGTGGAAAGGGCAGGTGGCTCCCCCTCTTTTTTCATGCCCCCCCTTCCCTGGTCTGCTTGCTAAAGTGTATGAATCACGCGACCCTAAGGGTGGGTGGGGATCCACTCGTCAGTCGATCGCGATTTGCCTCCGAACACCCGCGATGGCGATGCTCACGGGGCTGTCTGATTTCGCAGATTGGATGCTATCGGCCACACTGCGAGGACCGTTGGCGATTGAGCTACTTTGAACAAGAAAAAGTAACCTTTTATAGTCACTTTGTTCTGGAGATATTTTACCGAGGTATCCTATGAAGAGTTGGGAAAAGAGAACGATTGCAACTCTGAGAAGTAGAAGAAGAGACAAACTTCGTGTACACGTCCTGCGGCGCGGCAGTCTCTTTATTTGCTCATCCATTTCAGGTGGATGGATTATTTATGCATTCATCGCAGGAAAAGACATCACTATCGAGAGCTAATTCCGCATCGCCATCTTAACCATCGAGAAAGCTGTCCAGGAGTTTCTAGTCACTCGTGGATATGTGAGGATATGCAAATGTCTGCAATAAAATTGCGAACATTTGTGGCACGAAGCAGGACCAGATTAGTGGAAATGGTGTATTTGTTTTTGCATATGCTCGTAATAGAATCCTTAAGGTGGGATTATTTTAAAAGTTATTTTTAACTTTTTTAAATAATAAGAGATTATCACGATTCGGTTATGGTGAAATGTCAAATTAAGTCCAATTATATTTAAGAGAATTCAAATGAAAGAAATATTAAACGAAGAATTTTCGCGGGGAGGTGGAAAGATTGAAGGAAACGAAAAAGCCGTTTAGAACCTAATCAATGAAATATTGTGGGACGGCGAGACATCCACAAAGGAATATTGAAAGCGGCAGAGCAGAAACTAGGAAGAAAGCATAAGAAAAATAGGAATGACCTTCGAACGGAAAATGCTGGCTGAATGACCTCCCAAACTGTTGTCTAGGAAGCCAAGTCACGTGGAAGAAATCATGAAAAATGCAGAAATCAGAAAAATAACGCCGTGGATTACACAGGAATTGTTGTACTTAACCCGTCAGTGCCCACGGGTGTCATATGGCGCTGCTCCGAGCTGCAGAGCAAAAATAGCTACTAATTGTCCACTTATGCTTTTTCCAGAATTTCTTGCGTTGGGTTAAATTTGCTATGTTATGTTGCCACTCGAGGTAACACATGATTTTAAACTACTCGTTGGTAAATAAAAAATTACATTAATTTGAAATAAAAATACGTATTCGAGCTTTAATCCTGAGGGTTTCTACTCAAAACCCCAAAATATGCTCCAGTTAAGCTTTGTTGAGAAACTCGAAAGAATTTAAAGCCGGCATAAAAAAGTTCTGCGATATGGACGGTCAAAGAGAACAATTCCTGCGACAGAAGAATCTGGCAAGTCTGGTTCCTGGATCGGTAAACTTAAAATCTGCCCTTCGCTGCAATTTTGAAATTATTTTGACAGCCAGGAGTATTGACAGCGAAGATTATTGAAAATTACAGCCAAGAGTATTTTATTTAATAAAAACAATTAAGGTTAGCACCAGAACGAGTCACAATATAAATTATCTTTCTTACATTTAAAAAAAATCACCATTTTATGGATAAAATCCTTAAAATATTCACAACTGAAGCTATGATAGTGTTATTTTCATTTTCCCTTTGAAGTCAGAGCCCTTTATTCATTGGTATAGTGCGACATGCGGTCCGGGAGCTCCCCCTTATTCGGCTGGCCACGAATGAATGAGTGAGTAGGGCAAAGAGACCCTGAAAACAGACCGACGGTCGTTGATTGCTGATGATACCTTCTAATTCCATCTCTGTGCGGGCCAGCTAACTTCTTTAACCTGTACGTTTTACGCATTGATTTTACTTTACCAAAGCGCAGAAAGGGAGAGATGCCTTTCCATGTAAGGAATCTGAAATGTGAGGCGTCTTGCCTTGAATGAAGTCCCCGTGTCATCCAGTGATAACATTTGATCAACTTCGTGGCGGCTCTCCACCGTGCTGCCAAAATGAAGAGCGCGCGCGGTAAGTGAACCGGAACAAGTGTTGTCCCTTGGTGATCGAGTCAGACAAGAGGCAACCGCTCCTATTCCAGGACGAGATAACGTATTGAAAAGGGTCCTCTTTTCTCCTTGCTACCGCACGGGGGGGTGTCAGGGGTCCTGGGATAGTTGTTGGTGCGAAGGAGGGGGTCCCGTCGTGTCGGTTTGCGGTCTCGTTAGGGGTTGGAATCTGTGTTGTGACCTTCTTCCCGATGACACTTCACCCTCGCCCCCGGGGGCCTTGTTTTCCCACGCAGTTTGTCCACGGGGGTGGATGGACGACCCATGTGGGCCCGAACGCCACTGGAAATGGAAACCCCCCCCCCTCCCTTGGCACCGTCACCCCCTTCCTGCCTTCCTTCGACTGGGGGCGAGGGGGTGGCAGAGGGAGGGGCAGCAGATGCCCCCGGCGGCACCTGTTGGGGCAGATTCCCACGGTCTCCATTGGGTCCGCCTCCAAATGGCCAAGCCAGGGGCGGCAGGCGAAGCCTCGACAGCGCGACCGGACTCGGGAATAATGAAGTCCCGAAAGGACACTCGCAAACCCACGTGTGTGCCAGCGCCCCCCTGCCCGTCTCTAATTAAGAGACTCACAATCCAATGGGAACACTACCATCCCCTCTTTCTCGGCCTTATCTTTTTTTTCCGGTGCGTGGGGTAAAAGAGGAAACTGCCGGAAGGCCGTATCCCTCCTCGTTTTTTTTTTGTTTCGTACCCTGGTTGAAGTCACGTCCAGGAAGTGGCCTCGTCCTTCATTCGTTTCACCCTGAGAAAAAGGGTATTTTTTATGATAAGTTAAAGGAATTTCTAGTTTTCACAAGTTTTGGTGTGATGCCTTATGTATCATTGCTTAAATTTTGCTCTGCGAGCTACCTAAAGCCCTTAGACTGCTATTCTTAGCTATGACTTTTGATTGCTTGCAATTCGTTCTTTTAGTCAGGTGCTGATCGGACATGTCGTGCATTTTTCGGTCTAACATGGAAGATTCAGCGCCGTTTTCATGCCTCTCAGACTTCTTCATTGTACATTGTCAGAGCTTCATTGTACCAATGAAGTTCTGCGTTAACAACTTTTAAGTTGATCCATATGAAACTGCTAACTGCTGAGCGTGTAAACTTAAGAAAATAATTCCGAAACTCTGTGTACCTTTTTAATCTTCTTGAAATTTGTTGAACGAATCGCCCAACTCAAGTTTCATCCAGTTGAAAACAGCTCTGTAAATTAAGTAAATAACATTTTGCGGTTAATGTTTAATATACTGTGAAAATTCACTGCTTCGTGGTCGCTAATTGTGATATCAGTTTCTGCATTTTCTACCTGTTAGAATATATATGCCGCAACTAAATAAAGAGTTCATATAATAAGTATACTTAGTACGAAATATGTGGAGAAACGAGAGACTAATCTCATCCATCTTCTCTGAAAATAAAACATGGATTTGGTTCTATTTCAGCATATAGCCACTCGCTAATAAATTTATGTAGAATCTGACATTTTTTTAAATGCAGAAGTCTGTCCGTATTCTGTCTGTCGTTTTTTTAAATGCAGAAGTCTGTTCTGCGAACAATTCGTAAATGCAAATACCACATTCCTGGACAATATGGCACATATTTAAAAACTCTCTGAATTTTTGGGGTTCGAATTAAGGAAAAAAATACCATCGATATCAGTTTTCAATAACTATTAATCGGAATAAAATTGAATTGTTAATTTCTAAAAATAGCAACTGCTCTGAAATCGCAAATTTTATTCTGGTAGCACTGTGGGGATTTGGTGGGTAGTTTCTCCATCATCGAGAAATGCTGGGAATTTTCACGTATTCCTTCTTCGGTGGAAAGGAAGGATGAAGGAAAGAGATCCATGGCTGCGAAATAGCGCCCCGTGATCTAAACACTTCTACATTTACACCTGCAAAATACCCTGCAAGCCACCTCAAGGGTGTGTGGCAGGGGGTGAGTAGTCACCAACATGCATTGCACTAAACCCGATTAAAGTCAGTGCAACTACGGCTAATTATGTATTAGTATTAATCGCCAATGCGTGTCACGAGTACTTACATCAAGAATTTAATATTTGTTCTGGATCCGATTTGTGCTGGGGTGATTGCTGCATTCCTGGTGTGGAATCACCCCGTGCCACACACTCTAGTGGTGGCTTGAACGGTACTTCGTAGATGTAGATAGATGAATCTGACACGCAAAAATGAAGAACACGCATCAGGATCTCCCCAAAGAGGAGTATAAGAAGTTAAGCGAAAAATACAAGAAAGCTAAAACAGGTATGAAGGCAGCCTTATAAAAAGCATTAACGGAATTCAAAAGTATAATATTGGGCGAATGGGACAAGTTTAAATAAAACCTTTAATAAATTGGCTTGCTCACTTATCAAAAGTACTCAACAATTGCTGTGTTGTTTTGCGGGCAAAAGGGCAATTCCACGGCAGTGACCAACCACAACCTTTCGACCAGAAAACCCTTCTGTGGTGTTTTACGGGAATGTTACTTCCTATCCAACGACCAACCACAGAAACACACACACTCGACCCAAATTGGGATCCTTCACAGGACTGAAGGGGGAGGTTAAGGGTGCCTGGGTTATGACCACAAACACGCACTCTGTGAATATTTACGGGAATTAAATTCCGCGCCAGGGACAAACGCAGAGCAAACACACTCACAAGCACTCAGAAAATCACTCACTCAAACGGGCCCGACTTCTGGGAGAATCTGATTCAAAATGAGCGTAGTCAACGATAGATGGCACACAAAGACAAGAGAAGACGACGGTGTGCGTTGGATACGTGTGTTTCGGGCACAAGGTGGCCCTCTTCCGCGAACTGAAGGAAGTAGGCACTTGCAACGCAATGTTGTAAGTTCTTTTCCCGTAAACTAACACATCAACATTTGCTCTTGATTCCAATGTGTCTGCTTTTTGACGAGTGGTGCCAATTTTTTTTTCCAACTTTAATCAAATCCTTAGCACCCGATTTCATTCAAACCATCGACATGCAATTCTTGCCTCTCAATTATAATCTTTCAGTTTATCTTCTTCTTTTATATAAAAATGAGTTTATCTTTGTTTGTCCCTTTGTCTCCTATACAATTCATCCAATTGTGACGAAACTATGGTGAGTTATTGTTCGCGCCCCCGAAAAGGTTTCTGCATTATAAAAATTTCAACTTTTTGGGCTTGTTTTTACCCCAATATTGTTAACATTTACTCCCATGAGAAAAGTATTAAATTCAGTGAATGTGTTTCTTTATTTACCTTTATAAATTACATGCAATCAAGATATTGGATGGTCATTTTTATCATAGAACGTATAAAATAACGCAGTATCTAATTCTTTCGATCGATTTTCTTACACGCTTCGATACTGTCCAAGTATTGCGTTTTTATCTCTAAATTCATCAATATATCTTCCTTTTCAACAGTAGAAAATTTCCCTGGCAACCAGGCGTGAATTTCTATTTAATAGCGATTTCATGAATGGCTATTCACTCCTGCAGAATTTTAAGACCAGTTACAGTGACTAATTTGATAGTTGTAGTCAAACGACTACAGTTCCCCGTTCGCCTTGCCTTCTCAATGAAAATCAACAAGGCACAAGGTCATTCGCTTCAAGTGTGTGGATAAAATCTAGAATATCCAAGCTTTTAATATGGTCAATTATACGTTGCATGCTCACGAGTGGGACAGCCTAAAAATGTATTTGTTTTTGCGGAGGGCGGTAAGACCAAATATATTGTATATCCAAAAGCATGAAGACAGGGAAAGAATGTATCTACTGAAATTCCACATAAACATTTATTTTACGACCCGATTTTCGCCACAGTGCAGAATCATCAGGTGCACTGTACTGATGATGCTGTACTGTGGTGAAACCCGGGTCGTACAAATTATGTATTAAATGTGGAATTGCAGTTCCTTCTTTTCCTATCTTAATAATGGATAAATTCCACCGAGTGACGCCTGAAACCGTTACCTATATCCCTAAGCACTAGGATATGTTTTTTAAATTTTATTCAATACACAAAAATCATTGTCTTTCATTTATTTTGTCCATGTAAATGTGTCTGCTTTGTATATGTGTGCCTACTTAGAAAGAAAAAGAGGCATTGCAACGCATAACGGGGAAACTTAGGTGAGTTGTACGCGCGCCTTCGAAGTTTTCTGAATTATTAAATCCATTGTATGTACTATGGGGGAAAAGTTTCCCAACAAATGGAGTGCCGCCACTGTCGCTCTGAAGATAAATCGGCATTCTCTCTTATGGCATATTATTCCTAGGCAACGACGAGGGAAATTCGAAAACAGTAAGGTGATGGACTCATCGTCGAAGCCAGTGACGGATTACTGGCCGCGTGAATTACCCGAGTGCTATTCGCACTAGCCTCCAAACGGAGGCACATTAGATGACCTTGTATGCATTTGAAACGTATCATTGAACTCGTTCTCGCCGTGAATTCCTCAGAATGTTTTCCCTTCCCTCTCTTTTTTCCTTGTCTTTGCTCCTCCTCTCGTACTTTGGCAAGGTCCTGAGATTCACCCGGTGTCAACTTCTCTCACTATAACCTACGATACTTAACAGAACACCACCGTGAAATAGTATTTCCTCTTTTAATCGTGAATACAAACGTATGTTCAATGCATCTTTCAAGCATGGCGGTAGATTTACTATGGCTGCGCAAATAAATAAGCTGTGAATGTGCAAATACATAGTTTATAACAAATAAAATAATAATTTAGTAAATGCTCAAGTAAAAAAGACAAAAAACAGTAAAGAAGAAAGATTTTACATTTTTCTTCGCACTACTTCGTTTATCCATGGCAACGATGAAAATGCGAAGGATTCGGACGTAATCCTCGGACGTCATTCGAGGTGGTGGTGCTCTTAATACAGGTTCCGATCCAGCAGCCGAAATTGCTCTCCAGAAAGGCAGACATATATGCCCATATCTATATTTCCTTGCTATGTTTTTGGGTGATACCTCACAAACAGGAGGAATATTATTTTTTATAAGGAAATGTTCTTAAGAGTACTATCACATGCTAAAGTTATATTTAATTACAGTTGAGAGTTTTTCATTTCTAATCATGCCCATACTCAACACTTCTAATGTTTAATCATCGATGAAAGTTGCGATATTCCAATATAATTGGTTCATATCCCGGTACGAGTGAGTGAAATCTATCCTCGCCGTTTAATTAGTTTCGTTTATTGCTGGCTTTCTTGTCGGACTGCAATTTCTCATACCAGCTTCATGGGGCGGTTTCTCACTATTCAGGCTCTTTTTAGTTTTATGTCCTCTTTATCACAGCCAATAGTAATATGATTTTCATTAGTGTGTGCTGCTAATGTGTGCTGCCATCATCATCTCGAGATGTGCATCTTGGTCTCTGCTTCTTGTCGTGTTGCCGTCGTCTCATCCCCCCTTCCTGTAACATTTTAGCCATAAATATACTGTTTCTATTCAAATC
Organism: Pyrrhosoma nymphula; assembly: GCA_963573305.1. Lineage (NCBI taxonomy): Eukaryota > Metazoa > Arthropoda > Insecta > Odonata > Coenagrionidae > Pyrrhosoma > Pyrrhosoma nymphula. The sequence goes on from OY754337.1 coordinate 8,152,869, forward strand.
AATTGCCCTCGATACCTAAGTGACAATTGAGCCTTCCTAAACTATCCCATTTATTTATCCCATCACTCCTGGACTTATTAGAATTTTGTAAATATCCGTGGAAGACGTCACAGAGAAAATAAAGTGTCTGCAAAAGTAAATAAATTCAAATCTACATCCTATCTAACCTACCGATCAATTGCCATAAGTCCTTTAGGGATAAGCTGCCAGTTGTCTTACCTACGCAGTTTTGCTTTAGGAAAACTGTTTAACATTACCTGGGGGGCTATTCTGTATGATCTCGGACCTTCCGAGCCTCGAAAGTGACGACATTTTGACGTCACAGCCACGAACATTTCGAATAGGGCCATTCAAAAGTTGAGATTTATCGGGGGAAGTGACGTCACATTTGCGGATTTTCCGAGGTTCGACCATGTCGAGTCCTTACTGAATACGGCCCCAGGTCTCGGTTGAGCCGTAGGAGAGAGTTCAATGGAACGCTTCAAATGAATGCAAGGTAATCTAATGCGCCTCCGTACTCGTCATGGCCAGCGCGAAACACGCTCGGGGCAGGCGAGTGCCAGGGAATCCATCAGCAATTTGGACGATCAGTCCAGCACCCCTTACTGCGTTTGAATTTCCCTCGTCGTGGCCGAGACCTAAGAATAATATGCCATCAGAAAGGAAAGTAATTTTCGCCCGAGAGCGATTGTGGCGACGCTTCATTTGTTGGGAAACTTTTTCCCCCATAGTACAATAGGTGGTGCGCGAGTCGTTTCAACAAATGAGTGTTGGCACACGAGATTCTCAAACAAGTGAGGAACGGCAAGCAAGCAACGAAGCAGATTGTTTACGAGGTGCTGAATCACGTGCATCAGAATCGTATCAGTGAGACATAATATCGCTTGCATCGTAATCATGTCAGTGAGGCATAATTTGTGTTAAAAGAAACGTTATCTACATCTACGATGTGCCGTGCAAGCCACCACTAGGGAGTGCGGCACGGGGTGATTCCACACCAGGCATGCAGCACTCGTCCCAGCACAAATCAGAACCTCTCACGCTCCCCCGGCCGCTTGGCACAGGCCAAAAAGCAGTAAGGAGAACAGTGCGTAGTCCAACCGGAAACTGGGAGAGTGATACGTAAATGAACATGCAAACAATGCTATAGACATATCTAGTGGTTAATATTACTGATACTGTTAATTTATGAATACTACGAGATGCTACCTCATGCAAAGAACAAAATAAAATAATGCCGGAGTAATCGACCGGTGTGAAGCGTTAGTAATGATGTACTGTTATTAAACACAAGTGAAAATTCTACTCTACCTATTGAGGGTGGGACCTTCATGTGATTGATCTATCGCAACTATTATGATCCCTTATTGTACGTGGGAAAAATGACATTTTAAATCTATCGGTTCGGCAGTCAATTTCCTTTATTTTATTCTAATACGTTATTTATTTGTACGTAAAATAGGATTTGGTGCATTGGTCTCTTTGTTTGCTTTTGGATTTTAAAAACTTATCACCCGATAACTTAATAAAAAACAAGATTTTTGTATTCTTGCATTCGATTTTCTTAAATCTTCAACTTTTGCACAACTTCAACAACAAAATATTTTATTTACTTGGAAACCTCAGCATAGGTATGGAATGGTAACTCATGCCATCATTTGTGCGTTACGAATCCCTGTGTAGGCACGAGGACTAGGTTTCAAATTCGTTTAGGGACCGATTTTGAACCCAGAATAGACATGTGGGCCAAGCCATGAAAAGTATGGAAATCAATTGGGACTTCTGGATAGTGTATTTTATTTTGCTAATACACAAAAAAATCACTTTCTTTTATTTATTTTGTACACGTATGCTTTGTATATGTGTGCCAACTTAGAAAGAAAAAGAGGCATTGCAACGCATGCCGCGCACAGCTGGTATTAAATAATTAAGAAATGCACCGAAAATCAGAGGGAAACCATTTGTGAACGTTAGCCTGTTATAACTTCAATGGAAGCAAAAAATATAAAGATACGCACCTTAAAACTCATGACCTCCGAATTGATAAAAAATATTTTGGGTGATGAAGTTGGTGACCAAATTCAGAAACACCATGCTACTGTCCATAGTGCTGAAGTCGATTAGAAATTGGTTTTCAGACTCTCGGAGAGGGTCCTCGGGTTAAAATTGGCAACAGCACCTGCAGGCGGAACCATCGGGATGCTATTAATAACTAGCTACCTTTTTGCCAACAAACCCAAGTTTTCATGCGAAAGAACTTCATCCTTCGAATCCGGATCGATCTGAGGACATAATTCCCATTTTGCCTTCCTCGTGGCTTCCTTTTCATAGAACCCTTAGTTAAGTACTTTGGTAAATTAGGAAATACCGTTGGGATAGCATCAGGTTTTGAAGGCCTACCTCGTTCCCTGCTACGAATGCTGTCGTTGGGAATTTATGTTTCATAAAAACGACTTATGTCCTCTGGCAGAAAGTGGAGCTTAAAACACGATCTACATTCCCTAAAATTTGGTGCTTACGAGGAATGGCACGGCTCCAGTTGCGAAGCTGGTCTTCGGACAAAAGGCAAACAATGTCAAATAAATAACATGTAAACGATCAGGACTATTTAACGAAATCATCAACTGCGGTATAGGTGATGACTGTAATATAAGTGATCGTCTCCGGCTTAACTTTGTGGAAGTTGGTAAAATCCATGATGACAACCATTGTTGTTTTTAACATGGATTGAAACTTTTATCATGAATGACTGTAATACTGTGATTATATTCTGCAATACAATTTTCCATTGATCATAATGAAGATATTTACATTGCATGAATAAGTACAACAAAATCCCGCAAAAGTAAAGAGAAGTATGCAATAAAGACATAAGTAATCATTAACATCGATCATGCTGTGCCATGTCGTAATGTGAAGAATACAACAGGGAACATACATTAACCTTAAACATTTTTCTGCCCTTCACATCTATAATAATGTTCCTTCTTACGGTCACGGCATACCCTATGGAGCATCCAGGTGCGAAGCAAGATCGCTTATCCATTTTTAGTCGAGTAATCAGGATTTTACTTGACAACAACCGATATTCCTCATAAGCCACCATGCAAACATAGAGAGAAACGAGGCCTGCCTGAACCCACTTTTGCTTTCTATCGGCCTGCTTATAAACATTAGAGAAAAAAGGGTAAAAGCGTACTGAGCTTGGTAAGGGTGCATGCAGCTATGAGATGTACACTTTTGTGAACCGCTAATTACGTTTCCTTATGTAAAACATTTATTTTTTGGTATGCTCCTGAAAGTAACCCCGACTTTCCTTTTAGCCCTGGCACGTTTTTTAATCTTCTCACTTATCCTTCTGTCTGCTACAAACAATTAGGCCATCATCCACTAGTTTAATTATTTAAACTTTCATTCATTAGGGTATTATAGATGGAAGAAGGGACTGATCCAGTCTCAATCTCGCCCCATTAAAGACGTATTATTATTGTTCTACCTTCTTGCTGATTGGTAGGTTTATGGACAGCTCCGTCTTAAAATCTCAGTTTCTGGGGCATCATCTCACTTTCCTTACTATAGATGGGTCGTCATCAGGTCTCTCTTAAATTTCTCATTTCCTATAAATATTCTCATCTCTTCCTGAATTCTTATTCAATTTCTTCCTCTTACACGCTTCCCCAGCGTTCCACCCTCGATCACTCTTTTCAACGCCCGTCAAACCACCCTTCAAAATATCCTCTATCCATCCCTTATGCCATCTCCAAACCTCCGCCACCAACTTTGTCTCATTTGCCACCACAAACAATACCTCCTCGTTCGTCCTCCTCGCCATCCAGATCACCCTCTCCATCTTTCTCCAAACCCGCATCTCAAACACCTCAGGTCTACGCACATCCTCCTTTCGCAGTGACCAAGTTTCCGATCCATACAGTTCCGCGCTCCATATTAGAGTTTTGGCCAAGCTTTTCTCTATGTGTCTTCTCAGACCCCCCCCTCATCAATTTCCTTCTCTTCGAAATAGCTTCTTTTGCTATCTATCTTCTATCTCTGATGCCCCTATAACCAAAGCCATTTTCCGCCAAATTGCAACCCAGTTAAGTAAATCGCTGCTCTATTTTATGCCCTTTTACCCTAATATGATTAGTTGCGCTGGAGACATCGCTACAACAGCTTTGATGCTTAGAAATTGCCATGACACACACTCAGCCGAGACCGGGAACTGAACCACGGACTTTCGGCTTGCCGAGGGAACATCTAGTTCCGTTGTATCCTCCAAAATTGCCAATGGGGAATTAATATTCCTGGGTAGCGTGGTGCTCTGCGCATTGGCTCGGAAGGCCAAAGGTCCGAGGTTCGATTTCCTGATTTCCGGCAGATATGAATTTCCCCGTAAGCATTGTTGCTATTTGGTACTTTACTATTGGGTATTTTCCATAATTTTAAATTTAAGAATACGGATCTCTATATATTACTTTAACTCAAACAAGCTTCCGGAGCGAAAATAGTTTTAAAATTGATTCAATATTAATTGAGATATTTAAGATTAAAATAGTCGAAATTGAAAATTTTTTACGCCGCTGCGAAACGAAATCTGATTGGCTTGACGTCATTTTCGCTGAGCGATAGACAGCTGTGAGGGAGAAAGTGAAGAACTGTAGATGAGACTTCATATTTAAAGAGTTTTCATTGAAAACAAAGACTATGGCGTGCAATGGATTTATTAAAACCACATCAGAGAATTTACCCAAAGTGGATATGTTTATGGTAGGCGTTTTTATGAAGAAGGACGATCGATTTAATGCTGCCGAAATTCGTGGAGCTTAAGTTAAAAAAATGTAAGCATACATTTTGCTTGTAAAATCGTCATTAACTGTTGTTTATCATTTTAATGCATATAATTATGTATTTGGTGTATAAACTTTATTAACTGTTTTTCCAATACACTTATAATCATTACGATACTTCTTCTTTCTTTCTATAAGTCCATATCAGTCCATGCAACAGTAAACAAACAGTATCTTAGTAACATATCAACATAACACAGTACTTGCCAAATGTTTGTGCTGCCAATACTCGACACACCTAAAACGTTAATTTTTTATTTGTTTTATAGTTATTGTTTGTAGAGGAGGTTTCTATAAGTGGCTTCTCTGCTATAGAAATGACTAAAATAGATTCATATCTCCTAAATGTCTATTCAAAGTTTAATTTAAGTGTTGCTTTATTATAAAGCTTCTCGTGATAGTTATGGTGATAATGCTATAGGATACGTCCAAGTAAAGAGAGATGGACCGTTGTGAACAGTCATTGCAAGAATATGTCCAGAACACAAAGTGCGAAGTAAAGAATACATTGTGCAGGTGGACATTGAGAAATCCAAGGAAGAAATTTCAAGCATTCAATGCCGTAGGGTTTGATTTTATCCCGGTGAATAGCTGAAGTAAATTGTTCACGGGCTTCCGTCCGGGTTATTGGCTCCATCTACTCCTCTGCCGACGTTTAGAAGGATGACTTACCCTTCATCGTCAGGGCCGTTTATACCGAGTGTCGAGACGTCGTGTTTATGAAGGAAGTCCCTCAGGTCACTTTTCCCGCCATCTACAGGATTGTGTTCCAGGTCCTGCTCAAGTGGAATCCTTTGTCTCTGTTGAAGTTGTTATCCACGAGTCGGATTTCTGTTGCCTCCTTGGTAAGGCGGTCCCAATATCCTTTTGAGTGTCCGAGCAGTGCCGTCTCTTTCCATTGGATGGCATGGTTGAGGTTAATGGCATGTTCTAGGACTGCCGACTTCGCAGGTTGACACAACCGGAGGTGCCGTTGGTGTTCTAATGGAAAGAGACGGCACTGCTCGGACACTCAAAAGGATATTGGGACCGCCTTACCAAGGAGGCAACAGAAATCCGACTTGAGAGTAACAACTTCAAAGGGAGACGAAGGGTTCCACTTGAGTAGGACCTGGAACCCAATCCTGAAAATGGCGGGAGAAGTGATCTGAGGGACTTCCTTTATATACGCGACACCTCGACACCCGGTATCAACGGTCCTGATGATGAAGGATAAGTCATCCTTCGAAACGTCGGCAGAGGACGGACGGAAACCCGTGAACAATTTACTTCATTCAATGTCGTGATTGCGTGAATGCATTTCTTGTTCGGTGTTTTCACCGATGTATTTGTACATTATGGCACAAAACACCATCCATAGATGCCATTTAAAGGCACATCAAAAAGCAGAAAAACGTTCAAAACTAATTTCGCCGCACTTGTTTCCACCGTAAGCATTAGGAAACGCCTGGGTCTAAATGTAAACCTCGAAAATGACGTCACAGGTCATTCGGTTGTTTTCGGAGTGTTTTCGGGAGCATTCCTTCGACCTTCGACTTTCTTTAGATTTTAAAACCGTAATTCATGCAATTTGATAAGAAAACTTTTAGCCAATGCAATAAGTTCAAGTAACAGAATCGATATATATCGATAGTTTGAAATACGTGTAAAATACCCAATTACTTCTTTTAGACTTTAAATCAACCCCCTGAATTCAAATGAATGGTGTTGGATCCCACGCCGATATAAAACCACTATCACCCCAGCTTAGGATTCGGTGAAACTTCGACGTAAAAAGTCAATGTGCCTACACATAAAAAACTAGTTTCTCCCAAAAAAAAATTAACTTGCAAAACTTCAAGGATGGATAGCTAAGGTGTCTAAATACTAATTATGAGCAACATCAAGAAGGTACCTGTTTTGAGAAAAACGTATTTGAAGTTTTCAAAATAAAAGTGTTTGCACTAAACGGTATATATTTCTAATTAAAGACATCATATAATACTGCGCCGTTGCTTTTTTTCAAAGAAGTTTTTGTACTCGGACATTAATATCATACGCCTCGAGATATCGAGCACAAATTAAACAAATTTACGAGAAGATCAATTTTTATCATACACCTGCAACTAAGGTTGCGAATGCATTTTTTGTAAAACAATTGCGCATGGCCAACTATGTAGCAAAACGAAATACTTTCTGCAAATTTGGTCAAAATCGGAGAGGTCAAGGGCCATTGTGGTTTTTTTTAAATGGAATTATCCCAAAGGGAAAACTAGGAACCGCAGAAAAAGAATTTCCAACGTTGCATCGGAGTGAACCGACGTACCTACTTTGAATAGAACGAAACGTGATCGACTTAGCTATGTTCAAGAACACATAAAATAGATGAAATGAAGTCTGAGCAATTTTTCATAATAATTTCTCGGTTAAGTCATGGTAAACTGGTGGAAAGTTATAATAAATCGTGTAAAACATGAAAGTAGCAACAAGCTGTTTTCGGATGGCACGAGGTACGTTGACACCTCAACCAATAAATCATTTTATTGATTCTGGTTGTTGTTTCGACAACATGCGTATTCCAAAAGAGGTAACTTGTTTAGGCCATTCCGAGGTTCGGAACTGAATGTTAAAAGGAATTGCTTGGTTGTCGATAATTTTACGGAGCATATTAACATCAAAATTATTTTATATCTTTTTGCAACCAAAATAATTAATTTTGCCGAAGTGGGTTTCAGAGAGCGGGATTTTTTCTAATGGCAGTAAGCGATGCAAATTCTTGAAACCTTGAATAGATTATTAGTTATTTTCACGGGACCCTCTACGGTGATAACTAAGAATGAAAAAGATATAAGAACAAGTGTCGGAGTTTAACGCCATTGGATTTTATTTCTATTTATATAATGGTTTATAACATTATTAATTATTTGAGGAGGAAATGTAACAAAAGGGATACTTCACAAATTTTTATGACGTAGTTATGCAATTACATTCAAAATGTCTACTCAAACTTTCTATACTTCATACCGGTACCGTAATAATGTCCAATAAGTCACTGGCATGCAGAGATCTATGAGTAAAGTAGAATGCGAGGAGAGGTATCATATCCAACAAAAATCGCGATCCAATAAATCACGATGCCCAGGCATCTGATCGTATATTTTAGTGGATGAGTTGCTCCGGTAAACTCGAGCAAAACGAAAATCCACTTATGCGGGATCACATTTCTTCACGTGCAATAGCACGTGTCAGCGTTAAGGTGATTACATGAGGTGTCTTCAGGTAGACCCCCTCACCTCTACCTGAAGAGTCCTCCGGTGACGGAGGAGATACTATTGTCACTTAAATGCTGACACACGCAGCTGGACCTGAAGGAATGGGATCCAACATCGAAAGTCACATCGAAAGCCTTTGCTCCAAAAATCCAATTAGTCGACGAAAAAAAATAATTAATCTACTCGCGCAGTAAATTATATTGACACGTTTTAGGTGGCGCTCATGGCGAGGAACAAAAAGAGACGCCAACGGGACATAACGAAGTTACACAGCCAAGGACCACGACGCGCGGCAAACAGCGAATGAGACCGCGTTAGCGCCCAAACACGCTCACAGTCGTCAATCAACAAACTTAATAAATGCCGTGTGTTAACTGGCGCCAACTACAACGGAAGTGAGCCCATACTTTTAAAGAGGTCGTCAGGGCAGGCTGTTTGAAACAAAGTGATCGACACATTTCTGATCGCCAACTACCCCTTACTCTTTAGGGGAAGGGGGAAGCAGCTTTGCTAGAGGCGTTGGTGAGGAAAAAGATGGAAGCCTCAGCTGTGACTCATCTCCTCTCCGTCGGATGCTGGCTGAAGCGGCTTCCGCTGCTAAACTCGAAATTCCGGAAACACCTGGTGACTGGAAAAAAAACAGTGCATGCTCGTCGGAGAGACACAAACGTTTTTTTTCAAGCTTATCAATGCTAATAACGCATTGGTTCAATGAAGTTTACTGTCAAATACTATGCTTTTAACTCATCTGACCTCTTGGGGAAGGGGGGTGGAGGATTATTCTCCCCCCCCCCCTGCCCTTCGCCCGTGGATCCGCGCCGCCACTCTGAAGAATGATTTTGCCGCTACGTTTTCTTGCCAGATAAGAATTTGAATTTCTGCTGTCAATCTTCGGCTTCGCGATCGCAATTGCCTGATTTCGAATTTCGTTGGCATGTCGTTTCCCATTCGACCCTCAGTGTATTTCTCACGTGGGAGAGAGAGAGAGAGAGTAGTTTTATTTTTTCGACGTTTCCTATCTCACTCGGTGCAGACGCGGTGGTGGGACCAGACATTCACCCCATTTGGGATTCTGGGGTGAGGTGGAGGGGGGGCTAGAAGGGAGAGGGCATGACGATCGCTTTGCAAGTTCTCACGGTCACCCTCTCGGGATAATGCTCACCCCGTGGGCCGGAAGAAATGCGACCCCCTCCCCCCCCACCCCAAGCATATCCATCTTCTCGTCTCCTCCGGCGTATGCTTTCGGATGGATATCACTTGGCGTGCCGGGAAGGGCGAAAGAGGGTGTATTGACGGTCGAATATGTTGGAATCCTGAGGGGGGGTGCGGGAGAGCGGCGCGGTAATATGTAAATGCACTCCACGCTGCCTTATTCCGCTCGCTGAGAGGGAGGCTGGGTGACTGTGGGACAGACCCAGCGGTTGACCACACCCATGCGTCAGTGTCAACCCTAACTCCACTGCCCTGCCTACGAAGGTCAAACTTCTCCTCCTGCTCCCCCGTCTTGCTCTCCGTATTCTTCTCCTGGGTCCATCAATATGTTTTCAACCGTGCGCTACGCTGATGGTCCCAATCATTATTGGTTTTCATCACTAGCGGGGCTTCTGATTGAGGTTGTCAACCAATCGTTAATTGCCGGAATATCTCCGCCCTGTATTATATTTCCTTCATCTCGTACTCGTAATCATTTCCATCGGCGCTGGCAAAATATGCTGAACGTTATCTGGACATAGATTTTCTCCTAATTTACGATAAAATATTCTACTTAGAACCTTTGATACGGGATAGATACCCAGCCTAATCCGATGCCAATAACAATGGGGCAAGTTTGGTGCAGAGGATGTAAGCATTGGAATTAAATGTGATGGAAATTTTGAGATGAGATGAAGGTTCCAGAAATTATCAGAAAGGAAGAGAAGAGAGATTCATGAAATTTTATCTGCATGTGATCCGAATGGTGGAAATGATATCTTCCGTAGGATATGTACCGCAGTGTATCCACCAAGATTAAGTGCGATTTGGACGTACTGGATTTGACGTCGTGAAGATCCGATGAGAGAGCCTCCAAGTCCGCTTTTGCGGCAATGTTTGGGTCTACGACCGCATTTTCATAAATAAAGAATAACGGCGGTCGTGCGAGCTCCTCCTTTGCGAGAAGCCGAGGCCAGAGACTCTCGGTAATCGGGGAAGCCGCCGTAGTAAATGCATTCGCATAATTCCCTCTCCTTATCCTCGGATCTCTCTCAACCCTCTCCGCGTGAGGATCGGGAACTCTCCCCCGTGATGTCCTCTCGACCAATTCCTCGAGAGCAACTTCGAAGCAAGAGGAAGGTTCCGGGAATTTCCGTGTTCCGTAAAAAGGGAAAGTAAGGGTGGTGTGAGGAGTGGAGTCTCTCGCACCCAGCTCAGCCGACGTGGACGAGGGAGAGGAAGCTTTTTAGGCTTTGGGGAGAGCTTTTCCATAAATGCATACGAAACGCTGACCACGGTCCGTTCGCTTTTGTGCAGTCCGCCCCACCCAGGGGGACGGGTGGGGCGGGAGGGCACTAAGCCCCCCAAGCTGCCCCCCACCACCCCGACACCTGCTTTTCCCCCACTCCTCCTCATATTATACATGTCTTCCCTGGCGACGGTGGAACCCCTCCCCTCTGGACCACTCGGATCCATCCTTCGCCTTCTTGAAGCCCTATTTTCCCTTCTGCTCGGCGTAAGGGTGCAATTCGTGATTTATTTTTTATATATACCCTTAACACTCGTCGCTCGAACTCACACCCGACTTCGTCTGATGGCACTTCCAATAGTCCCCACTGGTGAGCCGGAGTTGCCTCTAACATCCGGTTTAACTTCATTGAAATAGTTGGGGAGAATACATAAACTTCTTGTAATGCGTGGTGCTATAATATAAATAAACTAAAATAACACTGTATAAACGCAATTTTTTAAAATATACAATTTCACGGAGCTGCATGGTTTTAAATTACTTTGTAACATTCATTATATAGTCGGTTATGACATTCGAAAAGGCGATGTGAGCTATTGGAACCCTCTGTAGGAATGTCTAATATGCATAATAATAAATATTCAAAGGAAAGCCAAATGAACAGCGGAGTGTAACAAAGCTGATAAAAGGACTAACATTAGTTGGGAGTCGTTGGAGACTTGGAGGCTACTCATTAGACTTGGATTCTGAAGATATTTCAGGTCTGCTGGAAACCGGTGATGAAATTACGGAGAAATTGTCGAAGGAAAGTATCCAACTGGACCAGGAATTGGACCTCGGACCTCAATCTTAAATGACCAATACACCACCACGCTACACAGGCTTCCTGGTTCCTAAGACAATTTTGTAATAGTTTAAGGGAACTAGATGTTCAGCCCCAGCGGTCGATCAAGGATCGCACTCGTAGACTTCAAAGAAGCCACTTACCGCGAGGATAAACCCTTTAACATCACCCTCGCCGTGGTTGACTACGCATGAAGATATTTCAGGCCTGCCAAATCCGGTGACGTCGTTTGATTCCCGACCCAGGTGGACTTATTTCCCGAGGCAATTTCTACGTAATTCCATCAACGGTTTTCGGCAGACCTAAAACATCGCGATAAAGAATGAGCAAGAGTAGAAGGAAAAATTTTATTCCCCTTAAATTCTATATTGAAATTAAGGTTTGACCAAAACAACTCGTCTTACACGGAATATGGGTAGAACCCTGAGAGGACCCTAACTTGAGGTGACCATCTCATACTCAATTTCTCAGTGTTTGGCTAGCGATCCCAATCCATGGTATGTGAATGCAAAAACATTAGAGACGATAACTTACAGTTGTATTAAAAAATTTGTTTATTAGATAAGCACTCATGAATTGGAAATTTTTGAAAATACATAATATCGTTCGTTATATGCAAAAACATGTTTTCTGAGACCACAGTTGCAAAATGTTTAAATATTTCGCCGAATACGATTCCTCACAAAACTAGAAGCTTTCTTCAATGTTTTAACGGAAAAAGTCACTTTTTGAGTAATTTGTTAATTTATTTTTCATTGCCCCTGGAAATATTCCATAATGGCCTTTATCATCTGGGCTTCATGGTCACGAAGATCGTTGGGAAAGACTTTGATGTGACGGTGAGTTAAATAAAATCTCCTAGGCGGGACTCGATCCCGCACTCTGGCTTACACGATAGGATGAGAGAACTTACGGTTGTCAATGCTTTCTTATAGAACATTATTTAGTAGTTTATATACCAGACCTAATGAGTAATCGATGGGAAGTATCGATAGCTTGAAGCAAACTATCGATCATGGAAACAGTTGGATAGATATCGCTCATCAGTCGACTTATAACCGTGTGTTCTCATTCGTTTTGCCCGGAGAAGGAAACGGCGAGTCGTAAAATAATGGAATCGGTTGGCCACTGACCGGATGGGTTATTGGATGGACACCCTCGCTCACATAATAACCCCTCTCCCCGTTGGAATACTCGCCTCCCCCCTAATCGATGATGATTAGCATAAAAAGTATATTAAGTAATAGCCCTCTGTCCGTTTCAGTCCACTTCTATTTCTCCTCTTCGAATGTCCGTCCCCCCCCCCCCCCCTGCGTAAGAGTTCTTTTCCCGAATAACGGATTCCAGGGTCCCCTTCTGCCCACCTTTCCTTTTTTGGGGACGGCGAATGTCCGTCCGTGACCCTGGGGGTCATCTTCTCCCATCTATATCCTTCTGCCGTCTCTGCGGTCGTAAAAGTGGGACGCGGCCGTTGTCATGGTAATCGCGACATCTCCCCGTGACGCGTCCAGCGCAGGTGCTGCCTCCTGCACTTCTCTCGGGGGAACCACCCCTCCCTCCTGCACTGTCACCTCTCTCCGCAGAGTGACGCCCTCTCTCTCTCTCTCTCTCTCTCTCTCCCCATAGAGGCGCTGTAGTATTACTACAGATTGGCCGAGGTCGACTACAGGCGCCATGATTAGTTCGGCGGAGCTCGTCTGCTACGCTATCGCTTATACGTACTAAATACGTCAATTTTATTCACTTTTCTCCTTCTCAGCCAACTGATTGTACTTCTAAAACACACGTAGTAAGATCGGGAAAGTATCTGCATAAAATTAATGACCTTCACGTTAAATCTCAGCCGAACATGATAATTATATGCGAAAGCAGTGTCGCTTGGGCGAAGTTTAGGTATGTCACAGACAAGTATTTCGTGATACCTCGACTAGAGAACATGCTGTTAGGACATTAGTTGTTATTAGGGCAACCGATTATAATGATTCTTAATCAACGGAAAAGATTTCACGTTTATGATAGCCGAAAAAAGGCACGGAGCTATACTGCTGTGTATTGGTAGACAAATGCTGTCAGAACTACGTTAGCTGACAAACACAACGTTGCTTACTACTATAACATCACGACAGTAAACATATTACTCGGAATTTGCTTAGGAATACCGTTCATACATGCGAAATGTAGTTTACATTCAGGCACGGCTTCTTGAGCCAGGACAAATTATACTCTCTAGGCGACAATCCTAAAAAAACACCCCTTACAACTCATTTCCAGTATTTCTTGGCTTCGCTTAAGATAAGCCAGACCAATTGATAAACTTTAGGTCCTGTCGTATGAAATACTTAAACATTACTACACACGGAAAAGGACTGTGGTGCACTCAAAAAGTAACTCCTAATATCTAACACTGGAAATTGAAAAAGAACGAACAGGAATAACACAGTAAACAACTTTAATAATGCAATGCCAGTAATAATACAAAAGTCAAGGCAACAGTATGAAAATCTACTAGAAACATGCCAATTCATTTCTAAAAGGGGATTGAACATTGAATAAAATATATATTCAACGATAATAGTAACAGGCGGTGGGTCTTCTAGTCTATGTCACGATTTGGTGTTTCAGAACAGCTTTTTGTTGACCTCCCAGCTCTTGACTTAATTAGCCACAAATTAAATTCAGATGACATAGCTGAAAGTGAAAAGAAATACATGTCACAATAAGCACAACAAAAATAAATAAGCAGACAACACCTTACCTCCTATTACTACCTGACACTCTATTCGCCTCTTGTACTTAAAACCACATCACATGCAAAAGTTATTTCTTTTTGTTAAGAGAGTATGCTCATGAGCTCGAACTGTTGACAGAAGCAGGACGGAAAAGGTCTTCCACCATCTTTAATTTCACAATAAAAGAACCCCATTAGAGTTTTCTATCGTTAAACCACTGAGATCAATTACTTAAGATGCTAAACGTTAAAAACAATAGGTAACTGACCTAAGGAGCAATGTTAGGGGAGGACTATCACCTAAGTCATTTGACAGATGCGCGTTTTACATCATAAAATTATTTCTAAAGTTAATATGACTAATAACACAATATCGGCATGAAAATAAATTAAATTGTGAATCGCCATGTCACTGTTAAACCTAATTCCGAAGCATCAGCGCCCATAATTCTTCTCCAAAGTATAAAACTTAAACGTCAATGCTCTCATTCGGGAGACAATATCCACCGACTTGAATGAATTCCTGACTTGAAAGGTAATCATTGCCTTAGTGGAGGCCCTTATGGGAGAGTAAAATAGGTGACGTCCTTCCAAAATTGACCATCTAAAAATCCTACACCCATTCGTGAAGTGGTAATTACAACATCAATCGCTGCACCCAGGAAAAAAAGGATATCAAACTGCAAATCTCTCCAAAGGTAACATCACAACTGAAAGAATATCATAAATTATTAATGCAAGTTATATTATACGGCAACATTATACGGTATCAAAATTCTTTCAATGTATAGGCAATTAAACATTAATTTAAAACAAATAAAATCTCTGCAACACCAAAAAATTATAAAATACATACATGTGCTTTCCAATTACACTATTGTAAATACTAAGGAAAAACGGCAAGTGCGAAAAACTTTCGCAGAAACCCATCATTAACAGTACCAAACAGGCAGGGACAGTAACAAACTATGGACTATGGAAACATTTACAATTAAACATTAACTCATTTACAAACTGTTGTTACATCCGGGTCAACAAAGGAAACGTAATCGAGGGGATTGCTGAAAACAGCGGCATCACTTTCCATGCACATTAATAATATGATAATAAGAAAAT
Organism: Pyrrhosoma nymphula; assembly: GCA_963573305.1. Lineage (NCBI taxonomy): Eukaryota > Metazoa > Arthropoda > Insecta > Odonata > Coenagrionidae > Pyrrhosoma > Pyrrhosoma nymphula. The sequence continues at coordinate 8,168,092 of OY754337.1, forward strand.
ATAATGTCGGGTATTTGAAACGAAAGTATTAAAGAAATTGCACGCTTACAAATCTACGATGGTTAGCAGAGAGAGCAAAAAAGATTCTTCACTGCGGAGACCACGCCGTCTCATATTTCCTTTTCTAGCATTCTATTAAGAAACTAATACATTCAACGCTAAGAAATCGTTAATAATTAAACAAATGCATTATTAAAAATAGCAGTAAAACAAATCAGCCTCATGCGTAAACTAAGGAAAGTAATATAGGAGCATTAGTCACAGCGGTTGTGAATGATATCTGCGGCCCGACCACTCGTAAATTCTACATATTTCTACATCTACATCTACAAAATACCCTGCAAGCCACCTCAGGGGTGTGTGGCAGGGGGTAAGTAATCACCAACATGCATTACACTATACCCTAGTGTTAGTGTAACTACGACTAATTATGCATGAGCATAAATCGCTAATGCTTGTCACGAGGTGAAGCCTCACAAGCATGCGCCACTACACTACAGATGTCATCACAATGGAGAGGGACCGTCAATATACTAACATTCTACAACTACACAGATGCACAGAGACTCATGACCCATGTAGAAAACATGCAAGGCGTGCTGTTAGTATGTACTAGGTAACAGATAAGGATTCAAGTATTAGGGAGTACTACTACTACTAAGAGCTACACTGCGGAACGACAAACCTAGATAAAAGTCTCATTGGCAGCTGTTATGGTCCCTTATCGTTCGTGGAAAAAATGACATTTTAAATCTGTCCGTTCTGCAGTCTAGTTCCCTAATTTTACTCTCATTACTCATACATATCTTCTACCTCCTCTTATTCCCTCCAGAATTCCTATCCTCTTCCTTCCTCTTCCACGCTTCCCCAGTGTTCTCCCCTCTATCACTCTCTTCAACATGCCCTCTCCTCTCAAAACCTCCTCCATCCATCTATTCTACCTCCCTCGCACATCTGCCACAAAGCTTCCTCTCCTCTCCGACCATATCCAACACCTACTCGTTCGTCTTCCTCGCCATTCAGCTAACCTTCTCCATCCTTCTCCATACCCACATCTCAAACGCCTCAAGTCTACGCACATCCTCCCTCCGCAATGACCAATTTTCCGACCCATATAGCGCCACGCTCCATTATAAAGTTTTCACCAGCCTCTTCTTTACGTCTCTTCTCAGACCCATTCCCTTCTTTTCGAAAATGCCTCTTCAGCGATCACAATTCTGAATCTGTTGTCCTTACCACTAAACCCATTCTCCTACAAAATACTACCCATACACGTAAACTGCTTGACCTGCTCTAAATATAAGGGTGGGAGGGCTCAAGCCCTCCCACCCTTATATTTAGCCCCACCTTCTTATTTCTAGAAAATCTCATTACTTTCGTTTTCTTGTGATTGATCTTCATCCTATACTTTTTGCACTGCACCTCTTATGCATTCACCATTGACTGTAACCCCTTGGCCGACTGACTATCTAATGCTTGATCATCTGCAAATCTCACTGATTTTATCAGCTCTCCTCCTACCTTTATTCCTACCTCCTCCTCCCCCCATGCCTCCCTTACCATTTCTTCTGAATACACGTTAAAAAGCAACGGCGATAGTGGAAACCCTTGCCGCACTCCCCGTCCTGTCGAGGCCCATTCATTATCATTTGATAACTGTCCATAATTTCAAGGTTTTTGGTTTTAATTGAGATAGTATTCCGTGGCCTTACTCAATAGAGTGAACCCAGTTTGTAGAATAGTATTTTTTACGTGACACCATCACTTCAGAGGCCACCTCACTGAGGTACAGACGCTGCGCAGACTACCATTCATCTCGCGAGAAATTATGAGTTTATCAGATGCAACGCTTATCCTATCCCTCAGTAGAAGTCAAATTTTGTGGAAACCATATAAAGGGTGAAAGATGGGTGCTGTATAGAATAAAATAATTTTTCAGTGTATGTGATTTCAGGCATAGGCGCTGACAAGTTGTTAGCAATTTGTATTAAGTTAATATTTTTAAATTTATGCAGTTGATTGCACTACATTGTCAACGTAAATTAATGTATCCATACTTTTTCAACTTCAGAAGCACCTCATCCCAGACCAATATGCGCTAAATACGGCAAAAGATCTGAAAATATTGAGAGCAGATGCCGTGTCATCAACTTTCATCCTCCGATCCGCCTCAAAGAGGAGTCTGAGACCACCGACGGAACTATTTGCCACCAAGTCAACAAAATGAGGTGAAGGCGACATGACATCTGAAACGAAGTGAAGGAGATGATGGTAAGTAAAACAAACGTCTTACAGAAATATTTATAGACCGTTTTATGTTATAACAAATGACCCAACCTTCTAGTTATATATTTTCTTCAAGAGAGGAAATCTTTCTTCCCATAGTGAAAAAAATCATTTAAAATATTAAGAAATCAAATTCCAAATGTTCTTATGTGATCTGCTCAAAAACTTCAAATTGCGTGTTGTTGCTCAAATCGTTGCTGGTTTACCCGAGTTAATGACCAAACTGCGATTAGAATGAAAGTAACGCTTAAGAGTATGACTCGAATGTGAATATGACATGTTGAAATACCTTAATGTATTAGATGCCTATAAGTTTATGAATATTTTTGTTCCTTCTGCATGGATAAAAGAATTTCTCAACCATGTACCTCTTACTTTGTCAACTAATGTCCAACCTATTCCATTATATTTCCAAGAACATATTTTAGGACTTGTATGCCTGTATTGCCGTAATGATGCAGAAGGTAAAATATTGTATTACCTCTTTCACAGGACTTTCGTTCAATGTAATCTATAGTAAATGAAATTATATTTTAATTTCTCCTAACATCATTCATTACAGCTACTCTCATTCGGCTTAATTCCGTCGAACTTAGCATTTGTGTGCACCTGCGGGTAACTCGGTAAAGGTAATACCATCGGCTAGTGCCGGTATCCACAAAATAAGTCAAACAGCGAACGACTCATCGTGTTCAAAGTTTGGCTACGACTCAATAAGAGCACGCTTTAGACTGCTTCGTTGAATTATATTTCCGGCAGTCTTGGCCACCTTGTTCCTTTTATGCCCACAAAGGACGCCTCGGTGGCTTAACTGACGCGATATTGAGGGATCCGGGATCGTGTCAAGGAGAATGATTTTTCCGCAGAGGATTTTCGAACTTCAGCTTAAAGAATTGGTCTGAAACTGATGGCCTAGTTGTAGTTTTTATATAAATCAGTTGTAACAGCTGTTGGGTAAATTTTTGTCATAAGAGTCCCAGGTCTAGAAAACCGTAGTATAATTATGGAAAGTAGTCATATGTTCATAATACTTTGGCATAGTCGCAATCTCATTGGTGGACCATGCATGAGGTCATTATGTTTATAAACAGGAAAACATAAGGTAGTTTGAGGGAGATGTAGTTCCCATGCAGTCATAATGGAGACCATATTCGAATTTTATTATTTTTATTTCAACGTCTGTAATAAGTGTGAAGTAAATATTATAATATTAATGATGCAAACATATGCAAACATATATGACCAAAATTTTCAGTAATTATATATATATATATATATATGTATATATATATATATATATATATATATATATAATTACTGAAAATATATCTGGAAAGATATATATATATATATATATATGTATGTATATATATATAACTACATAAGTCTCTAACTTGACTCATTTTTTCACGCCGTACGACTAAAAAGACTTAAAAACGGAAGGTTTTTGGCGATTCTGTAAAAATTACTGCGGTAAGTCATTGATTATTTTTTATAAATAGTTGAGAAAACATGCAAACTAGACACCGTTAGTTTTTTGAAAAAATCTAGATGTTATAAATTCCTAATTTTTTCAATATTCTCTCTATTGAGCGCACAGCCGTAATCTATCCCATGTAAAACAGTTTGTATTTTCAGGCAAATTGCTGTCGAAAAGTAGTTCGGCGAGGGGTTTATATTTTAATATCATTGGAAAGATGAGAGTTTTTTTCTTTAAAATGAGGCAAATTTCACTAAATTCTAGGTGAAATGATTTTTCGCTCAAACTACCTTAATACCGTAATAACTCTTCCTTATTTGAAGAGTACAATTTATTATTATTATAATTATTGTTCGGGCCAATATCGTTTGATTTTCGAGTGTTGTTTTGTATCGAGTGCCATCACTTTAAACATCCTAATAGCTATTAGTGTTTGCTGTTTTTGTGAAATTACGTCATGAATATAATACTGAGGAAACTTTGTCAAACTGTATTCCAGATTTATTACTTTCCCGGGGAGTTCAGAGAAGAAGAATTTGAATCCCCTTTGGAAGATAAAATATATTTTATCCTATTCAATCTCACATTAAAAATTACTGAATGGTCTTCAGCTAACTGGAGCCTATCTTTATGTACCTTTTGTTATGTGATTCCTGTTGGAAATGCACATAGTTCAGCTTTGTTTTCCCTAAGGAGATCATCAACACCTACCTAGTGGTACAGTGGCCTTTGGCAGGCATGTTGTAGTACTTAAAAATTATTTTTTGATGACTTTGTATTGATTCTTTTGAGGTGTTTCTGAAGATATTGTCTCTCTCAGGGTCACAACTCATCCTTATATTAACCAGTTACTGTACATGATCCCAATGCACTGGAAGTTCTGCAATGAAATATGGTGGACAATACATCTCACAAGTGGAGTCTCATACCTTTAATACGGGTAATGACAGATGGTTATTTTGAATGATTTTACGCATATTTTTGGCCAAATTTTGATGCAATGAAATTTTATACTCAAGATTTCTGTACGTCCTTCACATTTACTACAAGGATTTCAATAGTTTTGTCAGTGAAAACATTTTAGGAACCTTGATCTCGTATTGAATGGGCTATAATTCTAAACTTTTGGAGAAACTTGTAGCAGGTGCCTTCTCATGAGATGTCATGATTTCAAAAGATTTTACTAACCATTGGTTACATATAGTCGTCATTTTTACGAAAGGATATTAGACTTTTCGGTCGTTGGGAAGGATTTTTGTGGATTTATTGTGGCTGTTGTGATGCACTTGGTTATACAATAGAAGGGAACTATGAAATTATTTGCAAAAGTATTACAGCGCTGATGAATTGTAACAGGTGTATAATTTCCTTTCTTGGTACGTTTGGATTTTGGTTGATCTGAACGAGATTAATATGAAGGCTCGAATCATGAAACAATTTATGATCGTGGCATTATATCTGCGTGTTGTATCATGCAGTTCAATCTAGTTACTCAATTTATAATAAGACTTTTCCAGATATATTTTCCAGGTTAGCGTACAATAATAAACCGCTAGGTGGCACTGATAGAGTTTTTTATGTTCTTTTGTACTGGTATAAGAAACTGTTATGTTTTAGTAATGAAGTCTTGCATACTGATTTTTGTCTGAAAATTAAGTACCTACTCCAGCATGATCAACAGGAAATGACACTAGCTGTCAAGTGCTGCCATTGGTATCGGTCGCAATTAACACAGGTATATTCTGCCCCATTTCGGGAATACATGGTGTGAACTGAGCTGGATTACCAATAAGGAAAAGTAGGCAGTTGCCTATGAGCCCCGAGGTTTTGGGGGCCCCGGAGGGGCCCTGAGAATTGTTTTCCCCTTTCTTCTCTTGCGACTTGTATATTGACGTGGGCCCCAAATGCATTAAATTTTATTTTTTTCCGGTAAATATCCGGTCACTCCCTATCCTCACCGTGTATTGGCTCGCCTTTGGCCGGAATTCGAATAGATGGCCTCGCCCAGTACCACCGCTATCTCGAAATGCCCGCCGGGCAATGACTGAGGTGACCCAGTCCGGTCCCACGCGAACGGCGGCGCTGCGTTACGTCCTCGCCTGCAGCTGCAACGGCTGCATCGCAGGCTGTGCCCGGCGAACGAAGTGGTTAACTGCACCGATCGGTATCGATAATCAGCGAGACATAACTGCAAGCGAGAGTGCCGAATTTCGTGACAACCGCTTAATGAATGAGCAAGATGCAGAGGGAGGGCATCGCACTCTCTTTGTTACTCTCTTACTAGAGCGAAGTGGCATTTTATGACGACTCTTAATGCACGCTGGGTTGACAACATCTGGGTAACGTGAATTGGAAATTGAATACCAGCATTTGATATGCTAATTAGGAATGCCTAATCAGGACGCGAGCGGCGGGGATCGGAAATAAAAATGTGAAAAGTCCCAGTGATAATGCCATGAGTGTGACAAGCCTACTGCAGCGGCTTGGAAGGGAATCGCTATCAGACCAACGCGACGGTTAAATTTTAGACGGTTAAATTTTAGACTGAATCAATTAAGTGAACCGATCCATTTACTGTCGACGTCAATATATTTTGCAAACCTCAGATGGATCGATTAGCTCATGAGCATAAAATTGTGGGAAATAGACTAGAGGATGAACAGATCTAAAAATGTGTATATGTAGTTATAAACGATCAAATACCATTATAACTCTCATAATATTTCATAGTTCGGTTGTTCAACAGGTAGTGTATCCGATTATCTGATTTAAAAAATAGCGCTTTTGTGTAGCTATGCTAACTACAGTACTGGACCACCTTATTCAATAACTTAACTTCTAGCAGCACGTCTCGTATGCATCCTGACAAAATCTCACACCTCTTAGCGTGTGTATATATTTGCATTGTGCATATATATATGCATATTAATAATAATAGTTTTTATGACATTTGTGTAGATTGGGATACAAAATGGGGACTGTCCAAGAACCTACCAATCAGCTGGTAGAATACTTGAATGAAAATGTGTGTCATGGTGAAGTGCATGTTTGGTGAAAAGTCACTATCTCCGGTGCAACGTTAATATTCCTTCCTTGGATACCTCCCTACTTTTGTGGATGGATGCAGATGAAAAATTATTCCTCAATTTACTCAAAATATTAAACTTATTTCCTTATTTTATATGACATTTAATTTTTTAAATACTTAAATAAGGTATGCATGTTAGTACTGATGGTGCTGCTGCTGAAATCACGGCAAAGGCATTTGTGGTGTTGCTAAGATAAAGGATTCAATTGTACTGGAATCCCGGAACGTTTGCTGACAAAAGGCGACGACTGTGTATCGGCTGGATTTGACCGTATTGGCTAGAACCCGGGACATATCAATGCATGGTGTATCGAATACTTGCGATGGGTGTTTTCTATGAATTGCTGCTCTCACTAGGTGGACTAGACATGACATTGGCTTTTATTTATTTCTCATTGTTTTTATCAACCCTTCACTCTTCCCTGCAATAGTTTACGCATACATTACTTATATTAGCGTTCTTTAGTGACAATAAAACCCGTATTTAGCATCAAAACCTCTTAGTGCCAAGGTATTTCCCACTTAATTCAGTTTTCCGCTTAATTCCGGATTGGACATTTGAAAAAAAATTCGTTCCATAGGAAGTGAGGCGTGCTCCCTTTCTTTGTCTGATTGTATCCATTACAGATAGGTGGCATTCGCTGGAAATGATGGAAGAGCAATGTCAAATACTGTCTCATATGATCGTGGCATTATTGCTGCGTGTTGTATCATGCAGTTCGATCTAGTTACTCAATTTATAATTAGACTTTTCCCGGTATATTTTCCAGGTTAGTGTACAATAATAAACCGGTATGTGGCACTGATGGAGCTTTTTTATATTCTTTATTGGAGATTTGAGGTGAGTCATCATTTCAAAAAATTGCATGGAGATTTTTATTTTAAATGTATGGAATATTTTTTTACATTCTGCACTCACGGTATAAATATGCCTATGCAAGTAAACCATCGTGCAAGTCCTGTTTACGAAGCTGCAGTTTTCGATTTCCGTTTATTACCTGAGTGAAAACTGTCTGTTGCGAATTTATACTCGATTCGGATGAGTGTCCGTTATGTTTTGTCCTCACTTCTTCACACCAGCAACATGCAAGGCATGAGAATATTCAAAACGCTTTCAATTATTTTATGAGCGTTTTTTGCTCTCTGCAGCTGAATGTCTGCTGCCATCCTCGCCCCAATTCCAATCAATAATCGGCAGTTGACCGCATTCGGAGGGAAGGAATTTCCTTATGATATTTACTGCCCATCTCTCTCAATAGTATTCGTGGTTTCGGCTGCTGACCAGTCCGTGCACCCTGTGGCTGGCCATAAGTTATTTCTGTGGGTCTTAATTGGAGAGCGTGCGGAGGCTTAATTGGTCAGTCCTCGGAATTCGTTCGTCCGGTGAGGACGAGGCCTCGATCAAATGACCACTCGTTTGGGACGTGGAGCTGTAAAGAAGGAGGAAGAGAGCGACTAAATGCGTGCGATTCTGCGATCGGAATTGGATTTCCGATGCCGTGGCCGTAACGAAGGGGAATTTATGACGCGGGGAGCGTCTTCGGTCAGTGAATGTCGCGCGATCCCCTCCCCTCCCTTCCGTCTCGCCTTATAATTAAATCCTCTCCTCGCCCGCTGCACTCACCGACATTTGTTCATTCTAATTTGCATTTGGACGAGGGAGAGTTTGAATGCTGCCAATCGACCATATTGCGAGGTCGCTGACCAATCGGAGCCGCACAGATGCTCTGTGCTCCATCTTCCCCGCCGTCGCCGCCAGCGGCTATATTTCGCGAGAATGCGTTGTTCATAGAAGGGGAGTTTGAAGGCTGCGTCGTTATGGCGGAATACGGTGGCCCAATCGTAATAGCGGCGAGGAGTCCGTGGCTTCATAATACAGTGAGACCGTTTCTTCTGTGCTTTCCCGCCCTGCCACCTGCCGGAGAAGAGAGGAGACGCGGTAATTGAATCATAAAAGGTCTCTCTGGGCGAATCGCCGCTTCATGTCAAAGAGCTTTACCGCACCGACACTTTATTTTTTGGCAGAAAATTTCTACTTTTAGGACTGTCTACGCTCTCTCGCTTCAGATATAGTGCGTCCCACATTTTGTTGAGAGTATGAGTGAGCTCTTATTGACACTCATTCTCCATGTACTAACGTCTCCAACAGGCCCAGGAGCTGCAAATAGACGAAAGAATATTATAGCAGTGTTAAGCAAAATAAAAGATGTTTCCTTTAAGCAGATGGAGATGCTACGTCTAACGGTGACCACGCATGGTCGATATTGTCTAAAATACACACATACTCAACACGCCATTGCCTTTCATCGTAGGCAAAGTCGAAGAAAGTAGTTATTGCTGTTATATCTATAAACAAAACCGGTTCTCTTTTAAAAATGTCCTCCGCAATGCCCCATACTTGCATACCTCTTTCACTTCTATTACATTCATTTCCAGTGTGCATCCGTTATGGGCCTTTACTCTCTCTGCATTAGCTTCGTAGTTTCAGGCGTAGGTAAAGGTGAGCTTTCGTCTCGCCGGCATAAACGCGATTTTCACCCACTTTCAACAGACATATCGGCACCAAATTCACCTCACTTATAATGCAAACCCTGTGCACTTGTAAAACTTTTTCAACATAACAATTGCTGTATTTCAAACGTTAATATCTATAAAACTACTAGTCACATGGAAATGATTATTACATTTTTACAAATTTTTCCTCTACTCCTAGGTATCGCATTCAATTTTGTCAGTTTCCTACGTTTAAAAAAAATGTTATCCGTGCGAGACGAAAACTCACCTTTACCCAGGCGTAGTTTAGTGAAATCAATTCATGTTTGGTGAAATCAATTCATCCCTCTAGTGTCTTATGAGACTCGGATTCAACAATGATTTCGGTCGTTAAGGGGATGGTTTAGCAAAAACGCAAAATTTGGAGCTATTTTATCAAAGTTTAACTATTTCGAGCAGTAAATGTTTCGAAATTGATAAAACAAAAATTTTTATAACACTTCCTTTCGTTTGGCGTTCGTTTCGAATTTGTACGCCCAGTGCTTCTAATAAAAAATCATGCAAAAGAAAAAAAAGACTCCAAGCGAATAAAATGAACTCAGCACGTGTTCTTACTAATGGGAATGCGTGGACAGACAGACAGGCAGAGAGAGAGAAACTTTGCTTTTTTATTACCTAATGGATTCCATAATTATGCACAACATATTCGGTGGTGATGATTGTGACTCTACAGGACGAAAACTATCGGCAGATTACCGCACGTTTCGAGCTGCGCACATCTTTCAGTTCATCGTCGTTCATGTGCGCTAAAATGTGCTTCCTGTTATATGTTCCGACCCGTGCTTACTTCAATACATTTAATGGAAATCTCCCTCCGGTGGATGTCAATTTGAGTACTTCAACAATCAATACAAACTGTAAAAAAACGTCACTACTGCTTATTTAGACAATAATGTCGCATATGAAAAACCACCCAGAGACTATAGATCGTTGGAAACCAGTACTTTCACCTGATCCAGTCAAGCCGCCTCAGAGGTAGGTTATAATAACCAAGGTTAATCGCTGCTTTCGCCTGCATTTGTGAATGAAAATGTCCTCAGTGCTTTATCAACTGACAGCAGGCATTTAAAGTGCAATATTCATTATTCTCTTCCTATTGGACAGTTCTGTCGCAAAATAATGTATTTTTGGCACATATTTTCATCCATATGCAAATTAATTTCTCGACATTAGGCGTCTATTTACTTCCTTTTGCACCCCCCTCCACTCATTATTTGTCTGAAATTCCCATTATCGCTTTCTTCCTCTATTTCGCACTCTCTAAACCTTCACCTATCTGTATTAGGCACTACTCTCTTCAAAATGCACTCGTCTCTCATAGCGTCCACCATTAATCTTTTCTATCTTCTCTGATTATCCGCCGCCAATATCTTTTCCCATCCCACCATATCCAGCACTTCGTCGTTCTTCTCCCTCACTACTTACTACACCTCCTCCACACTTTATTTTCAAATACATCCAATCTACTCACATCCTCTTGCCAGAATGACCACGTTTCCGACCATAGTGCCGCACTACTTGTTACTATTATCAGCATATATTTTCTTGAGGTCCATCTTGATATCAAATCCCTTGTATTCAGAAACGCCGTCTTTGATAGAGGAATTTTACATCTACTGTCCCTACCACCAATGCCATTTTCCTCTAATATGCCACTCCTAAGTATGTGCTCCGAACAGCTACGTGCTCTTTTTATGACCACCCACTCTTATATTCAGACCACCCACCGTCTTATTTATTTGAAATCTCAGTACTTTCGTCTTCTTACGACATATCTCCATCCCTTACCTTTCAAACTGCACCCTTAACGCACACGTCATTGACTTAATCGTCTCGGTTGAATGGCTAATTAACCCCTTAACCCCATCTACGAATCCCACTGACTATATCAACCCTCTTCTACCTCTATTCTTCGCCCATCTTCTACCTCAATTTCTTATATTGTATTACATACTTAGGTATTGTAATTACATACTGCGGCCATAAATAATGATATTAAGAGCAAGATGAGGTTGCCCGTTAAAATTCAGGGCGAGGGAAAACATGAAAGCCGTTGCATGTGACTATAAGAATCAATGTGACGTGCTAAATGCTGATGCTATGTATAAGCTATTAAACGAAAATAGAGAGGTTAGGGTAAACACTATCAACTTAGTCATTTAACCTGGCCTTTAAATGCTGAAGGCGTGAATGGCCATTCATAAAATCGCTATTAAAGGATATTCACGCCTGGTTGCAAAGAAAATTTCTATGTTGAATAGGAATAAAATTTGATGACTTTAGAGATAAAAACGCAATACTTAGGCAAAAACGAAAGGGTATTAGATGCGTATTCTTTTATGTGTTCTATGATAACAATTTCCATTGAATATCTTGGGTACAAGTAATATAAACAAGCAAATAAGGAAACATACACCGAAGTCAATGCTTTCCTATGGGAGTAAAATTTAAAAATAACCCCAAGAATTATTTATTTCGAAAATCCTTTCTAAATGCGCCTATATTACTCCATAGTACGGACATATCCTCAAAATTTCACGGTTCTATCACCAATAGTTTGGGCTGTGCGTTGATGAATCAGTCAGTCAGGATATCTTTTGTATACAGGGTGTTTCAGGAGAAAAGTGCAATACTTCCGAAGGAGGTTGGGGAAGTGATTTTAAGCATTTTTTGTCCAATGAACATGGGGTCGCAACTCCTTAGTTACCGAGCTATGGCAACGCAAACATTTATTCATACGCATTCTGCAGTTACCATGAAAACCCTTAATAGCGGTGTCATCCAGCCATACTTACTGAGAAAAACTGGTCTACGTTGTACTTCAGGATAGTATCTATCTTTTTCTGCCAAAATGTACGAATATTGCTTACATTTTATAAGATGGTGACTGAAATTGTCAACATTTTTCTTCTTCAAAAAATTATTTTTTAGAATAACTTTTTGTTTCGAGATAAACGAAAAACTTATTAGGTACACAAAAATTAGAAAATTTTCTTTCATCTCCAAAATTGGTAAAGTTATTTTCACATCATCATTTTAAGCAAAGATATGGCACCTTAAACGGTACCGTTACATGATCACGCGTTTCGATGGCTCTCTCCCGTGCTTTGAATCGATTTACCGAAAAAGACAATTACCTTCACCAATCTAAGCTTACGAAATTATTTTTAAACGTTTTGAGAAGAATAACCAACCACTGAAGCCCCAATGGAGGTATTTTTGTGAACCAAATGAAGTAAACAATCAAGCGTCAACAAAGATCTCAAGCGGAGATAACTTCCATGGATTAATTCTCGATCACTGGCGCTGAGATTTATTGTTTATGAAGTTGATCGAGCAATTATTTTTCCCTTAGGTTAATTAACCAATAAATGTCTTATTCTTAGGTAAATTACTGATGTGATAAGAGATTAAGGCAAGAACTTAACGTCACTTATTGTTAGTAGAAATCTCACTGTCCTGCATGCACCAAATCATATTTTTAAGTCGCTAATTAAAATACTCTGCCATAATCCCTCCCTTAATTTCTATACTTTTCACTATAAACGATATATTTAACAATATATTAAATCCAGTTTGAGTTAATTTTTTCAAAAAGATATATTTAACCTTATTTGCTAATTTTTTTGTTAATCTGAGACCTCATATGGATTTTTTTGGTAAATTTTATTGCAATAAGTTTAGTGGTTGTTATATATTTTGATCATTCCGCGAGTAATTTGTTTTTAGATTTAATGTATATACATCGTAATAGTTATTATTTATAAAAATATTTGTTAGTGAGCATATAACACCTAATTATAAGTTGTATGGCAATTTACACTGCAATTCGTTTATGGTTTCAAATATTTACTGCTCAATATGTTAGTCAGCGGCATATGTCTTTTGACGATTAAAAAAAAAGGCTGGGTAGAGTAATTATATGTTTTAAATATTTGATGATACGCATTTACGGTCTAATACTCGGTTCACGAGGCTCAAGACCCGAGAACGGAGATAGAGAATGAGATGAGACTGAGAGTCCAAATGTCGTCTCGCAGCAACTCTATGCGATACACCAAGGAATCGTGAGGTGGTAAGCCAGCGAACTGATTTGTCCAAATAATGTGGGTCGCAATTCTTTTTATCTCTATTATGATAGGCAGTTGCCTTGAATTGCCTTAAATTGCCTTGAATTGGAAACATTTTTGGACATAAAATATTGTCAAAGAAAAATAATCCCATTGAACATCTCAAGAAAAGACATAATTATGGAGTCTTATCGGTTGGTTTGACGTTACGAGTGATTGCATCTTGAGTTTTAAATACGCCACTTTTGAAAGGTGTGCTCTAGCGTTGAATTTGAAGGCGAACGCCAAGTATTCCGGGTGAGAAAATGCTCTCGCACACCCCACTCCAATCGGAAAAACCATTTCTGCTCAACTTGTTGGTCATCCATCAACTGAGTGAGATATCTATTTCCCAGGATATGCCATTCGGAAACCCGAACTAGTAAATCGCAAAAGGCGGAATACATAGTTTAGTGATCGCTGGACTGAGTTTTCCCAGCTTGGGCTCTGACCACCTGGCGAGCGGACTCCCTCCTCCCCATTCAACCCCTCCCCCCCCCCTCGAAGACCCCCCTCGGCCTCCAGCGGAACCCACCCCCTCGGCCCAGCACTCGAAAATTATGCCACCTCTAGCCATACTTACTTATTTTCACTGCTTTAACTTTCTCACTACTTCCAAGCTGAATTTTTGAGGTGCGGAACGTTTTCATAACATTAATGCACGAGAGAAAGTCTTGCATTTTAACCAGTATCGATTTAGCTTTAAAAAAAATGTTATGAAGATATCAGTGTTCGCATGTTCTTGCCGTTAAATGAATTGAAATTTCCAAATTTTATCCAAAAAATAAAAGACGGGCTGAATATAAAAATAAAAGACGGGCTGAATAAAAATAAGTGCAAAAATTTCATTTAAAATATATTTCAATCTAATTAAAAAATATGTATTTTTTTGGACCCCTTGACTGTCTTGACTATTGGCGACTGAAATATTAATAATATGTTGTTGGGATGCATTTATTGCACTAGGCCTTGAGGTGAAGTTTGACGTTTGCTATTTACATTAGCACCCAATATTTGGAGGCCACTCAATTTTGTTCTTTTGCTGCAAATATTAATTCTGTCTTTACATCCCCATCGCCGAGTTATGCCGTTAATTCTTCTCCTGACTGCTGCTCGGTCCACGACGACTCGCTCCACGACGACCAGGTGACTGCTGTTGCCGCTGTAATTGTATATAATCTTTAAACAAGAGGATTGTTTGGCATATATCGGGAACCAGCACTTTCATTTATAGCCATCTGCTTTCACAGAGGGGCATAGGTTATAGAAAGGACTTTCACAGAGGGGCATAGGGTATAGAAAGGACTTCGTGGGGTCCCATTGTCACGTCGCCAAAGGCTCCACTGGTATTCAGCGCGCAGTTTTACTGGTCTGTGTTAATTTAATCGCAAGACATAGCATTCGCATTTCGAATAAAGACAACCCTATATCCGCTGGGGCATAGTGGAATTATATTTGAGATATGAAAATGGAGGTACATTTTCGTTAAATACTAGCAGAAGGTACCCGTTGAAATTCAACGGATGTGAAAAACATTGAACTCATTTAATAAGAAAACCTCAAAGCCTGAAGAATACATCTACATCTACAAAATACCCTGCAAGCCACCTCAGGGGTGTGTGGCAGGGGGTGAGTATTCACCAACATGCATTACACAAAGCTCTGTCAAAGAAATACTGTCAGCGTGGTCATTTGAGGAGTTCGTAACCTGTCTTGGACTTTGTGTTCGTTCTGGTGGACACGCTGACCGTTTTCCACGTGCAGGGAGAGATGAGTGACTGTTCGTCCTCTTTCATGCACGGGAAACCCAAAAATGAGTGAATGTAAGATGACAGCACTTTAACACCTTTAAACATATATAAATAACTCGCAACGTTTATGATGTGGAAATTGGTCTAAAAAACAATTCGTAACCGTAATTAGATGAAGATGGTTACACTACGTGTAATACATCTGAGTATTAAACGATAATAAACAACGTTGTGTTTGTTGTAGCACCAGAGGCATTATTACCATTGCTAAAATTTGATCCACGTACCTTTCTTGCACATTTGATTGCGTGTGTTGTCTCTTTAATTCCTTTATGTGTATCGTTTACTACGTAAGTGTTCTTTCATACACATTCAGTGCCCCTATGAGAGCTATTTTGAGAATAGACATTGAAGAGCATACTTGTTGTAAATATACATTGAATTTATCGATAACTTACCCCCAAAAGCAATCTATCATGGGGTCCTTGGGACTCTGGGCCCTTCTTATACAGATTTTCTTTCTACATGCTATCATGGGCTTGCAGGAAAACGTGATATTTAAATACTAGAGGCATTCATATCCTTTGAAAATCAAATTTCTGGTTGTCAAGGAAATATGCTATTGTTGATTTCAGAAAAAAATGTGAGATTTTTCAGCTGAAAAAATTTATTTTAGACAAATACAAAGCGTAAAATAAACCGATTGAAAGAATGAAAAATCTCATTATTTAAGCCATCCGATAAAAAAATCATAGACCTTAATCTTGAGTAAAAGTACTTTTAAAAAGCAAAAAAATGAAACCACTGCACCGAACCCAATGCTTAGCAAGGACCACCAGGAGGGGGGCCTTTGGGGGTCTTGAGGGCATTTTAATGTAGCTTATGTTACAACCAGATACATTTTCTATCCACATGCCAAATTTCAGTTCAATCCGTTCTGAGGTTTTTGCGTGATGGAGCAACAGACAGACAACCACCATTAAATTTATATATATATTATTGAGGATTGGGAAAATATAAACGTCTGGATTAGTGATGCGTCGGTCGTGAGTGATTGAACCCCGAGAGCAAGTTCTCTTAAAAGAAAGATCGATGAACGGCTTCTCTCCAATGACCGAGGCGTTCATCTTCACCGATCGCGATAAGAATGATTGTATGACATCAAATATCGATCACGAGACTTGAGACCGGCCAAAAAAATCTTGAGTGAGTTTTCTAACGAGAGATTCGAGAGTTACTTGCTCTTTCGTGAGATGTAGGCAGTTGCTCCGCTCGGTTGCGCAAACAAAGACGCAGCGCAATAACAGTCAACAATTTACATCATGACACAAATATCTTTCATTGAGAGAGTTTTACCAGTTTTGCTGGCTCGCTTTTTAGTAGAATAATAACATAATTAAAAATGAAGACCGAATCCGTTACACTGTTGGCAAAGAGACTGCTGGGTTAAGATACAAGAGGAATGCAATGGAAACTAAATATGATCCAGGTAATTATCCGTTTGTTAATTCGCCGGCGATGCATAATTTGTTACTGCGTTTGCTATGTAGTGCCGTTATTTATTACGTACAATAGGTTAACCGTCACCTGTAAGTAGTACAATACAATACTATTTCCTATGAATTGTTTTCCTTTGCTGCGACGAGTCGTAAATTGTGTGATATATAAATATAGATGAGTCTATGACGTGATCGCTTAGAAATCAAACCTGATACCCTTGCCGCGATATTATACATACCGGCCGTTTATATAAACAGCTGTGCTTCATATTTCCAATGCATTTTAAAACTTTAACTCCGCTCCTCTCTCTTCAATCACTTTTTCTAGACCTTGATGGTGTTGCTGTCAATCAAGAATGTTTCCAGTACTTAATTCGATGTCCGTTGGTTTTCCCTTTGTCTGAATTTTCTTCCCATATGTCTTCCGAATTACCGGCGTGTTAAAATCACCGGTATATTCATCCAGCATTATATTTTCGCCGAATTGTTTTTGGAATGCAGTTTGCTTTTGGTGTTCTTTCACACATTTTTAACTGTAATCTCACCAGCGAATCCTAATTTCGGAGAATAAAGTTTCGTATGTGCCAATAAGTCTCCTTTTTATTTAGAGGAATGGTATTTGAAGAAGTTTATTTGGGGAACAATAGCGTGATTCCGGTTAGTATAGGTTAGATCAAAACACCGTTCGAGACATGATAACTGCAAATTATGATTACCCACAGGTAATTTGATTCATACTTCCAGCATTATACTTTTATAGTGAATAGTAAGTTAAAAGAATGTACAGGCTTGATCAGTAAATACCAGTATGAGTTTCCGGAATTTCGTTTTCATTTGCACAGAGTGCAGCTTCAATAAACGGTACAATTTAAATATCGTAATACTGTAATTGGTTGTAAGCAAAAAATGAATTATATGAGTGGGCCATTACATCAGCCTTAGACATCCCATTGAAATCGGCAAGGAGTTATTTAAATCAAAATGTACTGACAGGTTTAGTAAGGCAATATATGACTTCATACCACCGATACTGTATTTCTGCGTGCAATAGACAGCATCATCTATTATAAAATAGCGCTGGAAATATGTTATCATCATATCATCCATCAAAGTGTGTATTCCAACATGGCTTGTACACAGGAGCTTAAACCAAATTCATTTAAAATTTAATTCCTTGGCAAGGACAAATTAAAATTTCTGATACTACTAATTACTCATTACAGATCCAAAATCTTGGTAAATATTTAGCAGGAAAATTTAGAAGGAACCGGCAGGAAGTTAGCAGAACATTCATAAGGATAATCAGAAATCTATAGTGGCAAAGACAATCTTATTATAGTTTAAAAACTGATGCCTATTTTATACATTGGTGGAGTAATGCAATTATAGCATTGGACTGTTATCAACGTCCATTCATTCCACATGACCCTCACTTTAATTCTTATATTTGCCTGACCATGACATTTTACCACCATTAAAAATAGCTTAACAGCCATATATATTTCAGTGGTCAGTTACCACTCCACCCTTCCCGCTTCA
Organism: Pyrrhosoma nymphula; assembly: GCA_963573305.1. Classification (NCBI taxonomy): domain Eukaryota; kingdom Metazoa; phylum Arthropoda; class Insecta; order Odonata; family Coenagrionidae; genus Pyrrhosoma; species Pyrrhosoma nymphula. The sequence continues at coordinate 8,186,397 of OY754337.1, forward strand.
AAAATTTCTTTACTTTAAATGTTTCAATTTAGTTCTGTGCATCACATCCATTCATTTCACTTTCCTATACTTTTCGTACCTCTCCCAACTTAGCAAACTTTTTCCTTCATAAGTGCCTTTCAGGACTTCATTTCCTCTAATTACCTACTATCGGACATTAAGTGGACTCCTAGATTTCCTTCACTGTGATATGTAACTTCAATGCCTAGTCAAGTATCTCTTAACTTCTCTTCTATCTTACTTTTATTATCCTTCTCGAGACCCACTCCTCATATAACTTCAGTCTATTCTCACCCTCTCAACATTAGCCAATGGTTTAGATCCACCGAAGGCCACAACCCAATTCAAACCCTTTATAAAACCTTCCAAACCAACCTTTTGTTTGCATCCTATATCAGGACTTGAGGCATCAAATATCTCCCATAATTAAATTCTTGAATATTGCTGATACAAGACATTTAATATCTTGAGTAGGACACCTCGTTCCACTAAAATTCTGCCCCAGTTACAACTTCCTTCCACTATTTATGTTTTTTGCTAGTTGTCTTAAGCCTGTATTGGTTTCTACTCAATGTCCATTCTCAATCTATACTCTGGAGTGAGCTGGAAAGCCACTTACCATGAGGAAAAATATCCACAGATGCTGAGTGGACTATCTTCCCTTCGTTCCTGCTCTTCGTCCAATCTGGCATGTGTGAGCTAAACAGCTATAATTACTCTTGCTAATTTCTACTACAGGTAAACAAGACATCATAGCATGTCCTTTGATAACAGTTGATTAATATTCATAAATTGACCAAAGATCATGGCAATAGGAGTCGACTTAAGACTTAATCATTTAGGGGTTTCAAAGAAGATATTCAAAATAAGCCAAGTAGTAATTGTAAAAAACCTACACGAACATTTACTTGACTTATTGATTATTAGAAAATAATTGGATCTATGAATAGTTGTACAACCCTTAGGTTTCATCAGCCCTGATGACGATGACTGAGTCAGACATCAAAACGTCGTCCTACATGGAGACCATCACCTGGTTGGAAACCCGAGAAAGCTTTACCAACCCTTAGGTTCCTCATATCAGTGAAATAAATAATATTAATATTATGTAACAGCATTCATTAAGCATGAATCATTACAGACCAAATCCATTTTGCACTAAAATTTTGATATAGGTGAAAAATCATTGATTACCATTGCCTTATTATACATCCATGACCCTCTTCTCCATTAACTTCTTCAACTTATAAAAGGGTGATACCAAAACTATGGGTGCATACTTGACTTAAATTATGACAGATATTTAATTTCAATGAGAGCATAAAAAATAATTTTATTCTGACCAAGTTAACTTTAAGTCACACAGGAACGATATCTGTAAACTTAAGTTGACTGCTAAGTAATTGAGTACCTGGGTAACTTGAGGCACACAACTTATCACATGATATTGTTTGCACTCTGTTGTTAATGATGTCTGTTTGGATTTGGAAACTGGCTCTCTTCTAATAATTTACTCCATAGTACCCTATCTTGGCATATATCCTTTGCCTCTATTGCATTCATACATTGCTTCATTCCCACTCTCCCATTCTTAAGACTCCTAATCTTCCTCCTTTAATGTCTCTTCCACCACATCATGAACCCACAATTTTTTCCATCTTCCTCTTACGTTATTCACTCCTCAATCACAATCCTGTTCCACTACTACTCTCTAATCTATTATTTATACATTACCAAACCCACAGAGAATAATCCTTCCATAAAATCCATTGCGGTAGCATGAAGGAAGAGATAATTTCAAAATGTCAAAAGAAAATGAATAAAAAGATATTAGCTTTAGTTCCAATAAGTATCCAATATGTATATCAAGCAAAAATCAACATGAAACACACTCCGAATCTTTACTCTTAATAATCCAAGATGGTATGTATATTGTTCTAGCAAATTCAATGACTGCATGGGGGAAATAAACATTTGTCACAGTATGCACAGCTGAATTTTCTTCTTTGAATCAAAACTAGGTATGACTTACAACTGTTATCACTCATTTGATAGGTATGTAAACTACTGTTTTCTGATTACAGTTCTATAATATAGAGAGCACTGGCACAGTAGATATTGGTCTGAAGTTATTGATGGCTATAACCATTGATAAGCACTAAACCATTCTGTAAATTAATAATTGATCAGAGACTATTCCTTGCAAAGATAATAAACATATATATTGAGGTCAGATATTTAGTAAACATTCTTATAACCTGATTTTTCCACGCATTTCGTAACATCTACAGAGTAAACTAATTATAATTTTGCCTAGATATAGTATTCTCTGCCTGTTACATGGTATAGTCTAGTAAATGGCAACTAGTAGCAATCAGATAGCAGAGAAACTCACTGACGCCTTCATATTTTATTGCATTGCATAGGTGATTCTTAATGATAGCAGCAATATCATCTAGAGGAAGAACGAATGTAGTGGGTTTAAAATTAGCGCTGTCAGTGCCATTGCCAGTGCCAAACAATTTAAGAAGAGTCATCACATCTTGCAATCATTAGGCATTTCTTACAGCTTAGAAGCAATATATGTTAACACTTTCTGATAAGCATTTGATATGTATAAATGTTGAATACCCTGTAAGACATAACTATAATAATCAAATCGTGTTCGTCACCAATTAACACCTCCAATGTACGGGCAAAAGCATTTTGTGAGGGGGAATTAATATAGCACTATAGATTCATTACTATAACAACTTGCATTTTTACTGAATATACAATTAATTGAAAGGTACGCAGGTACATATACAAACCATCATTTAATAATATGCGTTTTAAACATTTAGAATGTATGTGGTATTGCGAAAAACATATTTACTGAATATCAATACCTATAATTGACTAGTTTGATTAGTTAACTAACAATAAGTGACGAAGTGCATGGTGAAACGACAACGATTTTAATCGACGGCAACAAACGAAGCATGTTTTGTAAGGAGCGTTTTAAATTAGATATAAATCACTTAAGTGGCTGTAAAAATTCATATATTTCAACAAATATTGAGAATGGTTAACGTGAAGTCCTATGCAGTTCACTTTGGCACAAGAAGTGTTTCACGAGAAGAAAACAACACCACGACAGAAGCAACTTCACAAAAAAGTATTCATCGTAGGACTGATTGTTATTATTAGAATCACAGATATATATATATACACAGCGAATGTCTTGGACTCCTGTATTTGCACTAATACTCTGAATTTATGCTTTATATTTACGATGTAAACAATAAACGACGAATATTACGTTAACCTATGAACAAATCTTCGATTTTGGCATTTATTAATATTGTAAGCACTCGACGATCACGAGACAGTATTTCAGAAGCACAGTAACTAAATTATAGATACATACCTATTACGATATAAACATTCTTTTACCAAAGTTGAACGTTCGCTTTTTTACATGCAATTCACTCTTAGACAAACACACAGCAGCAAACTATGAGATTATTTCAGGGGGCACTGTAACTTAAAAATCTACTACGTAAACAAACAAAAACCCACCATTAACTTCACTATAAAGGCCATTTTTGAAGCACTAACTCTTGGTAAATTTACGACATAAACTATAAATTTAGCGTAAGTTGAACATACACTTTCTTCGCGTAACTCACGTCCAGAAACACAACGCAATATTATGCCATTTCAGAAGCACAGAAACTTTTATAACCTCCACGGTGTATTTCCTGTCATAACACATCCATTAGGAGCGTAAGTCTACCTAACACAAATTACCTTCAAATATAAAAATGCCTACACAAGAACACACGCTATACATCACAGCACATATAATATTTGTAATCACTGAATTTCCATAATTGAATTGTCACGTAAACACACGATAAACCATCGTTTCAATATTCACGACAAATATTACGTCTCTTGCACAAGTGAAACAGTGATACCGACTGTAATTGAAAATTGAATTTAAGTGCTACAGTCGGATAATTAGCTTTAAATTCTTACAGCTAAAAGAAAACTTTGATCGGTTCGAACTACATACCAAAATAAAATTTCGCAGCGTCCTATGTTACTGTTTATCATTGGTTTTTATAATGAGTTTTTAATAATTTGTGGTCCATAAAATATGTCACTCTTCAATAGTTTTGTAATCAAGTGGGATATTTCTAATATTCTTCGTATAACTATACTTAAAATCACAAACCAAGAACATTGTGTAAAAACAAAACAAACCTTCGAACGTATTGCACAATTGTGCATTCAGTTGTTTTCGAAGAATTACCCACAACTCCACGGAAACCGGCACTGAACGAGGTAGCTGTACTGTTTAGCTATCAAGAGCATTAAGCTGTACACTTCGGTCATGCACAGTATGACTCACGAACGACCAGCTTTTTTATCTATCACGACTTTCCTGAGAGATCATTGATCGTAGGCAACTTGAACTGCTCACTAGCTGGAAAATCGGTCACTCTGATCGAAGATCGAAGATCGAATCACAAGTGGGAGTGATCGACGTGACCGAAATCTCTCAAAAGACCGACTTTGCCCATCACTAGTCTGGATGGCTTTCGGGATTTCACCACGCGGCGGTTCGTTGGCTTGTCTGAACAATAGTTTCATTGGCATTCCAATCAACGTCTTCAGGTTGAGGGTGAGGGATATTGACTTTTTGGCCGCCTTATGTAAGTAAGCCAAGCCAGCCAGTAAGCCTTGTTGCTTCTCTGTGATTGGTCATTTTTATTTAGTGATCTTTCCCAAGTGCTGAGTAGAAAATAGCCGTCGTCTCTGTTGAAATTTTGGGCGTCTTGAAACTTTTAATGGTTTCCCGTTCTAATCATGGGTAGTAACGTTTCTCCTTGATTACTACTTCCACTCCTTGGAAGTCAATTTCGTGTCCCGGTTTGCTTCTATCTAACCTACGCACTAATATGGGGATAAGGGCTGGCTAGTTTCTTTTTTAATCCAAAAATACTATCTAGTGTATAGGGATAAAATCGTTGCGTTGCCACGTTTTCTTTTCTGTTCATTAGAGGGTAATAATTGTACTGAATTCTCCATCGAGTATCAGCATCCCACTTATCGACTGGCCTAGCCTAATGATGCGGTGACGCCTATATTTTGTATTTGTTCTTACCTCCACAGATCTGAAGTTATGGTGGTTCTCAGGTATTTTACGTCATCAGAAACATTTATATTTACTCCCCCTTACTTTAAAGATATAGCGTTAACGTGCTATGGGACGATCGTTATCGGTTTGGTCCGTCATCGTATAATAACTTTGGATTCTGCTAAGTCTCAGTCCGTATGCTTGAGCTGTAATGTACTTAGTGTGTCGTTTGCATGTCGAGTACTTTTTGGAACACTTGGACTTGAACACTGCTCGGTGTGAGTAAAATTGTGGTTCCCAACACCGTAAACCTCTCTAAATTGGGGCGACCGTGTGGATTCGATCGAGGCCAAAGGAGAAGAAGATGAAGAAGAACTCCGCATCGAATCAAGCCATCTCGACTCCAAAGCGCTCAGTTTCTCCAGTTAAGCCTTGGGCACTCTTCTGATTCAGGCTTACTATAGGTACATCTATTTCATCATTTCGGATGTTGGTATAATGAGTGCTTTAACATCATGATGACATGACATGTGACCGTCGGATATCGATGGATAGGTGCGGTACTGAGTCGGCTGAAAATTTCTTCTTGAAATCTCCACGCAATCCTAAAGGCCGTGACCCCCTCAAAAGTGACCCCAGGCTAATTCCGCTTTGTGGATGCAACAGCCAATTCGAGTAGAGGGGGGGATTTGGTGAAATGACCTCCATGGATGGTGGAGTGGTTGGTTCTCTTGCGGAAACTCTTGGCAAATCTTCGCTGTCACCTCACAGTGCAGAGCAATTACTTACAGGTACTATTCGCCAAGTCCCGAATGAATGATTGCTCTCTCTCTCTTTATATACACGTGGATGCACGTCTTTCACCTTTTTCCCTGGAGACCGGGCCGGACTTGACTCGAGCGATCCTTTCCCAAGCATCGGCGTATCGCAATCGCATGTCCTCGGTTCGATTGGGAGAGGGGTCACCCTTCGCTACTCGCCACCTTAATGATCTCTGAGCAACCTCCCTTCCGAAATCCTTAGATTGGTCTCACCCGAGGGCGCCCAGCACACCCTTAGAACTCGACAACGAGCGGGGTCAGCCGCAGACAACTCTCGCTCGAGTGCCCCCGCAGGACTCGTCTAGAGATTGGAAAACTTGGCCAGGCGGGAGAGAGATTGATGGTTGCTGGGGGAGGGTGGGTGGGGGGTTGAGGAGGAGGTGAGTGACGGGCAGACAATGAGAGAGGAGGGGGGGGTGCACTTCAGGGCGTTCTGAAGTGGAGGGGAAGGGATTGGGGGGGAGGGGGGGGGTGAACGCTGAACCAAGAGAGTGATCGTCTCCCTTGAGAGAACTGCCTTCGAATCCGGGTGAGATTTGGGCCATGAGACTGAGATCTGGGATGGAATTTTTCCAAATTTTTCGTGAAAATACTTCTTCCATGTTTTGATAATTTCGATGATGGGTGATTCTCTGAAAACGGGGTACTTTTGAAGTTGGATATTTTTTTAAATATAAAACTTCAAATTCAAATAAGAATATATTTATCAGGTTCCTTAAATTAGTTATAATATGTACCAGACTGCAACAGAGATCAAGAGTGATTATTTTCCAGTATTTTAGGAAATTTAGTTTTTGCTGTCATCGGAGTGGACCGGAGGTGACCTAGGAGTGGACATATTTTAATTTTTAAGAGTTTGAGCTATGTCAGTAGCTTCAATGTTGACAATCAGATAAATTTATGTTTTAAAAGTATTTGCACACAAAATCTGACCACTAAAATGCATGTGTCACTGTAATTTAAAAAAAATTAAAATTTAAAATGATTAATTTTATGTAAAATTAGTTAAAAATGGGAAAATAGAAACCCAGTAAATTATATTTGTAAATTGTTCATAATTTTTCAACCCATAACAGAAAATCAGTGCTTGGTGTCCACTCCGTAGCTCTTGGCATCTACTCCGAAGCCAATTTTGGCTTCGGAGTGGACGGCTTCGGAGTACACAAATCACACCTTCAGCCAGACCAAGACAATGATGTTGAGGTTATGGGGTACATCTTACGCAATTGACTCATTTTTCCTGAATACCACCTCAAATCAAAAATACAACACATGCTGTAACATATTTTAGATTTTACTGAAGCCACGAAGTATACAACCAATAAACATATTAACCTCAATTCAGAGTTGTTGTAGGTTATTCTTTCACTGATGGTAGCTGAATCTGCATGTCACTCATTCAGTTGCGAGAAAGATGGCTAACTTTCTTCAGGCCTACCAGTAGGAATTTAGCAGCTATACCAACTTTTGAGATTTTTCACTATTTCTCTTTGGCTTCGGAGTGGATGCTTGAACCTGGTTGCAAACCTTGGTTCAAAATAATTCTTAAGTTAAGAAAATATGTCAAAATAACTACCAGGAGCATTAATCAGGAAGGTTTTGTGAATTAATTTAACCTACTTGAAGACATTTTATCATATTTTTTCTCTTATATATAACACCATTTTTAAGTGAAACCGTACTAGTTTCAGGCTTCGGAGTGGACTTTCGAATCCTTTGAGACATTATTTTCAGTATACTCAAATTTATTTGTTTCTTTAACTGTTTGGGGCCAAGTTTCTTACATTTCATTTCACTTTATACAATTTTGTTCTTAATTTTTAAACTAATTGTTAAGGAGATATTCTACAGTTTCATGAAAGTACCCCATTCTCAGAGAATCACCCTGATATTCTCATCCGATTGGGGAACATAAAAATAGTCTATTTATATAAATTTAGGCTCGTGTACTTGAATGTTCTTTCTCTACTACATGCGTCATCAGGGGATAGACGTTGTGAGAAGTCTGAGCAATTTAGAATCTAAATCTACTTCCTACCCTGTGAGCCGCCGCAGAGGTGAGTGGCAGGGGGTGCTAGGGCACGAGTCACAAAAGAGGAGGGGATTGGAAAAGGAGGGTGGAGAGGACAGTTGCGCCATGCGTCTTACGCTAGCATCAAGCTGTTATTCTTATACTGGTAATCACTAATGGTGCGTGGCGTACCTGTAAGCTGGTCAGTCTCATTTTGTCGGTTCTATCAGCCCTAGAGGTATAGCGCGAGGTATAAATAATATCCTACGTGGCGTACTCGACTGGATTTGACGTACTCGACTGATGTGAATTTTTTAAGGGATCTTACTAAGCCAGCCACTCCCGAGTCCCTATAAGCTTCTTCCATCAACTGCAAAACACTTTCCGTTCTGTCTTAGCTGGTTTTAACGAGACGTGCAGCTTTTATTTTGATTTTTTAGCTACAAGGAGACATCGTGTGACTGATGCTCGGTATCCAAACGAGGCAATTATTTTCTGAAATTATAGAGAGAATGCGTGAAATAGTCACGGCTTTCTTCCACATAGGCCCTATATCCTACAAATATAAGGTAGTAATGCTTTTTGCGACAGTAAAAATGCACAGAGATACACGAGTTATAAAGGAAGCTGCGAATTTCTCTGTATGTATGTACTATCACTTAGCATCTCAATTCAAAAGTATTAGTGCGTAATTCAGAGAAAAAATCATTCACCTTGACTGAGACTCCAGGGCTTTGAGGATCTTGAAGGAAAAAAACCCACAGAGATGAAGGGCACCTCGGTTATAGCACTCGGTGCGGTATCTAGGGAATCGCGTTCGAGTCCCGGTCAAGGCGAATGACTTTTCCTCTATGACATTACGCGCTTGTGTGCACTTTTGGGAGACTCCGTAAAGTTAATACCATGGCTTGTACCGGTATCCTCAAAATTTGTCAGTAGTATTAGAAAGCAGGAAAGGGTTAAACTGCTACATTCCCTGTCGAACAAACTGTGGAAAAGTCTCAAAGTCAGCTCAAACATCTACTAATCATAGGATCTCTTAACGTTCGCGCAAAATAATTAAATTTTAAATCCGAACGTTTTGCAGTCTATTTCCGTCATTCTATGCTCATGACTTACTGTACTGTAGTAAGCCAGGTTTCATAAAATATTAATCTTTCTTGATAAATTATAACCAAATCACATCATTCAGATTCCTAAGCTCGTTCTAATTTAAAATAAATGAGGCACTATGTTCTTAGCGATCCCCATGCCATATTCTCTTCTCCTTTCAAACCGTCCGCGGAAACCAAAATAAATCTTCCCCCTTCCCTCCCACTCCTCCTCCACCCCTCTTCCCACCCCCTTCCCTTCCATTCTCTTCGGACTTTTATTTTTTTCCTCTTCGAATTTCCTCCATCCAAATCCTTTAAGCAGTGCTCCGTTTATTTCGCTTGCCAAATACGTGTACGGTGCCAAATGCACGTGTCGCATATTTGTACTCGCGTCATAGAAAACTCGTTGAAATCTCCAAGTCCAAATAAATCCCGAGGCCCTGAAGAAATTCCTATGCAGAAAATCAGCGTGTAAAGGGAATAAGCTTGAGAAATAGCACCTTGCTGGCAGAAAATATTTAGTAAATCCATCAACATGTTAACACCAACATTTCAATCCATCAACATTTCCAGTCCTTGGGTACATTAGTAAATTGTCGGAAAAAACTCATCGTAAATTAGGATTTTGTAAAAGAGTACCTACTTGACAAGTTCGACAATTAAGTTAAGGAAATCAGCTACTTCTCCCTTATTAGACCCCACATGGAATACGCTGCCAGTATTTTGGGTCCTTATGAGGAAGGCTTATAAACCGAGTTAGAACGCGTGGAAAGAAAATCGGCAAGATACGTTAAAGGCCATTATGATAATCTCGTTAGTGTTGCGGACCTTCTGCAGCAACTGGGATGAGACTATCTTTCTGACCATCGAATAAAATTTAGACCATCTATTTTGTTAGTTCCACACCAATTTATTTTCTGACGACGTTAATAATATTTTATGAAATCCGACATACTACGGTAGATCAGATTAGGAGAATTGAATTAGGGAACTAGACTGCAATACAGACAGATGAAAAATATCATTTTTCCCGCGAACGGTAGGTGAATATAATAGCTGCCAATAAGACTTTTAATCAGGTTTGTGAATAGGTAGTGTAACTAATTAGTTAATTTACTCCCTCATACTTGTATCCTTATCTGCTATCTAGTACTAACAGCATGCTGTGCCTGTTTTCAGTATAACACTTGTATCTCTGTCCATTTATGTAGCTGCAATACAGATCCCTCTAGCATTAGTTGCATATCTAAGTTAATGTATGCTTGTGAAACTTCGCCTTTTGACAAGCATTACCGATTTACGCTAATGCATCAATAGTCGTAATAACGCTAACTTTATAGGGTATTGTATGCAGCATGTTAGTGACTACTCACCCCCTGCCACACAACCTTGAGGTAGCTTGTAGGGTATTTTGTAGATGAAGATGTAATACAACTTTACTTATTTCCAACCTTTTTCCGGATATAACGGTGAAATGATTCATTCCGTAAGAAGTACACTTCAGTGCCCTAACTAGGATGGAAGCAGAACACTTCGACTCCAGAGACTGCGAGTCGTCTTCTTTAACCGCATCGTCTGAATACCGACCTATGACTAAGATGTCGTTTGTAATGAGTAAATATTGACGTGTAACGGGAGACTTCCAGTTGTAGCAACACATCTACACCTGCGAAGTACCGTGCATGCCACCACTAGGGTGTGTGGCACGGGGTGATTACACACCAGGCATGCAGCACTCGTTCTAGCACAAATCAGAACCTCGCACGCTCCCCCGGCCGCTAAAACCAAAAAGCAGTGCGCAGTCACATAATTACATTGACAGTAGAAGTCACTTTTACAGCAAGTAAATACTGTTAGATCGGCCAAAGTAACAAGTAAGTGCAATGGACCGATCCTCTCAGATCTTCGAGGTCCGACATGAACCTCCGATTTTCCAGCCCTACAAATCCCTCCCCTCTTACCCTCGCTATCTACCCCTCCCCTTTTGCCTTTGGGCCAATCCGAGCGAGCGGGCATCGGTGACCTCGCCCGCGACCCGGGCTTTAAATCAATCGATAGCACGTCAGGGCGAGGCTGGTGGACGAGGAGGAGAAGGATTAATGGCGCCCTGAGGTCATCGACTCCAACCGCGGAGAGATGCCTCTGCGAGAGGAATGAGGGGGGCGCTTCCATCTCTCCCCTTCCACCAACACTCCAACCCCCCCAATACTAAATAACTAATTGTAAAAGGCGAAAGAGTGCGAGTCGCAGAAGAGTAATGTTCTTTTTAGTTTAACTCTAACAATGTTTATTGCTGAGCTTGATATCCCCAAATCATAATGGAAGCCATATTCGAATTTTATTTTAAAATATAGGCAGTTGTAAGAAGTACGTCTTAATACAATACGACGCAGAAACTTTGCTGTTACTTTCATAACTGAATTTCCTCCTTATTTTAACAATGCCTCCTTGGTGCGCGAAGCCGCCCATATCCCGTGGGATGAATGTATCATCAAAAAGATGAGATCTTTTTGATTCAAGGGAGCCCCATTTTTAAATATATTTCACTACTCCTGCTATCTTAAAGTCAATTATCTGGGCATTGAAACAAAACGCCGACCCAACAAGGAGTCAGTAATTTCCACTCAAGGAGCCTATAACGAGGCCGAAGTCCTGTTTCGTGGGCTAGACCGTCTTCGTCGTAAACCTAGCTAATTACAGCTTACATAACTTGTTAGAGTGCCGGTGTAACCTTTCAAGTATCCCAGAGCAACTTATTGTATTAGCTGCATGTAATTTTACGATCTTAGTCAGGCTTTTTCTAGCTATGTTACAAGTCTTTACGGCAAACTCTTCAACAATATAATTGCTTCTCAAAGGTTTCAACACAGAATTTCACTAGTGTTTGGAAAAAAATGCAAGTAGAACAAAGGAACGAATTTATCGCCAAGATCAGGAAATATGTTGAAACTCCAGTATGCTCTACTCTCCAAACTGTTTAACGAAACAAACTGCTTGCTTACTCTTAACAAAACGAAACTCTTAATGAAAAACAATATCAGGAGTCACGGTTTAACGTCCCATCTGACGGACGTAGCACTAAACTTTCAGTGTTCTTCTCTCGACACCCGAGTAGGGATCTGGATTTCTTTGAATGAAATGCCGGACACTGCCTCCCCGGGATTCGAACCCGGGTTCCGTAGGGATGGGAAGCCAGTTCTCCATGGCCACCGCAACAATTCGAAACTCGAGTTGCAGTTGATATATTTAACTCCCAAGAGCAGAACATCCGTAAGGCTTCTAACAATTAATGGTTTAATAATTTTATGCCATATGGTTAAAACTGAGGCGAGACGTTCATTTTTGGAAGAAGGAAGTAGGTATTAGGTTTTGGCATTAACCTGTCTAAGATTGTGAGCTATTTTCAAATTATCTTCTATTATTGCTGTAGGGACAACGTATTAGCTACATTGAAATGGCGCGGTGGTTGTCTACATTTACATATACAAAGTACCGTGCAAGCCACCACCAGGGTGTGTGGCATGGGGTGATTCCACACCAGGCATGTTTTTCTCGTCTCAGTTCAAATCAGAACCTCGCACGCTCCCCCGATCCCTAAAGGCGAGGAACTGAAAGCAGTCAGAGGAGGTCAAACAATTAACAAGGCCAAACCAGAAACAATGCAAGGTCAAACCAGAAACCAAGAGAGAATGCTACGTTGGCAAACATGCTAGCATTGCAGTATAAAGAGTTAACATATAACTACTGACATGCAAAAATATTTACAAAATTACAGACACGTTCAATGATTTAGCATTCCATGCGGACAAAAGAAACTGAAAAAATAAAAGAGCTCAAGAAATAAATCAAGCAACTTATTCTGATCACTAACATTATTGAAGGCCTTTATCATAGAGCTATCTCTCGTTGATTATATCCGATTCGCTTATGTTGTTAGATCGTTCGAATAAATTCTTCCTTCTCCAAAATTTTACAACCACGTATCTTTAGGTTTAGTTTAAACTGCCCACCAGTTTTTCTCACCATGGATGGCTTAATCCTTTGTTACTAATTCCCTGCCTTCCGGTTTCCAAATCTCTTTGTATACAACTGCGTCGTCAGGATTCGGTCTGAGTTAACTTTTAACTACAGTACCGATGTCGTTAATGTGTACGAGTATTAGTAGAGGAGCGTTGACACTTACTTGGAGAACACACTCAATTCGACGTAAACGGTGTTTTGGATATGACTCCATCTCTAACGACCCGTTGTTCACGACTCTTTAAGAGTTGATAAATCCATCTGATTATCTACATCTACATCTAAAAAATACCCTGCAAGCCACCTCAGGGGTGTGTGGCAGGGGGTGAGTAATCACCAACATGCATTACACTATACCCTAGAGTTAGTGTAACTACGACTAATTATGCATTAGCATAAATCGCTAATGCTTGTCACGAGGCGAAGCCTCACAAGCATGCACCACTACACTACAGATGTCATGAAAATGGAGAGTGACCGTCAATTTACATGCATTCTACAACTGCACAGTTGGACAGGGACTCAAGACCCATGTAGAAAACATGCTAGGCGTGCTGTTAGTATGTACTAGGAAACAGATAAGGATTCAAGTATTAGGAGTACTACTACTACTAAGAGCTACACTACCTAACGACAAACCTAGATAAAAGTCTCATTTGCAGCTGTTATGGTCCCTTATCGTTCGTGGGAAAAATGACATCTTAAATCTGTCCGTTCTGCAGTCTAGTTCCCTAATTTTACTCTCATGATCTGATCTACCGTAGTATGTCGGATTTCGTAAAATATTATCAACGTCGTCAGAGAATAGACCGGTTTTGAACTTACATGATAGATTGAGTCTAAATTTTAATCGACGGTCTGAAAGCTTTTCCCATCCCAGTTGTTGCAAAAGGTCAGTAACACTAACGAGATTATCATAACGGCCTTGCGTAACGTATCTTGCCGATCTTCGCTGCACGCGTTCTAACTCAGTTTCCAAGCCTATCTCATAAGGATCCCAAATACTGGCGGCATATTCTAAGTGGGGTCTAACGAGGGAGAAGTAGCTGATTTCCCTAACTTTATCGTCGCACTTGCCAAGTACTCGTTTAACAAATCCCAATTCACGATTAGCTTGACCAGTAATTTCTCGAATAAAATTATATTTTTATTCATCTCATAGACTTTAAACATCACGAATAATTTAAAGTTTGGCACTTGGTCAAATGCCTTTTTAAATCAAGGAATATCGAGTCAACCTAAAATGTTATTTTCACCCGAGAGTATATTAATATCGTGAATGAAGAGAGAGTCACGAAATCTTTTCTTTCGAAATGTGTAACTCCATAATCATTCACGGAAAAGCATAATCATTTCACCATCTCGCCATCCTCCTTTGTCCCTTTTTTGCACCTACACTCTCTTTAGCAGTCTTGGCACGTCAACTGGATGAAAGATTTTCCTAAATCGGATCCAGCGTACGCGGTTTGTGCTGACGCGAGCGGGTGTGAATGCGTCCTTTGTCCGACCGTGAATGTGTCCCAAGCCTGATTGCTGGGCGCAAAAGAGTGGAGGGGAATAGGGAGGGGGCAGGGGGCAAAAAGGGGCAACCGATTTCGTGCCCTCGCCCTTTGACTCTGGGGGCGAGCGACGCGTCATCTATTTTGGAAAACCTCGGCCATCAGAATAAGTGAGGAAATGAATGGAGTGCAACTGCGTAATATCCGAATAGTAATTATAATAATTTACTAATAACTCTTTATTGGTGGGATAGCAATTCTGGTAGAAAGAAGGAATATCTTCCGAGATTGCTGATTTGTTTAATAAAAACTACGAAAGTAAGCATTTATGATCAAAACTTAACCATTAATGTACATTAAAAAAAAAATTCTGGTTAGAGGGAGAATTCAAGAAGACTGAGTCACCTTCGAGCTTTCGCATTAAAAACTTGCGCGTGGTGGGAAATTGTACCATGTGAGAAGTATTGGCGATCCGCCAGTAATATATGTATTGCCAGTTACAGCAATTGCCAGTATGCTAATTCATAATTAGTCGTAGTTACACTAACTCTAGGGTATAGTGTAATGCATGTTGGTGATTACTCACCCCCTGCCACACACCCCTGAGGTGGCTTGCAGGGTATTTTGTAGATGTAGATGTAGAATAGAAGAAGCAATAAATACATGGTGAGCAGAATAGAATAACCGACGATGGCATTCCACCAGGAGGGTAATTTAGTGAGAGCCAGCGAGACAAGCTGGTATGCAAGGAAGTTTAAATTTTAAGCATTTTTAAATATGGTGGTGGAACTTTGACAACGACTACAGAAGAGTAATTAAGATTTTAAGCAATGAAAAAGCGGCGTTCAATCAAAGAAAGGAGGAGATAACATGGGCGGTGAGAATCACCTACGAGGTCCTCCGAAGTGCCTGAGTGAAAGCAATTATTACAATGAATACTCTTGAGTAGATGGGGCAATTACTTTGATTACAATCACCGTAGAACAACGTGGAACACTGCACATGTTTTCTCTATCTAACTTAAACTATATTTTGAAAAAGCTTTATGGTAAATAAAATTTATTATTATCAATAGTTTGTTTCCTCGGTATTTTTTTATCTTCCCGGGAGCATTCGGTTCGGTGCGGAGCTCATTCTCAAGCCGTACCTTAAGGATTTTATTTAATTATTTTCACCTAGAAATTGACGCGGTTATAGTTGTCTCATTTACTAAGACATATATTGCTACTGTATTATGTAATGTATGATGTAATGTTGTTACAGCCTACTCCGAGTCCCCGGCAAGCCGAGAATTCCATTGCCGTCGTAATGGCAAGGGACACGAGAAAGGTTAAGCAGTTTTCGCTTCCACGTTCGACGCTTCCATCGGATAGATGGCTACGCTGCCTTGGGGTCATGCGTACAGAGTAGACGACCCAAATATGACGGCCTTCTGTGTGCGTGCCACAAGTGATTCCACCTGTGCCACGCAGGGCGTAACGCACTTGATAATACATAGCAGCGAACCCTTAACTCCCCCGAGGACACCTATGATTAGAACTACTAACGTATAAAATCGTTTCAGGCTTGATTTTGTGGAAGTTCGCTGTTGAAACCATGGTCGGTTGTTAAGTGTTGTTTTATATAAAAAAGTGTGGAAATTACCATTTGTGTATTCAAAACAATAGAACTACTAGTTTCACAGAGTGTTCTTGGTAATTTTGCCATAGCTCAAAAACACAAGTTTTAAACTTCGTCCGTTTCTCCACCTCCTTCACATCCTTGTTCGTTTCAGCCGGAGCCGAAAACTAAATCACGAATATGTAACGTGTGGGATGGTCGAGGAGAACGATATCAGGCATGGTCGTCTCCAAGGCGGTGAAGAAAGGGTATTCCGCGTTTTCCGGAGTGGTAGCAGGCGTTAGATGCAAGACACAACCTCTGGGTGTACATCTACATCTACATCTACAAAATACCCTGCAAGCCACCTCAGGGGTGTGTGGCAGGGGGTGAGTAATCACCAACATAAATCACACTATATCCTAAAGTTAGTGTAACTACGACTAATTATGCATCAGCACAAATCGCTAATGCTTGTCACGAGGCGAAGCCTCACAAGCATGCAACACTACACTACAGATGTCATCAAAATGGAGAGTGACCTCAATATACATGCATTCTACAACTACACAGATGGACAGGGACTCAAGACCCATGTAGAAAACATGCTAGGCGTGCTGTTAGTATGTACTAGGTAACAGTAAAGGATTCAAGTATTAGGAGTACTACAACTACTAAGAGCTACACTACCTAACGACAAACCTAGATAAAAGTCTCATGGCAGCTATTATGGTCCCTTATCGTTCGTGGGAAAAATGACATCTTAAATCTATCCGTTCTGCAGTCTAGTTCCCTAATTTTACTCTCATGATCTGATCTACCGTAGTATGTCGGATTTCGTAAAATATTATCAACGTCGTCAGAGAATAGACCGGTTTGGAACTTACATAATAGATTTAGTCTAAATTTTAATCGACGGTCTGAAAGCTTTTCCCATCCCAGTTGCTGCAAAAGGTCAGTAACACTAACAAGATTATCATAACGGCCTTTAACATATCTTGCCGATCTTCGCTGCACGCGTTCTAACTCAGTTTCCAAGCCTATCTCATAAGGATCCCAAATACTGGCGGCATATTCTAAGTGGGGTCTAACGAGGGAGAAGTAGCTGATTTCCCTAACTTTATCGTCACACTTGCCAAGTACTCTTTTAACAAATCCCAATTTACGGTTAGCTTGACCGGTAATTTCTCGAATATGTTTACTCCACGATAGATCATTAGTCAGTTTAACTCCGAGGTACTTAACCGATTCTACGGTGTCTAGTTTTATGTTGTTTATGCAAAAGCTGTTACAAGGAGCGTTTTTCCGTTTCCAAAAATTCACAACAACGCATTTTTTCAGGTTTAATTCTAGCTGCCACGCATCGCACCACTCTTGTATTGCCTCGAGGTCCTTAGTTAGCGCTTCCTTGTCATTAAAGCTACGAATTTCTCTATACATCATCTTGGTTCGCTGCCCTCTTTTTTTACTCTACTTGGAATGTATCTTCTGATCCCTGAATGTACAATCGAAAGAAAAGCTTTCCAACTACCCTCCGTGTCTAACTTTAAGCTTGATTCCTGGAATTCGGGAAGAGAAGTTTTTAGATGACTCTTAAACGCATTGAAATCGGCTTTTTTAAAAATGTAGAATTTTCTTCTTTGTTTAATACTTTTAATGAAACTCAAGGAGAACTTTGCGGTAACTACTCTATGGTCACTAATGCCCTCAACAGTGTTTACCTTAATTACTTGTTGCGGTATATTTGTTGCCAATAAATCAAGAATGTTGTCCCCTCTGTTAGGCGTCGTAGCTATCTGATGTAGGGCATTTGATGAGAACGTGTGCAGCAGGGAATCGCATATATCTTTGTCTCTTCCTCCTGATATGTAACTGTAGGTCCTCCAATCTATAGAGGGCGTATTGAAATCTCCACCTATGATTAAATTTCTTTCGGTGTTCCTGGATGTGATGTTCTTTATTTGTGCTTCGAGTTCTAAAATTGAGGTGACGTCGGTGTTAGGTGGCCTGTAGTATGCGCACACGAATATTGTTTTTGATTTAGGGCATCTAATAGAGCACCATACAGATTCTATGCTGGTATCTGGGACGGTTTCCGCTCGGCTGACTATGGTTTTCTTTACAGCTATAAATACTCCGCCTCCGGTTCGGTTGGACCTATCTTTTCTGTAAACTTTGAATGATTTAGGAAATATTTCACTATCAGAAATATCGTCCGTCAGCCAACTTTCTGTGCCAATAATGACGTTACACTCCGTGCTATGAATAAGGTGGTGAAATTCTGGAATCTTATTTTTTAAACTACGGCAGTTAACTACTGCAACGACTAATGCTTCATGATTATTGTTTATGCGATTCGGGGTAATTTCAAGATTGCTGTCTTCAATCAAGTGTACTTTCATCAACTTCAACAGGGCGATTAAAAGCTTATGCATATTGTTGTCGAAGGATTTTTTGTAGTCCACCCAGGCCATTGATAGGTTTCGCTTGTGCTGTTTGTCATCCTTGCATATTCACCTGTCAATGATCAGGTTGTCCTTGCATTCAGCGATTCCCCGCTTCGAGCCCCTCTGCGGTTACACCTCCGCCCACACAGGCAGGATGTGGTGGAGGATAAGTTCACTCAAGATCGAGTTGAGCGCTTTGTATGCAGAGTTGAAGGAGGTTATAGAATGGTGGTTCTTTGGATAAGTCTCCCTTTGTAGGTATGAGAACCGTGAGTCCCTCAGTTAATCAGGGTGAAATTTGTTCTCTGCCTTCCAGAGAGAACGTGAGGATTCTGGCAAGATATTGGATGGATATTTGTATCATAGAACGAATAAAAGAATGCTGTATCTAATTCTTTCATTCAATTTTCTTCTGCACCTCGTTTTTGTCCAAGTATTGCGTTTTTATCTCGAAATTCATCAATTATTCTTCCTTTTCAACAGTACAAAATTTCCTTGCAACCAGGCGTGAATATCCATTTAATAGTGATATCATGAATGGCTATTCACTCCTGCAGCATTTTAAGACCAGGTTCATTGACTAATTTGATAGTTGTAGTCAAACGACTACAGTTCCTCGGTCGCATTGCCTTATCATTGACCATCAACAAGGCAAAAGGTCAATCGCTTCAAGCGTGTGGATTGAATCAGGAAAATCCATGCCTTTCACAATATGCTCACGAGTGGGACAACCGAAACATTTATTTGTTTTTTTTTTCAGAGGGCGGTAAGACCAAAAATAATGTATATCCCAAAGCACTTGAATACATTTTTTCAGCTTTAATTTAATACACAAAAAATCATTGTCTTTCATTTATTTTGTGCATGTAAATGTGTCTGCTTAGAAAGAATAAGAGGCATTGTAACGCATGCTGGGGAAACTTAGGTGAGTTGTTGTGCGCGCGCCTTCGAATGTTTCGGAATTATTAAATAAATTGTACAATAGGTGGAGTGCAAATAGTTTCCACAAATGTGTGATGGTATGCAAGCTTCTCAAACAAGTGAGGAACAACAAGCAAGCCTCGAAGCAGATAGTTTACGAGTTGCTCAATCACGTGCATCAGAATCGTATCAGTGAGACATAATTTGTGTTTAAAGTAACTTAATTTATTTGTACGTAGAAAAGATTTGGTGCAGTAGTCTCTTTGTTTGCTTTTGGATTTTGAATATTTATCATAATATCACTTGAAGGACGAGGATTTGTATTCTTGCATTCGATTTTTTGTATATGCTTCGCTTTTCCCTAAAATTGGATATTTTAAGTCGAAAATCTAAACTTTTTACACTACTTCAACATTAGAATATTTTATGTACTTATAAACCGCTGCATAGACATAGGATAGAAACTCATGCCATCATTTGTGCGTTATGAATTCCTGTGTAGGTACGAGAAATTCATTGAACTGGGTTTCAAATGTATGATTTTGAACCCTGAAAATGATTTGTAGGCCAAGCTATGAAAAGTATGGAAAAGAATGGGGACTTCAATATAGAGTATTTAATTTTGCGAATACATTAAAAAGTCACTGTTGATCATTTATTTTGTACATGTCTGCTTTGTGCTTACTTAGAAAGAAAAAGTGGCATTGCAACGCATGCCGGGCACAGCTAGTAATATTAATAAGAGTAAAAGAAGACGTATTCTTTGTTAGTGACTCGGCAGAAAAGTTTAAGTAGGTACGGTTTTTAGAAGTTAAAATCACCCATAAGAAAGTTCATCCTGAGAGTACACGCGGTAGCAGACGCAAGACGAGGGATACACTTTGGCGCCTAATCGACTACATCGTCGGGAATTGAAGCCGGTTCCACGCCCGCAGAACGAGACTTGTTTGGCGACAGAATTTCTTCCGGGAAGCATATGTGTCAGAGGCCGACGTTATCCAAAATTGTACGCGTACTAATATGTGTGTGTGAAGGGTAATATTTGTGTTTGATGGGTATTATTTTCTGTGATAAGTGAACTCACCAGTGGCCATGAAGGCAACCAAATTAAGTGAAGGGTAATATTTTGTGAATGAAGGGTATTACTTTGTGATAAATGAAATCATTAGTGGCCGGAAAGGCAAAAAGTGAAATGTACAAGTGAAAACAGAGTGTTAGTAAGAGTGTAAATGTTATATTATAAAGGGTGATTTGTACCTAGGATCTAATATCAAATCTTTATTTGAGATTAAAAGGAGATTAATTCACGAGGTAACTTCACTCTTATTTTTATTATGCATTTCTGGCTCCCAGCAACAACTTGAGAGATATTATTACTATCCATATTACATGTTTGCCACCACAACGTTGGGCATCATTAATTAAATATAATTAAATACTTTAAATGTAAAGTTAAGTCGATCGGATTATTACACTATAAATCTTTCGTCTTATCTTAGGTGATGTATTTTTTGTTTATATTATTTCATACTCTGGATAGCTGTTACAAACCCCTCTTGATTCTGCATATAGGTTGTTCTGTTGTGAGTGGTTTGTTAAATCCCTCCCACTCTATATATTGTTGGTCTAGTTGGAATGGGCGCTTGAAGTGCTTAAGTTCTCCAAGTCTCCATCTTTTCTGTATCCGTATTGATCTTAATGCTTGGGTCATAACTTTCTTTTTAAGGTAGTTTGAGCGAGGTATTTCCCATAGTCATAATAAAGACCATATTCGAATTTAATGTTTTAATTTCAGCGTCTGTAAGATGTATGAAGTAAAGATTGCAATATTAATGGCAAAAAAATATAGTTATACATAGTGAAGCAGCTTTTGGGCGTTCCTCCGCGTGATTTGCATTCTTGACTACAGTTTCTCCAACCATCCTGCTGGCGTATTCAGGTCTGAAGTGGCGATGTCCGTTTTTTTTGTCCGTCTTATATACCTTGGTTGCTTAAACGGGATGGGCTCGTTGCTTGTTTCCATTTTTGAATATTCTCTTCCAGGTACTTGGAAGATTATATCCGTCCTCCCGGTTGAAGTTTTCTGGGTTTTTCGCGATTTCAATTGCCTCCCGAATGGTTCTGGGGTAGCAGTAGTTTTCCCTAGAAGAGAGAACCCTAGGTTTACCAAAGCCCACCTTGTATCCGGCCTCTGACCATACGTGTTCGGCGACGGCGGAGAGTTGTGTGTTTGAGGAGAAGGTGAGCACCAACTGGAGTGCTCCTGCGGAAAGTCCTATATTGGGCAGACCAAAAGATCTATTAAATTCAGGTTAAGAGAGCATGAAAGAACGACGGAGAAGAAGCAATAATTGCTTATATTACTTTTTCTGATTCTACTTATAATTATTGCTTTTTTCAGACCTCCCGTTTTCTCCCCAATTCCCACTGTCCTCATACCCACCAACCTCTCCTTTTATTACTTTGGAGCATTTAAATTCCTCACTCAAAACTCGTCATAAATATTTGCTATAATTTCCATCCCCGCCGTTGCGATTTTTCTGGTGATGTCGCTTATGCGCAAAAGTGAAACGTAACTTAATTGAATCGAAAAATTTCCTTCCATTTTGCAATTGGTGTTTTTACAACCTTGCACCTCATCACCACGAGCGTTCAATTATTAGCAAGTAGAGTTTGCCACCCGAGAACTTCCCGCGAACACACTTGAAGGGAACCGAAATACTTCAGTGCACGTCTGATATAGCGTTGTCTTGAGAACATGACTAAAGAATAACAGAGATTGCATTATTCAGCCGATGAATGACTATATCAACTGGTAATCAACCACTCCGTTAATTCCCGATTGGTTGATTCAACTAGCATTTGCCTCATGCAGCCTCATGAAGAACTCCTCCTTGAGAAGCATATTTTCGTCAAGATCATCTTATTTTGTGACAATGTATTTCACCGGCCCCGGTGGCGGTGGGTTAAAGTCCTCACCTGTCGAATCTAAAGGTTCCGGGTTTGAATCCTGCCTGGGTACAATTGTCACCTACCAGGGCTTGGTTGTGTGTGTTCGTCTCTTATATCAAATGGGTAGTAATTGGCTTCGGTTGTTACCCATGGAGACATTATTATTATCATAGAAAACCGTGGCTTAAAGATCATCTTCGGCAATAAGGCGAACTTCATCAAGACTGATTCAAGTCACGACTTTAGATTTGACTATGAATATGGACCTCAGACACTTCGAGAACATGCCTTCGTTCTTGCACTCTTCCAATTTTTTTCCCCTTCCTTGACCTTCATGGAAAAATCCCCTTCAAAGGATTACAAGATAATGTGTGCAACTGATGCACGTAGAAGTATAACTTTGACAGGTGAGCATACGGGCATGATTAATAACGTCTTGAAAGTTCAATAAAAACAAACCCGTTCATTAAACTTTTTTATGGCTCTAGCGAGGGCATTACACTTCTTTCCCATCCTCTGCCTCCTCCGGCAGTAACTTAAGTAGATGCAGTTGATGAAAAACCTGATGAGAAATAACGACCGAACTAAATACTCGCCATAATATGTTTCGCAACCGTCCAGTCCTGTCGAAGGTTAACGTGACCCCATTGTTGTGTCCAAGATGCGGAGGTTTCGAGAAAAAATGGAGGCAACCTCTTTTGCTTTCGCGCCTGAGTGGACTGAGGAAGAAACGAGGAAAAATAAAACATGAAACAGTCTATTGCTGGCAGAAAAGGCGAATGAAATCGGGTTTGAACTCGTCAGGGACCACGAAAGAATTCAAGACGGCGACCGACACACGTTAGTGGTTACTAGCGCTGATTCTAATTAATTAAATTAGTTAGCATTTAGCAGCCAACTACCATGTTCCTAGGTTACTACTTCTCAATGAAAGACGTCTGATAGAGGAGGACTGGAATCGGTGGAAGGGTGATAGATCGCAAGGACTCGAGTTCAGGCGTCTTCTGCCCGTGCACGAATTCAAGGTTATACCCTAGTTTGAGGCGTTTTGTCTTGATAACTAAGGAACCGATCGCAATAAGTTGAACTGCATTTTTGAGATTATTCATTTTTACGTTTTTTTATTGATGATACCATTTTTAAATCACGGTTTGATGCAAACTACGGGGCTTCGATTGAAAAAATTCATCGTTTCTGACGAATTAAAAGCGGTAGCACCAGTTTCAACGCAAATAACTTAAAAACCACGTAATTTAAATGCACGAGCCTTGAACTGAGTAAAGAAAAAAACTATTAAAAATAGAAATCTACAAGTCTAAAGTTGCAACAACAAAAATAACACCTGATTATTTTTGATGCTCAAAAATCTACAATTTTCATTATATCTGGTTTTATAGGAAATGTTTTAGTCCCGTAAGCACATTATAAGTACTGCTATTTCTTCATAAAAACGTAGAATGCTAATATTTTCTCCATGAACATGTATTAAGCGTGTTCTTAAATTTTCCTTTACTTCATTTGTGGTCTTCCCAATGTTTAATGGAAACGTCCTTTTCGTATTTTTTTCCTTCCTTCTG
Organism: Pyrrhosoma nymphula; assembly: GCA_963573305.1. Lineage (NCBI taxonomy): Eukaryota > Metazoa > Arthropoda > Insecta > Odonata > Coenagrionidae > Pyrrhosoma > Pyrrhosoma nymphula. The sequence goes on from OY754337.1 coordinate 8,210,466, forward strand.
CTTCCTCTTCATTATCAACAAATTTAGTCTCTGCCAGCTGTTCCTCATATAGCTTGCATATTACTCTTCAGTCATTAAACTACACTCCTAAGCTCCTCAGTATAGTCAGCATTCTGTTTCCATACACATTTTCAAATTCTATCTCTAGTTGATATCACTTTTTATAGCTTGCTTTTTATGGCTTGCTAAAAATAATTTCATGAGCATGAGCTTAAGCAATTGTATCAACCAATCACAAACAATTTTTATGTGTGTTCTTAGCAACTGTAGAGTCATAATTTCCATCATAAATGGTTCAAATTGGAAAAATTGATGGGCTTTTATACAAAATTTCTAGCCTAGTGTGCGCTACTTACTCGAAAAAAGCAGTAACTACTCTATTGGAAAATGTAATCGAAAATAACAGCAACTCCGCTACAGATACTCTACAAAGTAGCAGCCAGGTATTTTATGATTACTCTTGGATTTATTAAAACATAGCTAAAGGTTTGGTCTATTTTTTAACTACTGAGTTGGGGCTTAAGTAATTGAAGATAAAATTATTTAATTAAAATTAAAGTTTCAAAGAGTAAATTTTAAAATAAATTTCGTACAATGATGCTAGAAAAAGAGCACTTTTTCACAACAAATGTTATATGATTTACAGCATTTGTGGTAAATATATGCAGGCAGTCAAATATATAAAATTAGTATTTCATAATATTTGCTTAACCATTTCCGGAATTTAAAACGTCGTTCGATGTACGGGTATCGGGTACAAGGGTGGATTGAAAAAAGTGAATTTTTGGATTTACATTCTAATAGTGCAGTAAAGCTGCGCAGTGGCATGATAAGAAACAGAAAAAAATATTGAAAAAATTCCCATTTTTCATCTCCATTGAATCGCGAAATTAAATAAAAATGACAAATAATTCCACACATTACCTCAACGCTCAGATTTAACGGATGACATTTTTCACTTCTAATAGCAAGAAAGTAATTCATTTTAGTTTCCTGAAAAGTTATATAACAAAATCGCGCGCTCCATTTTGAGCTCTGGTATAAAACCTAAAATTTTACGAATTTTTATGAAAAATTGATATTTTTACAGTTTATAGCAATACGTACTGTAGTACTAGGTACAAGATATGTGATAATCATTGCAAAATAAATCCAAATATTAGTTTAAGTAATTCTTAATCGCAATGAAACATGTTTATTGAAGTTAATTTGATCGTGCTGTGATCTACATTCGTTACGAGAAACTGTTGTGCTGTTAAACATCATACTGGAAAATAAGCAAACCAATGCAGTGGCATGGAAGAAGATATGTGTCCAAGAACCTTGGATATAAAGCAATTGAGAAGCCATGGCAAGACAGAAAAGGATGTCACACCAAAGGATGGGAAGCATATGTGTTCCTCTCAGAATAAGGACACAAGTCGAGAATGAAGAGCTGCCAGGACAGCTACCCAACACAATTTAATTCAGTTTCAACCTCCTCCCATGTCTTTGTCTTCGAAGAAAGGCTCACAACATCGGTTTTCTTGCTCTCTCTTGCGCAGGGCAATGATACGGATACTTATTAATTTCCTGTCTGCGGTAAATCTCAAGGAATGATATTTTTGTTGACAGTGGAGACATATGGACATTCGTATTTCACTTGTCATCCATATTCTCAGACCATCCCAGGAACTCAATATCTGTCTATTATTGTTTTTACTCCTTCGGAGAACGCCTGGTTGTGTTTCTGTGTGGAATGTTGTGAGTCGGCCCTCGTCGTTGATCGGGCTCGATGCCTCTCGTTGATGGGGCGAGTGCTGCTCACGAGTCTCTGAGGGACCCGCACTGCTTGTCCCACGTTGTCGTGGCGATCGCACGCACCCTCCTCATTCTCGAACCGTCCGCCATACTCCGACTGGCCATTCTCCAATCAGCCCAGTCTATCAATCTCGCTCTTTTCCCATCCCTCTCCTTCCGCTGACGCTCCTTTACACCCCCTGGTTTACCCCCCCCCCCTATTGAAAAGAAACCCCTCCCGGGGAGAGATCCCCCCCCCCGCCCCGCCGTACCCTTCTTCGTCGCCCAAGGAACTACCCACACCCTCTGAAATGTTGGCGGCGAAAGGGTGAGGTGAACCCTTCTCTCAACCCGTCAAAGCCCTTGATTCAGCCCCTGGAGTGAAAAATGGCTGCACCACGGGGTGGTCCATTATTCACCTTGGAAGTAAATTAATTTTCCCCAAAATACAAATCGCCACACGTGGTTATAATCTAGACACCGTAAAAGGGATACATGAGATCAAATATTTTTTTTCATTTTTCGGCCATTCATTCAATTTTCTCCTTGTTACCACTGTAAGTGCTCCGCAAGATAAAGAGCATGGAGCTTAGCCTGTCGCGTAAAATTGCAATGCTTTAGGATTGAATAGAGACGGTGGTGAAGTCAGCCAGCAATGACAGCAATTGGTATGCGAGGCAAGGCGCAGGGAAACCTTTGGTGAAGTGGCTTGAACCCTGGCTTGAACGACATCCTTTATCCTCACTTTGTAATTAAGTGAACACCACCTCCTCTTTAACGTGTAGGTACTCGTCTTTGAAATCAGACCAACAATGAGGCAATAGGAGGAACTTATTGCATTTCCATGGAGTTCCGTTTCGACGCTTTAACTTCGTTTCCAATGACGCGATTGAAATGAATGTGGTTCTGTTCGATCGGGTCATTCGACTACGATGCGGCCGTGACCTATTGTAGAGTCAGAGCCACGCCTGCGCCAAGAGCGGATTTGGGCCCATTTGGGGATTGGTGACCATTCTGGGCAAAACATTCCACGGAGTACATCTCGAAACTCGGATGTGCCGACGAGCTGATTTTTATTCCAAACAAAAGATGTGGTTGAGGGAACAAAGTTAGCATGTGGTTGAGGAAAATAACTGACTTTGCGCGATACTCGGCGAAAACTAATAATATGCAATGAAATCTCCAGTAATTTTTTCGATGTCTGCCCATACCAACAACCTCAGTAGGAGGCTAAGAGAACATACTTCATATAATTTTTTAGAGCAAATAGTAAGCCATCGATTGGTGCCAGTGTATCCACGACAGAACTGGTGAGACAGCTAAGGGATCCTCGGGAATTCGACACGTGCCTCAAAAGAAAGCGCTAGCGCACTTTGACTACCGGCTACGACATTTCTCATACTCTTTCATCTACATCTACATCTACATATTACCCTACGAGCCACCTCTAGGGTGTTTGGCAGGGGGTGACAAGTCACCAAAATGCAGCATGCAAGCGGACCGCCACATGCACACCGCACGGTCATGAATATTAAGGATACTAACCAATTCCATCATTAACTAAAAACCATCATGCAGCATGCAAGAGGGATGCACGCCACATGCACGCCACACATGTACGATGACACATAATATTCTACATGCTACTTAAGAGGGAAATCTGCCTATGAAGCTAGAACATGCTGTAAGAAACACCATAAAACTCCGTAAACATGCTTTAAGAAATACATAAGTTAGTAAGCTACACTACCAGTCAACTAATCTATTTCTAAGTCCTTACACAGCCGTTATAGTCTCTTATCGCTCGCGGAAAAAACGACATTTTAAATCTATCTGTTCTACAGTCTATCTCTCTTATTTTATTTTTATGATCTAATCTACCATAGTACGTTGGCGGTCGTAAAATATGATCAACTTCGTCGGAAAATAAACTGCTCTTGAATTTACATAATAGATTTAGTCTTGTTTTCAATCTACGGTCTGACAGTGATTCCCATCCAAGTTGTTTTAAGAGGTCAGTAACACTAACAAGATTATCGTAACGGCTTTTCACGTACCTGGCTGCTCTTCTCTGTACACGTTCTAACTCTGTTTTTAAGCCTGTTTCATGAGGATCCCAAACACTGGAAGAATATTCTAAATGGGGTCTAACGAGGGAGAAGTAGCTTATTTCTCTCACTTTGTCGTCGCACTTGCCTAGAATTCTTTTAACAAATCCCAATTTACGATTAGCTTGACCTGTTATTTCCCGAATATGTTTATTCCACGATAGATCATTATTGAGCCCAACTCCGAGATATTTTACGGATTCTACCGTCTCTAATTGGGTATCCTGAATGAAATAGCTCTGTATTTATAATAGCTTCATGTATCATTTATTGAAAATTGCAAGTCTAAATTTCAACATGCGAAAGAAAAGGTCTTTTTTCATGATTTTTATCAGTAAATTATGTTGTCATTTTATATTTCAGATTAATTTCCTAAGGTCACCACCATGATAATGCGCCACCATGCAATGGGAACCGTGAGGTCACTTCGCTTCGGGAACGGCAGCGCACCGTGGGAGGGGTTGTGAAAGCAGGTTGGGTTGGGAGCCATAGCGGGGCGTGTGCGTTGAGAATGCGTGTCATCGTTGGGGAAGGCTAATGTTTTGCTGATCCTACACCATCCCTTCACACCATTTAACTTTAGTGTTCTTTATGTTGAGGAAGAGAAAGATCGATTTGCGCCACAAAAAATGTGGATTTAACCGAGTGTTCTCTGTCTGAAATCGTTGAACCTAAGGCCGGCCGCACACCGGCTAAGGCACGGCGCGGCGAGACGTTTTCACCTTGCCTCGCCTCGCCGTGCCTTGCCCGATGGCTAAGAGGCACGGATAATACGGTACGGCACGGCAAAGCGACTTGAGCACCGTCGCTTTCAGTGGCGTTAAGTATACTGACAATTGAAGTAGTGTGTGTAGTTTGTATTATATTTTGTGAAGTCTGCTTGTAGTCTGTTGCATATTTCGTGAAAATGAACGCAGAAGAAGAAGAGGCGACTGTTATAGCGTTGTGGTACCTCGTCAAGTTAATGGATCTTAAAGCTCTTTTCCAATGTCACTCCAAATTTTTGCTATGATGTCTACATTATGGTGCTCCTTCATAGATGAATTATAAATAGGTGGGTTGTTTTGAACCCAGAACAACAGCCTATCAACATCAACACTGGCAACATCAACAGAGACCCCATCATCCTCCTGGCTTGCCATTTTCTCTTGTCACACAAACAACAACTAGACAATACTAGAGCACACTACTTTCGCCTGTCGCTATCACTGCTCTGCACGTGGCGGCGATCCCCGCACATGCGCAGAACGATTTGTCTGAAGCCTTTTTCCCGACGGACGAAAATTGACAAGACAGTACAAAGCGCCGTGCGGCGCTGCTTCGCCTTGCCTTGCCGTGCCCGATGCAGTGTGCGGCACCTCCATTCAAACCAATACAAACCACGTCGCATAAGGCGCCTTAAGGCAAAACGTCGCGCCGCGCCGTATCCGGTGTGCGGCCGGCCTAACACCTTTGAAGTAGTTGAACGGTAAACGTTTCCACCAAGTGGTGATTGAGGCCATCTCGAACAAATCTTCAATGCATACATACAAACCCACACGCCATTTCTTTTTCAGGGTAGGCACAGTCAAAGAATTTAGTTATTGCCGTTTGCCCAAATGAACTCGCTTTAATTTTCTTATATCCTCCACAATCCCCTATTCTTACAACCCGCTTCCGCTTCCCTTACATTCATGCTTTACCTCCTATTCTTAAAATTCCCACTATTCCTCCTCCTTAAGAGTCTCTTCTGCCACATTCGCATTCCATGACTTCGGTGGTCAACCCATTCCTCTCACGCCATTCCCTCGCGCACATCTGTTTCGCTATTCCTTAATCTCTCCTATTTTCTTGACGTGGCCAAACGAACGAAGCACTCCTCTCTCCCAATCTTATCCAATCCCTACTCTTTCATCAACCGCTCATTCCTTACCCTATACATTCTAATTTTGCCGCGACCAATTCTCAGTTACCCTATTTACACAGTACTTAGCCTGCTCTTATCCTGACTCATCCAGGTTTCGCTGTGGTATAATAGCGTGGAGAGGATGACACTTAAGTACACTGTGAGTTTCGCTTCCCTAGACACTCATTCCTAGTCATGCTCCTCACACTACGACTTTCCTACCGGCATGCACACGCGCCTTATAATAAATTCATCTATCCTTTTACCTTCCGCAAACACAGCATCATCTGAGTACAAACAAACTCGCAAATGTACATTTCCAACCATTGCACCCACGTTATCAATACATGCATCTCATACTTTTATCCATTTAAAAATTGAACAACCACAGTAACATCACGCATTCTTGCTTTACGCCCTGTTTCATTTATTAGTCGTAGTTACAATAACTCTAGGGTATAGTGAAATGCATGTTGGTGATTATTCACCCCGTGCCACACACCCCTGAGGTGGCATGCAGGGTATTTTGTAGATGTAGATGTAGATTTCATACCAGTAACTCGAGAACCCCTTAACTCTCAAACTTGGCTTAATATTATCATACGTTACCTTAGTAGCATTAAATAACTGCTAATTCACTCCGTATTCCTTCAAAACCTTCCACAACTTATTTCTATCTGTCATGCCTCCTCTAAATCTACAACTGCACAATATTCTTTCTTTCAGACGTCCATACATTTCTCTAGCACTTGCTGAAGTGCAAACAGCTGATCACTACATTCCTTCCCAGGCATTAACCCTCAATGTGCACCCTAGATTCTGTCGATAGTAATCTTCCTCACTCTTTCAATTGCTATTTCACGGAGCACTTTTCCCGGAATACCCAACAAACTAATTGGAATGTAATTTTTAAATTCGTATTCCCTCCATTCCCTTGGTACAATGGGAATATTTTCTTATTCTCCTAATCCGTTGGAATACAGTGGATTTAGAACATGTAATATATAATTTACACAAGCGACGTATGTGTAATTGACACCCATACTTCAGTATTTCACCAGATATCCCATCTACGCCTGCAGCCTTCTCATTTACCAACATTCTCACTGTAATTACCACCTCATTCCTCGCTCATTTCATTCTTTCACACTATTTCGCGAGAATTCATCGTCTGCACCATTCTTGTAGAATTCTTCGAAATACTCCATCCAACAGTTCCTGACGTTGCTTTCATCCCACACATGATCTCGCCGCTTTTATTGCATCCAATCCCTATCGCCCTCCACTTCAGTTTCCCTTTTTACCTATTTACAAAATAAATTTAAAAATCAATCTACACTTTGATAGCTTCATCCGCACGAATTCTCCTCTCCTTGTTCGATTTCACAACCAATTTCAATTCCTTCTTTTCCTCTCTCTCTCTCTCTCTGCATTCGTCACACGCCTTCTTTTGCTCTTCCTCAGATATGGCTGCAATCAATCTCTTATACGTCGCTTTCTTTCCACACACTGAAATTTTCACCTCTCCATTCCACCATGCGTCGCTTTTCATTTTCCCCACCCGCATACACCTTCATCATTCAATTATTATTTTCAAAGTCACCCACATTCATGCCTCCGTGAATGTGGGTGGCTTTGAAGCGAAGAGTTATGTGGCACCTAAAGTTCTGGTGGGGCGTGTGAAGCGAAGAGTTATATGGCACCTAAAGTCCGGGGGAGTGTGGTGGCCTAGTGGGTAGAGCGCTTGGCTACTGATCGAAGGGTCCCGGGTTCAAATCCAGGTGAAGTCTTAGGACGTCCCTGGACATAAAAATCCTCGGAGTGCGAGGTGGCCCAGGGAAAGGAACTGGCCCCCCTACCCTGAATGTGTGAAGTTCACACGCCCGTGGCTTAGTCCGGGTTGAGCTATCCAAACCAACCTTCTGGTTGAATCACTGAGTGAGTGAAAGTTCTGGTCAATAGTAACTTTATAAGCCAACATATCATATGCCGAATAATTAATTGAAGATATTTGATAGAGCAGGCATCGTCCATCCCCAATCGTCAATTCCATGATGCGTTCGCCTATATTTGGAGGTTGATAGGCGCGGGAGGGGGGAGCGGCAGGGTAGGGGGGAAGGGGAGGTCAACGAGTGGAGGGAATGGGGTGGTCAGAGCCCCGAAAGACAGCTGGACATTTTACGGTGGAGCGGTGACGGAATGCAATGGCACATTTGTCTTGTCATGCACTTGTAGAAAGTTATTACTAAATAAACTAATTTTATGCATAGTAAAAAGTTTTATTTACAGATGGAAGGCTTGAGAATGGGTTCCTCTCTCTCCCAAATGGTTGCCAAAAGTTTTATGAATGACTTTGTATAAAAGGCATTATCTTCAAACAATGTTTTATAAAAGAATGTACGTCACTGGTTTAGGTAACCAGTAAAGTACATTCTTTAATAAAATATTGTTTTTCATTCCTTGGTAACATTTTATAAGGTAGCCACGTTATTTTATGTGGCTTACCCAATTACTGAATAATTTCTTAAGTTTTTAAATACCCAACACATTAAAATTAATCTTACGATCAAAAAAAAGATCAAGGTTACATACATGTTCTCGATCCAAATATATCTAGGAGGGATAACAGGCACCACTTCGAGATCTATAGAAAACCCACAACTATAGACCAACTAATTCTATCCGATTCCTTCCATGGGATGCCACAAAAATTAGTAGCTTTTCATTACTTGATTAACAGTTGTTTTTAGCAGGTCAAGGCGAATGATTTTTCTCCTATGGAATAACACACTGATTAACAGGTTAATCACAAACCCTTTAATACCCGAAGCCTATGTGAAAGAACTCAACGTTATCAGATACATCGCTATAGCGAATTGATTTAGTTCACCCTTTGATAGATGTGGGCTAATACGAAAAAGAATAAAGCTACGCAGGGGCTACCGTCATTACGACTGATCTTGGATAATGAGAAAGCGACGTGGTGCAAATTACCTTTCCTTGGTAACATATCTTAGAAGCTCTTTCCCAAATACGAATGTAAAGCAGCCTTTTACTCCCATTTTAACTAAGTGCCTCGGAAATTCAAAGGACTAAGTGGACAATGACAGGAGAATTGAGTTGTATAGACTAAAATGTGAGACGTGTGGGGCGGTGTTTATTGGTCAAATAGCCTGGAACTTTATTGCAAGAGTCGAAGAACATTCCAATGACGCGGGAACAGCGAACTGACTATATATCTAGACTCTTAACGATGTGTTCGCACACTACCCAGTGGAACACATACTATCTCCAATTCGAATCCAAATAAATTCGACAGCGTCGGGCGATATATGGTGGAACAGCATTTTAAATAAAAACTATAGTAATTGTACCTTGGCAGGCCTGATGGCAGACCTGATGATGACGCCCTAAGGAGCGTTGAAACACGTGTTGTGTATTTCACATTAAATTTAAGTGGACAGTACAATTACTGTAGTTTTTATTCGAATCCAAAGGTCAGAGATTGAATGCTCTCGAGCCTCTGGAGAGACTACAACACAGCAAAAAAGTTGTTTCATTGAACGAGGTCTCCTTTTTTAAATCACTCCCCATTGTTGGCATAGCCCTTTTAACCCACCTTTCACACCCATAAGGTGATGAATATTACATCCCCGTTCTGCACACAACTCCACCAACCCTGAACCCACCCTTCACGTCCCACCCTTTCATAGCCTTACGGAGACCAACTATATATGCGTGTGTTCCGTTCAAGAAAATGGTATCGTGTATCGCATTACCTGATGATATTATTATGATGAATTGGAAACGTGTCGTTGTTTAAAATAAAGCTGTGGAAAAGTACGAGATTCTCACTTCATTTTCGGTACATATGGGGAGTAAAGGATTGAACACTGCAGCTTCCACTTAGATATTTATTAAACACGACCATGGTTTCGTAGCGGTGCTACATCATCAGGTGAACAGAAAGTCTAGCATAAGTGGTATATATAGTACAAAACCGTTGGGAAAAGTGGGGGGGGGGTGGAAAGGAAGAGGTTAAAGGAGGAGAAGGGGAGGAGGGGGGTGGGGTGGGGTGTAGTTGTTGGAGGTGAGGTGACTCAGAAAATCCAGCACAACCAAGGGGTCTAATCTGCGTCCCCTCGAGAAGGGAGTAGGGCAGCGGTTGTCTCAGTGGGTGGGTAATGGGTAAGGTAGGGAAAATGCAGGAGGGGAGAGCGTGAGGGATACAAATGGTCATTGACGAGTTGTTTTGTTGATAGGTGACTCAGAATTTCCAACTCTTCCAAGGCGTCTAATCTCCGCCGCTTCCTCTCGAGGTGTAGGGCCTTTGGGACGAATTCGCTGTTGTGGCCTTCGTCCAGCAAATGTTTAGCGAATTGGGAGGTCTCCTTCCTATTTATGAAGCAGGCACGGTGTTCTGCTGCTCTAGTGGCAAACTTCCTCCCTGTTTGCCCGATATATATTGCTGGGCAATCAGAACACTCGAGCATGTAGACGCCGCTCTGCTGCTCTATCTTCTCCTTGTCTTTGTTGGATCCGAGTAGATTTTTAAGGGTGGTTTTATTGTAAAAGGCTGCTCTAACTGTGTCTTTAGGGAGCAGCCGCTGTATTTTCAGGGATAAGTTCCCTAAAAAAGGAACTCTGCGCCATATTCTGTTGTTGTCTGGTGCGGTGGAGGTCCGGTATATTAATTCTCCTGCCATTATGGCCCGTTTTCTTCTGTATAGTGTGTCAACTAATTTGGTGGGGTAACCGTTATTTACCGCTATTTCCTTTATCGTGAGAAGTTCCTTCTGTGTGTTGACTTCTGACATCGGGATGTGGCATAGCCGGTGAATCATGGAGTGGAGGGCCGCTATTTTTTGGTGGAAACTATGCCTGGAGCTTTCATGAATGATGGCGTCGGGGTAGCACTGCTTCCTGTAGATCGAAAATTCGAACCTTTGGTGGTGGGTTTTAATACCTAAGTCCAGAAAGTTTAGTTTCCCTTCACTTTCCAGTTCCATTGTGAACTTAATGTGCTTATCCTGTGAATTAAGCACAGACAGAAAGCAGTTGAGTTGTCTCATTGTCCCGGTCCACACACAAAACACATCATCGACGTATCGATGCCAATGGAGTATGTTGGTAGTCAACGGATGTTTGGAAGAGAAAAGGTTGTGCTCGAAATTATCCATGTAAATGTCCGCTAGGATAGGGGAGAGAGGGGAACCCATCGCCAGGCCGTCTAACTGTTGGTAATATTTACCATTAAAAAGAAAACTATTTTGAAATACACACATTTTTAGAAGGGCACACAGTTCACTTATCACTGGGTAGGGAGTACCTGATTTGATGAGGGTGGCTTCCGTTAAGTTGATCGCTTCAGTTCTGGGAACACTGGGAAATAGGTTAACTACGTCAAATGACACTAATATGCACTTTTTAGGTAACACTTTTTGGGAGAGTAGGTTCACAAATTCAAGGGAATTCTTGATGGTGTGTTTGGAGGAAAATTTAGCATGGTATTTAATTAACTCGTATAAAATAAAATAAATATCTAAGTGGAAGCTGCAGTGTTCAATCCTTTACTCCCAGTATGATTGACTTCCACAAAGTATTGCCTGAAACTGTGTCGTATTTCGGTACATATGTCCTCATGAGCAAAGAACGAAAATCCAGAATCCACATTCCAGTGTCTGATGTTGATACATGATAATGAGAGCTTGGGAACCGCGTACTTTGTTGCTTTTCTTTTCTTCCCTCTCGTGGTATCCGTCGATTTTAGCCTCCGACACCTCTCTGACTGACAGCAATTTGGCGATCGCCTCACCCGTGGAAAATTAATGATAATTATCGGCGATGCTGAGGCTCTTGAGTCTTTGTAAAAGTTTTCATATGGCCTCATCCCAGGTCTTCCTCCGTAATTACTTTTAGTGATGGGCAAAGTCGGTCTTTTGAGAGATTTCGGTCACGTCGATCACTCCCACTTGTGATTCGATCTTCGATCTTCGATCAGAGTGACCGATTTTCCAGCTAGTGAGCAGTTCAAGTTGCCTACGATCAATGATCTCTCAGGAAAGTCGTGATAGATAAAAAAGCTGGTCGTTCGTGAGTCATACTGTGCATGACCGAAGTGTACAGCTTAATGCTCTTGATAGCTAAACAGTACAGCTACCTCGTTCAGTGCCGGTTTCCGTGGAGTTGTGGGTAATTCTTCGAAAACAACTGAATGCACAATTGTGCAATACGTTCGAAGGTTTGTTTTGTTTTTACACAATGTTCTTGGTTTGTGATTTTAAGTATAGTTATACGAAGAATATTAGAAATATCCCACTTTATTACAAAACTATTGAAGAGTGACATATTTTATGGACCACAAATTATTAAAAACTCATTATAAAAACCAATGATAAACAGTAACATAGGACGCTGCGAAATTTTATTTTGGTATGTAGTTCGAACCGATCAAAGTTTTCTTTTAGCTGTAAGAATTTAAAGCTAATTATCCGACTGTAGCACTTAAATTCAATTTTCAATTACAGTCGGTATCACTGTTTCACTTGTGCAAGAGACGTAATATTTGTCGTGAATATTGAAACGATGGTTTATCGTGTGTTTACGTGACAATTCAATTATGGAAATTCAGTGATTACAAATATTATATGTGCTGTGATGTATAGCGTGTGTTCTTGTGTAGGCATTTTTATATTTGAAGGTAATTTGTGTTAGGTAGACTTACGCTCCTAATGGGTGTGTTATGACAGGAAATACACCGTGGAGGTTATAAAAGTTTCTGTGCTTCTGAAATGGCATAATATTGCGTTGTGTTTCTGGACGTGAGTTACGCGAAGAAAGTGTATGTTCAACTTACGCTAAATTTATAGTTTATGTCGTAAATTTACCAAGAGTTAGTGCTTCAAAAATGGCCTTTATAGTGAAGTTAATGGTGGTTTTTTGTTTGTTTACGTAGTAGATTTTTAAGTTACAGTGCCCCCTGAAATAATCTCATAGTTTGCTGCTGTGTGTTTGTCTAAGAGTGAATTGCATGTAAAAAAGCGAACGTTCAACTTTGGTAAAAGAATGTTTATATCGTAATAGGTATGTATCTATAATTTAGTTACTGTGCTTCTTAAATACTGTCTCGTGATCGTCGAGTGCTTACAATATTAATAAATGCCAAATTCGAAGATTTGTTCATAGGTTAACGTAATATTTGTCGTTTATTGTTTACATCGTAAAGGTAAAGCATAATTTCCGAGTATTAGTGCAAATGCAGGAGCCCAAGACATTCTGTGTAGATACCTACATTGGTTTGGGTTTTTGTCTCACGTATTAAATATTCTATAGAAGTATATAATCATAGAGCATAGAAAATGTGTCTTCTAATATCTGTTATTCTAATAATAACAATCAGTCCTACGATGATTGCATGATTTACGATGATTTTTTGTGAAGTTGCTTCTGTCGTGGTGTTGTTTTCTTCTCGTGAAACACTTCTTGTGCCAAAGTGAACTGCATAGGACTTCACGTTAACCATTCTCAATATTTGTTGAAATATATGAATTTTTACAGCCACTTAAGTGATTTATATCTAATTTAAAACGCTCCTTACAAAACATGCTTCGTTTGTTGCCGTCGATTAAAATCGTTGTCGTTTCACCATGCACTTCGTCACTTATTGTTAGTTAACTAATGAAACTAGTCAATTATAGGTATTGATATTCAGTAAATATGTTTTTCGCAATACCACATACATTCTAAATGTTTAAAACGCATATTATTAAATGATGGTTTGTATATGTACCTGCGTACCTTTCAATTAATTGTATATTCAGTAAAAATGCAAGTTGTTATAGTAATGAATCTATAGTGCTATATTAATTCCCCCTCACAAAATGCTTTTGCCCGTACATTGGAGGTGTTAATTGGTGACGAACACGATTTGATTATTATAGTTATGTCTTACAGGGTATTCAACATTTATACATATCAAATGCTTATCAGAAAGTGTTAACATATATTGCTTCTAAGCTGTAAGAAATGCCTAATGATTGCAAGATGTGATGACTCTTCTTAAATTGTTTGGCACTGGCAATGGCACTGACAGCGCTAATTTTAAACCCACTACATTCGTTCTTCCTCTAGATGATATTGATGCTATCATTAAGAATCACCCATGCAATGCAATAAAATATGAAGGCGTCAGTGAGTTTCTCTGCTATCTGATTGCTACTAGTTGCCATTTACTAGACTATACCATGTAACAGGCAGAGAATACTATATCTAGGCAAAATTATAATTAGTTTACTCTGTAGATGTTGCGAAATGCGTGGAAAAATCAGGTTATAAGAATGTTTACTAAATATCTGACCTCAATATATATGTTTATTATCTTTGCAAGGAATAGTCTCTGATCAATTATTAATTTACAGAATGGTTTAGTGCTTATCAATGGTTATAGCCATCAATAACTTCAGACCAATATCTACTGTGCCAGTGCTCTCTATATTATAGAACTGTAATCAGAAAACAGTAGTTTACATACCTATCAAATGAGTGATAACAGTTGTAAGTCATACCTAGTTTTGATTCAAAGAAGAAAATTCAGCTGTGCATACTGTGACAAATGTTTATTTCCCCCATGCAGTCATTGAATTTGCTAGAACAATATACATACCATCTTGGATTATTAAGAGTAAAGATTCGGAGTGTGTTTCATGTTGATTTTTGCTTGATATACATAATGGATACTTATTGGAACTAAAGCTAATATCTTTTTATTCATTTTCTTTTGACATTTTGAAATTATCTCTTCCTTCATGCTACCGCAATGGATTTTATGGAAGGATTATTCTCTGTGGGTTTGGTAATGTATAAATAATAGATTAGAGAGTAGTAGTGGAACAGGATTGTGATTGAGGAGTGAATAACGTAAGAGGAAGATGGAAAAAATTGTGGGTTCATGATGTGGTGGAAGAGACATTAAAGGAGGAAGATTAGGAGTCTTAAGAATAGGAGAGTGGGAATGAAGCAATGTATGAATGCAATAGAGGCAAAGGATATATGCCAAGATAGGGTACTATGGAGTAAATTATTAGAAGAGAGCCAGTTTCCAAATCCAAACAGACATCATTAACAACAGAGTGCAAACAATATCATGTGATAAGTTGTGTGCCTCAAGTTACCCAGGTACTCAATTACTTAGCAGTCAACTTAAGTTTACAGATATCGTTCCTGTGTGACTTAAAGTTAACTTGGTCAGAATAAAATTATTTTTTATGCTCTCATTGAAATTAAATATCTGTCATAATTTAAGTCAAGTATGCACCCATAGTTTTGGTAACACCCTTTTATAAGTTGAAGAAGTTAATGGAGAAGAGGGTCATGGATGTATAATAAGGCAATGGTAATCAATGATTTTTCACCTATATCAAAATTTTAGTGCAAAATGGATTTGGTCTGTAATGATTCATGCTTAATGAATGCTGTTACATAATATTAATATTATTTATTTCACTGATATGAGGAACCTAAGGGTTGGTAAAGCTTTCTCGGGTTTCCAACCAGGTGATGGTCTCCATGTAGGCCGACGTTTTGATGTCTGACTCAGTCATCGTCATCAGGGCTGATGAAATCTAAGGGTTGTACAACTATTCATAGATCCAATTATTTTCTAATAATCAATAAGTCAAGTAAATGTTCGTGTAGGTTTTTTACAATTACTACTTGGCTTATTTTGAATATCTTCTTCGAAACCCCTAAATGATTAAGTCTTAAGTCGACTCCTATTGCCATGATCTTTGGTCAATTTATGAATATTAATCAACTGTTATCAAAGGACATGCTATGATGTCTTGTTTACCTGTAGTAGAAATTAGCAAGAGTAATTATAGCTGTTTAGCTCACACATGCCAGATTGGACGAAGAGCAGGAACGAAGGGAAGATAGTCCACTCAGCATCTGTGGATATTTTTCCTCATGGTAAGTGGCTTTCCAGCTCACTCCAGAGTATAGATTGAGAATGGACATTGAGTAGAAACCAATACAGGCTTAAGACAACTAGCAAAAAACATAAATAGTGGAAGGAAGTTGTAACTGGGGCAGAATTTTAGTGGAACGAGGTGTCCTACTCAAGATATTAAATGTCTTGTATCAGCAATATTCAAGAATTTAATTATGGGAGATATTTGATGCCTCAAGTCCTGATATAGGATGCAAACAAAAGGTTGGTTTGGAAGGTTTTATAAAGGGTTTGAATTGGGTTGTGGCCTTCGGTGGATCTAAACCATTGGCTAATGTTGAGAGGGTGAGAATAGACTGAAGTTATATGAGGAGTGGGTCTCGAGAAGGATAATAAAAGTAAGATAGAAGAGAAGTTAAGAGATACTTGACTAGGCATTGAAGTTACATATCACAGTGAAGGAAATCTAGGAGTCCACTTAATGTCCGATAGTAGGTAATTAGAGGAAATGAAGTCCTGAAAGGCACTTATGAAGGAAAAAGTTTGCTAAGTTGGGAGAGGTACGAAAAGTATAGGAAAGTGAAATGAATGGATGTGATGCACAGAACTAAATTGAAACATTTAAAGTAAAGAAATTTTTGAAGCGGGAAGGGTGGAGTGGTAACTGACCACTGAAATATATATGGCTGTTAAGCTATTTTTAATGGTGGTAAAATGTCATGGTCAGGCAAATATAAGAATTAAAGTGAGGGTCATGTGGAATGAATGGACGTTGATAACAGTCCAATGCTATAATTGCATTACTCCACCAATGTATAAAATAGGCATCAGTTTTTAAACTATAATAAGATTGTCTTTGCCACTATAGATTTCTGATTATCCTTATGAATGTTCTGCTAACTTCCTGCCGGTTCCTTCTAAATTTTCCTGCTAAATATTTACCAAGATTTTGGATCTGTAATGAGTAATTAGTAGTATCAGAAATTTTAATTTGTCCTTGCCAAGGAATTAAATTTTAAATGAATTTGGTTTAAGCTCCTGTGTACAAGCCATGTTGGAATACACACTTTGATGGATGATATGATGATAACATATTTCCAGCGCTATTTTATAATAGATGATGCTGTCTATTGCACGCAGAAATACAGTATCGGTGGTATGAAGTCATATATTGCCTTACTAAACCTGTCAGTACATTTTGATTTAAATAACTCCTTGCCGATTTCAATGGGATGTCTAAGGCTGATGTAATGGCCCACTCATATAATTCATTTTTTGCTTACAACCAATTACAGTATTACGATATTTAAATTGTACCGTTTATTGAAGCTGCACTCTGTGCAAATGAAAACGAAATTCCGGAAACTCATACTGGTATTTACTGATCAAGCCTGTACATTCTTTTAACTTACTATTCACTATAAAAGTATAATGCTGGAAGTATGAATCAAATTACCTGTGGGTAATCATAATTTGCAGTTATCATGTCTCGAACGGTGTTTTGATCTAACCTATACTAACCGGAATCACGCTATTGTTCCCCAAATAAACTTCTTCAAATACCATTCCTCTAAATAAAAAGGAGACTTATTGGCACATACGAAACTTTTTTCTCCGAAATTAGGATTCGCTGGTGAGATTACAGTTAAAAATGTGTGAAAGAACACCAAAAGCAAACTGCATTCCAAAAACAATTCGGCGAAAATATAATGCTGGATGAATATACCGGTGATTTTAACACGCCGGTAATTCGGAAGACATATGGGAAGAAAATTCAGACAAAGGGAAAACCAACGGACATCGAATTAAGTACTGGAAACATTCTTGATTGACAGCAACACCATCAAGGTCTAGAAAAAGTGATTGAAGAGAGAGGAGCTGAGTTAAAGTTTTAAAATGCATTGGAAATATGAAGCACAGCTGTTTATATAAACGGCCGGTATGTATAATATCGCGGCAAGGGTATCAGGTTTGATTTCTAAGCGATCACGTCATAGACTCATCTATATTTATATATCACACAATTTACGACTCGTCGCAGCAAAGGAAAACAATTCATAGGAAATAGTATTGTATTGTACTACTTACAGGTGACGGTTAACCTATTGTACGTAATAAATAACGGCACTACATAGCAAACGCAGTAACAAATTATGCATCGCCGGCGAATTAACAAACGGATAATTACCTGGATCATATTTAGTTTCCATTGCATTCCTCTTGTATCTTAACCCAGCAGTCTCTTTGCCAACAGTGTAACGGATTCGGTCTTCATTTTTAATTATGTTATTATTCTACTAAAAAGCGAGCCAGCAAAACTGGTAAAACTCTCTCAATGCAAGATATTTGTGTCATGATGTAAATTGTTGACTGTTATTGC
Organism: Pyrrhosoma nymphula; assembly: GCA_963573305.1. Taxonomy (NCBI): domain Eukaryota; kingdom Metazoa; phylum Arthropoda; class Insecta; order Odonata; family Coenagrionidae; genus Pyrrhosoma; species Pyrrhosoma nymphula. The sequence goes on from OY754337.1 coordinate 8,228,564, forward strand.
GCTGCGTCTTTGTTTGCGCAACCGAGCGGAGCAACTGCCTACATCTCACGAAAGAGCAAGTAACTCTCGAATCTCTCGTTAGAAAACTCACTCAAGATTTTTTTGGCCGGTCTCAAGTCTCGTGATCGATATTTGATGTCATACAATCATTCTTATCGCGATTGGTGAAGATGAACGCCTCGGTCATTGGAGAGAAGCCGTTCATCGATCTTTCTTTTAAGAGAACTTGCTCTCGGGGTTCAATCACTCACGACCGACGCATCACTAATTACTTTCATTCATTTCTTCTTCCGTTTTTTATCCAGAGAGCTCAGTAAGTTTGTCTTTTTCCTTCTCAAAGTTCAATTTTCACTCCCAAATCTTCGTAGGACTTCTTATTTGGCGATTATTGCCGTCCATTTGATTTCCAAAATTCTTTGAATTCCATTGCTTCCAATACTTTTTGTTCTGCCACAGTTATCGTTCATGCTTCAATGTTTACATGTGGATCATGTTCATACGAGCATGCTGCACATGTATGTTCCAATCAAGAGCTTCCTTACTTCACAACCTACCTGGAGGTGATGGCTGTAAGTTGCCTCTTCTTCTTAAAGATAGAGTTCCACCTCGGGGTGACCTATTCAGATCAAAATATCATTCTTGCTTTTTACATTCCGGGTGATATTACGTCCCATAAAGCAGAATTCTTCAACTCGTATCAGCTTTTTTCTGTCCAAACCTCATGGCGACTGATTTTCGACTGATGGCGTAGAATTTTCACTTGTGCTTAATATCACTACATCAGTACTAACTCTTCACACTGGTCGATTACTCAGGCATTATTTTATTTTGTTCTCTGCATGAAGTAGCATCTCGTAGTATTCATAAATTAACCGTATCAGTGATATTAACCACTAGATGTGTCTATAGCATTTCTCTGCATGTTTGTATGTTCTTTTACGTATCACTCTCCCAGTTTCCGGTTGGACTGCGCACTGTTCTCCTGGCTACTTTTGGCCTTCGCCTAGCGCCAGGGGGAGCGTGCGAGGTTCTGATTTGTTCTGGGACGAGTGCTGCATGCCTGGTGTGGAATCACCCCGTGCCACACACCCGAGTGGTGGCTTGCACGGTACTTTGTAGATGTAGATATAGATTTCAAAGAGAGTCGAAAGTTTGGAGGAAATTTCGCAGTGGTCAGGGGTCGGCGGACTCAATTGGCCGATTCGTCCGCGACAAAGACTGATGAAGAAACTCCAGTAACTCCGTTCAGGTGGCTAATATTAATGGTGGGGGTGGTGGGGGGGCACAGCATGAGAGAGTGGTCGAGAGAGGGAGAGTCTTTCCTTCGCTCTCGTTCCCACGCTCTCCCGACGACGCCTCTCTCTCTGACCGATGGCCACCAACTTCCCCATCCCTCCTGGAAAATTAATAATAATAACATTCGGTGATGCTGAACCGTTAGAGATTTCGTGAATGATTGGCTCTCGAGTAGTTTGAGATATTTCATCTTGCCTTCTTCGTGTTCTTGGGATACGAGAGCGTCCAAAGAGCACCTCGACTCGAAGGGTCCAGGGTCTTCTCCGTTACCACTTAAAAGGGGTTTGTGGCCCTCGCTTGTCAGGGGCGTGACGTCAGAGAGAGGGAAGAATAGGAGAAGTGGGGAATGGGGGGAATACCTGAAGATGACGCCTATGGGTTGAAGCTATTTAGTTGTGCCTAAATAAAAAATCATGTGGAAAAATACCTGTGGAAAATTTCTGTGGAAAAATACCTAATGTTGTTGTTTCCATTGTTGAAGAGATGGGAGGTCTGCGTGGTGGGGGGCGATGGGGGTCCTCCGTAGAAGTCCACTCGTGGGTCCATCGGTACAGCATATGCTCCGCTCTTAAATGCTCCATTCACGCTCGCTGACCTCGAACTCTTTAATGGCGAGTGCCACCAAGTGTTCCAACTCCTATATCCCATGAATTGATTGACGAACCTGAAGGAAAAATTGATGCCAATTTAGTTAAATTCATTTTTTTAGTCAAATCCGGTATACCGGATGCTCTTTTGTCGATGACAAAGTGTTAATATTACATGACATCCGGCGGATCTTCGACGAAGTCGTGTTTTGAAGTCATTTTAAACAGAAAATACTTTCATAAAAAAACGTACTCTGCGGACCAAGCTTTTGCCATGTACATCAAAGTAGATGAAGTTTACCAACAATTATTAAAATAAAAATAACGTATGCCCCTTATTAGGACACCGGGTTTCACTCCAGTCTTTTTTTTTTAATTTCCCCAATAAAGAGCCGCCTTCCGTGCGAGCCACGCAACTGCGAGCGGTGCAGAGTGAAGAGTTGATGAGGTCCAGGGGAGGGATGGCACACGACGCTGGACGACCGCTTCCAAATGCAATGGTAGGCGAGTTCCGCTCTAAGCATTTGTAATCTACCTCAGAACATCTTGAGGCGTCATGACTTAAGATGCCCTAGAGGGACACTAAGATAGTATCGTGTCATTATTTCACAATCTGTGACGCACTAATGTGGCTGGAGCGGGAATTGTGAGTCATTCAGTGCACTTTTTATCAACTTTTCATGTAAATAAAAAAATCTTGGACCACATTTCACGCGAGTATATCTGTTAATACATGTGAGGACATCCATGTAGAAATGTAAATGATTCAAGAATTAAATTTTGTAATTTTCGCCTTAATTTCAACATTGTTATGACTTGGGTTTTCGGCGTGGGATCCGAAATTTTAGCAATACGTAAACCTAAATCCTTTTATCTATTAACTCTGAATAATACCTTGACATTTTTATCATTCATCATAAAAATATGAAACTTATTATTTCACTTCAGTTCAGCCGCTTTTATATCTGTTGAAAGAGCATTGAATTCCTCAAGAATCACATTGGTAACATGCGTTTTTACATAAAACGTACATAAAAATGAATCGATGCAATAAATACTAGTTATTATCCCGCGCATGACAGGCCGCACAGCAATCGCAATGGTTGGAAAATTGTCCAAAGTTCGTCGTATTAAAGTGAAAATGTTGGGTTTATTCTCCGCGACTGTGGCATATCATACACGACAACGTTTCCTGTCGTACAACGTAGACTGGGGACGAGAACTACTTGTTCAATACTATGCACTATTTATATATACTAATTCGAAAATTGAAAATGTAAGCCTGAGGAACACACTTGTAACTCTTTAAGAAAACCTCATATCAAACAATGTTTCTTTTAGGTGAATGGACGGACACATAGTTTGTGTTCTGAAATCACTCGCCTCTGTACAGTACATTTGATTTTACAAATCGATTTGCTGCTGCTGCAATTAATGATTGCCTCATTTATTTTAGCCATGAATGCAAGAACGTCCAATTGTCAAAAACTCAAGGGCAGGCATTTGTCACGAAGATAGACGAAAGACTTTCGGGGCTATTCGCTAACCGTTTCGTCGCGTAAGTTTCGCGGCCGGCTCTCGAAATAATGGTACTAATACATGTGTAAGTACCATGCTCGAAATGACGTCAGAATCACGAAAAGAGCGATTCGCTTGGCTCTTTACGAAGGTTAGGCCGCGTAAGTTTCGTGGCGAAGTTCACGCTGTGAGACTGGGCCACGAAAACAGAGTTCTCGCCGCGCAGCAGACGACTTCACCTACTGAGTTATATATCTTTTATATTCATATTTTATTAATCTGTTGAGATAATGATTGTGCTAGAAGTACTTTTAATGTGTACAAGTAAATTTGAGAGACTATTTGATTTTTTACCTAATGTTTTACCTTTGTTTTATGTCTTGTGTTCACTTCTCATTCTTCGTACACATATTGTGATAGGTATGCGATTGGTTTTGTTTTTTACTTACAAATAAAGTATTCAATTGTCATTCGACTCTTGTGTTCAACAGTGTTGGTGTCTTTGCGTATGTTTATTAACGTCATAAATTTCTTTAAAGTTACAGTTCCTCTGAAATAACCTCATATTCCGCTGCTGTGTGTATGTGTAAGAGTGAATTGCGTGTACAAAGCGAACGTTCACCTTTGGTGAATGTTTGTTTACATCGTATATATCTCAATTTAAGTTTTAGTGCTTCTAATATACTTTCTCATGATCTTCAAGTGTGTACAATATTAATAAATGCCAAAATAAAAGATTTTTTCATAGGTAACCGTAATATTTGTCGTTTTTTATTTACTTCTGAAAGGTAAAGCATAACATGCGAGTATTAGTGCATATACAGGATCCCAAGGCATTCAGTGTATCTACATTACTTTACGTTCATGTCTCAGGTATTGATCATTCTAATCATGGAGTATATAAAATGGTTCTTCTAATATCCGTGATTCTAATGACAACAATCAGTCCTACGATGATTGATTTTTTGTTAAGTTGCTTCTGTCGTGGTGTTGTTTTCTTCTCGTGAAGCATTTCTTGTGACAAAGTGAACTGCATAGGACTTTTCTTGTTTACCATTCTCTATATTTGTTGAAATATGAAACATATGTAGTTTGTCAGCCACTTGAGTGATTATATCTAATTTAAAGCGCTCTTTACAGAATGCTTGGTTTGTTGCCGTCGATTGTAATCGTTGGCGTTTCACCGTGCACTTCGTTTGTGGATATTCAGTAAATATGTTTATAGCAATAAATAGATTCTAAATGCTCAAAAACAGTGACATTATATGATGGTTATTATGTAATTGCGTACCTTTCAATAAATTTTATATTCAATAGAAATGCTAGTTGCGAGTATTGAATCTTTAGTGCTATATTCCGCCTCACTAAGTAATTTTGCCCATACATTTGAGATGGTAATTGCTTAAGAACACGAGTTTATTATTATAGTTAGCATAAATTGTTTCTAATATAAAAGAAATGCCTAATATACAAAATATTTATTGTAATGATGTGTGGTGATTCAAGCACTGATTGCATGATGTGATGAATCTTCTTGACCTGCTTGGCATTGATAGCGCTAATTTTAAACCTACTACATTCGTTCTTCCTATGGATGATATTGCTGCTAGTACCAATGCAATGTAATTAACTATGAGAGCTTCAATGAGTTTCTCTGACCCTTTGATTGCTACTAGTATGCTATATTTTTGATTTGATTAACTATAGCGTGATGATTATTTGATTAACTATAGCGTGTATCAAGCAGGGAATACGCTATCTAGGTAAAATTATACACTGTAGAAGTTGTGAATTGCATTGAACTTCCAGAAAATAAGAATATTTACTTAATATCCGACCTCAATATTTTTGCAGGATTTTTGTTTATTACCTTCGCAAGGAATAGTCTCTGATCAAATATTAATTTACAGAATGGTTAGTGCATATCAATGGCTATAGCCATCAATAACTTCAGACCCATATCCACTGTGCCAGTGTTCTCTTTATCATAGAACTGTAATCAGAAAACTGTGGTTTACATATCATATGAGTGAAATCTTTTTTAATTCATAGTACCAACCTAGTTTTAGTTTAAAGAAGAAAAATCAGCTGTACATACTGTGACATCTCCCGTGCAATCATTGAATTTGCAAGAACAAGGGAAATGCCATCCTGGATTATTAAGAGTACATGTTCTGAGTGTGTTCCATATTGCATTTTGCTTTATATATTGTAAAATTATGGGAACTAAAGGAAATAGCTTTTAATTAACTTTTTTTTACATTTTGAAATTATCTCTTCCTTCCTCTAGGTACAGTAATGGACTTAATGTGATGATTATTCTCTGTGAGTTTGACAATGTATAGAGAATATATGAGAGTTGAATAGTGGAACAGGATTGTGATAGAGGAGTGATGATATTAGAGGAAGGGGTACATTTAGAAAGTCGTGGGTTAATGATTTGGTGGAAGAGACATTAGAGGAGGAAGGTTAGGAATCTTAAGAATAGGAGAGAGCGTGAATGAAGTAAAGCATGAATGCAGTGGAGGCAAAAGAGGTATACTAAGATGTGGCATTATGGAGTAAATTCTTAGAAGAGAGCCAGTTTCCTAATCCAAACAGCTATTAATGAAGTCCTTGACTGTGCCCACCTCGAAGGCGAATCGTGTAATGGGCATGTGTGTATGTCAAGTTACGACTCTTTGTAGTCAGTATACTCATTTAGCTCATGTATCCTTTATGGCATACCTCAATAATCACTGGGTGAAGATTTACTATCATTGCGTATGTCCAAGATGTTAATGTATCCTCAAAACCTCATCATTATGCAGAGGATTAATTTTTCTACCCCTCCAAATGTCAATAAAAAGGCTTTAAATGTTCAAGTAGCTGGGTTCTCTGCCAATAAAATCTTTGTAAATGATAGCATTACCTATAAATGTATGCTAATTGCTAAATAGATAACATTATAATTAATTCTCTTCCTATGGACTTGCTTCTAACCAGAGTGAAAAAATATCATGTGATGAGCTGTGTGCATTCAGTTATCCAGGTACTCAATAACTTAGCTGTCAACTTACTTGAACATATATAATTCCTTTATGACTTCATAATAACTTGATTATAGTAAAATTATTATTATGTTCTGATGAAATTAAATATATCTGTCATCATTTGAGTCGAGGATGCTCTCATAATTTTGGTACCACCCCTTATATAATGTGGAAGAGTTAAGGAATGCATAATAAACGCAATGAAAATCAATGACTTTTCACTATTCTTTCAAAATGTTTGTGCACAAAAGATTTGGTCTTTAGTTCTCCATGATAAATGTACGCTGTTATACATTATTATTTATTTCACTGATAATAGGAACTTAAGGGGTTGGCAACCATTGATAGATCCATTTATTTTCTAATAATCAATTAGTCATATAAATATTATTACAGGTTTCCTACAATTACTTGGATTATTGTGAATATTTGCCCTGAAACCCCTATATTGGTACTATGTCTAGAGTCGAATCCTATTGTCATGACCTTTGGTCAATTTATGAATATTAATCAACTGCTAATATTAATGGACATGCTATGTCTTGTGTAGCTGTAGTGGAAATTAGCTAGGATAATTAAAGCTGTTTGGGTCACACATGCCAAATGGGGTGAAGAGCAGAAACCAAGGGAAGATAGTCCACTCAGCCTCTGTGGATACTATTCCTCGTGGAAAGTGGCTTTCTAGCACACTCCAGAGTATATATTGAGAATGGACACTGAGTAGAAACCAATAGAGGCCTGAGACATCTAGCAAATACATAAATCGTGGAATGAATTTATAACGGGGGCAGACTTTTAGTGGAATAAGGTGATCTACTCAAGATATTAAAAGTCTTGTAGCAGCAATATTCAAGTTTTCTTATGATGGGGGATATGTGATGTCTCAAGTCCTGGGGGGCTATTCTCTATCTCGAAGCTACCGATGCAGTAGCTTCGAATAAGCTCCCAGAATTGGCTACCAACCATATTCTCTAACTCGCGGGAGCTTTCTCAAGAACGTAAAAGGAAGTGGAGAGAAGTTTGATGAAAGGCGGGTATGAGAATATTTTTAAACCAAATCTGCGGAAACTTCATTACTGGTGACGTCATTCTTAGAACCAATGGGAAAGCTCGTCTCAATGTTTTTCCGTGGATAAAACTGGTGAAACATGTTTTAAGGCCGTTTTAGACGGTGAAGATGCTCTTGTATCGTGTTTAGCGAAAAATGCCACGCATTAAAAATCATACGAGCAAAATCCTAAAAATGTTCTATTTTTGCTTACATGATCTCGTGAACAATCTCGTGAATAGGAACGCACAACGTCCATCTTGGCTGTTTTGATCACTTGAAATAAGATTGTTCGTAAATATATTCGGGAATTAGGGTTCATGTCGATGATATGGTTCAATATGATTCGTGCTATTTGCTTTCGTCGATTACTCGTTGCTTCAAATCATTTAAATAATATACGAAGATGAAACTTTCAAAAGAAATGCGAAGGTGATACTCGCTACCACGGCCCGAAAAGTATCCCATTATGGGCTGGAATCACGTAGCTCACCCAAGGTAAATATGGCTTTCCGTCACTCCAGTTAATATCTTTTTTTGTGAAAAATCCCGCTAATGGCGAAAATGACAAAGTAACCCAGTGAAAGTGCAAAGAATGCGCATTTAATAAATGTAAGAAACATACCCGTGAGTTGGATAATTATAGATAGATAAGCGTTAGAAAATGACCAATATTTAAGCACGGTATTCGGAGGCCGCGCTTCGTGAGGCTACCGTGGGAGCTTATTGGGGCTACGGAAGTAGCTTCGTGACATTTGCAGAATATGGGTGGGAGCCTAATCTGCTACCGGTAGCTCCTGCTTGCTCTTTCTCCGGTAGCTTCCATGATAGAGAATACCGATGGGAACAAGTAGCTTATTGAAGCATCTTTTCGCCAGAAAGCTCCGATGCTTCGCGTTAGAGATTAAGCCCCCTGATATTGGATGCAAACAAAATGTTAGATTGGAAGGTTTAATAAAGGGTTTGATTTGGGTTGTGCCCTTTGGTGGAACTGGAATCATTGCTAGCGTTGAGAGGGTGAGAGTAGGCTGAAGTCATATGAGGAGTGGGTCTGGAGAAGGATAGAGAAATGAAGAAAGAAAAGACAAGAGAAACTTGACTAGGCATTGAAGCTAAGTAACAGAGTGAAGGAAATTTTGGGTTCCACATCATGTCAGATAGTATGTAAGTAGAGCAAATGAGGTCCTGAAAGGCTCTTCTAAATGAAAAGGCTTTGTAAGTTTGGAGAGGGAGGAAAGGGATAGGCAAGTGAAATGAAAGGTGGTACGCTGAACTAAATTTAAAACATTTTAGGTGGTTTGAGCGAGTCATAATGGAGATCATATCCAAATTTTATTTTTTTATTACAGCGTCTGTAAGAAGTACGAAATAAATGTTGTAGTTTTAATGGTGCAAAGATATATGACCAAAATACTCAGTAATTACATAAATAAAGCTACATAGGTTTCTAACTTGACTCATTTTTTCCCGCCGTGCGGCTGAAAACCCTTCAAAACAGCAGGTTTTTTTGCAATTCTGTTAAAATTACTGAACTGAGTAAGTGATTATTTTTTTATAAATAATTGAGAAAACATGCAATCTACACATCGCTGGTTTTTTGACGAAATCTAGGTGCTAGAAGTTCCTAATATTTTAATTATTCTCCATCTGGAGCGCATAGCCGTAATCTATCCCATGTAAAACAGCTTACCTTCTCAGGAAATTTCCTCAAAAAGTAGTTCGGCAAGAGGTTGATATTTTGATATCATTGGAAAGATGAGAGTTTTTTCTTAAAAATGAGGCCAAATTTATCAAATTCTAGGTGAAGTGATTTTTCGCTCCAACTCCCTTAAGGAAAGAAATATTTAATAGATGGAGTATACTAACTGACCACCGTACTATATATGGCTGTTAAGCTTTTTAAAGTAATGGTCAAATGTTATGGTAAGGCAAATATTAGAATTAAAGTGAGGGTCTTGTGCAATGAATTGACGTTTTTAACAATTCAATGCTAAAATTGTATTTGGCCATAACTCCACCAATGTTTAAGATATACATCAGTTTTTTCAGTAAAACAAGTTGTCTATGCCTTGCTATCGAATTATGGTTAGCCTTTTGAATGTATATTGATCAGCTAATATTGTATTGTCACTCACTGTACGATATTAAAAGGTTGTTACAAATACCTATACAGATCAAGGGGTTTATCTATTATGAGTCGTTAATGATATGAAATTAATACTTTGGTCAATATTTTAGTATTATGACTACATAAGAGGCTGTCTGAAGCTAAAGGTAATGTCTTACATATAGTGCATAGTTTGGCTGCAAGGATCTGTCACAATTAAGTAGCCACTTAATCATTCGTCTACCAATTAAAAGTCATTTATTGGAATGCAGGTGATTCTCAATGGAACTGACCTATTCGCTGAGTAGCTCTACTTTCTCATTAAATCAGCTGTGTATAAACGCATCTGCAAAGCATTTTAAAGTAAACATATTTCCTTAGCTACGAAATACGAAAATAAATGCGAAGATTTCTGGGTTATAGTAGGTAGGCTATAACAACGATATTACTTTAAATGCCATTAAATATGAATCGAATACGAAACCACTATCATCCTCAAATATTTGTGTAAAATGAAAGTACCATTATTCCTCCTATTATTCCGTGAAACGAGACATCGACAACAACCTTTATAGGCGCGTATTATGCATAGTGGAATTTGCTTAATATCATTCAATCTAATAACTCATGGTTGGACAGGCCCTCGGCAATTGACTTACCTTTAATTAATAAAACATTTTGAGGTCTGCATGCGGCAACGTTATTATATTTCTGCAAGTTTTTCAGAGTGCTTACGAAAAGTAAGCGATTCAAATTCGAAGGAAACAATCCAAGGAGAATGTGTGTAGTAACTGAGCGAATAGTATTGTAGTTAGTGAAAAAGGGAGGAATCAGGCGATATGTTGTGGAATATGAAAATAATAAGAACTATGACGATGCAATTTTCCACTGATAAATGTTTTTAATCGCCCCGGGTTTCGATGCACTGAATCATAATCATCAGGTGATAATGATGCAGCGCACCTGATGATGATGCAGTGCATCGAAACCCGGGTCGATTAAAAATTTTTATCAGCGGTAAATTGCATCGTCATAGTTCTTATTAGTAGTTAGTGAACTCTAAATGTTATTTTATTAACATATCATCTACAATTCCTCTTGGATATCATCACAACACGACGAATATGTCTCTCTCATCTCTCCGAATGTGTTTGTTATTGTACGATCGTACTCTTCTGCTTCTAATGAACAACAGCCCTACGAATTTCTCTCATTGTCTCACGAGTATAAGTACGTCATAAAATTCGTGGCGTCATGCAGGAGCACTTCGGGTATCCTCGGCTTCCCCCACCTCTGGCGGAGGTGAAGGCACGAAAAACTCTTCGTGAAGCCTACCGAATAGCAGTTTACGCGTCTTCGGAAGTATTCGCGGCCGATCCACGAAAACGTAAACTTTCGTCTTCGCGGCCGCGTGAAGAATTAGCGAATAGCCCCGCTTGAGTCGAGATCACGCCTCTTGGAGTTCACGGATTGGAAAGGGGACTCTTCCCGAACACGTGACGAGTGCTGACTGAAGCGAGGCGTCGCTGTGCGCTGAGAGTGGCGTCATCATCACAGTCGTCCGCTGCGTTGAAAGCGGCGCTCTCAAGGAAAGCGATGCCCCTCTGATTGCCTCGTTGATCATGCTGCCAGCAAATGGGAGTGTGGTGGCTTCAGGGGCGATGGGCGTCTCGTCTTTTGATGGATTGGCCTCATCACATCCCATCTGGAGTCTTCCAAAAGGACTTCGATATAATAGCGTTGATTTTGTGTCCCATCCAATATTTCTTGTATATACGGCACGCAAATGGCTCACGCTTTTGATGTATACACACAGTTGGTTGGCCGCAATTATGAGTCCTCGAATCCGCTCAATGGACTCGATCACGCGTCGTCCGGAATTCAGCGCATACACGGTCGAGCGTTTAACGACGCGGCCGCTGGAATCGACCAATCAGAGATTGGGAAGAGATTAACCACTCCCTTGCCAATCACGAGAACGCGTCCTATCGGAGACGGGGGAATGGAATAATTAATCGTTAAACCTCAATTTATGCGCTGTCACTTGGAATTAAAAACAATTTACGAATAATGGACTTTTGAATTCAAGCCGCTGTTGCATGCAGAGGGGTGAAATTAAATGATAAACGTTACAAATAATGACGAATTAAATCTCAAGACTAACAGTTGCTTGACAGTACTTGACGACTAAAACACTACTCCCAGAATTATTCCTAACATATGTCTTTCCATTTTCACATTTATTGTAAAAATCTGCATTTAGAACCTTCCTCCACTCACAGAAATGCCCTTTTCCACGTTATCGTTCCCGCGAAAAGTGCGTTTTCCGCTTTTCTAAGTCACAGATGTGTCTTTCCCACTCCTGAAAATGCCCAATTTGGGATCCGGTAACTTAGCTCTGGTTTTCATTGTATGTTTCTGGCGCCCAACAACAACCTCTTGAGTTAAATTGATAGGTATTTTATTTGCCACCACAACGCGGGGCATCGTCATAAAATTATATATAATTAAAAGATAAAGTAGAGACAAGTCGCTCTTTTACTAGATTAAGTCTATGTTTTAATCGCCGGGCTGAAAGGGATTCCCATCCCAGTTGTTGCAGTAAAACTAAATATATTATCATACTGGCCTTTAACGTATCTTGCCGATCTTCTCTGCACGCGTTCTAACCCGGCTTTTAAATTTCCAAATATTCATTTCGATGCATTTTTTCAAGTTTAAGTCTAGCTGTCACGCATCGCACCACTCCTGTATTACCTCGAAATCCTTTGTTAGCGCTTGCTTACCATTAAGGCTATGGATTTACCTATTCACCACTGCGTCGTCTGCGAATTACCGAAACTTACTGTCTACTCCTTCTCCGATATGGTTAGCATGCAAAAGGAACAGAAGTGGGCCTATTACACTCCCCTGTGGGACACCTGATTTGACTTTTACTTCATTAGAGATAGCGCCTTCCAATGCAACCCTTTGTACGCGATTGCTTAATAAAAACCCAAGATATTACGTCGTCATCTAACCCTTAGGACTTTAATTTTATAAGTAACTTCTAATGAGAAACTTTATCAAATGCCTTTTTCAAGTCAAGAAAAATACCGTAAATTGGAACGTCATCTTCACGCGAGAATAAAACATCGTGGGCAAAAATTACTCAATGAGTTTTGCAAGATCTTCCCTTTCTGAATCCATGTTGCGTTTTTGTTAATAAGTTGTGCATGTCGAGGTGTCTCATAACTGAAATTACAGTTATATGTTCAAGGACTTTGCAAGAGATAGATGTGAGCGATATCGGTTCGATGGCTGTTCCTTATCACCGCTTTTGAATATGGGAGTGATATTTGTAATTTTCTAGTCAATGGGTGCTTGTGATCGTTAATAGATTTACTACACATTTTCTGCAAATAGGGTGCTATTTCACAAGCTAATTCTCTACACACGCCGGCAGGAATTTCTTCAGGACATGGGGATTTATTTGGACTTAAGGATTTTAACAAGTTTTCTATTCCGTGAGTGCAAATATCGATATGCGGAATCTTTTGCTGCAAGTGATCATTTACCTTTACGGATGTAATTTGCGATGACTTGGTGAACACTCTTTGAAAGTAGGAGTTTAATAAATTGGTTTTTTTAAAACTACTTATTAATAATTCGCCCTTTCTATTTCGTAGTGGATTAACTGCTCATCTATGGCTTTGAACATCCCTTACGAACGACCAAAAGGCTTTTGGGTTATTCTGTAACTTTCTACTGACGTTTTTATTTTAAATCAATGAATGTCTTCCAAAACACTTCATTTGTAGTGACTTTAGATAATTTGTATTTTTTAGTTATTATATTGCGATCATCAGTGGACAAATCTGAACGGAGTTTTTTCATCTTGGCGTGGCATACTCTCTGTCGTCTTAGTGATTTTCTTACTTCTGCATTGTACCATCTAAATTCGTTGCTCTCTTTTTGACTTTACATAAGATATATTTTTTGATCTCCCAATGCAAGATTGAAAGAAAAGCTTACCAACTACCCTCTGTGTTTAACTTTACGCTTGATTCTTTGAAGTCGGGAAGAGAAATTTTTTGATGGCCTTTTTGAGCGCATTTAAATCAGCTTTCTTGAGAATGTATAACTTTCTTCTTTGTTTAAAACTTTTAATTATATTCAAAGAGAACTTTGCGGTAACTACTCTATGGTCACTAATGCCCTCAACAGGGTTTACCTTAGTTACTTGTTGTAGTATATTTCTTGCCAATAAATCACTAATGTTGTCCCCTCTGTTAGGCGTCGTAGCTATCTGATGTAGGACATGAGATGTATGTAAAGAACAAGAATATGGCTTCACACTTTGCAAAGCATATTTTATGATATAACCATAAAAGTGACTTTGAACCTGAGTTTCTTCATATGTGAAAAATAATGGATGTAAGATGGATGGGCTGGCAATTTTGAAAATTGTCCTTAGTAATGAAAACGTAGTAATTGAATTTTTGATCTCCTCCAATTCCCCCCTCTCATAGACATTCTGCTCTTCCACTACAGGTTGATTCCTCATAGGGTAATCCTTTCCTCGCATAGCACCCCTTCCTTCCCCATACTCACCCCATCCCTTCCGACTCACCAATAACCTTGCACCCCCCCCCCTCCTTTTCCCCTCCTCACCCACTTCCACCCACTTTGTCACTATATATTTGAGTAGTTTTCTTATTCATGTACCTGATGTTGAACTACCAACTTGATTAGTCGAAACCTAGGTCTTTAATTTAGGACGTTTATGTGGAATTACTAAGTTACAGCTTTCATTTTACAATGCTAAGCAGGTTCCACAAAGTTTCGCCTGACACAACCAGTCAGGAAAGTCAATCGTCAGAAATACTAGATGTATAAAGCATAACATCTGAAGATATTGGGAGTGAACATAATTTAGTATTAACAAAAACTAAAATGAAAATGAAGGAGGTAGCAAAACAAATGCCAATATATCAGAAAAATCTTAACATAGAATCCTTGGAAGAAGACTAAACAAAATACTTCTATAGAAGTCGCCTAGAATTAAAACTAGTACGTAACATTACAAGAGAGTCGGATACAGTTGATGAAACCTGGGGAAAAATCAAATAAAAACACAAAGTAGCAGGGATAAGAAGAATCCAAACTGACTAAAGACCTAACGACAAATTGGCACCCTGGTTTAATAAGGGAGTAAAAATATTATTACAAAATCAGAGGGAAGCTCATCTGCAATACATGCAGAATGAAAATCTTCAAGTACGTGTAGTATGCTACGAGCTGGTTGGTATGTTCTTGGACAGTTTTCGTACTGCATCCCAATTTCTGAAACATTGTCTCACTTTCTCTCGTAAGGATGTCCCGCCATTAGATCCCTCATCAATTCGTCATACCCTTCCTCTCCTTCCCTCATTTCGTCCAGATTTCATATCTTCTTCCACGATTTCCCAGTGTTCTCCCCTCTATCACTCTCTTCAACATGCCCTCTCCTCTGAAAACGTCCTCCATCCATCTCTTCTGCCTTCTCCAAACCCCTGCCACAAGCTTCCTCTCCTCTCCGACCATATCTTAAACCTCCTCGTTTGTCTTCCTCGCCACCCAGCTTACCTTCTCCATCCTTATCCAAACCCACATCCCAAACGCCTCTGGTCGACATACATCCTCCCTTCGCAATGACCAAGTTTCCGACCCATACAGCGATACGCCCCATATTAAGAGTTTTTACCAGCCTTTTATTTACGTCTCTTCTCAGAGGCCCCCCTCTTCGATTCCCTTCTCCTTGAAAATGCTTCTTTAGCCACGGCAATTCTACATCTGATGTCCTTACTACTAAACCCATTCTCCTCCAAAGTGCTAACCATATACGTAAAGTGCTCGACCTGCTCTATATTGTGCCTTCCTACCCTTATCTTCTTAGCTCCACCTTACTTCTAGATAATCACATCACCTTCGTTTCTTATGATTTATCTTCATCCCATGACTTTCGCACTGCCCCTTTATAGCGTTCAACATTGTCTGTAACCCCTTGGCAGACTGAAAAAGCAATGCTTGATCTACTGCAAATCTCACTATCTTCGATCACTGGACTTACCTTTTCCATTCGAGGTATACGAGAGGGAATGAATGGGTCTGGTGTGAAACGAAGAGAAGAAATGGACGGGATATGGAGGAGGTGGGATGAGGAAGTGGGAAGGGTGAGAACGCTGCTCACTCACCAAAACCAAAGTCCTGTCGGCGGCTCCTCCCTCCGGGCCCCAAGGGATGGTGGATGTGCTCAGCTGCTACCGAGTTACAAAGCGAATGTGCACTCCGGTAGCTCTTACCAGAGTGGAGCACTACAGTCAAATAAAAGTGACACCTATAGACACTGACCAAAACTAAAATTACTCTTCTCGCGAGCGCCAAAGAAAAAGGAAAGGAAAAAGGAAAGTAAATTTAAAATATAAATAAACATGAACTTTCGAATGGCCTAATCCCGTCGCTAACACAATTATTTTATCAGCTCCTTTACTTCTACCTCCTTATCCCCCCATTCCTCCCTTGCCCTTTCCTATGAATACACTTAATAAAAAGCGACGGAGATATTGGGCACCCCTGCCACACTCCCCGTCCTAACATGGTCCATCCTGATTCTCCATCGGCTACCCTAACATGCGCTGTGTGGTTCATATACAGATTCCGAATGAGACGCCTGTCCCTCCAATTTACCCCTAATTTCATCAAGTCCCCCTATGAAACGCCTTCTCAAAATATAAAAAGCACGCAAACACATCCTGCCCATACTCTAGGTTTCTTTCTATTAGTGTCTTCATCACTCCTGCAGCGTCTGGCGTTCCCGTCCCTCTCTTAAAACCGAAATGGTCGTCACCCAGGTATTCTTTAGCCTTTCTATTTGAACTAGAGCAAAGGGTGTTTGTTTTCGTCCATTTTTACTTGTTAAAACACCCGATGTAAATGGGCGTTAGAGCTGTTTTCGGGAATGTGAAAATAAATAAATAAATTTGGAAATCGCCCATGAAGAAAATATAAATTATGTATATTACTATGCATCTGCATCAATATCTGCATCACTCTGCATTTATTTCAACATTTCGATGAGCAAGTCGTGGGCAGAAATGCATAGTTGGTGAAGAACACGAAGAGACTTAACTAATATAATTCCCTGGGAAAGCAGTATTTTACCCTTTTCAATTCGGGTCACAGTTTAACGTTGGTTATTCTTTTATTATACCTTGAGTTTGTATATGAATTCCATCGTCAACATCTTTTCCTCGACACGCTTCGGTACCGACCGACGGCTGGATTGTTCTTTTTGAGTCAACGGTTTAAACCCCGGAAATATTTTACTCGGGATAGCGGAGTGGCTGTGGTGCAATTTTAAATTTATGAAGCATCATTTGTTTGCTGAGACTAGGTCATAAAACTCTTTCCTTTCGCATTGTTTCGACGGACGCGGGTTTGAGAACGATATGAGGTCCTGTAGAGGTTCATTCCGTGCCCA
This sequence comes from Pyrrhosoma nymphula, assembly GCA_963573305.1. Classification (NCBI taxonomy): domain Eukaryota; kingdom Metazoa; phylum Arthropoda; class Insecta; order Odonata; family Coenagrionidae; genus Pyrrhosoma; species Pyrrhosoma nymphula. Next base: position 8,245,653 of record OY754337.1, read on the forward strand.
CGCGTGGAGTGCCCTCATTCTGGATGAACGTATTCCTCGGAAGAAGACGAAGACGGATGCCTCTTGCTGCTACCCTCCTCCTCAAGACTTCGGTCCGAGTTGCTAAAAATCTCGCGTGTGATTGACATGAAATGGTTGCTCTGAGTTGAGTCGCTCAAACGGAGAGGTGTTATTATTCCAGTCAATCGCCATACGGTGGCAAGAGGTAGGTTCACGCAGCTTCCACTCACGCTGGCCTTTGCCCCACAGCCAGAGGGAGGGCATGATTCCTCATCGGTCATCCCCTGGATTACGTGCCACCAGAAGCTGGGAACCAGTGACTCGTTACTTTTAGGATGAGCATAAATATATAACCACTAAAATATTTGAACACTTTTGAAAGCATTTCATTTCTTACGATGCGTGGCATGAATTTGAAACGTCTCGCATTCCAAATATATATCTTCTAAAACTCCCTGATATGTAGAAATAGATATCGCAAATAAATCAAGCCACGTCGGGGGCACGGCCAAGGGCTTTACGTGAATACTCTCGCGTCTAGGAGCTATACCTGTTTCATGTGGGAGTCCTTCTCCCGCCTTTAAATGTGGGAGTCACATTTAAAAAACCTATTAGTGCTAGAAAAACCTATAAAACTGTCCCAGTGGAGCTAAAAGATTTCTTCTCTCTGCATATTTAAAATATTGGACACATTGAGACTCTTTTGAGACGGTTGAATAAATTGAGTCTACATTCTGTGTTTATTGACTAAACGAGTTGGTGCTTTGCTTCTAATAGTCAGGTCTGCCAAGGGACTCGGAGAAGGGGTGAGAGTCGAGTAACGAGAGTGGATTTATACCTAAATACCAGAGCGGTGAGTGGGAGAGGATCGGGTTGGCTGAGAAAGTCATGGATTGTGAATGTGCTGGGAGAGATTCCCAAGAGGAAGAATATGAGGAGTCTTTTGGACGAGAGAGCATGTACAAAGCAATATTGTTATGAATGTAATTAAGGCACATGACTTAAATAAAGATTGTGCACTGTGAAAGAAATCATTAGAACAGAGAGAGAGAGGGATCCCCTGCCGATACAACGAGAATTTATCTCACTTGACTTTCCTCTTCCCGGTTGTGCGACTGCATTCGACAGGATTTGAATGGCGTGATTGTCGATGGCTTTTGTTGCTCCCTTTCTGTCTCTTGTCTGACTGTCGTCGATCGGAAACATTCATCGTCTCCCCCGCTAGAGGGGGTGCTAGTCACTAGCTTTAACACAGAAATTTGTAACGCGGGGGTTGGTTCATCCGCCATATTGGCAGTGCCCGCTTAGCCTGCACCATTTTCGGGGAAAACCTTGTTTTTAGCCTCTATGAATGTTGTTGCGAGTCTTATAAGGCTTCAAGGACTGTAAGACCTGCATTCAACGGTTTTTTATGCCTTTTCATGACAAATGTGCGTGAAATGACAGCATCCCTTGAAATTTTACCTCAGTTTATTTTTTCACCTCAGAGGATGATTCGTAACAGGTGCTATTATTCTCACTCTTACAAGGATTTATGTGCTATTGCTGGACCCAAAAGCAGGACAAATGCCTTATGGAAAACAAATTACCTCAGATGAATACATTTCATGTTAAGCTGCCGCATCAGATGAAACGTCACGTATTTACTGTATTCACTTCTTTATAAAATAGAGCGTCATTGAAACAAGGCTCGCTTTGCATCCAGCCACTCAAGCAGTGGTTACGCTTCCACTCCCGTCGATAATAATGAGGGCAAGGGGTAGGGGACGGGGCCCGCGTGGAGGACGGAGGTTGCGCCGTTATGACCTCTTCTCCTCCCTCCACCTCGACTCCACTCGTCCTCAATTGACGTGCACGCCTTCGGTAACTCTTTTGTTTGTCTCGCGATCGTCATTCCCTCGGTGGCAGCGTCCAAAGGCAAGGGGCAACCGAGGGTAATCCGCCTCGAACCTTGGCCCGTCCCGATCTGCCCTATCCAACCGCGGTGGCCGACATAAATTGCCACTGCAACCAGCCCATTGGAAACACGTGCTACGCAAACGAACGCAGTGTGCGCCAAGGGAAAGCGGTGGCGATTGGATTGACGAACGAGGACTCGCCTCTCCCGGACTCCAAATCCCTTTTCTCCCCCAACCCCTCCCCCATCCCCTGCAAGGAATTCACTCGGAACTCCTCCACATCGCCGTCTCTTCGTTTAACCCCATCACTTGAAAACCAATCATTCGGGCAGCTTCCCATGTGAATTGAGAAAGATTGGTCTTGGTTAACAACAGCTTGTGATCAGGATGGATGATAAGTATAAATAGCACAACGCATAATGACTATAACATTCAATTAGGCTAAATCTGGCTTAACACCGACACATCTATGCATAAGGATGCTTGGGTACTTAACATTTGGCTCTGGTGAATGAAATGTGGTGCTTGCAATGGCTTTTTGCTACATTAACGTTGAAAAATGAAAGTTTTCTAAACATGGGACCTATTTGGAGTCTACACAAGAGAGAATAATACAGGAAGTTTTATTTTATGACCATGAATTTAGAAAAAATACACCCTCTACTACGGTGAGACTTGGGCTGAGGTATTACTGGAAGACCAATTTTCTATTTTCTTGCGTTCATGTAATGGCTTATTGTTGAAATATTAATGCTAACATAATATTTGTTTTTTGTAACCCAACTTAAATCCAGAACCAGATAAATTTAACCCAGATGGTAAACATACTAGATAATATAAACATGTATAATGATAGTTTAGTTGAAAACCTTGCAGGCCTCGGTGGCGGCGGGGTAACGTACTCGCCTGCTAACCCAAAGGTCGCGGGTTCGAATCCCGCCTGGGGAGGATTTTTCACTTCATGTTAAATGTATACCCCGATGTAAAGGCCAATAAGAGCTGTTTTCGGTGGTTCTTAAAAAAATAAAATAAATAAAATAAAAAAAGTATGGATCAGGAAAATTAGTTTATGATGAAAAACATAATTATCCCTTTTGGGGATAAACATCCTTCTGGGTTTTCAAGTGAACAATTCGATAAAAATTTTCTTAGCTTGATAATGCAAACTAACTTTACAAGTTCCTAAGTAAACTTACTTCACTCTTCACAGTATATGTAGGGAACTTATGGTATCTTTTGAAATTTAGGCTTCCATGGAGTCGTTTTGATGATGGTTTATGGGTTTACTTAGAAGTTAGATTCCTGGAAAATCTTTATCAACCTTTGGTACCCTTGAGAAAGGTATTTCATAAAAAAGGCGGCATAAGTTTTTCTTAACAATTTTCAATCAACTCCAAGAATATCGTGATTTACATAGAGGCAGCGTATGAGTGAAATGCTGGAAATGTAATTATAAATGCAGGAAATGAATGTGAAGTAAATAACCAGATACTGTAGACGTTTGAAGCAATAACAGAAGGTTCATCGGCTGAGGATCTCTGAGAAGAAAGGCAAGCACGGAAATACTTTGAAGAAATACCTTGCAAAATACGAAATGTTAGCCCATAAATAAGAAGTACCTACCTATGCGTCTAAAACATTATTTACATGTGGTCAATACTAAGTAGTTACTTCCATTGCTATTGACAATCGGAATTTTGACTTTTTTTTCATCAATGTAACAGTTTCTGCCAATCTCTTGGCAACATTCAGTTTGGAAAAAAGTCCTGCTCTGACCTAGCTAAAAACCTAAGCCCTTGAGAACAGTTTCTTCTCAAGCACTGTGGTTCGTGCTTCGGCTATCAAACAAGTTGGCTATGTGATCAAACTGGTAGACGTCCGCAGGCTCATCACAAAGACTAGCAATGTGAAGAGAAATGTTGACGAAAGTCCATTCAAAATTGATGGTACACCGGAGCGTCAAACAGATAAACAATTAGCTTGTTAAATGCCTCTTTGCTTTGCAAGATCGAGGTGCGTTCTTTCAGAAGACTCCGAATCATATTAACCTCGGCTAAGTGCTTCAGACTTTCACCACATGTCTCATTGTAACACACACCGATTTATTTTACAGCCGTATCATTTTTTTATAATCCTCCGAACATATTCACTCTACCTTCCATGATTACTTTGAGATTTACTTACTTTGCTTTTTGCCCAAGTTTACCCCGTTCATTATTTACATGTACTCCGTAGTCATTCCCTTGAATATTCTTTTCTTATTAACGAACCACCGGTCTTATTTACTGGTTATTATCTTTGTCAGCTGATCATAATATTACTTCTTTAAAAAATCAATTTTTGTTGCCCCAAGTGTTTTCCGTTTTATCGAAATCATTCAAAAAGAAGTTGAATGTGTCAATGTCCGGGAAAGGGCACCGTGTGTGGGGTTTCCGCTTGGCACGTTCGGTCGTCAAGAGTGCAGTGCTGGAGCCGTCGTCTGAGCCACGCACCGCGTCGGGTTTCCGAGCTTCCGCAATCTGTCCAACTCATTTCGTCTCGGACGTAGCGATAGGCACTGCACGTTGGCTAATTAGACGCCCTTTCCGATGTCACTTTGTATTTCCTCTGATCTCTTCCGGGCGTATGTGCTAACATTTAAAAATTTACTTGAAACACCATCACTTTTTTTGTGATTTGTCTCCGGCAGGAGTTCTTCAGAGTTATATCTTTAGGTCAAAACACACAGATCTAGAAAAGATCTTTCACCGATGCATTTCTGTCGTTCACCCGATTGAATGAGATTACATTTATTTCAATGGTGTTATTAGTCACGAAGGGTGGTACGGACGATCGTTTTGATGCAAACGTTACATCATCGTTAACCAGATAAGAAATTTCTCCAATGGCCGTAAAATATATGCACCACTCGTCAAAAAAAATCAAACACTTACTGTGCTGGTTTGCGGGAATGAGGACTCCGCAACAGGGACTAACCACAGCCTCTCCACCAGAATATCCTCCTTTGGTAGTTTACAGAAAAGTTATTTCCTCGCCAGGGACCACCACAGACACACACACACAACCCAATTGGAATCCTTTGTAGGGCTAATGAGACCCCGCTAATGGGACCCCGCTAATGGGAGAGGCTGTGGGTGGTCCCTGTTGCGGAGTCCCCATTCCCGCAAACCAACACAGTAAGTGTTCGATTTTTGACGAGTGGTGCATATATTTTTCGGCCATTGGAGAAATTTCTTATCTGGTTAATCTATAGAGGTCGAAGAGCTCAACTACCTTTGATTTACATCATCGTGTCCGTCCCAATCTGTCGAAATGCATGAAATGACCGAATTGTGGGTCTGATTTAAAATATGCATCCATCTCTCCGCGTCAAATAATAACAGCGTAATTGCTTCCTGCCCACTACATTGGGAGCCTTTAATTCAAGGTGTCGACGTTCGCGCATATCGGAACACATAAACGCACTTAAGCGCACACGAACGGCGTTGAATGTAACGATGTGGAGAAACGTTTTGTAACCTGGTGGAAAGTAGCATTCTGTGAGTGAACAACAGTCACGGCCGATTGTTTTCTTTTACATTTGTTGAATTCGTTTAAAATTATATATATTATTACAGAAAGGTCTTTTTCTGTAATTCCGTATATTCTCCGTTAATACTGCACCTACAGTGATAAATGAGGTATCATTTAAAACGTTGAATCACCGGCTTCTGACGAAAAGTACAATCTCAATCTCAAATTTCACTATTTACCCATTAATTTGATTTAAAAGTTTCGATAAACTCTCTTGCCTGCATTGTATTCATACGTTTTGTATATTTTTGCAAGAAAACAAGTATAAAGAAAGTACTTTATGATACACCTTCTTCTCTATTTAAAACCCAATTACACCGTTTCCTTAACATACTTATTCCCTGATAGCGTGAAAGTGCGAAATTTTCGCATGGGTTACCTAGTATTATTTAAAATCGTAAGCTAATTATCGCAGAGTAATTAAAAACTTTACAATATCCATGTTTGCCGCCTTCACTGAAAATCAACAAATTTCACTACAATCTCGGATGCCATTAACGATGTTATTTTATCGTTTATCGCTCGTCAAATTTGCTCCCAAGGGTCTGAATCACGAATGGAAGGCAAGTTCGCTGTTGTGTCGCTGCTAAGTGATTAGCGCACTGGAGAAAATGGAAAGCTTCCATCATTTTGTCGGTTCAGAGAGCTGCGGAATTGGAAACCGCGTGGTAACATTAACGGAGCCATCCACCAGTGATCGAATTTATGTGTGGAGTTTACGGGGAATAAAACCATAGACCTTGACTGGGATTCCATTCCTGACCCAGAATCCTCCATGAATTTCGGAGTGGAAGAGGACTTCTGGAGAGCGTGACTGGTTAACGCGATATCGAGGGGTCTGAGTTCTAATCCAAACCCAAGCGAATGACTTTTTCGTTGTGAATTTAATATAAATCACCTCTGTCATCTCATCCTCCTTTTCCCTATTCCCTACCTGTTCCCACTGTAATTGTTAAACTTGAGGAACCTGCTGAAATTACTTAAAAGGAATATTCAGCGTAAGAAAATAGTGCTTGATTTAAAATAGTGGACAGTATTTCAAAATATTTAACAATATTTTTCTTGAAGTAAACTGTTTAGTGTCACGATTCTAGATCAATAAGATCAGCAATTCAACAATACAAAACGGTAATTAGATACGAAAAAAAGAACAAACGAAAGTTGACAGGCGCCAACACTACCCTTTCTTTTCGCTGGTGTCCCCCCTACCCCTGTCACACGCCTCCCTCCGGCGGATAGCAAGGCAGTATACATATTTCATGTATCACGGGGGTTTGCAAATCAATACGCGCTCACTTGCTGTCACAAGTCACCGCAGCATCCACGTGCTGCTGCGGTGACTTGTGTTTCTAAATTTTCGCTAGTTGTAAGCTTTCGTAATGTTGTTTAACTTCCTTTCTTCCCAGAGAGAGTCTCCTCAATAACTCCTTCGCTGCGGGACGTCGTGTCTCGACATCTCCACCTTTCGCCCACCGCCCCTCCACCCCCCCTTCGCTCTAAATGCAATGGACCCCAGTTGACCCCCCTCACTCACTTGGCTGCGTTCTTGCGCCTCTTACGAAGAGAGAGATGGCCCTCTCTGAGGGATGACCGCGTCCGAATTTAGAAATATCCCCACAAGGGGAGGGAAGACCGAAATAGACGCGGGGCGGAGAGCGGGGGGGTCAATTGAACTGTTTTCCTCTCTCGTCCGTCTCATCCGAGGTCGCTGCGGTTGTCGTCGGTGGCAATTGCCTGCGGGCCTGGTGTCAGCCAGTCTGTGTCTTGCCCCCGGGCGACGACGGGAGGGGGCAACAATTGGAAGCGCTTTCAGACGCGTCTTCGAGTGGAATGTGTCGTTAATGTTGGAGGGGAAGGAATGCAGGAATGGGTCCGGCACGGCCGTTCTTCGGAATTTGGAGTCGTCCAAGGGAGTTATTATCTAACTTTCATACATATCCTTTCTAGCCTACGATTCATTATATACGTCACAGCTGCGGTTTGTCCGAGCCATGTAATGGTTCAAAAATATAGCGATTGCATTTTCCGTCGTTTACGCCCATGTTTGCGAAATTTTGCGATCCAATCTACTTTTTGATTCGGACCCGAAAATTTACGTGAGTACCCCCTTATTTCCTGCAATGAAAGGAAATAGATACAGTCCCCCCGATACCTGTCAGTTTGTTTTAGGAATAAAATTGACTTGACCTTCTAATGCCTGAAATTTCAATTGTGCCTACAGGAGCGCCTGCTCTCTTTGATGTTTACGGCGGCGCCGAGGAAGTTACATTATTGGTCGTTGACCTGATTATTCGAGTATTAAAGATTGGCGTTGTTACCAAAACATTCACAAACCAATTTTATAAATCCTGGTTGAGAAAATCGTCAAGGACAGCCGAGGCTCGTGTTGTGCTAGGCACAGGAAACTGACCACTGTCACGCTGTCTTTCTCAAAACAACTTATATGTACTGGCAAATATCAAGTGGCAAAAATGTCCATACTGGAAAAATATCCTCTTTCGTTTTAGTCGCACTCATGCATATTCTTTTCCCTAAGTTTCATATGATTTGAATTCCTTATAGTATGTTTTCATGTGTCAAAAAAGTTGTTCTCTATAAATTTCCAATGGTTTTTAGTATTTTTATATACCTCTTATTGCATTACGTTTTCCAGATTATTTCGGTGTTAGTTTTCACCTGGCGATTATTTTACTTTTTGCATTGAAACAAAGGTGATGAATCTTAATTATGTTTAAATTCTCATTTTTATTGTTAAAAAATATATTTCCAGAAAATTTGGCATTATAAAAGCGATCAAAGTTATGATGAATTAAGTTTTAGATTACTTTACTCATTGTCTAGTTAATTCAACAAAAGTGGCAGAGAAAAATAGTTTGAAAGTGATGGAAATGTGGTGTTACCGAAGAATTATGATTGATGGGGGAATTTTTCAATGAAGAAGTGAAATGAAGAGTTGGAGAGAAAATGAATGCAATGAAAACTGCATGAAGTATAAAATGTAAACATATAGGAATCAATGTGAGACGTGGAAGCCTCTTGTTGATGAAAAGAAATTGGAAATTGACGGGAAGAGTTACTGAGGAAGCTGAAACAAGAACTTGAATTAAATTCCGAAGGAGGTAAGACTTATTTGTCGGAATGGAAGGTTTTTCTGCGGGGGTGGGGAGTGGAGAGATCTTCAGCAAAGCAATCTCAGGATATTGATGGCTGAAATCTGATGATGACGGACAAAGATTCGTCTTCTCTGATGGAAGACCCGCAAAGAGTTAATGATGACCAATATAAGATTAATAATATCATCGATAACCACCAGTACCACCTGATCGTTAACAATCGATCAATACGTAGTTTAGAGATCTTGCCAGTTTTCCAAATCGACGGTTCATCTTCATCTTCCCGCCTCCCTCTCTGATTGTTCCGGAGTGATGGGCGTTGGATGGAGAGAGGGGTGGGTAATCCCCCTTTTTTGCTGATCCCCCCCCCACCCCAATTCGATCACCTTCGCTCTCTCTCTATTCACTCAATTCGTCGTCCTTACGACCAATTAACTATTCGCGCCTCCCCCAGACGCCACTTCGTTTGATTGGACCGCGAGAGTGGATGATTATTATTAGCGGAGAGAGATGAGTGGTTGGTCGAGAGGGGGAGTGCAGAGGGGAAGGGTCTCCGTTGGGGGAGGAAGTCCACCTGTCGTCTCCAGAAAGGGGTGCGAGGGAAGATCGCAGGGACGTCAACATTTCAGCTCCATATATTATCAGGTGACACACGAATGAACCCTTCAGCTGTGGCTGCCTCCATCGTATGGGCGAGGGTTATTCTGCCCTTCATTTGGAGTGCAGGCAAGGGAGTATCAGGTGATGTCGACAGCTTTACATTTAGACCTTTTTCCGCGAGATGGAGGAAGCACGGTCATCTTCGAACACTAACTGTGAATATGAAATAGTTGATACTTAGTTTATTTCATGAGTATATTTCCTTGAATCTGGCTTCAACCTAACTCGCTCTTTTCTTATTTACCGAACAATGTGTAAGACTTTTGTTTTTTTGCCATATTATTTAACTTATTGGCTTCGGATACAATAATGGCTTCGGGAACGAGAGTGTTTAAAAACAAAGAATAGGTGTGAGATCGTTAAGTTGCAATTATTAAGATATAATAATGGTTTTATAAGTACCTCAAATGATGGATTAAGAATAATTGTTTCAATATTGTCACATTAATTACCACACTTTCTATGTGGCATACGAAATCACAAATATAGCTATATCTTAAATGTTTTTTAAACAACGAATTATTTGAAACAACATATTGCAAAAATAAATTAAGTATTTATAAAACAATAATTAACGGAATGCTATTTAAAGGCAATTGCAGAAGATATTTGCATTAAAATATAATAAATTCATAGGAAGGAGTATACTTTCGGAGATATCCTTAAATTTATTATTTAGTGAGACCTTCAACCTTTTGGTCAATCCTAAGCATACCAATACAGGTAATAATAATGATTAACTCCGAAACAAATATTTTTATTATGTTGCAAATACAAAAATGTCTTTTATTAACCTAGTGTGCCATTGTTCTTTTGACGTTCTTTACAAACGTAAATTAATTTCATTTATTAATGTTAACTTGCTAAAATGATTCGCTACTTGGTACAATGTCTTAATATGTATCTGTTCATTTTAGAAGACGTAAGGACCTATCATTCAGGCATACAGTTCCTTGACTATTTAGTTTGTTTGATACATACTTAGGCCGTTTTCTTTGCTACATTCAAAGCTACATCTTTGTCAACTCCTACTTTTTCACTGATGTATTATATAAGATTTTGGGCGTTGAGAATTTTGGGAAATTTGTGCTCAAGAGTGTGAAATGTGTTATGCCGAATAGACAGCCTCGTGAGAAAATCGAGAAATCTAGAACAGGGAACCAATTTCCGGTCCAGAAAATATTTTCCATCAAACACTGAATTGCAGAGGGATAAACGGGAATCTATTCTAAGGACTCTAAATATTTCTATTTTTAAATATAAAACCCTGGAAATTAAACTTGAACTATCGAATTAAAAATTGTCAAATTGTAATGTCCTTGCGACATAATTTCATGTGCTCGTATACCAATTACGATTTATTAGTTTTGACTCTGCGCATTTCCTCCTTTACAAGATTAGAACTACAGGAATGCGCTCTCCCAAGACTCTTTGATGTCTCGTCTTACAGTTTAGCTTAACCTCTCGATTAATTCACATCATTTTATAAGTGTTTGTCTTACAATTACGTTAATTAGTTATTTTCATGTATTTTATGCAATTACTTTTTTCGCTATGAATGACGTCGTCCTGCAATTCTTTCCTGATATCTGTACTCACCTCATCGACATAACATTCTCATACCTCTTCACAATGTATTTTTTTGTTGTGCCTGCGATATAAATAACATGTTCTATCTTTCTATGGAAGTAAATACTTTGGTGCTTCGTGCTGTTTTCTTGATGCTAAAATTTGTTTTCCTTTTAATCACGTATTTTATTTCCATTTAGCATTGTCTCTAGCTTGAGTTCCTATCCATTAACAATTTGTCTTCGGGAAACGTAATTATAAATGTTCCTGGGTGACTTTGGGAAACACACTCGTGTAACCGTTACTTTGGTCCCTTCTCTAGTCTCTTCTTGAGTTTGATGACCCCTTCCTTCCTATGAAAGGTCCTAACTTCTAAGTCCGTGGTTCTAACACACTTTCTTATTGCTTTGGAGTAAGGTTCCATGGGTAATTTTTACAGGGCACGTGTTTCTCGGATGAGATTTCTCATGGTGTTCCCAAAAAATTTTAAATGTTAGATATTAGGGATGAATAATATACTGTTTTGGCAACAAATAAATCCATAAACGGGAATAAAAGTGTATGGAGAGTGCATGTTCAATTTAAAAAATCAGAATAAAATGATTAAATCCTTATGGTATCAAAAATTAGTGCTCGACAGTGACCGTGGACAGAATCCCGCAGATGACGGTCTGCTTTAATGGATTATATTGGCCCTATGCGCACTGGCAAGCTCCCTCGTCTGCGCCACCATACAATTAATTATTCAATAATTTCTGCACACAGTGTCAGCGAAACAAACAAATGCCAGCTGCTGAAAGATGAAGAGATTTGTTACGATGATTGATTCTTTCGTTCCAGCTCCTTCGCCGCCATCATGTCGTCCGTAGCAACGTACGAGAGTGCGTGCGCTCCTGAGATACGAGAGCAACTCTTCTTTGACTTTGCTCGATACCCTTCGAGCCATCGACGGAAAGTTTCAGACGCATCCCGGTGACGTCACATAACCCTTCCCTTAGATGCTTTCCAGGCAAGAAGTTTCCCGAAGGAGGCGAACGTCTTCTCCTCTCGAAATAATTGTTATTCTCTTTCCTTCGCACCCGTGGAACCCGCAGCAGCGCCTCCACGGCGGCGGATGGAGACAATCGCTCAATTTCGCTAAACTCGCTCCACAAGGGGAACTGCAGCGCCGCTCCGCGAAGAGGGGGAGAGGCTTAATTATGCGTGTAAACAAACGCGCGTCATTAATATGCAGACGGCTTGGCGAGAAATTGGTTTCGTAGTAAAGGGGCGGAATATATGGAGGCAATGTTTCAAGAAGTCGTCCTCTTCTCCTTCCGTTCGTGTTCCTTTTCTGAGGGGAATGAGGGAGATACGAGGGAAAAAAGCGAGGAAAAAATAATGAATGGGCTCTCCTCTTTCGGGGAAATAAGAAATGGGGTGGGTGGGGTGCGATATGCCGCCTCCTATCTGCGCGAGTCAGGCCCCTCCTCGCCCACCCCATCTCGCGGTGGGCGAAGGGAATTAATATGCAAATGGCTCTCCCCTTAAGACCCCTTCTTCCCTCCCCCCACCTTCCTCCCCCTTCACTCCTTATCGTTCGGGGACACTTTTGCCGCCAGGGCCACCTGAGGCAGAAGACCATCACCAACCACCCCCTGCCTTACCCCCACCCCACCACATTTCCTAATTGCGGCTTTCAACCCTTAAGGGTACTCTACTTTCGGCGCCCCTTAGAACGACCAAGGAGTTCCTTGCAATCAGGCGAGAGCGGTCAGGGATCCGAAATATGAAGTGCTACTCCGCCAGCTGATTAAGGGAAGCACCTGATCTCGTCCACCTGATGATGACTCGGTTTCCTTGACACGTGCGTAGTTTAATGGAGCTCTTCGGGTGAAAAAACGCTCTTTGCTTAAATTATTCTCCATGATCTATCGCAGGGCATTAAGTCTGAAACTGATTAAATGTGACGTTATAAGCTCTCTGATACATGAACTGGAAACAGAAACTGTTTTTATGTTTTTACTTACAGTAGCCCTGAGGAAGTCTCCGGCAAAGGAGAGGAAACGTCGGCCACCTTCGAACCAGCTAGCAAGACGCGGACAACCCAAAAAACATATATAAGTCATAATATGGACCGCGAAAGTTTTAACGAATGTTGTATTTTGTTATAGATATGTTTATGATATTTTATGTCTACGGACGGGTATCAAACGACAATTTGATTGTTTTTAATCCATGTTGAATATCCTTCACCATAATATTAAATTTACATCTGAAATTGTAGGACCGACCTTTAATTATTTAGACCTTAATATTTCGATTCAAAAAGACAGGCTTAAGTTCTCCTTTTACAGGAAACCCACCCACACAGATGCAATAATTCCTAACAGGTTCTGTCACCCGCACTCCCACAGACTTGTGTTTTTTCATCCACCACCTAATTAATTTACCAAAATCAAAATCCGATTTGAAAACTGAACTTAAGACCATAAAAGAAATAGCCCACTTGACAGGATATAGTGACTCAGCATTTACTAAGATCTTAAATAAAAAATCTAAACAACAAAAATCCGTGCAAACATGCTCCTTGTTATCTGTCCATCCAGAAAGAAAATCAAATGGTTTTCAATACCTTTTCATAGGTCCTCTGTCCTACACTGTGTCTAATACCCTCCCCGGCCATAATTTTAAGACTTGTTTTTATAATAATAATACCCTGGGATGGCTTCCTCAAAAGTCAAAAGACAGTGTAAACCCACTCAAAATGTGGTGTGTATAAACTTTGCTGTAATGACATTGATTGTTTGACTTTGTTTGAAGTTTTATTTCTCCCGACCCAGGGCTTCGACACTTACTCAGTGATTACCTTGATAATGACTGAGAAAAAGTCGAGTCGAGTTGATAATGACAGTCGATAAACTGTGTTGGAAGAAAAATAAACTTTCTGTGGAATATTACAAAGTACAATAGTTTCCAAATTATCTTTCCATGTGTTCTGCTGGTTGCGCGGTTGACTGATATTCCCCTGTAATTTTCACATCTGTTTTTTCTCCCACTTTTGTGTACAACTGAACTATTGACTGAATTGACGTTCTCCATTCCTTTGGGGCCTCTTCTCTCAATGAATGCACGCTTTAAATAATGTTATTCGATGGCGGTTTAGATTTTCTGGGCCATATTTTATTAATTCAGCATTTATGCCACCTGGGCCAGGAGATTTTCCATTTTGAGGGATGAACCGTTATTATTAGAGGAGAAGCTATTATATTTATTTCATATTTACACCGTGATCATTGGTAAATTCTATTCTGTTTTCTGTTAATAGGACATTTAATATTTTATCCATTGCTTTATAGATATTAGTGACATTAGATGTTTATTTTTACATTCACGTACGTATGTTTTTCATCAGTTTCCAGCTTTCTTTATGTTGGCCTTCACCCAAATTAGAATTTATTTATTGTAATTCTTTTCCTAAGATTTTCTTTTTTTATATCATCTTCCTCTCTATAGCTCGTGCTTCTTAGAATAATATTTTTTCAGTGTGATAGTGTGGTTAAGAATTGTTGAAATTTCGGTCTCTTGTCCTGTATATCTTATTCAATTTCCTCATCCCACCATTATAGTTCATTTTTCCATTTATTCGCTCCAATTATTCTGAAAACTTCGTGTGCTTATGAGTGAATACATTCTTTTATATGCTGATACTGAGTTTCTGTTTCGTTCTCATATTCTTCATTTAATTTCTGGTTCAGTCGGTTTCTGTATAATTTTACTGTCTAAATTATATTTAATCTGTTCTAATGTCATATGCCTAAGGTACTTGTTAGTTTGTGCACATGAATATATATTGAATTAAGAGGAAATTGATTTTTTTAAAGCACAATGGTCACTGCAGCACTACGGCAGGAAGGTCCTCTACAAACTCTCATATCATAGAGTTTTAATTTTTTTATAGGTTACGATGAATTTTAGGTCTCAGTTCATTGTGTCCATATATATTTATGTATTTCCTTATGCTGGTAGCACCCATTTAGTATTTGTAGATTGTTTCCTTCACACACTGCAGAAAGTTGTAACTCATTGGCATTTGTAGTTTGTTCACCATATTTTATTTTTCATTTTTATTTTTCATCTTTCCCAGTTCTTGAGTTCTAATCCCCCTGGATAAGTAGTTGTCTGGAGGTTTATGTTGTTTGTATTTTTTCTTTAAGTTGTTTGGTGTTAATTGACTAGCAATTATTTACTCCATAAACTCCCAATATTTCTCCCAAGCTTGTGAATTAATATCGTGCGGTTTTTTTATAAATCTTGGTTGATTGCTTACAAACCAGTAATATATTTCTTGAGACTTCTTCGTATTGATAAACCTTTTTGGGTCCTTTGTCTCTGGGTATTCCAACATAGAAATGTTCGTGATGTCCTAAGTTCTTCGAGCCTTGTCTTTTAATTTTTGTTTCTGTTATCACACCTGCGTCTACATTTAAGTTCTTTAGTTCTAATATTTGTTCATTAATTTTCGAGAGGAACCTTGTACCTTCCACGCTACATAAATCATTGTAATTTTTTTGCCTTGTTCGTTGTCTGTTTTTCCACTCCATGCTGAGGTTATTGTTAGGTTCGTAAGCATTTATTTTTTCCAAGTATCGAGGAGTTACCCCGATGCCTCAACCTGGAGGACCAGGATTTGATTACGGAGTTTCCTTCTTCTAGAAGAGTTGCTTTCATTACAGCACGAGAGACTCTTCTTGCCTTGCCTTTCGGTCCACGAGTATCATTTTATTTCACACCTATCCACTTGTCTAGCTTAAGAGCAGACATGTTAGGGCGTTCCCCTAACCGCCACCCGGGGACATGTCCTCTAGGGGTCACAGCCTCCCCCGAGGAACAATTGCCTCATACTTAGCATAATAGTTTTTTCTCAACAGATATATTTTTTTCACAATCTACGTACATATCATGGTTTTTAAGTATATGTTGTTTCTTAATTTGCATGGTATGCATACTTTGAATTTTTAACTGTCACGTTTAATTAGCTACATTTATCAAAATAACCTACATTCAGACTAAGGCCTGCCAAGTGTTTCAACACCACCACGATTTTTTGCATAATTATTTCCTGTGTGTAACTAAGTTGAATTTTTTTCGTGGATTTCGGTCACGGAATTCCGCTCTGTCCACGTTTACGTGTCCTGGAATCGTCCTGGAATTTCCCTGGAATCGTCCTGGAATTGCCCTGGAATCGTCCTGGAATTGCCCTGGAATCATTAATTGTCTTAAAAAAAGAGGCGATGATGGATGTTAACCACTAATCGATAGCCTCTACTGGGAATAAACTTTTTCCGGTAATAACAGGTTCCATTGAGCTCAGGTTTCACGTAAGGTAGACTTCACTGTACTTTTTTTCAATAATTGCTTTAATTACGGTATTTTTGTTACATTTCCAGATAAAATTATCAAAGTCATAAATTTATGAAGCTGTTACGAGCAGAGAGTGCAACATTAAGTGATGGCTACCGAAGGCGTACATGGCAGAGAGGAAATTAAATATCTTACTCAGACTTGAAGTGACTCTCATTCCGGCATCGAGGCAAATTAGTGGAAACGAGGGGAAATGTTTAATTCAAACACAAACTGTGCGCTTCTGACGAAACTGGGGACGGTGGAGAATACCGATGCACGAGAGTGAATTCCGCTGCAATGGGTTTCGCAAGGGAGATGCAAGTCCCAAGGCCAAGCTTCCCGAGTTGGGAATTTTAGATGAGAACCATGGAGGACGTTTCTCTCCTCCGGGAGAGATGATTGTAAACTGTTTTTCACGTCGTCCAAGCCGTCGCCGTACGATCTGAAGACGAAGGCCGTGCGTCTCGCTTGGGCGCCCTGGAGTATTCATTCCCTACATTTCGGGCAGCCCCTGTGAAACATCGGACCCATGCTCCAACGCTCCTTTCAAGGTGACGTGTCATTCACAACGTGGTATTAGGATAGTTAATCCTTTATTCCTACTCTAATCTATGGCGATTTAAGTTTTTCACCACTTTTTCACCGTGTTCTCCACACTCAAAAGGAGAGACTACGTACGCACGTACGCCTTTTGGGAATGTCACAATCTTTATGTTGTTATTCCGAATGTTAAATGCTGCCGGGAATACGTTGTGGTTTGGTTTAATTATCTCTAGTATTGTTGTAATGAATTATTTTGTATTCGTTATTTGTGGCGTGCCTTATATAAGCTTATTAAAAAAGTCAGTGTAAGAAAGGCGAGTGGTTCAAGTCTTTGGATCATGTACCAAAAGCCGTGGGATTGATTCCCTGTGTGATAGAGATTTTTTTTGTCTCAATTCCAATTGTTTTCTTTGGGTTGTATTTATTTTCAATTGCAGTAGGTCTCCCCGGACGTTGGAACATTTTTTAAATCATCACCGGCATATTCGATTGATGTCGTATTCCGAATGCGGATCCGTGGCAGCTACAATAGCCACGCAAGGGTGCGCTCACTATTAAATATATCAATTGGTCATTCTGATCAACTTCCTGATCGCCATAGAAAACGATGTTTTCATGTGGGTGCATTCACATTAACCAATTTTTATTTTATATGCAATGTATATATACAAACATTATTCAACGTATTAGCGAAGAATGCATGATTATTTACCGAATGGTATATCATCGGGCTAACATATCCACTCAAGGTTTTCCGAACGCGATCATGGTAGTCCCGCTAGGCCGAGTCTTAAGCCCCTCAAACCACAAGGGGTGGCCTGCGGCTCCAACCTCCCCTAAATGACGAGCCACAGTTCTTGCCATCTCAAAGGAATTTGATATAAACACACAGTTCTATTGCCTGCCTGCTTCATGTACACGACCGTGCATAGGACTTAGCTGTAACTTTAAATCACCGAGCGGTGCAGGCAGTTTTAGTGAACCGTTCATTTACTGATCAGTTCATTTATTCGAATTGTTCCATTTGAACTGCTCAGTTCTTTTTGCCCCATATCTAATCCTGACCCAAGCTTAAGGTATGCAACACAGAAAATCGAATTCATGGCATCAAATACCTTGACAACGATTGCAGAGTTAGTCATGGATACGTCGCGTCGGTACTTGAACTCCTGACCCGGTTAGGTACAAGATGAGTTATCGGTTATTTTTAAAATTGGCATTTTTATTATTGTACATTTGATGTAACTGCATTAATAAAAATTGGTCCTTCGCTTAATGTTGGTATTTTAACGGAGGCCTGAAGCAAAGCTCGCCCATGTTTCCCCAAAACGTTTCCCCACTTACTTAGTTTTAATTTTTTTCGAGTTTAGTTCTCTTACCACTCCAGAATCAAAGAATCAAAGTTCAAAAAGCTTAATGTAATGCTCAAAACCTCTTTGCTATAAACGTAAACTAAACCTTTAATGACTTCCCTTTAATTTCTCTCAATTTCATATGTGTTGCCAAAGATTTGTTGTCCAATATATGAACCGTTGATTTTGAAAGTGGGGCAAGTAAATTTTGTTTAAAAAAAAGTTACAGTCAATTTTCATTAGAAACTAACTAAATATTTCTATTTTTTATCAATTCACAATCACATCTGTATAATTTACATTATTATTCATAGATATTATTGTGAATTGGTTAAAAACAGAAATTTTAATTTAATTTCTTATGAAAATTAGCTCTAATTTTTTTTTACAAAATTTACTTGCCCCACTTTCAAAATCATCGGCTCATATTTTCTTATTTTGTTTTCCCGTGAAATGGTCCGTAATCAGCCATTATTTTGCTGTACGAAGTATTTATTAAAGCCAAACAGGTGATAATATAATGTATTTTCTGATCGCAACTCTTATCAAGTGCCGATATCACGCAAAATTAGAGCTGGTGAAACCTTTAGTGCATAACAAAGTAACATTATGCTCTTAACAGTTTTTAAGGAAACGCAGGGTCTTTTATTTCTCCAAATTAACCTCGTGGATTGAATCCTAATGTCCATTGTCGCTGATGCTGGCGAGTGTCAGGCCCGTGAAATACAAGGTACGGCGGAGACGGGGCGGGGACTCTACTGCACCCGACGACCCCGTCAGGTGCCGCCCTTGGTGCACCCCTCGATCAGAGTTGCGCACCACGGGCGTGTGGAGAGAGGGCGCGAAGGGCACCAAGGGAAAAGGGCGGCCTCTCAGCGCCTGCCTGGCGATGGATGGGTGACCTATGCCCCTGACCTCTCCTCCTTCCGAGGACACTCTGAGCAGAGGGAGCAGCCGGTTTCGCCGCGGCCTGTCTGGCGTCCCGTTGAATGCGGCTCGCCGTATCTTCCCCTCTCAAGTCACCGGGATAATGGAAACACGAGAGACATCTCGGCAGAAACTCATTGTCCCGAAATGTCTAGCGTCGGGGGCGGTTGGGGGCGGCCCCCAGGCGATGCAGTCCCGGACAACCAGCGAGGGCGGGGTCGAGTCACTGCACTGATGTCGGTGGCGTTGTGCCGCGATGTCTCCGATATTATTTACGAGCAGACGCACGCTTTGGTCGCCTCCCGAGGAGGGGCTGTTCCACGCCGAAGGAGCTGCAGAACCCACCTCGTTTTCTTTTTAAGAGCGTGCTCGGAGCTGGAAGTCCGCATGAAAACACATTAATTTAGGCTCTTGCGCCTCCATTGGTGTAAGAGCTTAGTATTTAATCAGAGCGCTTGAGTGATCTTCGAGTTCGCTCGAGTGGTGAGTAAACTGTGCCATCCATCAAACACTATTTCGTTACATGCTAGGGTAGTGAAGTGGTATAACATTTCTCGTGACTTCAAATCTAAACGTTTCTCATTAGCTTACGGGAGGAGACATTGTGCGCTGATGGAAGCGAAAAAAAGAGTAGATCTGTATACTACGGGGCGGGAGTTATGGAGCGATGCACTGAATTTCAGTATTTATGTCGAGTAATGCCAATAAAATTATAATTTTTAATACAGGTGAACTATTACTCTACAGATGAACGAGGGTTTAGACCAATGGTTCTTAACGGGATCACCATGAGCATTGTGGGAAGTGCTCAGCGAAAAAATTGTAAAAGCAGAAAAATCCGCGCAATGGTGAAGATTGAAAAAATTACATTTTCATGGGTTAACAAAAATTAATTTTACGTGAACTTCAACTATTTCATTACATGCATAGTATTCTGGAACTACGAAATTATAAATAAACATTCATGGTTCGAGCTTATTTCGAAAACATGGCTCATCTAAAAACAAATCAATCTATAAACTATGTCGTTACTTACAAATTAACTCATTCGACTTTATGGAACATCTCTGTGATGAAATTTTTGAGGTGTTAAGTGAATAAATCTCGGTAATTTACAGATTTTTCTTCATAACAATTCATCAGTGCAATAGTTCAACTTCAATACTTCTACTTCAATTCAGTGCAACCAAGGAGATAGAGGAAATAGACGGCAGTGAAGGCTTTTCGGGCTTTCTGCCGCGTATTTCCATTGTCGTTGACGACAATTTCGGCAGCGTTGCAGCTATCTTCCTCAGCTCAAAAGTGAAGATGCAGGTGTATGTGTCCGTCTTATCCCCTGCATCTTCACTTCTTACCTGAAGAAGACAGCTGCGATGCTGTCAAAACTGTCGTCACAGACAATGGAAATGCGCGGATAAAACCCCGAAAAGCCTCCACTGACATCTCAACGACTCCGCGGAAGCCTATGAGTTCATAGAGGAAATAGACGCTCAAACGATTCTTATAATTGATATAATAATAATTCTAATAACGAACAGATGTAGATGTAGATAATTGAACTAACCCTTCTGCGATCTCTTGTTTCATGTAATACACAGCTAATAATTCGACATGCGAGTCAATGGCAGAGTAGCTCAGTCTCATGTTAACAGAAAGTGAACTAAATGCTGAGGGCTTTTTTAAATTTCAACTTTATCTTTTAACTATCGGCCATTTTAACTTAGGCAGCAAGTAATCAATAAAAACCACGAGAACATTCCCTGTATGTGATTATAATTAACTCCTCGGACCATAGAGAATACGAAACCTAGACAATTTTCATCTGTTTTTACCCATGATTCTCAGCGCTACTCCTCCTGCCACTTTTGCTCCACCTTCAAAGCAGGAGTAATAGCTGTAGATTCAAGCTGCACCTTTTGATCCTGAACTTGTGACGTGAACAGCGTTCGTCACTTTCACCTTTTTGCGACGCGAACAAAAAAAAGCAAAAAGGTGCAGAAAAGGGCAAAAGTGCAATCTATATTTTATTTTAGTCGTGCTACCCCACAATGGATACATTTGTTACTGAACGATATCAGGCTTCAGACCAAAATATTCATGGCACAGAGAGTACAAGTAGAAGATATAGTGACGTTGTTGCTAATATAACTCATTCAGAATAAAATATACCCGGTATAAAAAGAAGAATTAATTTGCAGTATTTTGATGAATATTTAAGTTCCATTTTACTATCATCAAGGAAGGATATCACATTTCACTATGTGTTGTATGCGGAGAAAAAAACTGTTCAATAGCGGCGGTGTATCCTGACATGTTAACTCGCCACTTCACTACGAAGCACGCCGATCTTGCATCAAAAAGGAAAGATTGCTTCAAAGGATTATTAAGCATGCAAGCTAAACAAGTGAAATATTTTGAAAAATATGTTAAAATGTCTAATAAGTCACAACTGGCGTAATATAAGGTAGATGAATTGATTGCTGTACAGTTTAAACCACATACTATAGCAGTCTCTCATTTTACCCGTAAGTTGTGAAATAGTAAAAGTTATGTTAGGTAATGAAGAAAACAAAATTCTGAAAATTCCTCGTTCTAATGATACAATAAAAAATAGAATTAAAAATGCATCGGATAACATTGAGAAAACGTTTACCGACAAACTTTCTAAACGATATTTTGCA
The DNA here is from genome assembly GCA_963573305.1 of Pyrrhosoma nymphula. Lineage (NCBI taxonomy): Eukaryota > Metazoa > Arthropoda > Insecta > Odonata > Coenagrionidae > Pyrrhosoma > Pyrrhosoma nymphula. The sequence goes on from OY754337.1 coordinate 8,267,354, forward strand.
TTTCAAGTCGACAAGCGGTAAGGCAAATATACTAGAATTCGTTCATTTCATTAGTGAAAACGCAATAGAGAATCAATATGTATGATTCAAAGAACTTACCAAGCGTACAACAGAATAAGATGTTTTAGATTATATTTCTTCATATTTAGAGCAATTTAAAATATATGGGAGTTATTTGTAGAAATTTTCATGGATGTTGCACCGTCGATGGTAGACTCATTTAAAGGATTTGTTACCCTCGCAAAGACAAGAATCCCTAATATTATATCTGCACACTGTTTTTTACAGAGAAAATCTATGGTTTCTAAAACATTACCAACAGCATTTAAACGTGTAATAGACCAAGTTGTACAATATGGTAAATTACATGAAATCAATATCATTAGAAACACGCCTTTTTTTAAAAACTTTGTATTTATATAGAAGCTAAGTACGAGTGTTTGCTTTTTCACACTGAAGTGAGGTGTTTTATAGAGGTAAAGTTTTATGCCGATTCTTAGAACTTAGGAATGAACTGTTAATCTTTTTCCAAAAGGAAGTCAAGGATGATTTTGCAAAGTATCACTTTACAATTTTTTTATTTATGCCTGTACTGGGAAGAACGGAACTCATATCATATTTACGTGCAAAGGAAGAGAGAAAACAGTGACGGTTGAAGGGATTGTAACTTGGAAAGAAATCGAAGTACGGATTTAATCTATAAATTTCGAAATCTAGCTTCTTAATTGCCAGCAGATATTATGAAATATGTCTTTCGTGTATCATGGAGGCAAAACCCTACTCGCCCCATTGAAACCACGTTTTTGAGCCATCACTATTCAAAAGATCTGAATCAATTGCCCCTGAAATAATTTTTACCTTTGGGTTTTCGTGTCCCGGGATTCTCTGTGGAAAACATTCATTGTCGTCTAATGCAGGGTGGGCCAGCCTTCGCTAGCCTCGTCGCTCCAACCGCGAACCATTAGTCACGGTTGTCAAATCCACCCTCTGACGTGCCCCCCCCCCCCCCCGCCCCTGGTCCTCTCTCCTCCATCCGCGAGGAGGAAGCACCCAGTCACCTCACTCCACCAGAGCCACTCGACATTCGCCCAGCGAGGGGCCGGGGGGTGGCTGCGCGCGCCGCCGGGTTGGAGACTTGAACGACCGCCATCGGAGACTTGAACGAGCGACGCACGCTGGACTGGACCGCCGCCATCGACCGCCTTGTCCCTCCTCAGCTGTCAAGCGCGCATCAAAGGCGTGCACGGCGACAACAATAACAGTGCTCACGGGACACGGGGTGAATTATAGCTCCTCCTCTTCGTTGTGTCAATCGACCCTGGGGAAGAGAAAACGATTTTTCATGGCGGAGTTCAATGAATGGTGTGTATCCAGGCATTTGCCCTGTCTCTTATGACGCCCACAATTTCTCCAAATCACCCTCGAAACGCCATTTAAAGGAATGGTCTGGCCGAGCATAAGAACGCCCATTTGGTCTCGTAGAGCTCTGAAGAGTGCAGAGTGCGTATGGCTGTATTAAATGAAAAATGGGAACCACTGCTCGACCGCTTCTCGCGAACTTCGTCGTTTTTCATTCATCATACGACTTGCGTTTTAAAGAAATCGTTCTTTTGGCTGACATGAATAACATAGCTCCAACCATTTATTATTCATCTATACGTTTACAATTTCAGAATCGGCCCTTCGACTTTGCTACAAGAAGTTGACGCTTTAGATGCTTTTTTTCTGTGCAATAGCTGGTGTCCTGCATTACCTCTCTTGAAACATTGTTATTGCTGTAATAATTCACTTCAATATTATTTTGGTATTCAAGAAATATTATTTTTGTCATATCACCCCCTGTTCAATTACCTGCAAATTCCCAGCATAGTACACGTTAATAACAACTTCGTCGCTCAAAAGCTATCCTAAAAGTTTGTGAGGTGTTTTCGGGGTAGTTCAAAAATTAATGAATTTGTTTTAGTGAAATCTTCTTCTCTAAACAAAGTTATCAATTTACAGCAGAATACCTGCTGTAAATATTTGTACGTGTAGAGTTTTGTCATTTTCCATTCCGCATACTTATGATATAATGACTTTGGGAAATAAATTGATCTAATGATATGTCTGTATCACTGTCAGATAGCTTCATTAAAACAACTCAGCTCAATTTTGTATTGCCAACATGTTCTCTGATTTATCTCTTTTGCCCAAATTATTGTTCTAGCAAAACATAGAGGCAACATATACTCTGGTATGATAACTATCATTAATTTTGAGATCATAAGGAAAAAGCGACGAAGGATAACGTACACTTTGAAGTTAAAAAAATGATTTTCCAAGGTATTAGGACTTTGGTTAATTAAGGACAAGTGCACAAGTATTTTTATCATTATTATTATTTATACTTTTATATATCTTGAAGAGGTGAATTATAAATTAAATAATCTATTATGTTTTTGTTACTGTTGTAACAGACCCCTCCAAGTCCCCGGCAAGCATCAGGTTTCATTGCCGTCATAATGGCCGAAAACTCAGGAGGGGTTGAGCAGCCGCTGCCGTTTTCCCCGCCCATGTCCGACACCCATTGGATAGAAAGCTATCGTTGCGTTGAGCTCGATGCGTACGCAGTAGACGGTAGTGATTCCGCTTGTGCCACGCCGGACGGAATGTACTTGATGCAATATAGCAGTCTCCACCGACTCCACCTATGATGAGGCCTACTAGTTTCACAGAGTGTCTGGGGTACATTTTCTGAAGTTCGAAAAGCAGGTCTTGATATTTCGTCCGTTTTTCCACCTTCTCCGCATCCACTTTCGACTCAGCCGGAGCCGAAAATTCAATCACAAGTATGGAGCGTGTGAGGCGGTCGAAGAGAGAGATATCAGGTTCCACCAGACGGTACATTTATCGCTCAACTACGGATTCAATATCTCCAGGGGAATAGGGAAGCATAGGTTGCCATAATGTTGTCGTAGGTGAAAATATAACACCTGCAGGGCAGCGTTGTGCCGAGCTAGATACGCTGACCTGGCGTAATAGCCAAACAAAGTCTCCGGCTGGGCTCGGCACGCCCTTCATCTCGTGTCTGCAACCTCCGCCTTGAATATACGGTGGCGGTACATGAGTGAGTTTATGACACCACCCTAGCAAGCGAGGACGAAACCCTCGGTCTTTATACCGGCGGAGCGTAGGCAGGCAAACGTAACCTTCTTTGAAATCCCATACTTTTCAATGTTTGGATAGAAGCATCCAGGCTTATCGGTGTGCGCCTTTGGCAAGGCCTTATCATTACAATCTGATTTCAGTCATCTTATTAAAGCCTTCGAGGATCGAGCTCATGAAGTCCATCATTTCAGTCTTTTTATCATTAGTTATTTTTACACCCATGATTAGTAGAGTTAAACCATGGCACTTGGAATGGATAGGATATTTTAGCGTTGAGACGTCAGTCTGGATAATACTCAGTAGGGTGGTCCAAAATTATATGAACAAAATAAATGTGAAAAATAATCTCCACATTGCTGCCCTTGTTCCACTATGCAAAGTGAATTACCACACCAAAATTCGGACCAGTCGGAGAGTGTTAAGGGGTCCCTATGAATTTAAAGTTATTTAAAAACAGTTTTTTAAATTTAACGCTTCTAAAAGTGTGCCATTTACGGTTTTTATTAGAAAAATCAAGCAACTATTTCAAGGTAAAAATACCTCATTAAGAACCCTTACTTAGTGGCTTATTGGAAAGCCTAGTGAATCACTTTCCAAAGTTAGGCTACCTTCAGAAGAAGGCATATTGCAAAGACTTATTTTCCACCGTTTTTACGTAAAATTGGTCTTAAAAAATGAATAAGAACCGTTTTTGAAGATGTTCTGGAAATTTGGGTTATGGCAAACATTCCAACTGAAAGAATAAATGCGAATGAAAGAAAACTTAATAAATTGTACAGTGAATATCTCAATCTAAAAAATATGAAGACAACCCTCGATAGCTGTCGCACGAAAGAAGAAATCTTCCAAGGAGATCAGATCTTTTTGACATGCTTTACAAATAATGAAAATTGATGAAGACAAAAAGTGTTTAATAATGCAGCGGGAAGACAGAAAGAGCTGCAGCATGTTAGGAGTTGACAAGAATGTAGTAGCTCAAGAGTCCCGAAAGCGATTACGAGAAATTCAAGATTAGTTGAGACATTAACGTTCTGTTATTGAAATTCAAAAAGTCAATTCAGGGTAGGGAGGCCAGTTCCTTACCCTGGCCCACCTCGGTCTCCGAGGGTTTTTGTTCGAGGTTGGATTTGAACCCATGACCCTTCGATTAGTAGCCAAACGTTCTACCCACTAGGGCACCACGCTCCCTAACACATAATCATAGGGACCCCTAAATATTGACCAATACACCTGAATTTTTTTCTCAGTTCGATAATACCATATTTGGAATAAGGGCAGGCTTGTGGAGAGTTTGTTTAAAAAAATGTTTTTTTTACCACCCTAATGCTCAGGTTTCCCATGATAGCTGATTCCCATTGAGTCTTATGTTAAAGCCAGACAGCCAGACTAAGTCCGTTGCCCACCCGTAGCGTCGGGGACGCGGCGGCGCCGGCCAGCAGGAGTTCACCTTCTGTTATGTGTTTCTGTCTATTTCACTCAACAAAGAAATTCCCAGGAGAAATTTGGAAAATCTCGATCAACAGGGACACCTCACGCACCATTTCTCTCAGAATCGATGGTGCGCGAAACAGCAGGTAGTGACTGGTATCCGAACCCAATCAATCAACTCCCCTGCTGGCCCATACGGGCCTATATAGGGGTCGCTAAACTTGGTGGCACTCTCTCATGGAAACCATGGCACAAGGGATCGGAAAGCATACGGGAGAGGTGGGAGAAACGCTTGATTCTCCCTCACCGATCTCTTATTCGCATCTGGTGGGTGCCACCAAGCTCTGCTATACCTTTAACTTTTACGTCTCCATTCATCTATTTATCTTCCCTTTCTCTCTCCCCCCCTCTTGACCTTCACGGCGTTCCCGCGAGAGGGTGCGGAAGTGCGACACGGAGGTGTGCATCCAATCGGACGAGAGGGGGTGGCGGAATAGGGGGCGGCCGAAGAGAAGGGAAGTCGGCGTGCGACGCGATCCCTGTTTCCACCCCTAAAAACCACCCCTCCTCCCCCAGGCGCCTACCGATTGATCTAGAAAACAATACGGTGCCGTCGCGTGACTCCACTTCCCACGTCGCGCGCCAAAATGACAAAGGACTAAAATGTCAGGTGCTACGGTGTCCGGAACACTGCCGTGGGGTTTCCGTGAATACGTCTGCTTTGCCGGGTTTAAAATGGTTTTTTTAACCTGGGGAATGTGAATACTTTGTTAGGTGGTATACAACCTGTGAGTGCTGTGTTAAATAAGTGTTGAGAAATCAAGGCCTTTAAGTTGCATCTGGTCAATTGCACTGCCACTTATACTCGGTCATATTTTTGTTGTCCGCAGTGATCGGCGCGAGTCAGCATAACCGTTTGTCATAACCATTTATCAAATGATGCCTACTTAGGTAATTTTTTGTGTATTGGTTTTTTGTGGCTACATTATTGCAAGCTACAGCTGACAACGGTGTACCTTGGGGATGGTGTTTGCTCCAACTTGTAGCTAAAACCTTCTTTTTCTCAAGTAGAGCAGTAAAAAAATCAAAAATATAACACTGTGCGACCGTCCAGGTGTTTGCACCGCCATTTGCAGCCCCATCGATCTCACGACGACCCCGAAGCCATTTTGTTTGAAATATCTAATCTCAACAGTCCACTACGTTTTGTCAATACGTAGTTCTTTTGTTTTATTTACTGAGTATCCGTCGCTCTGTGACAGATTGTGATTTTTAAGTTGTTGAATTTTATTTGGTATGAGTTCAAAATATATCACAGCTTTCACTTGTGCTATCAGTTCATTTAATTAAATACCCCTCGAAGTAATAAGTAATATTCAACGCATGTCACTTGTTCCACCCTTGGACGACGACATAGCCACACGGCGGCGGTACTGATCGATGACGAATTAGACACCCTTTCCATTGCAATTCATTTTCTCGTATTTCCTCTGGGCGCTTCGGTTCATATTAGCATTCATCAGAAATAGAAGTTGAAATTTCATTTGTCTATATCAAGTAAGGTAGCAAACTCATTTACAGCCTTATATAGCTAGATTTTGACAATATTTTCGTCTATCCCCAAAGTACAGACCACATATAATAGGAGTCACGACATGCACTGCTCGGAAATTTTACTTTGCGCCCAAAATGGCCGCCAGTCTCGCCTGATGCATGTTGCTCAAGGTCACCTCAAGGTCACGATCTCAATTTTCCGCATGTGCGTTTGGACGAGACCGCAGTTATTCCATAAGCATTATCATTTACGAAGTTTTTGCTCCTGAATGGATGTTCTTCAAACATTTAATCACGGTAACCGTTCCTATTCCCCGCATGGCCGACTGCTCTGGAAGAGAAATATTTCGCGCCCACCCGCCTCCGAGGGGAGCGTGTATCCACAGAGTAAATTACGCGTGGCTCGCACTTTAGTCTTCTTTCTCCGCCAATTCATTCACGCTCTCTCTTTTGCTCCTCTCCCACCACTCCCATCCTCCGCCCCCACGCTCCTCTGCTGCCCACTAGGGTGCCGCCAACAGGGCGAAATGGGAAGAGTCGTCGCTTCTTCTGAGACCGCCGTTGCACGTGCCACACTACTGAACACTGGAGAAGTCCCGTGCTGTAGAGTGAGAAATTCCGGGGTTATAATTTTAAGTAGTACAGAAAGATCACTGCACAAACTTAATTGAATTTGGCCTCATTGTAAACGAGCACATCTCTTTCTAAAGATCCCGCATAATCAGCCACCTACGACACTACTTATTTTTTTTTAAATAGTCTAAAACAAAATGCTTTTTCATCGGAAATGGCTGCGCGCTCCGGAGAGTCACCTTTTAATGATGAGCGCCCCACAGAGATCATTTGCGTCGTCAGACATGTGTGACGGTGTGTAGCTCGTTTGCATTTTTAGTTATTTGTACAAGTAACTTTATTACTTGCCGATATGCTATTTATAAAATCACAAATAAGCTGATTGTGAAGGTATTCTCAGCGTACAACGCAAAACAAATTGTAAAAGCAACAAATATTTACGTTAAGGAATTTACTGAAAAGTTCTTCGAGCTTTAAAATAAAATTTGAATATGGTCTCTAATATGACTGAGGATATATGCTACTCAAACAATATGAAAATCATGTTTATAATCACCGTTAGGTATTCTCGATAAATGACCTCCATAAATCCAATAACTTGGTCGCCATGCTTCGAGCTTATTTAGGAGATACATAGTTCAATCTTAATGCTCACTATTATTTAGCAATCGTTCTATTCAAAGGGTTGCTATTAACAACTCAAGTACTCTGAGTTGTTAAAAGCAATACCCTGTTGCTCAAAAAGTATTTCACCACGAGCGGTGAATATGGGAGGAGAATGTTTATAAATTAAATTTTCATTTTGAAAGGATAACTCCTCGACACGGGAGATTTTAAACATGCCGCCCAATTGCACATCAGGAGGAAATTGGGCAACCTTCTTCCTCCCTAGCCCAACCCTGTCCTCCCCCCTCTTCCCCCCCCCCCCCTCCAATACCCCCTCCTGCCCCTCCCAATGCCCCTCACCCCCCCCAACCCCTTGGTCGACAAGCAGAGCACTGATGGAGATGCCGCCGTCGCACAGTGGGCTGGATCACGAAAAAGCTGGCCAAAAACCCCAAAAACGTTTTTGCTCCTGCCTTTATTTTATATAACCTATCTTAAACACAAATGTCCAGTGCACGCCTGTATGGAAGAATTTTTTTTAATAGACCTCTAAAAAATCATTCAAAGCATGAAGTAGTGAAAGTAGCTTGAAGCACGTGTGAATGTAACGTTAAGTGTGTCATCCACGCATCTACGCTTAGCGAAAAGTATGCGATTAAATAAGATAACTTTGCCGTCAGAGGCATGATCAACCGATATATGAGTGCGTATATGCAGGCATGTGCATGAGGTCAACCGTTTGCGTAAATAAAAACTTCAGCAGAAAGGAAACAGAAGCAATTATGAATTTTTTGAGCTAGCATATAGTGTCCGCCATTTTATTTTTTGAAAAAATGAACTTTTGACTTTTTATTCGTAATCATCAACCCAAAAAACCCGTTAATACCAAATTTCACGGGAATCAAATGATTATTTCTGTTTTTGGCTTACTTTTTCCCGTGAAACTGGAGAAATTATGAATTTTTTGAGTTAGCATATAGTGTCCGCCATTTTGTTTTCTTGACAAATGAATTTTTGACTTTTGATTCGTATTTATCAACCCAAAAAACCCTTGAGTACCAAATTTCACGGTAATCGAATGATTATTTCTATTTTTGGCCAACTTTTTGCCATTTCAGACCACTGTGCGTCGCCAGATTTTCTCTCATGGCGACTCTCGTTGTAAATTGCTCTCATATTCTAGGCGCGGCTACCCCTAGGAGGGGCTGACATGAGAGGGGCCTCTGAAATCCCCCCCCCACATTCCACCTCTCCCGTCTTCCTCCTTGATACGACTGCATCCGGGATTGAGAGCGCTCACTTCCCTCTCCTGAGGAACACTTCCCCACGCACGGAATGAGAAAGGAATGGGGCACACGCATCTCGGAGGTAGACCCACCCCCACCAAGTGTGGGGAGGATAAGTGGGTTGCTCTCACGTGACCTCGTACCGATTGTTTCCACATGATGATTTTACGAAATCCGACATACTACGGTAGATCAGATCATGAGAGTAAAATTAGGGAACTACACTGCAGAACGGACAGATTTAAGATGTCATTTTTCCCACGAACGATAAGGGACCATAAAAGCTGCCAATGAGACTTTTATCTAGGTTTCTCGTTAGGTAGTGTAGCTCTTAGTAGTAGTAGTACTCCCTAATACTTGAATCCTTATCTGTTACCAAGTACATACTAACAGCACGCCTAGCATGTTTTCTACATGGGTCTTGAGTCTCTGTGCATCTGTGTAGTTGTAGAATGCATATATATTGACGGTCCCTCTCCATTGTGATGACATCTGTAGTGTAGTGGTGCATGCTTGTGAGGCTTCGCCTCGTGACAAGCATTAGCGATTTATGCTAATGCATAATTATTCGTAGTTACACTAACTCTAGTGTAATGCATGTTGGTGATTACTCACCCCCTGCCACACACCCCTGAGGTGGCTTGCAGGGTATTTTGTAGATGTAGATGTAGATGAGTCGTGCCAAAGTGGAGTGGATTCTGTGAGCTTCTTGTTCTATAGCGAAACATTATATCAATAAATTTATGTTCATTGTTCCCTCCCACATTTTTTATTATCATCCTAACCGTTGGCATTCGAAAATATTTTTTTATTCAGATCAACTAAATCACAAAATAATACCCCTATTTATTTAGCTTCACGTCATCCAATTACTTCTTTATGTTACATCATTCAGCAGTTAATCATGCATTACACCCGCGTAGATGTAATGCTGACTAATAAGTAAGTCGCACAATGGTGTTGGAAAGCACTGAGGAGGTTGAGGCACAGTCCAGGAGAGCCGTTGGTGGGGTGGGGGGCGGGGGAAGAGGGACCCCCCCCCCCCTCACCCCCCCCCTCCACCTTTGGAGCGAATGGTAGGAGAGGCACTTGTCACCGCCGCTCTCGGGAAATACTAAATGCGTCGTCACATTACACCGTTTGACTTTCTGAATATTTGATATTCTCCATTCGCGGCACACTAAGTCCTCCCCCCCCCCCCCGTATAGGTACAAAAGGGACTTATATAACATATATATATGTATACGTAGAAGGTAATGCGTTTTGTTCATTCTTTCCCGAGCCACTTTTTTTTCTCCCGTTCAGTGGGACGGGGGGGGGGGGACGTGCTGCCATTGGAGACGATCGCCTTGGGCTCCCCTTCCCCCCCCCCCCCCCGACGCCATCCCTCCACTTTATTTCATTCTTTTTTTGCGGTTTCCCCCTTTTCTCCCTCGGGAGTTGGGTGGTGTGAGGATGGAACGGTGTCCATTAAATGCGCCAGCAGAGCCATCTCGGAACGTGAGCGACAACTGTGATGAGGGGTTGATCTCTCCTTGGGGGAGCGGGTTCCCGTGGCGTGCGTGGGATAAGTAATTCCCACCTCTTCTCCCTTTCTCCTCCCCCCTCCCCCAGGGTCTCTCTCTACCCCCTCGCCCCTCCCGCCCTCTCTTCAGACAGACAGCCCTCACCCACGGGGCTGAGGGAATCACGAGACAACGGAATGCCGAGAAGAAGTTCGGTGACAATTTGGCAGGTGTCGCTTTTGGTCTGAGGAGAAGGACAGACGGCGGAATCGAGATAAAGTCATTCATACCACATTTCCATTTGGACGGTGCGCATAAAAACCATGCCAGCAGCGTTTGCCGTTCACTTATTGTTAGAGGTGATCTAACTACATCTTTATCTTTGTTGAATGAGCATAAGCATTGATATCAGATTTGAGAAGAGGACACTCAACCGGGGCAGCGGCATTCCACCTCAGCAACACCTGGAAACCGATTCTAAGGGCCATATTCATTCGTCCCTGCAGGGCTCGCCAACCCTGTGTACGTCATCCTGCCCTACTAGAGTAATCAACGGGTGTAAACTACCCTATATACGTCATCAGAGCGGCCATTTATTACAGCAACAAACAGCCCCTAGTCATGCAGGGTTCCCTGTAGGGTACCTCGGAGACGGCTACACCCTATATAAGTATGGCTGCCAGATTCCGTCTACTGAACACATCGATGAAATAATCGTTGTTAGAATACCTATGATGTGAACTAAGCTCATGAAAAGCATTACATAATTTCTAAAAACGTAGCAAAAATGTATTTGATACTGCTTCGTACTAAATAGGTTAACTTTTTAGGAAAATCAAATGCTGTCAACAATACTGAGTACTTGTACCCTGTCGCCTCCCTTATATTATTCTGTTATTCCTTGTGTGACATTAGGTACGCTCTTGAAAAACATTACGTTATTTATTGAAACATGGAAACAGTTTCTCATATGCCCAATATTTGCCCAATTATTGAATAATGAAAGAAAAGTAAATACTATGATCGAACCTGTTGACGGCACCAATTCCTCCCTCACAAATTTACTTTGTTATTGCGTAAGTATAGCAGTATCCACCAACAAGGTATCTTTTGCTTAACGTAGAAAACCCTATTAGAAATATTATGATACCGTTATGTGCCCGATAAATGAATGTTTAGAGGGAAATTATTGCTGTGAACGAACCTGCTGACGACACCCATTCCCCTCTCACATAAATTAACTTTTTTATTGCGTATTGTAATTCATTACGTCAAGGTAACTTTTGCTTAATTTGCTAAAACATATTAGAACTATTATGGAGTCACTCTGTGCTCGATAAATGGATTTTTAGAGGGAAATTAGTGCTGTCATCGAACCTTCTGGCGAGATTGGGTATAGTAATTCGGATTTCATTTGTCAGCTCTAGTTCGGTCAGATCCCTCCATCAGTGGGCAAAAATGGCGCTATGTGCGCAAACCTCATCGTTTACGTCATCACAGGACGTCAGACAACATAACCACCCTCACCACTCCCGAGAAGTCATTGTAGGACCGACTGAGAATATCATTTCAGGGCTCCTTCGCCCCTGCAGCTTCTATAATGTAAGGGCGACTGAGAATGCCGCCCTAAGATCGATGGAAAAAGCTTAATGGGGAAAGCGACCCAATCGGGAGAAAACGCGGAAAAATCAGCCGACACCGGTCTTCTCGGGACGACTATGCATATATTCATCAGCCAATTCCCAGACAGCCAAGAACCTACCAAACAGCTGGTAGAATACTTAAATTAACTCCTGTTTTCCTCTTTTGTTGTGATCGTTTGTAGTTTTTTTTAAAGTTTCTCATTTCTTTTCTTGTTTCGTAAATGCGGAAATAAACACCTATTGAGTTGAGTTGAATTGCTCCGAAACCAAGTTATGAAATAGGGCGACCTATCTGCTTTCCTTGATAGGGCTCATATTATTGCATCGAATAGGTAACCGAATGGTATTCCACAGTGACACCAATTTCATACCTTCATATCTTATTGACTTTCCTTTAAGAAATGGTAAAACGCCGTGTTTACCGAAATTCATAGATGTATAAACTTTATACCATACTGGCATGTTTCGAAAACCGATTGTTCGATAAATTGAAAATAGGGTTCATTTTTCCAAATTTTTTTTGGCAGTTTGTTTTTATCGCAACAATGAAGAAAACGCACAATTAGCTCAAATTGATGTCTCTTCATGGCATTGAAAACAACTAAAAACCCTCAGATTCGATCACATTCTCTACCTGGGCACAGTTTTCAGAACCCAGATTTAAAAGACAAAAACTAATAAAGCATCGAACATCACTCGAGTCAATTTCAAACCTTTGATAGCGCTTTTGTTCCTTGACATGCATCATTAACATATTTGTTAGAAATTTGCACACCATACCATCAATGAAGTCCTCAAAATATGACAATGGATCAGAAGGTACCAGTTAATTATTTAATGGTAAAAAAATTCAGGGAAGTCCTTGATGAAATCTTTTTTATAGTTTCAGGGAAAACTTTTTATTATTTTCTTAGGAGGTTCACTGGCCACATTACACCAATGCTTATCACAGCTTCATATTCTGTAATCCGTCCTTGGTGTGCAAATTCCGCTTCAGTCTCCGAATTTAGCTGGCATCCATCTAGATTAATGATATTGCCCCTTTCACCTTCATCACCACTTACCTCCGCATTTCCTTTCGTCATTTGTGCATCAAATACACGATCTCCAACTTCATGTTCAATTTCAAAATCTCAGGGCACAATGCACTCAAATATTGACATTCCATGTTCAAGTATGTGCATGCCATTTTCGCATTAGTCCACGCTATCCATCATCTTATTCCATTTCAAATCACAGGGCACAATGAACTCTCATGATGGCATTCAACGTTCAATATCTCCTACACGCCATTTCAAAAAATGTGATTTACTTTCAAAGGGTACAGAAAGCAATTAGCATATGTCCTATTGGGAATAAAAGGAAATGGAATGACATAACTCATTCTGATTGCATGTTAATAGGGTATATCATTAGTAGGCATTCATTATTAACAATCCATACTTACAAACTACTACTTCATGTTTTTGTTCTTCAATACAAATTCTACAACTTCCTGTTCCATTGCAAATCTCAGGTTACAATGCACTTAGATAGACACATTGTTCAATATCTCATACACCCATTTCCAAATAATATGAGTGAAAAAGAGTGATACATGAAGAAAGAGTGCCACAATGACACGTGCTTTACGTATCTGGCCGGTTGCCGGGAAGATCGGAATCATTTACAATCACTAGAAGCTGAAGAGCACCGCACCGAGGCTGCGTACTTCCTCGTCTTCAAATACTGATGATCCATTTTTGCCAATGTTCTGGACGTTCTGGGCTATTTATTGAATTAAACACCAAACTGCTTTTTCGATAAGCTTCCAACAGGCGAACTTCAACCACGAGATAGTGAGATACAAAGAAAAAAAGAACTACGTCGGTAGCCTATCAAGCCATTGAAGGAACCAACTACATAATATTCTAGAATACAATTGCAAATACTAAATTTGAGTCTTATCTATTAATCCGAAGAACAGAACAATCATGTATGAATACAAGTCATAATATTATTTTTTTAGCTGTATTGCTCGTTTTGCTTTCCAATTCGCACAGATAAAAACGAATAGATTACGTTGGAATCAGTGAGAAATAAGTATTTTGCTCCATAGCATGTTAATATTGAGTAAAAATCATTTTACACGACATAATAGAATTAATTTACTTACAATAGTGAACGTATAAGGTGTTGTTCTTTTCCACAAGTATTCTTTAATCGTAGAAAAGGAAGTTTTGGATAGAGGTTTTGCGAAATAATTTTCAGCTACAGCAGCGCTGATCGAAGTCTCAATCGGTTTCTCCAGGTACTACGGCTCCAAAACTCCCCACGTCGCGTCACCGGCCTATCTCGCTTTCAAGGGGTTGGGTACTGCCCTAGGTGCTGAAGGATCAGGAGGGGAAATGAGGGGAGGAGTGGGGAGAGGAGAGGGGAACTAGGAGTGTCTCATGGGTTGTCAACAATGTTGCGCCTGGCTTCTATGGACGGTAAACGTTTCAAGCAGGGAGGAGTGCAACTAAGATGGAGAAATGCAACAATGTTGCAATTCTGAGGGCAATAGAAATTTAGGGTGCTGGCAGAACAGGTTGCAGGCGCTGATGACCAAGGCGATGGACCGGGACCAGTCCCAGGGGAGGCTGGGAGACAAGGGAGCCACCAGGACCAAAGAGATGCTCACGTCGAGGTCCCTGAGACGGTGGAACGGAGCTCCGGGAGGGCCTCAGCCTAAGAAGTGGGCGGAGGCGATGGAGGAGGAGTTGAGAACACTCGTGAAACCTTGGAGAATTGTGAAGAGAAGTGAGGCCACAAATATCATCGGCTGTAAGTGGGGTTTTGCGCTGAAGAGGGGTTCAAGTGGGAACATTATTAAATAAAAAGCAAGGTGAGTTGCAAAAGAGTATGGACAGATCGCAGGTATTCGCAGACATTTTTCAGATATTCAGCCCTGTAACGAGGAGGCCTTTGAATTTGATTTGCGTTTGCTGTTAAATGGGATGACAAATGAAAGAAATTGATGTGGTTTCAATGTATATCTACTTTTCAGTGTGAGCTGGCAAGTCACATGGATATTAAAGATTTAGGGGAGGTATCGGAAATCTTATCTTTGACAGTTCAGAGTGGGAACATAGCTGAAATAAATCAGACTCAATATATAAAGGATGTCCTATGTGACTTTAATTTGAGTGATTGTAGGCCTGTAGCGAGTCTCCTGGATCAGCATACTAGACATAGAGAGCCAGCAATTTAAGAAAATATGTTTTATCATTATATAAACAGGAAGGGAATAGGTTGTCTGTTATATATTGCTGTACCCCACACGTCCAGATATTTTTTATGCTCGAAAGGGTTTCGAGGCTTATTAAATATTGTGAAAATCCTACTACTAAAGATTGGAATAATGTTAAGCATGTATTTAAATATCTTAAGGGAACTATGAACTTGAAATTGAAATATTATTAGACTGAGAGTCAAGTGCAAGTATTTGTAGATGCTGATTATAGTTCAAGTTGAAAAGGCTCTTTTTGTGTTAGTGGATAAGTTTCTGTTCTGCTGGAGCAGCAAGTAGCTGGAGGAGACATAAACAACCTTGTGAAGCAACGTCAACCACTCATTCAGAATATATGATTCTGTATTATGTGTGTACTGTCAGTGAGGTTGCTTGATGAAATCATTTGTTGGAGGAATTGGCGCTGGTAGGTCATATGGTATGCCCAACACAAATATATGTCCACAATACAGGTGCAATTAAATTAGGAGAAGGGTTAAGCGTTTCGGAGAAGACCAAACATTAGACCAAAGTTGCATCATGTAAGGGAATAAGCGGAAGAAGGTTGAATTTAATTAGAGTAGGTTAGATCAGTTGAATATTTAGCCGATTTATTATCTAAGATTCTTACTGTAGTCAAACCAAGAAACTGACTCATAAATTGGGATTAGTTTTTAACTTTTGTTAGATGATCGGTATCGATTGACGATATGCGTCAGCTTTTTAGTTTTAGTGTCAGATATAGAAAATTAATGTTAATGCTATTCTCTTTTTTGTATTTTTTTGTATGATAAAATAATGATTCAAAATTTTATTGTCTGAGAGGAGGTGAGGGGAGGTGTACAACCATTTCCATTTTTGACGGCTGTGAGTTGGAGAAGTAAAGTTTTAGTGGGAACCCTTGTATGTAGTGGTCACCGTGATAAATTTGCTACACATAAAAGAGTCTCAACTGTTTATTTCCTGTAACTAACGAGAGGATATGAAAATAAAAGTCAGTCGTTGTCCCACCACCGAGATGTGAATGTTTGCTTTTTGCTCTTACCCGAATCTAAAATCGTTTTATTGGTGACATTTAGAGAGAAGGCGAATAAACCTCTAAATGTTGTAATTCGAGAACAGGGCTGACGTAGTAAGCATCGCATAAGTTGCAAAAGAGGGTGTAAACAATGTTATGGGAAGTGCAAGAAAGTTGTAGGGAGGGTGGAAGGAAGTGGAAGGGTTAGGAATTTAGCGGGGAGGAGGGGATCGGTGATAAGGATAGGTCAAGTTTTGCATCTCGTGCGACGGCAGGGGTTGGGTAGGGTTTCGGTGCTGGTGGTGGGTTTAAACAGCGGTTTGATATACTATCTAACTAAACTATCTAGACTATTAGAATGCTAGAGAGGTTAAGGGGGCGACAGAAGATGAGAGAGGAACATTTGGGGAAGATGTAAGCGGTGCGGTAAGATTGGCAGAGAAGAGTGGGAAAAGGTTATTTAAGAATTCTTTTGAGGAAATGGACGCCAGGGAAGTTGGTGGGTGGTTCAGAGGGAGAGATTGTGATGATTTTTGTTTTTGAGGTAGTTTATGGAGAAAGAGTTGTGTTATGATGTGCTTGTCAAGAAGGGTCTCAGGATATCCTCGTCGGAGAAGGGATTGGTGTAAGGAGGAAAGGAGTTTATCTAGGGAGTCAGGGTTAATGCAAATGCGGTGGCCTCGTATGGAGAGGGTGTAGGGGGGAGGGATCTTTTGGTGTGGGAGGGATAATAGCAGAAGAGCTGTTATAATGGTGTTTGCTGGTGGGTATTTGGACCGAGCGACTGCAGTGGTGGTTGGAAAAAAGTGAATGAAGGAATGTTTGAAGGGAAGGGGGGGTGAAGTACATCTACATCTACAAAATACCCTGCAAGCCACCTCAGGGGTGTGTGGCAGGGGGTGAGTAATCACCAACATGCATTACACTAGAGTTGGTGTAACTACGACTAATTATACATCAGAATAAATCGCTAATGCTTGTCATGAGGTGAAGCCTCACAAGCATGCAACACTACACTACAGATGTCATCAAAATGGAGAGTGACCTCAATATACATGCATTCTACAACTACACAGATGGACAGGGACTCAAGACCCATGCAGAAAACATGCTAGGCGTGCTGTTAGTATGTACTAGGTAACAGATAAGGATTCAATTATTAGGAGTACTACCACTACTAAGAGCTACACTACCTAACGACAAACCTAGATAAAAGTCTCATGGCAGCTATTATGGTCCCTTATCGTTCGTGGGAAAAATGACATCTTTAATCTATCCGTTCTGCAGTCTAGTTCCCTAATTTTACTCTCATGATCTGATCTACCGTAGTATGTCGGATTTCGTAAAATATTATCAACGTAGTCAGAGAATAGACCGGTTTGGAACTTACATAATAGATTTAGTCTAAATTTTAATCGACGGTCTGAAAGCTTTTCCCATCCCAGTTGCTGCAAAAGGTCAGTAACACTAACGAGATTATCATAACGGCCTTTAACATATCTTGCCGACCTTCGCTGCACGCGTTCTAACTCAGTTTCCAAGCCTATCTCATAAGGATCCCAATTACTGGCGGCATATTCTAAGTGGGGTCTAACAAGGGAGAAGTAGCTGATTTCCCTAACTTTATCGTCGCACTTGCCGGTTACGATTACGATTAGCTTGACCGGTAATTTCTCGAATATGTTTACTCCACGATAGATCATTAGTCAGTTTAACTCCGAGGTACTTAACGGATTCTACGGTCTGTAATTTTATGTTTTTCATGCAATAGCTGTTACAAGGAGCGTTTTTCCGTTTCCAAAAATTCACAACAACGCATTTTTTTAGGTTTAATTCTAGCTGCCACGCATCGCACCACTTTTGAATTGCCTCGAGGTCCTTAGTTAGCGCTTCCTTGTCATTAAAGCTACAAATTTCTCTATACATCACTGCGTCGTCAGCAAATAATCTAAGCTTACTGTCAACTTTGTCACCGTTGTCGTTTATGTACAAAAGGAACAGAAGCGGGCCTATGACACTTCCCTGTGGGACACCCGATGTGACATTTACTTCATTAGAGATAGCGCCATCTAATACAACCCTTTGCACGCGATTACTTAAGAATTCTCTAATCCAGGAAATTACGTCGTCGTCTAAACCGTAGGATTTTAATTTCATGAGTAGCTTAATGTGGGAAACTTTATCAAATGCCTTTTTAAAGTCAAGAAAAATTGCATCAACTGGAGCGTTATGTTCACCCGAGACTAAAATATCGTGAGCAATAAGTGCTAATTGAGTTTCGCAAGATCTTCCCTTTCTGAATCCGTGTTGTGTTTTTGTTAACAAGTTTTCTATATCGAGGTGTCTCATAACTGAACTAACAATTATATGTTCAAGGACCTTGCAAGAGATAGATGTGAGAGATATCGGTCTGTAGTTCGATGGCTGTTCCTTATCATCGCTTTTGAATATGGGAGTGACATTTGCAATTTTCCAGTCCATGGGTACTTTGTGTTCGTTGATGGATTTACTAAATATATTCTGCAAGTAGGGTGCTATTTCACAAGCTAATTCTCTATACACGCGCGCAGGAATTTCTTCAGGACCTGGGGATTTATTTGGACTTAAAGATTTTAGCAAGTTTTCTATTCCTTGAGTGCAAATGTCGATATGCGGCATCTTTTGCTGGAAGTGATCATTTAACTTTACGCATGTAATCTGCGATGACTTGGTGAACACACTTTGAAAGTAGGAATTTAATAAGTTGGCCTGGTCCGAGCTGTTTGTTAATAATTCGCCATTTTCGTTTCGTAGTGGAATAACTGTTGATCTATTGCCTTGAACTTCCCTTACGTATGACCAAAATGCCTTTGGATTGTCCTGTAATTGTTCTCCACAGATGGAACAAAAGACATTGAAAGAGAAAATAAAGGAATTTAAGGAATCGACGTATTGGGGCCAGAGATGGAAAATGTTGTCGTATATATTAAATTCTTTTATTTTATATTTTAATAAATATTATGTTTTAATGAAAATATTTCTTGCTTCCAAGCTTGAGCAGAAGGCTGTGTGTAGAATCTGTGGGAAGAGTCCAGATTTAAATGTGATACGATCCGCGAGTGTATATTTCATTGTTTTTTCGATTTTCTGCCAATTCATGGCGACCATTTGTCTTACCTTGCATTTGCGACTGCAGTCCTCAAATCCTCCCGCTTAAGCCTCCTCCCACCCCCCGCGCATTAAATCACTTCCCCGCATTCATTCCTCCTGCCCCTCTCTGCCACCCTTGGCAACGTCCCCCCCCTCTCCGACGTGTGTGTGTGTGTGGTTCTGCCAAGGGTGCACATGTTGCGTGGGGGGAAGTGGATTTGACGCCCACCCGCGCGTTATTTATCGGAAGGGGGAGTTGTTTAATCTCTCCACTCCTCTCGTGGGCTTTTCGCAGCTTCGGTCGCCGCCGCCAGGGGGACTTCCGCTTCATATTGCACTGGAAGCGAGTGAGGAGTTAAGCAGTGGGATTTACTCATAGAGACTCTTAAGCTATACGCGTCCACGTACAAGTAAAGTGCAAGATGCATCGGTGCATTTCAGTTCAAAAAGTGTAGTATGCACTAATAGCTTGAAATTATTATTTTTTTATTTTTGGAATTGTATTTCGTTGATATCATAGCTATAATCAGTTTAATAATGCTGAGATTTTAAATTCATCTCTTAAGTCCTTAATAATATGGGTTTTTCAGAGAATCACTCATCTTTACGTTTGTGAATGCGATTTTAAAATTATATTGAAGGTGTTTCAAACAGAGATACAGGATCAAAACAGAATACTTGACTACATCAGATGAAGGACTCATAGTAAATCTTCAAAGGGATCAGTTGGAAATGGTTAAGACGTTTAAGTAATTAGGGTCAACTGTCCAGAGTGATGGAGGATTAGAGGCTAAAATTCAGCACAGAGTGAATGGAGGATGGATAAACTGGAGAAGAATGAGTGGAGTGCTTTGTGATAAGGAGGTAAATTGGAGATTGAAGGGACAAATTTATAAGTATGTGGTGAGACCTGCGTTGCTCTATGGTGCAGAGACCTGGCCAATCATACGGGCTCAGGAATAGAAGATGGATGTTGTAGAAATGAGGATGCTGCGGTGAAGGAAGTGCGGAGTGACAAGGAAGGATAAAGTCAGAAATGAGTACATAAGAGGATCGGTTAAAGTGGGACCGTTAGCGAAGAAGATGCAAGAATGCCGATTAAGATGTTTTGGGCACGTTCAGCGCAGGAGCTAAGAATACGTGGGGAAGAGAGTAATGCAGCTGGAGGTGAGGGGGAATAGGAAGAGACCAAAGATGAGATGGAAGGACAAGGTGCGAGAGGACCTGAGGGAGAGAGGAGATGGGAAGAGAAGGAGTAGGCGTTGGAGCGGTGGAGGAAGAGAGAGTAAAAGAAGAGAACGCCGACCTCACATGAGTGGGACAAGGCGAAGACAAAGAAGAAAAAAAGAGATTGAAGAATGTTTCATCTCATTAAGAGCATTGTCTTTTCTTTCTTCAGTTAATTATTCATTTTAATAGTTGTCCCAACACTATGTTCACTACTAGGATAGTAGCTTTTCCTCTCCTCAATAGGTCCGATATGGTTTTGCGCTCCATGAACGCCGGCGTTCATGGGAGTGTGCCTTATATGACAGCTAGCACTTGGTTTCTGAGAGTTCTGTAGTCAGATGTAATTCCAAGGAGGCAGCGTCTCTGCGCTTCGTTTAGATTTCTGTTGACCCTTCCAAGTGGGAGATTTTCTCCCCATGCTCGTCTTTCACATGATAAAATTGACAGGGCTTCTGTCTAATACAGAATTTCGTACTTTTTCGTGTTTATGGCATGCACTATAACAGTACCTTCTAAGCACTTGGAAAGTTGTTTTTTTTTGCTTCTATGTAGTTGAGGTGCGGCTGAATGACATATTTTCATCAAATATGATTCCAAGATACTTGAAATTACCCACCCTTTTAATGTTTCTATTATACAATTTAATATATAGATTCCTTGGAATAGGTTTGCCGAAATACATGAGCACTTTCTTTCTTGCAGAAATCTTAAATTCATTTTTTCACTCCATTTTGTTAAGACTTCCATACAAATACTTGTAGCTTCCTCGATTTTCTTTATGGAGTTGGCTAGGATAGTTAGTGCCACATCGCCCGCTTAGGCAGTAAATTAGTAGTTTTCTGGCAAGTTTTCCTGGAATAGTCTAATCATCGTGATTTTCCAAATCATGGGGCCTAAGATTGAGCCTTGCGGTGAGCCTTTCGAGATGATTTTCTCTGTTTAGAGGTTCTTACTTCGTATTATCGTTTCCAGTCCTTATAATAGCTGCAAATAATCCTTTAGATGCACTTCAGTAGTTTCGTTTTTTTTCATGAAGCAAATTGGCCGTCATACGGAATAAATCAACGAACACTTTTACAAGGTATTTTTTTCTGGCATTCGTCTATTTCCTTCTCAATTGCTTCTGCCGCAGCAATACTACTGAGACCTTTTGTAAAACCGTGTTGGTCCCTATGGAAAACATTTTCTTAGGGATGTTTTCTCCAATAATTAATTTTATTGCTCTCTCGAGCATTTTTCTTAAATCTGAGAGCAGCGTTAACGGTCTAATTGACTTAAGAGTCCATCATTTATTTTGGCATTTAGTATCGTCCAGTCTTCCATTGTTTCGGGAAGTACCCCAAGTACAAGCAGTCACTGAGCAGTCGGGTTAGAAAGGATGCCACTTGTTTTTCGGTTAAATGACCATCTGGCCATGAATATCGTCAATGTCGGGCGCTTTCCATAGTTTGATCTGTGAAATGACGAGTCTAATGTCTGCTTCTGTAATTTCTACATCGGTTCCAGTTCCATCCCTTTCGGCTAGTGGACGCATTTCGTGGTGCTCTCCTGTAATTTGTATTTTGTTCTAGATATGCGTTGCCACTGGGCACAAGAGTCTCCAATTAGTTGCCTAGCGTGTCCTTCAGCAAGTCTGCCTTTCCATATTCAACGGCGCTCGAGCAATATACAGGTGGGATCTTCAAATTACGGCTTGCTGGCTTGCAAATGAAGTCCCATGGATTCTCCTGCAAACTGTTCTTTACAAAGTTCATCCAGGATTTCTCTTTGATTTATTATTTTTATCCTTTTACTGTGAATGCTCCGTGATATTTATTTTTCATTCCATTTCTGTTCTCGTTGCGGCATCTCTGGTATGCTTTTCTCAGCTTTTTACATTCCATCTTTAGGTGATGGAGCATATTACTCCACCTAGAAGTGATGTTTGCACTTGGCTTCGACTTGGGAATGGCATATTCAGCTGCCTCCATCAGGTCCGAAGTGATTTGAGCAACCCAGTCATCAGTGTTACCCGTATCCGGGTTGGGTTTAGTTAAGAAGTTCCAAAATCGATGGATTCGATTATATTTTCCAATCTCTTCTGAGGGTCCGGACACTTTTCCTCACTCGCTTTGTGATTACAGTAGTTTATTTGACTCCTTTTTCAGTTGATGCAAATTGGGTTGTATTTAACTTTTGCGCATTTTCTGGATGCATGGCTTCCGGAGCAGTGCTCTCATGTGTCTCCCTGCATTCCTTTGCCAGGCGGCCAAAACATTGGCACTTGTAGCACGGTGTAAGACGGATGTGGTTCTTAACGGGGTTTGATTCAAAGTTAATAAAAATTTTACGACTATTTTGGAGTATCTGGGTTTACCTCCAATAAACATTTGCAAGTATGGGAGTCCAATTTTCCAAATTTAATTATGAGCTGAACGTGCTGGTTGGCCAATAAGTTGTATTGGTCAATGATTCCTTGCGCAACTTGCTCTTGGGAACCTTTATTTTTCACCCCATGGATGCACACTCGGGCCTTGCTTTATTATTGCCTCTGGACCGTAAGGACCTTAGCTAGTGTGAGGATTCTGCTCAATTTTTCTGTCAGAATCGGTAAATCTGTTTCCATTTTTATTATATTTTCTTAATTTTAACCAACTTGTTATTTCATATTCCCAATGTTACTAGATCTACCACCTTCATAAAGGCTTAGTTCGTGTCATTACGGGTTCTTAGATTTTCATTTCCCTCAGTGGATGATTTAATCACCACTTCATTATTAGTGGGATAATTTTGTTCCCATCAGGTATCTTAATGTGAGTGGCCAGTGTTTTCGAGCCCTTTAGAACTTCGGGGAAGGTGGGTTTTGCTGTAACTTGTGTGTAATTCACTTCCACCTTCAGTAAGTTTTTTATTTCTCCAAATTCCCTCTCTTATCTCCCCTTCATCTCCATTCTACATATAAGCTTCATGTGTGCTCTCATCAAATCATCAAATGTGGCTCGCATCTTACCTAATTCTTCCACTACTTCCGTCTCTTTAGGATTCGAAAGATTATCTTAAGTTGTTATAGTCGATATAACAAGGTAACTTTTCATGAAAGCGTTTTTAAAAGCTATCGTTTGTCCCTCCACCTCAAGAGATTGTATTCACTCATTGCATTCACGTACATTAGTTCCCTCCCTATTCATAGTTTGATTATTGGCAGGTTATTTTCCAATTTTGAAGTGTAAAATTTTCCAGTAAGAGAAATTCATGGCGGCTGCCGGTTTGAAGAACTGCTTGAAGAATAGACAGTTGTGAACAATATTTGTTGAAAAACGGCAGTAGTTTAAAAAAGACAGCTTTGGTTTAAATTTGTTTCATGATTATCAATAGCCAAGTTGCTCATCCACCAGAGGATCCACCGTCCTTGATGTTACGTTGCTATCAAACGCTGCGCCGCAATTTTACTGTTTTGCAATTTGCCCGTATTTTCTCATGGTGCGTCGTTTCTTCAAACTTTCAGCACACAAACTACATTTTTTCAAGACATGCATCCCTTGTTGCTTACGACAGTACCAAATGGTTAAAGGGGGGTTGTCTGTTATTTCATTTAAATTTGACATTCTTCCCAACGTTGGTAATGTTAATTTATTTTAACTCCGCTAAATTTGGTGCTTCAAATAATGCTAGGTTTGTGATGGTGGTCTTATAAAAAGTCCATTAATTCCATTACTGTGCGGTTGTTATCCTCGCTCTTAGTTTTATTTTTGAGCGACGAACGTCATTCGAGAGCAAAGGTACTGTTGGCAACTTTTAACGGCTTCGTTCAATTACTTAAGCCGGTTGGTTGTTTACGCAATGGGGAGGGCGTAGTGATGGAAAAATCGATTTCGATTAAAATCGAAAATCTAGTTTTATAGTCAAAGATCGAGGAAATCGAGATCGAGTTATGATCTTCGAGTTTGGATCCAAACTCGATTTTTCAACTTCGATCTTGACCATTTCGTACCGTTTCGCGATCAGAGTGCTGAGTATGATAACGTCATCCGTCCCATGTGAAAGACTTTTCTCTAAGGCTGGTGAAATTGGAAAGGCCCTCGATCATCAAGAAAGCATCTCAATCAGTTGATCTTTCTTAAAAATTTTAGTGAAGCCGAATGGTTCCAAGCGGTGATCCCCAAACTTTAATATGCGTGTATTTGTAAATTTTTACTACTAATAATTCAAGAATTTATTCTAAGTACATTTTTAGGGATTTTTTTATACTATTCAAATATGTATTATGAGCGTTTTTCGAATGAATAATAAAAAATTTTTTGTACCATCTGTATTAAAAAAAGAGCCCTCGATTTTTTCGATTAATCGATCTTTTGGTTCAAATTTCGATTTTTGTTATTGAAGGCTTTTTCAACGTTCAGCTAGAAAGCAAATAAGTGAAGTTAATGTCTCAGATATGTATCGTATATTTAGTAAACTATGGAGAATTTCGCCCATAAAAACAATTTTTTTGCGTATTAGTTTTATTATATTTACCGCATGCTTATTATAGCTGCAATAGAAAATGCTGAAAGACGGCTTCTATTCCGGCTAGAGAAAATTCACGCTCAAGGTGTCGGGGACTGGAACACAGGGTGGGAGGGGACTTCGTTTGAGCCCACCAGCTCCCCTGGCGACAAAGGAAGACGCGACAAGGCACTCGGAAATGGGGGCGGATCACTTTCATACTTGCGGAAGGAGAGAGCCCTGCGTCGGGCTGAATTAATGGTGAGATTAGGGTCCATCATCCAACGCGGGGTACTGTCCGCCGGTTGGTCGGTCCATTAGTTGAAGTGGGATTACGGGATTATACTTGTTCCTGGCTGGTGTGAGGACAAGGATGAAGGTACAAGAGATATTATAGGATTCAAAAAGACCAATCCTGTTCGCGTGAGTTTAAGTACAAACGTTTTCTTCATCGGCCTATAGAAAGCATTTGGCTATGTGGATTGGAACAAAACAGTTATTAGGCGCACTTAAAAGCGTGGGAATGTCTTTTCATGAGAGAACAATAGTTCACAGGCTGCATGAAGAACATCTGGGAGTGAACAAAGTTTTCCGGCAATGTGGAGTAAGCAAACGTAAGGACAGGAGTTCGGCAAGAGTGTAGGTACTCTGTCACTATTGATCATAAGTAATTAATCACACCAAAAGAGCGATAAATGGAATAGTGAAAAACTTTTGCAACACAGCAGCCTCCTGAAAACCAAATCAACAAAACAGCTCATAATATGCTATCGCCTTCATTCCGCAAAGTTATCTATTCTTTTCTTTCTCTCTTGCAAAATTTACCGGTTCTTGCACCGGTGGGCTAATGTTTACGATTTTCGTTGCCAACATTGAAATTTGTCATACTTATGCCATCAAAGAATTTGAACGCTCCCAGTTATTCGCCGCAGTCGGTTATGGAGTTTTGTGTTCTCAATGTCCCATTTATTCATCGAATGTACATGTACATAGTGTCAGTTTTTGACATTATCTCTTCAAGTACTTTTTATTTTCTTATTTCAGTGACTGAAACTTTAGCTATCTAGTGGTATTTAAAGTCCGATTACATTCATTGCATTAGCTAAGTAAAATAAGAATTTAGAATTCACTGTTATTTCGTAATTTTAAGTTGTATGTCTTTAATCTCGATGACATAATTTAACGCGGCTGAAAATTTTAGCAACGTTATTAAAAAACAACGGATTTGCGTCAAGTTTGGTGTCTACTCAATTAACTTTTTCAGTGGAATCACGACTAAATTTGTTATTTTTTGTTAATGTTGAAAAAATGTTAATGTTTTTAAAGTAATTGAAATGCCCAGCTGTGAGTCATCGCGTAAGACCATCTATTCCACAGCCCCGACCGCGGAACGGAGGTATGGCGGGGAAGGGTCGGCTACCTGCTTCATGCTCCGCGACGAGTCGAATTGTCCAATACGGCTCGGAATTACATTTTTACGCCTAGACGCTATGTTGGTCATTCTGTCCGCCACGCGCTCACTTTCCCCTCCGTTCCTTTCCTTCACTTCTCCCACACATTTCACCCCCCTCTGTTCTGCGCATCTAAAGGCCGTAAGCTCTCGCGAGGACTGTACCAGCCTCCTCTCTATCTGCTCTCAATACTCTCCCTGGTGGATCGTAGCTAAGGTTCGCGAAACGCGTTTTTGTTTGAATTGCATTGCAAATTTTGCACTTTGTAGAAATTGCATTTAAAATTCTTCTTTGCAGTATCTGGTTAAAGGGAGGAGCGAGGGACTTCGGGGGGCAGGGGGGGAAGGGGGGGAGGAGGGGGGGGCTGGGAGCTAGCGTGTGGTGGGTGAATATGCGCCGGAAGCCACTTATAATGTTTTTTATCAGATCCCTGGGACACCCTTTTTTTAAAGGGCTCTTTCAACGACTCTGGCGTACTTGCTGGCCATAAATTCGCTGCTGGGTGCAGATGAGACGGAGGAGGGCGCAAGAACGGCCGCAAGAGATGCGTGATGAAATGAGAGCGGCGAGCGAGGATACTAATGTCGGCTTATCTACCTAATGGCCTTATTTTGAATCACTGAGTGTGCCAGTCGGTAAGTGTTACCATAAGAGTAGAGGAAGGTTGCTTTCAAAGTGGAAGAAAATATTGCTACTTGCTGCGACTGTTGACAAGGATTTCTTGGCGATCGATATCAGTAAATCATCGATCCACAAGCCCTACATCAAATGCTCTTTGGGCTACGAGCCTTTGAATGCGGCAAAGGACCCAGAGGTCAAATGCCAGCGAAGCTTTATTTTGACACCCTCCACTAAAAATCAAGGGAAAGGCGTCGATCCATATCTATTAATTCTAGGTGATGAGTTGCCATGTGGAGTCTTTGCTAAAGTGTCCATCTTTTGACTTCCTTAGTGATAACCGCAGTAGTGTATCAGGGCGGAAACGGCGATATAGTAGTTAGCCATAGTTACACTAACTTGAGGGTGTAATGTATGTTGGTGACTACTCACCCCCTGCCACACACCCTAGAGGTGGCTTGCAGGGTATTTTGTAGATATAGATATAGATAGATATAGCGCATGAAGATGGATCCATTCCCGTGCTGCAATTGGCCGCTAGAAACACGATTAGGATACGAAGCGGGGTCTCGTACGATTACGATTGTGAGTACGACTTTGGTGCGAGCATTATCCTGAGTAGTTGGTACCGCGCATGCACGACACATTGGTGGTGACGGTGACTGACGGCCATTTTGGGCCAGGAAAAATAATTCCGCCCAGCACATCGTTTTTATGACTCAGATGAGCTAGCGCGCTGATTTTGATGCCAAACATGGAGTTCCAAGAACTCATCCAGACTTGCCCAGTTTAACAAAACCGACTCATCTCAGTATATTTTTTTGAAAATTCAATGAGGAATCTTTAAATTTGCGATGACATTTAAGATTCTTTCCTATATTAACCGAAAAGGTCAGAGAAAGTAGAAGAGAACGCATTTCATCGGAAAGTTCGTCTCATTATCCATAGATCAGTACTGAAATGCCTGCGGTGGAACAGTCGAGGGACGACTTCGAAAACATCTGGGGAAATTCGACGCAGCGCAAATGACGGCGCTAATTATCCGTCGCCGCCGCTAATTACCCTGAGTCTAATTCCACGCTACCACTGCAGACGTAGTCACGGAGTAATTACGGCCATTCTCAACAATTACTCCAGGTAGAGAGAGAGATATAGCGGTTAAAGATGGAGATACACGTAATCATTCATTTATTTAAATAGGGCATTACAATTAGGCAATTGGCCTGATGGCAACGGTCAAGAATATATAGCTTAAGAAATGAAGTTGAATAAAATCAAAGCAATATATTCATTGTGAAACTCATGACTTATACACACAAGCTAGTTGATAACACAAAACCGTTGGGCCAACGTTGGCAATTTGTTTTCGTCCACGGTTGGCCAACCGTACGGATTTACACTCAGCCCAACCGTTTGCCAACCAACCATTTCCCAACGATGGGCCAACAAACAACCACAACATGGACCAAACGATAATTTCATTGGCCCTTCACTGGG
Organism: Pyrrhosoma nymphula; assembly: GCA_963573305.1. NCBI lineage: Eukaryota > Metazoa > Arthropoda > Insecta > Odonata > Coenagrionidae > Pyrrhosoma > Pyrrhosoma nymphula. Next base: position 8,295,753 of record OY754337.1, read on the forward strand.
CCAACACAAAAAGAACATATAGCCAGCATTCGGAAAACATGTTGCTTGCAGTAAAAAACACTATTATGGATTTAATTCGATGCATAATTCCAATAGGCACACATTTTTCTGAGGAATTGAAATGAAAAAATGGTACAAGCATATATTAAATAGAACATATTTTATTATGAATTAGAATGTGGGCTCTACAGATTACAAATGATAAATTAGTTCAAAATATACATTGAAAAATACAACTTACAATCAGATAAACGGAATGAAATATTTAATCATCTAAATTAAGGCTAATTCAATAACTTCATAAGAAGTCAAAAATCACTAATTTCTTTACCACAAAACTTGAATTCATGTTCAACAGGGTTAAACTGACTAAACTACATACAAAACAATGCTAACAAAACACCCTCATATGACAATAAGGTATAACTAAATATGTGGACTCATTTTTAAATTTGGTGTTTTCAAAGTAATTGATATTGTACTCAGTATTATTGCTTGAGTTAAACTTCTTCCTTCCTCCTCCTTATGCTTCTCTTCCTTCCTTCTCCTTGCTTCTCTTCCTCCATCCCCGTCCTTAGAGATCCGAAACCAGTAGGAAATACATGAAGTTATTTCATCATCAGCTGCCAATCCTGATATTCTTTCGAACAGCTCCTTAAGTAAGACAACAGTATTATGAATTGTGATACTTGAAAAACCAGTGAAAAGTACACTACGTTCTACGATAAATAATGAAGATTACATGCAATGACTACAACGGAGAAAGTATATGGTCGGTTGATAGTCAAATACTGAAGGATAGTGAGATTTTGAAAAACAATTTCGATAACATTTCCTTCTACTACCCGAGATAACAAATGCAATATAACTTTAAGCAGAAAATATACGTAAGCACAAAAACGTAAGCACGGCTAATTGGGCCATAAATTTACCACAGAAGGGGAAATGATTACAGGCATTTGGCACTTCGGTCGTCATATAATTAAAATATCGAATATGTATAATAGATATAACGGTTAATTTGTCCCTTCATGAGTGTATATACTTCCAAGCCACCTTAATTTAACGGTCGCCGCCAGTGGTCGCCTACTGGCATGGTGGTAGAAGCCCAACGGGAAACTGTGAAGGTGGCGCTGACAAAATTGGTGCGGGGAACGACGATTATCATTGGGTGGGGATGGAAAAGGTCTACTCCGCTGTCAATGCAGACTTGGACGTTTAACATTGCCACAGCCTTAATACGAACACAGCACCAATGGTTTTTAATTTATTGCGAATATTTGAAAGACGATTCTTTGATTTAAGTGGGCTGAAAATCCTCATTTCGGAGTCTAGCCTTGACAACGTGCCACGGAATATTAACCGAAAAGTTTCGTAAAAACCAAAGTTTTGTTTTTTTTATTAAAAACACAACCACTTCATGATAAAGATACTCCACTTGAATCAACAAATGACTCTTCATCTACAAAAGCCAAAACTTGTAAGTCTTTAGCTGTCACGGCAAAGTCGTCACAGGGTTACAGGGAAACGTATGAAACGAGCTTCTTAGCCCCGATATAGAGCCATCTTAAGGAGGCATGGATTTCCCCTTCTGACGCCTCACAAAAATCAAATCAGATAACATTGGCAGTTACCGTGGCGCCATAAACGATCTAGAAGAATATCGAATCAACAACTTCTTCGTGCAGCATTAACCAATGAAAATGAAACAGCTGGCAATAGTTATGTTTGTCAAACAATGAAACTACCGTACAGAACTATTGACCTTGTTTATGATCAAGGTACAGAGCCGACAAGGCCAAGCAGCGATTGTATAAAATCAGTCAAAAACGAACGGGAAAATGTATAAATATTGATACACTTACCTTTAAGCAACTTCATTCAAACGCAGCTATCACCAACAACACCACAAAAGCCACGATGTTCACTTGTCCACGGATCCTGCGGGTGCAATCGTATATCAAGAGAGAGCGCTGAGGTAGTCCGAAGGCGACCAATTCAAATGTGGTTAATATCGTAAATATTTCTTTTTATTGATAGGGCGAGAAGTTTGAAATAAAAAATTTAATGATGTGATTTCAAAACGTTTTAGCCGTGTTAAAACAACTAATGACCCAAAAGTCAGTTTATAATTTTCTATTTATTATTTTTCCTAGATTGGTTACTATTTATAATTTCAAGGTTAGCAATTACTTATTAATTATATTGTTTACTGTGTTAATTGGTGAGAAAAATGAAGATTGATCATATGCATCCTCGTCGCACACTTTTATGTTTATCTCTGTACTCGCTTGTGGGTTCCTACATTCAACAGCGGTCCATTTACTACACTAACTTGGGTGGTATCCGTGGTATACATCTTTATTTTTCTCAACAATTATCAAAGTAAATAGCATTAATAACAGCCGAGGAAAACACTAAACACATAACACTTAAGGTTGAAAAAACACATCAAACTGCTGTTACTAAGAGGCTGGCCTAACGTTGGCACCAATTTGGCGAAGCAACGGCTTCCTCGTTATAGCTTTGGCGAAAAAATTTGTTGTCCCAGCGTAGGGAATACGCTGGCTCCCCAACTAAAATGTTCCCAACATTTTTCCAACAATGCCGACCAAAAAACAACGTTGGGCCAACGGTCTGTGTTACTAGGGCTCTTAACTTACTTACTGTGTTACTTAATTAACTTACTGTATTACTTAACTTAATGTGTTACTAGGGCACCCTGGAGTAATTTAGCTCTTACTTCCTTTCTAAATTTCTTAACTGTATTAGGAAAGGTCTTAAAAATATCTTCCGGCAACTCATTCCATTCTTTAATTCCACGGTCTAGGAAAGAATTCTTTAGTACATCCGATTTCTGTGGCTTGTATTTTATTTTGAAACTGTGGTCCTTTCTATCTACATAGTTGGGTTTGTTTAGCTTTTTAGTGAATCCGCCCAAGCCTTTTCTTTTCTTTATTGATTTGTAGATCCCACACAATCTATTCACCTTCCTCCTCCATTGAAGTGATTCCCACCCCAGTAACCCTAAAATTGCTGGAAAACTATTTGTCCTTTTCTGTTTCCCTAAGACATACCTGACTGATTTACTCTGGGCCTTCTGAAGCTTTTTAATGTGCACCTTTTCCTTTGGATCCCATACCGTTGTAGAATATTCCATTGTAGGGCGGACAATTGATTGGTAGGCTAATTCTTTAGTGACCTTGGGACTCTCCTTTAGATTTCTCATTACCCAGTGCAGATATTTAAAGGCCTTCCCCGACACCTTGTCAATATGGCGGTCCCAATCTAAATTATGGGTGAGATTTACACTTATATAAGAGCAGCTTGCAGTTCTTAAAATATATTTCCCTAGTAGATGATGTTCTCAATTTTCTTTTTCATTATTTTTCATGAACGTTATTAATTTACATTTCCTTGTGTTAACATTTATTTTGTTTTTTTATAATCCATGCAGTTAATTTGTTTAGGTCGTTTTGAAAGCCCCTGTTCCTATTATTCTTTACTCTCCTGTAAATAATACAGTCGTCTGCAAAAAGGCGAAATATCGATTCCACTTCTGTTTGAATATCGTTAATACAGACTAAGAACAGTAGAGGGGGCAGGGTACTACCTTGGGGAAGACCCGACGTGACAAGTGTTTCTTTGGAGAATTCCTCTCCTATTTAGTCCCTCTGAGATCTATCTCCCTCTAAGTAAATCGTTTATCCACGATTTAACTCTTCTATCTATGTTTAATTTGTCCAATTTATCAATCAGTCCGTCATGTAGGACCGTGTGGAAACTTTTTTTAAAATTATATATTAACCGCGTCTATTTTGCCTCCTTCATTTAAGACTTCTGCAATGTCTTCATATAGTCCATTTTTAATAAAAAACTTTGTACTTTTCCACACTTTATTTAAAAACTGCGACCGGTTTCACCATAATATGGCATCTTCTGGCACATTCTGAAGCATAGGTCATACAATATATACCCAGAGAAAGTTAAAAATGGTGGGGGTTTGAAATGGGGGAGAGAGGAGCAGGGCGATTGGAGCATGGCAGAGTGAGAAGGGGTAGTGGAAAAAACGAGAGGAAAGGAAGGAAAGTGAATCGGGGGAAGAGAGTGGGAGGAGTAGAAGGTCACCAAGTTACACTGTTTTCTATTTTTTTAAAAAGATTGGTTAAAGCCCCAGCCCAAACATCTCTGACTGAAGGGCAAGGAAAGTAGGCTAAAATATGCCGAAACAACGGTTCAAAAAAGGCCGCGAAGTGAGGAACTGCAAAGAAAGGACCCCAGAGGAACCACGGGTGGGTTTATGAATGGAAAAAGGACGGAGGGTTGTGAGGGGAGGGGTTTGGAAGGGCTCCTAGCAACCGTAAGTGTGGAGAGGGAGAAGGGGAGTGGAAGGGCCGGAGAGGGAATAGGATGTGGGGGAGTGACAGTTACTTTTGCAAACATGGAAATATTGAAAACAACGGAGAGGAATGCAAGAATACATGGTCATTGCACAGATTAACATTTTGGTTTTTCGCTAGCACACAAATTTCTAATTGCTCCAAAGCGTCCATTTTTAGGCCTTTCGGTAACATGTGTAGGATTTCAGGTTTAAAATCACTGCTGTGGTTACACTCTAATAGATGCTGGGAAAATAGGGAATGGCCATCAGCATTTTTGAGGGAGCGTTCATGCTCCTTAATACGGGTGTACACTCCTCCTCCAGTTTGCCCAACATAACAAGACATACATTCGTCACACTGTAGTTTATAAATACCGGATTTCATATTTCTGTCAACCTTATCCTTCCCACTATACAACATTTTCCTTAAGGTAAGGGGGGAATAAAACGCTGCCCTCAAATTTTTTGGCATTAAGTTACTTAATTTATATGAGAGGTTACCCACGAAGGGTAGAGACCTCCATTTTTCCCCGGAAACACAAATAGGGCTAGAGGGAACTATCTTTTTAATCGCCATCTGTTTTTGTTTTGCCCTAACAATTTTGTCCACCAGTTCTATTGAGAAACCATTTGTTGTGGCAATTAAATACATTGTTTGGAGCTCTGTATTATAACTCTCCGGTGATAGGGGAAGTTGGACGAGACGGTGTGCCATTGCATGGAATGCGGCGTGTTTGTGGGAGAAATGATGGGAGGAATCTTGGGGAATGGTATGATCCGTAGTGGTAGGCTTTCGATAGATTGAAAATTGGTGCCTCTGTGCTGTAATTGAGATAGTTAGATCGAGGAAATTAAGACTGCAATTCACGTCCTTTTCCATCGTAAATGACAAGTTATTGTGCAGATTATTTAAATTTGCGAGGAACTGATCCAACTGTCGTTCCGTTCCTGTCCAGAGGCAGATTATGTCGTCCACATACCGATACCAATAATGGACACATTGAATGAGTTTGTCTTGTGACGTGAATAGTTTTTCTTCTAAATTATTAAAAAAAATTTCGGCCAGAAGCGGTGAAAGTGGGGAACCTATTGCAAGACCCTCTTCTTGTTTGTAGAAAATGCCGTTGAACGTGAAATAATTTTGAGCAGTTGTTATTTTTGTTAAGAGCACAAGATCATCGCTGACGTTTGAATTAGTTTTTTAATTTTCTAACAGGCTTTCAACTAAATCTAATGTTTCTGAAGTAGGGACCGACGGAAATAAATTTTTAACGTCAAAAGAAACTAATTTTCCCTTCTTAGGAACCATCATGTCTTTTAGGATACTTGCTAGCTCTAACGTGTTTGCAACACTATATTTTGGTTTAAAATGTGTATACTTCCGTTGCTTTGCCGTGGTGAGATCCCACAGCTTTGGGTGTGCAGCGGAGATGAAGTTAGAGATGCATTTAGCAAACATCTGTTTTGTAGCCAGTGATTCTTTACGTAAGGCCACCTCACAATCCGCAGCAAGATTTTTGATCACACTTTCACAAAGGTTAACTGGTGGCGAATATTTTAAGCCCTTGCTTAGTAAATCGAGGTGAGTCTCAGAAAAACAGTGACTTGAAAGATTAACCACACGTTCAGCGGGAACAAAGGAATGCACTGTTGTAGGCAATATGGGACAAACAATTGTGGTATTTGACTGACTGGCTTGAAGATTAGCCAGTTTTTTTTTAAAATAGAAAACAGTGTAACTTGGTGACCTTCTACTCCTCCCACTCTCTTCCCCCGATTCACTTTCCTTCCTTTCCTCTCGTTTTTTCCACTACCCCTTCTCACTCTGCCATGCCCCAACCGCCCTGCTCCTCTCTCCCCCATTTCAAACCCCCACCATTTTTAATTTTCTCTGGGTATATATTGTATGACCTAAGCTTCAGAATGTGCCAGAAGATGCCATATTATGGTGAAACCGGTCGCAGTTTTGAAATAAAGTGTGGAAAAGTACAAAGTTTTTTATTAAAAATGGATATCTATCACTTCCACGAAGTCAAGCCTGAAACAATTAAATTTAGTCTTGATATAGCCCGAGGAATTGCGTCTCGCAGGAATATCCTGTTCTAAAACCGTGTTGATTTCTAATCAACCAGTTATTTTTCATCGAAAAGTCGCGTATATAACGAGCAATTATTTGTTCTATTAATTTGCACACAACAAACGCTTATGGGTTTATAACTTTCAACTTTTGTTTTTTCGCCCCCTTTGAAAATTGGTATGACGGTCGCTTATTTTTCAATCCGATGGAAGTTTGATGTTATTTACCGCTATGTAAAAGAGGATTTTAATGTAAGGAACAATATCCACTTAACCAAGCATACATCTATTGATATATTGTCAGGCCCCATTATTTGTTTTTTCGTTTATTTTCTATAATATTACATATTTCCTTATCTGACGCTAAAATGTCCACTAGGCTATAATAGCTTGATAATGTCCCTTGTCCGTTGATTACGGTCTCAGTCCTCTTTCTGCTTCCAACGCCTTCCTTATAAACGCTGGCGTACCAGTTGTTTAGTTCGTTTGCTTTACCCATGTCACGTACGATAACTTCTCCATTTCCCTTGATACTTCTCTGTTGTCCTTTTTACTTCTGATGTATTTGAATAATTCATTTGTATAATTGTCGCCTAAAATATTTTAAAGATAGTTTTCGAGGGCCGTACTTTTTTCAATGTTTAAATTCCTAGTTAGATTTTCGTACTTTTCTAAATGATCGGGACTTTTACTTCTGAGTTCAAATGCGCACCTCACTCTCCTTCTCAACCTCTTTATTTTAGTATTATAGAATTGGGGATCGCAATTATGTTTTAGTATTTTCCGTGGAACGAATTTTTCAATGTATGCTGGCGTGTATAGGTGCGTGCGATGGTTTGAGACCGCAATGGGAATCTGATATATCATGGCAGTGCAGTTCTTATTCATGTCAGACAAAGACGTCTAACTTATGTAAGCGGCGCAATATTATGCAAACTGTTAAATCCTCGAGTGTTTCAAAGTGATTGTAAGGAAGACACTTTCTTCTCACCTTTTATGCAGATGAAGGAATACCTGATGCGTCCCTTTTGCACTCCATTCGAATCCTCTTTCGGTGGCGGTAGGTTTCGATAGGAGGCACTCGCAGGAGGGAATTGGAAAGGAAGTCGACTCGATGGCGACGTGTCCAGGGGGATTTTTGTCGGCGGGGTGTTTTAAAGGGATCCCGGTGCTTTGTTCTCGGCGGGGCGGGAGAGGGTTTATCGAGGGTGATTTATAAGGGGGAGGATGCACTCCTTCCCTTCCCCACTTTTGGCACCCGGAGCAGATGCTCCCTCCCTCCGCAGTGAACCGCTCCTTCGTCGTCATCCTCCCCCTGCACCAGCGGAACCCTCCCTCACACGCCTCCCTCTCCCGTGTTTACACTTCCTTTCACTTGGCGCCCCGCAACACATACCTGCTCCATCGCATTTCATCGTTCTGCATTGGGATCGCTCGATTTCTCGCGCGCAAATATCTGCGTGTCCGCATTATCTACCCTATTTATCGCTAGAGTAACTACTAACCAGCAGTATGGTTTGAGATTCAGGATCTCCATCCTTGATAAGTAATCTAACTTAAAACAGTAGCATATTACTTCAGTAATTACCTGATTGCCATCAATGTGTCCAACTATTTCGCAGTTAGTCATCGATACTACTCATTTATCCGGCTAGTTTTTACTGTTTGCGCGTTCAGCAGCAATACAGTTTCTCAAATCGTGGGAACGCATTTTAATAGTTATCTTTCCAGAAATAAATCGTGCTCGTTAAATATTGTTACAGAGGATATTTAAGAGAACCTTTCCGAGAAACTTGTGCTTTCAAACATTGGGTTTGGGTTGGTGTGCTGGCTGGAATGAATGGCGTTCTTAACTATGGGTTAAATTTCGGTTGAGTACCGATACCTGCTTCCGTACTAACTGGAGAGCACTTCAAGTGCAGTTCTCCGTCCGTCCAATGGGACACAAGACCCTATTGATATCTTCCGTTTAAATCAGGCTAAAGTCGATGCAGGGCTCCTCCCCACTCTCACCCCGCCCCCTTCCAAAACAATTCTTTTCTTGTGAACTAACCCAACTTTCGGGTGTATCGGGGACACAGTGACCGCAGTTATGTTTTGGGTCGTCTCGCCCGACCACCAATCGCCAATACGCATACTCCCTTCGTGGAACAAACAGGATCGCATGTCCGCGATCATCCATTTCTTTTGGGGCATCAACCTATGATTTGCCATTTCAATTTTTAGTTTGTTCGTGACGAACAAACTTAGCGGGAGCTTCCCGGCACGGGCACGCGAGTGGATTTCAGTGGACGTGGATCCCAAAGGCTTGCAGATATTTTTCCCGCTTTGAGCTTCATCATTCTGAATGTATGTAATTGCAGTGAAATCTTTCCAGAGCTTAACATGCCCTCCCCATCGACTGGCACTGGGCTGTGGAAGGACTTGATCGACGACTCCTCGAGAGCCTCGAATCTCTCACGAGGGACACATACTTCAATGCGGCCCATAATATGTCGGAAGAGCGTGAAGTATTCGATTGAAGGAGCGGCACCCGCTGGCGAGGACGTGGTGAGAGGAAAAGGAATACTGTCTGCACGAGGGGCGTTTGAAGACATGTTCTGCGGACGCAAAATGAGGGATGGTTTCGAATTCAAGGAAACGGCGCACGCATTATGTTAAAAAAAGGGCCTCTGGAGGTAATTTCTCGAATAAACAAATGAGGGAAGGAAGATGCCTCTGGGGATGAGGTGATAATTCATGGAATTACTTTTTAATCACTTTTTCTGGAGCAGGGGCTGAAGGAGACTCCTCATTGGCTACGTTGGTGTTCGTGGGTGGGGAGGGGAAAGGAGGAGAGAGAGAAGGAAAGTATGAATTATTGATGGAGTGGGGAGCAGCAGATAAGGAGAGCTGGAAGACTACCCCCCGTCCCCCAGGCAAGGGTCCGGGGGCAAGGTGGGCGGGGGTGTCGGGGGGGGGGGGGGGGTGAGTGGTGGCCGGGGAGAGGAACGGGGGCAGTAGTAAGTATTCTTGGCGACTGGAGGGTGGATGATTAGATACTCTCGCTTTCGGATCCGAACCGACTGCTCTCCCGTCGAACGAACCGTCTTAACATTACGCCACCCGAAAGGAAGTCAACCCTCCCCTCACCCTCCCCTCCGCCTCCCACCCTAACTCCTGCGGGCACTGCCAAGGCGTCTCATTTGCCTTTGGAATTGCAAAGAGCAGTAATGGGCCAACATCTTTAAATAGGCCTATAATACCTTGAGTTTTAACATTAAATTATTTACTGTACCATGTATCTTGTAATTGTCAAATCTGATGTAAATTCATTTTATTAAATAAATATTATACTGATTCCTAAATAATTATGTTCAATTATCATGATGAAGGCGTTGTAAAAAATATAAAATATTGTTTTATCTATTCAGAAAAAAATTTGTGACACCAAAGGGGAATGGCGCTAGGTTCTCCGAAAATTAAGGCAATCTCTTCGCAAATCAAGCAGACGTACTCCTTATACGAGCAGCATTTTCTAATGAATTCCGCAAAAGTTAGCCTTCCGCAAAAATGTAACTGACTAATGCACCTGAGACGGCATTTGGGAGATCCGGGTTCGAATCCATTTCAAGTCAAATTATTTTTTAACGGAGAATTTCACTCTCTTTGGTGAGTACCACTTTTGTCCCAGTCTGTAACTAAAATCGAAGCGACGTTGCGTTTTTAGGGTGATCCATTCCGCAGCTATAATTTTGTGACCAATAAAACGATTGAAATAATAATATTTTATTTACTCCCACATAATTGGTACAAATTGGTAACACTCAAAAGAGCAGGATCTTTAGGTGGTCTCCAAGGAATTAAGACCCCAGCCACCAGCAAGGTATTGAGCCGCCAGCAAGATACAAAAAATGCATGCCATTAAAAGAAAAGCAGTAACTGTTACATGAGCATAGTTCCAATGAAAATACCATCAAAATGAACGTTCAATATTTTATTGAGAAAAAAGCCGGTCTTTGGCCAGTTTTAACATTTTTTTAAAATTTAATTTTTAAAATTTCAACGGGCAGTATATTAAATATCTTTGGACCCAAACACAGAAAGGAACGTTTATTTAATGTAAATCTTGATCTGTTTGTTACAATATTTGACTCATTCCTTAAATTATATTTACATTTATCAGATACACTCGCCATATTGCCACTTCTGGCATAAAAAAACCTTAAATAAATACAAATGCCTTAGTAGTAACAATTTGAGTGCCACGAACAACAGAAAGGAGTAACAAGAGAAAAGAGTAAATAAGTAAGGTTTGATTGAATGTATAACTGAAATGCGAGAACAAACTTTTGCGATGCGCATGCGCAAGTGTCTTGGCGAATACTACGAGGAACTACGAGAACGATTTGCGGTTAACATTTCTTTTCGATAATATACTCAATTTATAGGCAAAGGCAAATTTTCATCACACTCATTATTTAGACAAATATACTCATTATTATACAGTAATGTTCTCAATATTTAGACAATTTTTCAGATTGTTCGACGGATTTTACTAAAAGCAAAAGTATTTTCTCATCGATGAATTGCCTATTTGGATCCCTCTTTTTACTTAACCTTTGTGTAGACAGTGAATGAGTGACTCTATTGTGTATTCTTTAATTCAGGGGACCATTCCAATGAAAATGGTGATTTATTTCTTGGGCACACACTGTCCGAAAGCCTCTTCGGTTCAAAAGTTTCATGAGTAGAGAAAGAAACGAAATATCGTTGATGTAAACTGCTGAAAAGTTTCGTACAAGTGCTTGATGATACCACGTATTTCATTTTACAATTCATTCTTAACTTTCAATATCCATTCAAACAACAAAAATTATTGATTTCAACATTTCTCGGGTTGCATCCGCGTCAGTTGTCATTCAGCACAGGAAGCATGACGTGGTCACGAGGTTTAACTGTGTCACCAAGATAGCCGACATTCTTCCCGGGCCCAAGGACAGAGTTCCATCAACCCTTTCCGAAGGCGTGTACCAAGGGCCGTGCTACTGTGGGAAGTCATACATAGGCGAAACCTGCAGAGCCTTGGTCACTGAAGGAACACCAGAGAGCGACAAAAAATAGACAATTCAAAGCATCTGCCATCTCAGAGCACGCATGGAGTGAACCGGGACACACCGTACAATTCGAAGATGCAAAAATAATAGCCAAGGAAAACAGGTACTTCCCGAGAATAATAAGAGAGGCTATAGAAATCATAAAAACACCTAATAATTTTAACAGAGAAGATAGATACCCATTGCAGAGCGCTTGGAAGAGAGTAGTAAGTTTCCCGCGCAAACGCGACGCTGCTCCATGATTGGCCGGAGCATTGATCGCTTTTTGGCGCCTGCCTTGGCCTATATAAGGACGGACCAAAACCTTCTCGCCATCCTTCACCTGAGGACGCCAGCAGGATAGCTGGCGAAACTGTTGTGCTGAATGACAACAGACGCGGATGCAACCCGAGAAATGTTGAAATCATTTGGCCAACGCCACGGAAACCTGCGAACTAACAACAAAAATTATTATATTATACTTATCAGGAAGCACGCTAACAATACTGAGTGCGCTAGGGCCACTTTTCGAAATAAGAGAAAACTAGCGAAGTGCAGTGCTCTACTTGAGCACACTTAGTCCATGATTGGTCACACGGCGAAAGCAAATTTCAGACGACAGTGGCACTTCTTCTGAGGCGACGCCTAAGGCCAAGTCCGATCCGTCCAAGTGTAAACCGAGCGCCGAAAATCCAATCGCGTGGCGTGTGCCTGTCTTGGGATGTGTGTCCCTTGCTGTCCAATCGATCCTCTCTCTTCAATCATCCGGGAAGCCCAGCTACAGCGGAGAGGGAAAATGCAAGTCCACAATGCACCCCTCGGTTGTTGCGCTAGTCTTTTGTGTCGAAGGGACGTCCGAAGCGACCCGCCCTCATTCCCCCAAGGCCATCTCCCAACCTCATCCATCCATCACTTCCCTCAACCGGTGCCGCCACTGTCCTGCAGCGGGGAGTGGTGGACAGCGTCCCCCCCCCTCGCCGCCACCCTCTTCTCCATATGACAGCTCGGTGGTGCGGGCGAAGACGTCGGGTGCGGCGCGTGCGGCAGTTGTACCGGAGTTGTTACACTACACTTGAAGTGGCCTAAAGTACTAAACCAAAAGCCGAAAGAATATTGCCGGCCCCGGTGGCGGATAGGCGGAGTCCTCGCCTGCTAATACAGAGGTCGCGGTCTCGAGTCCCAACTGGCCAGGTTTTTCTTAACCCAGGGCATGGGTGTTTCTGTTAATTTCTGATGGTTCAGCCCCTAAGAAACCTGATGGCAATCAAAGAGTGGTTTATCGGAATCCTAGGGGCAAACGAACCACGAGAATCTTCTGGAGAGCAACAATTAATAAATAAATAAAATGTCTAAGCCGTAACTTCGTGGCAATTGCTGAGCACACTGAAATAAAATCAAAACTTTGTGATTCCACACTTCTTTGAACACACGCGACCAAGGTTTCAACGCAAAACGTCATCACCAGGTCCCTGCGTCGAAACTGCTTGGTCACGTGTGTAACGGGGTGTGTAACGCTAATAAAGGTTGTTTCGAATTACGAAGTTTAGGCTTTATTTCACTATTGGAATAATATGTATTTATAATTAAAGCATATCATATAATATCATAATTATTACAAAAAGGGAGGAATCAGGCGAGATGTTGTGGAATATCAGGTTTATGATGATGCAGTGCATCGAAACCCGGGTCGATTAAAACTTTATCTGTGGAAAATTGTCTTAGTTCTTATTATGTTCATAATTATTGTCTAATTTATGGTTAAAACCCTCTTAAATTTTATTTATTTATTTTAAAGCGTAGTGAAATATCACATGCTGTGATAATTTTGCATTGAATTTTCATTCACTATATGTAGAAGTTGAGGTGACGCAAATAAGAAGGTGACCTTAATTTTACTCTCTGGGACTCATATTGTGTATAGTTTAGTGAAACGTAACGACCTAATTGTGGTGCGATTCTCATAACATTCCATATTCTGCTCCATCTGTTGCAGCATAACACATTTTCATGCATGCAATTTCCTATCTGACCCATATATGCGGTAACATATTTGCTTATATATATATTTGATGCAAAATATCCTCTCATTGAGAAAATTACCCCTATCTTACGGAAGTACGATTCTTCTTAAAGTGCATCAGGTCCTTTCTGTGGAGTTTATAATTAGGAAGAGTTTTTTTTAGGATACGAAACATGGGTCCACTCTGATAAAAGATTTAATGCTTTCCCAACGAAATATCCCGGTGAACTCCTCTCTGGTTTTCCACCGAGTGAGACCCTTTGGTCGAGATTTTGACAGGAGAGTTTTCTGTCGCCATCAGGGATCTCCATATTTGCCCTGATGACGACATCAGGAATCTCCATCCCTGATGACGACAGGAAAAGTGAACGTGCTGATGATGGTCCTGATGAAGAGAGTAAATTCAGCGCCGATAATGCTCACCATGTCACTGCCATCGGCACTCATCAATCCGAAGTTTGCTTTGTTGCAACCCTTTCTACTCCTTTCAAAGAGTGCCATTACTAGTTATCACTGCCACGCGTTGACCTCCGACATTATTTTCCCAACCCTTGGTCTCCCTGGACAATTCCTCTTATTCAATTTCTTCTTCCATTACTGTTTTCAAGAGGCCGTTGTGTTCCGCATGTTTCTCGCTTCTTCTTCTCATAGTTTTCATGAGACATATTTTCTCTCTTATTCTGAGGACTTATTCATACGTGATCCCCTAGCTGTATTTGATCTTCATAAATGTTCATCCTTTGTTATCAGGAGTCATGAATCCGAAAATTGATGCCCTGCACCACTCAAATTCTCTTTCCATATTAATCTAATAAGTTTTAATTTTTACCATTCTCAAAATTGTCTCGATACATACCATCCTTGATCTTTCTCGTTATTTCTCCCCTTTCATTTCTCTTTACATTAATGTTTCCAAGTTGATCTAGTCAGTGCTCTGAGATAAAACTGTGAGAATACACGTTTGACAGAACCTCACTCTAATGTTGTTCTTATTAACTTGTTAATCGAAATGTGACCGACCTCACAAAGTTTCAATTCCCAGAACAGACTTAACAAAATTATATTATAACTGTAGGTATAAAAAATTTCTAATATTCTTTGAGACCCTGTTTGCATTTCTTTCTTCGGATCTCGTTTCAAATGTTCACTTTTCGAGACTGCTTCGTCTCGAGCAGTTCAAAATTGTACCTCAGGCGTGGAACTTTAAACACTACTCGCACTCCGCAATCTTTTTATTCTTGACGGCCGTGGTATCGTTGCAGATGAACATCATCAGCAACATCATCTTTGGAGAGATAACATGACCGTCAGCTGTAAAATAGTTAGCGAAAATTGAAATTGTTTTTGTTAATATTTCTTTCTTACCAAGTGAGACATCCACAATGTTACCCATGAATCTGTCAACTATTTCATATCGAATGTAAAAATTCTGGATGAACATGGAAATTATGAGCGTGACGTTGGTGCGCCTTTCCGTTTCGCCACACAGGTGATACGGAAAGCGAATTCAGTCAAGTCGAAACATTTGTTTGCCGGAGCCTAAACTGTCCGGAAAAATCATGCCGGAGGATCCGCCAGCCCTCCGAGCGGTGGATCGTTTGTATGTATGTATGTACCAGGACGATGAATGCGAGAGCATTGCCTTCTGTGAGTTGCCCAGGTCACAGGATGGGTCGGGATCTGCCCCGGAAGATTTATGACACCGCTCTGCCCTATGTGGGCAAATGCGGCAAGTGTCGGTCGAATTTGGTTCGGAAATGCCTCCGGTTGAAATTTATGGCAAAGGGGAATTATTTAGGAGGGAGCTTAAGGAGTGTCGAGGCAGAGAGGACCTCCAAGGGAACACCAATTAGTCTGCTGTCGACCGTTCCCTTAATTCAGTGACTGCGTCTGGGCAAACCCTCCGTGGCACAAGGGCAATCCACAGGACTCGCTTTTTTTTCTTGCCTGCTCTCACATTCTACTATCTTTTTGTCACTTTCGCTTCTATTGAAAGCAAGTCTCACATTCACTCGCGCTCCAGGTATTGTGGACGGAGGATTTCTCTGGCGGCCAACGAGGTGCATAGATTTAATGCTTTCTTGCCGAATATCTACTAATGAAATCGGTATTACTTGTATCCATCCATAACTGGTTGAAATTCGGATAAACTTGCACGATTTTAAATGTGAAAATTTAGTTTATTCTAAAGCTCTGATTTTTTTACAATCGACGGGTGATAAATTTTCCTGAAAGGTCACGTATTTTAAATTTATGTTTTTAGTAGTAGATGTTATGCTGAGGAGGAGGAGTAGATCATTCAATCACGTCATCTCTAACCAGTGGCGGATTCAAGGGGGGAGGGGGAATTCCAAATCCAAGAGAAAATGTTTTTACTGAGGCTAAGTTCCGAGGGGTAGTGGGGCTCAGCAAAGTCTCTTTCGCTGAGTGTATGAGGAGCTTCACGGATGGTACACCAGGTCGCAGAGTTCATTGCAGCCGACGTTTCATCACTAATCGAGCAGCGTTCTCAGGGCATAGGAGAGTCACCTCTGCTCTGAGGGCGACGCTCGATTAGAGTATTGACACGTCTGCTTCAATGAACACCAAGCGACCAGGGGGTCTATGCTCGAAATTTTAGCCGTATGCGACATCGCAGTCGTGTGCGAGTCACGTGGTACGGAGCCGAGCGCTCCGGCCATTTGGTATGCTCGAGCTCCGTGGAACCGAGTGCGACGGTCCCGTGTGCGACTCCAGTCGAACGCGGGCGGTCGAGTGGTGGAGACCCCTCGAGTTACCCTTCGTGTTTAAGCCGAGTGGTTCGTGCTCATCATAATCGCGGACTAGTTGCTGCATGTCCTTGCAATCAGCGAGCTAGAAGAGGCGGGAAATGAGATGCTTAGAATTCCACGAATTCTCCGGTTTAGGAAAAATCCATTTCAATTAGAAGACAAGAAGTTCGCGCGAAAATACCGGCTGAACAAACAACTTACAGCGGACTTAATCGACAGCTTACGGGGTTTTGTGCGGGAATCGCAAGGATCTTCGGCATTGACGTTGGAAACTACATCTACATCTACAAAATACCCTGCAAGCCACCTCAGGGGTGTGTGGCAGGGGGTGAGTAATCACCAACATGCATTACACTATACCCTAAAGTTAGTGTAACTAAGGTAAGTGCTCGTAATTATTGTAGAAGACTGTCTACATACCCTTAGCTATAACTTTGATATGATAATTTTATTCTCCTGCGAGGAATTTAATTGATTTACACACTATTTCTGAGTTTTGGTCAACATAATGCCAATGTCTTTTAACGCCACAGGTTTTTACGACCCTTCGTTTTTATGTTGGAGGACCTTACCAGTTATTCGTTGGGCAGGATGAATACACTGCTATGGATCAATCTACGGTTAGCAGATGCAATACCGAAGTGACTCATGCCATTAACGCGCATTTAATGGATCGGTGGGTCACTTTCAACCTGAGTCTACGGTCTATGGCATCGCTACGGCAGAGGTAAGTGATTACATTTTAATAGGGAAATAGTCGATTTAAATTCAATTACCGTAAAGAACAGAGTGAATGTCATTCAGCGAAGCGAAGGTCTATAAATTAATGCCTTTAAGGAGGCATCTTCACGAAATTCACGACAATGTTTAGCAAAATCCCTCAATCAGCCATAATCCCTCAGTTCTAAAAGAAATTTTTCTATTTTAAAATTCAGAAATGATTAGATTTTGTAGTTTTCAGATTATTCTCCTTCTGATTCCCAATTTTTCCAAATATGTTTACATAATTTTGCTGTAATAACGTCTTCAGTTTTCAATCTTGTAAATTTAATGTAACCTATTTTTCCTAGGTTTTTTGAGAAGCATGGATTCACTGGCACTATCGGAGCCATTGACTGTACAGATGTGGCCATTATTGCTCCACTTGTGGACCATCCAGTGTACAGAGAACGGGATTACTTCATTCATAAGCGTTATCATTTTATAAATGTGCAACTGGTGAGATATTTTTTCATATTTGTTTACATGCCCAACTATTCTAGGAGTGATTTTAACATATATTTATCTTTTTTGTAGATCTGTGATGCTGACATGAAAATACTCTATGTAAACGATCGCCACCCCGGTGCCACCCATGATGCATATATATGCTAATTCAGTCATTCGCCAGTCATTACAGGAAACATATGGAAATAACCACACCACTAAATGGTTAATAGGTAAGGC
The DNA here is from genome assembly GCA_963573305.1 of Pyrrhosoma nymphula. Lineage (NCBI taxonomy): Eukaryota > Metazoa > Arthropoda > Insecta > Odonata > Coenagrionidae > Pyrrhosoma > Pyrrhosoma nymphula. The sequence goes on from OY754337.1 coordinate 8,313,522, forward strand.
ATTCCTATGAAAAACTGTCCACTATTTTCGTATACTGTGAAATATTTTTGGTTAATCATTTATAAATAAGCGGCGTTCTTAATATTAAAACTTTTATTGAAATAAAAAATTATATTTTAGCTATATTTTCTGTGAAAATTGTATGTAGGGCATTTGATAAAAAGGTTACTTTGTTACAAGGTAACAAAATACTTTGATAACAAGGCTATGGTTACTTGAGCAAAATATCATTACACTTTATGCTGCACCATTTTGAGGATTTTTCAATATATTTTTCCAATAATTTATTTATAAGACCATTAATAATATTGATGATTGAATTTAGGCTCAGGTTTTGCACTACGAGTAGTTAATTAAAATTTGAACGGTTTGCAGGAGACAGCGGCTATCCTCTAGAGCCTTGGATACTTACTCCCGTTGCTGGAAACAGCACAAAACTCGCCAGAGGAGAGATATAACACCAGTCTCTGCAGTGCAAGAAGCATAATAGAACAATGTATTGGTTTGATAAAAATCAAGATTTAGGTGCCTAAGCAAGCATTTCAATTCTGTATTTCAATATGCTTAAATTTATGTCAGCTAAATGTAACAAATGTCTTCAACGACATCAAAAAGTGCAAATAATTTATAGGCGTGGAAAAATAATGTCAAAAATAAAACTGGAGAAGAGCTAAAATATTCCAAAGCGAAAAATGCATGCGCCACACATCATTCATTCCCGGAGTAAACATACCTTCCTCCACCCTTTCCAAGATTTCTTTGCCCCGGGACAAGCATTGAGGCGCAAGGTAACCTTCTCTCATAATTTTGCGGAATCTTTAGCCGTGAATTTCGGCGTAAATTTTCCCTTAGCGACGTTTTCATTTTCCGAAAAAAAACAATACCCTTTTAAGCATTATTTTTCTACCAATATATTAATGCGCAAATGTGGTGAAGCCGATGGTAACTGCTTACCTTCAATAAATTCAAGAAGAATATTCTTCTGATCTTCGGACAGTCTCGTCATTGCATAGGCTGTCGGTCATTAGGGGTCGAGAATAGAGTATCTAAATCCACTCGGTGACTTTTATACCGGCCTTCCTTGAAACACTACACGCACTCATTCTCATGAGAAGTTACATAGTATTTATGAGACATTGTTGACGAGTAAGTAAATTCCAGACACTCGGCCACCAAGAGATGTACATACGTATGTGGATAACCAGTGCTTTAGTTCGTAACATTAATAGTGCTTCGAAGCGAATGACGTGTTGGTACCAATGGTACTGTTTTTCGGAATGAAACATTCCTACTAATCCTACCAGCGAGGTCATGTGTCACTTTGTAGAACTGACCATAGAGACGCTGTTTGAAATTAGCGGTAGTTTCCGTCTCGAGCGCACGTTTCTGCGACGTTGCCACTCACTCTTCGTCTCACTCGAACGACCTATGTCGCACGCGGCCGACTTTGTTTCAAACATACCATTCTCCGCTCGACTCGGGTTACCATTCGACATCATCACTCGGTTCGTTTCCGAGCGCTCGGACTAGTCGAGCGGTTTCGAGCATAGACCCCCAGGTGTACCACCCGAGAAGTTCCTTGTTTTCTACATCCGCCGGGAAACTAAGACTATGCATACGTTGCCGATTGCTAATTTTCCATCCGATGGTAGTTTGATGTTGTTTATTGCTATGAAAAGGTGCTGAACCAAGCTTTAATACATCTATTGATATATTGTCAGGCCCCATTATTTGGGTTCCTCCCAAAATTTATATCCCGAACCGCCTCTGTCTCTTACGTAAATTACTTTTTCAGAGTCTTGAATATGATCTACTAATAATACATTTATGGTGGCATAGGCACCGTTGTCCGTTGTCACCGCGTAACAAATTTTGCCATTACCTATCAAAAATACATCGTCCAGATTTAAAAAAATCACAAATTGTATTGTTGACACTTTACTTTTAACTTCAATGATCCTTACATGAGCAATGACCTTTTTTATTACAACATTTGCAAATATTCATCGTATGCTTCGTGCTCACCCACATACCGCCCGAGCAACAGGACATTTTTGTTTTAATGTCTTTATTCCTCGGACATACAAAACATCTTCCATTTTTTTTCTTTTTCGTAGCACTTTCACACGTTAATGAATCACTGAAATAATGTCTTTTTTTCAGTTCCTTTGGGATAATTTTAATTTTCAATCTTCTTCTTATAAATGACTTTGTCAATTCCCTCGCAATTTCTCTTAGGAATGTTGATGCATACATCTTGCTTCTTGGATTTACGTTATTGTATATAGCAAAAAAGCTAATGCCTGCCACGTTTATCAAGTGGAGAAAAATACCACTGAATATCCAATCACCATTAGTAACGTTATAAAAATATATTATCTCTGGTTTCTTCTTAAAACCTGTGGACCCCTCTATGTGGACTGCTATGCATCGTTGGCAAAAAATTACATTTTTACCTTTTTTTGGGAATATATGATAAGAGTCATGCTCTTTCTAAGTCCAAAGAGACTTCTATTCTCCTCCCTCTGTTTTGTGCAAATCATCTGAGGTGGCAATAACTATTTTTTCTCTGAGTTCCCACCAGTGTCAGTTACTTTGTAACAAATCCTCTGCAAGGGGAACACTTGCAACCAATTTTCAGGCGTGATGTTTCTCCACGTCCATAAAATTGGTTCCACTAAGCGCTTCACCACCTCTTTAGGAGTTTTGTCTACTTTGTAGGGTCTTTCGGGTTGACTCCCTGCATATACCTCCAAATTGAAACTATAGAATACATTATCGTCAATCAATGCAAATATTTTGAAGCCATATCTTGCAGGCTAATTTGGGACGTATTTCCTGAATAAACATCTTCCTCTAAAGCTGACTAATTGCTTGTCTACCGTGGTGTACTCCGATGTGGCATAGTTACCCTGAAAATTTCTCACCAGCATTCCAAAATATTGACAAATCGAAGCTAATTTGTCTATAATTTTTCTTTCTACCCTACTTTTTATATCATAAAATCTGAGACACTGAAAAAGAAAACCGAATCTTTGATAATTCTTGGACGCGTAAAATATACCAGCACCCAAGCAATCTCGATCCCATATATCCTTTATATGTTGTCACCCAGATCTATTTGTTCCCTCGAAGAGCAAGAAGCCCTATGAAACATTCAATTTCTCCCTCGTCAGTTGGTCTGGCATCTCTCGCACGCAAATAATTTACATCTACGTTTTGAATTTGAATATTTGTGCATACAGTAATTGTATCACTTGCCTATCAAAAGATATGGCTCTTGATATTTTCTTTTGTACCTTTGAAACCAGGCTTTTTGGAAATTGTATTCCATTTTGGTGTTCTGACATTGAAGTGCAGTTCCTTTTTGCTCCATGTAGCTGTGTTTTATTTCCCCAATAAAAGATTGTCATTTTCAATGGACAGTAAATTTCGGAAATGTCAACATCCTCCTATGTTTTGGGGTCGTGTTCAGAAGATCCAACGCAATCATAAGAATGAATATCGTCCGGGTCAGTTAATTCTTCATCGGATGATTTATTCAAAAGTCTCATTATTCTTTCTCATTCCTTCTCTAGATTTTTCGACATGTACAGATAGTAAGAAAAAGCATAATTTTGATTTTGTAATAAATTTCACGAGCTAAAGAATATACAAAAGCTCTATTACAATATACAAACACATTGTTTCATTGCACCGACACAAGAATGAATTCAAAGCAATAAGCACAAAAAATATTCCTTCTAACATGAAGTTATACCATGCAAAGTAGTAACCCATAAAAACCTTGTTTCTGAATAATATTTTAGTAGTAGGTAAATCTATAAAAATTAAGCTTTCAATATTAGATAATTACCTTTTATTGGGTGACCTACTACACTCGCTATGAAGTTATGAATGGTAATATGGAGATAAATAAAATAATATCTTCGAAAAAGTTGTAAGTAGTCAAACCGAGCAGAAAATCTGAAACTTAGATAAGAGATTATAACAAATAAACCATGGATATATTTACTATCAATATTGTTCAATGGTAGGACAATATAAGAGGGATACAGGGTTAAATATTTGTCTAAAATCAGCGAAAGGATACATACATAGTTTCACATTACAATCTAATAATAATAATAACTAGTTTCTATTAACGGTGCAAATGTGTACATAGTGTTCCATTCAATACTCAAGTCTAAAAGTACAAATAGAAGAAACCATTATATTTGTGCTGAAATTCATATGCCATGGCCTCACTTATTTTTAGTAAAAGGAAATTTTGAAGAAAAAGAATCATTATATATTACAAAGTGAATGCTAGTTTACTTAAGCAAATAAACTGTTTGCAGAACACAATACTAAGTTAAAACTACCTTTCTCATAAATATGTGAATATTTAGTGTAAGATGCTGACTGCTATTGAAGTATATTATAATTATAGCTCACATTTGAGAACTGTGGCAATGTGGTCAATTACCACTTTTTTCGTGCTAGGTATTTACACTTTTATATAGCATGCGCGTACATTAACAAAATTTTGCTATTGCAGCTGTAAGCAAATTCACAATAGTTGTATGTTGTTTTAAATGTTAAATGTGCGTTTGTAAAATAAGTTTGTCTTCCATTTGCAAATTGTAACTTTTTTTTAATGGCAAATAATGAACATAAGGAAGCATTGCGTGTGTTTTAAACAGCAAATTAATCTATTATAAGTACACACATGGATTATGCAAACAACTAATTCATCATTGTATCAACCTAAAAAGATACATTTTAATAATTGCATACCTTTTAAATTCTTTCCCTTGCGCTTGTAAATTTTTGGAGCGTCCACATCTGCTACAAAATTATTTTGAGGTGCTGACGGCAACGGATTGGGAATAGAAGATGTTGGTGTAGAAGTAGAAGGTGTGGGTTCAGGGGTGGTCGGTTTTAATTCATGGTATGAAGGTAAAGAATTTTGGGTGAGTGGGGATGAATCAGGGGTGAAGGTATGAGCTGACTTAGAAAGTATTTCATCGGGAAGTAGCACTGGATCCAAAATATTTGAGATTGGAACATCATCACTCTGCAATGGAAAGGGAAATAAATTATTTTATATAGGGTTATTTTGATTGAATGTCAAATAATTATCCACATTTTAGTTAGATTGGTAATTCACGAATGGTATAATGAAATCTTAGGAAAAGGGAGATGAAGTACAATAGATATAACGAGAGCAGTTAATCTGTTTCACAGGTATTTAATCTCATTTTAGTTTTGAATTAATTTACATTCGCCAATTTTGCAAGTTATGGATTTTGGGTGTTACAAAAATGAGGATCATAAAAATAATTGTTACTCCGACAAGTGAATTGGTATATAAATAAGATTATTTATATGCATAGCGGTATAAAAACAAACATTACCTCAAACTGTAGTTGCACAGAAGATCCCCGAGTTTGAGGATGGCCCATCGCCGCATTTTCACCTATAATTTTAAAAACTCGTTCCTGGAAACGTGACAATTCCTCCGCAACTGGTGGCCCTCCTCCAGTTCTCTGCATGTCTGTATGCAATGCTCCAATTTTGCTTTTAATTCCCGATTTGATATCTTGCCATGACTGTGAATTTAATCAAATATTAACTTAGACAATTCACCTTCAACTACTACGTAAACTTTACCAATGGTTATGAATTTATGGGATATAAGCTTCGCACTGACTTGTCATTGTTACAGCGTTTTTAATCAGGAATAGGGGCTAAATCACAGCAGGATGCGATTAGGAAAGGTCGAATTTGAGTGACGTATAGAATTCAAGACATAATTTATTAATTTAACTTTATCTTCTTGAATTTTTCTACAAAGAAATTTAATATTTTTTTAATAATATCACAGAAGAACTTCCAAAAATAAGGGAGCGGGAAAACTCGTATTCGTCCTTAGACCCTCCAAATCACTGCTGCTGTGGGATCATATAGATTCATAAATATGCTTTAAAGAAGAAATGAGTTTCGGCTTCAATATTATGGCTGTATTTCAATATGCTTAAATTTATGTCAGCTAAAGGTAACAAATACCTTCGACAACATCAAAAATTGCAAATAATTTAGAGGCGTGGAGAAATAATGTCAAAAATAAAATAAACTGGAGAAAAGCTAAAATATTCCAAAGCGAAAAATGCATGCGTCACACATCATTCATGCCCGGAGTAAACATACCTTCCTCCACCCTTTCCAAGATTTTTTTGCCCCGGAACAACCATTGAGACGCAAAGTAACCTTCTCCCATAATTTTGCGGAATCTTTAGCCGTGAATTTCGGCGTAAATTTTCCCTTAGCAACGTTTTCATTTTCTGAAAAAAAACAATACCCTTTTAAGCACGGTTTTTCTACCAATATATTAATGTGCAAATGTATTGAAGCCGATGATAATTGCTTACCTTCAATAAATTCAAGTAGAATATTCTTCTGATCTTCGGACAGTCTCGTCATTGTATAGGCCCTTGGTCTTCAGTGGTCGAGACTAGAGTAACTACATCCACTCGGTGACTTTTATACCGGCCTTTTATCCTTGAAACACTACACGCACTCATTCTCATGATTAGTTACATAGCATTTATGAGACAATGTTGACGAATAAGAAAATTCCAGACACTCAGCCGTCAAGAAATGTGCATACAAAGTAATAGTGCTTCGAATCGAATGACGTGATGGTACCAATGATACTGTCTTTCGGAATGAAACATTCCTACTAATCCTACCAGCGAGGTCATGTGTCACTTTGTAGAACTGACCGTAGAGACGCTGTTTGAAATTAGCGGCAGTCTCCGTCTCGAGCGCACGTTTCTGCGACGTTGCCACTCACTCTTCGTCTCACTCGAACGACCTATGTCGCACGCGGCCGACTTCGTTTCAAACATACCGTTCTCCGCTCGACTCGGGTTACCATTCGACATCATCACTCGGTTCGTTTACGAGCGCTCGGACAAGTCGAGCGGTTTCGAGCATAGACCCCCAGGGGGTCTATGCTCGAAATTTTAGCCGTATGCGACATCGCAGTCGTGTGCGAGTCACGTGGTACGGAGCCGAGCGCTCCGGCCATTTGGTATGCTCGAGCTCCGTGGAACCGAGTGCGACGGTCCCGTGTGCGACTCCAGCCGAACGCGGGCGGTCGAGTGGTGGAGACCCCTCGAGTTACCCTTCGTGTTTAAGCCGAGTGGTTCGTGCTCATCATAATCGCGGACTAGTTGCTGCATGTCCTTGCAATCAGCGAGCTAGAAGAGGCGGGAAATGAGATGCTTAGAATTCCACGAATTCTCCGGTTTAGGAAAAATCGATTTCAATTAGAAGACAAGAAGTTCGCGCGAAAATACCGGCTAAACAAACAACTTACAGCGGACTTAATCGACAGCTTACGGGGTTTTGTGCGGGAATCGCAAGGATCTTCGGCATTGACGTTGGAAACTACATCTACATCTACAAAATACCCTGCAAGCCACCTCAGGGGTGTGTGGCAGGGGGTGAGTAATCACCAACATGCATTACACTATACCCTAAAGTTAGTGTAACTAAGGTAAGTGCTCGTAATTTCTTGTAGAAGACTGTCTACATACCCTTAGCTATAACTTTGATGTGATAATTTTATTCTCCTGCGAGGAATTTAATTGATTTACACACTATTTCTGAGTTTTGGTCAACATAATGCCAATGTCTTTTAACGCCACAGGTTTTTACGACCCTTCGTTTTTATGTTGGAGGACCTTACCAGTTATTCGTTGGGCAGGATGAATACACTGCTATGGATCAATCTACGGTTAGCAGATGCAATACTGAAGTGACTCATGCCATTAACGCGCATTTAATGGATCGGTGGGTCACTTTCAACCTGAGTCTACGGTCTATGGCATCGCTACGGCAGAGGTAAGTGATTACATTTTAATAGGGAAATAGTCGATTTAAATTCAATTACCGTAAAGAACAGAGTGAATGTCATTCAGCGAAGCGAAGGTCTATAAATTAATGCCTTTAAGGAGGCATCTTCACGAAATTCACGACAATATTTAGCAAAATCCCTCAATCAGCCATAATCCCTCAGTTCTAAAAGAAATTTTTCTATTTTAAAATTCAGAAATGATTAGATTTTGTAGTTTTCAGATTATTCTCCTTCTGATTCCCAAGTTTTCCAAATATGTTTACATAATTTTGCTGTAATAACGTCTTCAGTTTTCAATCTTGTAAATTTAATGTAACCTATTTTGCCTAGGTTTTTTGAGAAGCATGGCTTCACTGGCACTATCGGAGCCATTGACTGTACAGATGTGGCCATTATTGCTCCACTTGTGGACCATCCAGTGTACAGAGAACGGGATTACTCCATTCATAAGCGTTATCATTTTATAAATGTGCAACTGGTGAGATATTTTTTCATATTTGTTTACATGCCCAACTATTCTAGGAGTGATTTTAACATATATTTATCTTTTTTGTAGATCTGTGATGCTGACATGAAAATACTCTATGTAAACGATCGCCACCCCGGTGCCACCCATGATGCATATATATATGCTAATTCAGTCATTCGCCAGTCATTACAGGAAACATATGGAAATAACCACACCACTAAATGGTTAATAGGTAAGGCATTCCTATGAAAAACTGTCCACTATTTTCGTATACTGTGAAATATTTTCGGTTAATCATTTATAAATAAGCGGCGTTCTTAATATTAAAACTTTTATTGAAATAAAAAATTATATTTTAGCTATATTTTCTGTGAAAATTGTATGCAGAGCATTTGATAAAAAGGTTACTTTGTTACAAGGTAACAAAATACTTTGATAACAAGGCTATGGTTACTTGAGCAAAATATCATTACACTTTATGCTGCACCATTTTGAGGATTTTTCAATATATTTTTCTAATAATTTATTTATAAGACCATTAATAATATTGATGATTGAATTTAGGCTCAGGTTTTGCACTACGAGTAGTTAATTAAAATTTGAACGGTTTGCAGGAGACAGCGGCTATCCTCTAGAGCCTTGGATACTTACTCCCGTTGCTGGAAACAGCACAAAACTCGCCAGAGGAGAGATATAACACCAGTCTCTGCAGTGCAAGAAGCATAATAGAACAATGTATTGGTTTGATAAAAATCAAGATTTAGGTGCCTAAGCAAGCATTTCAATTCTGTATTTCAATATGCTTAAATTTATGTCAGCTAAAAGTAACAAATGTCTTCAACGACATCAAAAAGTGCAAATAATTTATAGGCGTGGAAAAATAATGTCAAAAATAAAACTGGAGAAGAGCTAAAATATTCCAAAGCGAAAAATGCATGCGCCACACATCATTCATTCCCGGAGTAAACATACCTTCCTCCACCCTTTCCAAGATTTCTTTGCCCCGGGACAAGCATTGAGGCGCAAGGTAACCTTCTCTCATAATTTTGCGGAATCTTTAGCCGTGAATTTCGGCGTAAATTTTCCCTTAGCGACGTTTTCATTTTCCGAAAAAAAAAACAATACCCTTTTAAGCATGATTTTTCTACCAATATATTAATGCGCAAATGTGGTGAAGCCGATGGTAACTGCTTACCTTCAATAAATTCAAGAAGAATATTCTTCTGATCTTCGGACAGTCTCGTCATTGCATAGGCTGTCGGTCATTAGGGGTCGAGAATAGAGTATCTAAATCCACTCGGTGACTTTTATACCGGCCTTCCTTGAAACACTACACGCACTCATTCTCATGAGAAGTTACATAGTATTTATGAGACATTGTTGACGAGTAAGTAAATTCCAGATACTCGGCCACCAAGAGATGTACATACGTATGTGGATAACCAGTGCTTTAGTTCGTAACATTAATAGTGCTTCGAAGCGAATGACGTGTTGGTACCAATGGTACTGTTTTTCGGAATGAAACATTCCTACTAATCCTACCAGCGAGGTCATGTGTCACTTTGTAGAACTGACCATAGAGACGCTGTTTGAAATTAGCGGTAGTTTCCGTCTCGAGCGCACGTTTCTGCGACGTTGCCACTCACCCTTCGTCTCACTCGAACGACCTATGTCGCACGCGGCCGACTTTATTTCAAACATACCATTCTCCGCTCGACTCGGGTTACCATTCGACATCATCACTCGGTTCGTTTCCGAGCGCTCGGACTAGTCGAGCGGTTTCGAGCATAGACCCCCAGGACACCCCGCATGAGTAACGCCGGGAGTGAGAATATGGCGAATGGTTTGAGAGGCGGTCTCCATCAGATAAAAGTAAAATACGAAAATGAATGTTATATTGTAACAAGCATTTCACAGTTACAAAGTTGCAACAAAAAACAATGAGGTTTGGAGTAAACATTGGCCGTAGGAAATTTGGTGGAACGAACATTGTCCCCTTTTGAGGCTACTACGCTGGTTGTTTACAATAAATGCCTGAAAATGCTGGAGTCAAAAAAAAGAAAACATATCACATTCCAGCTAATGAAGAAGAGAGGTCAGTGAAATAGACTAAAAAAATGATACAATGACAAATAGGGTAGCGTATTCAGGGCACCCCGCGCGAGTAACGCCGCCGGGTTAAAGATATCGGTGGTAAGATACCTATATTTTATTTTTATTCAATTTCCCAAGGCTTTTCGATTCTTATAAACGGTTTTAATTACACGATTATTTATTGCTTTCTCGTTCAACCTGACGTTTTTCCGCTGTCATCGGAGCAATCACCATTCGAGCCCATACTAAAATCTCCATTTTCAAGACTGAATTACAGTAAAACTAGCCTGGAAACCCTATTTTCTTCATCTCTGTTTATTAAACCCAGTTCAAAGATGTTATATTTAAGTTTTCAGAGTTCCTGGAAGAAGTCATTCCGAGACGAGTTTCGAACCCTTTAGGGTTCTACCTAGTGGCTCTATCAAGTTGATAACTCGTTCGTTGATATTTCGATATCTGGCTTGGGCCTATTTTTTAGTGGAATTAATTCGTTTCCCGGTCGAAATTTTATTCCGTATAAGTAGTGATGCCTACTGTTCAAACCATAGTTTTTTGTGTTAGAATTTGTTACAAGCAAGTTTCTAAGTATTGTCTGTCACGGCCCATGTACCGGTCGGTCTACTGGTGCCGCTTGAGAACCGCAATCGACTATGCGTTGCGATGTGATCTATCGCTTTGTGGCATATCACCCCATATATCCGTCGTCAGACCGATAAATCGGGCCGCCAAATATTGGTCGGTTTGGCCCAAGCTATTCTAGGAAGGGATTTATTTTATAAATTTGTTGTCGCTGAATGGGCCATTGAGCACAACAGCAAGAAAACCCTCGGACTGAAAGAATAAGAGAGGAGTGCTTCCCACTTCTCATCAGTCGTAATGACGCCGATGCCTATCGTCCGATATCCGGTACCCGATATGCCGAGGCCAAACCCGTACGAACTCAATATCCACTGTTTAGAACCTTGTTCATAAGCTTATCCTATTTGGCCCTACCTCTTTTGACTGTCATAACTCTTTGTTAGTTATTTTCCTAAATTGTTCCCCTAGTCTGTAAAATATACATTTATTATATTTATGCCAATATTCCAGAATGAATTTCGCGTCATTGTGAAATCACCGAGTGAAACATAAAATGGTTGCATGGTCATTAGAAAAAATATTTTTTTCAGGGACATGCATTGACAGTTGCAGGTGACCATTTAGCAATTTATCCCTATTGTTTTCCTGTGGCAGACATTTTTCCAATTGAATTCGCACCTTAAGCGGTGCACGTGAATTTATTTTTTAATGTTGATGTATACTCTGTCTTGAATATGTCAAGATTTATTTTCGTAGAGGATAGATTTTGAAACCATAATACTCAATGCAGAACGGAAAAATTTGAAAACGTAAACGCCATTTTTAATTTTTTTACATACCAGTAAATCACCAAGCACATACCCCTCGCGCGGGCTCGCGTACTAAAGATTGGAAACCGCTGTCCCAGCCTAAAACAACTACTTACTTCGTAGATCGGGCCCACAAGATGGACCCGGTTTCACAATTACTGGCTAACGCTAACCGCAAGATGATGTAGCTTTTGTGTTTACTTGATGCTTACTGAAAGTTCGGGTTCTCTATTGTACGTCGGACTCTCGGTTAGTGGGCGTAAACGTTATGAGTGGTAGCACGTATCAACTTTGGTTTGCATATGGCAGGGTTGCTTCAGGCCCGGAATACCTGGGAATGTCTAACCCTTCTGCACGAGCCTACCAATCTTGGCGTCGTGTTTCGCGGAGGCCGCTGTCACCATGCTTCATTACACTTCGTAGCGTTGGCTCTACATTAACAACGGTCTTGGACCATGAACTATCGCACATCCCCGCTGCAGAGAATGGCAGGTGGAGAAGGAAGTCTTTAGGTGACGGGGCGCCATTTCGTATCCATGGGTCCCTTCCCTTCATTATAAATAAGGTCCTTATCACCGAAGAAGGAAGTCGTGAAAATTCCCAGCAATGCTCGCTGATGGATAAACCACCCACCAAATCCCACGAGACTACCAGAAGCAAATTTGCGAATTCAGTGCAGTTGCTAGTTTTAGAAATATATACTCCAATTTTCTTCCCATAAATTGTTAACGCTAGCTCACGTAGCACACTAACTGGAAAATGCGCCTTAAAGGTGCCTAAATTAGGCACATGACTTTATGTGCCTTTAAGGCACCCAATATAGGCACCTAAGCATGTGAGCTTTTAAGGGCGCCTTAGAAGTACCTAAAAAAAGCTCACAGGTTATTTTAGATATGTCTACCAGTATAACTCAGGCGACTATGTAGTTGGATTATATTGCCAATTGTTAATCAATTGGAAATATTTTTTCAAGGACTATAAATAATCATATGCACTTTTTTATGTGCTAATTCATTTCTATCTTAAATGAGACACCTTCGTTGTACCTATTATCAGTGCAGAAGTATCTTACCAATATAAAAAGTGTCCTCATATCTACTGAAGGGGAATACACAACCGTTGGTCAATTGAGCTCAAATTTTCTGATTCAGTAGTTCATGATTATTTATTCAATATGCCGAAGCGAGACGATGCATCTCCCGTACATTTTTGATAAAAAGTATTTAAAAATCGTAAAAAAGCATGTCGCGGCATGTAACCTCAGTAGAATACCATAATCAACGTGGCGGCGTTAGCCCAGTGGGTAAGGCAATAATCCTCACTCACAGAAACTTTTTTAGATTTATTTTCAAGGTTTTTACTGTTTAAATTTTCATATATTGTTCCCTAATCATCGTTACTTCAATGAAAAATATTTTTATATTACATGGTGCTTTTTTAAGGCACCTTGAAGGCGCACCTTAGCTCCGTGAAAAAGGCGCCTAAAAGGTGCCTTCTATGTGCCTATTAAAGGTGCTTTATGTGCCTTTTTTAGGTGCCTCCGAGCTGCCTTCAAGGCACATTTTCCAGGAAGTGTGCTACGAGGGAACCGACGCGACGTCGGCTGTATTTTTTCCTCAATTCTAACCCCGAAAATTCGGAGAGATTTTTACGAGCCAGGTGCGTCAATATGGTCCAGCAAATGTGGTGCATGCTTTTATGAAAAGCTTCAATATTTTCCGCTTTAATCCTTAATCATCCCATTTCTGTGACTCCGAGATTACCTTACGACTATCTTTCTATTCATGTCACACCCTAAATTCCTCCGATTTTACTTTTTTAGATGATTATTTCATTTTCGTTCCTACCCGTGCAATTTACTCAGAAACTTATGTGCATATGTTAATCCCACTCTTCAAGTCAAATGTCTGCTCCGGTAAGCCAGTTTGGTAGCGTGCCAGCCTAAAAATCTTAAGGTTGCAGTTTCGACTCTCAACTTGGGCATGGATTTGTATTTGTCTCGGGCTAAAGGTCTGAGCTTTGATGATTCAAAATATACTTCTACGTTGGAGATCATTAAAATTTTGATCCACGAAAGGTCTGAAACGAGGCTTGCTCCATCAGGGTGATTCTTAATTTTTAGTAAAATTATTATAAAAATCCTCTGCATCTTGGTATAGTTGTGAATTCCCTTAAGTTACCCAAATTCTATCTCTTATTTGTAAAACATTTGTGTTCTTTGATCCTCGTTTTAAATATCATGTATAACAAGAGAAAGGTAAACTCATTATTTTTCATATAGTTATTTACCATTTAATGGCGATTGTCCACCTACAAAAAGTACCTAACTAATGAAATCATAAGCCAAATTTCAATCACAAAAGTAAAGTAGGAAGGTAGTAACAGTTAATACCAATTTTATTGGGAGTGGTTTACTTTGAAACGCTATTTCTTTTACAATTTGCAGTTGGCCATTGACAGTAACGGTGTCACCTAGACCTTCCATAGATGCCATGTCAGACCCAGACCATAGAAATACAGTTATGCCTTGGACTTGTGATTCCTTGAACCTCAGGTAAGGTTTTAATAAGTCTCTAAACTCATGCTTGCCTATGCCAAACCGATTTATAATTTTGTAGAAACTAATTTTTAATATTTAGAGACATCTTTCAAATAAACGCCAGGAAATGTTCGTGAAATAATTTTTATGCGATCCATTTTACATGCATCATTTGCTGATTGCTCTGGAGACTAACACATATTAAACTTGAAGGAAAAGGCTCCCAGCAGAATGATATCTGGGATATCACACCCCAGATATGTTCAATGTTTCTTCGTCATTTTAACTATGCTGCTTTAATTGAAATCCAGATCAGTATCTTACATATTTTTATGGGTTTCAAGTTAATCTTATTGTGATATTATCATTCATCAATTGCAGTTTAAAATTTTTCTTAGATATTGAAGTGAGGACAATTGGAAAAAAAAGTTGTGACTTACAAAATTCATGAGAAGGCTTTCAGACTGGAGCATGGGGGTACATGTCTAGTGCGTGGATAGAAGTTTTAACAAAATTGGCCTAGCTGTAGCATTGCAATGAGAAATCATGTTAGTAACCCACCAGTAGGGTGATTACAAAATTGGCAATGTTCGAAATGTTGACCGGCTTAATCGGTTCTTGGTTCCAATCCGGTAAAAAAGAAAGGGGAAAAAATTTGGACTCGATCGGACAACGTTTAGGGGTCGCGCAACGGCTTCAAATTCTGGAAAATAGCGATTTTACTGGTAAAAAATACATATTTGCCTAATTTACAGGGGCATGGCTGTCGCTTGGGTGGGTGTTTCACACGGGAGATGCTTCCACAGTGTTCCAGCACTGATTAAATACCAATTACGACTTCGCCCGATGTGGGCGTGCGGCAGAGGGAGGGATAATAGCGACTTTTCGATTTTCTTTGGCGTAGGTAGGGACGCTGTACATTGGGCGCATGGGCCGGGACTACATTGTTTTCTAGCCGAGATGCATCCTGAAATTTGCGGCCCTACAGTTTAGATGATTTACAGCGAGGGAGTTCGGGGGCGGTGGACTTCGCGTGCGGCTACGCACACTGAGATTGCTACATGTTGGGAGCAAAACTCGTTTCTCTTCGTGCGGCTAAACCCGTAAGTGACTCCAGCATACCGATTTTCTCTCCGGAGTTATGAGCAAGAAGACGAGGCGAGCCCATCAGATTGGCTGATCGGGGGGTCCATCCCGCATATTGTGAGTCCTAAGCTCCCAAATCTAAGCCAGTCTTTACAATATTTCAAACACCTTATTGAAAATGAGAAGAAAACTGTTCGTTAAATTGCCAAGCTGACTATTTGGAAATCTGAGGTGTTCTGGAAAAAAGCAGGAAGTGCGATTGCAGAGGTAAGGAATACTACGGAGATTCTCGTACGCATTGACAACAGCTTTTTATGTCTTAAGAAAGGCAAATAACGTACGGGGAAAACGCTGGGAGAAGCGGCGCTGAATCGTCGGATCTGAAACGTGGCTGGTGGGTCCCACCAGCCACGTTTCAGAACACCCATAATCTTCAAAAGTGACTTAATTAGTCTCCGCTGATCTTATTTATTTATTTATGTTTAAATTCACAATTATCATTGAAAGCAGGCTAGAAGCAATGAGTGGAAATGTACAATCATGCCTTTGTCTTAGAAATATTTCTCCCTCTCTCAGTTGGACTCACCTACCCTTGATTGTGCAAATGGCACAAGCTGGCACTCTGACTGTCAGTCAGAGTGGTCATTCAATGGGGCTGGAATTCAATGCGCGAAGCTGAGCATAATTCCATTCCCGCGCTGTATCTTCACTGCAAGTATGCCCAAGTCTGCCTTTTCAAGCACTGCCCAAGTGCCAAAGTGGTATGGTACTCAGCATCCAGATAAGGGTGATATTTGTGTTCATTTGGTAAGCATACATTTCTTATAAGGCAGTTCAGGCATCACATATCCGACTCCAACTTGAGGATCAAGGTACATGCGGCAATGTCACATTTTTAGCCATATATTATATCATCAGCAATTTGTACTCAGCGACTTGACTACTCTCAATGGTGTTTTTACGCATATTCAAAGATTAACAGCATAAGTTTTATCAATCCATGATCATTTTCTTTTAATATTTCAATAAAGGTGAGAATAAAAGATACGAATTTTCGTATTGATCAGGTAGATCTTAAAGATTGATAGACACACATTATACCATTTATGTTAGGTATCGAAAGACGTTAAACTTCCTCCCGATTAAGGGTGGGGAAAACGTTTTTATTTATTGCTTCAATGACAAGACAAAAGGGTAAAATCATCATTTTCTACTTTAATTTAAAAGGTAAAGTGAAACTATCTTCTCCTGTGTGTGAGAAGAAATTGGGAGTAGTATTTCAGTAATTAAATTATGAATTTCAAATTTCAGGAAATAAATTACAGGGTCACAACACCATACTATATAGTAAAATAAAGGTTAAAAAAATATTGGTCCATTATATGTAATGAAGATTAATTGCAACGAATAAGTAAGCAATAAGATGGCAAAGTTTCTTAGATATCCGGTTAACAATTCAAAAGTAGGGATGCACATGAAGATTCTCAGGCCAGGGAGATTAGGGAGATCCCAGAATGAATTTGGAGGTACATTGCAGGGTAGAAAAGAAAGAATAGGGAAGTTAAGTGAATTAAAACACGAGCAACGATGCTGTAAATGTGTCCGTGAGTTGGCATATATCATAAATGTTCCCGTGATCATGCAAAATAGAACGGTAGATGTTTTCTGTGATCTAAGTAATGTTTATATTAGATCTTTTTCTCTTTATAAGTTGGTGAGTTTGATAGCAAATACACATGAATATGTAGTTGTTATTGCCTTTTCTGTCCTAACGTTATGAAGTTTCATTCTTATACAAGATGGTTGAAGGGTTGACTTTGTGGAATTTCGACATGATGTAATAATTTAAACTTTGTAATATTCCACACTGTTTTATTGTTAGTACAAGCCTGACCAGATTAAATGTAAACTCATCATAATCCCTATGACTATTTGGAGAGAAGTGGTGTGTATTCCCTGAAGTGTGATTCTCCCGGATGCAACTGTTTTTACGTCGGTCAAACTGGCCGCAAATTTAAAAGTAGAATGTCCGAACATTTGAAATGTTTTTTTTAATTATGACAACAGCTCTGTGTTTGCTAAGCATCTGTTTGACCACAGTCACATTTCTAATTTTAATCCCAATATTTTATATTTTTGTGACAAAGGTGCCAAATCGGATTTTTTTAGAAAATTTTGAAATTGTTTTAGCTTTTAAAAAATCTGGTCATAGGTTCATTGACATGACATTTTTCACGGGATTTCCACCTGACATGTGGAAATTCCGAGAAGAATTTACATTCATCCTATAGCAGGAAAATACCAGTTTCTTCCTGATTTTAGTTTAATAATAATTTGGATTTCTTTCAACCTAAGTGAAAATAAATCCAAATTATTTTTACCTCAATGCAAATTTTCTTAAACAAGGCTATTTATCTACGACTAGGTTATGTATCAGGAGAACTTGAGGATGTAAGAACATGAAAAATGAATGTTCTTGAACAGTGTATGCATAAACATATGTAATTAAGCTGATGGCAACTATGCTTGGCCTTCTCCGAGTCCCTCCTATGTAGACTAAAAGTCTTTGATCTTTCCGTCAGATACGAATAGGTAAACCCGTTTGAGTCACGGTTCTTGAAGAGGGATGCTATTGCATGCCAGGAGTATGGGCCATAGGTCAAAGGGTAGGAGCCATACGAAAGGTATAAAGGAGCCATCCGTGATGGTGTCACGTTTAAAATACCGTTGAAAAGCAGAGTAGGGAAGTTTCAAGCTACGCGTCCAAGTCCACCTTACAAGTGGACTCGTATAATAGAAGTCAACTCCCGAGTGTAATCACCACTTAAACAATGCATTTACTAATTGCAAGATTAAAGTCGAGCCCATACTCGAGACACCACGAGTTAAAGTTTTAAAGATCCAATGAGAGATCCTCTTAGATTGCATCAGTAGCAATTTCTCTGCAGCTGGCTGCATTGTCAGCCAACAATCTAATTTTGCTGCTAACTCTAGAGGTCGTGTAATTGATATATTGAATGACAAAATTTCCCACGCCATCCGCTGCACATCGCGATCAAATCACGCCTAGTCTTTGGAACATCTGTTCGTCTGCAGGCAGCGCTTAAAAACCGACACAGGTTTCGATTAACATATCCCAAACGCTTTCCCCTGCACACTCCCCCGAGTATGCAGGAAACTGTCTTTGTATGGTCTTTTGTAAACTTGCGTTTAGATGTTAGGCGGCAGAGTAAAATAGTTATGTCTTCTTCACCCAGATGCTTTGTGC
This sequence comes from Pyrrhosoma nymphula, assembly GCA_963573305.1. Classification (NCBI taxonomy): domain Eukaryota; kingdom Metazoa; phylum Arthropoda; class Insecta; order Odonata; family Coenagrionidae; genus Pyrrhosoma; species Pyrrhosoma nymphula. The sequence continues at coordinate 8,332,272 of OY754337.1, forward strand.
ACGGCTGTGAATCGTCTGGCTGGGGGGAGTAGTACTACTGCTACGTCGCGAACGGCGGGAAAAATGAATAAAAGCTCCGCTAACTCTGTCACTCCTTCCTTCTTACACTCCACTCTACCACACACCTTACTATACTCTGCCACACCCTCAAAGGCACCGCACGGAAGTCACCATGGAGGAAGTAGGTGGAGGCATTCCCTATTGTGCCCATGAGGGGCGTTTACCCCGCATCTGCGTTGCCTTCCTCAACTTTCTCGGCGACTCGGCGACAAAGAAAGACGGCTTGAGGAGGGTGGGGGTGAGTGGGGTCGACGTTTTACGAGTTCCTTTCGGTTAACCGATTGGAATAGTGCGTCCAAATGCAAAATATCGATCTTTTTCTTCACGTCAACGATTAGTGCTGCAGTCCCTTCAACATAATCATCCATGCCATTTCCTTAGGTGTCGGCTGATGTCTTTTTTTCCTGCAGATTATTGGTTAATCACTCGTATTTGTCGGCCATCCTCGTAAATTATTTCAAAATACCCTTCCCATTTACGAGGATTCTGTCGTTGATTAATGTTTATGGAGTGGGTGCGTGCTAGTGTAGTACGGCACTAAAAGAACGAAACGATTTCAATGCAACTGTTTCCAAACCGAAACAGTTTCAAAACGAAACCGTTTTGCAGAACACCCTGTTGAGAAGAATAGCTAGAGGCACACCAAACAACAAGCGATCGATCGGCACTGTTAGATCATTTCTATATTCTATGTAATAAGAAATATTTCACTTAAATAAAATAATAATTTCATTTGAATTCATGAAAGATAGGCACGTCACAGTTCTAGTTCTATTTGCAACGATGGGCGGACATGTGTTGGCTGAATAAACCAGCAATCTCCTGTAACAGATTGGTTGCTGATGCAAACAGTTGCTGCTACAGCCGTTCCGCTCCGACAACACTTTTTCCACTACTATTACGGGCACAAAATGATTTCGTATTGAATTGATTGTTCCGAGCGTTACTTTGTGGAACTTAACAAAGTTCTTCATAATAAAAATAAACACTTGTCCCAATTCAGCCCTTGCCTAATTAACCGATCGGTATTAACGTCAATGGAGTCATTACTTACGAAATGGACCTTGATAATGGCTACATTGACACGACATCGATCGTTTAATAAAACAAGACTGGAATTGCAGCAAATGTTCCTTTTCATCATAATGAACGTTAATCTCGCACTACTCACAAAAAGCAGGTTTTGTTATTTGTCTCTTACTATGCTTTTTTATACTCTACCATTAGTTCTCGTTCGTTCCCATTGACTTCGGTTCACTTATTTTACTTTCCAATAGCTCCTGATATCCCTGCCTTTTCGTCTCGTTCAATGCTTGCATGTTCGAAATCTTCATCCTCTCAATTTTACAAAGCTTCTTGAATCTAACATCACAGTTCAACGTGACTTAGTTATGATCTGAGTCCGCGTACACCCCCGAATAACTTTTTTACACTGTTTATGAATCTCTGCCTTACCATAATGTAATCAATTTTATATTTCCCAGTATCCCCTGGCAATTTCTATTTGTATCTACGCCTGAGGTGATGATTATACCAAATCTTTGTTTCTAAAAAACTTATTTCTTCTACAAGATTCAACTGCCTTCTCACCGCGATCATTTCTTGTTCCTAGCCCATGCCCACCCACTTCAAATCCGTCCCTCCCTTCCCCCACCACTGCATTCCAGTCACCCATCACTATCAGGTTTTTCTTTCCCGGCGTTTCTCTAATTATTATTTGTTCTACTTGCTCGTACACCCAATCCACCTTTTGCTACCTATTACTAGTTGACTTGTACGCCTGGACCTTTATGGAATTCGTCGGGTGTGCTATTATTTTTACCTTTAGTATCATGTTGCTCACCTGTTCAATGTTTAAGTAGTACCCTTCCTAATATAAATTCAGTAGCATACCTACACCACGTTGATTCTCAGCTCCCCCAATATAAAATATTGAGTAACTTTTACTTCAATAGTCCCCGCCATCCCTACATCTCACCTCACACAGTCCCAAAGCATCTCTTTCCCTTTCTCCGTTTCTTATTCAATAATTACTAGCTTCCCAGCCCTCCATATGGTTCTTACATTACACATTTCTATTTTTACCGATGCTTTTTTTCCCTTCTTTGTTTTCTTCTTTATCCCTGTCTCTAATAGTCCTTGTGCCCTCTGACGACGTTGTTGCGCAAGTTGTTGCACGTTCGTATGATGACGACCGTAGAAACCTTGCATGCCCCATGCCGGGCACGGTACACCCGCCCTAGTGGCTGTCGTGCCGTACTTGATAGAATTAACTTTCATTTACTTGCGTTATTGTTCAGGACATTCGATAGTTGGAAAGGCTTCCCTACTCTGCTTTTCAACGGTATTTTAAACGTGACACCGTCACGGATGGCTCCTTTATACCTTTCGTATGGCTCCTACCCTTTGACCTATATGGAATGGGTGGTCCTACCAGGAGAAATTGTAATTGCTCCTGCCAGTCCAGCTGTAGGGGGTCATAAGAACGCGACAACCCTTCCACCACGTCAAGGTTGTAATTCAAGGAAAGGGTATTCCAAAGATATTTTAGCATAAAAAATATAAAAAGCATGCATTCCAGCATTTTCTCGTTTCCACGAGCAACGATATGCAATTTTTTAAACGAACTTAAATGATCCAAATAGCTGCGTGATGAGCTGAAAGCTATAATTTTTAGGAAAGAATAAAACTGCTCTTTTGCTATTTGTAGTTATTAGTAAAAATGCCGCCACATCATATCTAATCGTATGTTAATTACATAATTTCTTTCAATATTCTTTCAATACCCCAAAAGTGAAATGTATTTTGAAGGTTTTATGACAGGTACAACCCTAAGCTGGGTGACCTGGGATGCTAATGGCACGGTCCAAAACTTCCGTAAGGATTTCACTGCGTGTAGACAGCAGTCTCTTTTGGGGAGTTTTGTCGGTAACACTGGTTTGCAGAAAACTGAGTGGAAAGTTCAAGTGCTACTTTTAAGTTGAAAACGGACCTCCGTGGGATAAACTCAGCATGGATTCAATACCTGGAGGTTATTGAAACTAATTTATGTTTTTAAATACCACATTTATTGTTGAATAATTTTGTAATAAATATTTGTGCATAAGTCATCACATAAAAACTAGTTTTCAAAATTTATGTAGATATAAAGTTATCGATTCAGTTGTATTCGGAGCTCAAATTGGCATCATGTTATAGCCTATTATATCTAATATGAAGCTACGAAAAAATTAGCTGCTAATATCTGCTACTCTGGTTGCACATGGTATTTGTTGTAATAGATGCACAGCTCATTTTCTCGCGGATTATTGCGTTTTCAATTTTCTCGCTTTCAATTTCCGGTCATTAACTTCGGTAATATTAATTTTCAGGCTCAAAAAGCAGTCACATATCAATAAAAAGGAAAGAGATGGCCGATGCCATGATGTTTTTCCCGTCAGCCACTTATGAGGAAAGGTGCTTCCAATTGAGCGAGTACATCAAAAGAAGGACAGGTTACACCGAGCTACCCATGGAAATAAAGACATTTCTGGCTAGAATTAGTTACGAAATTAAGTCTAGGTGGCAGTCAGCACATAGGAATAAGGAGTATTTTCAAAGAAAAAATATGAAATGGCTGGATGAAGAAATAAGTCTGCCAGTAAATTCCATCGCGCCACAGCCATTTGCGGGTGGTCGCCCAGAGGTTGCCTTCGAAGTGAGTAGTGAACGGTCAAAGAGAAGGAAGACCGAACATTGCGTTCTCAAGTGAATACATCTAGCCTTGCATTTGCTACGCATATGAGACTACGAGCATCTGGCAAGTTTGAAGCTGCACAAGTGGTTAAGGAAGTGACGGCAACAACCCACACTAGAGCGAGCAAATACCGGAAAGCTTACCGAGAGAGGAAAGAGTTCAACTCCCAACTCTCCAGTGATCATGCATTGTCAATGTTGATTGAAGGCAAGCTGACAAAGAGACAGTATAATGTGGTTAGGTCCATGGCAATGACTTGCAATATTAGAATTTTTCCTAACTATGAATCAGTGACCGAGGCTAAAAAAAGGTTCTATCCAGGAGGGATTGAAATAAGAGAAAACTGTGCGAAAGTGGATTTGCAGTGCTTGTTAGATCACACTATCCGTCGCATTGTTGCTGTGCAAGAAGATGTAAAAAATACGATTTCCTCTTCCCAACTTCTCAATTTGAAGCTGATTTCAAAATGGGGATGCGATGGCACGGGACTAACCGAATACAAGCAAACCTTTCAGAAAGCATCGTGCTCTGATGCAAACATGTTCGTGACATCTTTTGTACCACTGCACTTGGCTGTTGATTCAGTTGAGTGTAAGAAAAAAGTCATTGTGTGGCAGAATCCCCGTCCTTCATCTCATCGATACTGTAGGCCTATACACTTGTAGTTGATCCATGAAAATGTTGACGTGATCACTCAGGAAATAAACGTGTCGAGAAACAAATCAACGGCTTGGACTTTACTTCTACGTCTGCTAGCGGAAAGGTTTTAAAAGTCCGACATGAAATGTTGCTGACGATGATAAATGGAAAAGTTTGTAATGCTGTTTCCGCGACTTCATCATCCCTAATGTGTTACTTGTGTGGTGCCTCAGCCAAAAATTTCAACAACATTGAAGGCATTCGAAAAATGAAATTAAACGAATCTCATTTAAGATTTGGACTATCTACGCTGCATGATTGGATTCGCATGTTTGAGTGCTTTCTGCACTTAGGATACCGACTTCCCGTGATGAAGTGGCAAGTGCGTGGAGAAGAAGAAAAGAGAATAGTTCAAAGGAATAAGAAAAGAATTCAGGAGGAGTTCAAAACAGAACTGGGGTTAATAGTAGATAAGCCGAGGCACGGTTACGGAAACACTAACGATGTGGGAACACGGCAAGGAGATTCTTTCATAATTCTCTTGTTTCCTCAAGAATTACAGGAATTGAAGAAGACTTGATGATAAGATTTAAGGTATTAGTTATTTTGATACGGTAAGGTGAAGCTATTTTTTCTTCATTTTATTCCATTAATTCTTAAGGGTTTTTCCAGGTGATACTGCTGACAATGTATTGCTGTTATCCCATAAATATAAGTGCTTTCGAAGAATATGCCAAGGATACCGCTAGGCAATTAGTCAAAACGTATCCATGGCATTACATGCCTGTTACAGTGCATAAAGTACTCCTTCATGGACCCCAGGTGATATCTTCTGCCCTTTGCCAATCGGCATGCTTTCAGAGGAAGCGCAAGAGGCGCGAAACAAAGATATCCGAAGGTATCGGGAAGGATATTCTCGAAAATTCTCCCGAGAAGTGACCATGGAAGATATCTTTTACCAGCTTCTCATTTCCTCAGATCCGTATATTTCCAGCCTCAGAAAACTTTCTAAAAGGAAGTTTAGTTGCTTGCCAGAAGAGGTTTTGGCTCTACTGAAAGAACCCGAAGTATGTGAGAGCGAAGCTGAAGGACGGAGTGACATTGAGTGTGATTTAGATGTTAGTGACTCCGATTAATTGAATCGCCATTATAAACTCATGAGTTATTCAATTGATGAGTGACATCTGTATGTATCTGGCATATGTAGGTAAGGTATCTGAGAAAATTTTCTGAGATTTTTATTTCATTTTACGAAAACTAAATATCATAGAGAGAGTGCTGCTTCTTTCACTAAGTGCGAAATTGGATTCCATTATCGTGAATGTTTACGTCTCTTTCATGAATGTTTATTTGCAAACGTGTTTATTCTAATAGTTTATTATACTTCTGTATTTATACATGACATTTTTCATTACTTGATCATATTTCATCACTCTGTTCCATTATTTTTGTTTATCATTTTTGAAAGGCTTGTTTACAATTTTCCATGTTTAAGCTATAGTGTACACTTTTGTGTGTTCACAATTTCGGAGAGTAAATCTAAGCATCCAAACTACATACGTATTAATTATTCGTTTTTACCGGAAAACTCATAGAGAAGAGATTGGTTTGGATCCGACCTGACAATACCTTTTGTTGCGCCTCACACCGCGTATCGCACGAGAGTTAAGGTAAGTTTTATGCCAATTTTTAAGTATATCATAAAAAATGATCCATGATGTCATGCATTATCACTTTTTCAATCTCAATTTGTCAGTTTCTCGAATCTGTAAAGGTTTTTGTAGACGTAAATACCATTTTGGGGTTTTGGCCAGGAATTTCGGAAAATTCGCCACTGTGCGGCGTGAGAAAATAGTCGCTCACACGGCACGGTAGAGGCAACTATATATATAAAATCCTGCTGTCTGGTTTGTATATACGTGGGGATATTCTTCCTCAATCTCCTTCCAAGCTTGTAGTGGATTAGAGTTGGACTTGCGGTCGACTGGAGGGCGGTTTACGAATTGGCGCAGCTCGATTGGCAAAATTCAAACGCTAGCTTTAGCTAGCAAGCTCAAAATCGAAAATCGATCGGCTAGAATCGATTTTGATCGGTTTTTCAAAACAATGAGTGGACTTCGATTAAATCGAAAATCGGAGTATTGTAATCGATTTTCGATTAAAATCGAAATCGATTTTCCAATCCCTAGGTTCCACATGGCATTTTATATCTAAAATGGGAGACCTACCCAATCGAACGAACTACCGTCATATAACCTACCTCTCTGCTGATAAGCTTTCAGAAAAGGGGGTCAACTTCGGTGATCTAGTCCTCCTACACGTCCAGCCTGTATGAGGTGTACAAGCAGAAAGGTTTAGAGCGGGGAATCGCGGGACGTAAATTCATCACACTCAGTGATAGTTGCAATTGTCAGGATGCCATCCAACATAAGCAAAATCTATCACTGGCCTGGATGGACTACTGAAAGGCATTTGACGCCACTTCACGTGAGCTACTCATCATCATGCTGAAGTCGATGAAAATCCATCCTAAGGTTGTTGTGCCTGGATTCAACGCCAGTTACCGATCTGAAAAAAAACAGGTTTCGTCCGGATATCAGTCAAGCGGACCGTTTAGACAGAGACGGTACTATAGGTACCGTACTATAGGTACCGTGGCGGCCTAATAGGCAATATTTTGAGGCTCCTCTTGTTCTCTATTTTCCTCCTCCGGACTGCAACGAGGCAGAGGGTGTATGCGCGGCGGTTTGGGTGACGGGAGGGCATAATGTCACTCATTTGTTTTATTTGAAAGACTCGTACTGAATGCTATCAGCACGAAATACCACTATACTGCTCTAGATATCGTACAGTGGGGATGCTGGGATGGAGCTCGGATTGGACAAGTGTGCATCCTTCCTCCTCGCAAGGTCCTAAGTGAATAAGGAAGACATGAAACTCGTTGATAGGTGCGTCACTCGTCACCTCGAGAACATGACAACTATGAATACCACGCGTCACCCAGCGCTTAATGAAGGAGATTACAGCTGTGAAGGAAATTGAAGTGTGCATCCTTCCTCCCCGCCACGTACAGACAGATTTTCAGAAAAATCTGCAGTTCTGAGCTGTCTGGTTAGAATAAGGTCATTGCCCCTTGCATGCTCGCGGTTCTGCTCTATACCTTTGGATGAAATGGAACGTTAACGATCTGAAGAACCTCGGTAGGGAAACGAGGAATATGATGACCATCTGCAGCATGTTCATCCAAAATCTTCCGTCGCCCGATAGGATCTCCCTCACAGTGAAGGCAATACAGGTCAATTGAGTCTAGATTATCTTCACAGCAGAGGTCTCCTGGGTACAGCATGCCGAGTATTCAACGGCACAAACCTCCTGTCAATTCTCGTGAGAGAGCCGCATGGAGGAGAAGGGCGCTTCTCTTTCATGTGGCAAAGAGTGCAGCGGAAGAAACCGCTTTCTTGCATGCGTGGCACGGGAAGAATCACTTTCAGCTTACATGCAGATGGCCGTCATCCTTGGGTCACTCCGTCCACTCCGTTCGCATTAGCCAAGTGCAGGATAGCCACCTGGGTGTCGGACGTGGCTACGGAAACTTCCAAACCCCTTCCGGGGCCACAACCATTATGACAGCAACGAAGCCTGATTCTTGTCGGGGACTAGGAGGAGCATGCTAAAAAAAAGTCAACTAAAAATATCGGAATAATTTTGTGCCGTGCACGCAATGCACTTAATATTTCATATTCATTAATTTTCATAAGATTAATGTTAATTTGATCACAATTTCTAAACAGTCATGCCTGTGAGTGGAGTGGAAACATGTGGAGTGGAGTGGCGATCGGAGAGTTTCTTGAACTAGGTGAGGCAGAGTGTGTCAATTCCGAAATTTATCTTTGGACCCCAACTTCACTGGAGGTGTCGCCAGATTGCTTAAATTTTTATCTGTCGTCGGAGGAAAGTGGAAGGTCAACGGAAATCACATAGATAACTTGCGATGAGATCTTACGATACAACAGCGTGTTTCCTTTCTTGTACTTTTTTATCGCATTTTGTTCTAGCAGTTTTTTTTTACTTTTGCGCATCTTCACTTATACTTGGGGAAATGAGGGAGGGTTGACAAAAACCGGCCTCGGCATTAGCCTGCTGCTGACGAAAGGAGCCATATACCACCTCCAGGATTCAAACCAGAACCATTGGGATACGAGGCCAGCCGATTGGAGCCGTCTACAGGATGAGAAGCCCGTGCATGGCTCACGCCATCACTCACGCCCCCACATCACACACAATGACACGCACAATGGTTGACTTCCTTCCGTGCGAGCAGGCGGTGTTGTGTGTGGCGGGTGGACACGGGGCGCTCTCGCAACGGCGGCGCACGTCTGGATGAAAGGTGTTGAGAGCCGACGCCGAACAATTGAAGGCGACGCAGCGGGGCGGCGAGAAAGGGAGAGGGAGGTAGCGGAGAGGAACAACCTCAACCCCCCCCCCCCACAAAATTTCTCATAATATGTCTTTCGGGAGCGCACAGCCTCATGCACCACATCCCACGGAAAACAGCATTCCTATTTTAATATTTACATCTCGAAACGTATTGCGGTAAATTTCTGATTTTTTGCACAAGTAGAAATGTGAAAACCTTCTCTTTTTAAAGAGATAAAAGTCATTGAATGTAATTTGCAAAGTTAATCTTGCTTAAACTACCTACCAATCAAAGTAAAGAACGCAAGAATCACGATTCTGGAATTGTTTTTAGTGATCTGATTGATTTATTGCTATTGCAGCATTATCGAGACAACGTTGACTTGGTGTAAACAGCTTTCCAATTCCCTCTTTTGAAACGGTGAGTTTGAGATGGGATGAGGTTTCATTTGAAATTAAAACCTTAAAAAAAGAAAAAACAAAATCGATCACCGAAATCAGAAGGGTGATTGGCTACAAAACACACAAGGTGTAACATACTGCACGTAATCTTATGGCGACTAACGCAGCCTAGTCGAGACGATCGTTCCGACATTGATTGCCTCCGCATTCCTTTGTCCACTGGCAGCCCCGCGTAAAATCAATGACGTCATTTAATGTATGATGTTCCTTGTTGTGGATTATATCTCTACTGCTCCAGCCGGTAGCGGCTCAGATACAGAAAAGAAAACAAAATTGACAAGGTAAACAAATTAGCATCGGAAACAATGCTGGTATCGATTCATTACGACACAATGGTTACACTTCGTGAAATTTTATATTGTGGATTACATAAATTGAATATGAAATAATTTATTCTTGGATGATAAAAATGGATATCCTTTTCATGCCTTGATTCATAGACGAATGCGTTTCTTTTGATAAAAGAGCTCGACGCAAGATTAAATAAGGAAAAGGCATAAAAAATTCAGGCATCTTTTCATTAATCATTGGTATTTTCATTGCTTTATAAGAAATATATTGACGCCCTCTGGAATAAGATCTATGAAAAGACAGAAACATACAGAGAAATGTAAACGTCTGAGAGGATATTTCTTCCCCCCCCCTCCTCCATGATTTGCCCTCGCATACGGTGCTGAGAACCTCAAACTGAAGAATTGTTTTCAAAAGCCTTCTAGTGGTCCATAGCATGACTGATGCAATTGAACATATGTAACTTACTGGATGTTCTGGCACTGGTTTTAATTACTAGCTGGTTTACTGGTTTTATTTTCTCGTGGGCTCCGATTGGGTTTTCATAAAAAAAGTAGCGTTCTTTGAAATATTCTAGGGATCGAATGACGAAGAGGTGTAATTAAATTCTTCCACTCTCAACAAGGTTCCCCTCAAATGTTGAAGCAGTCTTCTGAGTTTTTATTCGGCAGTGATGGAGACCCAGCATTTATTTCCTTCCAACATTCGTACGCCTCCTTATCCTCTCGTCCATCTGTCCATCTTTCACAAACATCAGGCCTACAAAATTGTTCATTTTAACACTAGAAGGACCAGACCCGTCATTTTGACGGGTAACCTCTACTTACTTAATCATATTGCCTATAATTTTTTTTCTGTCGTCTTAATTTTTTCTGACTTTTATTTATTTTTAATGGTACGTATCCTGTGAAAATATAATTTAATTTTTCACATAGAAATGGAGTTATACCTCCTGTCTACCTTAAAGGACCAACACCCGTCAAAATGACGGGTTAGGCGTTTCTATTTTAATTTTAACGGTAACGCGTGTTTTATCCAGGAAATCACTACACTATATTACGTCTGGCCTTTTTGACGTTTTAGTTAAAGAAAGTTAGTTTAGTTTTTGATGTTTTAGTTACGGAAAGAAAAGGCAGAGAAGGGTTATGTCGTGCGTGGGTGGCCTTACAGCGCATATATGAGTGTGGCGTCAGTAGCTTTCACAAGGCTTACTGGAGCAGTGCTTCTTCCTCGAAATTATTTGTAAAAAAATTACTCATTTTTATTGATAAATAAAGAAAAAGGTTATATCTAATGGAGTTATCAATTAATTTTAATATAAACGAAGAAATATTTAAAATAATTACTACCCGTCAAAATGACGGGTAATGGTCCTTCTAGGTAGCCATACAACCCCGGTCCTTCTAGTGTTAATTCATCATTCGTCCTCTTTTAATTTATAACTGAGCGATAAACTTGTAACTTAGTAATGTGACTTAAGCTTATTTTAGTTCAGAGTAAATGGAAGTATACTTTCGAGTTTAGCAATCATTTAATGGGGACAATTTATCAAAAATGCTAAACGTTTGCTAAAAATCGATAAGTATTATTAAATTTTTCGCAATTTTGACTGGAAAACAACACTCAGTTATAACAGAATGAATTTTGATTACATTTTCTTTCTATTTGCACAGCCCTGTTCAAAAAACTCTTACCACCTCGGAGCCAAAAATGTATGTGTCCCAAGTTGTCGGCGATGTGACGACGCGTCCGAACCACGCCCCCCGCGTGGGAAAGCTATAAACGCACGGAACGGAAAAGGATCCTTCATCCGAATACACCAAATGGAGAGAGGGAACCTCAGGGAACACCAAAATGATTTAACACTAACCTTTTAACCCCTCGAAGAGAAATATTCACCTGTGAAGGGATTATATCGGAGGGGTTTGGTTTGGGCACCACGCTTCAGTGCGAATGAAGAGAGGAAAGGACTCGGTCGCTCGGCCCAAGTCACCAAATCCTCCTTGTTTTTGAAAGGTACTAGAATAAAAGGGAGGACATCCATTGCTAGTCTGTATCATAGCACTGGAAACCCCCGCTGAAAGTGATACATCTTCCGCTTTCTTATGTCGTGAAATGGCAATTATCGTCGCTCAGAATCGTGTTGAATTGAATATTTAAATTAAACTATTAAATTTTCGTTTTTGATAGCAACCATTAATTGTCTAATAAAGGATAGTGATTCTATTATTTTGCAATGATTATGAGTTCATCAGTTGCAAACCAGTTCTGCTTCTTTCGATTTCTTATTTTATCTGCGCGCGCTTATTTAAATTGTGTCTCGACGTATGAGACACAATTTAAAAATATAAACAGCATGATACGGCCCTTATGAAAATCATTTTGATGGCATAGTGTGGCATTTTCCCCCCTGTTTTTTTGGGCAATTCTCCTCTTTGGACAGTTTCTCCTCTGCGGACTGTTTATCCTCCGGACTTAGCCGAAGGACTTGCCCGAACGACATGCGCGCTAACGACATGTGCGCCAACGACGGCCAAAATGCCTACGACTACAAAATGCAGCGACTACTGCCAGCGACTTCTGCCACGACTTCTGCCACACCTTTCGCCGCACCATTCGCCGCACCGTACGCCGCACCGTTCCCTCACCAGGTCCTGCACCGTTTTTATAGCCAGTAAAGTGAGGAAGGATACCAAAAATGCGGTCATCCTGACCAAGGCACAAAGGCTGTGATCCTGTATTCTGCGGCCGACGCCAGAAAACAGTTCCTGGCGCTCCAATTAAAAACTGCCACCCTATCTATCACCCATCCCATTATTTCCTCCCCTCCAAGGCTACCAATCGCCAACCTCCTGACCTTACCCATTCCACCTTCGTCCTTGTCGACAGACCCCCTCCTCAGCTGACTCGTGTCTAAGCTCGCCCTCTATTGCTTCCGAGACGCCGACCGGGTAACACCGTTGTGTGAGCCTGCTGACTAAGTCACTTTTGTACTTAAGAGAGAAGCTCAACCTCTCGTACTTGTTAAACTTAAACTATTTTCCGACTGGAAACTTTGATTACGGTCGCCTGGCACTCGACCTATGGGTAAATTATTGTAATTGGTTTGGTTCTATTTTGTGATTTGTAAAATATATTGATAAGTTAAGTTTATGATTGATAATACTTGTGTTTCGTTCGTTTTCCTCATTTTTCTCACCCGAGCTTGGAAAGAGTTTGTGTTTTCAAGAGTGTTATCGGCGAGAAAATCTGCTCCTTCTCCCGATAGCGCTACAATAGTATGTACAGGAGTAAATGTTTTGACATGTATGTCAGGAGTACATGTCGTACAGGAGTAAATGTTTTGTGAGTAAAAGGAAATAAAGCGAATTCATATGTGCCACTATGCAGTAAGTTTGCTTTTCCTAGCCTCACCGAATTTCATACGGCCCTTATTTCTAATTAAATTTTGTAAAAGAGAGAACGTCTGCAACGAAATAAAAATTAACTTTACGTGTATTGCTTAAGGGAGTTACTGACAAATATTTAAATGCTTGTTGTTAACCCATCAAACATGACGGGGAGAATACCCATTCATTCCAAATATTATTAGCATAGATTTTGTTATATCGGTTGTAATTTTACTAAAGGCAAAATAAAAAACCCCGCTAATTCCCATGTTTCGGCACGGAAAAAAGTCAGTTCAAGAGCAATTAAATTTTGGTCCCTCAAAAGATGTCCTCTAATCAAAATCGTTATAGGTGTTTCCAAGAAAATTGCGACATACACAAATATATTCAACAGTTTTGCGCTAATTACTAAAGGAAATGCCTGCTAGACAGTTGTAAATGCTGTCCAGCAGGCTATAATAACTGTCTTTGCTAATACATACACATCTGTTCTGAATTTGCTATTACCGTGATTCCAGGGAATATAATGGGAAGGCCCACTTCCACAAGAACCTATTGTTTAGGTTTGTTTTAAAGACTAAATTACGAACTTTCCAACTTCTGCAATACAATTTTATTTACCTGGATCTTATACATTTCTATAAACCGTACGTGAAAATGCCTTCAGTTTTCTGGATCACAGATGTTTATTTTACTTTAGTTTAATGATAATTTCGTTTAAAAAGAGTTTGAAAATGAGGTTGGAGTGTGCCATGTTGAAAATAAGAGGCCTGACGTCACAACTGCCTTTCTCCTTCGCGCCTGGCCGTGATTCTGTAGCACGTCTTTGCTCTCCTTGGAGTTCGCTGCGATTTCGCGCCCTTCCTGCCTTCTTAACAATCTTCAGGAGCCTGCATCATGCAATTTTCTAATCATCTAGTAATTTTATTACTTATATGAGAATTGGTAGAGAAACGAGTACGAGAAGGAAAAAAGAGTATGGTCGTAGTGAAACAACTAGCTTCATGAGGACGCTTTGAGAAACTATTTCGGAACTGTATCTACAAGCGTTGCGATTTGCTAGGTGGCTTATCACACGATAAGTAAGATGCTATTATGTTTGCCATTGGTTATCGTTTGACGTCCTAACATACGATTTCGACTGAGATATCCCACGTTATCTTTCACTGTAGTGGGTATTGGTATTATATTTCTTCATATCAGCCGACAGCGCTGAGATATCATCAGATATGTTGTCGTAGCCGCAGTATCTTGATATCTCAGTGAATGAACTGAGGTTTAGTTAACACATTCAATGCGGAGCACGTCAGTAGACGTGCTCCTGGCTTCACCGACTGACGGAGCACGTCAATTGACGTGGTCGTTCCATTCCGAATCCTTTTAAATTTTTTGAAATCGATTTTGACGACTTTCATGAAAATCGGGCCCGCATTGAATGTGTTAATAGTTTTTGGGCGTTTAGTTTTTTTTAGAATTGATGGATAAATATCAACGATATTTCATCAGTGGTATTTCTGTAAATGTTATTTAGTGGACCTCACGCTGATTCGATAGTTTACCGGACATCTCTTTGTTGATTTTCAGTTTTTTTCCCAAATAGATGGTGCCCAGAAGTAAATTTTCATTGTGGTATGCAATTTTTTATGCAAATAGTGTTCTATTATCGGAAATAATCATAAAAAATTCGAAGGGGAAATTATTGTAATTTTCACTTCATTCTGATTGTCTTGTAGGAAAATCACCGCGAAGGGAAGCTAAGACATACTTAAATGATTGATTATGATGAGAGGAAAATGTAATCTAAGGAAGTAATATCGAGTTTAGGTCATGAAATTAAAACAGTTATTCTTTGCCTACGTTTCGGAAGCCCTTAAGATGGAATAATTAAAAGCCGAAACGTCGGGAAAGAAAAGCTCTTTTATTTCTTGACCTAAACTCGATATTACTTCCTTATATCAGATTGTGAAGTTGATATGATTAACAAGGCATTGAAAATTTAATCGATAACACTGATGCTCCATTTTCAATATTTTTCCCACCGAAATGGTTTTCTCCATTTCTTTTTGCTACCTTAGTTATAAGCATTAGTACCTATATGATTTTTATTGTTGGTTAAATTTTGAACAATACTAAAAATCATATAATCATCATCATACTAATATATAAAAATTGAATGGTGTCTGTATGTCTGTTGCTCAATCACGCAAATACTACCGAACCGATTGAACTGAAATTTGGCATGTAGAGACAAAATGCATTTGGGAGTAACATAGGCTATATTAAAAAGCCCTCAGTGCCCCCGAAGGCCTCCCCTTCTAGTCCATGCTAACCATTGTCGACAGTTCGGTGCAGTGGTTCCATTTTTTGCTTTTTAAAAGTACTTATACTCAAGATAGATGGCTGAGATTTTTTTATCGGATGGCTGAATAAATGACGTTTCTAATTCTTTCATTCAATTTTATTTTACGCTTCGTAATAGTCTGAAAATCATGTTTTTCTGAAAAATCTTACATTTTTCTCTTAAACCAACAATAGCATATTTCCATGACAACCGGCGATTTTATTTTCAAAGGATATGCCTCTAGCATTTATATATCACGTTTTCCTGTAGACCCATGACGGCACGTCGAATAAATATCAATTTGCATTATGTAATGATAAAATCAACAAAGTAATCATATCAGAACTGAGAAAAATATTAAAACTTCTCAATGACATGAATTTGGTACAGGTAAGTATGCATGCTTGAAAAACTATAATGATATGTAATAATGATGTTTGATCATAATGCGGTCAAATGACGACAAAAATGTTTGTGCTGTGGCGATCTGTGCCACGACTGACTTTAAAGAAATATTACGTAAAACGGAGTCATTGGTTGAAATATTCATTTACGTGTCGTTCACAGAGTTTTGCTGGATGCACTCTACGTAACAGGAGTAACGGAGCTCGAGAAAGGTCGCGACCGGGTTCACTGCTCTTTCTCTCACTCTCTCCAGACCTCTGGTGGCGATTCCGCGCTACAACAATTGAGAAGCGGTATTTCTCTGCGCCGCCACCGCAGTATGACAATGGCAATCATAACGTGTTTAAATAAATCCTCTACACGTATAAAGTTACCTAAAATAAAATGAAGTTGAGATATGAGTTTATGGACTATCTTTAGTAAGAATCTACACAACCTTATTCGGATAAGGAATTTCAGCAATACGACGACGACTTCAAATGTTAAATGTTCGGACAATGCCATATCCACCACATTAAGGTTGTAGTCCTAGGCAAGGGATAATGTAGATGAAAATAAAGAAGTAAGAAACACCTTCCTTCTTTCTTCTTATACCTTCAGCCAAAAAGGAATGGTATTGAACGAAAAAGGAAGAAAAAGTAGTGCCAACCCCCTAGTGAATGTTCCTTGCCTAGACTCTGCCAAGATGTACACATTCAGCCCAAATAGCACCACCTCCTGGCATGAAATAGCATCCCTCTTCAAGAACCGTGACTCAACCACAAATTCTTATCTGAAGGAAAGATCAAAGACTTTTAGTCTACATCGGAGGGACTCGGAGAAGGCCAAGCATAGTTGCCATCAGCTTAATTACATATGTTTATGCATACACTGTTCAAGAACATTCATTTTTCATGTTCTTACATCCTCAAGTTCTCCTGATACATAACCTAGTCGTAGATACATAGCCTTGTTTAAGAAAATTTGCATTCAGGTTAAAATAATTAGGATTTCTTTTCACTTAGGTTGAAAGAAATCCAAATTATTATTAAACTAAAATCAGGAAGAAACTGGTATTTTCCTGCTATAGGATGAATGTAAAATTCTTCTCGGAATTTCCACATGTCAGGTGGAAATCCCGTGAAAAATGTCATGTATTCGAAAAATCGTGCTCCGTTGAATAATTACAAAGAACACTTGATACGTCCTGATCCAAATAGATGGCCAAAACCTTACGTACAACTTAAAGTAACTTCAGCGGAGCCAAACTCAAAGCGACAGAGCATTCACAAAATTTTCCACGTCGGTAATGTGGTGCTGACAATTAGACCGCATACGCCACTCATTGGCCGACGCAGCATTTTATTATGCTATGTCAAACAACACACAGATAACATGTAGTCTCATAATGAATTAATTTCTTTATACATGATACAAATACAAAATATATTCATTATTGTGCACCCTTGTACAAAAGAAAAACATTATTAACCTCATTTCATTTTCAACAGCTAATATGGATCAAGCGATTACCAATTACTTTTATAAAATAAATTGTGAATTCTTTTGGAAATACGCCCCTTACTTCATGATTTTTCTTTTAGCAATTAATGCCAATTGTTTTCCAATAACAATATTAGCCCGGACATGTGTACTTCGATACTCAGAAAATTCTAACTTATTTTGAATAATTTGAATGCAACAACGTCTCACTGGTTCATTGAACCCACATGACTCTATTGAGAATCCTTAAAAACCTCTCCAAACCTGCTAAAGGTGCCAGGAATTGCGACAGCGTTTCCTCCTGTAGGCATACCAAAAATGCCCAAGTGTTCCTTTCCATTCTATTCCCTGATAAAGCGTTGTTGAGGGTAGCTACATGTTTGCTTTACAAATTTAACATGGTGTTGATGAGCTTGTGCTTAATTTTTCAATAATAGCATACCTGTGGCAAAAATGTACGTACTGGAATTTTTCCAAATATATAAATGTGATGCTATACGATAAAAATTACACCGCTACCAACTAAATCGGTTCAGACGTTTTATCATCCATTAGCATTGCCCACTCTGCTTCGGAAATTAGATATTTTTTTGTATATATATATACAATACGGTGATTATTATGATGGATATATGCCATAACGGATTTTACATTAATTGTTCACCCTCTTAAGGCACTCTGAGAGCGTCTTATTGGTGACAACAACAGAAGAGATAAGGAATAAGACTGAGATAAGGAATAAGACTGAGATAAGGAATGCCTGAAAAGTACTGAAAATGGACAAGTATTTATTCAAGATTTGAGTTACAGCATGGTTAGGCGAATTGATGGAAATTCTTTTCTGTTTTTTTTCATAGAATTTCTCAATACCATGGGAAAGAAAATAGATAGAAATGCGATGCCTATCATCATTTTGATGGTGTAGGAAAGTGACTGGTTGTACTATGAGAAATCTTTCGTTTTTTTGACCACGTTTTATATTTCCGCTTCGGACAAATTATGGTGGATGGAAGTTCCACGAAATATTTTATGGGGTGCAAGTCCATCGATGTTCTTTCGTGCTGCAGCACTGCGAAGAAAGTTTTCCGCAATCCACATAATGGATCCGGATCCAATGGTGAAGAGCAACTTATCATTTTTATGTCCAATTCCAATGCCCTTGAGCGCGGCCATAGAGGGAGACACGCGCCTGAGGCATCTGCCCCTTCTCTCGTCACCGCACCCGCTTCCGGGTTGGAGCATGAGAGTCGCAAATAGAGGCAACTTCCGAAAAAAAAATGTATCCAGGTCCTGGAAGGAGGGTAGGCTTGGCTCTAAATCATAATTTATCCGCCAGATGTCTCTCTCCCTTTTCCCCATATTCCCTTGCTCCACCCCCACCCTTCCCCTCTAATCCCTACCCTTCCCCTCTAATTCCCTTCCCCTCTAATCCCTACTTCGCCGAACCGCCTTGTTTGTTGGATTAAAGTTGCTTGTCTCAAGATACCAAAACATTTAAAAGGGCCTCTAATTTGAAAAATACGTGTATTACATCAGTTTTTTTGCAATAACGTCCTATCGCGTCTCTTCTAAAAATATATCATTATTAAACCGGAATCTATGGGTAGTAGTGTGTAGTCCAGCTAGACGAGGTCTCAATGATTCGAAGATTTCTCAACCGTAGCCTTAATTGACGAATAAAAGAGCCAAATCTCTTGGAGTTTAAGAGGAAGTATTGTTCATTACATAAAACAAAAAAAGAGGACAACAAGAGTCACTGTAAAATGATGTACACCTTAACACCACACAGCAAAGCTTACCTTATTGAACATTACGATTAGGGTATGGATGACAGCAGTGGCGTTAAATCGAGTATGAATGAGGACTGCATTGAAATAAAATAGGGCAGAGAACAAGAATGCGAAATGTCTCTGTACCTGTTCAATGTTTTAGAAGATATTTGTATGATAGGTGCTGGCAGTATTAATGGCTGGAGGAGCAAATGAGCGAGTGTAGAGATACGCCGATGATACTGTGGTGCTGTTTGAGAACCCACAGGAACTTAGAGAGGCTTTGTGAAGCCGCAGGAAGAATTGAATTCAAGGTAGATGTGTCCAAGACCAAAGTAGTGGTTGTTGAAAAGGAGATTGGTAAGAATTATTGCATGGTGAGAGTATAGAGTGAAATACTTGATCGAGTGGACGATGTTACGTGCTTTGTCCGAATGGCTGCGAAGGATGGGAGAGTAGGAAGAGTAAGAGATGAACGGATGAATGTTATGGGTGGCGGAGTATATCAACGAATGATTGTTTGCCTGTGGAAGCAAACACTGTGGTACACAAATGAATACTATCCCCACATAATTGTATGGTAGCTAAACTTAGGTATGCCACGATAAGCATAAGAGTAGTTTGAAAGATCTGGTACTTACCGGGCGAATCAGTTGAATAAAGTCATCTCGGGTCTCCAGCCATGAGGGTTGGAGATTCCATTTTCTCGAACTCCTCGAGGGCCATGTCGGACCTCGAAGCGTTGGAGAAAATTGATCCACTCACCCGGTTGGAGATGCGAGAATTGCCTGAGATGCGTGATAACTCCTCTCTGGCTACAGGGTTAATACTTCCATAAGTGCATCCCGAGAAGAGTTTATTTACTGTATTCGGCGGGAAATAATCAGTTCTTATGTCGCTGAAGCGTTTGCGGTGAAAGCAGAAGAGATTAGGATGGGAACGATTTAAGAATGTGGATAGGCTGCTCCAGTAATTGACATGCATGAAAGGAGTGTACTTCGTTCGTTTTGGCCATGTCAAGAGAATATATAAGAATCGTATGGCCAAACATATACATGAGAATGGCGAATCTGCACTTCCAGATTATTTCGTCTTTATAGTTAATATTCTAAACTGTGAGGAATGATCGGAACTTCCTCCTGAGCGCTGAAAGCTCTGATTTATTTTAAATATAAAATATTATTTGGGAAATTGTCATTGGCAATAACAGATATTGACTAAATTAGTTTTTATGAATAAAACTTAATCCGTATTTATAGTGTGTTTTTGGTCAGTTTTTAAAGATGTAACAACAAAGAAAATTTTATTGCTTCCATCAATCAGAGCAGGATAACTTTTCGCAGGTATTTAGGAACGATTAGTTAGTACATCATTTCCACAGATACGAAATTAAGCAAAAATTCCGGACGATAAAAAGATAGGTATAATTCGCAATCCGGAATGGAATCCAAAATGATATTTATGTTTTTGTAATATACGTAGGTGGCCAGAATGATAGGTCGTAAAAAGAGTAAAATAGGAATGCCAGCTGTTTGATCGGAAAACGATTGGATATATATCTTAGAGGAATAAATATCTTTTGAAAAACCTAAAAGTGGATGGATATGGATTTCACTTGCAGGCAATACGTACACGGCATAAAACAAATATACTTCAGCCATTCTGTTAGACGCCAACTAGACTCAATGGTTAACTTCATCTAAATCTACAAAATACCCTGCATGCCTCCTCAAGGGTGTGTGGCAGGGGGTGAGTAGTCACCAACATGCATTACACTATACCCTAAAATTAGTGTAACTACGACCGTTGATGTATTAGCATTAATCGCTAATGCTTGTCACGAGGCGAAGCCTCACAAGCAGGCACTATAGATACACTACCAATGTTAGAGGGACCTGAAAATTTATGTATTTTTGCAAATGCATTAACGGACAGAGATTCAAGAGTTACATTGAAAACATGAACGGCGTGCTGTAAGTTCTAGGTAAGATGTAAGGATACAAATATTAGGGAGTAACTTAACTAACTAGCTACACTATCTAGTGACCAGCTCAGTTAAAAGTGTCATTGGTAGCTGTTATGACTCTTATCTTTTGCGGGAAAAATTATATTTTAAATCTATCCGTTCTACAGTCTAGTTCCCTAATTTTATTCTCATTATCTGATCTACCGTAGTGCGCCGGAACTCGTAAAATATTATTAATGCCGTCAGAGAATAGATCGGTTTGGAACTTACATAATAGATTGAGTCTAAATTTTAATCGGCGGTCTGAAAGCGATTCCCATCCCAGTTGCTGCAATAGGCCAGAAACACTAAAGTATCGTTAATGTACAAAAGGAGCAGAAGTGACATTCCCGTGTGGAACACCTGATATGACTTTTACTTCATTATAACCCTTTGCACGCGATTGCTTAAGAATTCTCTAATCCAGGAAATTACGTCGTCGTCTAACCCGTAGGATTTTAATTTCATGAGTAAATTTCTATGGGAAACTTTATCGAATGCCTTGTTAAAGTCAAGAAAAATTGCGTCAACAGCTGGAACGTTATGTTCAGCCGAGACTAAAATATCGTGGGCAAAAGTGGAAATTGAGTTTCGCAAGATCTTCTCATTCTGAATCCGTGTTGCGTATTTGTTAACAAGTTCCCTATATCGAGGTGTCTCATAACTGAACTTACAATTATAATATCAAGGACTTTGTAAGAGATAGATGTGAGCGATATCGGTCTGTAGTTCGAAGGATGTTCCTTATCATGGCTTTTGAATATGGGGGTGACATTAGAAATTTTCCAGTCCATGGGTACTTTGTGTTCGTTGATGGATTTACCAAATATATTCTGCAAGTACGCTGCTATTTCACTAGCTAATTCTTTATAAGGACATGGATTTTTTTTTAACTTAAGGATTTTAACCAATTTTTTATTCTGTGATTGCAAATATCAATAGGCGGTATCTTTTGCTGATCATTTATTGTGACGGATGTAATCTGCAATGACTTGGTGAACATACTTTGGAAGTATGAGTTTAATAAATTGGCTTTTTCCGAACTGCTTGTTAATAATTCGCCCTATTCGTTTCGTAGTAAATTAACTGTTGATCTATTGCCTTGAACTTCCCGTACGTACGACCAAAATGTTTTTGGGTTACCCCGTTAATGTTTTCTTTTAAAATCCATGAGTGTATTTCAAAACGTTTTTTTGTAGCTGCTTTATACAATTTATATTTTTCATTATTAAATTTTGATCACCAGTGAACAAATCTCTACGGAGTATTTTCATCTTGGCGTGGCATACTATCTCTCACCTTAACGATTTTCTCACTTCAGCATTGTACCATCTTGGTTCGCTGCCCTCATTTACGACTTTACTTGGAATATATTTGTTGCTCCCCGAATGCAATATCGAAAGAAATTCTTTCAAGCTATCCTCTGTGTCTAAGATTCTTGATTCTTGGAATTCGGGAAGAAATATTTTTAGATGTCCCTTGAACGCATTGAAATCGGCTTTTTCGATTTAAAATTATCTTCTTCGTTTAATGCTTTTAATGATATTCACAGAGAACCTTGCGGTAGTTGCTCTTTGGTCACTATTTTCCTCAACAGTGTTATACTAAATTACTTGTTGTGGTATATTTGTTGCCAATAAATCAAGAATATTGTCCCCTCTGTTAGGCGTCGAAGCTATCTGATGCAGGGCATTTGATGAGAACGTGTACAGCAGGGACTCGCATATATCTTTATCTTTTCACCCTGGTATGTAACTGCAGGTCCTGCTATCTAAAGAGGGGATATTGAAATCTCCACTTATAATTAAATTTATTTCGGCATTCCTGATGTGAACTTAAGGTCTCCCCGTCAATAACGGAATCTGACACGATGACGCACCAAGTCCGATGCTGTATTATTGTGAGTAGAGACGAGATCAGATACATGGGAGACTAAAGGACTATTAAAGACCACTAAGATACTTCGAAGTTTATCCGGAAAAACAGGAATATACAGAGAAAGATGTGAAAATATTAGGAAATTATTTGAAGCAGGAAATGTAAGTGACAGGGCAGTAATAAACGAAGAAACAGGCCACAGGAACGTACCTTCAATGAAGACGAAGAGTTATTCTCGCTTTCGCATGAACTATGCGCAGCTACAGACTGTAAAACGGTTAGGCTTAAAACCCTTTCCGCTTTCGATTGTTGGCCAAATAGCTCCCAATGGGGCTTTTTAAAGAGTTCGTTCGACAAGGAGTGTGGCTAGTTAGTTGACTGGCTATCTAATGGCTCTGTTATAATGTTCACAGTTTTACTAACAGCATATTTAGCATGATTTTCTGGAATCAACCGGGATATCTCTGCATGTTTGTATGTGCAAAATGAATTAATTATCGAAGTAAAATTATCTCGTAGGCTTCCGCGGATATAGTGTTGACTGTTTAATCTTTCGGGATTCATTCCACGATGTTTAAAATTGCAAAAACAACATTTCGCTGGTCCTCCTGCGAGCTTCATCAGGTTAACTGAACTGATTCTTTAGCCTCACTCGTCTTTATATATAAGTGAGGACTCCCATTGTTGCCGGAATTTAAATTTGAAAAATTCGTTTGAGCTTTCTACTTAACGTGTAACCGTCGTCTCGTTTAGTAGAAAGCTCAAACGAATTTTTCAGTTAATTATCGAAGTTTCTACAGTATTTATAGCATATAGTGTAGCTCAGTGTGGTTCCACTGAGGCAGCTTCTGTCAGCATATAATGTCTTCATTTCGCGCAGCTACCTCCCGTGAAGGAGACTGAACACCTCCCGTGAATCCAAAAGGGGAGGCGCGAACACCCGTCGCCCTTCCATGTGGGGCCAGCGAACCTACAGCCCCGTGGGAAACCTCCGCAACACTTTCCACCCCCCTCCCTGGTCGCACTGGATATATCGAAGGAGACCCCCCCCCCTCCCTCCCTCTTGCCCGACTTCCGGCGCCCCTCCACAAGAGGGGGGGGTGACACTCAATCCCCCCCCCCTGTGTTTTACCTCCCTGCTCCCACCCCCGTTCACGACGACACCAATCCATGTCCCTTCGCGCGCACCCCTTATCCGGTCTCTCTCGCTTCCTCCGCGTGTCTCTCTCTCTTTCTCAGGGGGGGGGGGGTACAACCCCCTCCCCTCCCCCCTTCTCCGCCTCAACCGCCTCAACGCATTCACCCAACACGCCTCGTCGTGCTCCCACCTCTCGCCACCGACAGTCTCAAAGGCTCAAAGTCCTCCATCCACCACCAATGTCATCACGAAAATCTTCCTACACGCACGCCACGTGACTTCGCATCAGCTCTCTAATGAGCCGTAATGTAAACATGCGCGATACGCTATCATTTCATTGGTATGAAATCATTCAATCATTACATATAATGGGGAGATGCAACTCACCTTACTCCGCCAATGTTAATGTGTTGCATGGCGCAGGACGCTTGCAGTCTTTCTTCAATCTTCCTCGGGACTCCGAATGCCGGCACCGGCGGGCCAAAGTCCTCCTCGCCTACTGATCCGAGGGTCGCGGGTTCGAGTCCCGCCTGGGTCGGTTTTCGCACGTCCGAGGCTTGGGTATTTCTGTCAAGTTCTGGTGGATCGGCTCACTGTTGATTTGTTTATTTAGCGGACCAGGCTGGACGACTGGTCGCCGTTCTGGTGTTTTCTTATTTATAGAATTCACCGCTGCAAACGCTTGGTTAAAGGTTGTTTCGCGTTCCGTTTCTACCCCTTAGCCTATACATGACTCTGGGGCCGGAATTTACCCTTTCCCTTACCCTTTTTCACCCATCCCTTTTTTTTCCCTCCTACTCCCCGCAGCCTTCCGTTCCCCGGTCATGAAGCGAAAGCTCGCATACCGGGTGGTGCCCTCCGCGGAAGACCCGCTAATACTCTGTTGATTTCTTTAGTGTAATACGTGGTGGCATTGCAGCTATCTCTGAGCATATAAGCTCAAATAGAATCAAACAGCGATGGTGATTACGATTCGTCCGAGGACTAAGAATTTAGCTTGGAACGAACAATCGGCCAAGGAAGTTTGGTGAACGGTGTTGTAGTGACGTGTAGTGGAAAACATGCATGGTACCTCGAGAACCCGCGTTCATTCTCAAGAGTTGGAAGACGTTCATAATTTGCAGCATGATTACGAAAATTATCCAACGAAAAACAAATTTACCGCAGTTACGCGTGCACTGATCCATTCTCTGAATCCAATATCCTCGCAAAATCTTCGGTATAGAATCTTTAGAAATCCGTGTCAACATGCATAGCCTGAAAAAATTGAATTCGAGGAGTTAATGTCCACACAACTTGAACATTTGAACGGGGAACGGGGTGTTTGTCCCGCTGCGCAGAGCAGGACCGTGACGAGCGATCGAAAAATCGAGTTTATTCTCGACGTCGCAAAGTTTTTTCATATATTTTTACGTAATAACCTATAAATATTTTCAATTTATACTCTAATGAAGTATCCCAGTAACCATTTTCCGAATAAGGATTAAGTTATCTACTTTATGTAAATAAAAGTTTGTCTAAAAAATGGGTCCGCCATTTTGTGACGTGATAGCACTCAAATATGTGCTAAAATGTCTTAAACTTATTCATAGTATAGGGAAAGTACCCTATTCACAAATGGTAATGTTATTTATTTCATAAAAATCCTTCCGTTACTCCTATAACAGCTCAACTTTTAAGATTTTCGAAGAAAAATGAGAATGGGCGCTTTTTTTGGAAATTTCGTCGTGTTTGAGCCTCTGTAACGGGTAAGACCTATGAGAAATGACTTACCTTTCCATAATAACCAATAATTTACGTGTATGTGAGCCAAGTTTCAAGACGTTATCTCAAAAAAAGAAATTTTGGACTTTAGTCCGGCGATTTTCGATTTCATCCCACTGTGCGTCGGGGCAGTTCAACGCTATAACCAGGTCGGAAACCCGAGAGCTCTTCATAGATGCGTTAATGTCCCCAATGATTGAAATATCTCAGCGAACCTTCTTTCGCGATGCCCATTCGTGGCCTGAAATGAAAACTGAAGGACTGATATGCGAATAAGGAGAGAAAAAGAATACTCACTTCGTTAAAAGTGGCAGCTCTCACGCAGAAGTGACATCTGACGCGATTAATTAAGAGTGGAATAAAATTTCACCCAAAATGGAAAAAGAGGCGTAGGTGTCGGGGACGCGGCTGGATGCGGTCGGAAGACGCCCACGCGCCGTACACTCCTCCACGGATGGGTGCGGCACTCTGCTCCTCCTGTACTGCGCGACATTTCCCACGAGATTCGATCCTTTGTATCTCCACGTTGTTTCTCCGCGAGTATTGGCCGATATCTGGAATTTAGCTCATTTCAAACACATATTTTTTAATAGCATTACTATGTTAATTTGGCTTTAGAGGGCATAAGTATCCAGACAATATCTATTGCTTGGCACAGTGCACTTGTCAAACGGAGTGACGCGATGTTATGCGTGGATATTTCCCCCGTGCCAAACATGGTCCAAACGGCGAATGCTAATCCAAGCTCATGCTCACATCGTGAACGCAACATAAGAGACCACATTTCATTTCAATCAACATTCCACTATCGGACGCAGGGGTCAATTTTCAAGTATTAGAGGGACAAAATTATGTTTTCAATGTAAGCTCTTCTTCTAGCAAAACATTCTGAAATTAAGAATCGAAATAGCAATAAAAATGAAAATATAGCATAAAAACTGGAGTAACGATATTGGAGTAACGAAATTTTCTGCTTAGTTTTTCATATATATATATATATATATATGAAAAACTATATATATATAACCATTTATGTATATATATATGTTATGTGTATGTATATATATATATATATATATATAATGAATATTTCGTTCAAACAGGTGGTGAAAGAAAGAGGATAGGAAACGTATTGGACAACACAATGGTGATGTGAAGATGGAATGATGGCCGATTCCAAGTGAAAAACATTGTGTTGTCCAATTTTATATGTTTCCTATCTTCTTTCTTTCACCACCTGTTTGAACGAAATATTTATTATTTACGCGTGTGAGCGGCTTGAGTGAATGAATGAATGGTTATTTATATATATATATATATATATATATATATATATATATATATATATATATATTAAAACTTACAGGAGGTAGGAGAAAGGGATAGAGATAAAGAATTCGTTCTTACGGGAACGTTTTGGACCGGTTGGTCCCTCGTCAGCTATATATATATATATATATATATATATATATATATATATATATATATATATATAAATAAATTCATACATTCATAGGGAAATGGAAATGGATAGGTACACATAAAAGGACGAACACAGGGTTTGGTGGGGAAGATGAAAATGAGTCAAATCCAGACAGAAAAAATTTCACCTTAGCCGGGATCCCGGCTAAGGTGAAATTTTTTCTGTCTGGATTTGACTCATTTTCATCTTCCCCACCAAACCCTGTGTTCGTCCTTTTATGTGTACCTATCCAT
Organism: Pyrrhosoma nymphula; assembly: GCA_963573305.1. Classification (NCBI taxonomy): domain Eukaryota; kingdom Metazoa; phylum Arthropoda; class Insecta; order Odonata; family Coenagrionidae; genus Pyrrhosoma; species Pyrrhosoma nymphula. The sequence continues at coordinate 8,359,763 of OY754337.1, forward strand.
TTCCATTTCCCTATGAATGTATGAATTTATTCGCGCCTTTGAGCGTCATTTTCGTATGATTGAGTATATATATATATATATATATATATATATATATATATATATATATATATATATATATATATATATACGAGTACGTGGAAAATCACACACGCGATAATATAAATAAACTATGCCACGGGTGGGGCGGAATTAAATATAAACACATTTAAAAAAACACTCACACTATACGTTATATATATATATATATATATATATATATATATATATATATATATATATATATATCATACTAATATATAAAAATTGAATGGTGTCTGTCTGTCCGTCTGTCTGTTGCTCAATCACGTAAACACTACTGAACCGATTGAGCTGAAATTTTGTATGTAGTTAGAAAATGTATCGGGATGTAACATAGGCTATATTAAAAATCTGTCAGGGCCCCCAAAGGCCCCCCCTGGGGGTCCCTTGTTGTCCATGCTAAAGCATTGGGTTTGATGCAGTGGTTTTATTTTTTGCTTTTAAAAATTACTTTCACTCAAGATAGAGGGCTGGAATTTTTTTTATCGGATGGCTGAATATATGAAGTTTCTAATTCTTTCAATTGATTTTCTTTTACGCTTCGTAATTGTCTGAATATCATTTTTTTTGCTGAAAAATCTGAAATTTTTCTCTTTAATCAACAATAGCATATTTCCTTGACAACCAGAGATTTGAATTTCAAAGGATATTCACGCATCTGGCATTTAAGTTTTCCTGCCGGTCCATGATAGCACGTAGAAAGAAAATTTGTATAAGAAGGGCCCAGAGACTCAACGGCCCCATGATAGATTGATTCGGGGTAATCGATAAATTCAATGCATATTTACAGGTGTACTCTTCAATGTCTATTCTTAAAGTAGCTCTCATAAGGGAACTGCATACGAGAGAACACTTATGTATAAAACGATACACATAAAGGAATTAAACGTGGAAGAATATTTACGTGTAGCGAATAATAATGTTAATAATTCCTCTGTTGCTACAACAAATACGGCGTCGTTTATCATAGTTTAATACTCAGATGAATTACACGTAGTGGGACCGTCTGCCTCTCATTGCGATTGCGAACTGTTTTTTAGACCAATTCCCACGTAAACTTTACGAGTTATTTGTATATACTTAAACGTGTTAAAATGCAGTGTACTTACATTGACTCAATCATCGAGTTGCCTACTCGAGTCTCTCACTTGCCTCTGTGTTTCCATTCCTTGGACTTAAAAATATATCCATAAACATGCCTAATAGATTAAAGGGTAACCTTTCGAAAAAATCTTCTAAAGCATGAGGAATGTCTTCTTTGCGAGAAAATGAGTACTTGCATGAAAAACGACAAAGGTTAGCCTTGGATGCTCAAAGACATGTCTACCAGCAATCTCATGATAATCTCCGCGTGGTGTTTCTCAGATTACACTAAGAACTGCACAAATTTCATCCTAACCAAACCTACTGACGGGTAACCAGCTAAAAATCTGGTTCAAATATTGAGCCATTTGTTTCGAAACTTCAATCTGTTTTAAGATGGTGGAAATTTAATTACGTCACTACATGCTTCTTAGCCATAAGAAGAACGGATATTCTGCGCAATGGACGTCATCGGTGCATGAAAATTCGCAAGTGCACTATGACTGATCACCATAGATTTTTAATTTTGTAACCAATGATTATGATTTAGGAAACAATGAATATAGTCACCCTTTATGCCAAAGGCATAGTCCGGGTATTGAAGGATTCATAGGACAAATAAACATCGCTGCTATTGAAAATGCTCCTTTTGACGTTGTCAACCGCTGGATTGTATACTCTCATATCCTGATCAAGATACTCAACGCACATATCAACGGTCAATGGTGGAACTCAATTAAGTCATTGAATGAAAATATATTTATGTACACAAGGGAAGTGCCTAAGCTGTTATTCACTCGGAAAACGGCTCAAGAGAACTTGAGGGACGAGGTCACCATCTATCAACCTAGGTGCTATTTATTAAATAGTAATGAGTCTTCGTGGCCCATTATTGGGTTTTCCCGTGTATTAAAGAGAACAAACAATCACTCAACTCTCCGTGCACGAAATGGAAAACGAACGAATTACAACGATCACAACAAACAATATAGGATACGAACACCTCAAATGATCACTCTGACAGTACTCTTCAGGTTTTGTAATTTTCTTATAAAATAAGTTCAATGTTTTTCACATCCGTTGAAGTTCAACGGGTACCTTCAGCTAGTATATATATATATATATATATATATATATATATATATATATATATATATATATATATATACTAGCTGAAGGTACCCGTTGAACTTCAACGGATGTGAAAAACATTGAACTTATTTTATAAGAAAATTACAAAAGAACTTATATATATATATATATATATATATATATATATATATATATATATATATATAAGGCGTGACAAGTAAAACCATAGTGACACAAACAAAAGAAACTCACACGAACGGCTGAATTTTCGACGACGCTGTCGTCTTATTCTGAACTGGAGAGAGTACTCCACACACATATATATATATATATATATGCATACATTAAAGAAATATTTATGTAGAAAAAACTCCTCGAAAAGCCATAAAAAGAAAAAAAAGCGGGTTGGGTGTCAAGGAGCGCGTTTCCGCCAATGGGAGAGAGGTGGGAAAGAGTTGTGTCTAGGGGTTGGGGGTGGGTGTCGGAGGGAGGAAGGATGAAGGGTAGAGGTCGCGGCGCGGCGGCGGGGCGCCACTTCCGGGTGCAGTAGAGCGGCAGCCGCCTGCAAGCCAGCAAACCTGCTCATCGAATCCCCCTCACTCTTTGGATATTCCCTCTCATTTCGAAGGCCCACAGGAAGCCTTCCATCCTCACCCCAAATTAACCCCTTGCTATTCTACTACCACGTCACCACTATGACTTCGTCACAAAAACACTGGAACGTGTAATATAACTGGAAAACACTGGCCGGCCTCGGTGGCGGCGGGGTAAAGTCTGCCAAACCAAAGGTCGCGGGTTTGAATCCCGCCTGGGTAGGCAATTTACACCTCCCAGGGCATGGTTATGTGTGTTCATCCATATAATAAATACCTAGTAATTGGCTTGCTGTTAGGTATATAGTGGTTATTATTGTTATTAACACTAGAAGGACCAGACCCGTCATTTTGACGGGTAACCTCTACTTACTTAATCATATTGCCTATAATTTTTTTTCTGCCGTCTTAATTTTTTCTCGTATCATGTTAAAATATAATTTAATTTTTTCACATAGAAATGGAGTTATACCACCTGTCTACCTTAAAGGACCAACACCCGTCAAAATGACGGGTTAGGCGTTTCTATTAGGCGTTATTTGTAACGGTAACGCGTGTTTTATCCAGGAAATCACTACACTATATTACGTCTGGCCTTTTTGTTGTTTTAGTTAAAGAAATTTAGTTTAGTTTTTGATGTTTTAGTTAGGGAAAGAAAAGGCAGAGAAGGGTTATATCGTGCGTGGGTGGCCTTACAGCGCATATATGAGTGTGGCGTCAGTAGCTTTCGCAAGGCTTACGGGAGCAGTGCTTCTTCCTCGAAATTATTTGTAAAAAAATTACTCATTTGTATTGATAAAAAAAGAAAAAGGTTATATCTAATGGAGTTATCAATTAATTTTAACATAAACGAAGAAATATTAAAAATAATTACTACCCGTCAAAATGACGGGTAATGGTCCTTCTAGGTAGCCATACAACCCCGGTCCTTCTACTGTTAAATATAAAATGTGTCACCTTTATGGCGTGGATATTTCTTTAAGTGCATTCTGACAACGGGATGCGCGGACGGGAACGTTGAGGTGGCTTTTAAAGAGAGTCGACAATATCGAATGTTGCGTCGTCCGATCGGTCCTGCGTCTACATTGCGAGTGTGGCACTGATTGTGGCACCGCGTGGTGGTGGTGGTGGTTGCCCGTGGCGACTGGGGGCCGGCCATTTTGGGCGCACTACATCTCGAGACTCGAATGTGCAAGAACGCTCTTTTTAGTGCCAAACGAGGACTTCGCCTAGATCTTCCTAGGTATGCCAAGAACCTGGTTTTGTAAGATATTCGCTGGAGGTATATTAAGGAGATGTTGTGAAATAACAAGCAATCATGAGTCTGCCCTTGTCATTCCAAATCCCTTGTCAGGGTATCACTATGCCACTTTCGGATTTGTTGAGAAGGCTTCGTGAACCTCGGAGAGTTTATATTTATTTATTTATTTCTTTATTTTCAATAATCACCGAAAACAGCTCTCATTGACCTTTACATCGGGGTTTTAACAATATTAACAATGGACGATCACACACAACCATGCCCTGGGAAGTGAAAAATCCTCCCCAGGCGGGATTCGAACCCGCGACCTTTGGGTTAGCAGGCGAGGACGTTACCCCGCCGCCTCCGAGGCCGGCGGCGGCGGTGTAACGTCTCTATTTTATCAGATATCTATTTGCTATTTATCATCTATTATCCCTCTATATATTCTATTACATCTAATATACAATACCTACCTATTGTCAATTTTCCCTGAACACGCCTCAGTAATCACCCCTATCCTCTTCCTTTTCTCCGTAGCCCACTCATCTTAATGGCTGGTACTCTAACACCCCCTGCCACTCGCTCTGGCGTTTACCCTCGGGATAGTTCGTAGGAGTAGTTACCTCTATATTTCTGCTTTTTGCTCTCTGTCTTCCCACTGGTTTTCACTTAAGATGCTGCTATCCTTACCCTCTGCCGCATTCTATCGCCACCACGCGTGCGTTATCGAACGCTTCTAGGTCCGACATGGCCCTCGAGGAGTTCGAGAAAATGGAATCTCCAACCCTCATGGCTGGAGACCCGAGAAGACTTTATTCAACTGATTCGCCAGGAAATTACCAGATCTTCCATACTACTCTTATGCTTATCGTGGCATATCCAAGTTTAGCTACCATACAATTATGTGGGGATAGTAGTATTCATTTGTGTACCACAGTGTTTGCTTCCACAGGCAAACAATCATTCGTTGATATACTCCGCCACCCATAACATTCATCCGTTCAATGTCTTCATCTCCTACTCTTCCTACTCTCCCATCCTTCACCGCCATTCGTACAAAGTACGTAGCATCGTCCACTCGATCAATTATTTCACTCTATACTCTCACCATGCAATAATTCTTACCAATCTCCTTTTCAACATCCACTACTTTGGTCTTACGACAACACTGGATAATATTTTAAATACCACAATGCGATAAAATGCACTGATTTGGCAAAGAGCCTTTGTCTGTCAACTGTCACACTATTAACTGCGTATCATTGACAGGGAACAGTTGCACACAACGTGAACAGGAACGCACTTTAGAGTATTAATTTAGTAACGATTGAAATTTACTCTCTCTATACTTAATGTAAACGGAAGAAAATATATTTTAATGCCTATTTCGCAATAAGACAGCGTAGAAAGGGATTAATTAAAGATATAAATTTACAATTAAAACAGTTAAACCTCGGCCACTTTTCTTTTTAAAAAACCACTTCAGGTTTACGTCTCGCAGTATGCTAACATATTGTAGATCACGTGGTTTGAAACTCAAAATATTAAGTGTATAATATTGTATCACCTATTGGTTGCGAAATACGAAACGTTGAAGAGCGCCATGGTATTCTAAAATCATTGATGTATACTCACTAACATTTTTGTTACATATCATAAGATTTAAATCAGCCTATGAAAGAATTGTGAAATTAATATCCTCGAAGAAATTAATTATCAAAGTTGATTTTTGTATAAGAGTCCATCAAGTCCAAGCCTCTCCGTCTACAATTTCTCGAAATTTAAATACCCCAATGAAGAAATATGAACTATTTCTCAGGAAGGTGCTTTTTTTATTGAAGGATATCTAACACACAATAAAGGGGATATTCTGTGCTTGGGATTGTATTGAGTTAGAGGAAGATGGGGTAGGGCAGGTTTGGGGACAACAAAATAATTTTTTTCCCACTCCCAGAAGAAAGTCAACAATGCTCATTATAGAATTCAAATGGGTAGAGACGGAGGAAATATTATTTATTGTAACACTCCAGTCTCTTCTTACCACAATAGCTTGTTTAATGTGGCTGGTCGGGTAATCGTTAGTCATTGAGAAATTTAGTTACTTAAATTTTAATTCTCGTTTAAAATTTAAATAATAGGTCGTAGTTATACTATAATCAATAGGAATGACTTATGTCTTAAGTACATTCTGAAATCTTGCCCTTTAAATTTACACATTGCCATGAAAATTTTCTTAAATGCAGAATTGATTCATTTCGTAAGTCAATCTTGCGAAATTAATTTTCCGAAAACAGTTCACACCCGTGACCATAGAATTCAAAATAAGTATTTTAATGAAGATGTATTGTCACTCGAATGCGAACTAGTATTAAAATATGTCTCTATAAATTATTTAATCTTTCGTCTTTAATCCGGCAACAGCGTCCATTCTGCAACACGCTGCAACACGTGTCTCTGCTTAGCATGTCCCGTACTTTCGTGTGCCACGTTGCCAACTTTACACCACATAGCCGCGCGCGACATTTGAAATTCTCGCTTACATATTTTTAAATCGTATTTACGAAAACTTTCACTCGATAGCATTGAATGATTTTTTCAGAATAGATTTTAATTTATTAGAGCTACATTATATCAGTTTTTGGTTAAAATCTGTTCAGTAGGAATGAAGAAAGTGCGTAATTTATCCTATTGGAGTGGAGAGCGCCATAAGGCTCCATGTTAAAAGAATCTAAAATATCGCAAAAAGTATGTCAATGATCCCCCGTTTTTTCTTCGACACTCCATAGAATATCCAAAAAGGAAACATATTTGGAAATTTTAAAGAAAATCTGTTCACTTTGGTTTTTTAGACCAGCCACCTTAATCTGTTTGTCGGCCCGATAACCCGACACCACCCGGTCACCTTCCACAGAAGGGACAGAACATCAATGGGGATCATCAACATTCTGCTATCGCAATTACCCTTACCCTTTGAAACATCCCAAACTTCACTCCGAGGTAAAAACACACTCAGAATATCGATCTCAATGCTGTACTTCCTCATTTCTAAGCTAATGTTTTCAGTAGTTATGGGGCTCATTTTCTGGTTGAATGCCTTCTTAGCTTGTGGACACCCTGCCCAATTCTTCCGCACGCTCCACTGAGAAGGCAGCATTATCATGTAATCGAATCGTCGTCATTTGTGTCGCACCATGGAGTCCCAGGCCACGGTTCCTTTTGTTGCGGCACCCGTTTGAATGCACCTTTGCCAATGCTGCTCTGCCCCACCCCTTCCCTTTGCCAACACGTTGCCGCGAGAGGGGAGTTGGGGGAGAGAGAGGGAGCCGGCCAATATGCAGCCGCGTTGGCTGGGTGCACGGTGGCCTCTCAAGGCTCTTCTCAATGGATCCGCGCGTGCAATGGCTTCCGGGTGTCTCCGTGTGTCTGCGTTCACGTTGGGGGGCTGGGGGGGAGAAATGCATTATATATTATGTCTCCCTTCTTCCGCGAGCCAGGAAGTCGTTGCCGTATTGGGGAGGAGAGGAAAACGCCCCCTCAAAAATCTCTTCTCTTCCCTGTGTCGGAAACTATTGTGGCGGGCCGCCGCTCAAAAAAAAGACACCCTTCCCCGGGGGCGAGAGTGAGGCGCACGTTGCGGAGCCTCACTCCCGCGCACAAAAAAGAATCCCCGTCTCTCTTCCGGTGTGTGCCTCCCCTCTGGGGGTGGGGAGGCGCACTTCGACTCTTCCGGGGGGGGGGCGGGGGGCGGGGGGGGGGGGGGCGGGGGGGGGGCTGGAAGGGAGGCGTAAGATCGCATCTTGCTCCTGCGAGAAGAAAAGAAGGGAGAGATGAGAGAGAGACGTCTCTAGCCAATTGGAGCGTCGGGCGGAAGGAGCGATTGGCAACGACCGATGTCTTCCTCGCATTGAATCCATTGAGTCTCAGAGTGAGATGAAGGAACACTCAGTGCCCTTGCTCCACTTCTTTCACTGACCGACCCACCTCTGGCACACACGGATCAGTCCTCGGACCTAACTATTTGGAACATTATATTCAAGGACTTTCTAAACACCGTCTGGGGACAAGGAATCACATCAGCAGCCTGCGCTGATGACGGCATCTTACTCGTCAGAGGTAGAAGTAGGCGAGACTTAGAAACAAAAGGAGAAGCGGCCTTGAAAAAAGCACAGGAATGGGGTAGAAATCGGAAACGAAATAGTTACTAATATAATGAAAACTAAAGAGTAGCCCAATAAACAAAATGGGAATAAATTTCGTGAAGTGTCATAAGAACGTGAAATACCTAGGGGGAAATGTAGGGGAAAACCTAGACTTTTCCACTCACTGTACAGAAATAGTTAAAAAGACCAAGAGGACATTTCTACCAATTGCACAATTAACGAGGGACAATAGAGGATTCCCTACGAAAACTATACCTTGGGTTGGCATGACAATGGCATTCATCATCTCAGGGCGGTCATCATTGGCTTGCCGTCGCCCACCTCTCTGCCAGCGTTCTCTTTGACGTCATTCGTAACTAGCCTGGTGTTTTTCAGCCCAGGTCTTCTTCCTCAGTGACTACATTATTTCACCTTCCTTTTGTTTTTTGGGAGACTGCAGAGCCGTGAAATAAGTCTATCCAGTACGTCTTTTCTAATTCTCAATTTTAAGAGTTTTTATCAAACATCATTTCTCTCCAAGTTTTCATCAGAGATTCTTGTTTGGCGAATATCTCTCCGTCCATTTCCTCTTGGAATTTTTAGTTTTTTCTAAAAATCTAATAAGATATGGGAAATATTTAATTATATATTTAACATGTTAACTTACAAATATTCAATTTTTGCTAAAAAAATAATTCGGCAAATGTGCTTTTTATTTCGCTATATTTAATGCTAAATGACAAAACATTGGTAATGTCAATGTCAGCGTTGATTATTTAAAAGGAAAATGCCAATACTCCAAAAATTATATTCTACGAACATATTTTGGTCGATAAAGAGAAACATTTTGCATATTTAATGTTGCGTTTTCACAACGTAAGGCCCTGGTCTCACGGTTTTTCCGCTGGTACTTACTGTTCTGTCTGGGTCTCTGGTATTTGCACGTTTTTTAATTAAATGAGTTTTTATTGACTCAGACGAGTTGTATGTACTTTTAGACATGATTTTACGCTATACATTGCGAAAGGAAGTTATTTTTGACTCGCACCAGCCCTTTGTAATGCTTCACCCTCAGTCTACGAGCAGAGCAGTCGAATCCTCAAATCATCCCTCACACGTTACACGCGCGAGGAAATGCACCACTGACAATCGAAGTTAAAGTTATATTTTTCATCCGCGTCACTTCGGAAACTGTACACAGAGTATTTATTACACATTCTTAGTACATATTAGTTTGTCTCCACCCAAATGGAGGCGATGGTGCATGAAAAGAGATATAATTAAAAAAAATTACATATTTGCGCTAATCCCAACTTACCATGCTATTCCGTTCTCGCAAATGTCTCTCATCAGGAATTAAATGAATGGAAAATTCATTAACGAGTGCCCTCCACCAACTCATAAGGCTCGCTCACAATAACGTAACTTGGCGTAACTTGGCTTGACTCGGCGCAACGCCAGAGATGAGACCTTGAGAATAGCGTCTACTAGTTCACAACGACTAAAAGCAGCGTAACTCGACTTGGCGTAGCCTGAAGTTAAACTCAGCTCAACTTTCTCTCAATTCCAGCCAATAGCATGGCATGCTCTACTATCGATAGTCGGGCAGCAATCGATTGCTACTCTCGATATCTCCTCGAGCAGCCATATTGAAAACGTGGTTTTGCTGTGAAGTCGTATGTGGATACGTTTAAGCGAAAATGGATGCGGATAAGTTGATCGAGTCAGAGCGAAATAACCCTCACATGTTCAACAAACCTTCCATTTTAATACTTCTATAGTTCAACTCTCTATTTACAATAAATACTTCACATATAAACTGAGCTGTTTCGGGGGAGCTGACTAAAACTCTCGAAAGTCACACTATCGATAGGTCTCATCAGTCGATTGTAAGATTGAATTTGGCAGTGGTGAGTTGTGATTGGTTAGAAATTTCGCGCACTGGTTCGCCTTCGACGAGAGAATAAGTCAAGTTACGCCAAGTTAAGTTGTTGTGAACGAGCCTATACGCTCCTAAGAGCTCTCGCTACTTGGCCAGCGAGCAACAACCCTCTCAAGATTTGAATGGCTCTCAAGGAAACATTCGTTGATTTCTAAGGTAAAACATAGAAGAAATAATTTCACCCAGTTATTCCTTAAGTGAATGCGTATCTGTTGTCAGCCGTAATCACAGTGGCCTTTGCCATTTGGGATTTTCAGCTGAGGTTTGTAATATAGTTGACCACCGTCGAGGAAACCATGTCAGTCAGTGTTAGAGGAGTTAGACGAGGGTACAAATGGTGTGGACACTATTGTGACTATGTGGCAGTCATCTCCATGGAAGGGAAATTGACCGTCGAACTTGCGAGAATGAGATTGACGGCAATAAAATCCTTTTCCATGAAGGCGAGGGTCTTCTGCCGAAGAAAATAGCCGCTACTTTCGAGCTAAATCACTGTGAATCTAAAAGAGAGAAAATAGGAGATTTGGAATGATTACAAATACCAGAGAAGGGAGGAAACTGAAGAAACACGTACCCACTCCTCTGTGTGGATTAAAGGTCCAATCAAGCTAAGACTCTCTTCCTTATAACAGCAGGTAATAATCTTAATGAAGTGCGCGGACGTGAAACCTCTTGAAGTTTTTTATTCATATTTCCATTGTGGTGCTATGGATATGATGTATTCATATTCTGTAAAATACATTCGTGACAGAAACTCTTTTTACCTTGACGAAAACGAGTTTTAAACATTTTAGGCACATTAATTTTGACCGGGTGTCATGAACAGACAACAAGTAGATTTTGTTGGAGCTAAAGTTAGCATATAAAAGTAAATTTTGTCGTAGAACTTATTCCATATGTTCCTTATTCTTTATACCTTACCATATTCCCAAGTTACTGAGCGTAGCGGAATCCTTCCAAGTAATTGGAATACTCTGTCCAAAAAACCCTCTTAGCAGTTTGCTTATCCGTTGATCCTTTTCATTAAATGCCTATGAAGGCAATATTGTTCGGTGACATATGTTCATTTCCTGGAAGAGTGCCATTAAGATATTTCCAATGGCTTGCACTTAGGAGTAGACTTATTAGACGATACAAATTGTCAGCCAAGATTTGTTAGCTGAGGTCAACGAAAGCGAACTGTGGACTAACTCTCGCCTTCAAACTTCCTTCAGTTGCCATGCCGGCCGAAGTGTAACTAGTCGAAAAATGCTATCGTGAATGTGCGTAGGCAAACTGATTTGAAGTCGTCATAGTTTCTACTGACGCCAAAGCGCCCAGCACATTTTCTTTCCAGTTTCACCTCTCATCGCAATTTCGAAAAATTGGCTACGCTAAACTGCTTATGTTACAATACGTCAAGAAAATATTATTAAGGATGCCATATCCTCAAAGTTAAACAGTTTTTAACGAATACTTAGCTCTTAAGTACGCCAATAATCCCACGCTATTCATATTCATAAATAAGAGCCGACTAAAAAGCAAATATTGCCTCAAACAATATACCTACATATTTTACAAAGTGATCAGGGTCATTAAACGCCGTGCATGGCAGAGGCTTGGGGCGTGTAAGGAAGCCGTAGCGGCAGTGGTAGACATTGTATTCGTAATATCCTCGGATTATATTTATTATTACTCTTAAATACACGAGTCTAGGGCAAGGTGGGTTTCGAACTCACGACCTTTGGTTGGACGCTTCAAATCGGATGGCCGAGGTCAGCATATTTCAGATTATTGAATGATTACTCTCAAGATATGACCCTATAAATCACAATAAGTACGTTTACAATAAGTATCGCAGTTCTTACAATATAATTTTGTAATAAACTACGGAATTTAAAGCATTTAAAACGATAATGAATAATTCGAGAGCAAAACACCAGCTTCTCCTAACGCTGCTCTTGAGATCACACTCATGATATCAGTACTGGTGTCAATGGGCAAGAATTTAAACTTTGGATTGGAGAGTAAATCATTCGGAAAATGTAACACAACCTTATTAATGCCAGAAAGTTTCAATTTAAATATTTAGTTGAGTCCAATGCTAGTTACCACGGAGAATTCCTTCCACTTCCATGGATTGTTTTATTCGTAGTTCTTCACCAGTTTCTCACGAGACTTTCGAGAGTCTTGAGACGGTGGTCTCGTCTCGTCAAGTAGCGGTATCATCTCGAGTCTCGTCTCGCATTTCCAACCTCGGTCTCGCCGCGCGGCAACACTCTTAGCGAAAACGCAAAGTTATTTTTTTTTTATTAAAAAATTAAAATGAAAATAATGAATCATGAATAATGACATCAGCAAACTACAGCATTAAACAATTTACGCAAAAATATTTCGAAAAATGTGATTTTTTTAAGGCTTGGGCATAAATTGGTTAATGAAGAGTCTGCATTTAAAGATTATTCGTCTACTCTCTGTAACCGAAGTTTTTTCGTCACAAATGTACCAGCGCGAAATGTTTGAACGAATTTCCATGACAACCATTGCAAAAAATAGTATGGACCGTGCACCTTCATCTGGTGGGAGAGAAAGGAAGGACGTCGTGGGCGCTTAGCATTTCCTGGTCCATTTCCTCCCGACACAAACACCCTGTGAAATGACGCTGCAAGCAGCCCAGTCGCGCATAATTAGCCTCCCAACTAACTAACTCGTCCGCATTCGTCTTCAATCGGGAATGGGAGTCTGAGGGGGGGAGTAGAGGCAGTTCCTCTCCTTCTGACCTTCGCCCCCGCCTCAAGAAGGGTGCCCCCGTATTCCATATCTGCGCCGTCTCCCCAGAATAACTCTCCCTGCCTCTTCTCCCGGCTTACCCCTCCCCTTTCCTCTTTCTCGCAGAGCGAGAGGTCAAAGGGGTCACGGAGGAAGTAGGGGGCACATTTTTTTACGAAGATGTGCGGAGATGCAGAGGGTGGGGAGGGCTTGCTCACTGCTCTGCTCCCCCTTATCTTTATGTATGCACACACACAGACAGACACGTGTGGGCGCACCCCAACTCCCCCGGCAGACGAATCTCCTCTAAACCAACAACAAATCTCCTTTCCCAATAGTCTCCTCCGGAAGAGGCAATTTCGTCTTCGCGGTATTTCAGCCATCTTTCATGAGCCAAATTATTCTCAAGAAATAAACAAATTTTTAACAAAATTGTGAGACTAATTCTGGCCTAACATTATAGAGCCCTGTTGTCAGAAGACATGCATCTGAATATTCACCCTGAAGACGATGGCAGACTACGCCATTGAAACGTCGGTGCAGTTGAACACCATTACCCGCTGCTGTAAACCTGAGAACTATTCATCCTAAGCATTCACCGGGAAAAACTTAGATCCTAAATCTGAATATTGGTTTGCTACAGCCCTCCACTCGTACCAGCCAAACATTTAATTCCTGTCCACTTTGATGTCTTTCATAGTTTGCCGAATGTATTCCTTTCTTGGTCTTCCTCGTTTTCATTACGCATTTCATTACTCCTCCACCTTTCGGAAGGCTTTTTCATTAATTATTCACTCCGTTTCATCTTCATCATACATCTATCACGGACAATTCTATTGGTTATAATCTTTTTTGCTCTGCAGTTACTACTGACCAGGCTTCACATCCATGTACTAGCATGCTCCAAATGTATATTTTAATGTAGGGATTCATTAGTTGCAATATTGAGCCGCTGGCTGCTGGTAGACACTTCTTCTGGGAGATTGCCTTCTTTGCTAGCGCTCCTCTGCCAATTTAAACGTTTTTGCTACGCCCATCACCGGCAACATTCTTCCACTTACACAAGTACCTATTTGCTTTATTAGTTTAAAAGTGATTCTTTTTTATTCATTCCACGGTCCATTATTATGGCTGTCCTTACAAGCGTTTAGTTCTGATAGTTTATTTGCGACAGTAAAACCTTTCCACTTTTCCGCGCTTTAAATGCATTTCCGATCATGACTTGAGCTACGGATTGCAACTATTTGCGGAAAGAGCGGTCGGAAATAAATTTCAGTGCAGACAAATGAAAAGCTATAGGCTCTATTGTCACGAATAGTTCGTTTAAATCAGCATCTTTTATTACCATCAGGGGTTACCTTCGTGGCACAAAGGAAAATTGAATTAATTGAAAAACCTTGTCAAAAATCAATATCCAAGTGCTACTCAAACCCCTGCCTCCAAAAGTTATCAAACAAAACAGCTCCCTAACTTTCTCTAGTATTTAACAAATTCCAGAATGAACAAGAACTATCGGAGAACAGGATAATTCGTAATACAACGCCTATATAAATGTAAGCCGTCAAACTGCAGATACCCTCATATTCTTCGTATATGGTAGTGTAAGCGTTTTGGTTTACATTTTTAAATTCAATTAAGTCATCAAATTGCATTTAGTGCTTCTAATTTATCATAGACACCATCGCAGTAATTTTTTCAAGCCCGATTAGCAATAATACGGGCATTTAAAACCCCCGAATTTGTACAATTGTCACGTGGGAAATAAAAATGACAGGGGCATATAATTTAACTTTTATCAAATATAAAACACACAATTACAACATAAAAATAATTATTTAAATAATAAAAACAAGTTTTTAAAACGGAATAAAAAGTATAAAATAGTTTCTCCTAAAGCCCCACACACTTTTATAACCCCATACAGACTCATAACCTTGTACAGATATTCCTGAACTTTTGTGATTGTGAATTTTAGTAGCTATGAAAATTCTTTTGTAAGATTGAAAACGAAAAACTTGGGGCGCATGAACTAGATAGTTGATGCATGAATAGTTCACCTAAGTCAATTACAATTTTCTACTGTTTCAGGCTGGATATGGTGGAAGTTCTCGATATTCATAATGAATAAAGACACTTGGTAATCTTCCACAGTGTGGAAGATTACCAAGTGTCTTTATTCATTATGAATTACAATTTTATTGCACTGCAAATGATATGAACTGTTATGCGAGTTTTCTGAGTTACAGCTACCCCCAACAATCCCCACTACTATCTACACCATGCGCCGCCATACGTTTTTAATTTTCAATTTTGCAAATATTTTCATAGCTATTAAAATTCACAATTATCACAAATATTCAAGAAAATCTGTACGAGGTTATAAATCTCTATGGGGATATACATGAACTTGGAGCTTGGAGAAATTATTTTATACTTTTCGGTCCGTTTTAAAAACGTGTTATTTATATTTTTTATTTAAATAATTATTTTCTGCATTTTAGTCAGTATTTATTATATTTGATGCAGAAAATTTTTATACCTATCTACTAATAATATATCAATCTGTTTAATTGTTGTTTTCCTGAAATTTCAATTAAAAAATCAAGCAAAACTAATGTTATGAGATTTTTATTTCAATATTATAAATTTTTTAATAATATTAATTAATTACTATATTATGAATTTAATGTATGTATAATTTGTAAAAAATATTATAAGTAATTTTTCATATATTTAATTCATTCAAGTATTCTACCAGCTGATTGGTAGGTTCTTGGACTGTCCCCATTTTGTATCCCAACCTAATAGAAATTGTCTCTCTTTCCCTCCTAAGGATGTCCCGCCATTAGATCCCTCTTCAATTCTTCATATCTTCTACCTCCTCTTATTTCGTCCAGAATTCCTATCCTCCTCCTTCCTCTTCCACGCTTCCCCAGTGTTCTCCCCTCTATCACTCTCTTCAACATGCCCTCTCCTCTCCTCCATCCATCTCTTCTGCCTCCTCCGAACCTCTATGCATAATTTTTATTATTACCTATTATTGCATTGTCATCCAGTTCTGAGCTGTTTAAAGTTTCAAGTTTCTAGTTCATCGGGAAGTTAGTTTCAAATCTATGTTGGATGATTTTATTGGGCAATGCTGCGTTTTGTTCATTCTTGAAAAACTCAACGCTTCGCTTCCTGTACTGGAAGAGCCGACAAGCGTCATCATTCTCCTGATGACGCTTCCAGTACCTGAGAATCTAAACGTTGAGTTTTTCAAGAATGAACAAAACGCAGCATTGCCCGAAAAAATCATCCAACATAGACAAGAAAAGCTTCGTAAGTCTTCAAACAAAAATTAGTGAAAAATCTATTGCAAAATTTGAACCGAACTGACAAAGAGATGAGAAAGCGACTTAATTAAAACGTTTTAATAAATCACAAGATACCGGAAAACTTCAAAAATATTCTGAATGGTCTGCTCTTCCACGTGGGTTCCACCAATGTAGACGACATTTTTCGAAAACGCACCACTTTGCATCTTTAACACTGAAGTGAAATTATAACTTTAAGCCTGAAGTGAAATTATAACTTTAAACATGTACTTGAGACCAGAAAGAAGAATGGAGCGTTTGCGAAACATATCAATTGCTGAAAGATGAACCCGCACTGAAGAGAGCCCAGAAGACGTGTCTCTTTACGAAACCACTTCGCGGAAGACCCATTTATCCCATCTATGAATGACATGAATGAGGAAATCTATGCGACGAAGAAACACGGTGACAATGCATTCAACTCTTTTCTCTCGTTTAATTATCTACTCGAGGGAGACAAATGAATAAATAATATTATGTAACAGCAATAATCTCTGGAAATTTCAGCAAACAAATTCAGTCATCAATGGTACAATATATTGAAGAAAAATAACAGATGATGTCAACAATTATAGTGTCAACATTAAATATTATTATCGTTTCAAACACTCAAGACATTCGTAAAATACTTTTAAAATAAAAATTGGAGAGCGACAAATGAAATAACTAAATAAAACGCTTCATACCTGTAAGTTTTAAATTGTGAAGAAGATCGTTACTGTTGGTAAGATATCGTGCAGCTAACATTAGTGTTTTTCCAGCCCCGATATAACATGTAAATTTTTGGGTTTCCAGACACTGAAAAAATAGTCTAAAGAATTATGAAAACACAGTTAGCATATTTAAATCAGGCATTCAAGCGTATTAATTATCAAATTATGCTACTTCGCAAGGAGTTTCAATCAAGAGACTATTAGGAGATACACCTAATTTTTGCGCAGTCTCTTGGATTTTTTAAATCTTACAAATCAGTGAACCTGACTCACCTCAGCGATGTGTACCGCCTTAAGACCCTGAGGCAACCTGCCCGTTCAGCGATTGGAGACGGGCGTCGTCGCGACGCCCAGATATTCCGATATTGCCCGCCACGGCAAATTACACGTCATCACCATGGACCCGTGGACCATTTATTCATGTTCAACGCGTTAGTTCTGGAACAATTATCTCCTCAATGAATCGTGGATATGCATATCTGACCGAATCCGTTAGTCCTCGGGTTTGCCGATTGCGTGGCTCATTCGAACCCAGAAAGACAGCAATTATATTTCTAACCCTTGCATCCTTACGTAGGACAGCAAAGATTATCTTTAGTAGGCACCATTTTCTTCAAACTCTTCCCCCCCCCCCTTCCTCCCGCTCACATCCTATTGGGCATAAATGTTGCAGTATTTCTTTAAAGAACCTTAGCATTTTGCTTTTGTCGGAGGTAGTCGTCTATTGTATTACCTTAGCCCTTTGTATCAGAATCAAAATAGTTACGGCTACTCTTCAGACTAATGTTACAATCTTTGGTCGTATGTTCAGTAGCCAAGTAGAAATTTCGGACGCAATAAAGAAGCGCTCAAAGCACTCGTAGTAAAATACGTGCGATGCCGCCGGGGCTAAATCCTGTGAGCCAGCGAGGGAGTCTGGCCAGATATCTCATTTAAAAAAATAAAAAAAGAACCTTCTGTCCGGATTTCCACAGCGCCCTCACGCTCCTTATCTGCCTTCTCATCCCTCTCTCCTCAACGGTCAGCCATTTGCCTCTCGAGATAAGGAGATGCGGGTGGGGAGGGAGGGAGGGTTGTTCTCTTCCGAGCGGAGGGTTCGTTGCGTTGGGCGCGTGGTTGGGCGCGAGGTCGAAGCGCGTCGCTCGTGGCCTTATAGTCTCGACTGCATTGCTAACCCAGGAAGAGAGGGAAGCGCGCTCGTTCGAGTCGACGCTTGCAGACTTCAACATTCTGACGAAAAGTTCCTGGAAACTCGAAAGGAGATGACTGGAGGCGAAGACGATGCAATGCTGCAACATCTTATGAGATATCCCAATCACACACTGAATTGAAGCACGTTGCTTACTACTAAGCAACATGCTGTCGATGGACTACGGGAGGAGAGATCTACCTTTCTCCTTTACCCGTTCCGTCTCTGGAGTGAATTCATTGCGGAACTATTTTGATCAAGCTAGGCGCGAAGTAATAAACACACAGGTTTCTGGTTCTGCGATTAAATTATTTAATATTATGCGACAGTTTCTCCGTGCTATGCTGCCGGCTTCGTCGGGCTTTTAAGAACAGCAATGGTCTTTTTTCAAAAAGTAAATAAACAATTCCAGCAGTTGATGATTTTGAGAAGTAAAAAACTTAATTTCTTCCAGGTATAGGGAGTTTATAACTATCCTCTATATTGATGTTATTTGGTCTTTTACCTATTTCAATCATCTCCATTATGAGCCGCGGAAAGTAACTGCTTTCTTTGTGTAGTACTCTTGCCGTCTCGATGTCAATGGCGTGACCTTCCTCTAACGTAGTGTGCTCAGCCACGACAGAGTGATACCAGTCTTTCTTCCGGATTGCACGTTCATGTTCCTTTAATCGGCATCCAATTGCTCTCTTGGTTAGCCCCACATATGATCTTCCGCAACTGCAGAGAAGTTCGTACACACCTTCATACATTGTGGGTGGTAAAGGATCTTTAGTCCCTCGTAGATGATCTCGTACTCTGGAGGTGGTGTTGTATCGTGTGATAATGTTATACTTTTTCATTATTCTACCTATGCGATCGGTCGTACCCGCAATGTAAGGCTGCATAACATACCCCAGAGGTTTAGGAACCAGAAACCTGAATACCATAAACATGAGCTGCGAAAATCTACAAAAAAAGTTAATAAACAAACATTTCACTTTTTTCAATGGCAATAAAAATAAGTATTAAAAAATGCCTATTTTGTGAATTCAGCCGTGCTCGAGATGCAGAGTGAGGCCAGAGTTGCATGCTTCATGTTAGCCTCTAACCCAGTGGTCGCCGACCTGGTCCCTACTACTAGTGGACGTTTTGAGGTGGGCGATGAGGTTTTCTCAGATGCTGAAATCGACAGTCAAGGCCGGCAATGAGTGGAAACTCACAATTCACGAAATTAAAATGCAATTTGAAATTTTCAATAGGAGAAACTACAAATCTAGGGGTTTCGATAATTGAATTCCATCATCGCAAGAGGAAAGAATGTGTGCAGTCTGGCAGGGGGATGGAAGGGATTGGGGAGGAGCAGTCGAAGAAGGGATGAATGAATTTAGGGATGGGACGGGAGGGGAGAGGGTTGATAGGAGAGTTTGAAGGAAGAAGCGATTGGAACGGGAGTTAAGTGGAAGGAGACAGTGCAACAAAATCAACTGGCGTAAATATAAAGCAACAAAACAAGAATAATATGCCAATAACCGACTGTTGGTCTACGAACGAATGGCTATGTAACAAAACGGCGGAGACATTCGAATGGTATTTAAGACTCAGAAGATGTTCCCCAAAGTGTGAACACGTGGGTCGCCCGTCGGGAAAGCACTTTGATGTTCAGCAACAATTTTCAGATGTTAGAATACATTTTGGCAACGGAGTTTGTGATGTTTGTGAATTGTTGATGACACTGAGTTGGCAGTGAAAGGAGGGTTGCTCTAGGGAAATAATAACAATAATTTATTTATCCTGCGATTATAGCACATACATGATATGGGATACGTCACTTCAAACATCATTATTTCAAAAGGTACAGTAATTCATAAGACTAAAATTATATGGGTTAGGTACATAATTAGAAATTCCTCAATGTTGTAGAATCCATTTTATAAAAGATACGGTTTGAGAGAAGATTTCAATCTTACAAACGAATCATAGGATTTGATTTTCCATGGTAGAGCATTGAATAAAATTACACACATTATATGTATGTGGATACACCAGTAATTTTTATATCTAGTTCCATGGTTATGTATCTCCAAGCTGGTTATTAATTAACTCACGGTCTCTTTTACAAAACATACTCATACATAACTGTAAATTTTAATCCATGATGAGTTAATCCTTTTTAACTATCAACACTATCAGATTGATTTTATACTGAAATACATACTGATTCACTAATTCCACATTAATTTTGTGACGCAAGGCTATTATTTTTGTTCCCCTGAAGGGACAACTCTACTTTCCACCTTCACAGCTAAGTATGTGTTCAGCAAGCACAGATTAAAGTGGCTTAAAAGTTGTATTTTATGACCAAAATCTCACTAACTCAAGAAAAATGGCAATGTAAATTTAAAACATTGTTTTTAACTAAAGCTTTTCTTTGTGATTCACATTCAAGTACTTTGACCTGTAACCACTTTTAAAATTAACATTACGTTCTCGTCTCGCAAATGCATGATCTCGACGACATACACTGCTCGCATCACAATGCATTTAGCGTTCCTCTCTCGTAGTATGCGTTGCAGTGTAGTGTCAGTGGCTTTCTGTAGAAAGACCCAAGTCATTGGGTCCAGCAGTTTCCATCGTGATCTTCGCGTGGGATTCTTTGCGAAAATCGTTTAGAGGAAGTGGAGCAGGCAAGAGAGAGAATCAATAAACCTCGAGTAGGCACTCGCTTCGTGCCTTTACTCCATCGACTCCACCCCCTTCACCTCCTCCCACCCCTTTCCCCCTCCCCCGCCCCCTCCCCCGCCCTCAAACCACCCCACTCTTGCGTGGATGGAGAGCCCCACTGAGCACAGTACTTCGGACCTCTAGAAAACGGAGAGAGAGAGATAACCTCACCCTCACCGCGGTGTCTGCCTCCTTTGAAAGAGATGATGCTCCAGAGTGTCCCAGGCAGCCCTTCGGTGGGGGCGATCGCCCTGACGAAGGGCAGAGAGGGCTGCACTTCGGATGGAGGGAAGAAGAGTGGCTCGCCCTTATTATCGCCGGAGGGCCCTTCTTCGGCGAATGGCTCTCCTTCGATAGATTAGCGCCATCCACTTCATTGACGCCGCCGGGCGCAAGACGGAGCACCCGGAGGGCGGAGGGCGATTGCCCAACTGCGACTACTGGACTGGCTGGAGGCCGAGCACATCTCAATTTGTGGAGAGCATCAAGAATGCTCGTCGATAAGTTTGGTTAAACGAGCTACTTATCCCTCGTTACTGCTCATTTGGAAAACGCTAGCCGTGCTTGTTGATTAAGTTCGAAGTTAGAACGCAGCGAAGATGGGCAAGATATGGAAAAGTCCGGTACGCATTCCGTATTAGTATTGCAAGCCTATTGCTGCAACTACATAATACGGGAATCACCGCCATCCAGCCGGTTAAAATTTTCACAAAACCTTTCCAGTAAGTTCCAAGTACAATTGAATGAAGTTTCCTCGTGCTTGGCATTCGGGTATTCAATTGCGGAGGCTTCGACGAGGTACTCCCTCATAGATCTCCTCTCGGGGTGAAACTGAGGGTAAGACTTAATGATTTCACTGGAATGGCTATGCCATCAAATATAAATTCCGGAGAAATCTGCAACTCGGCACTAAGAAGGGGAGACCACATGCTCTTCGGGAATGAGATATTTTAATGAGTGATGAAGGATGTGGAGTATGTCTCAACCTTGCTTGGTGTTTCACTGAAAAAGTTTTATCTTTATATCAGACTATAGAGTACATAAATTAAAAGATCTCTTTTCGCATATGGCCTAGTAGGTTGCACGTAGAGTTCTTACTCGTGCGCGATACTCCCGACACACAATTGGTTTCAGCATCCAATGTCTTGAATTTCTCGGAGCTTCGTTGCTCGGAACAACATAAACTTCTCCAGGATAACGAAACACCTCGGAATTCTTTAGGCTCAAGGCACTGGGGGAGAAATCTTGCATGAGAAGTATTAATTACTTTTCCACACATAAAATATCCATAGACATAAAATATCCATCGATTAGAGAAGGACTTCTGGATCCACAGTTGAATTGAATGGCTATAGAGATTTGAGGGGTTTTGTTCCGGGTCATTTGATATTGAGATTAAAAACGTTATAGACTGAGAAATATGAATCAATCTTCTAATACTCAAAACTTTCATGGCAATGAAATTGGCAAACTCTCCGGGGTTTACCCATGCGTTTCATCCTCAGCAAATTTGGACCAGTTGTGAAGTTACTAACGACCACTCGTGATTCAATTGGCAAATTTTCCTGTTATTTCATTATGTTATAAAAGCATTGACCTTTTTGATTTATCATTGATGTGAATAATAAATTCGTAAGAAAATATTTCACTCGGTGTCTTACTGGATTTCATCATCTCGTCAACATGAAAAGTTTGTCATGATAAAAAAATCACCCCGTACTGATTCATGTATACGGACGGGAGTATTTCCCATATTTCCCAGGCCACCTCTTCTGCCTTCCTTGCACGACGCTTAGGCGCATTGCTTACGTTTTTGCGAATTTCCATTGACAAGTTTTGGGCTATGTTTTAAGAAAAGCAACACTGTAGATCATGCATGGTAGAGATGGAATTCACATGAAGAATTATCTAACTTGGCAGGGATTCGTACACGGATCTCTATATTGTTATTCAGATGTGTAAGCCAGTTATATCACCAAGTAATTTTGAACATTGGAGGGTGTTTCGGCACCCGTCCATGTGACTAAGCACTAAAACATTTGCATTTTTCCTGAAATTAATATTGGTTTAAAAAGCAGGTCTTTCTAAATCTACAAATTGGAGTTTATTTTTCATGACAGTGGCTCATTAAACAGGACAGCGCCTCCTGTGCTACTGTGTTGTAGGCTAATGACGAGAATATCTTATTTGCCATTTCCCAAGTGGGATCCAGGGTTAAATCCCGGACTAAGCAAATAATTTTCAATGGTGTTATTAAAGAATTTGGTGCATAAATTTGCTCCTGTGCGTTTGACAGCTCACACTGGATCATTTGTGCACTCTTTGGCATGACTATTGGTTGCACTGAATTGGCTATTATAAAAGAAATATATGGGAAGAAATAAAAGGAGTCAATAACAAAACCCTAACGTTTTAAAACGTTCAGGTAACCTGGTCACCAAATATGATAAAAAAACAATTATTCCCTTTGAAGAAAGATCAAATGATTGAAAAACGCATTTTAGATGTTTTTTTAAATTTTCCCCTTCTTTTGAAGAACATTTCATTCGTGACATTATATCAGGAGCATTAATGGGGAAGCCCGTGTTCGCGTGTTTGAAAGCGTAGCTCACCTCGACTGGCCTCGATGGATAGCAGCCCTGAGCGTGGCGACATAAATAAATTAGCCCCACATCACTTATGCTAATGTTGATGTCAAGTGCGTCGTTGGTACGGGCGACTCCGCATGCCATGCCATAGTTGGCTCACTTGCACGTTTTGTGTCAAAGACTAGTTTTGAGGCTCGTGAGGCTGTCGAATGCTCGCGAGAGGCAGACGTTTGTGTAATCAGGGGAGTCCATGCCAGTTATACATCGAAGCGTCTTCGCTTATCTGTGGGAAAAATTGGAACATGTACAACAGAACAAGGAAATGTCCTAGCGCTTAACATGCGAAGAAAATAATTTTGGAAATGTTTAGGTTAATTCTATCTTTCATAAGCATTCACTTCATTGCAGCTACCCTTGGTTCGGAGAATACTAATTGGCTTGGTTGAAAGGCTTGCGCTGCAGGGAGGAGGAAGGCTGCGGGAGGAAGAGATGATCCGTCGGCCCCGTCAGCGGTCCAAAGTCCAAACTAATAGGTATCGATTGTTCGGAACGCTTTTGAATTCCTCCATTCATTTAATTTAACGTTAGATCCTGATACAACCAGGTGCATTTTGAAAGCAGACCGTCCACTTGTGCTCCCACAGGACTACCAGGCAAAAGCCCTTTTCAGCGGATATTTATTTTTGTAACTACCTATTACTAAACGGCCATATAAAGTGGACGATTTTATAATTTAAAAAATTAATTAATTGCCTTAAAAGTTTCAAATGCATTCAACATATTTGAAATTTGGCCTTATATAGTGAACACAACTGACAAGAATTTCATGAATCGATGACCAAAATCGGTCATCGCACGAGCCTACGTGCACCTGGTTATAAAGGATAACAAATCTTAAATTCCGAAATAGGAAAACGTTTCATTTATATTTTATATACCTATATGATAAATTATAAAAATTAATGCACAAAAAGTTATAATTATCATAGTAATTTCCGATGAAATCTATCTGTTTATGGAACGTTCACCAAACAATTGGTAGGCATCTCAGCTTGTGTGTCATTTCGTGACTTGTCCGACCTGAAAAAAAGTGGCCTCTGCGAAAAAACCACCTCTATCATGAACAAGAAGAGGTTATCAATCCAAAGGTTGGTCTGTGAAAGCTCTGCTCCCACATTATCGCTTCATTTCTTCAGAAGCCTTCCCTTTGTCGTCCTTCATAACTTACCTAATCTATTCCATCCTTCGATAATTCTTCAAATGCATACTTCATAAAAAAGATGGTTACATAAAGTCCCGTCGAAAATCGGTTTCACTGTACTCGTACGTGTCAATAGTTGTGAAGCATGTGTATTAAGGAGAAGACATTTGCGGTCATTGCCGTTCAAATTTGAAGGATTGATTCAGAGTGAGAGTGGGAGGGGTGAGAGGGGAGGTTGGTGGGGAGGGTTTAAGAGGGGGGGGTTAAGGGGAGGAATAGAAGGGGATTATAGTCCCGCAGCAGAGGGTGAATGGGAGTATTATGACAATTGGGTGGATGGGATTTGGACGGAGGGGAGTTGTTTGGCGTCCAGAGGGGACGTTTGGGAGAGCGATTTTTTGGCAATTTGGATTATCCTTCGATTGGAAGGGGGGGGGTGGAGGTAGATGGCGCCGCTGGTGGACGCCATGCGGATTAGTCCCGAGCAACCTGTTCGCTTATTTACACTCGCGGCGCACTCAATTCACACACCCGCGTAGTATCTGTGGGCGTTTGAGCGTGTGCTGCCACCAAGTGAGTGACGATGGAGACTCGCCCGACAGTGGGAAATTCATTCGGCAACGGTGCCTCACTGCTGACAAACATTCAAACGACAAACATGCCGATAAGACTGAAAAATAGCGAATTGTTAACCTGAATTCTTAACTGATCGGAAACAAGAAGTTGTCATCGACGGCATCAGTTCCGAAATATATGGTGTAAATCCGGCGTCGCACAAGGGAGCATGATCTGATGCCTGTGTTTTCTTTTATGCAAGCAATATAAAAACGAGAATAAGTGGCAAAGTTAGATTGTTGGCTAGCGATGTGGTCATCAATCAAACATTGTTACAAAACCAGCCTTGTAGAATTTCTCTCACCGGATATTTACAAAATGACTCGTGTTCTCTCAAGTGGAGGCTAGAACTCAGGAAGTGCTGAGCAGTGTAAAATGTTTGATAGTAAACGTACCAACGCCATATCTTTCCAGTGAGAGATTATACATTAGATAAAGCCAAATACCTGGGTATAAAGTTACCTTCACACCTGCCATGAGGGAAACACATACGAAACATACTCGGTGCCGCATTAAAGAGAATAAAGGGATTCATTGAGCGAACGGTAAAAGGCAGAAGATGGCGCACCCAATGCTTAGTTGGGGAAAACGGCACCAACATGGGTCACGTGGCATGTGTGCGCACCATTTGCGCGCTGCGTAGTTAGTTCATATAGAGGGCCAAGGCACAGAACGCCGCCCCCCCGGGGCTAGTTGGGTAGGCATACTTTTGTCTTTTTGAATTTTCTATTTTTACATATTACTCTTTCCAATGAAACAACTGTGCCAGCGTATTGGGACACTTTTCGCCTACAATAAATAGCAATGCGTAGCGTAGATAGAATAGAATCACAAAAAATAAAACTTTGAAAAAATGTTTCCTAAAGACGTGTACCAACATGCCCCGTATTGCCCCGTAAATGTCATTCTCCGTAAATTTTTACCGTTAAGTCCGACCATTAGTATGATGGTGAAATGGTTATAATGTCAGGTTATATTATCGGATAAGCGTAAGGTTCCGCAATATAATAATAACTTGCTTCAACAGTCTCAGTGTTGCCATGTTTTATTTCTTGATGTTATTACACATTACAATGAGAAAAAACTGCGAAATTAGATAATTTGTGTAGACTTTTTGAGGTTTTATGCTATCAAATAAATAATTCTTTCCATAATAAAACTGATGATATCAGACCTGACCTCGTGGAAATTATGGATATTCATGATGAGAAAAACACCTTTTTATTTCCACAAAACTTTATTATGCTGGCACGACGCGCGTTTCACCACACTGTGGCATACTCATATGTGCATATGAGGATGCCACAGTGTCGTGAAACACGCGTCGTGCTAGCATAATAAAGTTTTGTGGAAATAAAAAGGTGGTTTTCTCATCATGAATTCTTTACATGACCACAAGTTAAATCTAAAAATCATATTTTGTCGAAATAACAGTGATCACAAGATACAACACAACCACTGACTTACATGAAGTTCTTACTAACTATAATTAAATAAACTATATTTGCTGAGTAATTTTATCAAATAGAGTATTTGAATTTCTTAAAAATCATAATAGGATATTAATCCTAAATTCCCATATCAGGTGAAATTTAATTCTTCTTATGAATTCAGTACTTCAGGACACAGGTTCAACTTAAGACAATTTGCAGGGAAAACCTTATTGAATAGAATGAGAAGTAAAAACATCACAATAGGCTGCCATGTAGAGAATATCAACGAAAGTATGAAGGGGCAGTTGCAAGAATGGAATGGTCACTTAGAATGGAAGAGGGAAAAATGGTTACTGTGTTTGATAGGGCTGATTTGGACGCGTTGAAAAAGGAGTTGTGGAATTCATGTATTAAATTTCAAGAAGAAAGCTTAACCGAAGATATTGATTGCTCATGGCAAGTTTTTGTCGATGTTACACGCTTCTACTGGCGGACTTGAATGGAGCCTGCAAAGTTGCAAGCAATTAAAAATCTTTGCGAAGAAAACTTGTGGAAGGGTGTGATATCTAATTTAAAAAGAAATTATCGGGCGAAAATCAATGTATTACTGTCATTCTGAACATAACCCTCTCATTTTCGTCGTACGTAAGTGAAATTCAAATAAAAAAACAACAATACACACTCTTAAGAACGACGACGGAGGAAGGTTAAATGGTAGTTTTCAAAAATTCATTTTACTGCCTCTTCTAAAGCGCTCTTATTACATTCTCGCATAGTTCATCCGAGTCTTGTCCTGATATTTTCTGACAATACATCCCGGACATTTTCTTTTCCTGCCGCGGTATTGAAAATCAGCAAAACGGCGTTAACTCCAACGTATCATCTGGTACCAATCAAAATCCTGCCCGCAAGGCACTGGCATCGGAAATTGCTCCATATCTAGAGAGATTACCTATGTACTAAATTGCTATCAGGTCACATGGTTCCCAAGGAATGGAGAGTAGCAGTAATCAAATATAGTGACGATAATAAAGAACCCGGTAATTAGTTATCTCTTTTACACCTACTTATTAATGAGGCCTTAACTTACATGTTCTTTTTAACGCAGCCAAAATGCAGTCCCTGCATTTCGACCTGAAGACGCCCGTTAGAACTCCTAAGGGCAAAACTTTTGTATTGGAAATCTACAAACGCGGTGAAAACTCGATAATTTAGGATCATCTTTTTTTGCTTTGGTTCCAATACATATATATATATATATATATATATATATATATATATATATATATATATATATATATATATGTATATATATATATATATTAAGGAATCTTTCCTTTTTAACCTTCCTTTGCCCCTTCATGTGGTCCTTTAATGTAGCGGCCTTGGAGATTCTTCGCCTTCAATTCCTGGTACGGCCAAAGACACGTTCTTCTTGTAGAAAATTGCCTGAAAAAATTTCATAGGTGCCAGAAATAGACCAATGGACTTTTCCGGGCCCATTGTGCAGACCTCTCAACGACCAAGGCCTACTGTTTCTCGAGGCAAATAGTAAAGTATTTTAGGGAAATAGATATTCAGCTCTCGCGGCCCATCAAGAAAGGCCACTTGTTGGTTAAACGGACCTCAATGCAGCCCAAAACCCGTGAGGTCAAATCTTATGCGCGCTATGCTGTGGCGTCCGCGAATTTATTGACGAAAAGTGTGACCTTGTTTTAAAAGAAAGCTTTGGCCGTCACGGGACGACCGACGAAGATATCCATGGATAAGACCGGCAGCGGAGAGTAGACAGTAATTCAACGTAAATTATTAAATTAATATTTCCGTAAATATGTAGAAGAAACTTATACGAATATGATTTTTACATGAAATGCACATGGACGAAATATTCACATAAAATTACACTTTATCCCTCTAGTGATAGCACTGTGAATTGATTCGAAGCGCTTTCACATAACTACTGGCGACGACTCAACAGATCCGTCGCCGGGAGTCGATCGTCGCTTTCACGGAATTACGTCAAGAAATGTTCCACTTCAATAATCCACCGGTGGAAGTGGTTTTTTCATCGCTTCAATTGTCTAGGTGTTATTTCGGTGGAGGTTTATAACTTCACTAAAGTCATTCTCACGTCCTCTACTCGGCAAACCTGCAAGATGTCGCTGCTGTGTCTCAACGAGTAAGGTATGTGCAATGGACCGCGCCACCCTTCCCGAGTATCGATCCTCTTGTCTGTCTCTTGAGGAGAGGACGTGCGGGGGGGGAGGAGGAGTGGCTCGCGGAGTGGGCGGAGTCTCTCTGTGGGTGGGTGGGTGGGTGGGAGGGGGGCGTGGCCTTTGGCCGCGGAAGAGGCGCGCGCGAGAGAGTCTCTCAAATGCCTCGAGGAGGTGGAGGGAGGTGGAGGTGGTGGGAGGTGGAGGGGCAGGGAGGTGGAGGGATGGGAGGTAGAGGGATGGGAGGTGGAGGGGGAGGGATGGGAGGGGGAGGGAGGTGGAGGGATGGGAGGTAGAGGGATGGGAGGTGGAGGGATGGGAGGTGGATGTGCTCATGCACGGCCGTCTTTCTATAAAGGCGGCCATGGCTCGTGGCCAGTTGAAGGTCCCCTTCATCCCGGGCTCTGCACGTTAATCCTCTGCACACTTCCATGGCAGCAGCCATCCAAATCAAGTGCAAGGAGCACTTCTCTATACAAGTGTCAGCACGGACGTCTTTGGCTCCAAATGGAATTCGACGCGTCGTCAGCGCGGCCATTTCGGCACTGGACATAGGATAGCGCAAATACTATGACTAGCGGGCGAAAACCCTTTTTGAAAAAAAGATAACACAATTAGATAGAATTTCATCTTAAGTAGTGGATTGGATTCGAAATTTCGTAAAAGGACGCATCTACATTTTACCCTGCGAGCCGCCACAGGGTGTATGGCAGGGGGTGTTAGGACAATAAACCTTATTTGGCACTAAATCTAGAGATCGAGGATGGACAGGATAATTTCAGGGTATGCCAGGGTTGCGTTTGCGCTCTTTACTGTTGTCATCGCGGATTGTGCGAGGGAAAATGGGGTCCTTGTATCGTGCTGCTCGGAAATCTATTTCTCACAACTTCTTGCGGTGATCCTGCCGACCAATATACATAGTAAGGATCCTAAATTATTCCCTCGGTGTCGGCATTAAACTTACTCCTATTTATCTAATAGGTTGCATTGTTCAAGCAGTCTTCGAGGTTCGAGAGACTCCCAAACCCTAGTCCTCTACAGGAAAGGAGACGGCGGGTTTCAACTACGGCCCTGTCAACATTCCGTGTCCCAGATGTCCTAGGCGCGGCTCCAAAGCGGAATGCAAAGCACTCTCGCGCTTAATGTTGGCACTTCAACCAAAGCATCACATTTTGCTTGCGAGCGGCATTTCGAGTGTCATATTGTCAATAAATGTGCTCAGGGAGTTCTTATTGTCAGAAATACCTACGCATGTTTACTTAAGATGTAATTGTTGCTGTAAGACGTGTGTGAGACATTAGAAGGGCTACTTGTGACTGCTCCTACCTTGGGTAGTAAGAAAGTAATAATTTCAAAAACAAATATGCTTTTTTGATGAACATGTTAATATTTTTTTGCATTTACTTAAGTTTATATATTCCATGTATGTATGTGTAAGTCAATGTGTTAGGTGCACTATTTATGATAATCGGTGTACTTTTAAAAAAAATAGCCATTTTCACCGTTTACTCGCATTTCCCATATATTCTAAATTATTTTATTTTTAGGAAAAGGCGGAAGTAAAACGTTATCCGAACGATGATGTTCTATAGTGGCATAGGCGGTCGGTTCCGAAGAAGACAACGCTGCGCTAGACACTTCCAATATAAGTAATTCAACTTCTGTGTGTAAAACCACCATTGAAAATATCATTTGGTGGCTAGAAGTTTTCACAGTGCATTGCGATGAAATATTAGCTGTTTATTTTGAGCATATTTTTCAATTACATTTTCAAACATAAACACCTGAAAACCGCTTGATATTAAAATGACAACAATTTTGGAGCAAACACTTTTTTACGACCTTTGACTTGACAACCAAATGTTATTTTTATAATTTACAAAATATATCATTTCGAACATAAAATTTACCCGAAAAAATATTGAGAAATCATTTAAGCTACACACCATTAGATATCTCACGCGATTGACGCTTCAAAACTATTTTATATTTTGATTTACGTCTCTTGAGAAGAGTGTCGTTCTTTGTCCCATGGAAAGAGCTGTTATTATTTGGAAAATATCTTGAATAAGTAGCGTAATGAAGCTGGCTGGCTCATTTTACAGAGTTGGAGAGTGCAGCGCAAATGCTCTTCACTCACGTCCCGCCCACTTATGCCGCGCACTTCAAAACCGAGACGCACTCGAGAAGAAAAGAACTTCGTCAATCGGAGTTGCTATTTCTATTTCCAGTTAACGCCTCGAACGTGGATGATGGGAACCTTTCTTTAATTACTCCGTGTAAAAAATAAATTTAAGAAATGTAGTTTTTACGAATGCCTTAGCTTTTACGAAACAATCGGCCGAGACTATAGCGCAGGTTACCGTACGTTTCGCACCTTCGCACAACGACCCATTCTCCTCCGTTCGTGAGATCGGTTGTGTTCCCATCCACGCTAAATTCAACGCCATGAATCGGAAGTTTGTATAATCAGTCGACAATCGATATCTATGCAAATGCAGCTTTTTGCGCGCCATGTAGAATGAACTACGCGTGACGCCATATTTGCCTTTCCCGAAGACATTGTAATAAACAACTCGAACAGTGCTGTAGTCGCGGAATAAATTAAATCTTCGCCATTTTAGTGGATAGAAATATATGTGGTAGAGCGTGATAGGAACTGACGTGATTTGTAATTAAAGATCATAAGGTTGATTATTTTCAAGTCGTCGTCATATGATTGAAATAAAGTGTTTCGTAATATGTGGAGAAACATTGTTTAGGTCTTATCAGCTTATGACTGCACTAATAAAGTACCTATGTGTAATTCTTCAATCAATAAAATGTAAATTGTGCGGTAAAGTTATGTTGAAATAATTTTAAATTTGTTATTGTCCACTTTATCATATTCACATTATATTCATGAATATTTAGGAGAGGTATAACATTTTCAAAGTGGAAGAAATTCAGATGGGAGTTATTATATATCTCTGATATGCACCAGTAGCTACTTTTGATAATATACAATGTTATTTTAATCAGTGTAAAGTTAAGGGTTAGAAGAAAACAGGTATGTTCAAATCAGGGATGGCAATCGAAACGAAACGAATATGTTTCGTTTCAACCCGAAGTGAAATGAAAATATGAGGTCCACGTATCGTTGCATCCCAGTGCGAAATTATATGCACTAGAGAGTTTAGTTTCAAACCAGGACGAAACGTTATTCTCGGGAATGAAACTGCTCGAAACACGTAGTTAAATTTCAACCTCAAAAGCAGAGTGGAAGGGGAAAAGATGCAATAGTTTCGACCCATGTACATGTGATTGTAGCAAAGGTGATGAGGTAAAAACATTGAGTTTTACTATTAATCTAGCTTCGTCGTAGTATTAATGAATACTATGTATTAAACGCGCGGGAATGTCCTGCTAGATCCATTGTTGGCGTTCGCTAAACCAATATTGTAAACAGCATTATTTAGCCGAGTGTACAATGTCAACATTTTCGCGATACACGATATACACGAGCATCAACGTCTCTTGGCGTTTGTTCTGAATAAGCTATAGATGGCATTGCGAAGGGTGATTGTCCAAGTCACTTCTTTTCACCTATGTTTATTTTATAAACGAATTACAGCAGGTACGCCAGGACGCCCGGGGTCGAGCACCAAGTCCGAACTGTTTTAACGCCACGCAGGGCGCCTTTTTATATCCGCCTCCGAGGCTTCTAGAATAAAGTATCGGTCACGACATAAGCGGCAGGCGGCGGGCGCCAGAACGGCAGGGCGGTAATGGTCACGATACGAGCGGTGATTCGACCTAAGATTAGTTCAGAAGCAGAAAAAGGCAGTACTGTCATTAGACAAAACGTTCTCGCCCGGCATTTTGCCACAGAAGGAGTAGAGCGGCACAAGAAAAATTTAATGTCTGGGATTGGTGGCAAACGGCAGTAGAGCGTTGCCGCTCACGTCTATCATGGCTGGTTCCATGTCAAAATAGAAACATAAAACAGTGTTGCCGCTCTGCCGCTCGCCGCCCGCCGCTCGTATCGTGGCCGAGGCCTACAAGTCTGAGGCGGCTCCCGAAACCTCGAGACGCATCGTGGGGAGGCTGGAGGGTGAGGAACGCCGGCAACTAGAGAATACGAGCGTCAAGATGGGCCTCGCGACGACGCCACAAACCTTTAGGTCCAGGCACCTTGCATGAATGCATGTTATGATCACGAACGCACAATAGAATTAAGACTAGGCATAAACCCAAGGAGCAATAATAATTGTTGGACCGGTAGGTAATGTAAACCTGATTATAAGGCTCACCTAAATTATTAAATAGGTAATAAGTTACAGAAATTGCTATTTTTAAGACTCCGTTAAATTTCAACTGACATTAAATTTATATATAATAGACCTAATACTTTATTAAGGCTGGAAAATTATTTAATGAAAATCATAGTAAAAGTTTCTGTACCTTGTATCATCCAATAGCCTCACTTTAAAAAATTCACTTTAAATATTAAAAATTTGAACTGAATACAGTGAGGAATTTTACAAAATGCGATATATGATTCATCGTAGACAAATAGTAGTACAGGATTTAAGGACAGTAAATGTGAAACCTGCAATTGCTTTTGAAGAACACTGTGTTGAAATTGAAATAAACATGGAATGGACTTAATTTGACCATGCTGGATGATTATATCTTCCGCTTTATCTGCAAAAACTTAAGCACCCTTCCCCTTAACGCAGGAGACACCAAGGAGCTAGCATTGCTGATATACATCATGATTATTCATTTCTTCTCATTGCTTGGAATCATAAATTCCATATAAGATCTACTATAAATCACGAATCTTTCTCCAATGCAATCACTCCTGCTTTCGCTATTGTGATCCCGGTTAAGATGCTTCTGCCTTTAGGTCAAGACATTTAAAAATTCAAAATTTCTATGTACTATTCAACTTACTTTTTATCAAACGCAATGATACAAAAAAAATTTTTTTTGAAGTAATTGAAGTAATCTGTGTAATTAATCATTGAAATATTTAATTTTAACGTTGGCCCTTATGAGGAATGACCAGCCTATAGCAGAAATGCGTTACATTGAGTATGAAAGTTTGTTTTCTGTTTTCATTCAAATTGTAAGTTACGATACTTGCTAATTGTTACTGATGTGTATGCAAAAATATTTACCTAAAAATGGGTGTCTGTCTATATGTTTGTAACTCTACTTTTTGAAAATATTTTACCAACTTACCGGAAATCTTGCAAAATTTTAGTACATTCTAAGGTGTGCTGTAGAATATACAAAAAAGGCCTCAGGGCCTCAAATTGGGTCATTTGGTAGTTGTAAAATTTAACTAGACTCCGCGTATATACGCGATATTTAGTATATATAAATCTATATGGACAAAATGATTTAGAGTTTGGAAGTAATGATGGGGCCCTATTGGGCTTGAGGCCCCAAACAGTACTTTCTATATTAACTAATTACCGGTGAACTTTGAACGTCCAAAGCAGTCATGCACCTGCCTTGGTCAATGCAAAAAAAGCTAGTATAATTTTGATAAAATATACATACAAAGAAAATTAGGTGACTTCCTCATATTTTTATTTCATTCCGACCATGCGTGGGATTTAATATATTACTGTTGCTAACTCAGCTTTAAAATGTTTTTTTCTTGTATCTCCATTAATATCTAAGTATGCCCACTCAATGTCTCTTTGTTCATGCATACAAATGAAATGAAATTTTCAAAGATATATTTTTGTTCTAGGTAAGCAGAAATATGTTATTTATTTCTTTTTCCGCCTCACCCTTTCAAATTATTTGAAATCTCTTTTCGTATATGCTCGCACTTTCCCTATTTTCTTGCGGGTACCAATGATTCAGTTGCAAAGTTGCACTAGACTGCTTAACGTTCCTAGCTTTTTATTACTCTACATTCATGTTACCCTGGTTTTAGAAGTAAGCAATGATAAATTATTGTGACAAATGTCATGTCGGATCCTCCAACATTACCGAAGCTTCCATGTCCTAGAGCACGAAGTTTAACTAAATCACGATCACTTCATAGACAAGTGAATACACGCGTCAGTTTAAGTCAATAATCACCATTCTCACGTGTGGCGCGAAAATAAACCGTGCGAAGATGAAGAAGAACCATGGTCCCAACCGGTGTGAAACTTAATTCGTGTTTGGTTTCGTTCCGGGGGGCATTTGTTTAGTTTCGACCCGAAGCAGTTTCGACTCCGATTTCCTTTCGTCTTTGAGTTTAGCTCCTAGGGTTTCATTCCATTTAGTTTCGCTTCTACATTTTGCTCCCAACGATGAAACTATTGAAAATTAACTGGTTATGACTTTCGTTTCGTTTCGATTGCCACCACCCCTGGTTCAAATATTAAAATGATTGAAGTGATTCGTCATACAAGGAGGAAGTGCAAATGTATGTCAGCGATGGACGGACCCGCTGAAGATTATCACAGCAGTTAGTGCTCTAAATAGATAACTGAAAT
The DNA here is from genome assembly GCA_963573305.1 of Pyrrhosoma nymphula. NCBI lineage: Eukaryota > Metazoa > Arthropoda > Insecta > Odonata > Coenagrionidae > Pyrrhosoma > Pyrrhosoma nymphula. The sequence goes on from OY754337.1 coordinate 8,395,183, forward strand.
TTACATTCCGTAAATCTCCATAACTGCTCAAATGTGGTTACATTCAATGTGCAGTAACCTTTCATTCTATCGGCCACCGTTAAAAGTATATTCAATGGCCATAATTAAATTTGCGCCATTTTAATTAGTCTTTTGGTATGTTTTAGAATTGAATTATTGAGTGAATACAGAATTTTTTATTTTAAAAACGCATTGTTTCTTTCATTTTTTATCCAAATGTTTGTGTGAAACCTGTAAGCCCGGTTGAAAAGGTTTTAGTTTGCTCGACGGGTAAATTTTGGTATCTATATGTTGCCGTAGCAACCGGTTATTGTTTATCTCCCAAATGCTTACCCATCTGAAGATCATGCCAATTAAACTGACAGAGCCACCAGATTCTCAGTAACTACTGTCGGATTTTATCATGGATACTCAGGAGAATCGGGATGGGCCACGATAGGACGGGGAGTGCGGCAAGGGTGCCCACTATCGCCGTTGCTTTTTAACGTGTATTCAGAGGAAATGGTAAGGGAGGCTTGGGGGGAGGAGGAGGTAGGAATAAAGGTAGGAGGGGAGCTGATAAAATCAGTGAGATTTGCAGATGATCAAGCATTGGTCAGTCTGCCAAGGGGTTACAGTCAATGGTGAATGCATTAGAGGTGCAGTGCGAAAAGTATGGGATGACGATCAATCACAAGAAAACGAAAGTAATGAGATTTTCTAGAAGTAAGAAGGTGGGGCTGAATATAAGGGTGGGAGGGCAGAAGATAGAGCAGGTCGAACAGTTTACGTATCTGGGTTTAGTGGTAAGGACATCAGATGCAGAATTGCACTTGCTAAAGAAGCATTTTCGAAGAGAAGGGAATTGATGAGGGGGGATTTGAGAAGAGACGTAAAGAAGAGGCTGGTGAAAACTTTAATATGAGAGCGGCGCTATATGGGTCGGAAACGTGGTCTTTGCGAAGGGAGGATGTGCGTAGACTTGAGGCGTTTGAGATGTGGGTTTGGAGAAGGATGGAGAAGGTTAGCTGGATGGAGAGAAAGACGAACGAGGAGGTATTGGATATGATCGGAGAGGAGAGGAAGCTTGTGGCAGAGGTTCGGAGAAGGCAGAAGAGATGGATGGAGGAGGTTTTGAGAGGAGAGGGCATGTTGAAGAGAGTGATAGAGGGGAGAACACACGGTACGCGTGGGAGAGGAAGGAAGAGGATAGGAATTCTGGACGAAATAAGAGGAGGTAGAAGATATGAAGAATTGAAGAGGGATCTAATATCGGGCCATCCTTAGGAGGGAAAGCGAGACAATTTCTATTAGTTTGGGATACAAAATGGGGACTGTCCAAGAACCTACCAATCAGTTGGTAGAATACTTGAATGAATGAACTCAAGTTTAGGATTTTTGACTCCGGCGATAAGTAGTTTTAATAAGACGTGGCAAAGTTATTTTATCCGCAAGTGGTTTCAGGTTTACCTATACTCTACAATTGTTATTTACTCGTAATAGACTGCTTTTCAGCATAATGCTATCACAAAATTCAAGTTTATAATTATATTATCATTTTAGCAGCTAATTCTTTAGCATAATTATTATAATTAATAAATATGAAGATGTTATCTACACCATATTTCAGTACAACAATTTGAACATTTTTCTTATTGTGTTGCAAATTATTATTCAAGCATAAAAATTCAGTTGCTGCACTCTATCAACATTTCAAATTTTAGTTTTAATGGCTCAGTAACAAAGTACCTAGCAATATTTGCGGAAAAATTATAACCATAAGTTTATTGATGGCATTACTAAGCGTTTACTTTTCAAATGAAAATTGATTATTCGGTTTCTAAGCCACATTAGTAGTAAATTTTGCCCTGCCACATTCAGATTCTGGACCTTTGTGAGTCGCAAGGCTGCTTCGAGGGGAAATGTGCTAAAGGAAAGATCTCCTTGTACGGCGGCGGGATATGGACCCGCCGCCGCAGATAAAGAGATGTGCAGACAGTGGCGCTCTCCCCGATGGGCGGCGGGTGCGCGACTTTCGGCTGCTACGCTCGGATTCCTCCCCGAACCGCTAGGTAGCAGCACTCTCCACGCCATCGCCCGTTCCCCTCCAACCCACCCCCTCCTCCTCATCCCTACCCGCTCCCCCTCCCGCGCCTTCGCCTTTTCACTCTGCGACGTTCAACGTGGAAATAAAACCTTTCTTTCTCCACGCAGCTAGGTTCGAGCACGGGTCCTTTGCTGCGAAACCCTCAAGAGCATCTTCATGCTCAAATGCTCTCATCTTCCCCGCAAGTCTCCCAGAATAGAAACGCCACGCAGTGGACTGAAATCGAAATAAGCTGGCCAAAATCCATTTTTTTTCACTTTTCATTTTAAACTAGCGGAAGGTAGCCGTTGAAATTCGACGAGTGTGAAAAAAATTGAACTTATTTTGAAAGACAGCCAACCACAATGCCTGAAGAATACTGTCAGCGTGGTCACTTGAGGAGTTCGTAACCTATCTTGTACGTTGCGTTCATTGTATTCGACACGCTGACCGTTTTCCAGGTGCACGGAGTGATGAGATATGATTATACTTGATTCAAACTGAAAAAATAAACCAAAATCACTTCACTTTGAGGTGCTTTTATTAGATTAGTAGACAGCTTTGAACACCTTGAACGCCTTTTTATGTTCAGTGAAAATAAGTTTTAAAGTATTTATTGTAAAATGATTTTTCTAGAAAGGTAAATGTTTCTCACTTTCGTATTTTTTCGTTGCATTCATTTAAATGTCCATTTAGATATTCAAATATCTTAGTAAACCATACGATGTCTGTTCAAAAATTACGCGGACTGTTTGGATTGCGCGGCTCCAGTTTGTTCCAGAGGAATCCGCTTGGTGTCGCTACATTTGTACAGATCAGCTGATGATAATGACGTTTCTCGATCGATGAGATTCAACTTAAATCGTTGGTTCATTAAAAAGCTCTTAATTATTGCTGGAAATCCACCGTTTCATACACTGTATTTGCAGTTCGGGAACTCTAACTTTACCCTTAGATGAATATTGTAGGCAGTTATTTTTGTTACAAATTAACAATACTGATATTGGTGGTGACCGGTAAATGTCTTTGGCATTTATTAACACAGTTTACAAAATTAGCACAGTTTACAAAGAGTTAACACATGTCGGAATCATGATCAGTTAATTGGAGGTAGATGACCAATACAATATGAAACAACAATTATTTTACATTTAAAAAACTTGTAGCTAATTATTTTAAAATGCAGAAACTCCAAACTAAACTACTTTACAACAAAAAAATACATTTAACCTTCCCAATTATGATTTAATAAAAACATCATTGATAGTTCGTTTGGGCCCAGTCTACTTCTTTTTTCAGTAAGAAACTGGCCTCCCTTCGAAAAAACACGCTCACAAGGCACCGAAGTGGCCAACACACACACAACCTTCTTTTCATTAGTGTATAGAGCCTAGGGAAGACCTGTTTCCTGCTCCTCCACCAAACAAATGGGTAAGAGGCCCTCTCCAAGTATTCCTCCGGTAGGTACTTGTCCACAATTGCTGCAGATGTTGGAGTTCTTTTCTTCTGACTAGCAACGCTGGAATCAAACTCCTCCCACATAGAAGAAGTTTGCAGGGGCCTATTTTCTTCAGGTTCAGAGTGCTCAATAATGGGTACTTGCCTGGCTTTATTGCATAAGGCACGGTAGGCTGCCGTATAACTTGTATCTTCGGATAAAGCATGTTCTTTGAATCATGGATCCAGTAAACATGCTTCTCTCAGTATGGGATTAATCTCAACATCTTTAAGTCTCTTCTGGTGTCTCTCCAGCATTTTCTCAGCCATTACATTTACTTCAGGTGACTCATCATTAAAAGAAGGGGGGGAGCAAGGGTTTTGAGTGGGCAGAGGAGGGATAGACTTAAGAAACGGCGGTTGCAGGAGTTAGGAACAGGGTGGTGACGGGTGCAAGGGTTATGTGAGTACCCGGGTGGTGGGGAAGAGAGGGGAGAGGTTTAAATATCAAGTGCATTGCCCACGCCCGGGCTCTAAAGGAGGCATCTCTCATGCTCCCTGGCGCCAGACTGGTCGATGAAAGAGCGAGCAATATAGTATAATATATGTAATTACTGTTATTTAAAGGTACTGTTACTAGTGAATCATATGGGATGGCTGTTTTAAATAGTGTTATAGGCCCTAGCTTCAGAAAAGTAGACATGTAGAGTTGGTATTCTAGAGGCCACCGATAATTTAAAATGCAAAGACTTACGATCAGTGAATAACGACAAGAAATTAATTAGTGTCAAAGAAGTAAGTAATTTTGTAAATTAAATGATTTTGGCGTTAAAACTCTCGGCTTTATTATATTGATTTGACAGCATTATTTGGACAATACTTGACGTAGAGTGTGCCTTTTCTAAAAAAACGAATAACATACCCTGTGCGGTTAGAGATATCAACGAGATTGTTTTTTTCCTCTGTCATCGTGCATAGAGGTAATTTAAATATCTGATTCTGGGTAGAGTGGCCTTGGTCACATTTACCAAACATAATTAGTTTACCCGTTTATTCTAGAAATCTTTAAAGCCGTCATTACTCATTCACAATTCAGCTTTACAGCTATATGTATGCCTCGTCATTTATGTACTCCGCAGTGATTCTAAAGACTCACTCAAGTGAACGAGTCATTGAAGTAACGTGATCCAAATGACTCGAGTCAATAAAAAGAATCATTTGGCCCACCTCTAGTCTGTAGTATGAATTAAGGTCATTGCCATGTTGCCCACCATTGATTGGAGCAAAAGACAATGCAAAGGTTTGCAAGAGCAATTTGTGCGAATTCTTTTACTATAAACACAGAATACGGCGCTAACTATTGTGAATCTACAGAATGACACCTACTGGCAGATTACCGAACGTTTTGCTTCAGCACATCTTTCGATTTATCGCCGTTTGTGTGCGCTGATGTGTTCTGATTAATTCTGATTGATGTGGAATTAAACAAGTCATTTTGTTTCCAAAGCCATTAGTTTACGTAGTTTCTAATGCCTTTGTAGTTTGTTTATTTAGTGGATAACAGAAAAAATTGGCTCTCTGCCATACAACTTTGAGTTGGCTTCGTGAGTAATATTTTGATATAATTCTTGTTGCATTCAACGAAGTACCTACTTGCTGCGAATGATTTGGAATGGTGTGCAATTCGATAAAATGGCTCAAATATTTATTTATTTATTTAACCAGTTACATTACGTTAGGTATTTGCCTTGTGGTAATGGTATTCCACTCCTCTATCGTCCTGTTAACGAACGAAAGTTTTCGTGTCATTTATTTGCTGTCGTGCCCTTATTTTAAAACTATGATCATTTCTTCCGAACCGACTTGGCTCGAGCAATCTTTTTCTAATTTCCTCCGATCCCTTATCCTTTCTGTAGGCCTTGTACTGGTTGCCTATCCCGTATACTGCCCGCCTTTCCTTAAGACATCCCCAGCTCAATCTTGTCAGCATGTCACTCACACTATCACTTCTCTCATGCCTGCCTAAGACCTAAGACCTGCCTTTCTTTGTATTTTTTTCCAATTTATTCACTAGCCCTATCTCATATGGGTCCCAAGCACTCGTGGCAAACTTCAATATTGGTCGTACCACTGTTTTGTAATCCATTTCTTTAATTTAATATTGCTTCAAGGAGCAAAAATTGCTGGTCTGAAAACATCAATAGTGTCGGGTATTACCTTGTAAGAAACTGATGCCTATTTCGCGAAATCAAAAGTTGCTTTGACGTTTGATTTTGAAGCGCTTTTGGGGTGGGTGGACTGTGGCAGGAATTTTCACCTCGGAACCCGATCGCCGGTTGACTCCGCGACACGTATAATTTTGCTGTCCGCGCCGATGACCGAGTAGCCCACACTTGAGCACTCGCGCCGGTGCCTTCTTCCGTTGTTTCCGCCGATATGGCGGTCCAATACCCATTTTTTAAATTTTTTTTATTATAAGGGAGAGAATTGGAACACCAATTCCCTCCCACTCCGTCTTCCCTTGAAAGGGCGGAGGGCGGAGTTCCTCTTTATTGTTTCAATTACAATAATATTTAGGGTACCTATTATTAAACACCCAATTTTCTACATTTTACATTTTCTTAACAATTGGTTCATATTTTTCTAGTGTACTTCAAGTTTCAATGTTTTTCATTACATTTAATTTTACAAAGTGTATTATTATTTTAAAAAAAATTATTCGGTTTTCTCCTTTGATTTCTTCATCGGGTGTCTTGCGATTTTCGTTGCTTGCTTTACAATTGTTATTTTCTTCTTAGTAGTTCTATCACAAAGTTATCTTCCTTCTTCTTCCTCCTTCTAAGCATTCTCTCTATTCCTTCCACTTCTTTTTTCTTTTCTTCTCTTCTCTCCTCCTTTTCTTGTCTTGATTTCTTCTACGTCCCATCTCCTTCTCGAGGTCTAGTGAAGTTTGAAACTTCCAGAAACTTCCTTTGAAAGTCTAATACCCATGCGGGGATCCATCCAACATTCCTCCCTCTCCAATCGAACCAATCCCCCCACGACCATCCCCCCTACCTGTCCATTCTGAATGGCGCCAACCCCCTCAAGGTTTCACAGGTCAATAATTTCACAGTGTTGTTAAAAGAGTAGGTAGTAGGCGTCCTTTGCGGCACGAGGCAATTGGACGGTAGGTGGCGGCCGTCGGATTAACGTCGCGAATAACGCGATTACACTCTTTGACACATTGAGGCTGGAGAGCAACATGGTACTAGTCGGGAGAAGCTGTCTTCAAACTGAAGTACCTCGCGCCTCGCAATTTAGGGCTGTGTGAGAACTATCGCGGAGGAAGGTTTCTTCTTCTTCTTCTATCGAATAACCCGTTTGAGGGTGCGATAAATCACTTCTGGATATGCCTTTTTTGATTCAATTTTCTTTCTGTCCATATTTCCTTCATCCTTTGAGAGTGCCTTTCATTTTGTTCTTGCGTCCATTTTCTTCCATCCCTCGATTTTTTTCTTTCCGGAAATTTTGCTGTGTGAATTACTTCTCTAAAAAGAGTTCGGTCATCTATTGTGTCAATCTTTATTCCCAAGTTTTCCATATCTTTTTGAGTTTCAATGAACCAAGTAGGTTTGGATTGGTAGCTGTTTAGTAGGTTGAAGATCTTCTTGGTTAGTCTGGAGTTACTCATTCGAAATATGTGACCATAAAACTGCATTCGTTTTTTTCTCATTACATCGACTAATTTTTCAACTTTTAGATATAGCTCTCTGTTTGGTCTTAGTTTGTATTCTGCATTACTGTTACTTTAAGGTCCCAATATTTTCCTCAAAATTCTTCTTTCAACCTTTTCTAATTTTTCGAGAAGGTTTAAATAACATAAAAAAAAGCAAATTCGGAGATTTTCATTCTTAAAGGGTGAAAGAAAGGGGAATGGGCCGTGTGGAGAATACGCCATTGGAAGCAGTATGGAAATCACGCGTTATTGCTGTAAGCAGCAAGCATTCCGGGGGTCATACATACCCCGGGAGTGGAGTCGCAAGCGTTGTACGCGCGATAGGTTTCAATTATTTGAATGGAGGGCGCTCCTTCCACATTGCGTTGCGGAGTCTCCGTCCATCTCCGCCCAACCCGTTGGCGGCGCTGCGCACACCGAGATGCCTTGGCGTCTTGGAAGAAGGGAGGGAGGGAGGGTGGTTGGGGGGGGGGGAGAAGGAGGGAGGGAAGAGGGGGGGAAGGGGTGGTCAGGGCGGACGTTTTGAGAAATCCGAGCGGGATCGGAGGTCGCCCGGGGACACTTTGCTCTCCCCTTGAGAGGGGCCGCCCCCAAACCACTCTCTGGCCCCATGAGAAAAATGAGGTTCGTCCGTCGAGTGCACTTTAAGGTAGGTGGTGGGTGGCGGGTGTAGGCACTCTCTCCTCCACGCTTTGGTTTGTCCTCCCCGTCCGTTCTTGTTGCCTCTCTCTCGTGAGAGAGATGCCCGCGCGGAGGTGGCGCCGCCAAGACAATAATTAAGATAAGAATTCAGGGCATTCAAATTCAATCCTTTGCAATTCAAAGCGAGCTTCTGCGCTTCCTCCGACCCTCCCGAGAAAGATTCCTTGTCCGCTATTCTTTCGCATTTCCACGGCACGTGATTAGGGTGGCCTATGAGGTTTATGAGTTGTAGGGTATGAGGACCGACTTCATTCAATGTCGAATGTGCGCTGTGGCTTACAATCACGATATTCACCTTACCTTCTGCTTGGTATCAATTTGTTCAGAGAACAGGTAAGTGGAATGTATATCCAATTAAATGTCCGAATCGATCCACAGCAATTGCACATCCACAATATTAGTACTCGACAGCAATAGAGCCAACGGAGAAAGGTCGCCCTGTACACACGCACGCACCGAGGAATGTACGCACGCACACCTGTTTCCATGGATGGACTAGAATTTCAAGGATATAAGACTTCCAACTTTGGCGTGATACCTTTTCTGAAGCTGCCAACCGCGGCGCCACTATTCGCTAGTGGTGGAATCAGACGATCCCAATGTAAACAAACGTAGTTTCGCTTTTTCCATTTCGAAATGAGGAAAATTACGGCTATTTAGGAAGCAACTAATGGTTTTATCCGTCAGATACAGCCATGTTAACTAAATCTGATATCAATATAATCACAGAAAACCATTGCTATACGGTAACGTGAAGAATAAGACGGAGTACTTACATTAGCCTTAAAGAAACTGTCTGTTCTTCACACATATTTTTTTTTGTTCTTTCTCGCGGTTACTGAATACTTTTTGGAGCATCCAGAAACAAAGTAAGATCTCTTACCTATTGTTAGTCGAGTAATAAATCTTTTTCTATGCCAACAATTGGAAGTCCTCACAAGCCGCCATCCCGCCAAGCGTAAACAAAGTGACGATAGGGAAAAAACGTAAACAAACTCCATCAGAATCCTCACTATTGCTACCTATATCGTACGGCTTCAAAAAATGTAACAAAAAAAACAATGAAAGCGCAATGAACTTGGCGGGGCTGCCTGGTCCCTTGCCAGCGCTGTAAATAAAACGGGCGAATGGAGAGACATCTGGTGGCGTGTCCGCACCGCGTTTCGAGATCTCCACCGATTCAGACTACTATCGTACCTACCATCGTCCTGACGATAGTTGCCGGAATTAGTAGTGTGAACGCAAGTCCGGACAGCGGCACACGTAGTTCCTAACACTGCCACTTTTACGATGGTTAGCGCTGGTATCACGACCGGAAATCGGCAATGATGAATGACGATAATCAAAAACGTCAATCATTATATTGAATTAGATGGTGGTACTTTGACGAATAAACAAAGATAGGTGTCATTTGCTTGTAAAACCATGTCGAAAGTCTTAAAAACGCCACTGGAACGCAGGAATCCCTATTTTGTTCGCTTGCTCTTTACTTGTTCGTCGCGATTCCTGGTGAGGGCAGCACTGAGTTACGATAGTAGTGTGAATGCGTGCGAGTTGCTACGATGGTACGTACGATAGTAGTCTAAACGGGGCACGACAAACCGTTCCAGTGGCGGTGCGTGGTGGTGAAAGAGCGATGCAGATTGAATGAAATGGTTCCGAGGCTCCGCAAAGTCGGGCAAACCCGAGATATTGCACGCCCGATGATTCTGACCACATCCTGTTTTACTTTTTACGACTATACCCATACTTTACAAACTTTCATAACCTTTAACGTTTTAAGTTTGGCAAACGAACGTGAGAGCCATAATAATAGAACAAATTAAACAACATGAAGTATTAATAAAATAGATAGTGATATGCACATTTTTCATTGGTTTAGAACTCTATATTAATCATTTAGAAGGATTGTATCTGACCGTTATTATCTGTGAAAATCTTTTTAACAATGCATTGAAATTATTCACTAAAATTAGGCTTGGATAATTGTGAGTAATTATTTCTCTATGCATGCACCAAAGTCACTAGCAAATTGGGTGTATCGATTTCCATTGCAATGTGAGGACGATAAAGTCATACGAAATACTGTCGCCAACACATCCTCATTAATGACACTTAATGACAACCAATCTGAATGCGTTGCGGCATTTGAACATTCGACTTTCGCTTCCGTTTAAAATAAAGCTTTCCTATCAGTTGTGAAATTTCACATTAAGTAGCAAATAGGAATGCGTTTTTGGCGGAGATCCTTGAAGTGACGTATTAAAGATGTTTGAAGAATTTTAAATGTTTAATTGAAGAGAACTTTTAAAACAGCTAGCGATGCCGTAAATAAATTTCATTTTTCGATTGCCGGGAACTCTGGACATACCGCCGCGACCGCGGTTAGATAATTCAAGTGGTATTAAGTCTAACGCAGTGCAAGTGAAAGCTATTGAAAATTCCAGCGTCATCCGATATGCCTTATAAACAAAGACACCGAAACTCGTAAATTTGATATTACTGATAAATTGGCAAAGCTGCTACCATTTTAAAAGTGAGATGCGGTTTAGTTGATAATAGTGCATATTTTGCAACCGCTTCCGGGATCTCGGGCAGTCAAATGCAGCCGAGCTGTTAATGAATATTTTATTGAAATGGCATTTAATCTGTTTCAATCGATATCAAAAGAATGCAGGGAGGTGCTTTCAATGGATTGCGATTTTTTTTTGGGCGAAATTTCCGATCATTAAATCTATGAGATTTCATGTTTAATTTGTGATAAATGAAGCGCAAAAAGGTGTAATTCTGCTAGCGTGCGCATTTAGGAAGCATTTATTCACAAATTACAAGCTAGAAAAAGCGGAAAAAGAATCAACATCATGAGGCCGTGAAAATCAAACCGTTATCACGTCATACGCATAGTTGTCTTCGCAATGGGGAGTCTGTCCTTAAATCGTAAAACCCTTTGGAGCATGGTGGAGTATTCGCTCGGCGTCCAATAAATTCTTTTAAAACGCCCGTTATGCGAGACCGTCCCCTAACGCGACGTTATTTTTTTGCTCCCTCCTTGCAACGCTCGACTTCAATTTACGAGACGACGTGAGGGGGTGGGGGGAGAGGAGGAGAAGAAACATATGCGGCTCCGAATTAAAGAGTCCAGGGTGTATGTACCAAAAGAGAACGGTGCAAGGTCATCGGGTGACAAATAAAATGAGTCCAAAATACTTCTTCTGTGGCGAGGCCAATCTCGGAGACCTCCGCAGGCAGAGGAGGAATAGATAGGCTTGTGCGATGACCGATTTTGGTCATCGATTTTCGATGAAAAAATTTCATCGAAATGTTTCGATGACGATGGCTGTCATCGATCATCGAAAAGAGTGTACACAATGATCGATGACTATCGATGAATGTCGATGATCGATGAATGTCGGTGATCGATGAATGCCGATGATCGATGAATTACGATGATCGATGACTCTCGATGAACTGTGCAGTAGTGATGAGCGATATATCGCTGTGATTGAATCACCGATACTGAAAATTAGCAATCACAGCCTGTGACTAAATAATCGAAATCACTGTGACTGTGAATTCGGTGAATTTAGCCGATTTAGCTCAGGCTGCTACCACTGCTACCAATTGCACCAGTGCAACCAACGAATACAATGCTACCACTGCTACTGCGTATTAACTGTGATTGAACGTGATCGCTATTTCTGTATCGTCTACCACAAACTTGAGGAAAAACATGAATTCCAAACATCCCACTGTGGCCCTGCCATCGTCCTCAAGGCGCAATAGCTGGGGTGCTTATACTTTATACATACATTTTAGATCTAAGGCGTTCAAATGAATGGAAAAAAAGAAGAAAAATTAGTGATATAAGGATATCGATCATCCTCATCGACTCATCGACATCAATGATTCGCATCAACACATCGACTCATCGGGATCGATGATTCGCATTGACTCATCGTCATCGATTACAGTCATCGCACCACGATTACTAAAATCGTCGTCGATGACTTCGATTAATCGACTCATCGCACAAGCCTAGGAATAGACGTGAAGACGTAGAGTACACGCGTGAAGGAACACACTTTGTAAATAGAAACTGCTGCTGCAAGCGAACGCAGAGAGTGATGCAGCCGATAGAAGAAAACAAATCTGGAAAAAGATGTCGCACATGAGGACGATGAGAGCGAGTGTTGGAGTGCGTTACACTTTTCGTCCTTTTGCGAATTAAATTCATTTTCCCATTCCTTCCCTTTTCCGGTGACACTCCCTGCAGCAGACTCGTGGTTAGTATGTACTTACATGTAGGGTTGAATTAACGATTAGGAGATATACCTACACCCCAAATATTCACAATAAAAGCACACTATGGATGCAATAACTGTAATTCGTTGGCGTTTTCAACAAAACATTGCGATGAATTATTACCCCGCTTCCTCGCAGCAGCGTTTTGACGCGACTTACGGCTCCCATCTGAATGGAGTCGCACTCCAACGCGACGGCTCGTGGATGCACTGGACACGTGGATGCACTGCAAATAGAAAATATTTAAAAGAAAACGGCCGTTTTTATTTGACGACGTAACTTAAGTCGGATTCCATTCATTCATTGACTGTTTCGAATGACGGTGACTGGGGTGGGATGTCATCTGGAGTGAATTCGAAGGGGGGAAAGAGAGGCTGGGAGGGAATAGAATATAGCATTTTAAACCAAGGGTGGTGGTGCATTCAGAGTGGTTTCCAGGGGTGGGGGGAGGGGATGGGTGTGGAGACGTGACGCAATAATTCATTTGCGCTGCGGTTTCCGGGGACGTGGGTCGGTCGATGGATTCGAATGTAATGGATTGTAAGGAATGGAATGCCACGATTGAGGGGGTGGGGGGCGAACTGCACTGGTATGTCGTCGTGAAAGGGAAGTTGGGGGGGGGTTAGGAGGGGAGGGAGGAGATTGATATTGTGGAGTGGTGTGGGGCAATGTTGGAGGGTGGGGAGGGCTCGGAAGGCAGGGAGGAAGAGTTTTATGGAGAATTGGTCCATTGAATTCGTCCAAATATTCTCCATTGCAGTCCATTGGAGGTCGTGCGCAGTTAGCATTGGAAAATCTCGAATCTCTGAAAGGCATTTAAAGCAAGTTTCAAACGAAAACAGATTTTCATTCTCTTCATTTTTCTTGCTACCTTTTTCCCTGATTTTGTCCATCAGTATTAGAAGCCTAGATAAATGAAGTAATTCGCTGTTTACAATCAGTGGAAGAGTGATTCTAAAAGTGATGGCGTTTCAAGGAATATATAATGGAATATGAAATTCTGAAGGCAGCAGTAGAAGCAGCAGGGGAAGTAGAAGGAATATGAAAGCAGAGAACCAGAAGCACCGATAGTAGTGCACCAAGAGGAGAAAGTGCAAAACTCGAATGGATAAGAATCACAACGAAGAAGCTTAGCATAAAATTATCCGAAATGTGATCCTCCTCCGTAAAGCAAGAAAGGCCAGAGAAGAATGGTTGAGAGAATAAATTGATCAAAACACAACGGGGTGGGGGACAGACAGATCTCTCCCAAAGCTGAAGCTACTAAATGAACAGTAAGAAGTTATTTTAAAGTACTTACCATCAAAGGCAATGTCATCTGGAGTGAAGAAAGTGAAATTCTCATATAAATTGAAGAAAAAGCGAGGAAACATTATGCTCCTCATATTTGAATGTTTCAATCTTGATCGTCCTTTACTTACAAAATGGGCATTTTTATGTTTTGATTTCAGACCCTTATGCTCTCTCCGTTTTCATATGGACTACTAATTAAGAGAAGTATTCCTTCTCCGCTATTTGGTCTCAGAATATTCCACGAATCGTTTCTACGCTGCTTTCTGTCACCCGGCAAGTCATCAGAAATGTCTTGTTTTTCACCGTGCCGTGAAATTGACATTTCCAAGCGTCTCTAGTTGATATACCGACCATAGAGTGAAATTCACACTGAAATAAATCATTCGCCTGGACTAGGATTCGAACCCAGAACCCCGCTTTCGCGCCGAGTGCTCTGCCAGTTAAGCTACCTAGGCGTCATCTATCGTCCTCCTCTAACTCCATGTTTCGAATGCCCCTAATCTTTTCTGGGATGCTTTTCCAACGGTTCATGCTTCCGAGCACCGCTTCAGAGTACCACGCTCATCACAAATGCTTTGACGTAATGTTTCCTTGTTCGTTGTTATATCATCCTTGAACGCAGTAGTTGCCTTTTCCTCATGAACACTCTCTTAGCTTGGGCTTTTCTACACTTGACGTCCGTTGTCCCGTTCGTACACATGACGTCCCAACTAACCTCTGAGGTAGATGAAGGAATCCACTTGCTCACATTCCTCTCCTCTTAGCGTGACTTCTGCATTCAGCTTCTCTCTCCCGCATACTTGGATTTTTTTCTTCTTCTTATAAATTTTCATGTTACATTTGTGAAGAAATCACTCCATTCTGCTCAGTGACCTTTGAAGATCATCACGTTTTCCTTCTATGACTGTGATATCGTCTGCGAAGCGGAGCATGTTTATTTCTTCTCTGTTAATCTTTATTCCGTTCAGTCTTTTTATGGAGGCTTTGGATTCACAGTGATAGATGACGCCTAGGTAGCATAACTGGCTGAGCACTCGGCGCGAAATCGGGGGGTCTGGGTTCGAATCCCAGTCCAGGCGAATGATTTATTTCAATGTGAATTTCACACAACTGTGTGACCATCAGTGGGTGACTCCGTTAAAGTTACTGCGCGGCCTGTTCCGCAGTTCTTCGATGTTATTACAGAAATTACAAATTTCACTGTGGGTTTCCTCCGGTGAGTACCTACCTCTGATGCAGTCTCACATTGCAATTCTTCCTATGGCTTTTTTCATGCTACCACCCCTATACGCGGTGATAGCTTATTTGTCTGTATTACTTAAGAAAATATATTCCCAATGATGCATAAATTATCTGATTTCGGACCTCAACGGAGAAAATTACAAATAGCTTTGTGAACTCCACTTTTAAGGTTGAGTACTTTACTTAAAACTGCAGTTCACGAAGTTATTTTTCATTTTCTCTGGATAACGTCAAATCTGAAACTCTTTCCTCTTTTCAACGTCCAATTGTAGATTTTTTTCGTTTCTTTTATATTCATTACATTTGCTCATAATTTGTGCCTTAAATTGGATCTGTTATTTGAAACTGAATACGGGTGTCGGAAAGGAGAAGGAAAAAATGCTCAACCTTGGTTTGCTCACCTCATTCGAATGAGAGGCAGTGAAACGAAAAACCGTCCGCCTTCTACAACTGCCAACATTTAAATGTGTTACTGAAAGGCGGCATTTTAAATTATCTTCACCGTCAGCGCCAGCCCAAAGGCGTTGGGAAAAAGCCACAGGCGGCTGCTGATCATGGGGGCTGCCAGTTTGCGACTTGTTAGTGGAAGTTAAAAAGACAATATAAATTATGACAATCGGGATATGTTGCGAATATTCAGCATGTGCTTCATTCCAAAATGACCTTCTTCAGTGTATGTTACCAGTGACGAACACTGCTCATTACCTTCAACGAAGAGCACAATGAATACTTAACTATTTCCTTCACCAGCATTCTTATCACCATTCCAAATAAAGGAATTGTAGCTCACATTGCACTTCAATTTACGGTTGAAATAACACATAAGAAGTAGGTGAAATTTAAATAATTTCTGTAAAAACATTTCCTTGTAAAATTCAAAGGTGAAGACAACTTTAAGATTAAAAATTGAGTTTCGGGAAAGAAAACTACAATGTTAAGAGTATTGCTCTGAAAGCTCAGAGTGTTTATCAAATGCTCGGTTTAATAATTCACACTCGGTAAACAAGTTCTTTATTAGTGGCGGCCAAATAAAATTTTGTCCTTACTTGAAAAAAATATTGTGGGCCGTAGCACGATTTCTGAGCCCATAGAAGTGTTTCATCTTAAACAGAATGGCCATTCATTACAATGGAGCTTCAAGGGGAGTAGCGCAATGAGATCGCTCAGATGAAATTCGTGGGATTTCCACTTCCACGCGATCCATCCATTGAAGCGGCTTACTGTTGGAGCGCGGTGAGTCATTGTTGGAGCGGTCATTGTTGGAATGCGGCTATCTGCTCTGCGGGCAGGGTGACCGGCAGGAGTTTAGATAGCTCGGAATATTTGAGATTTATTTACGACGGTATGAGTGACTCTTCCTGTTTAGTCCCATGTTTTATAAGTGAGACAAATATAATGATAACCACTATGGAAGTGTAAATACATCTACATAATACCCTGCGAGCCACTTCAAGGGTATGTGGCAGAGGGTGAGCATTCACCAACATGCATTACACTAAACCCTAATAAAGTTAGTTCAAGTACAACAATTGATGCATTAGCATAAATTGCAAATATATACTTGTCAAGAGGCAAGGCCTCACAAGCACGCACTTCACTCTACGTATGCTACCAATGTTAAGGGGCCGTTAGTATTTATGATTTTTGCAACTGCATAAATGGACAGAGTTTCAAGAGTTATACCGAAAACATGCACGGCGTGCTGATAGTACTAAGTAAGAGTTAAGGATACAAGTATTAGGAAGTAAATCAATTAACTAGCTATTGAAAAACCTAGTTAAAAGTCTCATTGGCAGCTATTATGGTCTATTATTGTTCGCGGGCAAAATACCAAACATTTTAAAATTGCCCGTTCTGGAGTCTAGTTCCCTAATTTTATTCTCATAATCTGATCTACCGTAGTATGTCGGATTTCATAAAATATTATCAACGTCGTCAGAGTATAAATCTGTTTGGAACTTACATAATAGATTGAGTCTAAATTTTAATCGTCGGTCTGAAAGCGATTCCCATCCCAGTTGCAGCAACAGGTCATCAACAAGAATGAGATTATTATGACGGCCTTTAACATATCTTGCCGATCTTCGCTGCACGCGTTCTAACTCGGGTTTTCAGCCTACCTCCTACAAATGGTAGTTGAGTGATATTTAAAGTATTGAATCAACTTCGATCACTATTCCGTATACTCATTAATTAGTAAGTTCCTCAGGCTTTTTGTATTTTTACAACCGATTCTTTAACACGTTTGGTATTCTTCCAGTATATCAGTGATAGTATGAAGTCCCGGGTTTCGTAATACGTTTCGCTTCGTCTATACGTTTCGTCGACCACCCTTATCTTTCACAAAGATTTTTAGTCCCCAAAGGATTTCCATCTGATACTTCATATTTTTACTGAGAGGAAGGCTTTTCTCTTGGTTTCATGAATAATGTAGATAGTATCAGAATTCATTCACAACAGCACTGCAACATTAAAATCCAGGGAAACAACACAACTCTCAACTCCATTTCCTTTAAGTTCTGCCCGCTTCCCTTGAGTGGGTAGGTCGCATGAATTGCCTATGGAAGGATGGAATACAAGAGCCTAGGTACTCTCTAAACCACATTCCAATAACCCTTCAATGAAGCATCCAACAGCCTTCAAGATCACAGAATTAAACTTCAAGAATGATAATAAAATGCAGACGATCATTCCTCTCCGCTTTTCTCTCACCTACCTGTCTGTCTGTTTAAGAAATCAACTAAGGGTCAACTATTAAGGATTTATTGATAGTCGTAGTGGTTGATGATAGTTTTCTTGGACAATGATCCGGGTACAGTGAGTCCTTAGGGTCTCGTATCGCTGGGCTTGAGAAGACGGTGGACGAGCTCCGTGCCCTAGTGGAGCGGTTGGCGTCAAGTCCTGGAAGGTCGCAGCGGAATGGGGAAGTGCCTCCAAACGCGTCAATGCCATACTTGACGTGGCTTGAAGTCTTCTAGCCTGTAGGATTTTAATTTTACAAGTAACTTTATATGGAAAACTTGCCAAACCAAATGCCTTTTTATAGTCAAGAACAACGAAGTCAGCTGGAACATAATGAAATCTTCACCCAAGACTAAAATGTTGTTGGCAAAAAGTGCTAATTGAGTTTCGCGGGATCTTCCTTTTCTGAATCCGTGTTGCGTTTTCATTAGCAAGCTCTGAATAATGAGGTGTCTCATAACTGAACTTACAATTATATATACAAGGAATTTCCACAAGATAGATGTAAGGGATATCGTTCCGGTAATTCGATGGCTTATCCTTATCACCGCTTTTGATTATGGGAGTGATATTTGCATTTGGTACTTTGTATTCGTTTATGGATTAACTAAATATTTTCTGCAAGTTGGATGCTATTTCACAAGCTAATTCTCTATACATGTGGACAGGAATTTCTTCAGGACCTGGGGGTTTATTTGGACTTAAGGACTTTAACAAGTATTCTATTTCGTGAGTGCAAATATCGATAGGCGGCATCTTTTGCTAGTATGATTATTCCTCGTGACGGATGTAATCTGTGATGACTTGGTGAGCAAACTTTGAAAGTAGGAGTTTAATAAATCAGCTTTTTCCGAACGTCTTGTTAATAATTCGCCCTTTTCGTTTCGTAGTGGAATAACTGTTGATTTATTGCCTCGAAATTCCCTTACGAATGACCAAAAGGCTATCCTATTACTGTTCTACGAGTGAAACAGATGATATCAGGCATGACATCGTGAAAATTATGGATATCCATGTTGAAAAAAACCAACTTTGTAATTTCCACAAAAAAGTTTGTGGAAATTACAAAGTTGGTTTTTTCTTTCTCATAGCGGCTTTATACAAATTATATTTTTCAATTATTATATTCTGATTATCAGTGGACAAACCACTTCGGAGTTTTTTCATATTGGCTTGGCATACTCTCTGTCGTCTTAACGGCTTTCTCACCTCCGCCTTCTTGGTTCGCTGCCCTCTTTTTTTACTTCACTTGGAATAAATTTTCTGATCCCCGAATATACGATCGAAAGAAAATCTTTCCATCTACCCTCCGTGTCTAACTTTACGCTTGGTTCTTGGAAGTCGGGAAGAGAATTTTTTTGATGACTCCTGAACGCATTGTAATCGGCTTTTTTTATGTGAATTACTTTCTTCTTTGTTAAAAGCTTTTAATGATACTCAATGAGTACTTTGCGGTGACTACTCTATGGGCGCTAATGCCTTCAACAGTGTTAACATTAATTACTTGTCGTGACATATTTGTTGCCAATAAATCAAGAATATTGTCCCCTCTATTAGGCGTCATAGCTATCTGATACAGGGCGTTTGATGATAACGTGTACAGCAGGGACTCGCAGATATCTTTGTCTTTTTCCCCAGGTGTGCAAATGTCGGTCCTCCAATGTCTAGGGGGGTATTGAAATCTCCACCAATGATTGAATTTCTTTCGGTGTTCCTGGATGTGATGTTCTTTATTTGTGCTTCGAGTTCTAAAATTGAGGTGCCGTCGGTGGTAGGTGGCCTGTAGTACGCGCAGACGAATATTGTTTTTGATTTAGGGCATCTAATAGAGCACCATACAGATTCTAGGCTGTTTTCTGGAACGACTTTCGCTTGGCTGGTGATTGTAATCTTTACAGCGATAAGTATATTGGCTCCGTTGGACGTAACGTTTTTATAAATGTTGAGCGTTGATGAAAACATTTCACTCTCAGAAATATCGTCTGTCAGCCAACCTTCTGTGCCAATCAATCTGTTCCGAGTGAAGTGCATGATTTCCCTAGCGATGATCTTTCTTTCCTAAATGTTTATGTTGTGTCCGGGTGCTGATCAGTTGCCTTTAGATTTTCTTCTAATCTATACTCGAATAATCTCGAAGTTTAGCCGATATACGATTTCCTGCATAGCTGCACTTGACGCCAATCACTCCTTCTTTAATGTCTTTTGGTCGTCGATCGTTTTCGGTTCAAAGGTCAGTGGCCGTCGTTTCGCTTTCAAACCTCGTAAAGACGTCCTGCTTGGCGGGGACTTTTGCGACTTTCTCAGAAGCGTCATCGACGAATGGTTAAAGAGCGTATGCTTTTGTTGCCTGTTGAATCTCGGCCTCCTCTCCAGATACATATCGCGCGTTTACCTTCTTCTTTTTGTGCTTCCTAGCCCTCGTGGCCAGCCGCCAATTCAGAGTCGAATGCCGTCCTCAGTCCCTTCGCAATCCAATTGGACAATTCCGTTTCCCCCCCCCCACGTGTTTCGGGGTGTCAGCGTTCGTGTGAGGGGGGGTGGTGCTTTGGGAGGGCAATGGATGGGACTGCGATGTGGGGTGAAATGAAATTCTCGGCTCAATTGTGGCCCTCCACGGCAGAGAATTTCTGCGTTTACGTGAGGAATTTGGCGACATGAATGTTGCATTCTGCGGTCACTGCAGCGGACTTTCCGCCCTTGCGAACGCGGTAAATGACTTATGTGGATTTGAAATTGAAAGGGGGTAGGAGGAGAACCGACATTTGGAACCCACAGGCTCACGGCAGAGAATGTGAATTCAGTTTCATATTCGCGTATTGCGTTACTATTCAAGTGACGTCACGTTCAACAGTGCACATTTTTCAACTGCCAAGACCTCTCAGGTTTCCTATTGGGTCGCATCGATCGTTGGAGAGCCCCGAGGTTTTGGGTCAAATAAATCAACTGTTCATATTTTCCTCACCTTTTTCTTTTTGTCCATGGTTTCAAATCCAATCTCATTTCCCAGATGAGCATATTAAGGTAATGAAAGTGAATACAATTATCAGTTAGTATGTACTAGGTAACAGATAATCCTTATCTGTTACCTAGTACATACTAACAGCACGTCTAGCATGTTTTCTACATGGTTCTTGAGTCCCTGTCCATCTGTGAAGTTGGAGAATGCATGTATATTGACGGTCACTCTCCATTTTGATGACATCTGTATGATGTCATGAAATTGTAGTGTTGCATGCTTGTGAGGCTTCGCCTCGTGACAAGTATTAGCGATTTATGCTAATGCATAATTAGTCGTAGTTACACTAACTTTAGGGTATAGTGTAATGCATGTTGGTGATTACTCACCCCCTGCCACACACCCCTGAGGTGGCTTGCAGGGTATTTTGTAGATGTAGATGTAGATCAGTCTCAGGTTTCCGCGGCGATGCCATGTTGCGGCAGAGCCATCTTTCGGGTTGCGGCCACGTTTTAAAGTACGACAGTTTCGCCGGCTATCCTGCTGGCGGCTTCAGATGAAGGATCTTGTCAGTCTGTCTTACTTTAAAACTTGATCCCGGCCTCAGCCCGGAAGATGCCTGCCTCAACAGTGTAAACAATGGTTTACAAAATTGTGGGCAACGGCCTGTCACGACGGTAACACCGGTTCCCGATCAGTCACCGAAGATAAGCATCGTTGGGCTCGGCTCGAGTTTGGAGGGGTGATCCTCCGATTCGTCCGAGTGCTGTTGCCCATGTCTGCACGTGGCAGACAGTAAGTGCGAAATGACCTTAGCCGTCGAAGAACGTTAAACCAAAATAATACTACTTTACAAAAATGTGCGAAAAATACAAAGTAAGAATTTATTTTGTGACGAGTACCAACCGATTTCTTAAATCAATTCTCAAACTTGATTATTCGAAGTTTTTTTAAATGTAGGTGTCCCGTCAATGGATCGGTGATGGTCCTACTTTTTAATGCAAGCCACCTCAAGGTTATGTGGCAGGGGGTGTGTAGTCACCAACATTACACTATACCGTATTAAAGTTAGTGTAACTACAACTATTGATGCATGAGTATAAATCTCCAATGATTGTCACGAGGTGTAGCTTCACAAGCATGCATTACACATTAGGTATGCTACCAAAGTGAGAGAGACCTTATATTAAAAACGTATTTGCCACGATATCGTCAATTGACGGTCTGCGCGCGTCTCTAAATGCAGTGGTCGAAATCAGTGGCTGGCACCTTCTGCTTCCCAGGGAAAAATAGGTAACTTCCGGTTCTTATTAGCGGCCGCTATTCTCACGTGACAACTTTCGCTACGAATTCGATTCCGGTCCCTGGTGAGCGAATTTCGTGCTAGGATTGCGGTCGTTTCGATTGCACAATGGCAACGGGTTTACATAAAAATCCAATTCCGTTTATTTTATCAGTCGCCAAAGCGTATCTAACTTTCTAAATGGAATTCCACAAGGTATTGGTATTCACCATTACTTCCTCCTAGGTATACTTCTCCATGTCATGAATGCATGCGATCATAAACTCAAACTACCATACTAAATATAAGTTCTGCTTTAAAAGTATAAAAACAGAAATTTCAAACATTCAAAGGCTTTTAAAAATGTATATGTTTGATGTTACAACTGGACGATACCAAATAGTATAAATATCACCAGTAACACTTGAAAGCTCACGACAATACCTGAAACGGAATAAGAACGACGACAGAAGAACAGATCGACCGACAACGACAGTGACATACATCGAGCGACGAGAAATTTGTCTCTTTAGAGATAAAAGAAGAAAAGACAGAAGAAAGATGTCCACCGGGGGAAAGCGAACGCGCATTTAGTCTCCGGATGATTATGTCGGCATCAGTAGGATGGCCATGGGCGGGAGGAAGAGGATGGTGAAAGTGGTGGGAGTCCTCCCGGCTATCGCCGAGGTTCCATCCACCAAGACACCGGGAGACCATCGGCACCCACACCGCCAGGCCAGCCACCCTTCTTGAAAACCACCCCTCCTCCATCCTCCTCCAGACTCAAAACCGCCCACCTCGGCTTTACAGCCTAAAACATCCTCCCATTCTACTCCTGCCAACACTTCTTCTCCTGCACCCCGTCTGCGCCTCGGTGCAGCTCACAATCGACCACCGCACCCTCCGAAATGACACATCGGTGTTCATTACGGATCTCCCTAAGAACAATACCCAATAACTGTTCTATTCCTGCCGATCGTCACCACCTTCCATTCTCTGCGTTGCACCGAGGTATCCGTCTTCTCGACGGAGAAGGGTGCCAGACGTCGGATCTCCGCGATGTTTGCGCACCTCTATAGGCGATAGGCGATAGGTGTTAGGTAATAGGTGTTGGGTCTCCATGCACAGGCCCTCCACCCAGGGTACCACTTGGAAACCCTCTTCTCTCTCCTTTTAAGTGGTCATCCGGAAAGTGAATACGACGACATCGGGGGATTACCACTCCACGGGGTGGAGCTCGGTTTGCCGATCCAAGCGCGACGAACCGTGTGTCCTACAACCCTGAAGAGTCATCACGGGAGACCATCATCCGTCGGCGTGCAGTGTATTTTAAAAGTTTGCTTCCAATGAGATTCTTTAACCGAGGGATGGCTTATTCAGCTCGTTTTCTTTTTCTAAATCCTCAGAGTCTGGAATGCTATAGTATAAGATGAATCTAGTTTTTCAATTTTGACTATATCGTCTTTTAAAACACGTTTGCCAATTCTGGAAGTAGTGTCAATCGACGGTAAATTTTTTAGCTGGAGACATCTGTACTTATCCTTAGGTTTTAGTGTTGTGGTAAGTTTGCCGTACTTCCAGTAATCTGGAAAATGCCAAAAGTATAGGCAATCATTGCATGAGGAGAGGATTATTAATTCAGTACGCATCCCAATTTTTCAACTACCATAATGTTATGAATGTTATCATGGCTGAGTGACATTTTTTAATCTCGAATTTTCTACGCTTACTAAGGGAAACGTTTTCGATGTATTTTTCTTCAGGTTCAATGAAGTGTCTTTTCCACATTTCCTTGTGGATTTCTCTAGGTTAACTGCCATCTGAAAAGATAGTTTAAATATTTTTTTCCGTTCGTTCATACATTGGAGAAATTTGTCCAACATCATCAATAAGTGTACCTTTTACGATCGGGGTTTTCAGCTTATCAGAGATAAGTCGGTAAACAATGCCTCAAGAATTTTCTCTAAAGTTGGTTAATACAAAGTGTATCCAGCGTCTATCTTCTGATTCACTTACTTTTCCCTATACATATTCAATTCATCGGCATGTTTTTTATCCACACATTTGTGATGGAGACTAACTCTGTGTTAAGCAAGTGTCAGTATTCGTTAACCTTCACAACAATGAGACATTTTTTCACTCGAAACTCTCGCAGCAAGAACTAGGTATTGTTTCACCCGTCGTGTCCTCCGTCAGCTTCCATTCGTATTCCTCGGTAGCAGCAATCACTAATGGCTAAGGCTTGCAGCAAAAAGAACTTATTTTGGACATATGCCCAGCCCAGGGCATATGTGGACCTTGCTCTGAATTGGAGTGCGCAAGTTGAACAGAGGAAAGAGGAAGAGATGAGCTTGAAGACCTCAGATCTTATTCAGGAAGGATCGACCTCATCATTAAAAATGCCACGCTCGTAGCGTCACAGCCTCGACGAAGTTCGACGTTTACAATGGCATCATTTGATTTTTCGAAGTAATGACGTCAAAAGAATCCAGAGGGCTTCGAGAGCTGAGCACCTCAGCCAGACCTCAATCCCAATTCGTCCGTGGTCCACACCCTCAATTCCCTGCTGCTTGAGTAGAAGCAGGTGTCCCAGGAACCAATATAGGGACAATAAAACTTATTTTTTTTTTTAATTTTAAGAAAAACGTTTGTAGAGGTTGGCAGAAAACTTCCGGATCCATTAAATAAAATATTTTTCTGCCCGTTTGACAGACATAACGGTGAATTCGAAAACCCTTAAAAAGCGAGCTGTTTTATGGAATTGACTCTTGCAACTTAAATATATCTTATTTCGTGTATTTTTTATGCAGAATTATTTTTAGAAAGTGTATCCTCGATTCTCTCAATGGAGAGCGTATTCATTAAAATCCCATTTATATATATTCAAACTTGCTCTCTACTTTTAAGAGTAGTCCATTTGGATATTTAGAGCTTTCGTGGAGGTGCTTTGGGAGTTTAATAGTCTCTGGAGATAGCAGTAAATGGTACAATTGAACTGCATAAATTAAAATTTTAAGTACCCAAAATTTCGTTGTGGCTCGACACCAGATGGTGCTGCGCCAAGACGAGACCAAGTTCGTGAAAAGTAGAAGTTACGCAGATATATCTACTATATTATTTAGTGTCAATTTGTATTTAAGGAGTCCCAAAAAGCTATGTGCCACATTCAATGAAGCAGGTATCCTCTGGGAATCGGGCGAATGCAATGGAAACAGCCGCCTTTCTCAACCCGGGGGTCGAAATCGGTCCTCCAATCGCGCGAGACGACTTTCTTGCCTGTCGAACAGGGGGTGGGGGTTGGTTGTTGACGCCAGGGTTGTGGGGGCAATTTCAGGGAGTTATGGGTTGCTATGTGAGCATGGAGGTGATTTGTCAGGCAAAGAGCGAGAATGCTGGTAAGTTATTTCACGTTTCCGGAGATGAGGTTTCCGGAGGCGTTTGATTGAGGGGTGGGGGGCGGACAGCAGCGAGACCCCCTGCCACTCACCTCTTGCCCGGACCCTCCACCGCGCCGCCCGCATTCCG
The DNA here is from genome assembly GCA_963573305.1 of Pyrrhosoma nymphula. NCBI lineage: Eukaryota > Metazoa > Arthropoda > Insecta > Odonata > Coenagrionidae > Pyrrhosoma > Pyrrhosoma nymphula. The sequence continues at coordinate 8,420,447 of OY754337.1, forward strand.
TGGCATGTGCACTCACTCAATGTGTGGGCGCGAGATGGCAGGGCAGTAATTACTAGCGCAAGGCGAGTGATTCGCATTTCTCGTCGCTGTCGTCATTGTGCTGTTATGGTCTGCGAAGTGACGATTGTTCGATGGAAAGGCCAGAGAATATGTGGAACGGGGGTCTCTCTGCACCGGAACACTTTGCTGTACAATATGAAGTCAAATCCCTGAGATTTATAGCTTAACCCTTCGGCTACCAAAGGGGGGTAACTAATTTAACGCCACATTTTTACTATTTTTATTTACAATTATTTTTTGAAATTTTTATGCTTTTTCATGAGTTCGTTTTTTAAAACCTTACAATACGATTCCATGTGAAATATGCATCCATAAATTGTTTTTTTTTCTAATTTTTAATGAAAAACTCGTTGGGGTTACTGAGTTACTCCTCTCGGGATAGTTCGTCTCAGATTCACCAGCCCGCTGTCTGAGGATCACAGAAAATTCCTTTTTTTTTTAAATGAGGCCTGAAGAGAGAAAACAATGGTGGGATAACCCGGTTACTCTCCCCTTGGGAGATAGAAGTGTGAAAATACCTTGATAGCCTTTTTTAGAAAAAATGAACGGATTTTTAAAAAAAAATTCTTATGCACATTGTAAACAAATAAATTAGGATATTTTGAGCTCAATAGCTGGGCTTTCCAATGCAAGTTCAAAATGCAATTATTCTACAATACGATGTGCATTTTCAATCCTCTTGAAATACTCGATATCATTTCTTTGTGGACTGATTGGTAGGAAAAGAGGATATTTGAGAAATTCAGTGAGGAACACCAATTACACCCAACAAAATGGATTGACTCTTCCCCTGTAGACTCTAGACGCATTATTTTATTTTTATACCTGGAGTAATCAAGAAATTTGTAGGAATACATTGCATCCGTCTTTAACGTATGTGACAACAGACTGGCCGCGCGGGAGAAAAATATAAATGTTTAAACATTTTATACGCATTTATGTATTGCCACAAAGTATTCTTTACTGGAGCAGATAGCTGTATATGTATATCACTTAGTGATTCAACCCGAAGGTTGGTTTTTGATAGTTGAGAGTAGAGCTCAACGCGGACTAAGCCACAGGCGTGTGAAATTCACACAATTCAGGGTGGGGGGGCCACCTCGAGGACCTGGGGACACTCCGAGGATTTTTTTGGCCACTGGGGCTTCCAAAGGCTTCACCCAGATTTGAACCCGAAGAACCCGGGACCCATCGATCCGTATCCAAGCGCTCTACACACCGGCTGTCGCCTCTCGACGGCCGGCAGTAGCTCCAGTGAAAAATTGACTATAATCTTAAATCGATATAAAATAAACTACTTTCTGTATTATCAAGAGAACAGCAAGATCACATAGACAACGCCAAGACAAAGACGACAGTGCGACGCGCGCGTTTCTCGGATCTTTCGTTGCTGAGAAAATTTTGCGTCACATAGCTAACAACAACTCATGTTAAAATAAAGTTATAGAATTAAAACTTCGGAATCGGATTTATAAAAGTACGATCTAGCCGTGGTAAAAATATAACGTTGATATATATTAATTGGTTTTGGTTTTAGAAGCCCGTCGAATCAGGGATTGCGCGGAGTGTGCCGAAAAACGGGTACTTTTTCTCTTCTCACCTCAAGAACATACCTTTAAAAATTGAATTAAAAATATTCATTACACATGCTCAACGCAGATTAAAATAAGCTACATTTTTATGTAAACTACATTGTAATCGGACGATTCGTTATGTAACTACGCTACTTCAAACTCGGGTATATATACTTTTGAAACAGACTTTGGGCCACCACGCTCCCTCGTATATGTAAATATTAAGAAAAAATATATAGGCCGATTCTGAGATAGATAACTTGAGAAGAGTTATTTAACAATATTTCAACAATAATCAACAAAAATAGGAACTTGCGTAGATCGATTTAAATTATAAAATTGCCTTAGAAAAAGATTTAGCTTTAATAAGAACCTTAAATCATTACGAATATTAGAAGCTGATTATTGAAAAATATCATGATTCAAGGCAAGGATTTTTGACAAGAATGTGAAAAAATATAAAACATGCACGAATCGCGCAATTTTTTTTTTCGCAAAACGGTCACAAGGTTTTGTGTTTGATCTAATTATATACCAGTGCACCAATTTTGATAGAAAAAACTCAGACCCGAATGGACCATTGCTTGTTGAATTGCAGTGGAATGAACATATAGATTAAATAATATTATTATATTTATGTGTTATTTTATTAAATATATATTATATTTATTATATTTTGTAAAATTGTAAATTATACAAAATATAATAAATTTGGAGGGTTTTCTCTGATATTCATTATAGCCTACCTTTAACCGGTGGATTACTTTAATGTTATGTAAAGGAAAGCCACAGGCTTCGTTCTAAAGTGATATGGGAACGAGAAGTAACTAGTCTGCTGTGTGTGATACTTTCTCTCTCCAGTCTGAAAACCGGTTCACTCGACATCGTAAGTCTTAATTTTAACTTACATAATAATATCCCTCGGTAATTCTTCCCATTTATTTCTCTTTTAAATTTTGTCTGCAAGAGACTGCTGTTTCGCAAAATGTGCCCGATAAGTTTGCCTCGTCCTTATCTCAAGAGTATTTTGCTTAACAAGTTATGCCTCCAACTCTTCATTGGACCTCTTAGTGGTGATTCTCTCCGTTCATGTGATCTTCAGCAATCTTCGATAACACCACACTTCCATTCCTTCCAATCGTCAAGTCGTCGTCGCTGTAGATATGACTGTTTGGGCTTCACCGTGTACAAGGCCTTTATAGAGCATGTATTATAGAGCATGCTTCATAGAGTAAGTTTCTTTACTTCAAAGGTTGTTTCACTCCGGCTTAAAGGATACGCTAAAGATGTGAACAGGCGTGGATAGGGTGGGCAGAAATTTCAAAGTGTGGACAATTTAAGGTCTCCGGGCTTAATTTTCTTCCATTTAATGTAAACATAACGTATACGATATTTTGAGTCAATTTAGCCATTGCAACCTGTGCCAAAGGGGCACTGAATTTTCAACTTAGGAGGGTGAGATTTCATATATTTTTGGTCAATAAAATTATATTGTAGTGAGGTTAACAAAGAAACAATATTACAGAGTAAAGAATTTTAAAAAATGTTAAAAGTTATAAAAGCTGGTTCATTAGCCATCTCACTCGTTCCTCCATGGGTTTAGCGGTATTTTTCAATGGCTTATTATATGGCCGAGTCCAGTGAGATTCGTTTTCATGAATTTCATCTGAGTACTTGGAGGACATTTTTTATTTTTGAGCAGCAAGTAAAGTACAAAGATGGAGTACAGATTTCTTTTCATCATACTAAACTAGTAAAGCGCAGTAAAGCTATTTTTTCACTCAAGTCTACAGATTTAGTCAACATCTACCGTTCAAAATGATAACCAGCACTCTAGCACATCAGGGTCGTGACATGGACAGCGCGGAATGTTTCTCCCACGACAAAAAAATGGCCGCCAGCCCCAGTATCACGCCGGCGCGCGGCGCCATCTTCCGATGAATCTGAAACGTAATGGGGAACCAAATGGAACGAGAGCACTTTCATTTCAATCGAAATAGGTATTAGTAACAAAGTTATAGAGTCGGATCGCCTTTCTGCAAATCGCCGCCTTCCCTATATGGTGCCATTCCAGAGTCGGTCTGATCTTTAGACATATTCACGTCTAAAGATCAATCTCTGACGCATCGCCGTTATATGGCACCTACCTTCGAGGTAGAAACGCTTGTGTTTGTGTTGTGTGTTCATGTGTGCTAGGCCCTCGCTTCCCTGAGAGTGGATATTTCGGCCAATTGGCGGCGCTGCGGAGGGAAAGTGGTTTCCGGGCTGGCGGGAGATTAGCCCGCGTCCGAGTTGACGGGAAGCGCGCGAGATGGAAAAACCGAAAAGCCATTTCCTGGAGAGGGATTAAATATATATATATGTGGATATTCTGTGTGGAGGAGGAGGAGGCAGGCGCAGTTTCAGGGTTCTGTGCTGGAAGAGGGAGGGGTGCAGTGATCTAGTAAGTGAGGGCGAATTGTGTTCGTGTCCCTGCAGGCGAAATGTGCATTTGTGGGCTTCTTCACATGCACCCTAGACCAGGGGGTAAACTTACGAGTTGACACCAAATTAACGGAACGAGAAAGGATATTTTAATATTTAGGCGCAACAATGACAATTAATGGAACTGCTTCGAAAAGAAGACGGATAGATATAGCAAGTTAATCGGAGACCTTTAAAAGTATATATACGCATCATTCAACAACAGATGCTCAAAGGCGCGAATAAATTCATACATTCTTAGGAAATGGAAAGGGATAGGAACACATAAAAGGACGAACACAGGGTTTGGTGGGGAAGATGAAAATATGTCGAACCCAGACAGAAAAAATTTCACCTTACCCGGTTGAGAAGAAATTTTAAAAAAAGAAATAAAATATTAAAAAATTGTCATCTCTTTACGCTTCTTATTTTCGCCAAGGTCTTTCCTTGCTGTTGTATTCAGAGAACCCAACCGCAACTCCACCACCACTTTTCCTATTCAAAGCAGATTTAGCGACCCTTCTATGGCTCTCTCCCCCACCCCCACCTACTACCCGGAAGCATCTGGAGCGCATACCGAAAGTTAAATAACCTTCCCCCCCCTCCCTTCCCAAAAAGCTGAAACTCAATCTGACCCACCGCAACAAGAGGTAGCAAATCTCTCTTCCACGCCTCTAAGCCTGGCCGAACTATCATTGTTGAGCAAAGGCCTCTCCTTTTCTCCTACGCCCTAATTCAATTCCATCAATATTCTTACTGACACCCTTCATTTTTTTGCAACTTAAAATGGAAAGTATTCTGGAACTCCCAACCTTCATCCCAAATCAGTGCACACTCCATTCACCCCGCACATACCAATTTCAAACCTCCCTCAACCTTTGAACCCAAGCCTCTTCCTTCAAATCACCCCGTCGAAATTTTCACCAAACAATTACTTTATAAAATTTCCAATCCATCCTATATTAACTCCATAAAACCCAAACCCAATCTTTCCACAGAAGAAATGTCTGCCCTTAAGCAACTCATCCACAATTCCGAAATAGTTATTACCCAGGCAGATAAAGGTTCCACGGTGGTCATGGCTTAACACAATTGACTATGTTAATAAAGCCAATAGACAACTTTCGGATTCCTCCTCCTACATTCCTGTCTCCTCCGATCCCATCCCTGATTTTTCAGATAAGCTAGCCTCGCTCCTCCTTAGCAAAGGTCAGTCAGAAGGCCTAACAAAAAAAGACATTTCCATCCTCTCCATTCCTCACCCCAAAACCCCTCATTTCTACATCATTCCCAAAATCCACAAATCTAACATCCCTGGCTGTCCTATTGTTTCGACTACCGGCGTCCTCAGGAGAAGTGGCAGCTTCTTGGGCAGGCAGAACTCTCGCGTCTTCTCTCCTAGCAACTCTATGTGTGTATATAGAATACATGATAATAGATATAGTTGGTAGAAATTTTCTACCAGACGGAAAACGAAGAGTAGGTTTGTCGAGAAAAAGATGAAGAGATGACATTTGCACTGCAGTAAAACAAGCCTGAAGGTTCACATTAAGAAATAAATAATAATAAAAATAAGAGTTGGGTGCGTTTTGAGATCAATTGTTTATTTAAACCTTCTCCATTTCTCTGGAATTTTGCATATTGGCAATTTATGGGATTTTGCGAGTTAGTATCTCGAGGAATGATATCCAATCAGCGGGTAGGGTGTTCAGAATCTTTCCAAGATAAGTATATTCTTCAAGAGCTCACTTCGGGGAAAATATATATGGATCGTAAGCTAACCTATTTCATCATTGCTTTTAAACAGATAGCATATTTAATTACTGGCTGCAATTACTCGAAAAAAGTTATACTCACATTTTCCATCATTGATAATAGTAGGATTTAAGTTTAACGTGCTTCGAAGTGAAAGATTCGCCATTTCGCCCTTAAATTCCTTCATCTTGAAGACCGGGGCTACAAAACTCGCGGCAAATAGCCCTCCGAATACAAGTCAAGCCACACGCTGCTGAAAATATCAGAGACCATTGGTGCTTCCATCGTGCGGCAGGCTTCTGCCCTAATTCATCACTCACGTCAGAGAAACCATTCTCGTTACTCTGTAGAAGTTACACTTCCTGCGGAGTGACATTCTTCCGGGTTTGGTCAAGAGTTTTCATCTTTGGCATCGAGAAGCGAATCGGTGTCCTATGCGGTCACGGTAAGACAAGACCGCTGGCGGTGCGCCACACCGCGAGCGGTGACGCCCGGATGAGAACACAACGCACACACACGTGTGCAGAGAAGGCAGTCAGCCACACCACCTCCATCGTCGCCAACGCCGCTCTCAGAGATCTCGGGAAATATTTGTTCGCCATACCAACTGTATTCAAGGAATCCTTTTGTCAGCTGTTTTGAGCGATATACTCGCCAGATATCGAGCTATATTGTCCCTCCTCGGGACAAGCTCCACCCGATGATGGAAGTAAAAAAGAAATCTCTGTTTGCGGCTGCCAAGCGCCAGGGAATTGGGTAGGGTTTGAGGGGAGGGGGATGGTGGGGGGGGGGGGGGGGGGGTTCGGGGGATGGGGGGATGGGATGGTCCCAGAGCGGATTTGCTGACAGTCATGGCGTGAAAAGGGAAGTTCGGATGAATAAATAAATGGATTAAGTGACACGTCGCACGCGACACATTCGTCGGAGGGGACGGGCGTCTCTCCGAAGTGGAACGATATCGCAAGTATAATCGAACTTGAGCGTTTCGCTAGAGCAACACACAGGAGTTGACTCGTAGGTGATCGATTTACATTGAGTCAACTTCGATGTCCGACTCCTCTAGAGCCCACATGTGTTTGTCACGAATCCTGCAGTTTTTTGAAGTTGACAGCGCCGCGGTGTCATCATGCGGAACCTCTAACCGACGAAAATACCATTTAAAAATAAAGAGGACGAGGCGTTCTAGAAAATATGAAAAAAAAGACCCGTAAGATTATGGTATGGTACATATGTATAGGTTGTAACATTAAAAGTAAACCTTAAGGATTAAATTCTCTTCGATAAGAGGGAAATACAATGACAAAAGTACACAAAATATTGAATGCATAGAAGATATTCTGATAGACTTGAAAAATACAAAAACACGAAAACAGGATACTTGAAAACTAACTTAGAATGTTTCAACGGTCAAACCGTCATCTACGATGGTAGTACCACCAAGCTTTCCATTCGTTACAAGCATAACGCACTTAAATGCGGATCGGTAGCGGTGAGGACCAGCGCTGGAGCGTGTTTGAGGAGAAAAGAACTACGGAAATCGCATCCCTGACTCTGGTTTTTGGGCATATTTTTCAGTGTAAGCGTCAAATATTGATTGTGCAAAGTTTTTTATTCCTGTGTGTTATGAAGCCAACCTTTTGAGTAATTACATCTAGCGTACCAGCGCCGCGGCGGCGGCGGCGGCGACGGCTGGTTGTCGGACGCTTCGCGCCTGCGCACATCGTCGTGTCATTCACCGTCACTCGTGTGCAATGGTGTGTTTCGCTAATCGCTAAACCTCGGAGGCAAAGCTTCCAAAGCATCGCATTGTGTGTCAGAGAAGCTCTCTGTGTTGGCGCGTAATTTATGTTCACTGCAATCTGGTCAATGACTGGTCCGGTCGGTCAGTCTCGCTCGGCACGGAGGGTTATGAGTTCGAGTTGGGTGGGAGCGCCCCTGGAATTCCCAAAACATAATCCTAGAATTTATTCAACTTTCTGGAAACCATTTACCCCGTATGAGGCAGGAGGTGACTCAGAGAGAGTAATGAGACCTCTTAACACCCTAAGTACGCATTTACTCAAACCAACTCTAACCATTGATCTTTTATCATCACTCACGTATCCTGAATGACAAATTCGAAAATCAGGGAAAAACTAAAAAAAATTGTTTTCGTCAAGGAATGTCAAGTGAGCGTGTCACTTTGAGTCTTACTTTAAATTAGTACCCTCCTCTCTGTTCGGATAGAAATAAGTGACGCGCCTTCAATAGATGCTCACCCCGGCGGGGAGTGCCCGTATTCGGGGGTCCCGTGCACCCCGCCCTCCTCCAGTCCCACCAGCACGTAAAATCTCCCCAGCACTTATATCCTAAAGCCTCTCTTCTTCGGTCGGTTGGTAGAGTGAGCCTATTGCCTTCCGCATTGCTGCGCACTTCCATATTTTTCCCCATTTCCTACATCATTTCCATGCCGTGAAGAAGGTTTCCCCCCTCGGCGGAGTGGATGGGGGTTGACGGGGAGCAGGGGTGGCTACGGCGAAGGGGAGGGTAGAAGAAGGGGACCGGCCCGAATCCTGAACCCTGCGGTACACCACGACGCCACCCCAAATGCTATTCCTTTTTTTACGAATGGAGTCAGTGGGCGGGGAGGGGGGGAATAAATGATACTCCGACGCGAACCACCCCACTCCCTCCCCCACCCTCACCCTGCCCCTCCCCCTCGCCCACTCCCCTCGCCCTCCACCCGAGAGATATACAGTTCCTTTTCTGCCTCCGCTCCCACACGGACGAATAATCCCATATCTCTCCCCCCAACCGCCACCAACCCCTGCCACCCACCACACCGCGACACCCACACAACCACCCTTCACTCAGTTGCACACGAATGGACAGGGGGGGGGGGGCGGCCACCCTATCTCCATCCCCCCATCGCTTTTCCTTTTTCACATTTTTTGCCCACAATGCAGTGCGGCGGCCGCTCTCTCTCTATCTCTCACCACGATTGTTGGGGAGGAGACGACTACACCCGCCCCCCCCCTTCCACTCCCCACCCTTCTCCTCCCCACCCTTCTCCCCCCCCATCCCCAAAAACCTCAAATATCCTCATCAAACCCTGAATGTGTATACCTACTCCCGCCACGCACACTCATGCGCAATCAAATCGCCTTTAATATATGTTATAAAATATGATATAGTATATTTCGCGTAAATATGCATAGTAATTAATATGCATGATATTGAAATATAATGTTTCCTTTTTTAATATTTCGTATTTTAAGCTTTTTACACATTCCAGTTCCGCCTGACAGCACATGTCGACGAGAAATTCTCTTGTATTTAATTAACATTCCTAAAGCAAAGAAAATTTGGATTTGGATTGGACGATTGATACATCGCTTAGTGCCACATTATGTGTAATTTTTCGCAATTACCAAAACGAAGGTGTAAAATCATTATTTAAAAAAACAAAAACAAGCTCCTTTAAGATATCCATGAAACATGCCATATCAAAAACGCAGTATTCAAGAAATACATTGTACCTAAAAGGACCACTCGATAGCGTTAGCGAAGCTTAACGATTCAATGCTGCATGTATAAAGAAGCAAGCGTCACGCCACTCCTGTTGGATAATACTTGATTAATTCTCAGGTTAATTTCAATTATAAAAAGCGAATAAACAGAATTGTTTAACAGATTCAAATGCAAACATTACCATGTGTATAAAATATTTTGATAATTTATGTTTTCCAATGCATTTACATAAAAGTTTTTAAAAGCGTTCCTGGGATCCATGTACATGATCCTTAATACTTTTCAGGCTTCATGTTTATTGTTTTTTCTGTATGCTGTTCCTTTCTTACCCAAATTGAGATAAGACCCTAGTTACTTGGATTATTTGGATCTGCTTAAGTTTCTCAAGGCCACACCTGTTAGCAATTTGAATCTGTCATTCCCAGAATTTATCTTGGGTATTTCTTAAATAAAACTCTGACTGACCGACGTACTACAGATTTGCATTTTGGATCGCACGCTTCATCTGAATCCATGTTCGCGTCACTTTTCTTTCCCTCATAACTTTCCTCTCTTTTACTGATCATAATTTTGGCTTCAACAAACTTTTAAAGAAATGGGCAAGATCGTCCTTCACATTATAGACATCAGCAATTCCTCTGTATGCATCAAGTTATCCCTCCTTGTACCTCTTTAATCGAATAATTTCAAATTTACGTCAATCTATACCTGATAAGCATCTGTTAAAAATAATTATGATACATCTTTTTTCCAACTAACGCCAAGTTACTACCGAGCTCAATATAAATATTTATCGGATAATACATTCCCCAGAGGAATTCCTGTATTAGGGTTACCATCGAACACAAATGCACCGTGGAAATTCCGGTACTAATACATACTTTACACTTGTATTTATACTGATACATACTTTACACTTGTATTTATACTAATACATACTTTACACTTTTATTTACACTAATACAAACTTTACACTTGTATTTATACTAATACATACTTTACACTTGTATTTATACTAACACATACTTTACACTTGTGTTTATACTAACACATACTTTACACTTGTATTTATATTAACACATATTTTACACTTGTATTTATACTAATACATACTTTACACTTGTATTTACACTAATATATACTTTACACTTGTATTTATACTAATACATACTTTACTAATTATTTTCATTACTTTAATCATTACTAATTACTTTAATAATTTATGTACTGATATATACTTTACACTTGTACTTATACATACTTTACACTTGTAAAACATTAATTAAAAATTTATGTTTGTTAAAACTCTGAGAGAGGCAAATTTTGAAGTACTTTTCAAAAGTTCATCTACTTAAGCTATTCTAAGGTTAGGTACTACTTATCAAGTAACATGGATGTAAATGTCTGCTATGTGGACAACAGCCTCTTCTCTCCTTCTTCTGCGTTGACTGCCTTTGAGGAGGTGGGGGAGGTGGTGGGAGGGGGGGGAGGGAAAGAAAGGAGAGAGAGAGAGGGATTTATAGAGTATGTGTTTGTCGCCGCAAGAGAGTGATTCCGTTGAAAGCGAAACCCAATAAACACCGCTCTCACCGTGGAAAGGTTTCCTCCATTCCTCTCTCGTCTCCTTTTTATTTATTTCCTCGACGCGCTCACGGTGGGCGGGGGGAGTGTGTTTTTTTCGAGGGTGGCCCCCCTTTCCACAACGCCAATCCGAAAGGCAATGTCTTCCCGTCTTTCCTTATTTATTTCTCTCTCTCTCTCTTGGCCGACGTGTCAGAGGGCTACTACCCCAGTGGCATTTTACTCAAGTCCATTTGGAGGTTGGATCCTGATTGAATGTCGGAGTTATTTTTTCGCTTCGGTGAACTCGCAGAAGCAAGCGCCTTCTTGCCGGATGACACAAAGACAGTTGCACTTTTGAGGTTGGGTCGCCTTAAAAACCGTCAGACTTAACAATAAGGTGCCAGGACGGAAACGGCGATGCAACTCTCGCAGCAGCAAGGAGGTCATCCATTTCGACACTTTAACTTCGTGATTCATAAGATAAGCTCTGGTTAAATCGAGTATAGGATTGCGATGATCGTGAGTGAGTTGGCACCGCTTATTCGCGAATCGCGGCGTCCATTTTTGACATGGGTGAAACTTTCCGCGCAGTAGATCACACAAATTAGATGTGCCAGCACCCTGATTCTGATGCCATATGACAAAATACCTCGTCTGTTTGATCTTGTAGTTAACTATAATAACTTTCTTTGTACAACAATGTGGCGACATATCTAATGTAAACTATAAAATTCTAAGTTACTTTTCGGATAATGGTCCATACTCAACGAAATACCTGAGGAAAAGATTAAAATAACACTTTCTGAATGTTTTCTATGCCAATGATTGATTTAAATGCGACATTCTCCTTCAAACGCCGGATGATTCTCCAAGGGATTGGTGATGGATTTATAGTGGGGTTCCTTTTTATCCTTACGGCTGCGTGGGAGGAGAGGGGAAATGGGATGGGGTGGTTTGGATTGTTCTAGAAACCACTGGATTCCATGTCCCGCTGAGCTTTTCTCCTTGATCCCAGTGGAAGTTCTTCGGATGGCTTCTCTGATACTCCGTGTTTTTAAAAGGTTTTTTTTTCTCGCCAGGGATGTTATTGGCCGGAATGTATCGCCGGTGTCGATCTATCATGTTTCCTTGGCATTGGCATATTCAGCGATGGCGGAGCGTTAAGGGTCATATGCGAGAACCTTACAAGAGGACATTTATCTCCTACTTCGATCGTGTTATCAACGGCCGCGAAAGAAGTCAAGTTCCAACTTCGGCCGCTAGGGTGGCTGCAACCGCGTGGGAGGCCCAAGCATTTCTAGTTTTAAAATGATTGTGTTAAATGGCTGTTGCGGGGCGAGTTTGAGTGGAAGGAGGGAAGAAACTGTGTAGGAGAGGTGTGTATATGCTAGAGAAGCAACTGCTCGATCGCTGTGCCACGTACAGTGGATAAGAGGAAACGGCATTTTTTCACAAGATGGCGGAGAGGAAAAGTCGCACTTATCAGGTTTGAAAGTTTCCCATTCCTAGAGTAAATGATGCATTGTTGTGTTGAAAGTGTTTTACAAATGCGCAAGGTTTGCATAATAAGTGAGGTGAATTTGGTTCCGATATCTCTGTTAAAAGTGGGTGAAATTTACGAAAACGATGGCGGGACGAGAGCTCACATTTACCGAGGCCTCCCTCGCAACACCAGCGCATTAACTGGCGACCCGTAATTTGAGTAAATGACGATCGGAAGCGCACCAAGATTTCCTTCCTCATTGTAAGGTTCTTGGTCATATGCTTTCCAACCCTGGTTTTGACAACCGTTGTCACTGATGACTGTCCTCTTTCGAACTCCCCGTCACCCTCCACCAGGAGGCTTTTTACATCTGGAGTTGAGTCACGACCGTCGAACCAGGGAGGTATCTGCTCTTCCGTGAAGAGAGAAAAGTTTGGAGGCACCGTGGCCTGACCTATATGCCTTCCTCCCACCCCTGACTGCCCTTGAGCCACACCAACAAGTCGCGTTTCACATCTCGCGTGCCTAATCCTCCGTTGCCACCGTCACCCACCCATTATTGGATCAATCACGGGTACCACAGCCTTGACACAGATTAGACTTGACTCTTTAAAGGCGTATTTTGCTAAAGCGTCGGCCATCTCATATTCAGAAAATTTTTAAATACCCGGAAACAGGATTTTCGGATGAATATAGCCAATCTAGTTGCAGGGAGAGCGCGCAGAAGTCTCACTCGAACCTCCCTTTGGCACGGCTTAGTTTGAGTATATATCGTCAGGTTTTGTGCCGAAAACTGTAGGTAGTAAAGAATGCAAAGATACTTTCATTTAAAATAGTTGAAGTGATTATTAATCAGTGAGAAAATATAAAATAATACGACGGCCTCAACGAAAAATAATATATAATATAATAGTAAACGTGAGTTCCCTAAAAATTGAGACCGTTCCATATATATGGAAACAACAGTTTCAACAAATACTTATGCAAGAAAAAATACTGTCGCATCTTATGAGAAAATAATCATGATTAAACTTAAAGCACCTCATTAAATAAATATTTCACCACCTCACATTATTACAGTGCAAAATCAATGTAAGCTTAACTACGAGTTCAACTTATCAGGTAGTAAACTAGGGCGCAACGAACCAAAAAATAACGCCAATTACACTAGATTTGTGTCAGCCCAACAACATTAGGGCTGTTTCACTTTATTATAAAAATATTCCCACAAGCGCCACGAAGGATTTTACCATGATCACAGAGTTTTGAAAATATCCTTTTCATTATTGTGTGGTACTGTTAGCAGGTATAATAAATAAAAACTAAATTTCACTCCGATGGTACCTAAAATATACTTTCATATAATTACAATGAATAACATCTACAAATAAGTAATTTAATCTATCAGGTATAATAAATGAATAAAAAATCATTCTAACTAGGATAGTTATTCATAAAAAAAGTAACTGAACATACTTTTTTAAATCACCCAGTCCAATATCAATTATGTTTTCACAATATGTTAAAAACAATCACAATATTCCCTCTTTTTTCTTGCTCCATAGCAAAAAATGTTTACAATATCGTCACAAAGTCACCGTCCTCATCTCAGTTTCCTCTAGATATGACACCTGGGGCCCGATTCTGATCTCTCACCAGTCATTGACAAGTGGAAAGGTCCACCATTCGTTCATTGAACGACTCTTGATTCGTTCAATGAACGGCTCAATGACCCCCTCTGGAGAGCCGAACGTCACAAACTTGTGCCGATGTCCAACTTACCTTGAAAACGCGAACAAAAAAATACCTTCCGCACGCTTACTTCCATCGGAACGTTTCCACCACGACACTAGCGCTGTTCCACCAAGTGGATGACGGGTGGAAGGGAAGCTTGACTTTCCACCAGTCATTGAACGATGAACGATGTAGTGAACGATTCTCTGGTGGAAGGTGGAACATGATGACGTAGTGTCGGAAAGTCATGACGTTTTGGTGGAAAAGTTGAACATCGGGAAAGCATCAGAATCAGGCCCCTGGATATATTCCACTCGGCATAATACACCTGAGATGTAAACAACTGCACTATTTTCTCCGTAGGCTGAAATTTATTACGGAAGTTCTGCAGCGTTACAAACAAGAGTTGCGTACGTTGTTCGATACTAAGTAGATATTACGGTGAACACTTTGTTTAGTTCCCAGTAAAATATGTTATTTTCACCTCGGTTTCAAGACTCATTCCTCGCGCAGCAGTGGTCCGTCTCTTGCTCTGTAAACTCCGACATTTGAAAATGGTTGCGTGATAAGAACAACCCCGTTCGGTAATAAAAAAAATAGTCAGGTCTCTATGAAGTTCTTCAATTTTGCGGTACTCAAAAAAGTACCCGAATTATTTTGATGGGTATTAAAAAGCAATAATAATACTCGCCCGGTGGTATCGACGAAAAAATATCGGTTTTCCCGTATTCATGTGATTGATTAAATATATTCATTAATTACTAATTAACTTACGTTTAACCCTAATTTTGCGGTATTTCGGCAAATTAGAATATCAGTCCAAAAATATACGCAGAAATTTCCCATCCATCGGCATTTTTAAAGAAGATTCATGGGGGGAATATTCATAGGATATTCAGTAAATACATTTTATTTGACGCTGTATATTTGTGTTAGTCGATTTTTGTTGGAGTGACTTTAAATCACATGAAAAACGATCGGTAATGTTTTAATGTTGTGGTCAGATAAAATCCCCTGTTATATAGAGGTCAAAACCTCGAGGTCGCACTTACGTTTTAGTTACAGGAATAAATATTTGTATTCATACCTACGGTTCAAAATCATCGATTGTCTGTTGTTCGGCATGCATAAAAAATGTATACTTACCTATTATATCAATAATGACAACAAGCATATCTCAACTACACGGTTATGTCAATAATAAAAAAAGACAGACATATTACGATAACATTTGAAAATAAATGTAAATTTTCGTGGTTAGTTCCGTTAGTAGACACAAGACGGCAGCGCTGTCTAAATACCGGTATTTTTAGTACCGGTACCCTCGGTAGTACCGATTTTGAACACTGGTCGGTACTACCGGATTAAAAACAAATAGCATCGGTACTACCGAATACCGGTATTTTTTGCCCACCCCTAGCGGTCATCTCGGTCACCTCTCGTCGAGGCCTGGCTTTTAAATTTGTACTCAAGCTGTTTCAAATGTGTTTCCAGCAACGCTTTGTTCCCTACGAGCCCCTCCATTCTCTCGCCTGCCCTCCCCTCCTCACTCCTGCATGGGGATGGCAAGACTTCCGCACTAGCGCTCCTGGCGGTGACAGGGGCATCGACTATCGTCCAAATATCCAATTTTCCCACGTACAATAAGGGATCATAATAGTTGCGATAGATCAATCACATGAAACTCCCACCCTCAATAGGTAGAGTAGAATTTTCACTTGTGCTTAATAACACTACATCATTACTAACTCTTCACACCGGTCGATATGTCCGGCATTATTTTATTTTGTTCTTTGCATGAAGTAGCATCTCGTACTATTCATAAATTAACAGTATCAGTAATATTAACCACTAGATGTGTCTATAGCATTTCTCTGCATGTTTGTATGTTATTTTATGTATCACTCTCCCAGTTTACGGTTGGACTGCGCACTGTTCTCCTGGCTGCTTTTGGCCAGCGCCTAGCGCCAGGGGGAGCGTGCGAGGTTCTGATTTTTTTTGGGACGACTGCTGCATGCCTGGTGTGGAATCACCCCGTGCCACACACCCAAGTGGTGGCTTACACGGTACATCATAGATGTAGATGTAGAAATATCAAATTATTTGATCGTGAAATCAGGCAAACTGCGACCGGCGAAAATTGTTGAAATTTGACCACATTTTATGATTTCAAGTCACCCAATTTGCGATAAATCGCCCTACCTGGCAAGCTCTACCAAGGAACTCATAAAAATATAGCCTTAATGTGAATAGAAAAACCTCATAAGAAGGCTTTTTTGGGAAGAAAAGCAGAGCGCTATAACATAAAAGAGACACATACGAAGGAATTTGCAGAGGAGATTAGAAGAAGTGTAGATGGATGGGAGAGATTAGGACGAAGGGTCTTCCCCGAAACGCCGGAGGATTAATCTTTGAAGGATGAAGGGTAGGTAGAGTGAGGTAGTGGTAGAGTGAGGTACATTCCATACCCTTCATATACCCTTTGGTATATGAAGGGTATGGAATGGTTAGTGCTGTGTAAGAGCTGAAGGAAACGATGAAAGCTCTCGGAGGATATAAAGAAGAAAGTGCTGGGAGGAGGATATTGAGCGAAATCTTATGGCTTCTAGAGCGGAGAACTGATGCGAGGAATATTGCCTGAAGAGGGAAAGCATAGTTGCACGGGCGGTAGGTCCCTTAAGGGAGTTCCAAGAGTGATAGGGGTGTGGAAGAGAAGTTAACAACTTGAGAAACTGTTTCGGTGTTGATAATCAGTGAGTAACGAAAGTGTAAGTAGATTCCAGGGAGCCAGCAATGGAAGTCGGCCGCAGAGAACTTGAGAAGTATCAATGAAGTCTCATAGGCAAAGGCCTTAATCTACAACCCAGGTGGACCCGGCGAGTCGTATTGGACTCTCCAAGGATGACAATGATCCAATCTGAAAAAAGATAAAATTTTTTGGATTGATACAAAAAATTGGCAATGATACCATGGAAGGAGGAAAATCTTCCATCTCTAGGAGATCAAAGTCACCGTAAAATGGATAGGTGAAAAATAGAAGGAAAAATAATAAAATGTAGTGAGACATGGGTGCACCTTATTACTTGCACTCAAAGAAGAAGAAGTAGTTAACGGTGCCAGTGAAGAACTGATCAGATAAAAGGAGGCCGATTGGAAAGAAATTTACATGTTATTTGTGGAAGGTGGATCGGTAGTAGTGATATAGAAACCGAAATGCCTACAATAACCCTTGAACACTAAGGAAATTATTATAAAAAGAATGAAATATAAATTAAAAGAAAACGAAAATCTTTAAACTATATGAAAAAAAGGAGCTAATGACGGATATCACGCTAAAAAGTGATGCAAATTGACAAGCCCGCCCCTCACCTACATAAGGAGTTACATGACATTAGATGAAAAAAAAGTTCGGCGTTCATCATACGAAAAATACCTCTAGAAATGAAATTTTTTTAAGAAAAATAACTGTTCTGTTTTATAAAAATATGGAAACCGATAAAGTGCGTGGAAAGTTCGTATGGAGAACTGGCCCATGTGAGAGAACTCCAGCCACACTTCAAACGTATACAAACACAAATCATAGATATCGACCGTAGAAACACGTATCAGAAGATTCTTACAAAACCTGGTGATGCAGGCAGATGCTATAAGATATACTGTAACAAGCGTTAGAACAGGACACGAAGATCCAGATGCATTCGCCGATCCAGGAGACGCAATAAACTAGTGAGTAGCGAGTCATAGCCAGCAGTCAGCAATCCGAAGATTGTATTATTATAACTCTACATCCCTCTCTGCTCCAGCCAATGGTTTAATTCCAACAGTAGTGCTTGCCTGGGCGTTCTTCACAATGTGCCTTATATACTTCACCTTCTTCTTCCTTCCTAGGTAATCCTTCCATTCATTTCCCCTTCAATTGTATTTCCAAATCTCTTTTGTCGTAAAATGTACCTAATAAGATTATCACTTTCCTTCCCAGAGTTTTCAGGGAAGGAAAGTGATAATCTTTTCTCCAATTCTTGGCTGGACGTATCCATTGGTGATTGTCTTCATCCATTCAACCTTCTTCATTGTTTGGTAGCATCCCATTCTCTTTGGTTCCAATATTTATGATCTGTAACTGCTATTTTTCAGGCTTCAACGCCATACAAGGACATTCTTTCAATGTATGTTTAGACGAAGTGCTTCCTTACTTTCAAGCTTGTAATGCTTGCTCTTATTAGACTTTTTCTGGTGGAATTAGTTCTTTCCTTGGGCTATTCTGCTCACAGTATCATTCATGCCTCTTTCCAGCTATGTTTTTGCTGTCCAATTTCGGTAGTGACTTAGTCGTCTTAATTTCTTCCACACACCATAATATAAAATTAAAAAATAATTGAAATTTGTTGTCTACTAATTCAGTTAAATGTTTGTTACTTCAAATTAGTAAAATATTTCGTACGCCAGAAAGAATAGTACAACTTTCCAGCAATATAACGTTTAAAATACCGGGCTACCATATAATGTGATGTCAATAGGAAATATTTCTAATTTATGCGTTTACTTTCATATTATTGATTACGATTAAGCCTGGAGTTTAACACCCGCGCAAATTGCCATGCGTTTCAAAAGATAATGGCTTCTAGAAGATGTAGCTGGGGCAGGAGATGGCCAATTCTAATAATATTACCAAATAAATAGCGTTAATGGTTACGGTGTTCCTAAAATACACTGAAAGATTGAACGATACCGCGATTAGGGAGTTAAGGCAAACTTACCAGCGAAAAAATTGTGAATTGTATAATCTAATGCTTAAATATTAGGTGGAAAGGTTTAATATTTCAAGTGATAGAGCATAGATTTTATCGTCAAGTGACTTCAAAATCAAAGCCAACATGGTGGTGTGCCTTTTCCATGGTCAAAATATTCAATTGCAGAGCGTTTTATAGCTAAACTCATAATTTGAATATTTTCAAAGATTGTCACCACTATTTCTTCCCTGCATGAACTTTCGACCGCAAAACATTAGCAAAATACACAGTTAAATTTATATCTACATCTACGTCTACGAAGGAACGTAAAAGCCACCACTAGGGTATGTGGCACGGGGTGATTCCACACCAGGCTTACAGCACTCGTCCCAGCACAAATCAGAACCTCGCACGTTCCCTCGGCCGCCAGGCGCAGGGCAAAGAGCAGTCAGGAGAACAATGCGAAGTCAAAACAGAAACTGGGAGAGTGCTACGTAAATGAACATGCAAACATGCAGAACAATGCTAAAGAACCGTCTAGTGGATAATATTACTAATACTGTTAATTTATGAATTCTAAGCGATGCTACTTCATGCAGGGAACAGAATAATGCCGGACATATGAAACCATAGTACGCTATGCATATTTGGCTGTCAAGGTGGAGGGTGAGGTGAAGGGGAAGGTTTTTTTCCATCTGGGTCGTTAGGATGAATAGGAGGTTTGGAAGGGGGGGAAATGGGAGATTTAGGAGGGGTAAGTGGGAGTTATACAAAAAGTCATTATCAATATTCTGCTTGGAGCGTACACAAGTTAAAATTTCTAACTGCTCCAATCCATCTAATTTACGTCCTTTCTTTTCCACATGCAACACTTCATTTTCAAATTCACTGGAGGGGTTGTTCACTATTAAATGTTTTGCAAATGTAATGTCCATGTTCATGTAAAATTCCAACCGGTGGATGGCGTAAATCACATACTATCCTCATCAACTTCTTGCCGCTTGCTCTGGCTGTAATTCAAAACCCTCCTACGGAAAGTATACTTCCTCGTTGACACCGGAGCCCTGCAAAATGCCAGAATGCCCCGCTTGACGCCGCTTAGTGATACCGTGTTTCCCATTCCAAAGGAAAAAGGAATTCCGTAAGTAGATTTCCACCTGCTTGGGGAAGTCCTTCGGTAGCAGACAGATAGATCAGCAGTTGATCCACTACGAAATGAAAAGGGCGAATTATTAATAAGTAGTTCGAAAAAAGCCAATTTATTAAACTCCTACTTTCAAAGAGTGTTCACCAAGTCATCGCAGATTACATCCGTAAATGTAAATGATCACTTCCAGCAAAAGATGCCGCCTATCAATATTTGCACTCACGGAATAGAAAACTTGTTAAAATCATTAAGTCCAAATAAATCGCCATGTTATGAAGAAATTCCTGCCGGCGTGTATAGAGTATTAGATTGTGAAATAGCACCATACTTGCAGAATATATTAAGTAAAGCCATCAACAAACACTTAAGTACCCATGGACTGAAAAATTGCATGTGTCATTTCCATACTCAAAACTATTAGTTTGGAAGGGAGATATTTATCCTGAATGGTTGCAAATTAATTATTTAAAAGTCAACCGGAATTCATTCTGCAGTGAGAGTGGAGTGGTCTGGTGGCGCAAATCTTTTCTGGTCTTGGCTGTATCGAGTATTGTCACCATGATTTGGGAATCTTGTGCTCACACGTAATCTGTGATCCAGACTTTTGTGTCATCGGAGTCAGGTTTGCAGTTTTTTAAAAGGCGTACGGGTGTTTGTTACCCAAGGGATGGGCTCTCTTGTCCTCGCAGCGGTGACTCGCTAGAGTTTTGCGAGGAAAAACTTGTTTGGCGATGTTCTGGTAAACTCCCGAAACCGAAGATGTTCCGTCCATTATAAGGAAGTGTAAATCCTCCATTGTAAATGAAATGTGCAGTGTAAAGTGAGCGTGGCGTGGAATTGCATTTAAGTAAAATTGTTTTAGCGGGTAGAGTTTTGTGGAAGGCTGGAAGAAAATGAGGGGAAGAGGTGTATATAGAAAAGAAGAGCAATTGCTCGATTGCTGCGCTATCTACGGTAGAGAAGGTGAAACGGATTTTTTTCCAAAATGATGGAGAGGAAAAAACGCACCTCTCAGGTTTCACACTTATCCATTCCTAAAGTAATTGATTTATTGTTATGTTGAAAGTGTTTCACAAATGCGCTTTTTTGCATTATAAGTAAGGTTATATTGGTGTCGATAAGTCCGTTTAAAGTGGATGGAAATCGCGTTTCCGCAGACGACACCTTTACCAAATTAGAAAATAAACAAATCTATTATACCACCATAAATTTTATTTCTATCATTTCTATCGAATGTAATACGAGAATGACAAATGTGTTCTTTTGACCATAGATAAAATCATTAAAATCGGCGAATATAACTTTTGGCTATTTAAAAATAATTACAACCCTTCCTACGAACGAAATGGTGGTGATGTGGGAAGTTAAATCAGTAATGAGACACAAAATACGTAAAATAATATTCACGCTGACTGATATTTACAAAGCCATTGCTATGGATACAACGAGAGTAATAGAATGTAATGTATGAATTCATTTGGGACCATATACAGGTTGTTAAGGTAGTAATTTTCATGCTTTAAATTGCTACTAGTTGCTACCCAATCCTAAGGTTTTAAAATAACGTATTGTTGATACTTAAATAAGGAGCTTCACAGTGGTTGGAATTGGAAAAAAGCCGGACAAAAGTCCAAAGTAGCTTTTATTGAGATAAAGACTTCAAGCTTAGCACGTATACCTCTTCATAAATGATTACGTTTTTTTAAATATTAAGTCATTTATCATGGATTCAATCCGTTATTTAGATACGGTGGCTCAAACATGGCCTACATTCCAAAAAATACACCCGTTTTGATTTTCTTCGAAAATCTTAAAAGTTCAGTGGAGAGGTGTAAGGGTTTTAAATAAATAAAAAACATTACAATCGGTGATAATGATGCTTTTTCTGTCCAGTGCATAAGTTCAAGAGATTATTGTCGATCTTTGTGCGCTATTACGTCACAAAATGGCTTTTTTCAGGAAAAACTTCACAAAAAATTTTAAATAGTTTTATGAACATGTGCGCGGAGTTATTTATACAGAGTATTAATTGAAGACATCAGTGACTGACTTCCAAAGATTCTATGTTGAAGGCACTGCGAGGCTAATGCACCAGATCACGTGTAGCATTTGTTTTCCTCGGATTGAACGGACCAGAGCACGTGTAGCTGTAGTAAATTTGTTTTCCTTGGAACCCTTATGAAATATTGCTGCAAATGTCTTTCAGCTCTTGAGAAAGCATGCTTGTTCCCGGGGTACTATTCACGGCTTCCAGAAAAG
This sequence comes from Pyrrhosoma nymphula, assembly GCA_963573305.1. Taxonomy (NCBI): domain Eukaryota; kingdom Metazoa; phylum Arthropoda; class Insecta; order Odonata; family Coenagrionidae; genus Pyrrhosoma; species Pyrrhosoma nymphula. The sequence continues at coordinate 8,442,725 of OY754337.1, forward strand.
GCATCATCTGGGATTATTATTCTTTCCCTTACCCCCTCCACAAATACACCCTCCACCATTCTATCGGAGGAGGGTCGCGCTAAAAGGGAGGACGTTTTATGACACGCCGCGCAGGATTTAACTCTATTAAACGGTTATTTCCACAAGTGATTTTCCTTTCCCTTTAAGAAATTCATGCTAACATACAGTTCTAGTTTACAGGCATTGGCGAAGGAGTATTGTGCTCTAGTGAATTCCTAAAACCCGTTGTATCTGGTGATTTGGTTCGTGAAATATTAAAATCGTTTCCCGCATCATTTGCCCGTGGTGTACGTTGGTGTTCTTTATTTACTCAGCAGCCTCTATCCCTTTTATAAGGCAATTCTTTTTGTAAGTTTTTCGTTGTCTCAAGTTTTTTACACGTATTAATTGCTCGCCATGTTCTCAAGAGTCTTGAAATACATTTTGTCAACTCCTGTCCTTGTTACTTTTATCACGCGTACTTTTTGGTATCTATACCTGCCTGGAAAATTTGGGCAGCGTCCAAGATTGATTCTATCTTCTAAAATTATTGGGCCTGTACGCAGATTTTTCCGTATTTATACATTGAAATGCTTTCCCATCAAATCACAAGTTAAAGATAAAGGCGACAGATGAAGTTAAGTATCTGGGAGTTACGATAAACTTGAACCTATCGTGGGGAACAAATATAAGAAATATTTGTGGCAAAGCTCTGAAGAAGCTACGATTCGTCAAGCGTATTGTAGGAAGATTTTTGGATGAAAAAGTAAAAGAGAGGTGCTATTTCGCACTCGTCCGGCCACACCTTGAATATGCAGCGAGCATATGGGATCCGGTGCAGAAAGACTTAATCCGGGAACTTAATAAAATACAAAGGAAAGCTGCGCGATTCGTCAAAAACTGCTACGGGCGTACAGACAGCGTTACAAAGATGTTAAACGAATTAGGCTGGGAGCCGCTAGAGACTCGGAGGCTGCGCGCTAGGCTTAGATTACTTGAGCAATTGAGAATAGATATCTTTAAGAGCGACACGGAGAACATCATATTAGAAACCCACTATACTTCCAGGTCCGACAGAAACGATAAATTAAGAGAGATATTTTGTCGAGAGGATAGTTATGGAAATTCGTTTTTCCCCCGAACAATAAGGGACCTTAATAAATGCTAGGCGTAATTTCATTAGAGCGTTTCCCTTTTATATGTAAACGGCTGGTGTCCTAACACCCCCCGCCACACGCCTTTTGAGGCGGCTTGCGGGGTAGTATGTAGATGTAGATGAAGTCTTGAGCTCCATGAAAAATAGTAGAGGTAAAAGGACAACCATTAACTGACAAAAAAACGGACGCAAACTGTATCGCAGCAATGACAGAGTATTCAAAACAAAAAGCGCGCCATGCCCCGAAGGGATAAGCATAACTGACAACATGTGAGCAGTGAATCGTCGAACTCTCTTAAATCACATCGCGGGTCCTGACATGCGTTTCCACCGCTCAAATATCCAGCGATGAAGTACATTGCGCATTAATATGCAAGCATGGATTTGATGGAAGTTCGTGCCATGCCCAATATAAACAATTGTGGGAACGAGCATGAATATTATCAGATGAATGTTTATTCACGAGCTCCCTTACAACGGTCTTGAAGCGTATCCACCAATGGGGTTGGATTTCAGACCACTGGGCGTAAGATGGCCGACATGGAGAAAGTTCCATGTGGAAGCACCTCGTATATTATGCTAATATGTTATAGCAAAATAATTGTTCCATGTAACATAAACGCTTTTTAACATGCAAGTGCCATTGTGATTTACATTATGAAATGTAAGCTATACGAGGTATATGATGGTCTCAATTTACGGTAAAATATTACTAGTGACGGAAGGAAAACAAGGACAATCTTTCACCTCGTATTATGAAAGAACTTTCATTAGAGTATTTAGGCGTACAATAATGATCTCCGCATTTTTATTAGTAATTGATATCGTGCTTAGTATTTATGAAACGTCAACTGTTGGCACAATAAGAACTTAATGGTCAAATTTCGCTCACAATTTCCAGGCAAGAAGGGGACACCGAGGTAGGAATGAAGTTGTTGGCAGAGAGAGAGGGAGAGGAGAGTGGAATGAAGAAGAGCTGCAGTGCAAAACCAATCTTCGGATTCATGACTACTGATGATGGCAATCTCTACGTATTTCATCGCCGCAAGTCGGAAAGCATGAAAATGAGCATACAGCAAGGCTTTATATTACTGTACAAAATTACGCACGCTCTAGGTGGCGTCAAAATACGCTGCGAAGACTCCAGCGGATTACGTTACCGAACGATATCGATGCAAGTAAAACAACATGTTTCCATATGTCTTTTGGACGGTTGGTCCTAATTGGACGTTAAACATCCTTTTCACACTTTCCTTTGGGATACTGTAAACAGTAGTTATTAGGTGAAGAGAATTCGGGTTTCCATCGGCGTTTATCCATTTTTGGTAGACAATATTTCATGAGCACTAAAATGCCGGCTCCAAGAGCATAAAAGGGCCGTGAAAAACGGACAACTACGCCAGTCAGCGATCGCGGAACATCAGTGGAGTGAGCCAACGCATGACATAAATTTTGACACCACAGTGTTATTGAAAAAAGAAGCCCGCCATTTCCCTAGAATCATACGGGAGTCAATAGAGATAGCAAAAACACCGCAAAATTTCAACCGAGAGGACGGCTACACCCTCGCCACCACTTGGAATAGTACTCTTCAATAGTACCGACCAATCACGACACACCTCCACCCGAAGGCGCGAAACCGGTATAACATAAAAAGGACGGACCAAACCCTGCAATCCAACGGACCTGAGGAAGCTAGCTGGAACGCTGGCGAAATATTGTCCACCAAAAATGGATAAACGCGGATGGAAACCCGAAAAACCATTCTCTTCATCAACAAAACTCCGCGGAAGCCTTCACGAAAACAGTAGTTATTAGGGTTTGATTTCCTCCTGGCGAATGGCTGCAGTAAAGTTTTCACGGGTTTCTGTCTGGGCTAGTGGCTCCATCTGCTCTTCTGCCGACGTTTCGAAGGATGATTTATCCTTCATCGTCAACGGCCCTGACGATGAAGGATAAATCATCCTTCGAAACGTCTGCAGAGGAGCAGATGGAGCCACTAGCCCAGACAGAAACCCGTGAAAACTTTACTTCAATAATTATTAGATATACTACTCTTATACGTACATTTCCGGGTTAAACGCTGCGTGGAGAAATTTTTCGCTTCGTTCCTCATGCTCGGAACGTCTCCGGAGACGTCGTCCGGAGACGTTCCGAGCATGAGGAATGAAACGTTGAGCCAAAACCTTCTCCACACAGTAGTTAACCCGGAAATGTATAAGAACAGTATATCTTATCGCTGCGAAAACCTTAAAACAAAAATAATTAATAGATTTAACCATTTAAATAAATGTGCAAACGATTAGTGTACAAAGATAAATTATTGAGATGCCGATGTGGATCAGGTGACCGGTACATTTTTACAAGGTGATACAAAATCGCCGAGCCGTCAACTCTCTTGAGGATTCTTTCCGGTGAAATGCCCTCAAACCACCGCCACTGCACTGCGATTTGGCAGGCTCCGCATTTTACACTCTGGGATTTCCAAGGTCGTAAACGTTTCCCGTCAGCCATTTAATACCAAACCTGTTATTCACACCAACTAAAGCTTTTAAACCAATATGGCTTATGGCTTTAAAACCAATTGCTTGCATGTGCTTCTCTGTTGGGAAGCGAAAATAATCAGCGTATTTTGGTCCAGCTGTGTATCGATCGTAAGCATTGTATATCGTACAGCTGGCACTTTATCCTATCTCAGGAGAAGTGTAATTATGTTGGCAACTATACCTATTCTATGCGCTCCCTCTCTCCCCTCCCCTCCGCTCCTGAGCCAATCCCTCACGCTAGCACCTTCCCCTCCATGACGTCACGCTATGCGCAGACAACTGCCGTCAAGTTATACTGCCACTGCACCTGCTGCTAACACCAGCAGACATCACCACCATATGCCATTCACTACCCTACGATTAATTGTGCATCTTAGCCGTCCATCTCCGACTCTATCTCCTTCCTCTCTCGTCTTCTCACATACCTATCTCCCTCATCTCTAGACAAGCTAAATACAAGACGCATGCTACTTTGAAAGCGATTGTATTTAATTGAGTAAGTTGCAAGAGCATCTGCGAATGTAAAATCTATGTATATTGCAAATGTACATTCATAAAAATATAATTTAAGGGTGAATCATTTTAAATTCACAGGTTGTTGCTTTCACAGCGAACAAAAATCGTATTAATCATGAAAAAGTACAAAATATTGCTCGGAAACAAATATGATCACTACTTTTAGCCAAAAAATGATCAATTTACGCTGAAACCTTACCACGATGGCGATTGATAATCAACTGCATATAAATAATTACTTTCGTATTGAGTTATATTGTAGGTATATGGCGTAATGCAGCTGTCTGAGAGCCCGCAGGGAAGTTGCACCGTCTGGGCTCCTTGATAACTTCTGTGAACCAACAAGTAGAATGATTTTGAGGATAAACTCGTCGAATACCAAAGTCGTAGTTTTTGATAGGAGAGAGTGTGATAAATACATTAGGAATAGATTACCTGAGAAATGTTCGCGGCAAAAGTAGAATGGTAGATGTATTATATTTGTTTAACGTGCTTCGACGGCAAAGGTCTTTTCTCACATACTGTCTGCCACGTGCAGACAGAGACAACAGCACTCGGACGAATCGGAGGATCGCCCCTCCAAACTCGAGCGCCGAGCCCAACGATGCTTAACTTCGGTGATTGGTCGGGACTAACCGGTGTTTCCATGGCGTCGTGGCAGAGGCCGTTGCCCAAAGTAGAATGGATAGAGCTAAGAATGAGAGGGTGATGAAGTAAGAATGTGGGTTGGATGCTCCAGTAATGGACGTATATATATGAAAGGAGTATGTTTCGTTGGTTCTTTCATTGGCCGATAGAATGTAAAAGGGTCCAATAAGGAAACAGATGAACGATAGTGGAGTGGATGGCTCGAGAGGAAGGGATAGACCCCAAAAGTCATTTGTGAATGTGGCAGAAGAGACTCTAAAGGGGAGTAATATATATATATATATATATATATTTCGTTCACTCACTCACACACCGCCTTTAGGCGAATACATATATAATAATTTGAACAGAAAGTGAAAGAAAGAGATAGGAAACATGTAACTAAAATTGGACGAAGACACTGGTGATGTGGAAAATGGTAGAGCCGAGAAATCAGAGGGTAAAAATGTGCCGTGGCCGGGACTCGAACCCGGAACCTCCCGATGTCGCGCCGAGTGCTCTACCAGTTGAGCTACCAGGACACTTAGGTTTACCATGATTTCGGCTGGGGCTTATAACAGAGAATGCCCCTTCAAGCTTGAGCCCGTAGCCGTGGCCTCTGGATGGCACACAAGGGCAGCTATTCCATCACCAAGAGAGAAGAATTAGACATGGACACAAGAAGAAAGCAAAGATGAGTTCATTCACACAGAGAGTCGGACAGAGATAGGAACATGAACTGAAGAGGAAAAGAGCCGGTTCGGCCATACATTTCGTTCACTCACTCACACACCGCCTTTAGGCGAATACATATATAATAATTTGAACAGAAAGTGAAAGAAAGAGATAGGAAACATGTAACTAAAATTGGACGAAGACACTGGTGATGTGGAAGATGTTAAAGCCGAGAAATCAGAGGGTAAAAATGTGCCGTGGCCGGGACTCGAACCCGGAACCTCCCGATGTCGCGCCGAGTGCTCTACCAGTTGAGCTACCAGGAAACTTAGGTTTACCATGATTTCGGCTGGGGCTTATAACAGAGAATGCCCCTTCAAGCTTGAGCCCGTAGCCGTGGCCTCTGGATGGCACACAAGGGCAGCTATTCCATCACCAAGAGAGAAGAATTAGACATGGACACAAGAAGAAAGCAAAGATGAGTTCATTCACACAGAGAGTCGGACAGAGATAGGAACATGAACTGAAGAGGAAAAGAGCCGGTTCGGCCATACATTTCGTTCACTCACTCACACACCGCCTTTAGGCGAATACATATATAATAATTTGAACAGAAGGTGAAAGAAAGAGATAGGAAACATGTAACTAAAATTGGACGAAGACACTGGTGATGTGGAAGATGTTAAAGCCGAGAAATCAGAGGGTAAAAATGTGCCGTGGCCGGGACTCGAACCCGGAACCTCCCGATGTCGCTCCGAGTGCTCTACCAGTTGAGCTACCAGGACACTTAGGTTTACCATGATTTCGGCTGGGGCTTATAACAGAGAATGCCCCTTCAAGCTTGAGCCCGTAGCCGTGGCCTCTGGATGGCACACAAGGGCAGCTATTCCATCACCAAGAGAGAAGAATTAGACATGGACACAAGAAGAAAGCAAAGATGAGTTCATTCACACAGAGAGTCGGACAGAGATAGGAACATGAACTGAAGAGGAAAAGAGCCGGTTCGGCCATACATTTCGTTCACTCACTCACACACCGCCTTTAGGCGAATACATATATAATAATTTGAACAGAAGGTGAAAGAAAGAGATAGGAAACATGTAACTAAAATTGGACGAAGACACTGGTGATGTGGAAGATGTTAAAGCCGAGAAGGCGGTGTGTGAGTGAGTGAACGAAATGTATGGCCGAACCGGCTCTTTTCCTCTTCAGTTCATGTTCCTATCTCTGTCCGACTCTCTGTGTGAATGAACTCATCTTTGCTTTCTTCTTGTGTCCATGTCTAATTCTTCTCTCTTGGTGATGGAATAGCTGCCCTTGTGTGCCATCCAGAGGCCACGGCTACGGGCTCAAGCTTGAAGGGGCATTCTCTGTTATAAGCCCCAGCCGAAATCATGGTAAACCTAAGTGTCCTGGTAGCTCAACTGGTAGAGCACTCGGCGCGACATCGGGAGGTTCCGGGTTCGAGTCCCGGCCACGGCACATTTTTACCCTCTGATTTCTCGGCTTTAACATCTTCCACATCACCAGTGTCTTCGTCCAATTTTAGTTACATGTTTCCTATCTCTTTCTTTCACTTTCTGTTCACTCACTCACACACCGCCTTTAGGCGAATACATATATAATAATTTGAACAGAAGGTGAAAGAAAGAGATAGGAAACATGTAACTAAAATATACATATATACATATATATATATATATATATATATATATATATATATATATATATATATATATATATATATATATATATATATATAATTACCTGAGTCTATATATATATGGGTCATTCCACCTCAATTCAACAAACGTTTGTCCCTTAGGGTCTCAGATTTTGATAAAAATTGGTGTATGGGTACAATATAAACTCAAACTGAATATCCTCAAACCGTTTTGTGAAAAAAAAATTTTTGAGTGAGTTATTCATATTTTAATTTTTTCGCATTTTTAGCAAAAATCCGACCCTTAAATCATATTATCACTTATATCTCCGCTTGTAATTGCCATACAGCAATGGTTAATAGCTTTTATTAAAGATAAATCTTTTTTGAATGCAAATATATCAATAAAAAATTATTTTCTTCTATACCCTATTGTTGTAAATCACTAATGTTTAAATAATTGTTAATAAACTTTTCTCAAATACTCCATCTCAGAATCGGCCGAAACTTATTTTCCGTAATGTAAACATATTCAGCTAACTATTCAAAAAATAAAATTTAGTGGCAAATCATAAATGCGTGTTTTATAAGTATTTACATTTACAATTTTCTCTCGCGCGGCCCGTGTTTAAAAAATTGTTATTAAACTTTTCTCAAATACTCCATCTCAGAATCGGCCGAAACTTTTTTCCGTAATCTAAACATAACTATTCCAAAAATAAAATTTTGTGAAAACTCATAAATGCGCTTTTTATAAACATTTACAATTTTCTCTCGCGTGGCCCGTGTTTAAAAATTGTTAATAAACTTTTCTCAAATACTCCATCTCAGAATCGGCCGAAACTTTTTTCCGTAATCTAAACATAACTATTCCAAAAATAAAATTTTGTGAAAACTCATAAATGCGCTTTTTATAAACATTTACAATTTTCTCTCGCGTGGCCCGTGTTTAAAAATTGTTAATAAACTTTTCTCAAATACTCCATCTCAGAATCGGCCAAAACATTTTTTCCGTAATCTTAACATATCCAGCTAACTACTCAAAAAATAAAATTCAGTGTAAATTCATAAATGCGTTTTTTATAAATATTTAAACATTTACAATTTTCTCTCGCGCGGCCCGTCAGCTTCCCATTTGGAATACATGCAGCAGACACGTGATGCAAGCCCAAACATTTCCCTAATTGCTAAAGGTCGTGGCTATATGAGATAAAAATATATTATAAACTATGAATGTTAACAACAAATGTTATTTGTTCTTTTAAATGGATGTTTGCAGAGAAATTAACCATTGAGCCCCACTTTCTCTGCGCGAAGTTTTTTCTAACTACTCCGACACAATCGATTGAAAACTCTTGCTCTGCGTTAATGACAATGGAAAACGGACACATAAACAGAAAACTAATTTCAGGAAATTTGAAAGAGATATTTTGTAGTGGAAATATATGCCGAAGATATTGTTTCATTTTCAAAATTTGCAGAGTTCAGACCTAAGAAGTGCGTTCTTGCGGGAGCATAAGCAACTCATACCGTATGCGTGTGTCTGGCGCATCAAAATATTAAATTAATGATTTTAGGTGCAAGGTTGTCACCACTAAATCTAGGGGATAACAACGAGCCGCTATTGTCATATGAAGACTATTTGTCAGCAATGATGTGTTTCCCTGCGACCGAGGCATGCCATTTGAACGAATGTAAAAACTGCCCAGGGCCGAGCAAAATTCGGAATTCAGTAGAAGAACATTTTGATGGAAATTTAATTGATAGCATTACATACCACCAATGGGTTAAAGCTAACCATTGCTCCCTAGAAATGTTTACAAAATCTACCGATAACTTTTTGAAACTTTTATTGAAAAGTTACAGAAACTTCAGCCATATGACTACATTGCTAAAAATTAATCTGATTTTCTTAGAAATGTAAAGCATAACATCCAAGTGGGGCAGGTTCTCGTCAGTGAAGATTTTCCTGAAAATTACGCTTTCGTTTTACAGGACAGCATGCAAGGTATGCACTGGAATAACGGCCAAGCAACAGTTAACCTCTTTGCTTGCTATTACAGCCCTAAAGTCCAGGATAATGTAATCCCATTGAACTTCGAATCATATCAGACAGCTTGAAGCATATAACATCAAATGTACATGTTTTTCAAAAACTTCTTAAATTCTTGAAATTGAAAGTTCCGAAGCTTCAAAAAGAAAAATATTATTCAGATGGAGCAGTTGCTCATTATAAAACAAGTATAACACTCAGAACTTATCTCTTCACAGGAAATATATCACAGTCTATCCAGAATGGCATTCCTTTGCTACATCGCATGGTAAAGGGCCAAGTGACGGACTGGGAGGAACATTGAAAAGACTAGCAGCAAGAGCAAGTCTTCAGCTTCCATACGAAAAACAAATACGTACACCTATAGAACTCTTTAAACGGGCAAAAGATCATATTTTAGGATTGGATTTTGGCTACGCAAAGAAAGAAGAAATTGGAAAACATTCCGATGTACTTGCGAAAAGATTTCGTCAGGCAGTTAGTATACCAGGCATTAGGGAGTTTCATGCAGAAATACCCGAATCAAATGGAGTGGTTATAATGAAGAGACTCTTCGTCCAGCAAGGGACGAGGATTCATCTGTAGTTGCAGGCAGGAGTATCAGGATCTTCAAATAAAATATTTCGGAGAGGACCCCTTCCTACAAGGTAAGACATCATATGTTTACGGAAAGCATGCTAACTTAGCCATTTTAAATTTGTAATAAATACAAGGTTTTTGCTTTCTCGTTAGTTTTCAATCGATTGTGTCGGAGTAGTTAGAAAAAACTTCGCGCAGAGAAAGTGGGGCTCAATGGTAAATTTCTCTGCAAACATCCATTTAACAGAACAAATAACAATTGTTGTTAACATTCATAGTTTATAATATATTTTTATCTCATATAGCCACGACCTTTAGCAATTAGGGAAATGTTTGGGCTTGCATCACGTGTCTGCTGCATGTATTCCAAATGGGAAGCTGACGGGCCGCGCGAGAGAAAATTGTAAATGTTTAAATATTTATAAAAAACGCATTTATGAATTTATACTGAATTTTATTTTTTGAGTAGTTAGCTGGATATGTTAAGATTACGGAAAAAATGTTTTGGCCGATTCTGAGATGGAGTATTTGAGAAAAGTTTATTAACAATTTTTAAACACGGGCCGCGCGAGAGAAAATTGTAAATGTTTATAAAAAGCGCATTTATGAGTTTTCACAAAATTTTATTTTTGGAATAGTTATGTTTAGATTACGGAAAAAAGTTTCGGCCGATTCTGAGATGGAGTATTTGAGAAAAGTTTAATAAAAATTTTTTAAACACGGGCCGCGCGAGAGAAAATTGTAAATGTTTAAATACTTATAAAACACGCATTTATGATTTGCCACTAAATTTTATTTTTTGAATAGTTAGCTGAATATGTTTACATTACGGAAAATAAGTTTCGGCCGATTCTGAGATGGAGTATTTGAGAAAAGTTTATTAACAATTATTTAAACATTAGTGATTTACAACAATAGGGTATAGAAGAAAATAATTTTTTATTGATATATTTGCATTCAAAAAAGATTTATCTTTAATAAAAGCTATTAACCATTGCTGTATGGCAATTACAAGCGGAGATATAAGTGATAATATGATTTAAGGGTCGGATTTTTGCTAAAAATGCGAAAAAATTAAAATATGAATAACTCACTCAAAAATTTTTTTTTCACAAAACGGTTTGAGGATATTCAGTTTGAGTTTATATTGTACCCATACACCAATTTTTATCAAAATCTGAGACCCTAAGGGACAAACGTTTGTTGAATTGAGGTGGAATGACCCATATATATATATATATATACATTTTCTTAGGAAAAGATGCGCGTAGCACAATATAATAATACACCAGTGTCACTAGCTGTGACGCACTTAAAGTGTTATATATATATATATATATATATAATTATATATTTGGAATAGGAGTGCGTGTATGAAGCATTGCATGAGTGCGAGAGAAACGAACGAGGGTAGGATAGGGCATTGTGGAGGAAATAAATAAAAGAGAGCTAGTTTTCAGGGCTAACGGCAAAGGGATCGTATATCCGTTGCCCACGTTGCCCACCCAAAAAGGGAATGGCAGGATGAGCATGTAAATGTGCTTCCTTGCCATTATAATTTTAAGCTTTAGAAACAATTGCGCAGCGCTTTCATTGATTAAAGTCTCACATGTTCATCGCTAAAGACTGACATGAGATCATAAATTTAATGTGCTGGTTGGAATCTGCTTCCCAACGTACTTTCTCAAGAGCTAGGATAAGGCGTCCTCGCGCTGTTAACCGGTTGGAACCGCGCTATTGGGACGAGGCCGCGACATTTGAAGAATCACGATCGCGTTTACGTCACTCTTCGCGTTTTCTCTTGATAACGATAACGCACTCTAGTTTTTGAGTGCCACGATCGAGTAACCCTCTCTCTTCCCCCTCTCCCCATCTCCCCTCTACCCCTCCCACCCCCAGAATAATAGCACATCCATCTTCGGCTCGTATTTTCTTCTTCCTCTCTCGTCTTTTGCACTTCTCTCTCTCTCCCTCTTTCTCTTTCTCTCCGGGGAGAGTTTGTCAGAAATGAGCGGGCCAGTCCCCCTGGACGCCATTTCTACCCACCTCCCCCATTCAACCGGCGATATGTAGGAAATTGATGGGAGATTGAGGGGGATGTGAAGTGAGGTGGGGAGGTAGTGCCGATACTTCGTCTTCCTCTTCGTCGCGGTCGTCTCCCTTGGGAACCATCCACACTTCATCCCTCCCTTGCCGCAAAACTAAAGAGCCATTCCAGATAGTGAGGTCTCGCTTTATAAAGAAAGGAAAAACAAGGGAGATGTATCGCCACTTTCCCCTCCTCACCCTCCATGAACGCCACCCTCCCTCTCCCACTCCCCCCCAACCCCCCTCTCCAAAAATCCATCCCCCTTTAAGCCCCCGCAAGAAACGGCAGCGGAAAAATCTCCACAAGCACAAGGCACCCTCTTTAACGCAGAAACTCTATTACAAGCAACATCAAAAGCAAGCCCAGAGTTTCATTGATAAACATCCCTTTCTCAACTTATATAAATAAACAGGGTAGTATCGAAAATATGGCACCGATAATAATTGAAAATAATTCATCGCTCTTATCTGCCTCAAATTAAATTACCCTTACGGCGATATGGTCACTTGAATTTTAAGTTTCTGGAAATTTCATCTGAAATAGTAAATGTAACTGCTTCAGGCTGGACCCGAGGGATTTTGTCAATATTTGCAACAAACACCAATGAAGTGAAGGAAACGCTTTTGCTGGCATCACAGAACACTAAAATTACAAGAAATGTATACCTTTTTATACAAGCATCGATATTTAACTTGACTATCATAATGTAAATGTTTAAATGAGATTGCTCTTCGCTTAATCAGCTGTTTTGCTGTTTGTTGACGCATGCCAGAACCCGAGTGGTCAGCTGTCCTTCCCCCCCCACCCGTTCGTCCGTTAAATACGGATGGCTGACGCCTGATCAGTCCCAGAGATGATCATTGCAACCACCCCTCCCACCAACCGCCTAGGTTGCAGTTCGTAGGGAAAAATAGATAACCGAAAGAGGATAGCTCATTTCCGATGCAAATCTAATTTAATAGAACAAAACTTCCAAATATGCTGCTCATTAATGTAGGGCTTTAATGAGATGAAGGACGTGGGTGGAGTAAATTTGAAAAAAAAACTGGTTACAACTTCATTTTTGCTTTTGAGAAACCATATTCTTCTTTTAAATCAAGCTTTACGCTGAAAATGAAAGCTTCATTAGACACAATGTTTTATAGTCATCATTGGGTACTAAAAATTTGAGTTTGACAGCCAAAGCGCAGCACCACCACCTTTCATTTTACAGCTTAATATGCGTTAATATCCAATTTTGTTTCCACGGAGACAAAGCACAAGCTGTTATGTTTAGTGTGACGAAGCGGGAAGGCTATGATTACCAGTAAAATTAATGTTTTTACATGTAAGTTCTCTGTAACTAGCTGTTACAGTCCAGAGTAAATGGGTAACATGGGGTACATTACTGAATTCCTTAATGGTAATCATATTTTCCCGGCAAGAGAAAGGCTTGCGCTTCGATTCCCATGTTAGGTATTGAAATAAAATATTTGAAACTTTTTACATTGCAAATTCATAACTTGAGGAACGTGTCAAATTCTTAATTCCCCCAGTTGGACTCTTGGAAATTAAATTGCTTTCGATATTTCGCAATCGCATATGATGTCTCCCTCATAATCATCGTATCAAAAAGATCTTTTTCTTAGACTCATCAGCCAACATCTAACGTAATGTTCCGATATTGCCCGCAGAAAAAAATGAAATTTTAAATCTGCCTGTTCTGCGATGTTTCCATTGTATTGTTTATTTTGACATTAGATTAGGAAAAGATTCCTGACTTGATTCCTCTAAAAGTTCGGTGACACTGCTAAGTTTATCACAACACCTTTTTAAAAATGTAGCTACTGTTCCCTCTACTTAATCAGTTTATGTGATAAAACCTACTTCGTTAGGGTCCCAAACGCTACTGCCTAATTCTAAGCAAAGTCTAAACAGAGACAAATCGCATGGTTCTTTCAACCTTTCCTAACATTTCCCTGGTACGTCATGAAACATGTCAGCAGAAACGCGGTGGAACACGTTCCTTTCAGTCACCTTGAGCACCAGAGCTCTCCGACACCATGTTCCGTGAAACGGGCCGTGTTGGTACCTTAATCCACTCCCGATTATTGAATGAGTGACTGCAGATGGATTTCCAGCAAATCGCATTTCGACCACACTTATCGCACGAGGACCAAGGGGGTGGGTGGTGGAGGGGCGTCATTTCCCCCACGTGGACGGATAGGGGAGGAACGCCTTCATGGCACTTTAGGGGATGAGGGTGCGCGCCTCTGCAGAGCCGCCCCTGCTCCGTGGGGAGCCGCCGCCCCTTGCTCTGAGGAATCTGCGGTGGTGACAAGGGGTGTTCTCAGCAATTCCCCACCCACGCCAGAACCTCGCTCGGGACTCACTCGTCCACATATCTGAGCGACCCTCCTCGAGGCGGTGTAACCACACGGAGTGCACTCAGTGCACCTACATTACGCTTGCGGAAAATCATCATTTTTGGATTTCAAGAAATTATTAGACACAATTCCTCAAGAATAATGAATATTAAAACGACAATCGTGCACATATTAAACGGAAAAATGATAAACTGCATACGGACACCTCTAACTGATCGCGAACAAAAATAGTTATCGACTGTATAAATCCCGGATGAATGTTTCGGATGGCATCCAGCCTCCCATAAGAATGCATGATCGGACCTTTTTTTTCTTAACATGAATGATATTAACTGTATAGTTACCAGAAAAGCAATAAAAGTGGACAATTTCAATTATAGATTTTTTTTATAATGGCTGCACGTAAAATGCAAGTATAGCATTTCACTCAATAACTTCAATATAAACTTCGACCACATATGCGCGACAGTATCGAAGTATATCATGTATTTAAAGTCAAAGCCTCAAGGTTGAGGAATGTCATTGCGATAAATGATGAAAGGAATCTCTGTGGCCATTTGGTAAGTGTCGTAAGCTTACTTTCATCCCTTACGAATGTTGTTGACCACAGACCACAACAGTTGAGGTGGATATATTGACCAATTTGAGTAATACCTTCAAGAACTTGAACTCATCCACTTGCTTCCATCAATTATAATGTCTTTTCAGTATTTTGCTAGTTCATTTTGAAATGAAGGACGCTTTTCAAGTCTATTTACCGCAGTTTGTCGTGGCCGTAAAACATTTTTTTTATCTTAAATGCTGTTGATAGACCAAGTTGTCACACTGTACTTCATTTAAGTTGTTGGAATCATCATCGTTCTTCTCTACCGGGACCCATCGAGCTCATTAATCTTCAATTTGAAGTGGTGCAAACATTTCATTCCTCATCTCAGGAATTGCGCACTGAACGGCAATTTCGGAACTTAGTGTTCGGTTGGTATCAATGACATGGCGTCCAATATTCGATTCGCATTCGTGGCATTGAAAGTGAATTTCTTCTCGATCATTAGTTGGAGAGACGTGTCATATGTGACGACCGTGAGTTTCACAAAGCCCTCTGCCCAGCGACGTTTAAGTTCCGTTTTAGGCCCTCCGAAAACTTTGGCATGCGATTAACGTATTCTGCGTAAATGAGTCTACTTTTCCATAACGCGTTTAGCAGGCATCGCTCGTCAGGAAATCTCTCATCATGGCAAAGGCCTTCCTTCTCTTAACGCTCTCACTCTGTAAGCTCTTTGGCACGTTTATGAAATAAGAATTAGGTCATCATTTCGCGAGCGCACATGAACAGCAGTTTCCTCGAGGAAGTTGACGTGGAAACAGCGCATCAAATAATTTAATGCCAAAAAAAAAGGCGATCCAAATTATTTCACGTTTCTTAAAATGACGATAACAACAGTTTTCCATTGTACATCATGATAATACTGCATGAAAGTTGTCATTAGAATGGAGTCACCTGATGCTAAGGAGAGTGGAGTTGTTCGAGGGTATGTCCCCCGTAACATGAGCCAGAAGACGGAGTGGAGGGAGCGGGTGGTGATGAACGGGAAACGGGACTTCGAAGGCCGTAGGTGGAGATAAATGGTGAGAAAATCAAGTGAAATAGGGAGGAGAAGTATAAGTATATATTCTGGGTGTAATGGAATGGAAATATATATTAATGGTCCCTCTCCATTATGATAATATCTGTAGTGTAGTAGTGCATGCTTGTGAGGCTTCGCCTAGTGACAAGCATTAGCGATTTATGCTAATGCATAATCAGTCGTAGTTACACTAACTTTAGGGTATAGTGTAATGCATGTTGGTGAATACTCACCCCCTGCCACACACCCCATAAGTGGCTTGCAGGGTATTTTGTAAACGTAGATGTAGAATCTTAAAAAAAAGTATTATTATCCAAAGTGACCGTTGTTTAAGGGGCAAACATTTGAATTCTATCACGTGGTAGTTTTCAGCGTAGCGTTGTGAAAGCGCTTCATGGCTGAACTAAACGCTTGGAATTTGCACGCATGAGGTGTTATCACGACCACGTTTCATCGCATAGCGTTAACAGCAAGTGAGGCGTCATCACTCTCAAGCCAATGGCGGGGTAGTATGATGAAAAACAGAAATAGAGTTGTTGTCTCTTCACTTTAGTTATGCCAGACCTCGAGTACGTAGTGAGAATTGGGGACTGAGCATTGAAAGTATTAATAAGTGAGAGAGAGAGAAATAAATTTTTTTGTGATTCGTTCAAGTATTGTAACATACGTCAGAACAGAGAGTGTAACACAGGAGATCGAAGGACTAGTTTAGAAGTCACTATTGACTTGGAAAGTGGTTGTCAAAGATTATTTCAAGTACTAATTCAGATCACACAAGTTCCTGTAAAACACGGAGGATACTATTTGACCTGGTACTAAATTTCTAGAACCGACAAAAGCGAATTAGAGGAAAATAGTGCCAAACTGTTAGCCATTAAATGTCTTCTTACTGAAATAGAGCGATTTTACCAATGCTGCCAAATCACACATCTCTGTTCACCAATTTTCCAATTCCTTTTTTTCTCATACCTTTCCTTCGTCGTGCGTCCTTTTGACGGCTCGTAAAGGAATTGCTTCGACGTGAAAAAGAGGAAGGAGTTATGCTCAACTGGGGAAAATTACGTATTTGTCATATTGATTGTTTCCGGCGTGAAAATCGAGATCTTCCTCAAATTTTTTTTATTTTCTTCCCAAATTTCAAAAACTCTTTCAGTTTTCAATAGAATGTTGTTTTCTTAAACAAAATTTATACACATTAAATAAGTGAAGAGTGAGATGTTACATACATGCATGCCCTGCGATAAGAGTGATAGAGATGATGTGAGAAAGAATAGCAAGGGTAGCAGTTGAGAAGCAACGAGACGGTGAACCCGACCGGTAGACATAGTAATTTTATTAGTCTTCGTCAACGGCAAGACACTGACATTATTCTGGGTGCTGGGGTGGCGACCGGAGCATTTATTTTCCCGATGGGGGCGGCCGCAGTGTGAAGGGGGCTACTGCTATGTACTTCGAAATATACAGTTGGAATGAGAGATGGTGTCGGGCATAATGTGTCCTCCCTCTCTCCACTTGCAGCGGAGGAAAAGAAATGCCTCTGGGGGGAGTGGAGAGTGCCTTTAGATCGTCACTTGGCACCCCATGGCCCTCACGTGACGATTTATAGAAACGTTTGCGAGTGTAGGAAAGAGGAGGTGCTCTAACATGGGAATGGCAACTTTTTCTCGCCAGGGTGCTTAAGAGCGTCCTCGGGTTTCGCTGACGCGGCCGAGCGAGGACGGATTCTCCTTCTCCTTATTCCAAAGGGCCCTCTCAATGCAGATTCCGTGATCGTGCGTCTTATTATTATACGGGCCGTCGGGGCGCTCGTCTTCTTTTCTTTTTCTATCGCGGCGCGTATCCGAAGCAAGTCGAGCAGCCCTTTGCAGGGTTGTAAAAAAACCCGGGTTTAAAAAAACCCAGCCCACTGGTTTTTTTTTGGGTAATTGGTTTTTTTTAGTTTTATCGAAGAAATACTAATGCCCGAATTTTAGCATGAAGATATAAAAATACACTAACAAAATGCGTATTCCTACCTATATAAAAAACTAAATACTATAAATTAGTTTTACTGTGTATGTGCAAATGCAAATATTAACAAAAAGTTATATTACCAGCAAAACTAGTTCATATTTTAAACCGCAATGAAAATATCAAACATTTGCTCTTTAAGTTATGTATTTCCAAGTTGAAGCATGGGTTTAGAGCTAGGGAAGCAACAACCTGTTAAAATACGCAACCTTTCAGAATTTTTTTCCATATTATCTCTTGACATGTGTAACTATATTAACAGAATCTGCCGTTCTTACTTATTTCTTGACTATAATTAACAGTAATGATGACAGTAGGTAATGGTTAAAGGAGAAAGACGGCCGTAGGCCACAAATACCCAACTCAACTCGATGGAATTCACAAGAAGAATGCGTCAATACACACATAGACAATTACTCGATGTATGTAGAAATAATGAATGAACATGGAGAAAACATTCCAAAAAAAAACAAAATATTGGACAATGTAAGCATTTACAAGAATGCTGTTCATCTTTTGCGGCAGCTGAAAACAGTTAGCTGAAAAAATAGACCGTTTTCAAGCAGACACAACTAACATCGCTGAGGCTGTAGAATTGTGGTTAGATCTCTATGAAAGTAATGACTTGGAACCATATAAAATTGAGATTAAGAAGTGAAGCTCTATTTTTTAGCTAATTTGTTGAGTCCTAAATACAATGGCAAGAGACATTCTTCGGAGTAAGAAACGAAAGCAGAAAATTGGGTCATGGAAGCAAATCCTGGCTGGATTACTTATGTGATGGCATTCAAGATTCAGGATTCAAATTTTTTTCCTCCATCACTGTTCCAAAAACCTGTGACAGAACAATTTTGTGAGTCAAAGTGGTGGAAACGTCTAGCTTTGAAATCTGTAAAAAACGATGAATTGCCACAAGACTTTTGCCATTTAATTCAGTGTGTAAGTAATTGTCCAGCAAGTTCTGCTTCAATCGAAAGAATGTTTCCACTTATGGGCTTGTTTGGTCAAAAATAAGGAACCAACTGGGTAAAGAGAAGGCTGAAAAACTAGTCAAGATATTTACGTTTGCAACGAAAGGACGAGTAAAACGACTGCACCATTTTGCTCGAAGTGGTGGAATTTTTAATTTTATAAGCAAGGAAACATTTTATTTTTGAAATGTTCCTGAATCTCATAGTGATTCAACTTTTTAATTTTGTAATCAGATGCGATTTTATTTTTTGCATTAATATTAATCCCTCGTCAAAATATTACTTTGATTCAAGATAGAAAATACTTGTAAATGAAATACTAACTTTGTTTCCTTCCACAGATTTATTTTCTTGGTACAAAATGTTTCGACACATCGGTGTCATCATCATCGGTACCTGACGATGACACCGATGTGTCGAAACATCTTGTACAAAGAAAATAAATCTGTGGAAGGAAACAAAGTTAGTATTTCATTTACGAAATTCAAATTCCACCTTGTTTAGCCTGAAACAATAGAACGTATAGAAAATACTATTAATATGTTTATTACATATTTATGAAAATGAGTAGAAACACTGTGTTAATTCGTATGAAGTATGCTGTTTTACTTTATCATGTATCTACCTATTTTAAGAAGAAATATATTTTATTTTTGAAGAGTTCCTAAATCTCTCTATGGCTCTGGTGTTTTGTCATAGGATCTGATTATGTTTGCTGTTTTAATACTCATCATCCTCGGTCAACGATACTAAGATTGGCTTGACGCAGTTCTCCACTCAATTTTCATATCTGCTAGTCTTATCATTATTATTTTCTTTTACGTCCTTCGTCACCTGGGGGCTTATTCTCTAACTCGAAGCATCGGAGCTTTCTGGCGAAAAGATGCTTTAATAAGCTACTTGCTCCCATCGGTATTCTCTATCGTGGAAGCTACCGGAGAAAGAGCAATCAGAAGCTACGGTAGCTTATTAGGCTCCCACCCGTATTCTGTAAATGTCACGAAGCTACTTCCGTAGCCCCAATAAGCTCCCACGGTAGCCTCACGAAGCGCGGCCTCCGTATACCCTGATTAAATATTGGTCATTTTCTAACGCTTATCTATCTATAATTATCCAACGTTTGGGTATGTTTCTTACATTTATTAAATGCGCATTCTTTGCACTTTCACTGGGTTTCTTTGTCATTTTCGCCATTAGCGGGATTTTTCACAAAAAATATATTAACTGGAGTGACGGAAAGCCATATTTACCTTCGGTGAGTTACGTGATTCCAGCCCATAATGGGATACTTAGTGGGCCGTGGTAACGTGTATCACCTTCGCATTTATTTTGAAAGCTTAATCTTCGTATATTATTTAAATGATTTGAAGCAACGAGTAATCGACGAAAGCAAATAGCACGTATCATATTGAACCATATCATCGACATGAACCCTAATTCCCGAATATATTTACGAACAATCTTATTTCAAGTGATCAAAACAGCCAAGATGGACGTTGTGCGTTCCTATTCACGACATTGTTCACGAGATTATGTAAGCAAAAATAGAACATTTTTAAGATTTTGCTCGTATGATTTTTAATGCGTGGCATTTTTCGCTAAACACGATACAAGAGCATCTTCACCGTCTAAAACGGCCTTAAAACATGTTTCACCAGTTTTATCCACGGAAAAACATTGAGACGAGCTTTCCCATTGGTTCTAAGAATGACGTCACCAGTAATGAAGTTTCCGCAGATTTGGCTTAAAAAGATTCTCATACCCGCCTTTCATCAAACTTATCTCCACTTCCTATTACGTTCTTGAGAAAGCTCCCGCGAGTTAGAGAATACGGTTGGAAGCCAATTATTCGAAGCTACTGCATCGGTAACTTCGAAGTAATAGCCCCCCTGGTCCATGTATATCTCATACGAGGCCTTCTTTTGCCGTTCTTCCCGTCCAATAGTCCTTCGACGATTATCTTCATCAGACCATCATGATGTAGCCGATTAGGTTGTCCCGTCTTCTTCTCAGGGTTTTCAGCAGACTTCTCTTTTCTCCCACTCTTCTTAGGACTTCCTCATTACTCACTCGGTCCATCTCCATTTGATCTTCCACATTCTTCTGTAGCACCACATTTCAAATGCTTCCATCCTAGACTTGTTTAAATTTCATTCTGATTCAATATTGATAATTCTAATATATTTTAATAATTTAAACGAATAGTGGAAAGACTGCATCATTGAGTATGATGTTATGAACCCTACTTACTTTTATGTGTACATTGTTGAGAAACATTTTATTTTATCAAAAGTTTCTAAATCTTTGTATGATTAAAAACGGTAACACTTGTCATTGGAGGTGACTGTGTTCGTAATATTTATATTGAACGCCTATTAATACTTCATAGTTATTCAAGAGAGAAAATTCAATTTGAGTTTTTTTAAGAGATTGTTGAAGGCTAATTTAATCTAAATAATGTTAACTTTACCTAGTTTAATTCATCCCTTGTTTCATTCCAAAAATAATTTGCTTTATGGTTTTTATTGGGTTTTTTAAGTGGTTTTTTTTTAACCCGGGTGGGTTTTTTTGAGTCGGGCAAAATAGTGACAATCCTGGCCCTTGGGCGCCCTCTGCGAGTGAGAGGCACCACCCGTTGCTTTTCCCGGGTGGAAATAAGTACACGTTGACGCCCGAGGGGGGAGGGAAGAATGTCGAGGCCTGGTGAAAAAATAACTTAGAGTATTAAACAGTAAAACGTTTATTTACGACTTATGCCTCTTGCTCACGGTAAAATTTTCCACAAAAGAGTTTTATACAAATTTTTAATGAAAGTTTTCTACGGTATACGGTAAAACTTTTCATAAAACCGCAATGTCCTGCCATCTATGACACGCTTTGCGAACACGTGAAGTTATACATGCACTCTCTTATGGATGACTGTTAGGTTAAAAACTATATGTATTGTTTATTTACTTACTTTCTGATCACAATCAACGGTGCTAAGGCTTTTACGCATTCTACTAATAAGAAGGATACTGCCTCAACGTTCCAAGAACTTCCAGCCATGTTTGTTAACGTTTTTTCTTGTTTGGCTTCCCATGGATACGAGATTATTATCAACGCGATGAGCGTATTATAAAATTTTTACGTTCCATCTCATTGGTTGTTGCATAAAACGGTTTTATGGAAATTGAACCTGTTCTATTCCGTAAAACGTTTTATAAAACTAAGTTTTATAAAACGTTTTATAAAAAGTTTCGTTCGCAAGCTCATTTTTATAAAATTAGTCGATTTTATAAAACGTTTTACGGAAATTTTACCGTGAGCAACAGGCATTAGGTTTCGACTGCTCAGTAGTCAATATCAAGGCTGACGTTGAAATGCTAAAATTGGCATTAGGGTATAAATTAGTGCATGATGGTGACTACTCACCCCCTGCCACACACACTTGAGGTGGCTTATAGGGAATTTTGTGGACGTAGATGTGGATTTAAATTCTCAAGTTACTCACGATGACCCACTCTGTTCAATATCACAAATACCGGAAAGTCCTATATTTACCAACGTTACAAATGGGAATCATGCATTCCTGGAAAATATCTGCTTAGCACTTAAACTCCACTGGTAATTTAGTTTATTTCATGAATAGATTGTGATAATTATAAAATGTATTATCGTCCATTCACAAGTTTGGAAACTGGCACTAGAAACTATTTTCAGACACATGATGCAGTAAAGCATGGTGAACGAAGACTCTCTAAAACTCATATTTATGTGGTTAATATTTACAGTGGAGCCATTAAACTAGTAGTATTTTATCTTAAAAATCTTACCATGGTCTGCAGTCTTATTTTGGTGCAAGTGAGCATTTGTCTAGGTATTAAAAAGGGCCCAATTCACGTGGGAGGTTGGACTAGTGAGATGGCCTACCCGAGGGCCTGGGTCTCTATTCTCCTGGGCAGTGATGGACGGTGGTCATTTGTCGATCTAGGCGTCAGAATGGGCTGCCTTCCATCGTCACAATTTTGACAGTTGAGGAAATGGCAAGGTAGGCGTGAGAAGAGCTTTATTATGGACATTTGGGATTGACGAGGGAGAAGTCACCCAAAGAATTGTAGCCACTGGTCAGTGTGAAATCATCAGTAGAAAATAATTGTGCGAGAGAAATGGAGTGGGGATTAAGAAAACATATTAAAACGGAGAGCGGAAGAGTAAGGAGAGAAAAGATGTGGCGAGGATTTTTGAAGGAAGGAAGGCACAGATTTATGCAAGTATAAAACTTTAGTTAGTTATCTTAGTTGCCTGTTGGAGGGAATTGGGTACCGCACCGAGTTACTCTTGTGTGGAGAACTGCATTGAGAAATAGGACGTTCAAAACATTTGAGGACGAATGAGGGGGGCCTTATAAAAAGTCACTTTTGGAGAAGTTGGTGAATAGTCTGAAATGTAATGTAGAATGGAAATCGTACGCGGCGCTGAGTGGTGAGTGGGAAGAGAGTTGATGAGAGGCGCTTGCGGGTGTGGAGGAGTGCGGTTAGGCGGGACACGGTTTTAAGAATGATCCGAGAGGAGGTTTGGAGAAGGGCTGGAAGAGGAGGCAGAGTGAGGACAAAGGCGAGATGATGTGACGGAGGCCAATTGGTGGAAGGGCTTTATGAGTGGGTTGAAGGGAGGTGGAGGGAGGTGAGGAAGTAATTGGGTGAGAAGGTGTTTATCCCCGTGGTTCTAATGGAACAAGTAGAGGCACATTTATCTACATACTTTAATCCAAGAGATGATTAGACTGCCTATAATTGTAATGTGAGCACCTGAAATGGGCGTAAGTTTGTGGCTAGTTAGCTCAGTCGCTTTGAATATTAAAATGAAAATGAGCCATATTTTAAAACATTTTCTTCTATTTATAGTCTGACTATAAAATAAATCGATACCCTTGAAAGACATAGAAACATAAAAAGGACACTTACAAAAAACCCGTGGACGTTTCGGCGGTCAAACCGTCATCGTCGGTGGAAGAATATGTACTATAAGTTCCTGCTCTGTTCCCCTCTAGGGAGGAAAGGGCAGAGAGGGTGGGGGAAGTGCGAATGGGTAGTGGTGGGGAGAAATAGGTAGCTGTCGGGCTATTTTGTCAGTGGACTAGGTTTAGCCCGGGATTTTCAAATGATTTAGTTAGCTAAATATGAGCATACTCACCTTAGGATTACTGCTTCTATGATGACGGGAGAAAAGCAATCGTCAAATGTTTGGGAGTGGGAGGCGGTATGTTTGGGGATGGGGTCTAGGAAAGGTGGAGTTTTGGTGGCATGTCGGTGACTGTTCATGCGAATTTTAAGTTGAGTGGTCCATTTTCCTACCCAGAATACAGGGCATAAATTGCAGGAAGAGTGGTAGATGATGTCGCTAGTGGTACAGCCGGCCGTATAGGAAGACTTTTTGGGGGAGGGGGAGGCAGAAGGGCGGAGGAGGAAGCGGCATTTGCACCAAGGGCGTTCGCACATTGAGAAAAGTGGTGATTTTTTGGAAAGCAATTTGATTCTGTGTGCTCAGGGGAAGAATGTGGTGACAAGGTTAAGTTGGTCAGGTTGGTGGGTCTTGGTCCGCGGGGCATAGATTAGGGGACAGCGAAATGCACTTTTTTCTTCGGATCTCCGATGGGTGTGGTGGACATTACGGGCGCCCAGTCTAGATACATTAGAAAAAAAGAATTTTTTCAATATTCCATATTTTCAACACTCCAGATTTAGTTTGAAATATAAGGCGTTTTCAGGTAGGCATCCCGCACGACACAAAAACTTTTTAACTTTTTTTTGCTTTTGTGAATCCCTGCAGGTGACCATCCGGCTACTGTGACTCAAATAGGAAAGTAAATATGGCAAAGAATTGTTATCTTTTGATTAAAATGATTCCAGACTCATTATAACTCAATCTCAGAGCTTGTATTCATAAATCGTGTGTACAGTTCTTCCCCCGCCCTACTCTCGTCAGTAGAACGACGTGGAGGTGGCTGTACCTCGAGTTCCTCCCATTCCAGCCCATTCAAAGGCACGTTTACGTCTATGGTGCTGCTTCTTGGTCTTAAATACCGGTATTGCGGTGCACGATGTTATCGTAGACCTGATGAAACCATCTCCGCTGTTGAAGCCGCAAACTTGGAAAGATATTTTGGTGACTAACCTCACCATTTGCTCCACAGTTTATGTGTAACAGGGAAACTTCTCGATTGAAAGTGGGCCCACGTTCAGTAACTCTTGTGAAGTACAGAGAATGCCATTTCTGTTTTAAGTTTTGCTTCATGACGCTTCCTCTACTTAAGACCCTGCAAACGTCCTGTTTCACTCGTGTCTATTTTTCCTATAACTGCGAGGCGAGTCGATTGCTGGTCTATGAAAAAGTTTTCTCCTGGATAGGTATCTTGTGTGCTGCTCTGCAGCCACAGTTAGTATATATGTATTTTGCAGCTACACAAATGGACAGAGACTCAAAATTTATGTAGAAAACATGCAGGGCGTGCTGTTAGTACTAGGTAGCAGATAAGGATTCAAGTATTAGGGAGTACTACTACTACTAAGAGCTACACTACCTAACGAAAAACCCAGATAAAAGTCTCATTGGCAGCTGTTATGATCCCTTATCGTTCGTGGGAAAAATGACATTTTAGATCAGTCCGTTCTGCAGTCTAGTTCCCTAATTTTATTCTTATGATCTGATCTACCGTAGTATGTCGGATATCGTAAAATATTATCAACGTCGTCAGAAAATAGACCGGTTTGCAACTTACATAATAGATTCAGTCTAAATTTTAATCGACAGTCTGAAAGAAACATTAATGGAGCGCTTATCGATTGTGCGAATGGACCCTGGCCACCATATGTCTTCCATACGGCATGTCACCCGCTACCCCACCTCTCACGCTGGTGGGTTGAGGAAGGCATGCCTATCTTTTATTTGGTGTTGCACGAACCAGTAATGTTTTAAGACATCTTCTTTTGTTGGCAGCTGCACACCACTAAATTTTTTCGGAGAACCAGCTATAGTACATTTAACTTTAAATCGCGTTCTGGGCATTTCTAAGCCAAAAAAATCAATCCAACTAAATTCTAAGGAACACTTTACGTGACTACTGGCTACTGCTGACGCAGACTGCGGTCGGCAACGGCCAACAAACTCCCACTGGTGGTTTCGGGCAATTTTCGATGTGAAACAATTATTGTACACGACGTCTCTAATTGCGAACGAGTTCGACACCACGAGCTCCCAGGAAGGCTCAATTTTTTCGCAGGTCAAAGAAATTGAACCAAATGTATCTAATTCAGAATACTGAGATGATCTTGCGTGGTATTTTCGTTAACCGATCATGAAATGTAGCTACTGTGAACAGCACATCCACTTAGAGAAGACCGTACGTGATTGCTGAAAGTATTAACGGACACTGCCAAGCAACTGAGGCACAAAGAATCTATTCGTGCCGCAGAAACATTTTCATTTCTCATAGGATTTTGAATTTTTCACGTATTTATATAATTCTACCAAAATCACTAACAATATCAGTTGAGTGGGCGAAGAACTGTACACATGATTTATGAAAACAAGCTCTGAGATTGAGTTAAAATGAGTCTGGAATCATGATGACCAAGAGAAAACAATTCTTTGCCATATTTACTTTCCTATTTCAGTCACAGCAGTCTGAAGGCCACCTGCAGGGATTCACGAAAGCAAAAAAGGGTAAAAAACGTTTGGTGTTGTGCGGGTTGCCTACCTGAAAACGCCTGCCATTTCAAACTAAATCCGGAGTGGTGAAAATAATGGAATATTGTAAAAATTTCTTTTTGTCTATTGTTTCTATTCTGGGCGCCCGTAATTTCCACCACACCCATCGGAGATCCAAAGAAAAAAGTGCACTTCGCTGTCCCCTAAGTATGCATGGCTGTGGGGCGTAGAAATTTATTAAAAAGCAGTTTTTCGGGGTACTCGCGTTCTCTGAGGGTGTGGTGAAGATTTTAATTACATTCTTTAATAGAGGGGGCATTGTTACAGATCCGATGGCCGCGGATAGAGAGGAAATAAGGCATGGCGCGTTTGGTATGAGACGGATGACAGCGGTTAAAATATCATGGTTACTTGGTTTTTTGTGGACAGAGGTCCAAGGTCCTTGATTTACTGTTCTTAATTTGAATTTTTTTTATTATTACTTATATTAATTTACAATTTACAGAAACTTTTCTTCATGACTCTCAAAAAGAGATACAGCATAAATACAATATAAGTCCTCCTGAGCCCCTGGCTCGTCAGGAGGTGCTTGTGAATACAAAAAATATTACAGAGAATTGGTAGAGATATAATAAATTGTACACTTTACACTTTTACATGTATTATGAAGAATGACAATCAATTTCTTCATTGGTTTTCCAACAATAAATTCTTAGTCTCTTTTCAGTTGTGAGATAGTACTTATATTTGGTATATTAATATTTACATAATTAAGAAGTTTAGGTATAATTACACTTAACATTCTATCACCATAGTTTGTGCATGATTTTGGAATATCATACACTTCCTTGTATCTTAATTGCATTGTATCTTTTAAGTCTTTTTTTATCCTATATTTATTACTGTAATAATTTTCAGTGATGAGTACATATCCAAATAGCTTACCTACGGGCAGTACACATATATCCACATTTTAATATCCAGGAACGTAATTAAGGAGTCAGAAACGGAAGATGTGAAGGAAACTGAGAATGAGGATTTCAATGGCGTCCGATGGCGTCGTTCAACATTTTGGAAGGGAAAAGTACTTCTCATCATCGTGAATGCCATGACTCCCTCATTCAAGTGCATCCCGTTGCATTACCTTTCTCCATGTGAAGGAACTAAATCAGGCGTCGACTCGTTTGAGCGAGAGGAAGCGGTGGATTAGCGTCAGATGGCGGGCAGATCGGAAGGGGGAATTCCTCGTTCCCTCGCACGGCCGCCGCCGAGGGGTGGCGGCGGCGGCCGTGCAATCACACGAGCGTAAGCAGCAAAGAAGAAGCCCGCTCCCGAAAACGACGAGTAGCGGGAGGCGTCGGAGATTTAAATCTCCCACGAGCGACGGGACAATGGAATGGGCGCAACAACGCCCCGCTCCAAACACCCCCTAACCCTATTCTCGACACCACTCTCTCTCCCCCCTCCGCTGCTCAAGGGTTCGTGTGCTCCTAGGGTGAGGGGAGGGGTGTGAAAGAGAGCGGGGTTTCTTCCATCATTCCCCCTTTTCCCTCTTCCCTTCCCGGCATGCAACAGTTCCCTTTCTCCTCGTCGGCTTATTTGCTCAGCTCGTCGGCACCACTCCTCGCTTCAAATCAGCGTGACTGATTCGGGGACGAGAAGGACTTCTCCACCGGGATGAACTGAAAAAAAGAAAGAATCGCTGAAAGAAGCTTTAGGCCCTCCCGGAAAAAAGTTTAGCTCTAAGTCGATTGGGTTCCACGTTCCGTTCGCACAAATAATCCACCAATCATGCTGCTCTGCTGTCAAACGGCACGGCACCTCCAGCACGAAGGGCCAGTCGCAAAGATATTTGAAACGGATAATAGTTGTTTGCGGAATGACAGAGGGCGTGTCGTTTCTCCCTCAAAAAATAAAGAGGGGGACCACGGCGGGTTTGTCTTTTGGGGGTGGTTGGCGGTTAAGGAGGCTCCGCGCGTATGCAAGTTGACTTCGATTGAAGTCTCCATAAGTTACACTACTCCTGGGGCATCGTTCCACTTACGCAAGTTACTAACGGCTTCTCCTCTTAAAGAAGAATGGTGGAATTAAGGGAAGTATACAATGAATTTAGATTTTTTTTAAACCCGATTTCAAGAATCAATGGGCCAATGCATCGCACTCTATGAGTTGCCAAAGCATTTATAGATATTCTAATATGGATTAGATAAACGTGTGCATATGCATGTATAGCTGGGATTGCGAAGGGTTGCTTGACCAAGTCAACTTCTTTTCACCTATGTTTATTTTATAAACGAATTACAGCAGGTACGCCAGGACGCACGGGGTCGAGCCCCGAGTCCGAACTGTCTTAAAGCCACGCAGGGCGCCTTTTTATATCCGCCTCCGAGATTTCTAGAATAAGTCGGAGGTGACTTCTCGAAAGTTCGAGACACATCTTGGGGAGGCTGGAGGGTGAGGAACGCCGGAAACTAGAGAATACGAGCGTCAAAATGGGTCCAGCGACGTTGCCACAACAATATTGCGGGCGGCCCGCCAAAATATTGTAAATCTAGAGACCAGCCCTTCCTGAAGCCCTAAATGGCCTGCGCTGATCGTAAGCGGGCAAAGTCTTCAATTTATGTTCCTCTACTTATCTAATATCGCCATATGTCGCTATTTGTTACATTCAAATAATTAAGCTCTACATTGTTTTTAATAAGCCCCCCGATCTTTCTAATCTGTCTCTTCGTAAGATAGACTTCTTTGACCTGATGACGCCTCTGTAACGCCGGCTTAACTGTTGTCCAAAATATGCTCTCCCTAAGCTTCCCTCCCTCTCCCTAAACTTCAACCCGTAAGCCGTCAGTCCTTCTCCTCCATCTCTTCCAATCCTCACTATGTATTGTCCTATCTAACCGCAATACTCACCTCAAAGGCCACTGGATCCGACAATATTGGCTCTCACTCGCTCCGCTACCTCTCTTTGCGTCCATATCTCCATCCTCCTATTCAATAGCTTCTTCTCCATTTGCCCATTCCCTGCACACTGAAAGAACGCTAATGTCACTACAATTCTAAAATCTGGCCCCAAAGGTGTCGTTGAGAGTTATCGCCCAATTTTACCCGTTCTATCCACCATTTTTCAGCGTATCGAAGATAGTCATCTTCTCCACTTTACCCTCCCCTACATCTCCCCCCATTAGCATGGTTTCTAATCCCTCTTGGCTGCAATATTCTGCTGTACGCAGACGATTGCAAAATTTACAAACAGGTGGATCGCCCCTCCGGCTCACATGCCCTTCAATCTGCCGTCAACTTTGTTTCCGAATGATGCTCCACTTGTGAATCAACCACTAAAAATCGGCGCTGATGACCTTTTCACTATAAATCAAATCCCATGCCCATTCTTACTTCCTCTGAAAGATTCCTTATTCATCCTATGACTTTCCAATGTGATCTAGGAGTAATTCCGGACACGAAACTCAACTTTAATGACCACATAAGAATGATTGTGTGGAAGGCGATGGCTATAGTTGACGTTGAGGACCCTACAGCTCTGAAAACAGTATTTTTCGGTAGAATTCTCCCCATCTTAGACTACTGTGCACCAATTTGGTATACTGCCGGCCCCACTACCTTGAATTTGCTCAATCGCCCAGTCAACTTCTTTCTCGCCATTGTCCGATATCGAATCCCCACCTTCATAAACTCTATCCGTGACTTCATCCTTTCCTCCCTTGGCATTTATCACATAACTCACCGCCGTGCCCTATCTATCATGATATTCCTACACAGAATCTTCAGCGGATCTCTACGGACCAATGAAATGCTCCCTCTCTTTCGTTTTCGTGTTTCTTCTCGTCCCTTACCCAGTAACTTCTTGCGTCACATTCCCCGATTCCGTCTTTCCATCTCCCAGCGCTCTCTTTTCCTCGGCCTTGGCTTCTTGGCCTCGAAATATCCTTCCCTGGGCCTCCTCTCCTCTGCCACCGTTTTCAAATCCTCCATGAAACGCCACTTTGATAACTCACCGTTCTCCGGAGCGAGCATCGCTCTCCGTAGCGGATCAGTGATGTGAGGAGTGTTGGCTGCGATGACGGCAGGCGGTGCTCGCGTTGAGTCAGTTGGGTTGCAGGCCCCCGGAAGTGCGTGGGTGTTTTGAGAAACAAGAAGGCAGGGTATAAATCTTCTTCCCCATCCCGCGCCCATCTTATGGGGGTGGGCGTCGATGCAGGACCATCGATCGACACATCGATAAAATGACGTATCGCAAGAGTTTTCTAGTTAGCCCTTATATCAATGGAAAACTATCGATGCTTTTATTGATATTGCGCATGATAATAACATGGTCGTCTTCAGTTTCAGCTAAGTCTACATAAAGTGCCATGGATTTATTTGAAATTTTTGAGGTGCTGACCTAAAGAGTTCGTCACTTTTGAGCCTCGGAAAGTACGAGACTTTACCGAATAGGGCTCCAGGTCTATGCTGAATAAGGCTGCTGAGTAGAGAAAACACACCCAGGTGGGACTCGAACCCTTTGAGTTAGCCGGCGATGCCATTACTCCTTAGAAAGGTTCCGTCGAAAAATTTATTTACTTTAAAATTTGACAAAAGAATTTACGACCCAGGCAGAGTAAATTAATTTTTCCTACAGGATCACAGGATTTCCTTCCTATCAAACAGTAGGTATTTATTAAGAGGAAAATTTCATTTAAAAAGTCGTTTTCAGTGACAACCCTTATGTTTTAAAGTGAAATCTCAGCATCAATACATTTTGAACTTGAAATTGATGAACACTTTCCATAACACTTGAATTGAAGTGTTATGGAAAATATGGTTGCATGGACCCCGCAAATGCCGCATGAGACCACTTAATCGATGCGTGCATATGTCTTTTTAACGGTTTTAATCGGTATATCTTGCTGTTTTGTTGTGATTAAAGCCATCGGTATACCCAAGCAAAACTATTGATTATTGGCAGAATTCGATAGGTATCACTCAGTGGTGACCTGGCTAGGTCGGCGACCGCTGAGGGCCCCCGGCCCGAGGCAGCTTAGGGTGGCTCCCTACAGGGGGTGTCAACAATATTAGCAAGGACAGAAGTTAGTCTAACATCGCGCCTCACGACAGCTGACTCACTCGACAGCTAATTGCCCTCCAACCAGACTATACCAAGTAGTTGAAAAGTAAAGTTAATCGTACTTGGATTGCTACGCTCCTCATTAACATTTTACTGCAGGGCCCCAATATAGTTAAATTACTAATTTTAAAATTAAAAAAATCTACTTGTGGTCTACGCTCACAATTTTATATAAAATTAACGGTTAAAGAAATTAAGGTTTCTGTTTTTACGGGAAAGTGATGAAAAATTTAGGAATAGGTACTGAGCGCTAGGAAAATCAGTGGCTTCACCAATTTGCAAGATTTTTTTTGTTTGATATGAAGAGGTGTACTGTCCTGTGGATTCCAAAAATTACCTTCAAATTCCTATATCACCTCCGGTTTTTCCATAAATCACGAAAATGTGAAAATTAGATAAAGAAATTTTCAAATGTTATTGTGTAAGTTACATTTTTATATCGGGTAAAAATGTTCTCTATGTGGACGTAATATGTTTAAGATTTTTTATATTTTAGTTAAATTAAATAGTTGAAAACAAAACTATATTTCCAAAAAGGATGGCTTCAAGGTTTTCTACGTGCTCAAATGCGGAGAATGAGTGCTAAGTATCTAACTGTCTGTTGTTTATGCAATAGCTGTTACAAGGAGCGCTTTTCCATTTCCAAAAATTCATAAAAACGCATTTTTTCAGGTTTAATTCTAGCTGCCACGCATCGCACCACTCTTGTATTGCCTCGAGGTCCTTAGTTAACGCTTCCTTATCATTAAAGCTATGAATTTCTCTATACACCACTGCGTCGTCAACAGATAATCTAAGCTTACTGTCAACTTTGCCACCGATGTCGTTTATGTAAATGTCGACATGGAGGTGCTAAGCCCATGGTGGGGGAGAGGGTAAGCAGGGTTGTGACCCGGTACGAAAAAGTCCGATATTTAAAGGTTTTGGACCTCAGGCACGAAACCGAAAAGGCACGAAATGACCATACCCTAAAAGGCACGAAACCTTAACCGGAACGGAACACCAGCCAACCCGAAAAAGTACGATATTACACGGTAAGAAAGTGCTTTAAAGTTCCGGGCCGGGACATGAGTGCAAGTGGAGGGTGTAATTTGGGCATGCTGGTGCATGGTGCTGGTGCGGAGTGAGGATGGGTGGTGGCGGGGGAGGGATAGGTGGCAGGGTCGAAGATGCGGATGCGTGTTAAGGGTGCTAGACGCCGTTACGGGGTACGGGACCCAGTTGTAGGGTGTGGGAACAGGATGGGATTGTTGCAAGGTCCGGATGTTCGGCGTACTTGTGCTAATAGGGACGCGGGTGCGGAACACGGATTGGGGCGTGGATGTGGTGACTCGAATGCGCGACTTGGATGTGGAACTTGAGCGCAGAACTCAGGGGCGAAAGCCAAAGATGTTATCAAACACTACGGAAATCTTGGTCCGATCGTATGAGATACGGCGCCAAGTGAAAGTCGATCCGAAAAGGAACGATACGTTCTGTGAGAAATGAAGCTTAAATTTTTTTTAGTTTGGGACCGTACTCATTTAAGTTGATTTCACACTTCATCCCATTTGTGGGAAGCGTGGGAAGTTTGACGAAGGCTTTGTTCATTGTCTTGAAAAAGATGGGGGAAACCAACTGGAGGGTGAACATTGCCACAGAAGGCGGAGAGAAGGGGAGAGTCAGACAGGGACACAGCATGAGATACGGTTGGGTCTGAGGACGCTTCGAGCATTCAAAGGGATTAACAGAGTTCTGGTTAGGAGAGGGCAGAGAACCATGGATTTAT
Organism: Pyrrhosoma nymphula; assembly: GCA_963573305.1. Classification (NCBI taxonomy): domain Eukaryota; kingdom Metazoa; phylum Arthropoda; class Insecta; order Odonata; family Coenagrionidae; genus Pyrrhosoma; species Pyrrhosoma nymphula. The sequence goes on from OY754337.1 coordinate 8,476,180, forward strand.
GAAAACACCAGCAGGTACACAACTGCAAATTAGGGAAAAGAAAGTGTTGTTGGTAGTTTGGTGAATAGCCTAGGGAGGCAACATTGTAGCCGCAATACAGGAGGCATGTTTAAAGGAAAAACGAGGAAATACCGAGGGAAGAGTCATGAGCACAACCGTAGAGGAGAGGAAGTATTGAGATCTACGGTGAACTCTGGGGAGGAACTGGTTAAAAGGAAGAAGGAAGGAGTATTTTGGGGCGCTAGGACAAAAGGTTTACACTTCCGGCCGCTTCCAGCAAGACATTGGGACCTTTGGTTCCGATACCCTTGGAATTTCTACGGCAGGAAACTTTCTCCCGTACTTCCGTTTTCCTATCGCTGTTGGAAGTACTTTCAAAATTTTCATTTTCTTCCTGCGATGGACTTAATGACAGTATTTGGAGTTTTTCTCTCAGTTCACCATTTTCAGTCGTAACAGTCTCCAGCTCCCTGGTAAGAGCCTCCAGCTTCCTTTTCAGGTCCAGCACTTCCTCCTCCTTTTCCTTCAACAGTCTCTGCTCCTTTGCGATATCGCATTTAGCACACTTTCAGTCGTCAATTGTGCAGTCTTCTAAATTACTCTTGGAGCACTTAAGGTGAAACCATCCTTCACAATAGCCACATTTTACCCCGTTCCTTAGTTTTTTACGACAGGAACTACAGTACACCTCGTTTTTCCCTCCCTGAGCTCCTCGACCCATACCCAACACTCCCTTTAGCGAGCTCCTCAAAAACACGTCCGTTTGCTTCGGGAGCCGTAGCAAGACGAGTGAGATTATTTTCGTGAGTGCGAAAGGATTTCAGTGCCTGTTCCACGGAAGCCAAAAACCAAGAGTTCTCTGAAGTTCAATTAACCCAGAGCATTAAATGTGAACATAGAGGCCGAACTAGAGGATCAATGATAAGTTACGTTTCCCTAGACAAATATTTCAGTGAGTGTGTGTGTGTGTATTACGCATGTGGGAATTTTACTCTAATTTTGATTTGCTTCTCCGGTGATTCAGATTCATGACATTCCGCATTAGAAAAAATGGACCCCACGAAAGTGATCCGCAAAAAAATGCATGACGTGATTTTCAATGGAAGTGGAAATTCGGTGTATTCAAAAAAACAATTAGCCCTGCAATATCTTCACTGTAAGTTTAACCTAGGACAGGGGTCGGCAACCTTTTGAGACGGAAGAGCCAAAAGTTACAATTTACAAAATTTCCCAGTTTTTAAAGAGCCACTAACATGTTTATTTCAATATTATGGTATTTGATTAGGATTAGGTATATAAATTTGATTTTTTATTTAAAATAATTGATTTAAATATGAAATAATATTTATTCATATAAAAACATACAAATGTTTCGCACAAAATATATTAAAGTATTTTAGCAAGCTCTGCTAGAATAATAAAATTATTAATCGAATAATATAACTATAATTGTTGAATAATATTTACAATAGTTACATCAATGGGAGAAAGTGTTTAAGTTTGGTTAAATCTGGCTCATAACTTGTTGTTTTCAGTTTCAAGCACGCCTCTAGATTTTTATTTGTTAGTTGGCTTCTTACTTTACTTTTTATTATATTCATGCAAGAGAACGCTTGCTTGCACGAATATGTTGACCCGAAGGTCGTCAGCACTCCAAATGCCAACTTTTTCACCTCACTGTAGCATTCTGGAAGACTTCCATGCGTCAAATATGAGCGCCTCAACTCGCGGCATTTCTTTTAGAGCTGTCCACATGTGCAGCATAACGTGAATGCTTCTCTGGACCTACAACTCTTCTAACTTGGTCTTGAGTTCTGTTAACTTAGGGTGCGGTCCAGAGAACGCTACAGAGTGCTACAATCGCCCACGCTCCAAACGCTTCCGAACAGCGGTCCACGGTCGCTACCAATCGCTACAGAACGCTCCCAACTTTCTGCCAGTGGACCGGTTTCGGAGCGTTTGTGGCAAAGTGTCATGGCCGCCGTTTGTTGTTGTTCGGAAAGAAGGAATCGTCTGCTATTTGCATTGGAATATACCTGCTTTCAGACAAACTCTCGTTTCCCAAGATGATTAATTAATCAGTTAATCATCAGGTCGGATTTCTGGCAATTTTTGAGTGACGACAGAGATGATGGCTACTATTTTTATGTTAACTTGGAGATCAAATCGGGGAGGCACTGCTTTCAATGGACCATTGGCACTCAAGTTTTTCAAATGGAAGTCATAGATTTGGCTATCTATTAGCAACCTGCGCCTACATTACTTTTAAATTAATTTTAAATGAAAACCATGCACTCTTACTTAACTTTCCCGAAGTTTTCTGATAATGTGATGGTTTTCTGCAATAAGATTTCATAACCGTATACCTATAATGATAAACAATCGACCCGAAACTTTGGCTCATAATACTTGAGAAAAAGCTCAGAATTATATCCATGTCAAAAGATTCAAGGAATATTATTGGTCTGGAATAGTTCGACTTTCACACGGTCTCTTCATGAAGTATCCTACGGTGTTTGTATACGCACGAAAACCTATTCTCACTGTATTGAAATTTCAGAACACGAAAAATGTTTTACTCCAACGGCCGTGTAAATAAAAAGATATAATTAACAATTCACTTAAGTTCGCACTCACATTCGCAATTGCGTTCATAAATTTATTGCACGACAAATATAATATATATACAAATATTAAAAAAATAAATAATTATTCAAATGTATAAATAAAGAACACTAGACATATTTTACTCCAACGGCCATTGGAGGAAATTGTCTTGTTCTAACATTTGGAGACGTTTCTCAACCTCATATTAATGTAAAATTTATTCCAATTAACAAGATTCAGAAATATCTAATATTCTGGTTAGCTGATGACTATTTAAAATAGTCAAAGCACCAATTATATTGAGTGGACTTAACCTTGTATGCATCCACGAATAATGTTCCGACCTGTCATCTTTGAAATCCCGCCATGAAACCATGAATCGCTCCGATCGCCCCTGGTTTCTACCGGGAGCGTCTGGCGCGAATATGATGACGTTTTCCTTGACGTCATGGGATAAACCGTAGCGCTCCGGAGTGACTGGGAGCGACTCACGGACCGCTTGGAACCTCGCTACGAACGCTCCGGAGCGTTTGGAGCGACCTCTGGACCGCACCCTTAACACTCCACAAATGTTTTGTTTTCAAATCCAGCAATTGCATTTGAAGCGAACCAGCATCAATTCCAAATGGCTCAATGTTGATCTCATTTGTATTTGTGTTGAGAGGATATATTATGAACGCCAGAGTACTTGCATTTGTTTTGAATTGCTCAAATCTCTCAGCGAATCCATCCTTCATTTTGTTTATAGTAATGCTGAAGTAATTCGTGCAAATAGTTGCATTGGTTTCATCGCGATATTGCTTCAGATTTTCGAAATTAAGTAATTTACCGCTCTTCATGTCTTAGACAAAAAGAAGTAATTTATTTTCGAAACAAACCAATTCTTCGAGCAAGGCATAGGCTGGGTTTCCCTTTCCTTGCAGTTTTACATTTAGCTCATTTAGTTTATTTGTGATATACACCATGAAGTTGAATTTTTGCAGATATTTGTCTTCTTTCAATTCGGGATGGACAATGCCTTTTTCACTGAAGAATGTTTTTATTTCACTCAAGCAAGAAGCAAAACGTTTCAATACGTTACCCCTGGAAAGCCATCGCACTTTATTATGCAAAAGTAGGTCAGACTACTGGCTTTCTATTTCTTCAATAAATTCCTTAAACTGGCGATGGTGGAGTGCTTTTGCCAAAATGCTGTTAATGATATTAATAACCAAGTTCATGATCTCGACCATTTCGGTCGGAAATGTTTGGGCACAAAGCGCCTCCTGATGAATTATGCAGTGAAACGTTAAAAGTTCGTGGTTTATTTTTTGCCGAAGAATCGTTGTTACCCCTTTTTGTATTCCTGTCATACTTCTGGCTCCATCAGTTGCTATTGAAACAATTTTATTTATGTCGATTTCATAGTCTTACAGGCATTTTTGCACAGCATTTGCTATATCTTTTCCACGAGTTTGCCCTGAGAGCGGCAGCAATCCTAACAGTTCTTATTTTGGACCTTGGGACGACATATACCTGACAAAATGGGTAACTTGTGCCGTGTCTTTTATGTCGCAAGACTCATCCATAGCAAGTGATAGAGCAGAAGCCAGTTGAGTGTCTTCCACTTGCATGTGTGTTACATTTGAAGATATTTTAGAAGTTCTATCTTGTACTATTTTAGCTGATAATGGCAAATCTTTGATTTTCTTCATGATTTCGCCTTGTTTTTTAATATATCAGATGATTTAATGGTAACTTTTACAAAAACCACAACTTAAAAACACACACACACACGACCCGGGTTTCGACGCTTGAGCGTCATCTTCAGGTGAATTACCATTACCAAGTTACCATTAAATCATCTGATATATTAAAAATGGAATACCACAAAGTTAAAAAAAACTTGTATTATTTGTTTTTGAAATCACGAAACAGTTCTTCAGCTCCACGTATGAAACAATCTTTGACGTACTCACCATCTGTGAATGGTTTCCCTCTTTTTGCAATTTGTACTGATATTGCGAAGCTTGCCAGATTTACATTATTTGAAGAATGCGCCCAGTTACTTGGCATAGAACTCGAATGTTGGTTTTGTTTTTGAAGCTCTTTAACAGATTTTTACCGGGCGTCACCGGTTGGATATTTAGCAGCAAATCGGGTATGTTTTGTAGTGAAGTGTCTCTCCAAATTTGACTTCTTATTGTGTGCAAGTTTTTCTTGAAAAATGAGACAAATCGGAAAGCCATCTGTCTTGCATATGAACGCAAACGACTCCGTCCAATCCTGATTAAATTCTCGATTTTCTTCTTCAGTTTGTCTCTTCTTCTTATCAGATGCAATTCTGGGGGAGGAGCTGAAATAAAGATTTTTAAAATTTTATTTAGCTATCTAAAACGCCGTTAATAAACCGTTAATTAAATAGTTAATTTCGCTAATTGCTAATCTGTAAAAAAGTAAACTTCGTTAAACGTTAAAGCGTATAGACAAGTAGTGTACCTCCGGACAAAATCATTTTTTTAAAATTATCCATAGAAGTATTTTTTTCTTTTCATACCATGTTTACTTCGCGTCACTGTAAAAAAATAAATAGGTATACGGAATTAATAAAATGTTTTGTACCTTTGGACGTTCGAAGGTAAACAACATGAATGTCCGGAGGTACAACAAAGGGTATTTTCAGAAACTTTCACGTGTAAAATAATTTGAGGTTATGAATATTCAAAACAGATTTAGAAAGCTCAACACATACAGTTCATATTCATATATAATACGTATCATACCAACATGAAACAAACAGAATATACAGTACAATTTAACTATGAAAATATTTACTTTTTAATCGAAAAAAGTTCTGACTGCGACCGTTGACGACACAGTGCACCAATAACTAAACAAACAGAACAGTGTTGCCACATTTAACAAATGTCAGCTGTCCGTATACTCTCTACTCCACCTATTCTCACTGTTCTCTGTTGAGTGTTTTTATCCTGTTTAAATTTTTTTTGCAGTTAAAATTTTTTTTATGAGTTTTGAAAATAAAATAATATAATTATTAATACTTGCGCATGGAACTGGAGAGCCGCATCTTGACATCAAAAGAGCCGCATGCTTCTCGCGAGCCGCAGGTTGCCGACCCCTGCCATAGACCAATTGATGGAACCTTTGACACCCGAACTGAATTGCATATCGTTCTTTTTCTATCTGTGCATACCGCTGCTGACTTTCTGTGAGACTTTTTGAAGCATATGAAACTGGTTTACCCTTTTGCATCAAGACAGCTCCAACAGCTGTACTAGAGGCATCAACTGACAGAGTATTTGGAATATTAAAATCAAAATGTAAGAGAGGTGGAGCAGTGCTTATTATTTGCTTCAACCTATTAAAGGCATTGTCATGATTTGTATCCCAAGTCCAGATAATATCTTTACTGAGAAGTGCTCTAAGTGGCTCTGACTCTTTGGCCAAATTATTGATATAGGGACTTAAATAGTTAATCATGCCAAAAATTCTTTTTAATTATTTAGGGATTTGTGGTCTAGGCATTTCACATATGGCTCGTACTTTAGAATGACCTACCCTCAGGCCATTCTCATCGAAAGCGTGACCAAGAATGTTAACTGAAACCCTAAACTCGAATAACAGATGCGTTCTCGATTTCAGTTTACGATTACTTGTCAACCAGAAAAAAATTGTTTGCACCAACCATCCTCGCCCAGCCTCGTCAATCTGCGGCTACATAGCTTTACACACATGAGTGACTGGCAGCAGACTCTCTCATGTCAAAATAGTATTCTGTACAGGGGCAATGATCTTTTGCACGAGCTTTAAAACAGTGAAAGTGATTGTATAGTGTATTTTTTACTCAGTTACTCAGAATATCTGTTCACATTATTCCTCTCCAGTCTTTTGCCTTTGAGAAAGGCAACCAAATTCAGCTGATATTTTCCATAGTATGTAGTTCCAACGCTATGATTAGGTACCCTTAAATTTCCTTAAATATTTGTGCCTGGATTTTGATCTAATCTTTTTGGTGGATTCTGCACAAGATCTGATAACGGCATTCAGAAAGGCGGTAATGACGTCCTTCCACAGATGTCGGCGATCTTCGCTTCACTCGTCCTAATGGGGTGGTCAAACAAGTCGTAGTCCTCTTTCCACCGGCTGCTGTCCTCCTCATCCCTTCTCTAACTCTCGTGTCCTCTGGCATCGCGTCGCAACCCTAATCCCCCTCCCACCACTCGTCTCCTAGCAACGGGGCTGACGCCCGGGGGATGTGATGTTTGGAGTCCTTCCAAGGGTATCAGAGTCCTGACAAAGGGAACCCCGCGCTCCTCATTAGGTGTCCCTGCTTGCGTGTATGTCGGGAGCCACCTCACTCTAATTGATTGATGGCACGTGGGAGGCCTTGCTCATTCCACTGCACTGCACTGCGCCCACTCTCCAACCCTACCCCTCACTTACTCGCATTCCCCCTCCACTGGGCAGAAGTAAAGGAGAAGACACAACGCAGGTGCCCATCCGCCTTCTTGTCTCCCGTCTTATTGCATGAGAGGGGACATTTTGGACATTGCTACGCGTAACGAAGTATAAGCTACATAAAGGAACAATTCAAGCACTCTTTTATATCAGCTAACACCGAAGGCGTCAATATGTTGAATCAAATTATCTCCGTAATAAAGAATAAAAAACTCAGCGTATACAATCCACACTATTTAACGGAAGTAAGAAAACCGCCCTAGGTTTCGACACGCTGCCAAACACACGTCTCGACACGTTGTGACATCTTAATGATCTTGTGTTTGACAACGTGTCCAAACCTAGGTATATTTCCTTCCCTTTAATAAATAGTGGGGATTGTATACTCTGTTAGTTTTTTATTATGGAGTTCCACTTTTATTGCTCCTAACATACTTCATCAGAATCCATATTTTTTTATATACTGTGTTTGGGCAAGTCCAGATATGGAGGCTCTTTATTCTTCCTGATGTTGTGCCATGCATGTATACAATGCATGTATGAATATAGAAGGATGGAGGTAGTATTTAAAAAAGAAAGGGATGAGTGTTTACGAGTGGAGGGTCAAGAGCATAATGTTGTGATGAATGTGAGAAAAGATTAATATGGAGAAGGTATAAAGATTTAAATATTTCAGAAGCGCCATTACAGAAGATACGCTCTGTTCTAAAGTAAGGAGAAGATTAATAATTGGAAATCAAGAATTTAATTAGGTGAGTACATTATTGTTCAAACCAATGAACCAATATTTTTAATAAAGTTTGAAAAAGGCATACCTATGGAGTGTAGTATGTGTGTAGTGCCTAAACATGAATAAAAACAAATTCCATGTACTTTGGACTAAAAAACCGATTTGAGGTTGCCCCACCTGTTCCTATTGTGCGTTCCACGTTTCCACTTTACCACAGTGCTTATGTATAACAGCGTTTCCGGCTCTACGTTACTCTCTATCCCCTCTCTTTTTCCCCTCCTTCCCCTCAATATGCGCTGCCGTCAGCATCCGAACTCCTTACATATGAACTTTCTACTATTGAAAGTTAATCAAGCACTGTACTTTTTTCGTTGGCATGGATCATACTGGATTTAAAAGTAAAGTTGAATATTTTTGGAACGCCTTTGGTGCCCATACGGACACGCAAAGGAAACGCCTTTCTTCGGCTGGCATACCCACGCAGGCACGCGAAGTTCAATTGGAACTGTACCTTTTGCGATGGAGTCGTAAATTTTCATAGCTTATATCATATTGTCTAATTCACATGATAACGTTATCTATTTAAGTTACAATAAGCGCTTTTTCATGACACAGGCTAGTAACTGATAATGAACGATTCTACGAGAGCACATTATTCTCGGTTTCGGGGCCATATCGTTTAAATCCTTTGCTGAAAGTAATATTCTTATATTTTCAGATGCAACAGTTTTAATTTTATTTGATCAAATATTTCTTGCTCATGCTATGCCGAACTACAAATGTTTGGCGGTCTGGAGGTACAGTATTCTATCATGAGAATATAAATAAATAAGGGTTTCCTCCCAAGCCTGCCTTGTTAACATCTATTCAAGTTTAGATCCTTCGGTTCTAGGTGATAAAGATCTTAGATTATGCCCCAAAATGCAAAGAAAATGTCCGTCGATTGAAGAAAGGAAAATAATTCTCGAAGGCCTTTGGAACTCATACACCCTTATCTACGGACCACACGGTGACTTATCGGAAGGCAAGGATGGGTCTTGAGTATGGAAAATTGTGGAGGGATATAAAAGAACAGGTGTCATTCAGCCTTATCTTTCAAAGGATAACATATTGATGATGATCATTGTTGCATATTGATGATGTGCATCCATTGTTGATGTGCATTTGACAGAGAATGATTTAGATGTCCAGTATCCAGACCACGTCGTCCTCTCGTCACACCAGCTCCACGTTCACCTCCCATAATTGTTCGCTTTGTAAGGCGGAGCAATAAAATCGTGCTCATTGCTAAGTAACGGGCTAGGAAAAATTTAAGAATCAGAGATATGGGCTGGTCTTCCGACCTATCAGATCCACAGCAAAACTCTAAAACTATTTACATCGAAGAATCTCTCACCAAATGCAACAAAAAATTATTTTCCCTTGCCAGAGATCTTAAAAAGGTCGGTAAATTAATATTTGTTTGGGTGAAAATGGGAATATTCTAGAAGGTAGCGATATCAGTGCCATTCATTCTCAGAAAGATCTAAATCGTTTTTTTTATAAATGACCATGTTCACCTCTCCAGGATCTAGTCGATTGCCAATTTAAAAAAATATCATTAGTTAATGCACGATCTCTTTTTGCATATTATGATGAATTTGAAATGTATTATGATCCTAGAGTAGTTCATGGAATAGGTGATACACAAACATGGTGAAAACCATCAATCGTAGATGAATTTATGTCATTTAACGATCACACTCTCTTCCGAAAATACAGAGAAGGAAAGAGAGGGGGTGGGGTGGGCATCTATGTCCGTGAAACCCTCACAGCCAAAATATTTCGATCATCACCAAATAATTATTCCAACAAGCAGGAATAATTATGCCTCGAGATAAGTCGACCTTCCCTGAAAATTTTACCTGCAATTGTTTAAAGACCTTCAAAATCAGAGCGCTTACTGGATTTTGAAAACTTCTTGAGTAGTGTCATTGTGAACTATGAACATGTGGTAATAATGGGAGATTCTAATATTGACCTATTAAGACCCTCTCCAAAAGATGTGCTCCTGGATATGGATTCCAGATTCAACCTTAATATCGTGCAAACAGAGACCACTTGCCACACTCATAATGCTAACACAATGTTGGATATGAAGATAGTAAAGATAGACCAACATGTGTAACCGGACATGTCCTGCCATGATCAATTGTTTCTCGTGTGTGAATTCAAAAGTCCCGATCCAACAACAAAATTTATTAGTTAAAGGGACTTAAACAACTTTGAACACACCAAGTTCCTAGCCGACCTTGTGAGCAGAGATAGGAACAGAATTGCAAGCGATCAGTCAACAGACTATAAAATAAAGTTACTCAACTTATATTCGACCAAAACGCTTCTATTTGTCGCATTTACGTGGCTCGTCCACCAACACCTTGAATGATAACACTATGAATAAAACAAGCCATAAGAACCGAAATAGTATATGTGACCGTGCGATGTACAGTAGGTATGAAGATCCAAGTGCTTTTTCACCTATAAAAAACTGAGAAAGTTTACAAAAAAAGTTATACTCAGGGCGAAAAACAGCTACTATAATACTCTACTTTTGGAGAATCACAGCTTAAAGTACATGTGGAAACATCTAAGGAGTTTAGGCTTAGTCAAAACAACCATAGATAATATGCCAGACATTCATCCAGATATTCTAAATAATTACTTTGAAGTAAATAGCAATAACGGGGTGCAGTCAGCCGAAAGACGTGAGGATGCAGATTTCGATGGTTAATTCTTCATCTCACATGTCAATCAAGCCGAAGTCATGAAAGTCTGCAGAAACATCACATGAAACGCAAAAGGTTATGACGAAATACCCATAGATTTCATGAAAAAGCAATTGCCATTACTGCTATCAACCCTTCGTAATATATTTGATTCATCATTACAACTAGGCTTCTATCCAACTACTTGGAAAAGAACTTTGCTGCGACCCATATTTAAGTGTTTAAATCCTCCGGGCCCGTGTGACTTTCGCCCAATAGGTATAATATGTTCTGTAGCCAAAGTGCCAGAGCGAATAGTTTATGATCAAATCAATAATCACATCACTGTTCACAATTTACTTCATTCTAGACAATCCTGTTTTTGCCCTGGAGTTAGCACCCAAACAGCATTGACAGAAGATATACGCCAAGCGATAGATATCAAACAGCTGACAGTCCTTGTCCTCTTTGATTTTTCCAAAGCTTTCAACTCTGTAAATCATACTCGTTTACTGCAGAATTAAAACGATACATGTTATCCGACAGTGTGATTGAATGGTTTCGTCCGTACTTCACTGGGAGGACACAAGCAGTAATTGGGAAAGACGGAAAAGTATCAAATTGACCAAGTGTGGAATCAGGAATAGTACAAGGTTCTGCACTAAGTACTTTTTTGATTTTCCTATACATGTATAAATGACCTCCCAAGATCCCTTACTAACTCTCATTATCACGTGGACGATTTTAAAATTTACCAACACGCGTCATTAGACAACCTGTTGTTGTAGATTTCTCGGGTTTACATTCTCGGTGATGTTGCAGCGACGATTCAACGGCGTCCCTTATCACCCTTCTGTCCAAACCATTCACCCAGAGGACGACGGACGCCGACTACGCCGTCGAAACGTCGCTGCAACACACACCAACATATCACCTGGAATGAAAACCCGAGAAATCTACACATCAACAGTCTTCACCGGGAAAGCATTAAATCTTACATTAGACAACCTAGCCATTGCCATTCTCAGCATAAACATTGATATCGAGCAAATAATTAATTGGGCAGAGACAAAATGTTTGAAATTAAACTAAAATAAAACTAAGGCGATTATTATAGACGGCCGGAACCTAATTGAAAAAGAGAATTTTCACCAAATTCCCGTCATTCGTGTCAAAAACAAGGTGATTCCATATGAAGATCATGTAAAAATTTAGGGGTTATTGTAGATAGAAATTTTGATTGGAAACTACACAGCAAAAATATCAGAAGTAAATGTTATATAAAACTTCGTCAATTGATTAAGTCTGAAAAGCAAATATCCTTAAATGTACGCAAATGAATTGTAACCGTAATGATTCTTCCACACTTTGACTACTTCTGTAGTGTGATTCATATAATCGATCAGGAAACTAACCACAAACTCCAAGTGGCACTGAATGCATCAGTAAGATTTATTTTCGATCTAAAACCTTGGGATCATGTCACTGACACTTATTCAAAACTTAAATGGTTAAGAGCACGCCACAGACGGCTATATTTCTCACTAATAATAGCATTTAAAATTTTAAAGACCGGAAGCCCTTCCTATATTTTAAAAAAATTCGTTTTTAAAAGAAATATTCAAAAGCGTCCTACAAGATCCCATTCTTATGGACTAATGATATGGAATTGTACCACAAATCGTACACTGTTGCGATATCTCGAAGATGGAACTCTCTGTCGGATGGAATGAAGGTATCAAATCCATCGTACTGTTAAAAAAGAATGTATTTCATCTGATTAACTCTAAAGTTTTCTCGTAAATGGGAATCACGATTTTGTGGAGGGATGGTTTAACATTAAATGAATTTAAAAAGTGCGTTGTTTTGAATTTTTGAAAAAAATAACTGTGTCAACGAAATGTACACAACTAACAAACCAAAATATCTAATGTACTTAATGTAATTTAAATTAGTAATGGAAAGATGGCGTGAGTATTTCTATGAATTGCAAAAGGTTAAAGAAACCAAGGCGGCCAGGCCGACTATTGTCATGTTGTGGAACCTAATGTGGAACCTCCAAACCGAGAATAAGTGAAGGATGCTGTTAAATTCCTAAAAGGCAATAAAGTTTCAGGAAAAGATGAAATCACAGCAGAATTATTGAAAAAAGGAGGTGACATTATAATTGATAGACTATGAGGAATAATATTGAAAATATTGTAAAAAGAAGCGATGCCAGTTGACTGGCAGGAAGCAATGGTAGCACCCACACACAAAAAGGAGAGAAAGAATATTGCAATGATTTCAAAGGTATTGCACTCCTTAACACTCCATTTAAAGTCTTCCCAAATAATAATCAGTAATCACATAGAATGTTATACGGACGAAATTATTAAAGAGCATCAGGCAGGGTTTAAGAAGAGCAGGTTGACTATAAATCAAATATTCTCTAGAAAAGAAAGTATATCTAAATACTGGGAGTATAATAAATAATTTTACGCAATTTTTATCGATTTTCAAAAGGTGCATGACATTATAATTGGAGAGAGAATGTAGAGAAAAATGGATAATTGGGGAATAAATTGGGGATCCCTAGAAAATTGGTAAATCTAGCAAAGCTGAGCAGCACAGAATCAAGGGGCTTAGATCAATGGAAATCTTTCCTATCCGTTTAAAATAAACACGGGGTTAAGGCAGAGAGATGGGATCCCCCAATTCCATTTAATATTGCAATTGAGGAAGCACTGGAAGAAGTAACACAGATGGACCTTGGTATCAAAATTGGAACCAAAATAAACGTTTTAGCCTTTGCAGACGACGTAGAGATCTTCGCAAAAAGTATAGAAGATTTAACAATGTTGACAAATGTATTTATGAAGGAAACGGAAAAAAATAGGACTGAAAATAAATGATACAAAAACTAAAAACTTGCATTTCTCAAGACGCCGAAATGAAAATACAGGTCATCTGCAAATACATGGGAATGAGTTTGAAAAAGTAGACATTTTTAAATATTTAGGAGTAATTTTAACAAATGACACTACAGAAATACAAAACTGGTAAAACCTCACCAACAGATGTCTATATGCATGCAACCGAATTCTATCTTCTAAATCCATGTCACACAAAACAGAAATTAGATTTTATAAAACAATTATATCCCAAATACTACTCTACGGATCCGAAAAATGGAGGCTGTCAAAGAAGGATGAGGAAAAGGTATTAGTATTTGAGAATAAAATATTGCGGAAAATCTAAGGGACCACATACGAGGAAGGACAATGGAGAAAAAAACACAATAGAGAAATCAGGCATCTATGTAAACATCCAGGCATAACATGTGAGATAAAGTCCAGAAGAATCAGATGGGCTGGACATATTCTTAGGAAAGAGGAGGGATGTCTGCTGAAGGAGGAAGACCCTGGGGTACACCACGTCTAAGAAGAAGGGACCAAGTGAAGAAGGATATTTAAAAAATTTGAGCAATAGAAAGAGAGGCAGAAGATCGATCCAGGTGGAGGGGATTTGTTGATGCGACTAAATATCGCCTAAGATATAGATGGCCCTGGGAGTAAGAGTGTCAATTGCTCTCCTATTTAATTACAGTCCTGATTTGTACTGGGACGAATGCTGCAAGCCTGGTGTGAAATCACCCCGTGCCACACACCGTAGTGGTGGCTTGCACGGTACTTCGTAGATGTAGACGTGAGCGTCGTAGCTATATGTTGTAGGGATTTGAAGAAAACGCGTATAGCAGGGACTCGCGGACTCGTTTCTTCTCCATAGTTTATAACTGTAGGACCTCCAATCTATAGAGGGGGTATTAAAATCTCCACCCCAGACTAAATATCTTTCGGCATTCCTTGATGTAATATTCGTAATTTGTGTTTCGAATTTTAAAATTGAGGTGACGTCGGTGTTAGGTGGCCTGTAGTATGCGCACACGAATATTTTTTTTTATTTAGGGCATCTAATAGAACACTATACAGATTCTAGGCTGGTATCTGGGACGATTTCCGCTTGGCTGACGACTGTATTCTTTAAAGCTCTTAATACTCCGCCTCCGGTTTAGTTGGACCTATCATTTCTATAAATGTTGAACGAATTGGGAAAAATGTAACTATCAGAAATTTGGTCTGTCGGCCAACTTTCTGTTCTAAAAATGACGTTACACTCCGTGTTATGCATAAGATGTTGAATTTCTTGAATCTTGACAAATAAAATAATAATACGGGTGTATGCCACGTGTTAGTTCGGTTCAGCCCGGCGCGTTTCGTGACCCACTGCTGGTCTATTCTTCATGGGAAATTTGTTCCCATGAAGAAGTGACCAGTAGTGGCTCACGAAACGTCGGGCCATACCGAACTAACACGCGGCATACACACTTGTTATTATTTTATTTGTCGTTATGAGCCGCGAAAGGTTCAATTCTTGAATGTCAGTTTTTAAACAACGGCACTTTACTACTGCAACGACTACTGCTTCATTAATGTCGTATATGCGTTTCGGAGACATTTCAAAATTGCTGTCTTCAATTAAGCTATTATCGGGCCCTATACTTGGAATACTCTTTGCTTAATTACTAACTCGAAACACATAATTATTGACTCGCACTAATTGACCTGCTCTCTAGCCTACCGTCTATGTGACACTCGACAAGTATGCTCAAGTATACTGCGCGCTACCTCATGCGATGCCTCGTTCGTATAGCGGACACCCGAGCGATTTATAGGCACCCGACACGAATCCAGTACCGGCCTTAGGTCCAAGAACTCCGCTTCCTCGCTCCCAGAGGCTTCACTGAGAAACAGCACTAACTTTAATAGAGTACCTATAGTGTAATGTATGTTGGTGACTACTCACCCCCTGCCGCATATTCTTGAGGTGGCTAGCAGGGTATTTTGTAGATATAGATGCAGAACATAAGTTTTCATTTTTTCGCGTACAAAAAGCGAACATAATTCTGTGGTAGTCATTGCGACGCAGTTGTTTATGCCTCGCTCTTCTACCGCGAGAGGTTGTCTTGGAGCCGCTACGCAAGAAACTGAGGATTGGCGGCGTTGGCGGAATGCAGTAGACCCGCCGCCATTAAAGTCAAGTTAGCTTCTTCATCTTCCTTTCAAGGTTTAGGCAATTTGCCTGTTCCGACTTCACTATCGTAATCTCGGCCTCCCAACACTTCTTCTCCCTAAAGGGTTTGATTCTAAAACCTTTCTGGTAAATACTCTAAAACCTTTCTGGGATTCCTTTCTAGAGGCATGCGCTGAACATGTTCTTTCCATCTTTCTTTATAATTTGTTGCTACTTCTGTTACTGGTTATACTCCTAATTCTTGCCTTATGTCTTGATTATTATGGTCCAGGCATGTGCAGCCTTTCATAGATCTAAGGAATTTCATTCCTGACGTTCCTGACGTTCAATTTGTTTTTAGTCTCTTGTTCAAAGTGTCCAAGCTTCTGATCCGTAATGTGGAGACAGCCATTATTTTGTGAAATTTTATTTGAGTTTCTTTTGCAGTCTTTCCTTTCAGTGCTCTTCTTATCGTCCCAGATATTCTTTGGTAATTAGTTGATTTATTTAAAATGTCTCTGTCCTCTTCACTGATGGTGTCGCATTCAAAATATTTTAAGTGTGATATCTGATCCAAGATATTATTTTCAATTATTATTTTAGTTCGTATTGGGTACATTCCTAGGAATGCCATCGTCTTGTTTTTTGTACTGATATCATCAAGTTAGAGTCTCTAGATATCAGGTTTAATTTATGAACAGCCAATTGTGCATGGTCTTCATTATCTGGAATTATGACTTGTCATCTGCAAATAGCATTGAGCTAAAAATTCGTTTTCCTTTATTTGTATTCCTGGTGGCGTAACTTTCTTCCATTCTCGTAGGCAGTCATATATGTATGTATTATATAGAGTAGGCGATAAAGTCTTTCCTTGTCTAACTCCTTGGTTGGTTATAATTTCCTGTGTTTGGTTTTTGCCGACTTCAGTATCAATTACCATTTTCGTATTTGTATAGAGAGATTGAATGATTTTAATGAAATGAACTGGGTACCCTCGTTTTTCCATTATGGACCAAAGTTTTTCTCGATGAGTGCTATCAAATTCCGTCTGGTAGTCTATAAAGGCTATGAGTATCTCCAGATAAAATTCTATACGTTTTTGTTTTATCAGTTTTGGACTAAAAACATCGTCAATACATGATCTTCCCTTACGAAGTCATGCCTCTTCTTCGAGGAGCAAAACTTCAGAAATTATTTGGAGACTTTTATTAATGATTTTGCTGTATATTTTGTATGCTACATTTAGTAGGCTAATACCTTTTGTAATTTTCTGGCTTGTTTCGTTTACCTTATTTTAAAATGGGAATTACTTTTGAAACTTTCCATTCGTCTGGTATGTCAAGGCAAGTCCAGAGCATTTGTAAAGATGTAGCATTCGTAAATGAAAAGGGGGCTATCCTACCATACTATATTAATTTAGAATTTGTACCATCTAGTCCAGGTTTTTTCTGTTTTTTGTTTTCTTTGATACGTTTTGTATTTCTGTCATTTTAATGGGATCTAGTCCAGTTCTGTCTGTTTTCCAAACACAGATTCTTTAATTGGGTTGCACCAGAGCTGTCGATAATGTTTAATCCAATCCTCGTTTGGTATTATATTTATCCATGCAACATCCCTTTCTGTTTTGTTCAGGTGCTTTTACATTTTATAGGCGAATTCTTGTCTACCTTATGCATCGTTTTCTATACTACCTATGAATGTATCCTATGATGTCATATGTGCTTGTCTTACAATCGATTTCGTTCTGTATCTAATTGCATTGTAATTTTCTTTTGCTTCCTCAGATTGCTTTTGTAAGTACTCCCTGTAATTCTGAGTCTTTCTGTTCGATGGCTTCTTTTATTTCCTCATTTCAGATTCTTAAACCTCTTTTTCGCCTATTTTTTGTTCTTGTGCATATTACTTCATTTCCTATTTGATATTTGGCGTTTGGAATATTTCTCCATTCTTAGTTTATATTAGTATCTGTAGCCGTTCCTTGGAGTAGTCTTTTTTGTTACAAATTTCGGATACTTTCTTTTTGTAATAGTTGTTTCTTATAGAGTTTGTCGTCTCTTTTGCGTGTTTCAAGTGTAGGTGTTCTTTTCCATCTTGACCATAACTGAATCTTGGATTTCTCTAAATGATGGTCTGTGTTGATGTTTCTACCTCTGTATACATGAGTATCTATGATCCTTGGTGTTAGTTTTTTATTAACAATCACATAATCGATGAGAGATCGATAACATCTTGCGGGCCATGTGAATTTATTTATTTCCTTTTTCAGAAAAAATGCGTTTGTGACTTTTAATTCATCGTAAGTCTCGTAGGTGCGATCCATTTTGATTTTGCTGGTCCTCTACAAAAATTCCAATCAATCCCGGGCTTGAGACTTTTCTCATTTCTGGCATTTAGATCTCCCATTAAGAGTAGGTATGTAATCATTATTCCCTTTGGTAATGTATCATTGCAACTCGTAGTAGTACGTTACTGTCTCACATTTTTTTCCTTCTTCAGGAGCATATAGGTACTTATATATGCGAGGGAACGATATCAGGCTTGGTCGCCTCCTCAGGTGGTGGAAAAGGAGTAATTCCACCAGATTGTGCATTTATCGTTCTCCACGAAGGAACTCAATATCTCCAGGGGGTCCCTGACTTTTAACACTCGGCATGCTATACTCAGAACAACTCTGTTGTGGAGACATTCCAGACTCAATAGTCCTCTACCACCTACATTGCGAGGGAGATACAATCTGGCGACGGAAGATTTCGGATGAAGACTTCTATAGATGGTCATCATCTTCCTCGTTCCCCTATCGAGGTTCTGCAACTCGTTGACGTTCCACTTCATGCATCCGAAGGTATACAGCAGTGTAGGAACCGCGAACATGTTCGTGGCAAGAACCTTGTTCTTGCCTGACAGCTCAGAACTCCAGATGTTCCTGAGAGTCTGTCTGTATTTGGCGGTGACCCTTTCCTTCACTGCTGCAACCTCCTGCATTCGGCGCTGGGGGACGCCGAGATATTCATAAGTGTCACCGTCCTCGAGGTGACGAATGACGCTCCAGTCAACAAGTTGCACGTCTTCTTTGATCTCCGAAAATCTTCCTCTCGCCAAGTGGATGGATGCACACTTGTCCAATCCGAATTATTATTATTATTACATTCACAAGTGGCATCACACTGTGGAGCAAGGACATCCTAGGTCGTCCTTTCTTCTTCTTTCCCAACACTTTTCCTTCCACTATGTTCTTAATGAACTCGTTATGTCCTATTAGGTGACCTGCACGAGTTTAGTTTTCCAAGAGTGAATTGATTGGAGAAGCGTTCTTTTTTCACCTACTTCTATCAAACCTTGCCCGTTCATTTTCCTCATGACCCAACTTGTTTTGGTAATTCTCCTCCAGAACCACATTTCGGCTGCCTGGATCCTGTCTTTTTCTTGTTTATTTAAAGTCTATATTTCGCAACCGTAGGTGAGTCTGCTCCACACGAACGTCTTTACGAATCTCTTCATCGTGTCAATTGAGAGATGGCTGTTTACCAAGAGGTTACGCTTCCTTTGGAAAGCTTGTCTGGCCAGGGTAATGCTTCTCTAACATCTGTTATGCTTTTATTGCCATTTGTTATTTGACTTCCCAAGCGGCAGAACTCTTCAACTTGGTCAATAGTTGAGTTTCCTATCTTATTTTTAGCTTTTATGTTGTTGTTTAACTACTACTACTACAATACCATCATTTTGGTTTTTTGGCGTTGATATTTAATTTTAATTTATTCATTTATTTTCCAAGAGTCTCCAATGCGTGGTTCATATCGTTTTCTGAGTCTGCAAGAACAACTATATCGTCAGCATACCGAATACTATGGATGAGTTTGCCGTTTACTTTTATTCCCTTACACTTCAATTTGTTTTTTTTTCTATTGCTTCTTATATGAAGATTTGAAGAGATAGGGTGAAAGATCACAACCTTGTCTCACTCCTCTTTTTATTTTGGCCACCTGTTTATGAACATTAATATTGATTTCCGTGGCTTGTGACTTATAGTAACTGAGAATTAGTCTCCTATCCCTTCAGTCGATTTGTATTTGCCCCCTTGCCACACACCCCTGAGGTGGCTTGCAGGGTATTTTGTAGATGTAGATGTATTTTTTCATAGTTTGGAACAGCAGCTTCCAATCTACCCTGTCAAATGCTTTTTCAAGATCGATGAAGGTAACGTATATTCTCCTATTCAGTTTTAATCTTCTTTCTAAGATCAATTTTTATTCTAGAGTTGCTTCTCTTGTTCCTTTGCCCTGCCTAAATCCAAATTGGTCTTCTCTAACATACTGATCCTTCTTGTTTTTAATCATGTGTTTTATGATATTGATCAGAATTTTTGATGCATGGGACATAAGTAATATAGTTCTGTAGTAAGTACAGTCATTTGCATTCCCTTTCTTTGGGATCATAATAGTCATACTCTTTTTAAAATATGATGGCAGTGTTCATGTAGCAATTAAGCGTTATTTTATAAATTTAGCTAAGTGCTTTATTTCCAAGATATTTTAGAAGTTCAGTTGTTATTCCATCAATCCCTGCTGCCTTTTTGTCACTAAGGCTCTTCAGTCCTAATTCAAACTCTTGTTTGTTTGTTCTATCACGTTAAGCATTTTGGATAACAGTGCGGTCAACCGTGTCAATATGCGCGCCCCGCCTTTTCAGTCAGCGGAGGATCAGTAATGCTAACGAGTATTTGTCTCTTAACCAGTGTGCTGAATTTTGGCATTTTCGTATTCTCGTAGCATTCTCCCAGTTTCGTATACAAGCAACTAAAAAATACCCTGCACACCACCTCAAGGGTGTGTGGTAGTTTCTTGTTGGACTGCTTTTTTGTCCGCGCCTTGAGGCCGGGGGAACGTGCGTGGTTTTGATTTGAACTGGGACGAATATTGCACGCCTGGTGTGGAATCACCCCGTGCCACACACCCTAGCGGTGGCTTGCACGGTACTTCATAGATGTTGATGTAGATGAAGTGAGCGACTGAAGGCTTCGGGCTCGATACCACCGGGCATTGCCGATTCGAGGTTCGTACGTGTACTCGCCGCAGTGCGTGCATCAGTCGACCCATCCCTCCACCGCAAACCCCAAAATATGAATCATCTCATCCCACCCCCCTCGTCCTGCCCCTCTCCGTCCACATGGAAGCCTGTAAAAGCGCCCCTGTGTGTGGCTTGCTTATCTTCTCCTCTTACCCTTAATCCATTCCCTTTTCACTCTCCACTCACTCCCTCCATTGTCTTCTTCAATATCCTCGCGTCCATCTACAGGAAGGGCGATCCATTCATCCCCCCTTACTAGCGGGATCGTCCAAACCCTGCCCCCCCCTCCCCCTCTTTAGTCACACCCCTCCCTCCCCCGTCCGCACGAGACTCAAATACGAAAAGCCACGTTCCAGGGCGCGCGTTCACTCTGGGCGCATGAACTGCAGAGACATGAGATGCGGAGGGGGCGTCTCCTGCAGATGCAGAGCAGAAGAGGAGGAGGTGAGTGGGCAGCCGCCAGAACACTGTCGCGGTTCGTTACTCCCCCCCTGCACCACACCCGCACCCCAACACCCTTCGCCGCCGCATTTCGTGAAATGAGGACGATCGCCACGTGGTGGCCTTTGCTGGAGGTATGTGCGACGTGCGTCTCAATTGCCGCGGATGAACTTGCGAGACAGATAGGCGTGACGCAGTGGTAACGAAGATGATCTCATTGAAGAACGCCCAGGGAGTTTGTTGAATATATTTGCGATGCGCTTCGGCCGAGACTGGATACAAATCTTCAATCAACATCCGAAGCTGAAGTCAAATGTGCTGTTTAACATTTTTTTATTCGCAATATCATTCACCATATTCTTAAATTGAGGCTAATGTCATCTTCACACATAAATCTGGGTCATAGACGTTATGTTATATGGTAGAATTTTTACAAAATTGGTAAACTTGTATACTAAATACATCTAACGAAATCGGAGGCGACGTACGAGGTCCCATTTATATGTGTGAACTGAAAAATTACCAAGTGCTTGAGATGTTTTTAATTACGTATTTTGCGACTTAAGAAGGTTATTTGCAGATTTTCTATATTCTCTATAAGCATATCTAGTGATTAATTCGGGCTCTACCATCCGATTTGCAGTCTGCCGATTGGGCCAACTGATGTTGGAGTTCCATACTCACCTGTGCCCGTAGATGGCGTCCTAGACTCGTGTACTTCATCTTCTAATTCTAAAAGATATCCTGTAAGCAACCTCAAGGGTGTGTGGCTGGGGGTGAGTAGTCACCAACATGAATTACACTATACCCTAAAGTGAGTGTAAATACGACTAATGATACATTAGCATAAATCGCTAGTGTTTGTCACAAGGAGCCTCACAAGCATGCACAACACAATAGGTATGCTACCAATGTTACTTCTAACATTGGTAGCATACCTATAGTAGGACTAATCTCAGAAATGATTAGTAATTATGTATTTTGCAACTACATAAACGGACAGAGATTCAAGAATTCAATACTGAAAACATGAACAGCGTGTCCTAGCGTGACCTAGATGCTATAAATGAATGGTGCAATGCTTGGCAGTTAGAATAGAATTTTAAAAAGTGCGTTGTTATGAATTTTTGGAAAAATAATAATTCGGCTCACCAAACGTACACAATTAATCAAACCAACTTATCAAATGTAGAGTAAGTTAAATACTTAGGTGTGACCCTTACTCTGGACCATTCTTGGGGGAAACACGTGCGGGAAATCTGCGGACAGGCAAGTCGCAAATTAGGATTTATTAAAAGAATATTAGGAAAATGCGACAAAAAGGTTATAGAGTGATGTTATTTTTCACTCGTGAGACCTCACTTGGAGTTTGCCGCTAGCATACGGGACCCTTACGAAGTAGGACTAATCTCTGAAATAGATCGAATACAATGGAGAGCAACAAGATTTGTAAAATGTTGTTACGGTAAACCTGGCAGTGTTACTGAATTGTTGAAGAAATTAGGGCGGGAATCTCTAACTGACCGAAGGGAGAAATACAGGTTAAATCATTTTGCTCAAGTTCGAAGCAGACAATTTATTGCCGTATGTTCGACATATATTGCTGGAGCCAACGTACCTACTACGGTAAAAGCGAATACAGAAATAAGAGAAAGGAAATTGACTGCAGAACCAATAGATTTAGATGTAATTTTTCCACGTACAATAAGGGATCATAATAGTTGCGATTGATCTATCATATCAACGTGTCCCTGTGGCGCTGAGGATAGCGCATTGGACTTCTATTCCAAAGGTCGTGGGTTCGATCCCGTCCTGGGATGAAACTTTTTCATCGTTCCCCTGGCCCCGATGGTCTTAGCCCCATTATCGTTCGTAACATTGCTCCCTTCCTCTCACTACCTCTAAGCTTACTGTTAAACCGCTGCTTTTCTCTTGGTACTTCCAATGTCATTCCCATACATAAAACTGGACCGAAAAATAACGTCTCCAACTACCCACCCATTTCTCTACTTCCCATTCGTTTCTTTCGTTTGCGAGAGGATCATTCTTAATCGTCTCTATTACTTCACTTCACCTTCTTTCTCTAACAATCAACATGGTTTTCTCCCAGCCCGATCATGTTTGACTAACCTAGCTGTCTTTCAACACCATTCTATCAGTTCAATAACACATTCTACCCAGCTATATACCATCTTTCTTGACTTCTCAAAAGCCTTCGACTCCCTCAACCACAGCCTCCTCCTTCATAAACTCAGTCAACGCTTCAGCATTCATGGAAATTTCCTTAACCTCTTGCCCAGCTTCCTCAGCAATAGAACTAGAAGCGGGTAATACTGTCGGGCTCCCCTTCGTCTTGATCACCTGTAACATCAGGAGTTCCCCAGGGCAGCGTCCTCGGACCATATCTTTTCAATTTATACATTGATGATTTGGCCTCCCTACTTCCTTCCTCCCAAGCTCACGCCTTTCTCTATGCTGACGACTGCAAGATCTTTAAGCAGAAAAATAATGCCACAGATTTTTATGACCTAGCACCAATTGGTTATCTTATAATAAGATAACCAATAAGATATATACCTAAATAAGATATCCAATTGGTGCGATACATGGAAACTTACCTAAAACTCAAATAAGTGCAGTGCTATGTCTACTTCTCTTTAAAAATCCCCCCTCAATTTCAGCTTCTCCATTAATACCACACCTCTGAATCGTGTGTATTCACTTGAGGATCTTGGTATAATAACGAACTGAATAGTTCTGAACTGAATTTTTCTTGTCATATCCAGGCCATTAAAATTAAATCTATGTCCCTATTAGGCCTCCTATACCGCTTCACGGAAATCCGAGATCCCCGAGCACTGCAATCGGACTTCTTATCAGTTGTCTTCCCACTAATTTCTTATTGCTTCCCCATATGGTCCATGTAAGCTCCGTCTAATCCTAAAGCTTTTAACAGTTTAATCAATTTATTTGGTAGAATTGTGAAACATAGAGTCCCCCATCTCCGCAATATGTCCACGGATGCCATTCTCTCCTCCCTCTCCATCTGCACTCTCCACAATAACAGGCTTAAAACTGACTTAAAATTAATTTACAACATTCTGAACTCCATCACTGACAGCCCCGAACTGCTATCTCTCATCAACTTCAGAGTTCCATCTCGACCTACCCGTACTCATGCATAACTCCATTTACCCGTTCCTAGACTGCCACTAACCAAACGTTCGCTCCTCTTCCGGCTCTCCTCCTGAATTGAATTCACTTCCCGACAACATCGATCCTTTCTTATTATCCTCAACCACATTTACTAATCTAGTCCCATCTCAACTCTCAAAAATAACTGGAACCCTCTATACTGCCTTTATTTTGTTACTTTACTTTATACTTTATTTGTTGATATTTTGTTACCTTGCTCCTGTTGATTTTTGTATGTATATCTATATCTATCTATATCTACGATGTACCGTGCGAGCCACCACTAGGGTGTGTGGCACGGGGTGATTCCACACCAGGCATGCAGCACTCGTCCCAGAACAAATCCGAACCTCGCACGCTCCCCCTGGCTCTAGGCGCAGGCCACAAGCAGTCAGGAGAACAGTGGGCAGTCCAACCGGAAACTGGGAGAGTGATACGTAAAAGAACATACAAACATTCAGAAAAATGCTATAGACACATCCAGTGATTCATATTACTGATGCTGTTTATTTATGAATACTACGAGATGCTACCTCATGCAAAGAACAAAATCAAATAATGCCGGACTAATCGACCGGTGTGAAGAGTTAGTAATTATGTGGTGTTATTAAGCACAAGTGAAAATTCTACTCTACCTATCGAGGGTGGGAGTTTCATGTGATTGATCTATCGCAACTATAATGATCCCTTATTGTACGTGGGAATTCTTCTACTCTATATCAACGATATTGGTGAAATAATAGACAGGAAACTTCGATTATTATTTGCAGACGACGCTGTAGTATACAGGGAAATCCGTACCAGTGAAGATAAGGATAAACTAACGAACGACCTTACTGCAATACAAGCATGGGGCGATGCGTGGCAGCTAGAGTTGTTAGTTCAGTTATGAGACACCTCGATATAGAAAACTTGTTAACAAAAACACAACACGGATTCAGAAAGGGAAGATCTTGCGAAACTCAATTAGCACTTTTTGCTCACGATATTTTAGTCTCGGGTGAACGTTATGCTCCAGTTGATGCAATTTTTCTTGACTTTAAAAAGGCATTTGATAATGTTTCCCACAGTAAGATACTCATGAAATTAAAATCCTACGGTTTAGACGACGACGTAATTTCCTGGATTAGAGAATATATGTCTCCCATTATGTGTCTTGATATATATGTCACTGTAAAATGGCAATATTGATGTACCTATGTGAACAACCTCTTTTAAAATAAAAATAAAATATGAAACTCCCACCATCACTTGGTAGAGTATAATTTTTACTTGTGCTTAATAACATAGCATCATTTCTAAAACTTCACCCCACTTGATATGTCCGTCATTACTTTGTTTTCTGCATGAAGTAGTATCCCGTAGCATTCATAAATTAATATTATTAGTAATATTAGCCACTTGATGTCGCTTTAGCATGTTTGCTTGTTCATTTACGTAGCACTTTCCCAGTTTTTGGTTTGACTGCACACTGCTCTCCTGACTGCTTTTTGGTCATCGCCTAGCAGCCGGGGGAAAGTGCGAGGTCCCGATTTGTACTAGGACGAGTTCTGCATGACTGGTGTGGAATCACCCCGTGCCACACACCCTAGTGGTGGCTTGCACGGTACTTCGTAGATGTAGATGTGGATGAAAGAAAGGACCTATTTGTGGTATCCCAGGGATTCCATTTCCGTTGTGGCAGTTAATTACAGTACCTAGCATAAAAAAAGTCGCTGATTTTCACCAACTCATTTTGTGCACGGACGTTATGGTAGTGATAGGAACAGAAAGTTAGTTGCATGGAATGAAATTGCGGCTACCAAGATCTTTGTAAAATCATTTGCAATACATAAAAAATACTAAATGGCGAGAACAGGTAGAGTATTTATCGCAGTCAAAGACGAGATCAGAGCCAAGATATTTACAAATAGAATGACTTGTATAGTGGATACATAAATTACATAGATACATTAATATTTAGGTATAAAAGTATACAAATGTGTTCACATCTTGTAACAATTTTGGTCCTGCTAAGTCCATTAAGACTTGTCAGCAGGTGCCAGTTTTTACCAAGTATGTTCATCTGCTGTATTGAATTATCATTTTCATGTCCTTAATCATAATTGTTTACATTAATTATAATATCATTTTATTTTTATTTTATCGTACATTATACAGTTAATTTATCTGATAATTTATTTAAATAGCCATTCCTTTACCTTTTTTTTTACTTCATTTATGTTTTTAATATTTCGAATATCTTTGGGTAATTGGTTTAATATGGTTGGTACTTGAACTGACCTTTTTTTCCTCCCATATTCTGAATAAAATTTTGGTATACTATATGAATTATGTCTGCGATTGACGTTAACTACTTTGTCTCCCGTAGTAGGTAACTCCTTATTATAATAGTTATCTAATATACAAACATATTTAATTAGTTTATCAATTGGAAGTATATTTAACTCTCTGTACATTGTTGCCATGTTGGTACAATGACAATTTTTATGATCTGTTCCTTGTATGATTTTAATTATTCTATCCTGATTACGTTTTAATATGTTTAAGTATGTGCTCCCAGTATTTCCCCAAATTGTGATGCCATATCTTAATAGGTTTTCTACTAAACTGAAATATATTAACCTTATTATTTGTGTATTTGCAATATTTTTAATGTAGTGAAATTGATGTATTATACTTCAAATTTTGCTGTTTAATTTTTTAATATGCACACTGAAGTTAAAGTTCGTGTTTATTTCAATTCCAAGATACTTATAGTTTTCTACTTGTTCCAGTCTTGGACATTTACAATCTCGTTTTATGTGATGTATACAATTGTGGTCGTGTGCTTCAAGTTTAATATTCTCTTTTAGGTTAATTTTCGTAACTATATGCATTGTTTTAGATTTGCTAAAGTTTATCTTTATGTTGTTGTCATGGGCCCACTTCAGAATTTCATCAAAGTCCTTTTGTAGCAATAAATTTGCTTCAATAAAGTTTACGTGTGAGCACATCAACATCGCATCATCTGCATAAAGTACCAGTTTACCTTTCTGAACTACATTGAATATATCATTTACAATAATATTGAACAGAATTGGACCCAGAATATATCCTTGAGGTACTCCAGTGTTGATGACTGCAACATCACTAGTTGTATTATGGTTTAATTTTACCATTATACGTCTGTCTAATAAGTAATTTCTAAAGAAGAAATTACTTATTAGACAGACGTATAATAGTGCGTGGTGTTTCATTAAAAGGAGTATTTTCTTTTTGCTCTCATATAAGAGACCACCCGCCGTGGTGTACTACAGACATAAATTCAGTTTTGGAAAGAGAGTTGAAGCGTTTCAAACGTAAAAACAACGAAAATACTGTAATTATCGGTAGAATATTATTTTTGGAGCATTGGCCTTTTTCTTTTGAATAATCAACACTCACATTACCGACGTTTCGTCATTTTTTATTGGCATCTTTAGGGAAATAAGATGTTCACTGTCCATATTTATACTGAAATTGATATAAAAAACACAAAAGAACAGACTTCGGTCGGCCGTATACGTCCGACCGAATCAAAATATCTGTATCTGTCTGACTACTCGGGCGAGTTGGTCGGGCTCAGTGGTTGGGTCTCCTTGACTTTGGATTTGTCGGGCGGACTACGGTCACAAACAGCGCCGACATCGGTCGTCTTACGCCCGACGTTGCCCGACGTGGCCGGCCGATTGAGAGGTCCTAACAGTACCTCCGACAGCTCGCTTCATTTCCCTAATCGTAGTCGCATAAAATGAATATACCATCACTTCTGAGCTTGGAAACAAGCCCCGAGTTCAACTATTTATTACTAACTAGAAACAGAACATGTCACACCAATGCAATGTTTGTGGGTAGAGAAACGTATACAGAATATCATAGGTTATTTCACCAACTACTTGAACAGGGTGACACATTTTTTCGAGTATGTAAGAATGAATAAAGTAACTTATTACTATACGTATTGGAGAATTCACGGGATAAAATCGAAAATCAGTGGAAATTCAGGATATGTATCCCACCTAAAGAAAGACTCATGGTAACATTGAGTTAAGTTTTACATTTTCTTCAATCTTGGTAGTAATTTACCGGCATAGTTACATTATTAGTTTTAATGGTGTCTTGAAAGTCGTTTCTCCGTAGGTTTTCTATTAACTGCGCATCAAAGAAAAATTATAATTGTAAGAAAAATATCTTCAGCAAAACTTCAACAAAGGTACATTATGCAAGAAATTTTTAAAAATATTTTAATTCAGTTTTGAGGTTTGAAATTCAAAAAGTCGCCGATAGCGGGGAAAGGTCAGGGGTTAGTATTAGTTGCTGTACAGGTTCTGCTACACCATTCGAAGAGCTTAGTTTGCTCCAATTATTTTGCTGTGACGGACCAAGGTGAGTAGATAGAAGGTGGTCTCAGCTGAACCAGGCGTTAATGGCCGACGAGTCTCGTGACGTCACTGTATTCCCGAAACTCATGAGTAGCCTTTCTCCGCGTCCCAGCAGTTAGCGGCTTAACGAGTGTGACTTGTGCCTGGTGTGCTTTTGGATTCATCCGAAATATTTTGTGGCCTCCAAGTTAAACATAATATATAGCCTGAAATAACACCTTGAACTCCTAGAAAAAGCTCTAGTCTGTGTAATTGAATACAGCAATCTTGAAATGTTCCCGAAACGCATAAACAATAATCATGAAGCATTAGTCGTTGCAGTAGTTAACTGCCGTAGTTTAAAAAATAAGATTCCAGAATTTCACCACCTTATTCATAGCACGGAGTGTAACGTCATTATTGGCACAGAAAGTTGGCTGACGGACGATATTTCTGATAGTGAATATTTTCCTAAATCATTCAACGTTTACAGAAAAGATAGGTCCAAGCAAACTGGAGGCGGAGTATTTATAGCTGTAAAGAATACCATTGTCAGCCAAGCGGAAACCGTCCCAGATACCAGCATAGAATCTGTATGGTGCTCTATTAGATGCCCTAAATCAAAAACAATATTCGTGTGCGCATACTACAGGCCACCTAACACCGACGTCACCTCAATTTTAGAACTCGAAACACAAATAAAGAATATCACATCCAGGAACACCGAAAGAAATTTAATCATAGGTGGAGATTTCAATACGCCCTCTATAGATTGGAGGACCTAAAGCTACATATCAGGGGGAAGAGAAAAAGATATATGCGAGTCCCTGCTGTACACGTTCTCATCAAATGCCCTAGATCAGATAGCTACGACGCCTAATAGAGGGGACAACATTCTTGATTTATTGGCAACAAATATACCGCAACAAGTAATTAAGGGCTGTAATGGTAACACTGTTGAGGGCATTAGTGGCCATAGAGTAGTTACTGCAAAGTTCTCTTTGAATATAATTAAAAGTTTTAAACAAAGAAGAAAATTCTACATTTAAAAAAAATCCGATTTAAATGCGCTGAAGAGTCATCTAAAAAATTCTCTTCCTGTCTTCCAGGAATCAAGCGTAAAGTTAGACACGGATGGTAGTTGGAAAGTTTTTCTTTCGATCGTACATTCGAGGATCAGAAAATATATTTCAAGTAAAGTAAAAAAAGAGGGCAGCGAACCAAGATGGTACAATGCAGAATTGAGAAAATCGTTAAGATGTCAGAGAGTATGCCACGCCAAGATGCAAAAACTCCGTTGAGATTTGTCCACTGGTGATCAAAAATTAATAATTGAAAAATACAAATTGTCTAGATCCACTACAAAGGAAGCATTTCGGAATGCATTATGGATTTTTAAAGAAAAACATTAGTAGAACAGTTACAGGACAACCCAAAGGCTTTTTGGTCATACGTAAGGGAAGTTCAAGGCAATAGATCAACAGTTATTCCACTACGAAACGAAATTGGCGAATTATTAACAAGCAGTTCGGACAAAGCCAACTTCTTGAATTCCTACTTTCAAAGTGTGTTCACCAAGTCATCACAGATTACATCCGTAAAGGTTAATGATCACTTCCAGCAAAAGATGCCGCCTATCGATATTTGCACTCAGGGAATAGAAAACTTGCTAAAATCTTTAAGTCCAAATAAATCCCCAGGTCCTGAAGAAATTCCTGCCCGCGTGTATAGAGAATTAGCTTGCGAAATAGCACCCTACTTGCAGAATATATTTAGTAAATCCACCAACAAACACAAAGTACCCATGGACTGTAAAACTGCAAATGTCACTCCCATGTGGCAGCTAGAATTAAACCTGAAGAAATGCGTTGTTATGAATTTTTGGAAAAGGGAAAACGCTCCTTGTAACAGCTATTGCATAAACAACTGCAAACTACATACTGTAGAATCGGTTAAATACCTCGGAGTTAAACTGACTAATGATCTCTCGAGGAGTAAACATATTCGAGAAATTACCGGTCAAGCTAATCGTAAATTGGGATTTGTTAAAAGAGTACTTGGCAAGTGCGACGATAAAGTTAGGGAAATCAGCTACTTCTCCCTCGTTAGACCCCCCTTAGAATATGCCGCCAGTATTTGGGATCCTTATGAGATAGGCTTGGAAACTGAGTTAGAACGCGTGCAGCGAAGATCGGCAAGATACGTTAAAGGCCGTTATGATAATCTCGTTAGTGTTACTGACCTTTTGCAGCAACTGGGATGGGAAAAGCATTCAGACAGTCCACTTAAATGTAGACTCAATCTATTATGTAAGTTCCAAACCGGTGTATATGCTGACGACGATAATATTTTACGAAATCCGACATACTACTGTAAATCAAATCATGAGAAAAAAATTAGGGTTCTTGACTGCAGAATGAACAGATTTAAAATGTAATTTTTCCCACGAACTATCAGCGGACCATAACAGCGAACAATGAGACAATTATCTAGGTTGGTCAATATGTAGTGTACCTCTTAGTAGTAGTAGTACTCCTAATATTTGATTCCTTACCTTTTACCAAGTATTAACAGCATGCCGTGCACGTTTTCTACATAGGTCTTGAGTCTCTGTCGATTTTGTAGTTGCAAAATAAATAAATATATATATGGTCCCTCTCCATTGTGATAATATCTGTAGTGTTGTAGTGCATGCTTGTGAGGCTTCGCCTCGTGACAAGCATTAGCGATGTATGCTAATGCATAATTATTCATAGTTACACTACCTTTAGGGTATAGTGTAATGCATGTTGGTGAATATTCACCCCCTGCCATACACCCTTAAAGTGGCTTGCAGGGTATTTTGAAGATGTATCAGTGAATTGTATTTTCCCCGTCATAACTGTTCTCGTAGCCAAGTGAACTATGGAGTAATCTATTTTTCTTGAATAATGGACTCTGAATGTCTCTTTTGTTGTTTTCTCTCTATGCAAACAACAAACCTGACGAACTTCACGGAGGCTTGGTTGCGTATCTACAGCGAAGTGTATGAATTAACATTTTTTCAGTTGCCGACTGAGAAACCAGTGATTTGAGTTCTCAAAGTAATGAAAGTATTTATATTGACATTCTGCTTCGTTATAGTAACGCACGGCAGTGATTTTTTGTCAGGTTAAGCCGTTCACAGACTATGCGAATTCCCTTCTTTCCGCGTTCTGCTAATGTGTCGCAGGGAGACGGGAATACAGTGACGTCACGCAAAAGCCTGCCCGCCAGCTGAGACCACCTTCTCTCTACTCACCTTGGTGACGGACTATGTGATGGTGTGCGGTTCATGTTGGAGGTTTGTGACGGATTAGGCATGGGTGGGCTGGAGTGATCTGATACAATGCATTTTGCAAACTTTTAAAGTTTCAGTAGGTTACTGAATGTATCAATTTTGTATGTGGAAAAAATTAATAATAGATAATTTACACATTAAATATTTGTTATGATTTTATTGGTATGTTCGTCATTTTTCTCCTTTCCACATTCGTAACTATGAATATACATGTATATTGTGTATCCCTCAGACTACCAAAGTATTTTACACCGTTTCACTACCAAGGGGATAACTTGGTTACCCTATTTATCAAACTTCATAAAAAGTATATCATGCCCAGTAAACCCTTAATATCATGTTTATATGATGCTTATGACATCTATTTACGACGCTAAACATTTATTTTCAGTAATTACAATATTTTATTTAAAAATATGTAAAAACAATACATTATATTTTTTACCTCTTTATAATTTCCTTTATAAAAATAAAACCCATACGGAAGGATGAACAATTAAAAACATGTTAACAACATATTTTATAGGTCAACCTCTTTATTATAACTTTTATAAAAATATGGAAAGATGAATTATTTATTCTCATTTCTTGCATTTAGCAATCACATCTTCAATACGATGTATTTTCACACTCATTTTTTGCGCTTGAAACACATCAATCTTATGTTTCACGGGTATTCCACAAGTTAACAGGCTTTTTATCTGCTTCATTACTTTCAAAGGTTGGCAGATATGAAACCTAATTACCTGGTGGAATACCCATGAAACATTTATATTTAAGATACACTGGGAAAATCTTAGATCATTTATGACATCTAACTTGTTTTTCTGTCGCCTCCACGTTTACACATGTAGCATCATTTTAGCACCCAGAGTTCATTTAAGATATATTTTATTCTCTCCGACCACTGTGGCTTCACTCTTGATTCCTACCGTTTCCATAGCTCATACTATGTCTTGATGCAAGCCTGAAATATTTTTTCCCGACTGTAAATATGAGGTAGGCAAGTTGAAGGACAAGTTCGTGCAGAAATAATTTGCACCGCCTCTGGTCTCCATTTTTCTATGCGGGATTTTTTTCTGTCCAAATAATATATTTGCAATTAGGGCAGCGATATCAATAAACTCTTGAAGGAGTCGTTATGGTCTACAAAATGCTTTCCCCGCGTAAGTATATTCGGATGTCATTTTATCTCCTAAATCAACTCCTCCCTTAGTTTAATTGTAGTGAACAATTATCTCAGGTTGCCAATTCACGTCATCAACTGTTTATTTTTCATGAAGTGAACTTGATAGTAGAATTACAGCTTTTCTTTTTTATGAGAATATAATACTAATTTCATTTTATATGAGGAACAAAAATCTTATGATTTTTCATCCCTCGAATTATTGGCTAGGCATTCTTTTGGAATTACCTTTCATTTGGCCGGATGGTGCCAGTCAATGTCAATTTTTTTGTCAAGCAGGGCTGAGGAAAGAGGAATTGATGCAAATAAATTAACTGCTGTAATCCCTCTATCGGATTCAAAATATGGTTTCTTCAAGTCCAAGACTGCTCTCATGCCCTAATTAACTTCTAGTCTATTTTCCGTCATTCAAGTATAAATTTTCATATTGCAGACGTGGGCAGTTTTTTGCATTTGCGTATACCCATATTTTTATGCCATGACGAGCTGGGTTTGGTTTGGTTCAGCTCTTACGTACTTCAGCAGGCATCTCGTTTTCTTATTCCATATTATCTTCTTCTTCCTCACTTCCCAAATCTCCGAAGAAAGCATGGTCACTAGGTGAATTGGCTGGATCATCTAAATATAATAGCTTGTCTATTTCTTTCTCACATTTCTTCCTTGGTGTTTGTCAGCCATCACTCGCCAACATCAATCAAATCACCAAAAATGATAAAATTGCAATGAATACACATCGTCTTGAAATAATTGTTACACACATTTAAAACATGGCACAGGAAATATATAATTTATAAATATCTCATAAAAATGTAAACAACGTTGCCCCAACTTGTGGACATTTCTCTGCAGATAGCTGAAGTATTACCACTAGATAAAGCCGAGTAATCAACTTTCAGCTCCTCGAAACTTGAAAGATCTCAGAGGATCGAAGTCTTATAGGCTAATGGGGTTCTTCTTCTTCTGAAGTGGCGACAGAGTTGCAGTAACCATCTGTTCTTCGGTTGCCGCGCTGGATAACGTCTGACGCAAGCAGGAGTATCAGCGAGTAGTAACAAATTAGTGATGTTCATAAGATGGAGACTGCTGAAGGCAGCAAAAATTTTTCGTTGTGGCGTGCTCCAAGTGGGTACTAAAATGCTTACTTTACGTCTTTTGAGGTTGATAATTTTCATTTCTCATTTGGTACTCGTACGTTCCACCGCAACTCTGCAGTCTGCAACTCACAGAAACTAAACTTCAACAGCGTTAAATATTTCCTCCCACTTAGGTCATCGGATCTGACATATGATATTATATAATTTGCAGTGTCCTAATTTCAACACTGTAAGACATTGAAATATTTTATAATGTTCAATATGGTCATAGAAAACCGTCACGTTCAGCAACGAACTCTCATAGAAACTAAATAATCATTTTGCCATTTTATTCATTCGGCGAACATTCCTCCATAAATTCGATGTGCATATTGCCACAATCAAGCACAGCAGTACTACCTAAGATTTACAGCAAATAAACAAATTAAATTTATGCATAATAAGATTTACTACACATTTCATACAGTAACCTACCGGTTAGAGTTAGGTTGTGATGAAAGTCAGAGAATATCCAACGAACTCTTGCACGTGCCATCAATATAATAAAAAATATAGTGAAATCAAATTTATCATAAAAGATCTTAGGTTTTCCCGGCGAATAGTATTAGTAAAATCTTCTCGGGTTTGCCACCGGGTAAGGCTTTTAAAGGCCAACGTTTCGACGAGTGACTCCCTCATCGTCATCAGGGCTGAGACTGATTGCCGAGTTAAGCGCCCATTAGCAGGGCATCTTAACCATCTTGATACATCGCTCAAAAATGGTTGCAAATGCAGAAAGTTTTTCCTCTGAATTGGAACATCTGAAAATTACGTTCAAACGCAATGGATATAATGACAAAGATTTTCACTTGGCCTTGAAAAGAACCGATAGAATTAGTATGCGGCCGAAAGAATGAAAAGCCGTTGGGAAGAGCCTGCATACCCTATATCTCCACTATCTCGGGAAAAATAGGAAGAATTTTATTTATTTATTTATTTTCATTAACCACCGAAACCAGCACTCATTGGCCTTTACATCGGGGTATTAACAATGTTAATGATATGCATCCATGCCCTGGGAAGAGAAAAATCCTCCCCAGACGGGATTCGAACCCGCGACCTTTGGGTTAACAGGCGAAGACGTTACCCTGCCGCCACCGAGGCCGGCAAATACAACATTCAGACGATCCATAGACCTACAGGTAAAATTCGATATCGGCTCGTAAGAGTAAAGGACAACCTCGGCCTCAGAGTGCCTGGAGTGTATAGTATCCCTTGTGAGTGTGGCCTCGCCTACATTGGAGAGACTGCACTCACGGTGGAAACCAGAATTAATGAATAAAAGACTATTTCAACCCGAAAAATTGGCCCTCGCAGAGCATAGTCTAGATAATGCGCACTCCATCAATTTTAACGGCACCAAAACTCTTTGCCCTTCAAATGGATACTGGGATCGTTTGATGAAAGAGGCTGTCGAAATAAGTTTGGAGGAGAAGAAGTTAAATCGAGACTCTGGGCAGTACATCAGCCAAATATGGAGACCACTACTCAATAAAATCAAACGGTCGCGGTTACAATTCAAATTCAAACCGCCTTGAATGAGCCGATCATCAATGGGTTTTCAACCGCCCTTGGCCAGCTATAAAACCCCGGCATGAACCATCTCGGCATGGGCCTGATGACGATGAGGGAGTCACTCGTCGAAACGTTGGCCTTTAAAAGCCTTACCCGGTGGCAAACCCGAGAAGATTTTACTAAATTTATCATAATTAAAAATTTAATGAATAATAGCTATAAATACCGTAATTCGTCATTGAATTTTTTCAATTAGGTACTAAACCTATTCATTCCAAATACACCAAAGAAAAATCGATAGTCTCCCATAAACAATCAATAGTATATTTATTCCACCTCTTGAATAGATAAAAATTACAAAATAATAATAAATTTTACTGCCCACTTATTTTTTACCTACGTGAGTGGATTTCTTAGGTAAACCGTTACGATACTTTCGTTACTAAGGAAGGTAATCTGGTTACCCCAAAACATTTTCTCCAAGTTATGTATTCAATATTGAAGTAACAAAATTTTAATTTTAATAATGTTTTAAATTCATCCAAGAATAATTACTGTTAAGCATAACATCCCCTCAACAAAATTAGAGGCTATGTGATTAAAAATGTTAATTGGGGTAATCTCCTTACTACCCTTGGTAGTCTGAATTCACGTTCTTAACATTCCGTAAGGAAGTTACATCTTCATTGAGATGCAAACAAACTTGTGGTAATTGGAAAAAATCTTGTTTATTCTCTTTAATATTGACTTTATATTCATCCCATGTGGCAAAATAGGTTTCAATCAATTAATACCTGATAACTGTTATCGTGATTGGATGGCATTCCCTCAAACTATCACGGCACTGACATTTAAAAATTAGTTCTCGCATTTACCTTCACGCTTGGGACTGGCCAGGTACTAACGACTTTCTAGAAGCGATACTTACAGTTGCAAGTAGGACATGACGTAGGTAGAAAAGAGGTAAAAGTTGAATTAAGATCACGTAGGAAGTTAGTAGACAGGTTCACTACAATTTTATCTTTTGTCACTTTCTTCGTTAGCAGTTTTTCATGAATATTGAATTGATTAATTTTCTTTTGAAACAAGGTACAGATTTGTGTTATACATCTATTTGGAGAGAATTCCAATATCTCATTGCTGTGGTGATGCATGATTTGTGATACCTTTCAGTTTTGTGCTGGAGGATCTGTAGGTCTAAATGACGGGATTTTGTTAGCCGGTTTTTATATCATTTTTAAATACAAAGGAGTTATTAGTTTCAGACCTCACTTGGTGGAATTCCTTGATATCAGAGATTGAAGAAGTAACTGCAATTCCACATGGTAATTGATTTATTGAATTTTCAAATTAAAGAAAATCACACACCCGGTTTCACCGCAGAGCAGCATCTTCAGGTGTTCAATAACCATGAGGAATTGCAGAGTTACTTCTTCTATCACCGATAATATAAAGGAGTTGAAGAGATATAGAGGACAAGTTGACTTGAAAATATTGAAGGAGGAGAGAATTGATAAATAAAGCCGTCTTTATCTTACTTTAAACCATTTTAGTTTCTTGTATGAATCAGTAACATGATCCCACCGTTTTAGGTAAAATACAAATCTCACAGAAGCGTTCATATTAATCTGAAGCTTATTATTTGTTTCTTCGTTAATGTTACTTAGTACACCGAATTAGTATTAACAATGTAGGAAAATAATCACATTTACGATTTATTTTCGTTAGTTTGTAGGCAACAGGTTTTTGGATTTTTATAATTGGTGAAGAATTTTATAGCTTTTACTCCTAATATTTAGGCAGTAGGCATTCCAATTTAAGTTCCTGTCCATTATTACCCCTAGATTTTTTACGTATTCTTCACAGGGGACAGCTTTATTTTTAACTGTGATTGCTGGGATGTGATGAAAATATATCTTAGAGGTGAGGTTCTACTGCCGATAATAATAGCCTTATGTTTTATTTTCATTTAGCTTTAGACCATTGGTCTATTGGTCTTGGTATATTAATCCGTGGTCTGAGCCCACGCGTTAAGTCGTCTACGCACAGAAAATATTGGGAGTGAATTACGAATCTCGGTAGGTCGTTAATGAAAAAAGAGAATAGTAATGGACTGAGGATAGATCCTTGCACCATTCCAGTGTCCACGTTAAGCCAGTTAGATGTATCTCCGGTATTTTCCATTACTGCTTGCATTCGCCCGGTAAGATATGATCGGAACCATTTGATTACACTGTCAGAAAAATTATACACTTTTACCTTCTTTTATAGAACAAAATGGTTCACGGAGTCAAATGCCTGTGAAAATTTTATTGAGTATTTACCATTACACAACATGTCTGTTATGATACGTAATCAGCAACCTCTGTATTCCACATATTTCTTCTCTCTTCAAAGATACCCATAAATTGCTCGCAATCAATAGCACGACGGCAATCATTTACAACTGTTTAATGACCTCCGTCGGATCAATTGGCCTAAAAAACAAACTAACATGAAATTCGTCCGATGGATGTCCGGCGTTGATGTGATCCGCAGATGTGGTCGAAGGAACTGATTGTGAGACCTGGCTCATATCACTTGCATTGCTTGAAATCATCGAGCGATTTGGGCCAAGTTCGGAAGATGTCGTCCTAGTTGGCCGACCGCTACACGGCCGAGTACGGATCCAATGTACGGTCAGCCTTCATATCCCTTCCCTAAAGGTCATTCTTTTCCTTCCCCTTTCCTGCTTACCCGACCAACATCATGCATGCCTTCAGCATCACTTCGCATCTCAATACCTGTTATAACCACATACTCTGCCACATCTCCTCCAGATGTTTACTCTCCTCACCCACCTTACCAAGCACCTCCTGATTTATTTTCCTTTCGTTCACCGCACTTTCTCCTTTCTACGCCCATGTCTCACAAACCAGCTGCCTATTCTTCTTCTTTTCTTTTCGAAGTCTGCGTTTCTACACCATATACAACGCCACTCTCCACCATTTAAAACTATTTGTCAGCCTTTTCTTTGCGTCCTTAATCACAAGGTTCCCATCATAAAATCTCTTCTAATGCTGAACACTTCTTTCGCTATGGCAATCCTCTCCTTCTAATTTCTTTGCTTATGTGCCCATTTCCCTCCAGCTTACAACCACATTAATTAAATTGATCTACTCGCTCCAGTTTGTGCCCTCATAACTTTATGATCAGTCTCGCTTTCTTTGTCTTAGATAATCTCTTTACTTTCGTTATCTTTTTTTAAATCTTCATTCTGAATTATCCATTCTGATTTTCAAACGGATTTATCAAACCATACAATGCCTTGGACTAACCAACGCCTCGTCATACGAGAATCTAACCGACCTGTGTCCTACTTTTTTTTCCACATGTAGCTCCTCACAAGCCTCTATTACCATTTCCTCGGCATACATTTTAAAAGCCCAGGAGACACCGATGGCCTTACCCCGAGATATACTAATGCTCATTCTGATTCTCCATTATCCGCCCTCACCTGTGCCCTCGGAGCCGTAAATATATT
This sequence comes from Pyrrhosoma nymphula, assembly GCA_963573305.1. Classification (NCBI taxonomy): domain Eukaryota; kingdom Metazoa; phylum Arthropoda; class Insecta; order Odonata; family Coenagrionidae; genus Pyrrhosoma; species Pyrrhosoma nymphula. Next base: position 8,515,529 of record OY754337.1, read on the forward strand.
TTCCTGGCTTTCAAAATTTCCGGTAAAAGTACATCACTAGTGTAAACGATTCTATGAAGCTGCATCTCCTTTTGTAATTTATCGGTCATTTTCCACATATTAAACAAATAACCTTATTCTACGAGTTATTCAGGAGTTCACGTCTTTGATATACATCTCACACACGTCACAAGAAATTTTCATCAGCTGAACGGGATATAATTAATTAGGAATCAAATTGACAAATAACGAAAAAGATAAAATATGACCGTTTAAATAAAGAAAAATAACTTGTCAAGTCCAGTTCACTCCATTTGGCCGTGGTGGACGTTCGCTGGGGGAAGAGAGGGGTGGTGCTCACCACAACTGGTGATGAGGGGTTTTCACTTTGGTCACTGCGGACTGGTGGCGGACTGGCCTTTTTTTGGTGTGTGCAGCACCGCCATTAACAGTTTAACCTGCGCCCTCCGGTGGCAGCTACTTGAACCTCGTAATACACACGTTTTACGGAAAAGTAAGAAAGTCGCGAATCCAGTTCACTACTTACAATTACCTACTCATTTATTCCTCTGCAATTTGATTATTAGTTGGTTGTGTAAAATCTCATCAAATGCTTTCTTGAAATTTAAGAATATAGTGTCTCCTTGCTTTTTCCATTCGCCCGATATTGTGATCCAGCCTGCTTTTCGCTTGACTATCTTTTCCGGAAGCCTTGCTCACAACTGTGGAAGAAGTTTCGAACTTTCAGAATGGTCATGATCTGTCAACATTAATAACTGCATGAAAACAGTTTTTGGCTTCGTTTGACATATATAGACGAAATATTTCTTTTGGTGCCAAAATCAACGTGCTATCTCATCGGAATCGCAAGATGCATTGCGCGTATATATTTTCCCACGCCAAATATGGCTGCACTTCGCTGCGGCTCAAACACGCATCGAGGTTTTCAAATCTACGGCTCAACCATTCAAATTCATTCGTACTCTATCTGATCCGACGAGAAAACAATTATTTCCACTCTACAATTAATCACGAATATGAAAAGTTGGAATGAATTACCTTACAGTCGTGACCCCAACATTTTCGTCTTAAGATCCCAATATTCAAAGACGATATCTCGTCAAAAATAGTCAACACATTAGAAAATGAAATTCGATCCATCCGACGAGTCGGGAAAGGTGCGCGGGGATTCCGGCGTAGAAAGTGAACAGCCTTGCGTCTTTTATTAAAAATACGAAACCGAGAAAATGACCGAGTTGCTGCTCCCCGCAGCTCCGTTGGCGATCGGTGTCCAAAAGAGAAGGAGTGGAGTGGGGGTGCTGCTGCACCCATCCACACTGGCAGTCTCGTGATTCTATCCCGTCTCAAAAGAAGTCACTCTGTTCCACCCGCATCTGCCACAAAGACCTCTGATTGCCCCTCTCGAAAGGACAGCGAAGCGAGAGAACTCCATTCAACGAGCCTTCTTCCCTTCTCTAAGTTAATAGCTAAATGCTAAATGCAATGGGAATGATTTGCAGTGGAAGTGGAATAGAGTACAGGGTTATGAATATTTGGGTCATGAAAAACATTTGGAATGGATGTTCTAATAATGGACATGCATGACATGAGTGTATCTTGTTGGTTTTCGCAAATTTAAGAGAACGAATGAGAGTTGAGTCAGATGTATTCAAAATCAGAGGAGAAAGTGGTGTGAGAGGAAGGGTCAGGTGCCAGGAGTCGTGGGAATGGAAGGGAATGAGAGGAATGCTGGGAGAGAGCGTACAATAAAGAGCTGAGTGAATGTAACAGAAGCTAAATGGGTTGTTACAAAGACGGGGCATTACGGAGAAATTGCCACAAGAAACAAATCGGCCTATAGCGGGAATCGAACCACGGATTGCCTTTGGCCAATGCGCAGAACACTACCCTGGGTAGCGTAGTGGTCTGCACATTGACCTGGCTACCCAAACGTCCGTGGTTCGATTCTCTCTATAGGCCGATTCGTTTTCTGTGGCAATTTCTACGTTATTTCATCGCCCTAATTAGTGGCAGGCATGAATATCTTCAACGATCGGGCAGTTAAGAAAAACTATTAAAACAGAGCCAGTTCCTTAGGCACCAATCACCAATAAATAAATTTTGCTGTTCCTCTTGAGTAAGAAGGAGCGACTTCAAGGGTAACTATGTACATGCAGAATATGTTTCTACCACATTGAACATTCTAGCTTCTAGAAAACAGAGGTTCTCTCGGAAACGAAGGGCTGAGTGATGGGTAGACTTGCAGTGAATTAATCTTTTAATGCTATGTATTCACCTCCTAGACACAGTCAGAGTGCGTTTAATAGACCAATAAAACATTGTAAGACGAATTACAGACTAATAGAGAAAAAATAACATTGAAACATGTCCTCGGTGTAATGTCTCTCGACGCTATTTTTTGTAAATACGCAACACAGATCATTTCTGAAAATGAGAATGTACGATATTATCTAAAAAAAAAGATATAACGATAGTTATGGGTAACATAAATGCAAAAATATGACGAATGACGCTACAAAAAGTGGATTATAATTTATCAGCAATGAATGCAGTCATTTTTGAATGAGAATTCCTTCAGTCGATATATAAGTAAATTAATTTCTCGCTCTCAAAAAGACATGCACTTAATTTTAAAATGTCTACCATGAAATTTGCACAGTTATAAAATATACGATTTTCAAATAAGCAACATGAAAGATTTGCTCGTGATTCAGAGTAGGTTAGAATGGAATAGAATTATTGGTTTAAAATTAAATTGGCATTCCTTTTGCAGCGAAAATCAATGGGAATGATTCAATATTCGATAAGTTAGGGAAAACGTTTATTCCATAATTTGGGATAGTTATTTTCAGGATATTACCTACGGTAACAGAAATCTAAAATATAATGTTCATTCATCAGAGGACAACCTTAATACTTTGTATTATCGCCATAATAGTCGCTTATAGTTCGTAATCGTGATTGCTTTGACCCAACCAAATGTTTTATTACACAGGGACGTCGGCTTCCAACCATCTCCCAAGTGGACTTCTAAATCTTCCTCGGTTTGATCTCTGTCATAATGTCACTCATTCACAATGATACCCCACACATTCTCAATCGAGGATAGAACCGGGGAGTTAGCTGGTCAGGGTAAAACGCTAAGTCGAGAATTGTCCTCAAAACATTGCTTTGTGATGTTCGCTTTGTTTATCGGACTTTGGTTGTCCTCGACAAAAATTGACTTCTAACTCTTGGGAACGAATTTATCTAGGTTCGGCAGAAAATGAGCCACATGAGGTTTGAACACATTCCACAAAATTTATTCTTGTTGGGATTTTCACTAATGGTTCTGGTCCTGCTGCAGAAATTGCCCCCCTAAAAACTCAGGCTGATACGAACAGGATTTTGCGTTCTAATTAAATTCTCTGAGCTATGTCTACTAAAAAAAAATTGTCAATGTGTTACATTATTATCAAACTTGGTGCTTAACTAATAACTTCACACGTCAAGTCACATGACCTTACATTTCTTGGACACCAAAGTTCAACCTTCTCATCTTCGTTGCTTCGGAATGTTTTTTCATCCAAAAATATAAAGACGTCCCAATAAGATTGGTACATTTTTGGGTCCGTATACCTGCTGGCAAAACTTGGTCGGGTTTCTCGCTGAATTTCGGTCACGGAGGGTTTTCTCGGAGGTCCTGTTGTGCTTAATTTCGCCCTCCATAACGCGGCGTCAAACCACGTAGTAGCTGCAGTTAATATTGGTACTTCTTCTTCCCAACTCTGCAATACCACCTACGGACAATATGTTCAAGGTGAGTCCCTCCCCATCCCTCCCCAACATGCGGTCTGCTTTTTCCAAGGACATTATCGTGGCTGTCAGAGGTCCTCGATCTTGTTTGGACTTGTTCTCTCATATTCCCGATTTGATCGAAATTTCCCTCTCTCTCTCTGCCTCCACATTTGGCGAAGCACGAATTGCGGTCTGCTCTCCCTCCGCCGTTGTTGAATCAAGGTGAGTCTCCCGTCCCTCCCAAAGTTGCAAATTGCTGATAAGTGCCGCATAGATACTGCTGTATTTGTTTTTCTTATAGGAGGATGAGAAAATATCGATTGATAAATTAAAAAAATAATTCTAAACATTTTTCATTTCCTTTTATTTCCAGAGAAGCCTATAGGTGCCGCAGTTGAAGCCCCTGCCCTGCCCTGACGCTTAAAAATCTAGAACCCATCATTCCCATCAAGTACATTCCAAGAACAATTTGTTGAGGTATTCACAGAAGTGCCAAGTACCTCTATTCTATTCCTCCAAAATCATGAGACAGAATTTTCAAAACACAATTTTAATACTAACTAAGAAAAAAGTAATCTTATTTATAATACAAAATTGGCCCCTAAGATAAGCCCAAACTTTTTTCTCAAAACAAATCGAAACAGCAGTGCAAGTCACTAGTAACTCTTGGCAAAGATAATTAACACATCGAAAAACATTTAATTTCCCCAACATAGGAATTTTATTAGGCTGCTTTCATTTCCAAAATGAACTAAATTAGTGGTCATCGTAAAATCTTCGGAAGATAAACCAGCCTATCTATAAGAAAAAAGCCAAGGAGTTGAAAACTTCTATTTAGCCTTGGAAAACAACAGCTTTACTATAGTAAGGAGTTTAGAAATTTATGACTGCAGAAAAATTATACAATCCATGCCACTCGGAGTTAAACGATTATCCTAGCTCTTACTATTTACTAGTAAAAGAAGCTTTTAAGTGTAAATGAATATCTTAGTTCACCTCACGTTAAGCCTGACTAATGAATCATTTAACTCCTCATTTTCTTAAAATGCATACTTTACTCGAAATGACCCTTCAAGACAACAAAATCAACACCTTCAGGCAAAGTCGGATGTATGATGGTACTTAATATGCGATAGATAATTGTGAAGTACAAGAAGGTTAAAACAAAAGTATATTAGACAAGGCTCGACATAGAGTGGATGCGTCCTTTTAAGTAATCCATAAGTAACAAATTCAATGAAAACGCAGGCTGCGTAATCTTAAGGTACCATACAGCTACGTGTGCATTAGAAGAAGCAAAATGCTAATTTCGCACACGAAGCTGCGATATCATGAAGAAGATTTAACAGATCAGACAAAGTTTAATGAAGAATATATAGAGTGACATTGAAGACCCTCCAGATTTTAGTTCGAGAAAAAAATCCAAAACTTACAAGGGAGCTTAGCGGGTCATATTTACGCCATAGCTTCTGGCAATTTTCCACGGAGGACGCTTTCCCAGCTGCACTGAAGAGAGGATTGCTTCCACTTCTCCTGGAGGAGTGGAAGGGAAGGGAATATGACGCTTTGGGAGTTGGCTGGTAGATAGATACCTATGTCTACCGTTTGACTAGGATTTGATTAAGATTTTCCAAGGATTATTGTCTTGGATTTGTCTACGCTTTCTTTTTTTACACTTGTTTTGGAAATATTTTTCATAGAAGTTATAATGTTCCGTAGCGAGTTCATCGTAGCGAAAATATATTAGGACCCTTTATAATGCACTCTTAAATTTCTCATCATGTGAAAGTGTAATTTTTTCCGACAGTTAACATTAGATGAGATATTTCGTTTTCTAGCGATTTACATCATAGTTGTCTTCTCGACGTATTTGGTAGGGTTCGATCGGCTGTCACGAATCACCTAATAGTTGTCCAAGAGGTTTATTGTGGATTTGGTGGCGGTTGAGTCGGGTGTCGGGGATCACCTTTCCTCGATGTTTCAATCAGCTTAGGTTGGGCTGGAAATGTCAAGGTCATAGCAGGTCCTCGTTACTCCCCTCCCCTACATCACGCCAACACATTTGATTGGCACTGACTAAAATGAAGCTTGCGGGATATTTTCCGTGGCATTCTATTTTAATCAGTGACATGGTCTGCGAAATTTGTTCTCAGTTTTTTTTAAATGATCGAAAATAAATCCATAGTGATATTTCCCTCCTTGAGGGATATGTTGCCGCTTGATTGAGTACTTTCTTCAGCCCACAGAAAGACCTCCAACCCAGTTTCAATGGTTGACTTTATCTTCAGTTATATGTTAAAGTAAATAATCATAGGTGATTTTAATTGTCTTTTCCTTTACATAAATGCTATTTTCATATACGTAGAATATGTTAATAAATGAGCTCTTGTAACAGTATCACTTAAGATTAAAAACTCCTCAATTGAAAACTAAGATTGCAAAATAATTTTTATTAGAGTATAGGGACATTTTCTCAATTTTGTAATCTTATAACATTTTTCGTTAACCTGAATACAAAAAAATTAATTCTAAAATGAAAATTTTCTAGGAAAAATATTTGCGCCAATTTTGGTCACCATAGTAAAAATTGGAAGCAATGAGCGTAAATCATGACAGGAAAAGAAAGACTCAGATCCTACAAAGAGAAACCACTCTCTCTTACAACTAAGACAAGTTTTACCTCATATAATTATCCAAGCAACCCATTGATTTTTTTAGTTTTCATGGTAGGACCTGTAATATGCTTTGGACAAATATTTGCCCTGGCATAGCGCGGTAATCAAGTAGTTGCGACCCCATGTTCAGTGGGAAAAAAATGCTTACCATCAACCCTTTGACCAACTTCTGAGGTACTGCAGGTTCATTGTGAGTCGCCCTCTGTGCATGTTGGTTTAAATGCCTTGCCCACCTGAATTGGCTTTATTTTGGAAGAGGATCGAGGAGTAGATAAATTTTGAGATTCGCAATCTGGAAAGTGCAATCGGATGGGGATTCATCGAGCAAAATGTCGGAGGAGGCGAGGTTGAGAGTGGGTTTAAAAGAAGACTTGGGAGGAAGAAAGAGGAATCAATGAGAGGGTTTGGATTTTGTATACAGTGTATTGTCGGAGGGAGACTCTTCGTTGGATTTACAATGGAGGGAGAACGTTTTCGACGAGTGGGAGGAAGAGGAAATTGGGACCCATTTTGGGACGCGCTCTCTACGGGGATTTTAGAAGTGAGGTACACGGGGACATTTTCATCAATTTTGACCGCGGAAGTGCTTTCGGAGTGCAAAACCGAGGAATCAGGTCTATCGATCGTGTAATTGTGATGTCTGGGGCTCATGGCCAATTGAGACCAAATTCTCCGAAACTTAACCAGTGAGTGCTCAGTGCAACGAGTTAGGAGTACATCATGGCTGCGATCAAATTTGATTTTCTTTCCAACGCAGTCAAAAACTCGAACCTTTTCCCTCTAATTTTCATTAATCGGTGTTATTATTAGATCATATAATACTGGTTAATAAATGCTGTTTTTTGAGGGTTTGTTCAAGAATAAGTAGTCAACGTTGACAACGTTCCGATTTATTTATAAATATTCATCAGAGATATATAAAAAGAACATACCAATAATGCATACATCTTAACTGGATTCAGTAGGCAAACCAACATGTCTTTTTACAAAAAACAATAAACACCAAAGTAACTACAGGTACCCCAGGTAACCGCTGCTGTAGTTAATTTGATGATACATGTTGGTTTGCCTACTGAACCCTGTTAACCCTACAGAAGGTGCGTGGCTTGTTAGAACACCAATAGGCGCGTGGGTTGCCATTGTAGCCCAAAACGTAATTTGTTTCTATAGTAAAACTATTTCAATAGCTTACTATTTTTATAACTGTTGTGTGTTCCTTAGCTATCCAGCACCATGCTTCTTCCTTTTTTCTGCTCTTTTCAAACAAAATATGATGGTAAATAAAAAAAAACCTAACATCGGCTTTTTGGCAAGTTTCCGTCTTAATATTTTCCGTAACTTTTGGGAAAAGTAACTTAAATATATTCCATGGTAAGTAGTAAATTAGAAAACACCATTGAAAAGAAAATTTTATTTCCAGCACAAAAATAGAAAAATAAAATGCAATAACTGTTCGTGGTGTAGATAGGCAAAGTAGAAAAGATGATATTACCCATTTCGAAATAAGCTGCGTATTATAGCATTCTAGGGAAATTGTGTTGAAAGCAATTTTATCTCCTGAAAAATGGAATGGCGGGTGAAAGAAGGTTTAAATGTACACAATATGAACATATATTCTTTTTTACCTCTTACTTCCCCCTCTAACTTCCCTCTCTATTCCCTGTGTCCTTTAAAACTGTTGCTATAAATCGAAGCACGTTATCGTCTTTCATGCATCTAGCTTGGTATCCTCACCGTATAAATTACAAAAATTCCACACAAATAATGTTTCTGTTCCCATAAAACTACATTGTAACGTAAATTGATGCTCAGGTTGAGCAAAAAAGTAAGTGATTAATTTTGACAAGGAAATTCACGCTACACAACTCTCAAAACATGACGAACAATTGACTCAAGGGCGTGAGTTTTTTTTATTTTTTTAGCCTGTTTTTGTTTGTTGCGATATTTCGGTTTATGTTGGCTGCAGGTTCAACTACTCTGAGCGTCACTTACTCTGAGGAGTTAGATTGCTTTTTTGGTTCCATCTGGCTGTGTACTGGCGTAAACCTCTCCACCTCGTCCTCTCTCCGTTTCCTCCAGACATTTCCTGCCTACTTCCACCTTGCCCAGAACTTCGTTGTTCGTCATTATTTTCGTCCATCACACCTTCTCCATCCTCCTCCACAACCAAATGTCAAACGCCTGCTGACTACTCTCAGCATCTTTCCTCAGAGCCCACGTTTCATCCAGAGACATCGCAACAATCGATGGACTCTTCGCAAGTCTCTCCTTCACACCATTACACTAAGTCTCTCGTTACTTCTCTCCAATCGTAAAACGCATCTTTCGACATGGAAAATTCCGTTCATATATCGTAACTAACATGTTATCGTTTTTCCAATTTACTACCAAAATAATAAAATCTTCTAACTACTCGAGTTTTGCCCTCCTACTTATGTAATCAGATTCGTCCACATTGTCTTAGGAAGTATTATTAATTAAATTTTCTTACGATTATTTTCTTCATTCTGTATTGCTCACACTAATTTTCTAACAATATCATATTTTTATCCCAAATTGGTGCATAAAAGGCAGTGGGATTAGAAGTATTTTTTTATTATTGACGGTTTTGGCCAACACTAACGGAGATACAAGAGTTATACAGCAAACATTCACGGAACACTGTTAGTTATAGGTAGCAGATAAGAATACAGACGCTAGGGAGTAAACCATCTAACTATGTACACTGTCCATCGATAAACCTGGAAGCAGTTTAATTCAATCCACGTATGGTTATGGGTCATTCCCCGACACATTTACCAAGACCATGGGCGATGTGTATTATGAAGGGCCTTATCTCCATATCCACCATCAATTTCACTTTTCTCTAAAAATTGCTTCTCAAAGCTTGATTTGTACCATTCCAGAGTCGACTACTTCAAAGTCTTGTTATACTATTTCCATTTTGCCAGGTTTATCAGTAAGCACTTCTGCATACCACTGCAACAACTCCCTGGCACTATCAATATGAGTATCATTTGAAGAACTCGCATCAATCCATTTTAGATTTCTGGGATCGTCGTCCTGAGTGGCCATCATTTCTGTGTCTGGAACTTACGATAAGAAATTTCTGATGCTTCCGCAATTTCTCGTCGATGATATAATTTCATCATAGCTATATAAATAGATAACCTTCAATTTTTCGGGTCACCTAGGCATGCTAACCGAGAAGCATATCTCGGAGAGTTTCTTCTGAATAATGCGAGGGCCCATCTACTGTACAGACAGTTTGTTCTTCCTTCCCGGAACTAGTACCAGGACCTAATCCCCAGCTTCAAAATGTCAGTGAGTCGCATTATGGTTGTAGTACTTCCATATGATGGTTCGATTAATGACTAAATTCCTCTTGAAGTAACGCCGCCGCGTAGAACGAACCATATAACTCTGGTAACAACTTTTAGGACTAGAAGGAGTACCAAGGGGGCGACATATCGGACATGTATCGTATGGAAAACTGTATCGTTAGTGGTAAAACTTAGGGGGAGGAAAGACCGTGACCGGTACAGGCCCTGTCATTGAGTGTTTTAATAGCACACTTGCAATTAAAAATATAATAGTAGTATTTATTTGTAATGAAATAAAATTCAACAATTTGTATAAGTTTAACGCCAATACGTAATATTTTTAAATTTAATATCAATAATTCATCAGAGAGTTCAAGGTATTGTAGTCTCGACACCAGTAGTAGTTGCGAAGTTGATCGAATGGCTGACTTGTGATTTTGATGTGTTTTACGCTCGAAGCTGAAATACTGTATTAATATCTGCTACAACCGGGCTGAGAGATTGTTAGATATGGCGAAACCTGTGCAAAGTAAGCGATATGCAGTGAATTGGTGGGGACAAGATTCTGTCCACATACAGATTTGCTTCGTTGGTGATTACAGAAGTGCAGAAGAAAAAATCATTACACTTTTGCAATAAATGCAATACCAATGCAAGAGTTGTTGGCGCTTTAACTATACAAGTGAGACATTTAAATATGGCCGATCCCGTATTTAAATGGCTTCAATATTCTCCGGTGCTTTTGTATCGTATGGTTTCATTAATTCTCTCTTTTATAATCTATAGGTGAAATGGATAATTACTCAGTCTAGGTGGGCGACGCGCGGATCGACCCGTGAAGAATGAACCGAGAGATTCGCGGGATTACTGATCGTTTTCTTAATATTCCTCGCACAAACTTCTTGGTTATAGTTGGTGTAAGAAGCCGCAAGAGCGTCTGATAGGAAGGATTAGGACACAATCCAATTAAAGGAATATAATATAAGAAAAATGAGTAGTACAAGAGAGAATGATTGGTTGAATGAGTTTTTCTAGAATCAATTAGATCGTTGTTTGTAGCCGTGAATAGCGTGAGGGGTGACAGAACACCGGAAGTTATTCGACATTTACGTAGTATTTACTTTTATCTCGTCGCTTTTCTCCGTCCGAGAAACGTTGCCCTCAAAAACGCAACGTTTCGAAATTGTTTTACTGAGCAATGCGGCAGGCACTTTGTGCTAACACTTTCAAGTATTTACGAGTACAGTTTGCAACACATTCGTACCTCGTGATTTACCCTCGCTAAAAAATTATAATTACCAAGGAAAGAGTTTTTCGGATGTAGCTTGATTTTGGGCACATTTTAAAATACAATCGCAAGTAGGTAGGGTAGTATTTTTTATTTGGATTGAACTTGGCGATAGTACACCGAAAGGTAACATTTCTACCCTAGGGCGTTCGGAAATTAAAATAAGTGAAAATGGACCGCAATGCACACTTGTACGATATTTCATCCATTAACGCAGTTGAGACAGGGCACGCCTACTGGTTAAGTAGAAATGAAGGCTTTGACAGGTCCACTTTACCTTATAGGGGTCTTGAAAAGCTCGAGATAAAATGTTTCCCTGTTATGGGATAATAACAAAGGTAGCAGGATCAAAGCTTTTTACCTAACTATGAGTGAAAAAAATTCTGTTTCCTTTGTGATACTTGAGTTTCAATGATATTAGGGACAGGAAGGTCCGGAAAAAGATCGATGATCTGGCAGCCATACGGGAAGTTTTCGAATTAATTGTAGCTATCTTCCAGAGGTTTTTTGAGACCTTGCAGTGGATGAGCACCTCCTAGCATTACAAGGTTTTTGTAGCTTCAGAGAGAAAGTAAGTAAGGCAGTGAAGTAAGGTGAAAATATGTATGCTTTAGTTGACGCTTAATATGCCTATACATCAATCTATGAATATATGAACAGCTCGCAGGACCATACCAAATAGTAATTGTGCCCATGATATTCTAGTTCAGTGATTTCTTCGTCTAATTAAGTCTAAACGAACAAAATGTAACGCACTAACTGAAGGGTTATGATGCTACTCTGCCTTTTAAACTCTCTCCACTTTGTGGCATTTAAACTTGAAAAACCCAAAATCCTCTCAAACTATATCTTCAAGAATAATCCAAGTCAAGTATACCTTGGGTCCACTGCTTCATCAAGACTCGAACTCTTCCCCAGTCACTTCTTCTCGACCGAACGTGCTGGCATCGCAGTCGTACGCGATTTACTCAGCGATAGCACATTTATTGCCATCGTGCCATTAGAGGTGAAATCACAGTTTCAAAATGTAACCACCTTTCAAATGTTACATCATCGTTTCCTATCTGGTGAAATTCCATAGTTGGTCTCATTTAAAAAGCTTTAGCCACCTGAAAAAGGTGATAAAGGCTCAAGCCGAATAAAAAGTGAAAATTAACCCCAATCCTTTATGCCGGAGGCAATGTACACTTTATTTTATAAACTCGTATTGATCGCGAATTCCTTATTGCAAGTTATTAGTTCATAGCTCGTCAGCACAAAGTCATGTTACGCGTGTGGAGGCATCCCTTGCCACAAATCCTTGCAGCAGCTTGAAGGGATGACACGGCGTGGGAAGAGGTGGATGGGGGTCAAACCACCCTGAGGGGGGGAAGGGGGTTGCCCTCATCCATCCAGAACCCCCCCCTCCTCCCTTCCCCCCCCCTCTCTCCCTCACCGCTGCTGTCATTATTATGCATTGACCCCCTCCTCCTCTCCAACCCGTCACGTGATCCCTCCAGCCTCTCCCGAGAGGGGGAGATGTGTTTTTTCCCATTCCTCCCCCTTTGCCGGCCCTGGGTAATGGATGGCCGCCCCTTGGCCCCATCCGCGCGCGCGCAAAAAAAGGCAGAACGCCCTTCATCCACCGCAATGGACCCCTTCCCCGTGTTTTAAGCGAGATTGAGGACTACCCATCCCCAGCACTCAAACTGACTCACAATGTATCTGAAAGACTGATTGGGGGGGCCTCTAGTGATTCCTCCTCGGCTTCCACTTCACCCCCCCTCCCTGCAGATGGCCACCAGGGGGGTCAAAGTGCGGACAGCAAATCCTGCTCCCCAGACCAGCCAAAAACTCCTCTCGACATGTTGAAGTCACATGCGGTTTCCCGCCGGGAAGCGTTTTGTGCCAATCTTTATTCCTCTTATAAATTAAAGATGCGGCTGTCCAACGGGAAAATTCGCATATTTGTCGTGCCAAATATGTAGCAGTTAAGTTGAGACATAAGCATTTAGGGTTTTTAGTATGATTTGGACGAGGTCATTTAAGGAACCCTGAAACGTGGCCATACTAGAGAATTTTAATCTTAAAATGAAGATTTCTGTTAGAGCATTGTGGAAATCATATGCGTCAATCGACTTCTTAATCCTTTATATCTGCATCTACACAATACCATGCAGGTCACTTCAAGATGTAGATGCGTGGCAGGTGGAAGTTAACCTAAAAATGCGATGTAATGAACTTTTGGAAACAGAAAAACGCTCCTTGTAACAGCTATTGCATACACAACAGCAAATTAGAGACTGTAGAATTGGTTAAATACCTCGGAGTTAAACTGACTAATGATCTCTCATGGAGTAAAAACATTCGGGAAATAACCGGTCAAGGTAATCGTAAATTGGGATTTTATAAAATAGTACCTACTTGGCAAGTACGACGATAAAGTAAGGGTAATCAGTTACTTCTCCCTTGTTAGATCCCACTTGGAATACCTACACTGCCAGTAATTGGGATTCTCATGAAATAGGCTTGGAAAATGAGTTCGAAAGCGTGCAGCGAAGATTGGCGAGATACATTTAAGACCATTATGATAATCTCGTTAGTAATACTAAGGACACACTACGGCGGATTAGATTATGAGAAAAAAGTTAGGGAATTAGACTGCAGAACGGGCAGATTTAAAATGTCATTTTTCCGGCGAACCGTAAGGGTCCATAACAGCTGCCAATAAGACTTTTAACTAGGTTTTTCGGTAGCTAGTGTAGCTCTTAGTAGTAGTAGTATTCATCTACATCTACAAAGTACCGTGCAAGCCACCATTAGGGTGTGTGACACGGGGTGATTCCACACCAGGCATGCAGCACTCGTCCCAGCACAAATCAGAACATCGCACGCTCCCCCTGTCGCTAGGCGCAGGCCAAAAAGCAGTCAGGAGAACAGTGCGCAGTCCAACCAGAAACTGGGAGAGTAATATGTAAATGAACATGCAAACATGCAGAACAATGCTGTAGACACATCTAGTGGTTAATGTTACTACTACTGTTAATTTATGAATGCTACGAGAAGCTACTTCATGCAGAGAACAAAATAAAATAATGCCGGACATATCGACCGGTGTGAAGTGTTAGTAGTGATGTTGTGTTATTCAGCACTAGTGAAAATTCTCCTCTACCTATTGAGGGTGGGAGGTACATTTGATGGATCTATCACAACAATTATGATCCCTTATTGTACGTGGGAAAAATGACATTTTAAATTTATCGGTTCTACAGTCAATTTCCTTTATTTTATTCCTGTGATCGCTTCTACCGTAGTACGTTAGCTCTAGCAGTATATGTTGAACGTCCGGCTAATAACTGTCTGCTTCGAACTTGCGCAAAACATTTAACCTGTATTTCTCCCTTCGATCAGGCAAGAGATTCCCACCCCAATTCCTTCCACAATTCGGTTACCCTGCCAAGTTTATTGTAACAACTTTTCACAAATCTTGCTGCTCTCCGCTGTATTCAATCTATTTCAGAGATTAGTCTTACTTCGTAAGGGTCCAATATGCTAGCGGTATACTCCAAGTGAGGTCTCACGAGTGAAAAATAACATCGCTCTTCAACCTTCTCGTCGCATTTCCCTAATATTCTTTGAATAAATTCCAATTTGCAACTACCCTGTCCGCAAATTTCCCGGACGTTTTTCCCTCAAGACAGGTCCTGAGTAAGGGTCACACGTAAGTATGTAACTGACTCTACGTGATTTGATAAGTTGGTTTGATTAATTGTGTACGTTTCATTGACCGAGTTATTCTTTTTCCAAAAATTCATAACAACGCACTTTTTAAAATTCAATTCTAACTGCCAAGTATTGCAACATTCATTTATAGCATCTAGGTCTTTATGTAACGCAATCTTGTCCGACTCTTTGCCTAGATCCCTGTAGAACATTGCGTCATACGCGAAGAGGCGAATTTCGCTCGTTACAACGGTAACCTCTACCGAGCGCGTCCACCTGATAGAGGATAATGGGTCGACCTCAAGGTACAGAGATTAGCAGTGAATTAAGCGAGTTAACTTGTAGAAGAAACGGCCATAGACAAAGAGGAGGTATCTTTATTATTAATCAGTATTTGTGGTGGAACAGCATCTTATGTGAATAAAAACAAGGAGTTGTGCTGCCAACTTGTTTTAAATTATGACAACGCATGTCATAGCCTGAGCGTCATATTCCCCTCATTCCTCCACTAACTACCTGGTTACCTGACTCAACTGACGACTTCACTGTTGAGTGACTAATTCTAGTCCCTAATTCACTCCTACCCTTCCTCCAACCACATTCCTCCAAGTTACCTCCCTCCACTTTAAACTCTCATCGGGTTATGTACATAAAGGCTTTTTACTGTAATTTCCCATCGTATGTAACTGAAAATGACGTTCAGGCATTCAAACGCGTTGTAACAAATTAAAACAAGTGCGTAGTAGAACTCGTGTTATTTTTGTTAACATTTGCAACTTGTTTTAAAATAAACGACGCGATAGAATTCTCTCCAGTGAAATATTGTGGTAGTGAACTAGTCTCCCATCCGGATCATCAGGAGAGTAAATTACTCAGGAATGAGTAGCAGCATTTTAGGATTGGAACCTAGAATGTAAGATAACTTCGAGGCTGTGGGCCACTTGAAATCCTGAAAATGGAGATAGTAAGATCGAGTCTGTATGTTTTAGGTATCATTCAAAATGAAATGACCCGACTGGAGCGGCAGCTACCTAATTATCCACTCTGAATCAACGAATGGGAATGTAGGTGTTAGAATAATACTTATGAAAGACAGCGGTATGCGATTAAAAAGCTATCATTCATACAATGAAAGAATGATAATGTTTAAATTAGATACAAAACCTAAGGCCACGGTTTTAGTGCAATTGCACATGCCCACATCATATTAAGAAAATGTAAGAGGAATGCATTTATCTCAGGAATTTCTCGGAATGCACACCAAACACTATGGTCAACATTGGCGCGACGTTTCGATTCCCGAGTCGAGTATCGAAATATCGGCCAACGTGGACCCGATACCCGCTTTGGAACCCGAGAAATCCCCGAGATAAATCTTCATCAGGAAAGCCTGAAATATTACAAAATACATGTACAATGTAAGAGAATTGATGAATTAGATGGTTTTGTGAACCAAATTTAAGCGGTGATACGAGTTTCCAACAAATTTTAAAATGGACTGTGCTGCTTTTCTCTATTCTTCCGTATGCATTTGCTGTTTTCTTCAATACTGATTTCTGGTTCCTATACTTTTACTGGAAATAGCTTAGAATAGCTAAGAGCAATCAAACCCTCGGAAGCGTAACCTTTAAATTTTATGATGTGGTGATGCCAATTAATATGGTGAAACGTGGTCAATAAAAGTCTCTTAAGGCCTGGTTACATTTGTGTGAATGGTTTCATTGTAGAGATTCTTGTACATTCTCATGGACAAGATCAATGAATAGGTGGCTACAAGGTACATTTTTTGGACAGATTTTCGTACATTTTCTGATGCGCATTATGCGTTTTTGTTTGTTTTTCCTCATTTTAAACCGTCGGCGCGTTATTTAAACCATTTTTTTGCCATGAAAATGACACACTCAGTTGTCATTTGGCTTGTGTTGGTTATTTATTTGGTTTCGTGCGCTCGAATTGTTTTTGGAATTTGACCTCTTGCTCGTTGCTTGTAACAAAAAAGCCGCCAACACAAGCCAGATGACAACTGAAGGTGTCATTTGCGTCGTCTGCCACCAGGTGTCTCTGTAATGAGGTCAACTTGTAAGATTGTCTGAACGAAATTAGAACTGGTTCTATTTTCTGTTTAGACATTCATAGAATCGTACATTTTGGTGTGGTTACACGGTGAATTTTCGCGTTCATTCTGACATACAGAAATTCACACATTTTCTTGTACATTCTCATGTACCGTGTAACCAGGCCTTTATTGATTTAAATTTCACTTTCGTTGGCGTCCATACATTTCTGTTCCCTCACCACATCCATTGCCACCTTTCCATAAACATCCTCGCTTTTGGCTTCCATATAAAATTGCACAAATTGGGGCACAAAGGGTCATTTGGGGAACGGCCATTCCACCACCACTCGATCGTAGCCAGTCACGTGACGGGTAATATTCCGGTCAACGAGTCAGTGGCTACTGCTTAAAAACGTAGCCGCGTCATGGGAGTCGAGTGGCGCCCCGTGCTCCCGAAGCCGACGTGTCATCTCCCAAAGCTTCTCTCATTTCCAAGGTTCGGTAATGATCTAAGTGGGCTATTTTAGGTGCAAATATCAATTCTTTGAATAAGCCAATTGAATAAATTCACTTACGTTCCTGAATTACAGGCAAAGCCAAGAACAAATCGAAAACCACCGGGTCGGAGGAGAGTAAGAGGAATCAGAGGGAAAGAATGGCCAAATTGTGGGAAGAAAAGAGAAAGAACACCCAGGAAAAAAATTGTTTCCCGCGCTCCAAAATTGGTCAAAGTAAGAAATAAATTAGAAGAAATAAGGGTATAATGAGAAACAGGAATGAAAGTGCATGAGGAAAACCTACATACTACAACTTGCTGATGGCATAGAAATCCTGGCAGGGAATAAAGAAGATCCGATGAGAATGCGAAACGGCATAAAGAAATCTACGAAGAAATATAACTTGCAAATGGATGTATTTAAAACCAAAACTAGGGTTGTGGAACGAATAAGGGATACAGAATCACCGTTAGGCTTGCACACTAAATATTTGCGTAGAGAAGCAGGATCGCCAGCGTTGGAAGGACCAATGCCGGGTCTACACTAGTACCTTGAGTGATAACTTAAGTGACAAGTTCATTTAAGGTGGTAGTGTAGGTGTCAGCAGCTTCATTTAAGGACACTTACACTTAAGTTACTTTGGCGGTGGTGGTGAAGGTGGCGGAGGGGATTATAATGAGTGAAATAATAGGAATCTTAAGAATTGGAGAATAGTGTATGAAGCAATGCATGAGCGTTCGAGAAGCAAAGGAGATCTGCAAGGATATGGCATTATGGAGGAAATCGTTATAAGAGAGCCAGTTTCACAGGGTATACTACAAAAACAAAGTTCTTTACTTGGCCTACCCCGAAAGTGAATGGCGGCTCGGTTGGAGGTCATCGTGGCGGCGGCCCCAACCAGAAATGGTGCTGCGAGGGAAAAGTCTTAGAAAGGGTGCTTTCCATCCACTCTGGAAGTCACTTTGCAAACATAACAGCGCAGAATCGCTTTCCATTCATTTTTTACCCTGCCAACTATTGTAAAGCACCACGCACTTCAAAGCAGATGTGCGCTTCACGGAGTGGAAGAGAACGCACATACTCGCATCCCAGATTGTTTTTTGTCAATTTTCAGTAATTGCATCAAACATGGATAATGTGAAGTTTTTAATTACTCAATGGTAAAGAATATAACTTTATAATGGACGTAGTTTAATAGAACTCGTCAAATACCACGATTGCGGCCGTGACTAAGTATTATGCGTCTACAGGAAACAACAAAACTAGAAGGTAATCGCACTTTTCACCAGAGCACCAATTTTCCCCCTCTCCTCCTCCTAAACTAGTGTTCCCATCAGCTGTGTTACACCCTCTGATCTCTCCAAGCATTAATAACAAAGCGCGTGGCATTTACTTCGCGCATTGCAATTTTCCATGCAGTGACCTCAAAGCTCGCGGCCTCCGGAACCTCACTAGAGCACTCTCTTACACTTATCCAATCGATGACAATTCCTTTCATTTGACCGTGATTAATGAAGCCCTTCCATAAACCACTACCCCGTGATGCTATTCTTAAATGGAGAGTGCATTCATTTACCGGAATTTTTAAATGGATAGTCACAGAAAAAAAGACAACAGTTTATCTGGCATTTTGATTTCCCGGATAAGGGGGACAAGCGACTCGGGAAATGGACCGAATTTCAATGTTCATCGGGTGTGTCGCGTTTGGACGATTGGAGCGCGACAGTCGGTGGTTGATGATCAGGGTGTTTGTTTGAGAGGCGGGGGGTGTCGGGCAGGGGGGGGAGGGGAGGGGTAAATGCACAGGGGTGGATGTGGCTCACTCACTCATTGGCCTGGGATTAGCGCGAGTGGGGGCGCTACTAGGGGTGGCGAGGGCCGGTCGGTCGTGGGTGACGTATGGCCTCGTTTGCATATCGCTCCGGCCCTGATGGATCGCCCCTTGGAGGGCCCGCCCCTCTTCCTCTTTGTCTTCCTGCGGAACGAGATAATATCCACCCGAGCGACGGTGGCGCGCGCTCTCGGACGTACGTGGAAGCGGAGAGGCGGCTCCATGCTCTTGATTTACGCCGTTGCCATGGGTGGGTGGGTGGGGGCGAGGGGGAAGAGGAAGGAAACAGAAGAAGAAGAATAAGGGATGGGGAAGAGGACCAATTCGCCGAAATAACACCGTGCTGCCTGCAAAAACAAGTGAACGCGTCACTTTCGCCTAGTTGCAGAGATGAGCGAATCCCACCGGTTCAGCCATTTAAGGCTTTCGTATTTACTTTATATGTTTCTTCAAATTTTTATGGCAAAACTAGGCGAAATTCGTTTTAAAATCATGGCGTGAGGAATGAGAAATCATATAAAAACGTTAGGTCATGGTGGCCGTCGTGCCATGGACCCTCGATGGAGTCCTTTGGTACATACATCAGCTACTTCTCCCTTGTTAGAATCCACTTGGAATACGCTGCAAGTATTTGGGATCCTTTTGAAGTAGGCTTAAAAACCAATATAAAACGCCTGCAGCAAAGATGGGAAAGGCACGATGAATACCGATATGATAAATACCGTTAGTGTTACTGATATTTTGCGACGACTGGGATGGGAATCGCTTTCAGGCTGACGATTCCAATTTAGACTTAATCTTTTCCAAACAAATTTATTTTCTGACGAGGTCAACAATATTTTACGAAATCTTACATACCTACTACGAAATATGAGTTCACAAGAATAAAATAGGGAATAATCTGCAAAATGGATAGATTTAAAATATCATTTTTCCCGCAAACGATCTGAGATCATAAGGGCTACATATTTACACTTTTACTGGGTTTGTCAATAGGTAGTGTAGCTATTTGGTGCATTTACACCCTAATTTTTGTATCCTTTTTTTATAACTAGTACTAACCGTGCCGTGCATGCTTGCGGAATAATTCTTGTATCTCAGGCCATTTATGTAGTTGCAAAATACATTAATACAAATAGTTTCTCTAGTATTGTTAGCATGCATGAAGTACAATGCATGGTGATGAGATGTTATCTCCTGATAATTATCTTATTTTCTTTACGAGGACGCCTCGGTAGCTTAACTGGCTAAAGCACTCGGCGCGAAATCAAGGGATCTGGGTTCAAATCCCGGTCAAGACGAATAATTTTTCCTCTGTGTAATAATGCAATAATATGCACTTGTGATATTGCCGTATAAGATTACACCGTGGTTAGGTTATCCAAGTATCCTAAAAATTTGTCAAGGGTGAGTCGTGGTTAAAGAAGTTCTGAATGAGAGAACACAAGGGTCAGGATCAGAGAAGAGTATTCTGGAGAAACACAAATGATGACCGGCGATCCTCAAGGTAGTGTACTGGGACCACTATTATTTTTAATTTATATCAATGACATAGCTATCTAAAGGAGTGGAAATTGACATTCGTCTCTTTGCAAATGACTGAATAACATATAAAAGGATAAAAACAACAGATACAGAGACGTTTTACATGATGATCTAAACCCGATATCTGAATTGATAAATACTAATAAAATAGGTGCAAATGCAAAACAATTCAACTAATAACCAATGCTGGGAATTAATTGATTGCGTGTAACCTATTACCTATTACCGATAGCGATTACATTTATATTTATACCTTTAAAAAGGCATTTTATAAAGTTTCCCACTGTAAGCTACTCATGAAATTAAAATCCTACGGTTTAGAAGACGACGTAATTTCCTGGATTAGAGAATTCTTAAGTAATCGCGTGCAAAGCAAAGTATTAGATGGCGCTATATCTAATGAAGTAAAAGTAACATCGCGTGTCCCACAGGGAAGTGTCATAGGCCCGCTTCTGTTCCTTTTGTACATAAACGACATCGGTGACAAAGTTGACAGTAAGCTTAGATTATTTACCGACGACGCAGTGGTGTATAGAGAAATTCATAGCTTTAATGATAAGAAAGCGCTAACTAAGGACCTGGAGGCAATACAAGAGTGGTGCGATTCGTGGCAGCTAGAATTAAACCTGAAAAAATGCGTTGTTGTGAATTTTTGGAAGCGGAAAAACGCTTCTTGTAACAGCTATTGTATAAACAACATAAAATGAGACACCGTGGAATCGGTTAAATTCCTCGGAGTTAAACTGACTAATGCTTTATCATGGAGTAAACATATTCGAGAAATTACCGGTCAAGCTAATCGTAAATTGGGATTTGTTAAAAGAGTACTTGGCAAGTGCGACGATAAAGTTAGGGAAATCAGCTACTTCTCCTTCGTTAGACCCCACTTAGAATATGCCGCCAGTTTTGGGATCCTTATGAGATAGGCTTGGAAACTGAGTTAGAACGCGTGCGGCGAAGATCGGCAAGATACGTTAAAGACCGTTGTGATAATCTCGTTAGTGTTATTGACCTTTTGCAGCAACTGGGATAGGAAAAGCTTTCAGATCATCCATTAAAATTTAGACTCAATCTATTATGTAAGTCGGTCTATTCTCTGACGACGTTGATAATAATTTACGAAATCCGACATACTACGGTAGATCAGATCATGAGAAAAAAATTAGGGAACTAGACTGCAGAACGGACAGATTTAAAATGTCATTTTTCCCACGAACGATAAGGGACCATAACAGCTGCCAATGAGACTTTTATCTAGGTTTGTCGATAGGTAGTGTAGCTCTTAGTGGTAGTAGTACTCCTAATACTTGAATCCTTATCTGTTACCTAGTACATACTAACAGCCTTGCATGTTTTCTACATGGGTCTTGAGTCTCTGTCCATCTGTGTAGTTGTAGAATGCATGTATATTGAGGTCACTCTCCATTTTGATGACATCTGTAGTGTAGTAGTTCATGCTTGTGAGGCTTCGCCTCGTGACAAGTATTAGCGATTTATGCTAATGCATAATTAGTCGTAGTTACACTAACTCTAGGGTATAGTGTAATGCATGTTGGTGATTACTCACCCCCTGCCACACACCCCTGAGGTAGCTTGCAGGGTATTTTGCAGATGTAGATATATTTGACATACCCTTACTATTAATCGTTACTTCTTTTCAAATGGTAATTTTACTTGTAATCTACTCCAAAAGTAATCGTTACATTCGTGTAATCGTTACTTTCGGGGTAATTTGTAATCGGCGCGGAACCGTTTGGTGGTAATGTCGCTAACTACCGTTATCGGCTGCATGAGCAGCTGTTTACAGAGAGCAGCTGAATTTGTATCGGCATTTTTCACACATCCATCACCAACATTTTGCACGCAACATTTTTCACAATTGAGGGCCTGAGAGTCCAAGTAATACAAGTAAGAAATATCGTCCAGTGTCACCTGTATCACTTTACCCCGGTGAGAGATGACGAAAAGCAAAGTAGCTTAAGTGTTCGGCGGCTAGATCGCAGCACCATACATTCAAATACTTGTATTCCTTTTCCTGTAGCTACCTGACGGTACCAACTTAGAAAATATGCACTTATATCGTTTTTCGTGTTGATGTCACTTGTATTTCTCTGACTCTCAGGCTCTCAATTTTCACATACATACATGTAAATACACATTATCGCAAAATTCTGTTGCGTCCCACAAAATACGTGGGTTTTCCTTGATTTCCATTTGGTTTGATACACTCGGCGCTTTTCCGCACTTCATCCTCACTTTTAGTCGCAATCAGACCCTGTCTTCCGTCAGCCGAAACGAATTTATAAATGTTAAGCAGACGAGATTTGAGACAAATACAAAAATTTACATGCGCTTCTAGGATCTTTTTATCGCACGGACCTTTTTACAAACCTTGACTTAAAAAACAACCTTGGGAAAGATGGGAGGTCATAAGTTCGAGGAGTACGAATGCTTAATATTATTATGCTTTAATAACACTTAATATAAGTAATATTATGCATGTTTGACTGAGAATAGATTTTATTCATCAGCGAAAACAACACAACCATTGGTTATAAAACAAATTTTTTTTGTCAACTTCCGTATAATAATTGGTACCTACATTGTTGAAACATAAAGAAATGCGGTTTATCCTTACAGTTATAAGTAAATAGAAATAAATTTGGCCTTAAAAAGTACTTTCACCACCAGTGGAGCTGAGATGTTGGAACAGAAAGAAAAACTCGAAACTCTAAAACTTGAAAGGAAGGAAAACAAACATGATGTGACCGGTCCTTGGTCACTGTTCATGCTGCTGTCCTTGTTTTCATGAATGTAGATGGATTCATAAAATTCTAATAAATGATCAGGTGAGTGTTTTATGAGGTTGATATCGTTGATGGTAATGGAATGAGCATTGGAAGCCATGTGCTGGGCAACAGAAGGTTTATTGAAGTGACCGAGTCTAAAGCACGCAGCGTGCTCCTTGAAACGCGCGTTTAAATTCCTCCGGGTCTGCCCGATATAGGCGCTATTGCACTCAGGACAGGTGACTTTGTATATTCCCGACTTTAGGAGGGGTTCCATCGGGTCTTTGGGGTTTCCAAGGAGAAATTTGAGTATATTGTTTGAGACGTAGCTCGGTTTTATGTTGAGTTTGCGGAAAATACCTTTAAGTCCTTTGGTTGATTTGGGGTCGAATTGGAGTTTTACGTATTTTTCCTCTTTGGCTGGTGGAAGTGTAGTTCTGTCTTGAATACGTTTTTTGTGTTTCTGTTTCTTGAGGATCTTATCGATGAGCTGTTCTGAATAACCATTTGATACGGCAGTATGTTTTATGTAGGTATTCAAGATCCTTTTGAAAGTTGTTTTTACTCAATGGTACGTTGAGAAGCCGGTGAATAAGGGAATGGAAGGCTGCGTGTTTGTGGCAGCTGTGGTCAAATGAGGTGTTATGGATATAGTTGTTGGTGTGAGTGGGTTTACGGCATATGCTGAACGAGATTTTGTTGCCATTGCATCGGAAGATTTTAATGTCTAAGAAGGGAAGAGAACGTTCCTTTTTAACTTCACGCGTGAAGTTTATGGAAAGGTGCTTTACCGAAGTTTACTGCTTGGGAGGAGAAACACCGGGTGTTGGAGAACATCCTTGGGCACTTCCAACCCACAATTTCCTTCCTCTTCCCCGTGTGCTTGACTGTCACTGGCTGTGAGTGGTCACTGCTGTAGGTGAAAACTTTTTAAACTGTTTGTGCGCGTGACTGAACCCCACGCGAATTTTTGTAGAAGCGTGCGTGAGCGAGTGCAGAGTGTCTGGTCACTGGCGTGTGTGTGGGAACTTCGTAGTGTGAATGAGCCACCGGCGTGGGTGAGGGCCTCCCAAACCTGAGTGTGTGTGACCTGCGCTGGAAGAACACTTGTCCCCCTGACAAGCCTGCTAGTGTGAGTAGGTCACTGGCGCCAGTGAGGACTTCGAGGGCCTGAGTGTGCGCGTGGTTGGGACCTTAGAGTATATAGTTCAACAGAGGTGGCGTGACGAATTTCAGGTGAAGCCACGGTGAAAGTTGTCCGCCATATTGAGTGACCGTAAGAACACTGATTTCCATAAGAGATCGTGAGACGGGAAGACTATTCTGAAGACGAGTTCTCTACCATTAGGTGTTCCATTGTCCTTTCCTTCTGTTGTTTTATATTTAGCAATACAATTATCCCTCCCTCAAATACTGGCAGGTATAATTATTAACTCAAATGACAGTTGTGAATGATGCCAGCAGCAGGCCTACAAGAACTACGGTTATTGATTGGGGAATAAACTCGATACTAATTATTTGTTTTTCATCAGCATTGTCAATGAAACATTAGGGTCTAACGTTTTCACAAATTAGCTACTCCTATAAATCACCGAGAACTCAGAAATGAGACACATTCGAGGCTATTCAAGCCACCAACAATTTTGCTCTTAATTGTGAGGTCTTAAAGGGGTATAGTCTTTAATGGTGAATAATTTTGAATTTCAGTTCAATTTGAGTAATTTCAGTTTCAATTTGAGTAATCCACAGAGTTCCACGATCCATTTACATTCGGGTTCTCTCATTAAGAAGCCAATAAAATAATTAATTGCCTTAGCTAATGTTAATATAGATGAGGCTATTAAATGAAATATCTACATAGATTTGAAATATAAATTTGACCTGCTTTGTAACAGGTATTCGAAGTGGATTTCAATCTCATATGTAAATCAATGTAGAACAGTTAATATTAAATCAATTATAGATACATTTTATGGTGGGAAATATCGCAAAATTAAATTTCAATATAGATTACCATGACATTAATGATTCATCAAGTCATTGCAACTCATGCTTCCCATTTCCAATTTATTGAATGAATACCACAAAGATAAGTTACTATACCTACTTAAGAATGTGTGTGGCCATTAACAAAGTTCTGGTTGCTTTAAAAATAATACTATAAATAAATAATACCCTTATAAAGTAGTTAAGGTAGCGGAGCAAATCGGACATTGCACAACAATCTTTCATCAAGGCCGTTTTACACGATGAAAGATTTTGCACAAACGTATGTACGTGAGATTGTACGTTTAAGTCTCAACGAAATTAGAATAGGTTCTATTTCCCGTGCAGGCAGTGAGACATTCGCACAAGCGTTCATGCAATTTGCCGCTTTACACGATACATTTTGCCTCATGCAAGAGTTCACGGAAGAGTTTTTACAAACAAATGTACCGTGTAAAACGGCCTTCAGACTTTGAAAGCAAACTTTTAGCATACTTCCATGCACTCTGGGAGCTGATTGATAATAAAGGGATACTTTGTGACTTCCAAAATATTATAAAGGCACGACAAGTTTCGAATATACAGCCATTTTCAATGTCCTTTTACCAAGCTAAAAGTCCATTGTATACTGAACCTTTGATTTCAAATACAGAGCTCTTCAACGACAAACGGAATAGCCATTGGAATGGGAATTTATGCGCATAACGAGGCGTCAGTGACCCTATTATGATTTATAAATCATCACTCATTATCGTTTATTGCTTTTGTTTACTTTTTAGCTTTCCAAAACGACGAAAGTCTTATGTAAGTCTGCCTCTTTTGCCAATTAATAGCTAATTAATAAGCCGTACTTTACGCATTTTTCCCTAACGGCCAGTAAATTTTATATTCAAAACCATTTGCATTAATTATTATTTTATATATATTTCCTTAACTCTTCAGGTGTCTCATTATTTTTTATTTGATAGACACTAAACACATACTATCAAGAGCAGACGACATGCTTTTTATTGCTCCTACCTGCCGGTTTCTTCATAAGATCCACTGGAGGAGTTGACAATATATTCTGTATTATCTGCCTAACCGATACTATCCCTAGTTCTCATAATTCAACATTTTATAAACAAAAAAGGTGTAAATATCTAAGTTTACGCCTATTCCGCTAATAGTATATCACGGTCACTCAATATGGCGGACGGTTACGCCCACCCGGCTTCACCTTCGCTTACGGCCGAGTATAGGCAGCGCCACCTCTGGTACCTTAATAACTCTATGGTTGGGACCCACGCGGAAGGTTGCCCCCCCTTGACGTGTCTGTGGGTGAGTGAGCTAGTACGTTTGTGTTTTTAGTTTACATAAAGTTTTTACCCCGTTGACGTCCTTACTCACCTTCCAACACCCTATCCATCCTTCCCCCCCCCTCTCCCCCCCACCTCCTTTCGCCCAATAGAGAGTACGGCCATGGGGAATTTACGTTCTTTCAACTTTCAAGGGCCGTAGATCGTTCGTTTATCTATAAGAAAGAAATATCTACTAGAGGAAGAAAAGGCCTGCAAGTAAAAAAATCCGTAGGATGTACTCTGACTTTCATTACCTTTAACCAAGTGAATAGGACACTGTAATGAAAGTCAAAGAACATCCTACGGATTTTTTTACTTGCAGGCCCTTTCTTCCTCTAGTAGGTACTTCTTTCTTAATCTCAGTGTAAATCCATTTCTTCTTCATCACGTCCATAAAACGTATTCTCTTTCGTCCCCTTCCCCACTTGCCCAACATCCTTCCCTTTATAACGGCCTTGCGCAACCCATCACCGTCATTGTCCCTTCCAGTCACCTACCCTGCCTTCCCCTAATCTCATCCAGAAGTTTTCTCCCCTCACCCACTTTGTCAAGCACTTCCTCGTTTGTATTCCTTTCCGTCCACCGCACCTTCTCCACACCCCCATCTCAAACGCCCGCTGACTTTTCTCGTCCTCCTTTCACAGAGCCCACGCTTCTGCCACAGAGGTGAATAGGACAGGTAGTGTGACAGCAATGTTAGCATCCCTCTGATGGAAATTTCTACGACTCATAAGAAAGATGAACAGGCTATGTGGGATGTTGAAATTAGTAAATAAAGAAAAGGGCCGATGGATTAGAATAACCCATTTATAATGGGCGGAGGGATCATCTACATCTACAAAATACCCAGCTAGCCAAGGGTGTGTGGTAGAATCATCAATTCAAAGACAACAAATTCCAAGACACAAAAAAAAAGTTGATGAAAAGTTCCTTCCTCAGCCGCAGAATTAAGTAATAAAATTATTTACATGAATAAACCAGTAAGCCCTTGACTAATTCTGTACAAATATTCAAATGGAAGTGTAAACTTTAATTTATATGATTGGTTGTTATATACTTATGATTGTGTGAACGTTTATAAATGCTTGTATTGTTTGAATATGAATGGCGGCTGGGAGCGGATGGTGCCGGCGGGAGGTGATGGCGCCGGCGCGGCGGTGTTGAGGTCTCTCTCCCCCCCCCAATCCTACCTTCCACCAAGTCCCTTAAGAGTGTATATACCTCTTGGAAATTGTTAAAACTTTGTACCTGGTAATGACACCGCTGTGTCGAAGCATGTTGTACCAGGAAAATAAATATATGGAAAGAAACCAAGTTACTTTTTCATTTGTGAAATTCAACTTCCATATATCATCATCATCATAATATTACAATCCTAGGATTGGTATACTGCAGCCCTCCATTTCGCCCTATCCCATGCAAGTTCCTTCACTTCCCTAAGGTTCTTCTTCCTCGTATCCCTCTTGATTTGCCCCAAGTACTTGTCTCTAGGTCTTCCTCTGGGGACTTTCCCTTCATTTTTTCCCTCCATTATGCTTCTTATGTAATCGTTATGTCTCATTACATGGCCAACCCACCGTGTTCTTCTTTAGCGTATGGTGCTCCACAGTGCCCTTTCTTCTCCAATACTTCTGTATACCTCCTCGTTTCTCACCCTATCCGTCCATTTGATATTTAACATCCTCCTCCAGCACCATGTCTCGAAGGCTTCTATTCTTTTCTGGTCAGTTTTTCCAATGGTCCATGCTTCTGATCCGTAGAGTGTCACTGCCCACACGAATGTCTTCACGTTCTGTTTCCTTGTCTCCAGTCTTATGCTCTTCGAGCAGAGTAGCGGCCTTTTGGCCATGAATGCCGTCTTAGCTTAGGCTATTCGACGCTTGATGCCTGTCGTGCTTCTTCCATCCCAGGTAATGGTGCTCCCGAGGTAGGTGAATGATTCCACTTACTCCAATCTTTGTCCTTTGAGGCGAACTTCGGCCACTACTTTCTCTCTCTCTTCCGCACACAAGCATCTTGGTTTTCTTCTTAGTGAATTTCATATTGTATTCCTGGAACACTTTTTCAATAGTGTTCAGTGAGTCCTGTAGGTCTTCCTCGTTTTCTACTAAGATGGCGATATCATCAGCGAAGCGTAGCATGTTGATTTCTTCCCTATTCACTTTGATTACTTGTTCTTCTAGTTCTTTTATTGCTTCCTCCATGGACATATTGAATATGGCTGGTGACAGGTCGGACCCCTTTGTCTTTGTCGGACCCCTTTGTCCTTGTCGGACCCCTTTGTTAATTTTTTCCTCCATATTTCTTCCATCTTGCGCGCGTATTGAGGCCACCTGGTTCCTGTAGAGCTGGTAGATGATTCTTCTGTCATTGTAGTCCAAGCTAAGTTTTTCCATAGTATCGTACAATATATTCCAACCGACATTATCGAATGCCTTCTCCAAGTCCACGAAGGCTATATACAATGGCTTGCTCACGTGGATCATTTTCTCTAACATTAGTCTCAGGTATAGTATTGCCTCTCTTGTCCTCCTATTCTTCTTAAATCCAAATTCGTTTTCTGACAGTTTTTCTTAAATTTTTCCTTCAATTCATCTGCCTACTATCCGAGTAAGGATTTTGGAGGCATGTGACACTAGAGTCAAGGTTCGGTGCTCCTCGCATTTCTCAGCCCTTGCTCTCTTCGGTATGGCCGCCATTGATCTCCTCTTGAAGTCTTCTGGCAGCTTTCCGGATTCGTAGCAGTCTTGGACTATTCCATATAGTGCGTCTCGTGCTTTTGCACCAAGTGCTTTGATTACTTCTCCGCTGATTTTATCTTCTCCGGGCGCCTTTCCATTCTTCATGTCTCTTACTGCTCTCTCAAATTCGCTTCTTAGTATCCCTGGTCCACGGTTGCCTTCCTCCACTTGGTTCTGGTCATCTGTGAATGCTTCTCCTAGGGGAATCGGGCCTCGGTATAGCTCTTCAATGTACTGTTTCCATCTATTGCCGATATCTCTATCTGCCATTAGCAGTTTCCCACCCGAATCTCTGATGTTTTTTCATCTTGGTTTCCTTTCTCCGAAGTGAATCGTGATTAGGTTGTATGCCGTTTATGTATTCCCCTTCATCATATTTTCGTTTATGTTCTCGCAGCAGCTTTCAATCCATTTTTCTTTGGCCTTTTTTGATTCTCTGATAACTTGATTCCTTAACCTCTTATACAGTACTTCTTCTGTTTCATTTCTTGCGTTCTTATACTTTCTTCAATGAGGGCTATGATGTACTCCGTCATCCATGGTTTCTTAATTTCGACCGGCTTGCTTGTTATTTGTCCCTCTGCTACTTCTGTGATGGTCTTCTTGAGGCTATTTCATCTTTCTGCTACACTTAGGCTGGATTCCATTGCTATTTCCACCTTCTCATCAATGGCAGCAGCAAATGTTCTTCTACTTTCCTCCTCTTGCAGTGGCTTTAGGTTCCATCTTTGTTCTCGTTTCGTCTTTCTTATCTTCTTGTATCTCAGTTGATTTTCATTACCACTAGGTTGTGGTCACTGCTGATATCCACCCCGGGTTAAGTCTTGTAATAATTCACTTGGTTCTTGTACTTTCGCCTTACCAGAATGTAGTCAATCTGGTATCTGGCTCTGTGTCCTGGCATCTTCCATGTGTATCTTCTCCGTCGGTGTTGCATGAAGAGGGTGTTTGCCATCACCAAGTTCTTCTCACTGCAGAATTCCACAAATTCTCCTCTCTCGTTCCGTTTCTCCAGCCCGAACTCTCCTACTGAGTCCCCATCCTTTCCCTCTCCAACCACTGCATTCCAATATCCCATTACTATCAGGTTTTTCCTCCCTTTGACTGTGCTCAGGACCTCTTCTAGTTGCTCGTACATTTCTTCGATTTCTTCTTCCGAATGGTTGGACGTTGGCATGTACACCTGCACTATTACTATGTCTGTCAGTTCTCCTTCTCTCTTGATTAGTATCATCCTTTCGTTGTACTGCCAATATGTCTTTACTCTTCTTCCCCATTCTTTCTTCAGGATGAATCCAACTCCCGCAATCTTCTGGTTATCGCCGGAGTATATTACTTTATACCCGTCACTCCAGAAGTCGTCCGCTCGCGTCCACTTGATCTCGCTCACTCCTAGGATGTCTAACTCCAGTCTGGCCATCTCCATCTTCAAGTTCTCCAACTTCCTGCACACCCCCAATGATCTCACGTTCCATGTCCCTATCCTGCATCTGATACCTTTGACTGGTGTACCCTTCCCAGTAGTCCCCACCCGGAGATCCGATTGGGGGACTATTTTACCTCCGGAATTTTTTACCGGGAAGGATGCCATCATGTCATACTTGAATGCAAGGCTGCATTTTATATGGAGGTTAATGTGGTGGTTTCCCGTTGCCTTCCACATCGCAGTACTCCGACCGATTCCGTGAACTTCACTCTCGCCCGAAGCTGTAGCAGTTGATAACGGACCGACCCTCTGGATCTTCGCCATCAATGCCTTCTGGTGAAACTGCTGCCTCTCCACAATGGAGCCGAGTAGTATAGGATATCTTGTAGTTGACTCCCAAAATTTCCAGAAAATTACTTGTATTTTTTGAAAATTTTGAAATTTGAATATTTCAAATTTTGAAATTTTCAATGTCAACATCATTTATTATCGTATTCACTATCATAATTTTTATAATTTGCTGTTTTCAAGGTTTTATGTATAAGACTTTTTTCTGTAGCAAATATTGTAATTTGTTTAACTATCAGTGACATCACTTTACTTTATCAATTCTTTAATAGACTTATTTTTCAAAAGAAATATTGTATTTATTTATATAGCATGTACCAATATATTTATTTATTTATTTATTTCATTACCACCGAAAACAGCACATATTGGCCTTTACATCGGGGTATTTTAACAATTAACAACGGACAAGCACAAACAACCATGTCCTGGGAAGTGAAAAATCCTCCCCAGGCGGGATTCGAACCCGACCTTTGGGTTAGCAGGCGAGGACGCTACCCCGCCGCCACCGAGGCCGACGAATTGGATCCCATGTATTCAGGTTCAACGGTGAGATGACAAACGTTTTCTCCTCCTTTACAGGAGGCATCTTCAGGTCGTAGTGGAGATGTTGGATCGTGCCGGATTATAATGGCAAGTTATTGGTGCCAAACTACACACTCAATTCGGTCCAGCGTTTCCATTGGTTGGAGGTAGAATAGTCTTTTCCGCGTTGTTGCCAGAGAATACCCAATCCTCTCAGCTGAAATTCACTGGATTCTTCATAATTTCAATGACTTAGCGAGTCACCCTTGGGAAAGTATCCTTTTCTTTCCTTCGCGATCACCCTTGTGTTTCGTAAATCAACGTAGTGCCCAGGTTCCAACCACTCATGTTCGGCGATGGCTGAGAGTAAGCAGTTATATTTTTAAGACTTCCGACCCTCAGCCATGGCCAAACATGCCTCTGGTCGGAACCTGGTTGAACAAGTGGCTGACCTGAGTAACAGGGAATGGAATCCCAAAAATAATTTGCCGTGGCCGCTTATTATATTATATTAAATAACCACTTCAGAAAGTATGCTGAGTTAGGCTGGCGCGTCTAGTTCCATTGGCAATCCTGAGCTACTATCAATATAATTTTATAATTATTAGTTGCTTTCATTGAGGAAAACAAATCTGCCATAACTAGAGATATGGGATTTTTTTCTTGTATGTACATACAAGAGAGAAAAAAGCAAATGTAAAACTTTACAAAATAAAACGTATTTTAACATTGAGAATGCAAAACACGTGCTATATTGATGTAATTTAACTCAAAGGCGAGGTATTTACTGTCATATAAAACAATGCAATCATGATAAGTTCAAATTACATGCATTCTTACGGAAAAAAATCAGACTGTGAAAACCACTCTCTTATTTGAAACTCATTGCGTACATAAAGGCAATCATTTTCCTCTTACTGAACTTAAATTAAATTGAATGTAGTAATTTGAATATTTCCTCTAAAATTACGATAAAGGAAAGAATCACCGCATCAGCTGTGCGGGTCGCATAATGCAGGAAAACTTCACCGGGAGCGGATGGCATTCATGAATGCCATAAAAGTTTTGTTTTAAAAATATGAAACAAAGGCAATTACACCTAATTTATATATATTACGCCAAAATTAGGCAATACAAATGAGTTTATGCAATAAATCATATTCCGACACCGGCAAAGGTACCATTCTCCGGTGCCGCATTGAAAGGGTAAAAGTAAAGTCAACAGGTTACAAATCTCAAGTTGATCCAGTGAGATGAACAAAAAATGTGGTGCAAATTATCCTTTCACGGTCGAATTTCATACAGCGTGCATCTCCCGAAGAATAAATATTATGTGTCTCTTTTACTTCCCAACTTCGCTAGGAAAGTGATTTTTAACTCTAAAGATAAAGTCAACATTCTGGAAGAAAGTGTTGTGTACATCCTTAAATGTGCTGAGTGTGGTTTTGTGTATGTGGGGGATAAACAGGAAAGAAGTGTTTAAAACTTGAATAAAAGAACACAAGAGATGAATGAAAAATAAAGACTTCAAATGATTGAATTCCAAATATATTTTAGAGACTGGACATATATGTGACTTTCAAGCTTAATTCTTGTAAGTAAATAACTAAAGTTATAATCTGATTTTACGGCATCATCCAAGATTCTTCTACCATTAAAAAAACAGCAATATACTTGGTACGGAGGCTTCCGCGGTGATTAATTGGAAAAGTATTTTCCGGGTTAAGGCCGCGTTGGTCCATTTGGGCGGACGACAGTTTCGGGCGCATTCCAGCTCCCGTCTTCAGGTCCAACTGATCTGTTGAGCATCATTTTCTTCTATATATATATCTAGTCAGGTGCGCGCTGATACGTTCGGTTTGAATCCCATTGTTGGAAAAGCCGTTTGAAAGATGCAGGGAGAGGATAACCGTCTTCCCTGTTGAAGTTCTTTTCGTGGTTCACTATTTCTATTGCCTCCCTTATCAGCCGAGGGAAATATTTATTTTCTCTGGCAATGATTTTGGATTCGTGGAATTTAATCACGTGTCTGGGTTCTGACCATGCATGCTCTGCAACCGCGGAAAGGCGAAAATTTTTTTTTCTTTTCGGTTGCCTTACGATGTTCTTCTATTCTGATTTTTAGGGATCTAGATGTTTGACCGATGTATGATTTACCACAGGTACACGACACTTCATACACTCCTTCGTATATGTCACATGGGTGACGATCTTTTTCGCTCCGAAGGAGGTCAGAGGTCTTCTTAACGCTTTTAAATCTCGTCAAGACGTCGTGTTTGGCGAGAACTCTTGCGATCCTCTCTGAAGTTCCTGCGACGTATGGTAAGATAGCATGTGCCTTTGCCTTCTGATGGTCTTCTCTTTCAGTCTCCAAGGTCGCATGACGTTTCTCTTCTTCCTTACGCGCGATTTTTCGAATTAATTCTCGGTTATAGCCATTCCCTTGGAGTGCGGCGAGGAGGTGTTGTTTTTCCTTCGCGAGCGAATCGGCATCCGAGATGGCATATGCCCTGTGATATAAAGTTTTGATAACTGATGCTTTTTGGCCAGGATGACGGTGGGATTTGGCATTTAAATAGCGGTCAGTATGCGTTTTCTTACGATAAACTGAATGTCCTAACGTGCCATTAGCTTTCTTTGTGACGAGAACGTCTAGGAAGGGGAGCCGATTATTTTCCTCCATTTCCATTGTGAATTGAATGGAAGTATTATGGCTGTTGAGATGTTCTAGGAATTTATTCAATTCATCAGTCCCGTGAGGCCATATGACGAAGGTGTCGTCGACATATCTCACAAAGAGTTTTGGTTTTAGATGGAAAGAATCCAGGGCTTTGCGTTCAAAGTCTTCCATGTAAAGATCGGCGATGACTGGGGATAAAGGAGATCCCATGGATGCCCCTTCAGATTGCTCGTATAATTTTCCATTCCAAGAGAAATAGCAATTATTGAGACAAAATTCTACCATTTTAGGAATATCCTTTGGAAGACCTTTTTTCGTTAGAGTCTTAATGATGTCGATTGCCTCTTTAACGGGTATTTTTGTAAATAAGGACACCACGTCGAAACTGACAAGAAGATCATTTTCCGAAATCTTGGCTTCCTGTATAATTTCGATGAAATGGGAGGAGTTCTTTACGTAGGTGGTAGTTAGGCCTGAAAATGGTCGTAGGCTATGGGCTAGATACTTTGCGAGCTTATGCGTGGGTGAATCAATGGCACTTACAATGGGCCGGAGTGGTATCCCATCCTTATGAATTTTTGGCAACCCGTACAGTCGTGGAGGTTTAGGAGCGGTCTGGAGTAGTGGGCGTAGGACCCTCTCGCTGAAGTAGGTGGCGGCGATCCACCGAAAAATTTACAAAACCCGTGGGTCTTTTTATGTGTTTTTCCTTTGAGTCACCCTTGTGACGAAGTTTTTATATATTTTTGTGTTCACGCTCGTGAAATCTTCCATATATATATATATATAGACAGAATGTGGTGACGTCATATCTTCTTTTGAAGGCACCTCTTCAGGCAACACCTCCAGTCCACGCCACTAGACCGGGTCTTGGTCACCTCCATTTGACTATGAAGGCGGAGTGGTTCTCCATCTAACACGAGTATCCATCGCCCTCGGACTACATACTCTCGGACCCGCAGCCGGACAGGGAGTTAGGATGGACGGATGTTTTCAGACTTGGAGGAATAAGGGTTGGCCGGGCATGTTGGGTAGTGGGGTATCATTATTTTCGCTCCTCCTCCTCCTCCATCGGCTTGCGGGGGCTCACTTGCACATTTTTCACCGCAAATGAAGAGGGACGCCTCAAGGGAGGGGGGGTGAGTGGAGAACGCGCGCGTGGAATTATGGGAATAAGAGCCACTGCGGACAAATGAGTGCAGATTAACTCCGTTCCTCGCCACGGGGGGCGCCACCAGTCCACCGCTCTCCATATTCCCGTCATGGGGGGCGGGAGGGGGTTGGGAGGGGAGGGGGGTGTGGGGACAAGGAAGGTGGTATGTGTCTCGCTAATTTTCAATTCCACCCTCGTGGGAGGAGGGGGGAGAGTGGAAGAGAGGTTTTTTTTAAGTGGAAAAGGGGTCTTAAGTGGTGGCCGGGAGGAGTGAGTAGCAGTGGTCGGGAGGCCCTGACCGCGAGTCGGAATTATAACTGGTCACTCGAGAGGCAGCCCCGGGGGGAGAAAATTGTGGGTGGGGGAGAAGGGGAATGTTCCCTTTTTCATTCAAGCACCGAACAAATCGTCGCGCTCATACCCTCATTTCCTCCGCATTGTCGCAGTGCCGAGATCATTGTTAGGACTCAGCCAAAAGTTTCCTTTGAAGGCAAAAATTCATGAAGCAAGGATTCGATATTATTATAAACTCCTTATCTCATTGGCTCCTTATGAAGAAGGCTTGATACCGGCCTTAGATGGCATGCAGCGAGGAGTAACTAGGTTTTTAAAGAGATGCTATGATAAGTCTACCTGTATGCCGAGCCTAAGAATCGAGACGGGAATCGCTACTAAACCTTCCGCTCAACTACGTCTCTCTCACAAGTATGCAGTATACATGCTATCTCGCTTCCTCTCTAGGCATCATCCATGTTTGTCTTCTGCGCCTATGTCGCTGTAAGAGTGTGCTCACCAAAACCATACTCTTTTATCGTAGATTTAAACATGTCTTTTTACTTGTCTATTCCGTTTCCCGATCCCAAACTGCCCTGCACATGGAATCAACAAAACGACTGCAGATGTGTGATGCAAGAATAAAATTCACGAAAAACTTATCCACCGACCAAGTGAAAGAGATCCAGCGAAATGAAATCAATGCATCTACATAATACCCTGAAAACAACCTCAAGGGTGTGTGGTAGTGATGACCAATTGTATACAACCCTTTGCACGTGATGGCTTCAGAATTCTCTTATCCAAGATATTACGTCGTCGTCTAAACCATTACATTTTCATTTTACGAGTAACTTTATACGGGACACTTTATCGACGGCCTTTTTTAAAGTCAAGAAAAATTGCGTCCACTGGAACTTTATCTTCCCCATGACTAAAATATTGTGGGCAAAAAATTGAGTTTCCCAAGATCTCTTTCTGAATCCGTGCTGCGTTTTTATAAGCAAATGCTGCTTATCGAGGTGTCTCATAACTGAACTTTCAATTAAATGTCCAAGGACTTTGCGCGAGATAGATGTGAGAGGTATCGTTCTGTAATTCGTTCTCTTTATAACCACTTTTTAATGTGGGAGTGACATTTGCAATTTTCCAGTCCTTGGACACAGTGACCTAGCAAGGATTTTGGTTTGGGGGATGGCGCTGAGCATAAAAAGCCCGGGGTGTCCTCTCCTGATTAAATTTGATTCGTTATTAGAGTTCATTATTTGATACCTTAGTTATAGAAAGCTGCTTTATTCTTACCTTCTTCGTTGAGCCTTAGTATATTACATAACTAGCCTAATACCTTAAAATTTCTGGGGGACTGAAGCCCCTCAAGCCCCTGGCTACGTGGCTGCTTGGGTACTTTATGTTCGTTGATGGATTTACTAAATATTTTCTTTAAATAGGAAGCTATTTCTGAAGCTAATTCTTTATACACCTGGGCAGGAATTCTTCATGATTTGGTGATTTATTTGGGCTTGGAGATTTTAAGAAATTTTCTATTCCGTGAGAGCAAATATCGATATGCGGGATCGTATTTCTCCCCTTAAGAATCTCCTTCACGACATTCACTTTCCATGACTTTCTCGGTTTACTCTTTCCTCTCATAAATTCCAATACTTGATCAAATATCTGTTTCACTATTCTACTTCCATCCATTCTCTCAACATAAATATATAATTGTTCTATAAATTACTCCACATTTCCAACTCTGAAAATATGCTATCATCCGTCCTCACAATAAAATCCCAGCGCCCAAAGATATGTTTGATTGCTGCGTTGTGTGTTCTCTCTAAACCTCTTGAGCGCTTAGTGTATAATTCTACAGTAGATCATCTGTCTCGGCTAAACCTTTTTGACAAATATCAATCGGATTTCCGTTAAAACTACAGCACTCAGTCTACACTAATTAACATAACACATTATATTCGTCGATCAATAGACGAAATAAAAATCACAATCCTGGTTCAATTTGATCTTAGTAAAGCCTTCCATTCTGTAGACAATGATATTCTACTAGGAGGCATGAGTCTACTCAAGTTTTCTCCCTCTGCCTTGTTTTGGTTTCCTTCTTACCTATTCAATCAACAACAGGCCGTCAAATACGGGGATGGTAAAGAATCAGATTTTCTACCAGTATTCCGGGGAGTCCCACAAGGCTCAATTCTCGGACCCTTATTGTTCACCATATATATCAAAGACTTCACCAGCTCCATATCTCACGGCAAATACCATTTTTACGCGGATGATAATAGATTTACCATGAAATCTACCCATATGAACTTGACCATGCCGTTGAATTGATCAATAAAGATATTCAATCCATTTGTTACTGGTTAGCTATTAATCGGCTTAAGCTGAATCCAAGCAAGACTAAGTCGATAACATTTGGCAGTCCTTCCAATCTTCACTTTTTTTCAATGAGTGACCTTCATAAAATAAGAGTACAGAATCTCCTTATAAATTATTCGAATACTGCGAAAAGTCTTGGAGTACACTTAAATAATATCTTGAGCTGGCGGGAGCATGTTAAAGCTATATCTAACAATGTTCACATAAGTGCGATATTCCACAGGCCGGGATCCCGGTCAAGGCGAATGATTTTTCCTCTGTGGAATATCGCACTTATGTGCACTTGCGGGTGACTCCGTTAAGGTAACTACCGTGGCTAGTCCCGGTATCCTCAAAATTAACAATGTGAATTTAAGACACTGTCCCAATTGAAGCACTTCAGGCATTTGATCTCTATTTCACTTCGCCAGAAGTTGGTTCAAACTCTTGTATTCCCACATTTTGATTATTGTTCATTTCCTTTCTCAGATATTAACAAAGAACTCTGTACTAAGTTAAAGTCTCTTCAAAACTCCTGTTAGTGTTTTATTTTTACATCCGTTACGATGAACATGTCACGCCTTATTATATAAAATAAAATGGCTGAAACTGGACAAACGCCGAATATTTCAAAAGGCTTTATGCCTGTTTGAGGTACTGAAATCCAAAAATCCGTCGTATTTGGATGAAAACTTTATATATAATGCAAATACCGGGAAGAGATCAACTGGAATCACTATGTTCCTAAATACCATTCCTTAATATTTGAGCATTTCTTCCTCATTTCCTCCAGCAAGCTATTGAATTGTTTACCTGAAAATGTTAGAACCTCTTCTACGATTTCGATGTTCAAGAGAAATATGACTGATAAGTTATTTACCTTGGCTTAATATTCTCATATCTAATCGATAAGATCAATTCTTGAAATGTGATTTCATATCTGTACATTGCAATGATAAATGAGATTCGTCATTCTCTTTCGTATTATCATACTGTTTGATGTTGTGTCTTGTAGCGTCTCAATATAAGGAGAATTATATATTTAATTATTGCCTCTTTTTTGAGAGCCATTTGTAACATATCCCCCTCACTTCACCTGTATTCCTTGCCTTTATCGTAGTTCTAATTCTGCACGGCTAGCTCAGAAAATCAGAACATGAGACCATTTAAAGTATTGAATTAAATTTAATAGTATGTACATAAATACACCTTTAAAATCAACCATACACATCAATCCAAAGTATTTACTTTACAAATGATAACAATTTGAATATCTTGCTTTCAGTTAATGTGGCCGTGGAAATCAGTTTCTTTAACTCGTTTGCCTTTACACAAAGTTGGCACATATATTCAGCATTCAATTATATCTTCTTCCTTTTATCAAAAGTCTATGCAAGTCAAAGTCCACACTTTGTCCCAGTTCTTTATAATTAACCTAGCCGCAGGTACAATAGCAATATATGAATGATGACCGTGAGGTCTAATTCTTACTCACTTAAACCTTATATCACCACATAACAATAATAATAACCAAAATGACATATATATTTACGATACACCAAAAACAGGACGCCACAGGTCGGATCAGGTTCGTACAGGAAACCTGCTATCCCCTCGACTCTCCATTCCAATGGACGTTGTCCTCTGCTATTTACGCCAGTTGGTCTTTGGGGCCGCCTGGTAGTGTCGGATCTGCTACACAGCTGTCTGGTTTCTATCCGCATTCACTTGTAGATGCTTCTATTTGCTTAATAGTGGTATCGATACTGGCGATAGTAATCTGGGAGAGCACTCCCCACGTCTTTACAACATGGTGTCTGTGTGAGAACTCCCCTCTCGTTACCCTATTTTAATTGTTAGTCGGCGTCCTTTTTCTCCCCTCCTCCTTTTCATGTGATTTTACGTCGCCTCCCTATTGGCTTTCTTGTGCATAGCAACCGCAATGTTTATATCGGCAATTGTTCACCCCATCCCCCGGGAATTCTAAGATAAGAAAGAGTGACAAACGTGGCTGACTTCTATTGTTGTTCTTAAACCACGTCCGGAGATCAAACTCAAACATGGCAAACTCATCGTTATGTTACAGTCTATTACTTTATATTTCATTATTCTTAATGCAAAATGTGTAAGTAATGCGATTGACGATCTATGTTGCCTGTTTTAATTTCTCAATCCTTAATGTGTGACCTTAAATCAGTGCACTGTTACCCTAACTGCTAATTTTCACATGTTATGTATTATCTTATTCATTGATAATTGTTGGTTTATATGTGGTGATCCTTAATGAAATTTGTACCATTGTGCTTTCACCATTTTTTGTGGCATGTAATAATGTTTCAATGTTCCAGGGGACTTAAAATCCTAGAACAATAAAGACTGTTTTCAATTTCAATTCAATATGGTCAAACCAACGAAGCACATTCATGGCTTGCACGGTATTTGGAAGGTGTAGTTGTACACTGCTTCCCTCCTTTCACTCACCCATCACTGCGTTCCAAGCAACCCTGATGATTAGGTTCACTTTTCCCTTCACTGAGCCGAGGACTTCTTCTGCCCGTTCAAATGTTTTATTTCTCCTTATGAATGGTTGGATGTTGGCATGCTGACTTGCACTAAATTTAACCGTAGTCTCACCTTCTTACTTTCTCACCAAATTCTCTCATTTCAATGCCAATATGATTTCATCCTACTTCCCATTTCTTTCTTCAGTATGACGCCAACTCCTACTATATTTCAGTCGTCTCCTGAAGTATATGGCTCTGCATCAGCCACTCCAGTGGTGAGTCAACCCGGCCCACTTCTGGGATGTATATTCGTAGCCTGTCCACCTCAACCTTCACGATGTCCAACCTCACATCTTGGGACCTCGCGTTCCATGTCCCAGCCCTGCATTTGTCCACTCTGACTGATGGACCCACACGGGGATGCGATTCGGGGACTATTTCACCTCCACAATATTTTCCCGGGTGGAATGCCATAATTTCTGTTCATGCGAGGCTCTAGCTCCTAGGAATGTTGCGGTTTCCCGTTGCCTTCCACATCGCAATGTTGCGGCCATTAATGACACTCTGGGTAAAAGCCGATACCTAAAGCGTTTTCTATCAGTGCCTTATGGTAAGGTGACCAACTTTTTTACAGTAAAAAGGAGGGCAGAAATTAGTTTTTTTTTCAATGAAAAGAAGGACGCAAATAAAAAAATACAAATATCGTAATTAAAAGAAACATGTCATTCATTGCATCAATAATACACTACATATAATATGATAAATGCATAATAAAAACATTTGTGACCGTTTATATTGTGATTATGCTTACATACTTATTAATTAATATTTAAATGAGTACTTTTCCATCGAATGAACATTTTTAATCAATGTATTATCTTCTAACAATATATTGGAAATATATGAACAAAAATTATCTTTCGTATCGAATTTTACGGCAAGAGCTATAACAGCTATAGTATTTCATACTATTCAATTTCGATTTTTCACTTGCCCAAAAATCATAAGCAATTGAAATAAAAACTCTTTCAACTGCTGCATTAGTTCCTGGGCAGCACAACATAAATTTAACAAGAACAAATGAATGTTCACATGAAAAATGATTACCTACTGTATGTTTGACATGGCTGAATATTTCCACCCATCTTTGATCAATTTCAACATGTTTATTTTTCCATTCAACCTGTTCATTTCAACATGTTGATTGCGTCTCGCCGCACTGTACATACCGAGCCTAGGCGAATC
Organism: Pyrrhosoma nymphula; assembly: GCA_963573305.1. Lineage (NCBI taxonomy): Eukaryota > Metazoa > Arthropoda > Insecta > Odonata > Coenagrionidae > Pyrrhosoma > Pyrrhosoma nymphula. The sequence continues at coordinate 8,557,606 of OY754337.1, forward strand.
GTCATATCAAGTACATAGTATACGTCACATTACGTGTAACGGACCGACTTGGCATCGATCAAATACATAGCTTTACAGATCAACCTTCAAATAATATCGAAAAGGAGGACATGTAGGAGGACACTTTTCGAGGGAGGACAGAACTTGCAAAAGAAGGACTGTCCTCCATAAAGGAGGACGGATGGTCACCTTACTTATGGTGAAACTGCAGCCTTTCACCGTTCAATGGTGCAGCATAGCATCGCGAAAGGATCTCTTTGCTGTCTCGTTCCGGAAAGTTCGGGCATATTTTTCCTGGAGACTGTTGAGAGTAGTTGCGAAGGCTTTCACGGCTTGTGGAATGTGTAGGGCTTCATTCTCGGCTTTCCGCTCTCCGTACGTTGCTGATTAGTGTCAACACACGTAGCGAAACCCCGAGTAAGCAAGCTCAACAACGCTGTTGATAACCTTTAATGATTTATAAATTCCATCGGTTAGTGGTAGCTGAGTGGTAGCCACCCACAGGCCCGCTACCTAAGACCCAAAGACCGACTACCTGAGATGTGGCCCCGCTCAGCTACCACTAACCATTCCATCTAACTTCTCAGTTAGACCTTTTTCACCGCAATGTAACTATAAACATTTAAGAACTCATTGCAGTCAGCTGACGAAGAGGAAATGCGATAATATTGATGGCGTTGGCAGTGACGTCGTCGGCGTCCTCCGATGAACAAGAAATGGCGCCTGCCTCTCGCTTGGCCAATCTCCTTCCAAATCGAGGTCCTCTTGGCCCCACGTGTTCCCTCGGTTCGGAAATTCCTCAAGACCCTATTGTGGTGCAGGTTGAGCAAGGGGATCTTTTCTCCATTTGACGACCCTGGGAGGAATGAGTCGCTGGAGAGGGGTTGCCGTTCGGGGAAGTCGTTTTATTGCCATCTCCTCTCGGAGATTGAATGCGCTCCGAAATTTTATTCTTATTTCAAGGGTCCTCATTGTACGGAAGGGAAAGACCGCCCCGCTCTGCTGAGCGAGGTGCCGTGGAAGTAATTACATCCCTATCGGGGAGCAGAAGGCCGTTATGGCGAGTAAGTTTGCGGTTCGGAGCAATTATATTCCAAGGCAATGAACATTTCTTCGTTTAGCCCTCCTTTAATCACCACTCTCGTAAAGCTATACATCCTCCCGACTCATTAGGAACGACGATGAGTTATGTATCGAAATTAAACTATTACGGAATACTTATGCGATTTCCAAGGAGGCGCAGAGGAAAAATAATGAAACTACCACATAGTTTGAATTTTTGTCGGGAAAAGTGTACGCATTTTAGTTAAACCACGGCATTTTGGAATCCGAAATTTAAGTTTTTAGTTTCGGATGCCTCGTTGGCTTTTCTCTTTTACAACTGCGCACAGAGGAAAGTTCAAGGGAGTGAGTTTCACTCTCTTGATTCATAGCGCAGGGAAGAAAGTATGTTGAAATGGCTACAGCACATTGCTACCATTATCAGCGGGGTGGGGAACGTGGTCATAATAGAGATATGTGGAAATGCAAGAGCTATGAACTGACATGTTTTACCTGCTATTTAGAAGACGGTGCCTGTTGAATTTCAACGGGAAGAAATAAGAAAATGAAATCCTTAGATTAAAATTATCCCTCCAATATGCCGTGCAAATTGTATATGTATAATGTTGCAGTCATGTAGAGATTGGGGTCAATAAAACAAATAAAATATCGCAGTCATTTTGTTGAATACTAACAGTATTGCCTGAGACGTAAAGTGCTTTGGGAATAAAATGAAATTTAAGGGTCCTCCCATGTCAAATGATCCAATAAAAAAATAATTGTTTGCATGAGCTTTTTTTAAAAAAACTCATTGTGTACACGCACATACCTATACGTAATGGCAGTTGAATGCAACGATTTTCAAACTGTTATCACTCCTTGTTTTATCGTAGCAGCTATTTTTCCAAGATGACACTATGAATCTTTGAGAACTTTCATGTTTACTGTATCCTAATATTTCAATACTTACTATCACAGAGAGATAACGAAACCAAACCATTTGAAACAATGTGTAAATATTTCCTTTGTTTTTTTCCTTTTATATTTTTCTTGATTGTTGAAGTTGAAATTGAACTCAACATTTTTTTCCTCAAGAAACCTTATTTAACTCGATACAACTGAGCAAAGGAATCAATTTTCAAGCATGACAGCTTTTATACTTAAAGGTACAAAACAGAAAAATAATCTTAGAAAGTGCACAACTTAGAAAGTGCACATCAGTTTTTGCAACTAACACTTTGTCTTCAAGAAGCAAACAAAAATGGCTTCGCGCTCAAGATCAGCCAGTTTTCTCCGTTGTGGGAGCTAATAAAAAGGTGTGACTTACAGAATATATATATGTGTAAAGGTACAACATATCCCTAAAACATGGAGCTTGAGAACATACTCGAAAGAGAAATATGATAGAGTTCTAAAGTAGCTTGGCGCTCAAAAGCCGCCATTTTTGGACTTCATTTTCTTCGCCGAGGGAAGCTATTGGTGATTTTAATGAAATGCAGGTAGCAGCACTTGTGTGGGTGTCATCTCCAAATACAGGGGGTAGGAAAGTGTGCATACGTTTTCACAAACCGTGAGGGATGGGTGACAGCCTAAGAATAGATCATTTTTTAAGCATACAGTAAAGGAAGTCATCTGAAGCTTTAAGAATAGATCATTTTTTAAGCACATGGAAGCATGATGTGAAGCTTTTCTGGCGTATGATGTTGGTGAAATCTATTCGGGTTCTCCACCAGGTCACACTCTGCATTTCTGCCGATGCGACGTTTCGATGTACATACATCGTCATCAGGGCATCATTCCCTGATGACGATGGACGACTCTTTTATCGAAACGTTGGCAGAAATACAATGTGTGATCCGGTGGTGGAGAACCCGAATAGACTTCACCAACACAGTTAAACCAGCATTGTTACTAGAGTAAGAAGAAGTCTATTAGCATAAACATAAGTGGCATTTACGACCGCAGCAGTCATTCAAGGGCGAATTGGCAAATTTTCACTGGGCATTTTTCAATTCTTGTAATTCTATTCCAACCCCAAATATCCATGGAAAATCCTGTCGGCGTAAGATCCAATGAGTAATGCCAAGCCCACTTTCTCTCCCCCCTAAAAATCCTTCACCACATAGTAATCCTTCCCCTTCAGAACTGCTCCGCATTGACCACTTGAACCCTATCCACCCTCAGATGAGCGAGAGGGTCCTGCGCGACGGCGAACGGGAGATTACTTTTATTATGGTCACTCATTAATCGTGGGAAGAACGAATTTTTGTACCTAACTGTTCTCTTATTTTATATATGTGTAGATGCTCCTATAGATATGTAGTGCGGAGTCAAAATGATATTCTCTGTCACTTTGAAACACACCTGTTCTGAATTTCTCAAGCAATCTAAGCCTAAGCGTGTAGCCTCTGAGTCTCTTAAGGCCGCCACACACCGAATGTTATGCTAAGCGTGAGAACTATTCTCGCAACGGACGTCCGCTATGTGCGCGCACACACCAGAAGCTAACCATGCCGTGCTATGTAGCAAGATGGCGGACGGCGTAAAACGCACTTCTCAGGTTCGACACTTGAATATTCCGTTAATATTGATATAATTGCAATGATGAATGATTTTATAAATGCGCATAGTGTGCAGAACTAATGTACGTAATTTAGTTGAAATAGCTCTGTTGTAAGTAGGTTAAAAATTAATTTGGGCTGGCGGGACGAAAGTGCTCATTTACCGCAATAGATACTGCGCATGCGCCACGGAAGCTAAGCGAAGAGGGAATCGCCGGCCGAGCGATCCCCTGCGATAGAGCGCTATGGAAGTTCGCATCGGTTCGCGTGGCTCGCATTTGGTGTGTGCGGGCAGTGGGAAATCGCTTTACGGGATCTTAAGACACGTCGCGAAATCTGGTAGCGCGCTTAGCATAGCATTCGGTGTGTGGCGGCCTTTATAGCGGTTCCCAACCTAATCCCTCTAAGAGGAGTGAAACACTCTTATTTAGCTCGTAGCAGTTTTTAACGAAGCGCACAGCTTTCCTTAGTATTTTATTCATTTTTCGGATTCAATATTTCCCAATTATTCGAGGTGTGGCCGAACCTGAGGGAATTAGCACCTCTTTTTTTACTTTTCCATTCGAGGACCTTCCTATTTTACGCATGATAAATCCCAGTTTCTTTAAGGCATATGTTCAATATGTGTGGTCCCCACGATAGGTTTGAAGTCAAGGTAATTCCCAGATATTTTACTCCGTCTGACGACTTTCTGTTTACTCCTCCCAATGTTTAGACATGGCGTTGATGTGTAGACATCCGCAAAAAATGTACTGCAGTGCATTCACTAAGATTTAATCCATGCCACCGCCACTTCTGGAACCACGAGCTTAAGTTGTTTAGGTCCGATGTTAGAACTTCTAAGTCCGCATCTTCGCCAATTTTGCGGTAGATGACCACATCAACTGCAAATTCTCTAATGCTACTGCTAACTCGAGAACTTAGGTCCTAGCTAATACAGTCGATAACTACTTTTCATTTGCGATCACTTAGAAATGAGGGGTGATAGTTTGCTAAACACCGTGATAGAGGGAAGGATGTTGGGCAAGCGATAAAGAGGAAGAAAGAGAATATGTTTTATGGACGGGATGAAGAAGGGTGGGACTTACGCTGAGATAAAGAAAGAAATATTAAATGTAAATAGAGCCCTGCATCTGTAAAAAAATTAGAGGATTTTGCTGATTCCCATTGACCCTTAACCAGTGACGTGTAATTTATGTCACGCTACCAGTAACGTGCGGTCTAGGAGACCGCAATATATTAAATATTAATAAAGTGTTGCTACGACATTTTTATTGCATAATTTAATTTTTATGCATCTCAGAACTTAGTCTTCAACTCATATTTAATTTTCTAAATCACCTATATCAACCTATTTTTCAGTGTAAATTATTATTTTAAATAAGGTAAACAAATTGAATGAAAAAAACCGAATTTATTATTATCGTCTTCAATTATTAACGTTTACCTAGAGTTGAAAATCAGGCCTTGTATATTTAAGTAAGAATGATAATAAGTTATGCACGATTGAAATTATTTCATTTGTGGTTTTTTGATGAAATCTGTAACTGATTAAAAATACATTTTTTTTCATTAAATTCCTCACGCCCCCATAATGGCACAGTCTTAACAATTTTTTTGTGTGCATTCTATTTACAGAGGCCTTTTGTATTGGAAACTTCAAAAAAGAGATTTTACGATTTTTTTGTATGATGGGCACAATCTACATGTCGTCGGCTTCTCTAGCCTTTCAACCTCTTCTGCTTCTTCCAACGGTATGTGGAGAAACGGACCTAAAACTTACTCGTACATGCCTTGGGAGTCTAGGATTGGAAATCCTCCTTCTCCAATAACTCTTCAGCTATCGTTGCAACAAAATTAAATCTTGTTATATATTTTTTGTCTTTCGCAGACTGCTGAAGCACAAAATAGTTGACAGAGAAAATATATAATATCTTGAAAAGCATTGCCAATGGCCACCTCCTTGTCCTTCGGCTGGATGTGTAGCTACACCACATTTTATCTTATGTGTCTACGCCACCCTTGGTTGCGTTAACAAATGCAATTTTTTCTGGTTTCCCTGACTCGATGTCATTGCTCTCCCTATTTTGCATTGAGGAAACCAAACAAACGGCCCTATTTCTCTTCGGAACATGGGAAACTAGAGTCATGTTGGCAGATAATCCATTCAGTGAAGAGCCCACTATACGCCCTTTGGATGGTGCAAAATAACTAGGTATTTCCCTTTTATTTTTTCTAATTGTACCAACGTACGTCCGTCCTTTCGCATTTAACTTTTCTACCATCAAAAGATGTGAACCAATTATCCGCTGTGATGTTTCTATGAGACCTCATGATTGGCTTATAAAGACAAAGAACTGATTGAGTTGGTTTCGACGACATTTGATCTTCCTCTGGCATAAGTATCCCATCAATATTTTCCAGCCTTCAAATATACATTACACAAATAATTGTTTGCGGCGTCAGTAAAGGACATCATTTTCAAACCGTAGATGCCCGGATGTTGCTGGAGATATACATTTTGAAACGGCATAGACCTAATAGAAGGCAATTTATATTTCATCAATACAAGTTGGGGTGCCCAATGAATAGCGGCGTTGGGAGATTTTTTTACTAGACAAAGCAATAAATCGAAAATCGGAGCTATCGGGTCAGTTTTGAATGGAGCCATTCAGTCGGCATGGTTATCAAAACGGAGACTTGTGAGAAGTAGATTAAACGGTTGTCCTGACATTACTGATAGAAAACTTTCCCTGGAATTCTCGTAAAAAACCTATCTTTAAACGGTAAATTACACTTATGAATGAAATCGGCTATAAATAGCCAACAAAGCTCTGTAGTACGGAAACACTCCACCAAAATGTTTATTTGAAACACATTCTTAAGTGTTAGCGAAGGTTGTGCGAAAACTGCAACGCAAATTTCCTGCGCAGAGGCCTCACAAGGGATGAGTAGCACCGTCCTCGTACTTCACCGCTACAGTTTAATCTATGGTTTGCTTGACGCCACGTTAACCATCGTTAGTAATTGATCGTTACCATAAATATTTATTTCTTACTTAGCAAAATTGATGGTTTCAGGCGTTACTTTGTGGAACTTTGAATTCATCTTGAATAATTATAACTTTGTATTTCCACATGAAATTTCTGTATTATGCACCTGATGATAACGCCCTGACGTCGAAACCATGGTCGTAGCTAAATAAATTTCATGTGGAAATACAAAGTTAAAATTAATCAAGATGATTCTTACTTAGCAATTAACCTTTTCTTATTTCTCCGTTAACTCCATAGGGGCTTGGTGAGGCACCTAGGATCACTCCTTCCGAGACGCGTCTTCCTTCCCATAAGACGCCCGACAGTGGAACACAGAGCGGCCTTTCTAATAATGGAAACAATAAACTCTTCCATGGAGAGTGTCGTCCCTCTCGTGTGAATTGGCGGCGACCTCTTGAGTGTGTCTAATCCCGCAGCTCTCTCCCCTGGTCTGCAAGACGACCAAAAACGGCGTCTTTTTTATTCTCGGAATGCTTCCTCAATTGAAGTGGAGGGGGGGAGGCATCGTCTCCCGAGCAGTTGTCGACGAAAATAGTTCGCCTGAAAAAACGTCGCGGACGCGGCAATGAAAAGTAACAACGGGGGAGGTCATTTCCCAGAATTCCACTTGGGCGGTGCTTCAAAACGATTGAATGAAGATGTAATCTAGCCAAGGTCAAATTTTCCGACTCTTTCGAGTTTTACCCGGGAGTCTTGCAAGATGCCTCGCATTTCGTGTGGCAGCTTTCTTGACCGATCGCCTCGTCATAAGGTACATTTTTTCATACGTCAAATGAGGACGCCTGCTGCTAGAGACATGGAGGATAAACGTGTATAAACATGGGTGATAAAGACACTTAGACGAATCGTAAAATTCAGATCAGCCGATTTCTACTGCCTATTATACGGAGAATGTTAATTTTGACACCGCACTTTTGTTTCTTCGCCCTTTGGGCCACAACATGAATTCCCATCTGTGGATTCCTAGTAAGTGCCTTCACAGCCAGAGATTCACTTTATTTATTTCCACATCCCCGAAAACAGCACGAACGGCCTTATACAACGGGTATATTAACATGTAACAATGGACAAATACAAACACCCATGTCCTGGATTGAGAAAAATCCACTCAGGCGGGACTCGAACCCGCGACCCTCAGTTTAGCAGGCGAGGACTTTACTCCGTCGCCACCGGGTTTGACCTATAACCCGGTGTACTCTTTTTTATCTAATTTTTTATCTCAAAACCTCATTCTTTCCTTGAGTTTACATTCCTTACAACAATTGAACATCTATTACGTCTTTCCTACTTCGGAAATAGATTTTGAACGCTCGAAGAAACAACTACCAGTGGGTGGGCAGTTCGTGAAATGTGGATTTTGTTAGGTCGGACTGCATTTTGTTGTCACTTGAGAAATTTCCGGACGACCGCATTATAACCACCTAGGTTCAGTATTGACCTTTTTAAGTTTACTTTGTATTGCGCTACATATCATGACTAGTCGTGTGATGCTACGAATAGTATTCCATGCATAGTCAGTACAATGGTTTTGACTAATATCATTAGCATTTTCATTTATCAAAGTTAGCAAGAATGATTAAGAGGAGACGGTCAGGGGGGTGTTTGTTCTTGGGAGTGAGGGGCGATATTAGGGACCGGCATCAGTTCACTCTCTTAAGGGAAGGCGAGGAGGAGGAGGGCGTGGATTTAGCGTCCTATCCGAAAGAAAATGCTCTCTCACTATACTCTTCAAGTAGTGGCTTCGTGGCTGGCTTCCAAGTTGGGATCGAGATTGCTCTGATAATCAATTGCCAGTGTTGGGATTCGAACCTAAACCCTTGGGATTGGAAGCCAAAAATATAGCTAGGTCACCAACCTGAATTCCTCTTCTTGTCTCTCCCTGGATCTCTGGCATCGCGGAAGCACCGCAAAGTAATTCGACCATGTAAAATATTTTTTTTTCTGCTGTGGTGAAAGACCGCAGGGAGTGTGCTTTCAAGCTTGTCTTACTGAAGGTATCAGTATCACAAACAGCCCTCAGCCCTCTTTGAGCTCAGAGGTCATCTTTCTTCTCTCACTCTCGGCCCCGTCCCTCCCGAGCGCCAACCGCGTGGAAGTCAGGTCACCGCACTGACATCGGGCCCGGAGGTCACCACGGCCGGCACCCTACTCGTTAGCGGTCGGCTCTAATCTCGCCAAGCCGTGGGTCACCCCCGGTGTGGACCATTCAAAGGCCCTTCGGTCCATCGGCAAAGCAACAGCCGTGTGACAGGCGACACGCGTTGACCTGGGAAAATGCGATATCCTTACTAAGGGATCCTATGCGAAGGGAAGGTGCATCGATCGTAGCTGGAGCTGTGAATTTAGTGAATTATGAACAAGGAGGTTAGAAAAGAAATGGAGGCGACATACCACTTGATTCTAGGATCCAATTCCGCCATTGCAGTCGGCACAGTTTAGACCTTCCTCTGGCTTACGTGTCCGGCGGTCGCGTTCGATTTTCGTCAAATCTAAGTTAAAAACCACAGACAAGGCGATGTTTTGTGACTGGTTTGGCCACACCTACTCGGCACAAAGCCCTTCCCAAGCACCCCTATTCTTGCTTCACTTTCGCCCCTTTTGCCCATGAGCGTTCACGGTCATGCCTCCTCCATTTCATTTTAACCTCCTTGATTATGAAGGCGTCTACAGGAAGCCATTTATTGAAGGCAGCAAACATGTAGCGTATTCAAGGAAGTTGATTGTGCGGGGAATATGTCATCGTTGGTATTTTTGAGTTAGAATGCATTCTGTTGCCATTAAAAAAAATCCCATAGGTAGTGTTGTTCCTTCCACCGTTATTGTGTTTAAAAAATGTTTCTTTTTATGGATATTGAACAAGGAGGTTGATGACAGAGAGTTGGCGGCCTCGGTAGCGGCGGGGTAAAAGCCTGCTTACCCCAAAGGTCGCGGGTTCAAGTCCCGACTGGGGAGGATTTTTCACTTTTCCCAGGGCATGGTTGTGTGTGCTTGTCGATCGTTGTCAGTTACAATGCCTGATGTAAAAGGCCCTTGGGGCTGTTTTCAGTATGATATTGAATAAATAAATTTAAAAAAGAGCAAGGCTTAAAACCAGTTCCAGTACAAAAATATTCCTACGGTTATGTTTTCTTTCTGCATTTTTGGGATTTAATTTGCACGTCGTTGCGTACTCAGTCTTATCATTATTAGGTTAAGAGTTAAATTAACATTGGTATGTGTTTCATGTTAAATTATCAACGTTATATTATATAATTGGAAATATCTCCTGCAAACACTTAACTTTGTTGTCAAACTGTGAAGAATTTGCTATTATACATGCTGTATAATATTTAAACATTCACCCAGAGGAAGAGAGAATGTATTTACTAATTTTTATTGATTGAAAATGTAGAGATATTAATTATTTTTTGGTTTAATTATTATTCTTTGATCACTTCTCATTCTACTGGCTACTTGCAGGAATGTATCAAAATGATGACTGATGGATTAGTTTATGATGATAGCGCACCATAATGGACTCTGTGAAGTAATGGGTAGTACCTTTGCCATAAAGTATACATGAACTCATTCTTTATTGTATTTTCCATTTAAATACTTTTTAAAGCCAAATCCCATATAAGTTCTACAGAAGAATTGAAGAGCGGAAATGAGAGTTCTACGTGTTTGAAGTAGCTCTGTTGAGATATAAAAATATCATCGATGCATTTCTTTCTGCAGATAGTGATGCAAAAGCCCTCCTATCCCCAAAAAATATTGATGGCATCATTATGTGAGGTGGCAAAGTTGAACCTGTTGCATACATTGAGTGACACTAAAGAGTCAAATACCTCGTCTACACTACAAGTGTACTAAAGTTGAGTGTAATTAAGTGCAGCATTTAATTGCAGCGGGAGCGTCTACACACAGATATTATATCTACCACAGCGCTACCTGGTGATGATGGAAAGAAATTTGCATCGTGCAAAAATTATGTGACCGAGAAGTGACATAAGATATTTTATAGACTCGTATAACCCTATAAACAAATGTAGAAGAAGGATAACACTTAGACAATTACTTAACTCCTCATATTAGTTATATAAACACATTTATGATGTGTATGATTATTGAAACTCCTCGACCTATCGATGACGAGACTTCGACCACCTTGACGGTACACTATCGATATCATCCAAGTCCACTTAAAAGAGGGTCCCCGGGTCCACTTAATTAGACCCGTTACTTAAGTGGTGAGAAGGCGTCTTCACGGTGTACTTAAGTGAAAAATACACTTAAGTGCACACTTAAGTGGTCAGCGTAGACGCGGCATAACGCCATGAATCTCCATAAAAAAGGGTTAAACTTCATCAGCTAGAGAGAAATAGGGATTCAACATAACTACAAAAGAGACAGAGGCAGGTCGTAGTCTACATTGGATAGGGAAACATTAATGGCAAGGGTTATACGTTAACACCTATTTAAAAACAATTTGGTCCTTAAATCGAAGCAGTTGGGTAGGCAAGGCTGCAATCAATGTATATTATTTCATTTTTCAAATACGGAAAGGTCATGGAAATTTACTGAAAACACTTGAATAATGTAATTCTTTGAATAGCCCTTCCCACATGGACTGTTGCCCGAGTAATCATCCTTCTGCTGGAGTAAGTTGTTAGATTTTTCCCAGGAAAGGGAACCTTCTCTCCAGCTTCAACGCATTCATTCTCTATTAAAAATACTACGTCAATCAAAAGGCCACCTCTTACTTAACTTATCAGATGAGATACCACCATATACTTGGCTATAAAAGTAAATTAAGTCACCCGGTGTTATCCCAAACATAAATGTTATGATGTAACCATTTCTGTAGTGAGAGTAAATATGGTCCACAATCCTGACTGAACTTTGGTGCTTGCTCCGCCATTTGGAGATTCCTGGGATAGTTTCAAAAGAGCCTCAGCCGCCGCCAATGTATCTCTCTCGTTTCCATCAGCTTTTGAAATGAGACTAGTGGTATCCCATTCATTTACAGCTTTGTTAGCAGAGGTTGACTGAATCAATGTGCAAAAATACACTAAACTTCAAAAAGATATATAAGAGATTTCCTGTCTATAACATGATCACCCGCCTATGCATAGCCTCACTTGCTCAACACGACTTGTTGCAGGTCTATCAGTCACGCCTTTTGGAAGACTAGAATCTGGTGCTGCCTCATTCTTGAAGTGGATTTAAATCCTCCTGCCCTCCTACATCAAAGACACTTATCATTTTCTTGAACGCCTCCACTCCACTCCCCTCTGACGGTGATATCTTAATGGCCACTATTGATGTCACTTCCCTATAAACCAGCATTCCTCATTCTGAAGGAATTTCCGCCATCCGCCATTTAATTACTCCACGCCCTGCTCCTCACATTCCCAGCTCTGATTTCCTTCTTGATCTTTCTAATTTCATCCTTTACTGAGAATGTACTGAGAATGAGTTTAATTTGCAAACGCAAAAGGAGCTAAATATTTCTCATATCGATGGCAAACACTGGATTATTGGCATTGATTTGTATAAACTAAAACACATTTATTGATGCAGAGAGGCTACCTTAGCATCGATTCTGTGTATCTTACGCCACATAAACTGAAGCGGAAACTCACCAAACTAGTCTAATGTGCTTTAATCCTTTTCCTCCCCCTTCTCCCTTCCCCTCCCCCTTCTCGCCACCCCCCCACTTACACCCCTAACCTCAACCCCCTTCATTCCCAGACAGCTGCGTGAGGATGCCATTTTGCATTATTAATCGCGAGACCTAATGTGTGAAAGTGTATCGGGGAGAATGAAGTGGCGGCGCCCTTAAAAAACTGCGACGCTAAAATGCGTACGCTAAGAGCGCCCCTGTCGTCCATCTCCGAAACACCAATCACCGCTTTAAATATTTTATCCGGAGGTGCAGAGTGTAAGTGTGCGCGTGTATAAAACATGAGAGATGCAAATTGCCATTTTGACAGACTGATATAAGTTAGCCATCATTTTGAGACTATAAATATCAACTGGAGAGTCGGAGTCGCTGGATGTGGGACGTTTTCAATTAGTAACCTTTCGAATTAGAATCGAAATGTATATTCCTTTGACTATGGATAGAGTTCCCAAATTTTTAAAATGTATTGAGCGAAATAGAGCGTAGTAGCTTCTTTATCTCACTTTTTTATCCGAGTACCTCCTTATTGGTCACTTATTAAACCGTGGTTTTCAACTAAACGCAGCGCCAAAAACGTTTCGTGATGTGATTTCGTGTGTGTTTCAGTACAGTGCGCCCAGAAGCGAGTTAACCACTACTTCATACATTAACAGTGGCGTAATTTGGGGGTGGCAAGGGGTGGCAGTTGCGACCCCAGAATTGTCCAGCTCATTACATTGCCAATCCAGAATTTCGAAGTAAAAATTTCAATAATTTACAAACAATTGGAAAATACAATTCTAGATGCACGGCCTTTTCTTGAACTTTCTTGATTCTTCATTAATAATGCCTAATTCAGGTGGACCCCTGGGCCCTTCCACCTGGAGGGTATTCCATACCCTCCCGGTAGGTGTCGCCACCCCAGTTAAAATGCTGAAATTACGCCTATGTATATAAACTATAGGGAAACACACGTCCGATATGCATCTGAGGAACCGCATTAAAGGGACTAGAATTTCCGAAGCAACTACATAGTAGAAGGGTTCCTAGGATAAAAAAGTTGAAAGTTAATGTTAGATTGTTCTGGTTAAGTCACATTTTTATTACAACGCGAGAATTTTGTACTCTAAGCATAAATCTTTAATGCGTGAGATTACTAAAAGCTAGATCACTTCAGTTGCAGATTGATATAGAGGATACTATTTTGACCCCGCGCTATATCTCTAAATCTTATGCTGGAAGGGACAAAAAAAGAAAGAATGCCGAACTGTTATGCGCAACAATTCCTTCTTCCCTCGCACCAGTTTACCAAAAAGCCTTTTCAGAGCGCGATATATTTTTAAATGATCATAGGATACCTATTAACCTCTGTAATTGGTGTACTGCACATAATTATGAATTATCATCTCGTAGAACACCTGGAAATACTTTTACTTCCTTCTTCTTTCTTCGCCTGCATTTCTTTTCAGCGAAACAGCCAAGTGACGTTATGCTAGGTTTCAATGGGAAATATTTAGAAAACTCTGCCATTTTCTTCTCTCGTAGGATTTAAGTCTTTCCCGGCGAATGCTTAGGATGAATAGTTCTCGGGTTTCCATCCGGGTAATGGTGTTAAACTGCACCGACGTTTCAATGGCGTAGTCTTCCATCGTCTTCAGGGTAAATGATTTTTGCCAGAATTGTCATATTTTTAAAGTGTCACATTTTTATTAGGTTTTTCCTGATTCGTCAGTTTTTTCCCGCCTTTCTTTGAGCATTCTCAGAGTAGGTTTCCAAGCACTGCTGAGTTGGAAACCTTTGTCTCGGTTCAAGTTTTTACTTTCCAGCCTAATCTCCACAGCTTCTTTCACAATGCGATCCCAATAGTCCTTTGTTTTGCAAAGCACTTTGGTGTTGGCAAAGTCGATCCTATGGCCATTTTCCAGGCTGTGTTCCGCCACCGCCGATTTTTCCGGATGGAAGAGTCTGATGCACCTTTCGTGTTCCTTCAGGCGTGTTTCTACGGTCCGTCCAGTCTCACCAATGTACACCTTTCCGCATTCGCAAGGTATGCTGTATATTCCGGGTGTGTTCAACGGCAGGTTGTCTTTAGCGGTTCCTAGGATGTTTTTAAGTTTTGCCGTTGGTCTGTGGGTCGTCTCGATCTCGTGCTTGGCTAGTATCCTCGAGATCTGGTTGGATACTTTTGGGATGAAGGGGAGACAGGCTCTGCTTCTTGGTTTGGTCTGCGTGTCTCTCGTCTTCTGAGTGATGGTCCTTTTCAGGGCCAATTGGATCTCCCTGTCTGTGTATCCGTTGGTACGAAAGGTCTCCTTCAAGTGCTCAATTTCCGAGTTCTGGTTCGTGTCGGATGCGGGGAACCAAAACTCGGCACTGGCTAACTACCTAATTCTCCGGAGAGACTTGCATTACAAAAAACTCGTATTTTTTTGCTACGAGTTTTTTTTACGAGGACTGGTTGAAAAGTGAATGTCGTCTGGTTGAAAAATACATATACATGGTCTGAACTAAGAGTTGTAACTTAAAGTCACACAAAACGAAAACAACTCTAGTTAGTTTTCGTTGAGGCTAGGAGTCTGGGAGTAGGAATGAGCAAAATAACCGTTATTCGGTATTACTGGGTAATATTTTTCTATTTCGGTGCTACCGGGTAATGTTTGAAAACGGTACTACCGGAGGTACCTTTATAATTATGAACTTAAGTATTTATAGGTAGTGTTATACCAGTATCGGACCACCAGAATCGTCCGAGAGCAAAAAAAATCCTATTCTTTATCATATTGGCGTGTACCCTTTTAGGTTCGCGACTAGGGGCGTTTACTCAGGGTCGGGACCCCTACCATCAGGGTTAAATGCACAAAGATAACACTCTGAACCTTAACGAAAGCATGTTTTTTAACATAGTGAGGTATACGTTAAGTAGGCTAACATTCCGACGGTCTCGTGGACTTAAGGTGATGAGCCGAAGTCGGCGGCGGAGTTGACGGCTGCCGGCGCGGCACAGTGATGCGGTCTGTGAATCTCTGGAAACTCTCCCCGGGCCAGGGCAACCAAGGTCTATATAGGCCCTGGCCTTCTAAAATATTCTTCTGGGAAACGCCCCTTGGATCTACGTCACTTCACGCATCCAACTGTTGTCATAATCCTGGGTATTCCTCTTTATTTTATGTAAGGCACCGAAGATGACAAAAGGGAAAGGGCCTTTTTGTACTTGTTGACAAACAAGTACGGGATGCTGGTGGTTTTCGATGACCGTTCGTGTGAAGTCGTTCGATTTAGGCCGTTGATCTTATGCCGTCTTTGGTAAACACTGGCGACCGCCCACGGAAGGCTGCGGTCGGCCCTGCATGGATAGTCGTGCTTGTGGTCGGATGACTACATTCCGCTACGCCTTAGGATTTGGTGATGCCTGAGGGAAGTCAATGGTCACCGGGGAAGCCTCGAGAGAGAGGCTGATTCAATCTATAGGGGAACTTGCGACATTCATCCTTTCCAAGCATACATGTACCTAAAAAAAATGGATTCTTACACTTTTTGGTGATTCATGTACCCAACCAGTGCCTACTTTAAAGTAAATGGCTTCCAATCAAAATGTTCAAGTAACTTTTTTCATCCGTGATCTCAGGCCTATTTTGGGATGCGTCGTATTGACTTTTTCAATTAAACTTGAAATGTAAAGCAGAATTTTTGGACTAGGTGAACACACTCGATCATATTTCAAACATAATATGCGTTCGTCTGGAAGTTGTGATATGCTGAAAGTATTTCAGTCAGAACAACAGTCACGACTCCCATTCATCTCAACTACCAAATTCTCATCTGTTTCAGCAGAACTCTAACTCCTTGCTTTCAGTTTTAGATTACTAACTCACGTCTGCATAATAAAGATGCGCAACATCTCAAAACAATGCTAAGTAAAATAATTATAATGAGTATAATTATATATGATTAGCTCTCCTCATACAACATTTCCGAATCTTCATTTCCTTAACTGAGAAGCAAATTTTAAAGGGCATGATGTGGAATGAAATAAAAATTGGAATTCATCAATCATTGTATTTCTATTCTCCTCCAACTTTGCCTAACAGCATTTTATAGTTTTTATCTTCTTTACATAAGATTGCCTTCGCAAGGATTGTAATTAGCATCAGAATTCTTCAATAAGTTCGTTACGCGAGAGGCATTTTACTCCACAGCCTGATGCATGGATGGATGCTCAGTGGAAATTACGTCATGTAAAGCGGGAACTTGCTAGAATGACTGCGCGAATGCATAAACGATTGAAAGGAAAATTGCTCTCACTCCAATTCCATGCCCAAGTTCTCTCTATATTTCCGTACATCGAATTTTGCCATTAGGGACGTTCGGTGGTTTCACTCTTAACTTAAAGGGAATTCGACGAAACTTGCTGGAAGCATTAATTATGTTTTCCTAAAGCTACCTGATTTTTTTCAGAATGATTTACCGCAGATTTTTTAGGATATTTGATGTGTAAGTGGGCATGAAATTACAGTGGGTTCTTATGGGAACGCGAAGTGCGACTAGTTTTATTCATCTAGAAGAACGTTTTCTAGTTAAGAATAAGAAAAACAAAAATAACTTAAATCTAAATCATCAACAGAATAATGTATGAAAATCATTTGATACCCTTTCTTTTTATTATTTCTGTTTTTCTTATTCTAAACTAGAAAAAGGTTCTTTTTAATGAATTAAGCTACTCGTACCTTGTGTTCCCACAAGAACCCATGTAATTTCATGCCCACTTCTTGATCAAATATCTAAAGTAATCTGCGGTAAATAATTCTGAAAAAAATCAGGTGGATTTAAGACAACATAATTAATGCTTCCAGCAAGTTTCGTCGAATTCTCTTAAGTTGAGTGAAACCACCGAACCTCCTTGAGTACCTCGTGGAACACGACTTTTCAGTGAGGGTAGCATTCACCATGAAAAAGTCATCTAACTTGACCGGGATTCAAACCCGGATCATCCAATTGCCAGTCAAGTGTGTTAGCCAGTTAAAATACCAAGGCATCTTAAAGTGGCTCTATTCCGGGACTAAGAAGCTCGTTTCAGACATTTCCGGCTAACCCAGTGACGGCTTTGCCGTGACAGCTGGAGACTTGCAATTTTTGCCTTCTGCAGATGGAAGAGTCATTTGTTGATTAAAGTGGAGAAACTTTATCATGAAGATGTTGTGTTATTTTATAAAAAATAGCAAAACTTTGGTTTTTTGCGAAATGTTTTGATAATATTCCGGGGCACGTTGCGAAGACAACCCACCCAGCCCACTTAAATCAAAGAATCGTCATTCATATTCGCAATAAATTCGCAACAACCATTGGTGCTGTTTTCGAATGTTAAGGTTGTAGCAATGTTAAACGTTCAAACCAGCATTGACAACGGAGTAGACCTTTTCCATCCCCACCCAAGGATAATCGTCGTTCCCCGCTCCATTTTTGTCAGCGCCGCCTTCACAGTTTCTCTTTGGGCTTCTACCACCCCAGTAAGCGACCACAGGCGGCAACCGTTAAATTGCGGTGGCTTGGAAGTATATACCCACCTTAATTCAAGGTGAATTTCAGCGGGGGTTTGTATGAACAAGTTGCTCTAGCCCACAGTCGACATTGCAGCGCAGTAGACGTGGTCGTGCATGATATGCCGCAGTCATAATGTCATCATCGCGGAAAAACTTCTCTTCGACTGTGGCGTATATCATGCTCGTTTTCATAGGCATGCGTCAATGCCTTACGTGATATATAACAATGTAAACAAGCTAGTCCAAACCGAAAAGGCGTTTCCAGCAAAGTATGCAGCATCGAAAAATATTTTTGTGTCACGGGAACACCAGTTGTCTCGGAACGCACTGTATCACTACTGAATACCATTATCACTGGTGTAAGAATGCGGTTGCCATCTCAGCACAACAATCAGCTTTTCCCTCTTGGAACAATAACTGATAAATATTGGAGACGCAGTTGAGAGAACTGTCAGAGTTTATAGGTTTTCAAAATATTTGGCTCTCTAGGTTAAAATGTTTTGTATTCTCACATAAATAGGGATACAATTATTAAGTGTTTGATTGAATGATAATTACGTTTAGGTGCGACATTTTTTGTCCTTGGTCCTAGAATATCTCTGTCATATGGAAAATGTCGCATATAAATACTGGCCTCTGTATTAATATATTTTACAGTAGACTTGTATGGTTAGAGCAGAATACTGAATATGAAAGTATGAATGAAAGTATGCAATAATATGAGGTAAAGTTTTTTTTCATTTTGAGAAAAGTGGATGAATAAAATGACTTTTCGTTGATAAAAAATTTGTGAAATGACTTTGAAATTGCAACATGACTTCAGCAAAATGTTAAATGAAACTATTTTTTTCTAACTAATTCATGCTGTTTCTGAGGAAATAATTATTTTTCATCCCCTATCCATCCTTAGCGATGCGGAAATAAAAAAAAACTTCGCCAATGTTTTCGCCAAAATCCACATTACTTTCTCCAAAAAAATTTGACTTCATGTATACATTACAAGCTTGAAAACCCTATCAGATTTCCACCTTTTTTTGGTAAACTCTTATGATGATTCTACCGTAGTGAACTGCCTCTGATTTACATCTACCACATTGCTTATGATTATTTTATCATTAAATAAATTCTAAATGATCCTTGAATTGGTGAGTTCGGTGGGAAACAGTGAAAACATGCAAAATTATCCGTAGCTTTAGTAAGCGCGACTGTGTCACTAGACCACAGGCAAGGAGGCATGTTGTTGGCATAAAAAAACATCAATCGTAGCGCCATCCACGATGGTTGATAAGGTATTTCTGTTTAATGTTTTGCACTTGCACTCTGACTATGCATTAATTAAATTGCCTTGCATACTTTATGCCTGATAAAACAATACGATACACGTCTAAAGAAAGTTACTCGCGGCTATGCACAGAATAGTTCACTCTCAATGCTGATAAAAAATAATTGGTAATTTAACTGGCGTAACCACCGGCGGTAATGGAAATATTGAACACCTGTTTACGGAAATACCGGAGTAATTAGGTCAGGTTTGCGTTTATTTACCTATAATTAGTATGTACAAGTAAGCAGTTAATAATATCGGTTTACCGTGAGTATGACGTCGGTGATACTGGAACGGTACAAGTATTGCTTTAAAATACTTGTCGGCTACATATCGGTGCTTTTTAGGCACTGCCCATGCTTGGCTGGAGGGAGATTCAGATGTCTTATTGTCTGCTCGATAAGATGGATGGCGCATCCGCCAGAGCTCAGGGGACGTGACAGTCGACCGTTGAAAGAGCGCTTAATCCGATTGTCATAGCGGCCCAAAGTGCGAGGCATCTGGTGCTCCGCTGGTCCCTTTGGGGATATGGCGAGACCGCGAGTGAGTCGATTACAACCCTCGTCTCTTACTCACCCCTCTCTCTCCCCATGAGGAAAAAAGGCGGGCGTAGCAATTTACACGGCCCTGGAATTTGTCAGAACACGCTTGCGCCAGAGGCCGAGGCAAAACCTAGTAGTTCAGCAAGAGGCCGAGGCAATGGGTGTGCTAGCGCCGTCGTTTGCGGCGCCCGCTACGATGACATTTTTGCGCTGCCGAAGTCTTCTCGACCTTTCTGCGACGGAAATAAGATGTGTCGATTGATGAATAAATACACCCTTTCCGATTAGTTGCTTTCCCTTACCTTTCCTCTGGGATTTGAGAATAATATTAACGGGAATGTAATAATTTAGATTAGATTAGATTAGATTGTTGTTGGGGGGGCCTTCGTCAGGAGCCCGGGCACTTAGACATTTCTTGGTCCATTGTGCCAACCCCATGCCTGTCTGCCACATGCAGACAGGGGACAAGAGCACCTTGGTAGAGGTATGGAGGATTGGCCTCCCCCTGCCTCACCCCAGTACCAGGTATAGAGGATGTCCTCCTTCCAACCGGCCCGGTTTGGCCTGGCCCCTCCGGCCTGCCGGTATAGGTATGGAGGGAGTATCATCTCTCCATCCATGCCTGGTTGAGGTATGGAGGAGGGTCACCCATCCAACCACCGTCCGGGCCCGAAGTTGCTTAACTTCGGTGTTCTGATGGGAACCGGTGTTTCAATGCGGCTAGGCCCTTGCCCATGTAATAATTTACTTGTCATTTAATTTCTTATTTCTAAACTTTTGCCACCAAAAATTGTAAAAATTCATTGTTGAAAATGAGGTACAGCTAACGTTGTCGTTAAGCAATCGCTAACGAAGTGGAAGGCGTTGTCGTTTCTAAACGATATTACCAGTGTAACTCTTTAATGTGTAAAAACGCAATCAGTTGCTCGCTAGCTTCCGACGATTGCGGACGTCTTATGCGCACGTCGAGGATTTCTCAAGGATATGTATCGCCATTTGTGAGTCGTCCTGTTCAAATGGCAGTATTTCCATTTCGTTACTTTCAACAAGTGGCTAACCCCAAGTGTTAATTGGAATAAGTTATTGCTGAGCAGAGGCCAGGATTTACTAAGTTTAAGATCAAAAAATCAGAAATGCTACGTGTTTTGTGCCCCGAAGATCAACCCGCAGCACCGTGTTTATCTCCTGTATCGAGTACAAAAGGAACTACCACGGATAGTACCTAGACATTCCTCTTTCAAAAGATGAAATTGACGGAATTTTCGCCAGCAAACAGGCATGGAGGTGCTCGGAGTGTCAAGCAGTACGTGAGTATAGCAGGAGACATTCCGAAGATGTCGTTGAGTAAAGTGAAAGTGCACCCGAGTGTAAATCTTTTCATGAGATTATAATATGTTTTGTGAAATTAAAAATGAGTTAAAGACAATCGAAAAAAATCTCGATAATTCTATTGATAGGCTGTACAACAGATTACACGAAATTACTTAAATTATCTACATCTGTATCTACAAAAAACCCTGTAAGACACCTCAGGGGTGTGTGGCAGGGGGTGAATAGTCGCCAAAATGCATTACACTATACCCTAAAGTTAGTGTAACTACGACTAATTATGCATTAGCATCAATCGCTAATGCGTGTCACGAGGCGAAGCCTCACAATCATGCATTACACTACAGATGTTATCACAATGGAGAGGGACCATTAATATACATGCATTTTGCAAGTACACAAATGGACAGAGACTCAAGACTTATGTAGAAAACATTCACGGCGTGCTGTTAGTACTAGGTAACAGAAAAGGATTCAATTTTTACGGAGTACTACTACTAAGAGCTACGCTATCTAACGACAAACCTAGATAAAAGTCTCATTAGCAGCTGTTATGGTCCCTAAATTTTCTCGGGCAAAATGAAATTTTAAATCTGTCCATTCTGCAGTCTAGTTCCCTAATTTCATTCTCAAGATCTGATCTACCGTAGTATGTCGGATTTCGTAAAATATTATCAACGTCGTCAGAGAATAGATCGGTTTGGAACTTACATAATAGATTGAGTCTAAATTTTAATCGACGGTCTGAAAGCGTCCAGGAAATTACGTCGTCGTCTAACCCTTATCAGGAGAACATTTTCACTTTCCAAAGTTTCAATATTAACGCAGCACTCGTCTATTTCCTTGTCTGCGCTTCGATATAGTAATACGCTTCTAATTGTGCTTGTAACTGTCCAGTTATTGAGAGAGTGAACGAAATAAAATATTTGGGAGTAATTTTGGACAGCAATCTACGCTAGGATTAACAATTATTTACTGTGAACAAATGCTTTGGAATTTCCAAATTTTACTTTTTAAGAAAGTGTTCACTTCCGGGCAAAAAATATGAAACATTTATCATGCTCATGTCCATTCCAAAATCTCTTATGGTTTCATCTGCTGTGGCAGTACATATATGAGCACATTCAAATGTATACACGTTCTGCAAAACTAATAATTCCTGTAATAGTGTCAAAAAAATTAGCATGAGCACTCCTTTCCGTTATTCGTGGCCCTCAGATTGTTACCACTAAGGCATTTGTATTTATTTAAGGTTTTAAAAATTATTAATGCCAAAAGTGGCAATATGCCGAGTGTATCCGATAAATGTAAATATAAATTAAGGAATGAGTCAAAAATTCTAACAAACAGACCAAGATTAACATTATATAAACGTTCCTTTCTGTATATGGGGCCAAAGATATTTAATATACTGCCCGCTGAAATTTAAAAAATTAAATTCTCAAAAAAATGTTCAAACTTGCCAAAGACAAGCTTTTTTCTAAAAAAATATTGAACATTTATTTTGATGGTATTTTCATTGTAACAATAGTTATGTAACAGTTACTCCTTTTATTTTACTTGCATACATTTTTGAAATTTGCTGGTGGCTCAATTCAGATCTTATGACCTTGGAGACCACCTAAAGCTCCCGTTATGTTTTTTGTTACCAATGTGTACCAATCATGTAGGAGTAAATAAAATATTATTACTATTATTCCAACTAAGACTGGTCTACAGACTTTGGGGCGCTGTTTAATCTATGGAGAAGATGACAAAAAAGGAAGTGTCATGCTAAAAAGTCACTAATTTGTTCCCTTAATGAATTCAAAAAGAAAGGTTTCAGAGCAAAAGCATCGGTAGTTTAAAATTAGACTGAATATTCAACTACAAAAATCAGGAGACAATGGTAAGTTGAAACGACTGAGAGGTTTTTAGAGCCTAATCTACTTTTATTTTTATCAGCTTGATATCGCAAATGTCCGTCTAAAGAATGTATTTGATAACCGAGAGCGTGAAAGCAGTCCATATGCAATGTAGTTAGCGGTGCCGGCAGTGTATCGTATTCACGTTCACGGCACACTAAAGTCCAATAGTAACTAGCCGCACTCAATTGTAGCTCCGGACGCATCGCGAAGTATTGGAACAAGTATTATTGAAGAACATCATGAAAAGATAGAGTGAATACATATTTATATTTAAGTTTTACTCAGTTTGTTCATTCATTACGCGTAGAGGCTGGAAAAACAAGCTAATCGTTTCTCATCCCCAAAGCAATGCTAAAATCAAGAAGCGTCAATAATTTAATAAGATAACGGACTCATATAACTTCAAAGTTACCAATTTGAGATTGATGATACTTTATGTTAGATACAATTTGGCAGCCTTTTATAGCTGACGTTAAGTCGGGTGCTAATTGTTTCTCCCGCTTTTTGAGAATCCCCTTTCAAGTAGTTGCCAGCATGTAGCCGTTTTCTCTGTTAATGTTATTCGGGGTCTTGGCTATCTCTATTGTCTCTCTGATTAAACTGGGGAAATATCGTGGCTCTCAGGCAATCATTTTTGCCTCTTCTAGGTTCATATTGTGCGACGGCCCGCTCCACGTATGTTCCGCGATGGCAGACCGGTTGAGCTGTTCATTCTTGATGGCCTTCTGGTGTTCAGCCATACGGATTTTTAGTGCTCGGGAAGTTTTCCCAATGTACGAATTCCTGCATTTGCACATCACCTTGTCTTGCCTCCCACAAAGTCATTGGGCAGTCGATCTTTAAGCTGGAAGAGTATGTTGGACATTTTGGTGACGCAGCTATTTCTAGTCACCACGTCGTGTTTGTGGAGCACCCTCGCTATCTTTTATGTTGTGCCTGCGACTCATGGGAGAATCGCATACGTACGCTTCAGTTTTCGGTCTATCCTTGTCTTTAATGGTCCTTTTCAGGGCCATGGGCTCTTGATTTTTCTCGTTTTGAGCTGCTTTTAACATAAGTTTCCGGTTGTAGCCGTTTTTCTCAAAGTTTTTCTGGAGGTGCTCTATCTCATTGGTAATAGATCCAGCGTCGGAGACTTGCAGCGCCCGATGGAGAAGAGTTTCGATGATACCCACCTTCTGTAGCAGGTGGAGGTGGGAGCTCGAGGGTAGGTACCGGTCGGTATTGGTCATTACCCAGAATACCAAGTGTCCCAAGGTCCCATCTTGTTTTTTTGGAAACCAACACGTCCAGGAATGGCAGACAATTGTCCTTTTCAACTTCCACTGCAAACTTTATTGAGGAGTGCTGATTATTCAGGTAAAGCAGGAAGTTGGCAAGTTCTTTGGTACCATGGGGCCAGATGACAAAATTATTGTCAACGTAATTCACGTACAACTTGTTTTTTTTAACGAAGCAAGGACCTTGTACTCAAAGTCTTGCATGAATATATTCGCCAAGACATGTTACAGGTGGGAACCCAGGGCCGCTCCTTCCTTCTGTTGGTAGTATTTGTCTTTCCACATGACGTATGAGTGTCGTAGGTAGAATTCCACTAATTCCACTAAGGGGAAGTGCTCTGGCAGTTTATCGGCGGTGATAGTCCTGATGGTGTTGACAGCATTTTGGATGGGAATGTTTGTGAACGGCGATGTCACGTCGAAGCTAACTAATAGGTCAACCTTTGTGATCCTTGTGTCCTGCACTATTTTAACAAAGTTCTTTGAATTCTTTACAGTAGTGGTAGCAGTTTTCCCAGAGAAGGGCATTAGCTATCGGGTGAAGTATTTGGCCAGTTTTTGTGTCGGCGAGTCAATAGCGCTCTCGTTGGAACGGAGAAATATGCCTTATTCATGAATTTTAGGAAGGCCGCATAAACTTGGTGGCTTGGGGGCACGTTCCAGCAACCAACGCCTTCTTTCCTTCAGAACGTACGAAGCGTTGATGAGCCATCTTGTTTCTTTCTGTATTTTCAATGTTGGATCAGACTTCATTTCTTGGTAGGTGTCTTCATATAAGAGATTCAAAATCTTACCGTAGTCTTCCCTGGTTATTATGACCGTGACATTGCCTTTATCTACTGGGATGACTAGGATGTCCTGTTTACCCCGCAGCTCCTTGATGGTCCTCTTCTTTGGAGATATTACATTTTGTAACTCTTGCACGAAGTAGGATTCGGCTGATCTCTTCCCAGATTTCCTTAGCTTCTTCTTTAAAAGTTTTAGAATAACATCCTACACTTCGGTGATAAGCTCCTCCTTATGTATTTTGGTTTGTACAAAGGCGTAGTTTAGGCCCTTTTTTATGCTAGACTTTATGGTGGCTTCGCTAAGGCTGTTGTTTGTCAGGTTGACCATATGTGCTCAACCTTACAAGGTTACCTGGATGACAGTCTTGTTTTCTTAGATTCAAAACTTGATGTTCTTCTACACTATTAACTCTTTCTCAGAAGGTATTCACTTCCTTATATTGACTTTGACCTTACGTTCCCACGACGCGAAGAACTCTGGGAAAGAAGAATCGGAGCGATCTTCAAAATGGCATTTATTTACGACCAGCTCATGGTTGCTTCCGCACTCCTCATAATCAATGTATCCAATGAAGACGGAACAGCAGAAATGTATCTGCTGAACGGATGGCCACATAACTCAACTCACTCACTAGAGAGCAGAGCGGCGAGGAATATTTGTCAAGTGGATAAAAATGGCGATTCTTATCAGCTGCTAACTCAATAAATATATGTCATTAGCTCGATTCATTCCCCGGAGGCGCATTGGCAGGTGTTTTTTTTCTATTTCTCATTAGAAGTTTTATCAGAAATGTCACGAAGAAATAAAGACGATCCTATATTAGACACGCCAATAAATGCGCATGATAAATCGTGCGATTCCTCTGTCCCACGACACAAAAGTTGGCGCAGGCCATAGTTTAAGAGAAACTGGGCGATCAGGTTGACGGACCAAAGGGCAGAGGGGGGGAACCCCTCCCCCACCTTGCGCCCCGACTCTGTCCGGCCCAAAAATATATTGGGTCTCTGCGTGCTCAGTAGTTAGCCGCTCGCACGCGCGATGTGCGCGCCACTTAAGCGGCGTGTCCGGTTTTGGATATTCATGAGAGTCCGAAAGCGATACATACATATAGAGAGAGTGTAGGGGAGAGGGGAGTGGAGGGGGGAAGGGGAGAGGGGACGATATTAGTACGAAGCGGATGGAGACGCTTGGAGGGGGGGTGGGAAATGGCTCCCACTCCCCCTGGCGTTAAACACACGGCCAGTCCCTCCCCCATGCACTCCGCCCTCACCCAACCCTGAAATTTTAATGCCCACCGCCACTCCGGGCAATGGTTCCCCTCCCCCTCTCAACCCCCTCCCCCTCCTGCCCCCCCTACCCCCCTCTCACACCTCCTCGTCTTTTTTAATTCGCTCCCGCGTCCACTCACTTTGTCTCGTCTCTCTCTCTGCCGCCACTATCCACTCCCTCCCAAAAAGACTCCACATCCCCATCTGGTTAACTACACAACGTGTGTAAAGCCAAAAGTAAAAATACACACTGTAAAATTGTGATTGTTTCTCCAATGACTATCCTATTTTGTATTGGTATGCGTCGTTGCAATGAGTTCGTTTAAAATAATCTTTAATTGCTTAATGTTTATAGTTAAACTAGCTCTGCCCAGCATGCGTTGCAATGCCTCTTTTTCTATCTAAGTAGGCACACATATACAAAGCAGACGTGTACATAATAAATGGAGGACAATTATTTTTTGTACATTCGCAAAAGAAAATGTGTGAAAAAAACCTTGAAGTCACCATTGATTTCCATACTTTTCATGGCTTGGCTCACAAATCTTTTCAGGTTTCAAAATCGGTCCCTAAACGAATTTTTGAAACCTAGTCTAAGGAATTACTCGTACCTACACAGGAATTCGTAACGCACCAATGATGGCATGAGTTTCTATTCCATGACTATGCTGCGGTTTCCAAGTAAATAAAATCTTCTAATGTTGTAGTAGTGCAAAAATATTAGATCTTAGAGCCTCAAAGTCCAATTTTAGGAAAAATCGATGCGTACACGAAAAATCGAAGGCAAGAACTCAAAACCTTGCTCTTTAAATTATCTAATGTTAATCATTTCAAATCCATGTCAGGAATGTAAGCAATTAAAAAAAGCAAACAAAGAGAACACTGCACCAAATATTATTCTATGTACAAATAAATTACGTTACTTTTAACACAAATTATGTCTCACTGATACGATTCTGATGCACGTGATTGAGCAACTCGTAAACTATCTGCTACGTGGCTTGCTTGTTGTTCCTCACTTGTTTGAGAAGCTTGCATACTATCACTCATTTGTGGAAACTATTTGCACTCCACCTATTGTACAATTTATTTAATAATTCCGAAACCTTCGAAGGCGCGCGCACAACAACTCACCTAAGTTTCCCCGGCATGCGTTACAATGCCTCTTTTTCTTTCTAAGTAGGCACATATATGTAAAACAGACACATTTACATGGACAAAATAAATGAAAGACAATGATTTTTGTGTATTAAATTAAAGTTGAAAAAATATATTCGAGTGCTTTGGGATATACACTATTTTTGGTCTTACCGCCCTCTTCAAAAACAAATGAATGTTTCGGTTGTCCCACTCGTGAGCATATTGTGAAAAGCATGGATTTTCCAGATTTAATCCACACACTAAAAGCGACTGACCTTTTGCCTTGTTGATGGTCATTGAGAAGGCAAGGCGAACGGGGAACTGTAGTCGTTTGACTACAACTATCAAATTAGCCGCTGAACCTGGCCTTTAAATTCTGTATGCATGAATAGCCTTTCATGAAATCGATTTTAAATGGATATTCACGCCTGGTTGCCAAGGAATTTTCTATCGTTGAAAAGGAATAAAAGTTGATGGAAATGGAGACATAAAAAACGCAGTACTTGGACAAAAATGAAACGTATAAGAAAATTGAATGAAAGAATTAAATACTGCAATTTTTATGCATTCTGTGATAAAAATGTCCATCCAATATCTTGGGTGGAAGTCATTTAAAAAAGCAAATACAGTAACACCTGCACCGAATTCAATGCTATTCTTATGGGCGTAAATGCTAACAATATTGGGTTTATCCCAAAACAAAAACAAACAGCCTCAAAATTTGCCATTTGTATAATTCGAAAACCTTTGTGGGCGCGTGCGCAACAATTCACCCAAGTTTCATCGCATGAATCGGAAGTACGGTATTCTAGAGCGCATAGAACACGAACATACAAAGAAACGTTTTTTTTAAATGTATTAGATATGCATATATATTTAATTTTTGGAAGCGTTACTTTCTCATTTTGTTTATACCGTTATTTTCTACCCCAAGTGTACACAACTTAGAATTAATTGCTGTTATTTTTGAATTTTCATTTCATTTTATAAATATTAAATATAAATATTTTTACTTCTGCTTCTTTAAATTATCTATTTCTATAACTTTTTTCACCATTTCATTCCATCACATATATTGAATCATTTTCCTATTGTTTCTTCATTTATTTAAATGATTTCGCTTTAATTGAAAATTGATGTCGCTTATTATTATTTGTTTTGTTTGCTTTTTTATGTCTTTCAATTGTCAATGTATTTGTATCATGGTATCAAAAATAGTATCAACTTATTTTTATTCCACGTTTTTATTCCCTATATTTGGCTTTCCGTGTTTCTCATCGAAATATGAGCTGTAAATTGTTTAAAAATTCATGCATTGGCTTTGGCTCGATAGAATTCTCAATGTTGTTATACCCCATCTCAATGTCGTTACAGCTCAATGTTGTTTTATGTTCATGTGTATTCTTCAGTCGTTTCTTTCGCCAAAGACACCAACCTCTTCCTTTTTCACGCGTTTTCATGTCATTCATACAATTTCATTTTCTTGTTACACATCTGTACACACACACACACACACACACACACACACATATATATATATATATATATATTTCCTTATTTAATAATAATTCGCCACAATTTGTGCAAGGTACTATAGCACTATTTTACGCGGATGTAGGTAACTGTGGCGATGGTGGACTACCCATTCACAATTACCCCCAAAAATGGAGAAATCAGGCGAGATGTTGTGGAATATGAACATAATAAAAACTTAGATAGTTCTTATTACAATTGCCCCCACTAGCAATGCAGCCCACTGTCTCCCTCCCCTTCGACTTTATTTTCACCTTTCCTCTCCCTCCCCTCTGCCAACAGCTCCGCTAAAATAGTTTCTCCATTACCAATGTTCCCAAAATAATACCCGCAGTGCAAGTTTTAATTTTGGAAATTCCTTTTGATGTTTTCATTTTTTTTTAAACTTCACATTAAACATCTAAGGCCTTAGACGCGCTTGTATATATATATACTTTTAAGAAGTATTTATATATGTATGAGAGTGAATCAGTGGTATCATTTTATATGCGTTTATAGATAACATAATACAAGCTGATGCAGTAAACCACTTTGTTAACAGTCGCCGCCGAGTCAAGAGGGCAGCAGCTTCGTCGTTTCGAGCAAGAGAATAAGTAAGGGGGATAGAGGGGGATAGAGGGGGAAGGATGGGGCTTATTAGGGGCGGGGGGGGGGTTCTCTCCTTGCGGCCCGATGCTAAGTGGAAGGCTAATTGCGAACAACAACAGTCCCCACAGAACGATATAATTCGCCGCCCCCGCGAACATGCCCGTCTCAGCCCCCAACGCAGCCCCCACCCCGATCCCCCCCGCCCCCACCCCGATCCCCCCCGCCCCAAACCCAGAATGAATAATTTATGCACCCGCTGCCCAAATGTGTCCTCCATCGCCGACGAGTTTCCAGCCCTTCTTGATTTTATTGCACTGTTTCACTCCTCTCTGCTCCCTTCCACCCCTTTCTTCCCAACCCTCATATATTAGAGGACACAATGTATCGCATCGCTCTACCAGACTACTCTGATTATTTTCACCAATGCCCAGCCCTCCTCCCCCCCCCTCTCCTCCTCTGGGATCATTGGCATCGAGCCATGCGACCCAAGCCCAACATCAACGTTGCCCTCAATGGTTTGTGCTTTTCATCGTCGGACAGGTTATTCCACTCTGGAGGTTTTGTTTGTAACTTTCTGGTTACGAATCGAAAAATGGACTCGGTAGCTAAAGGATAACATTTTTAAAGTTCAACCGGAAACAATGGGAAACTTATCGGTGAATTTTATGCAGGATATCACATTCGGGAGGGTTATTCCCCTCGACTATTCGGATCGTCAAGTACATCTTGTTTTTAAATTAACCCTGGAAACGATCGGTGTGCGGAAGTCACGAAGCACCTCTCCAAAACAGTCAGCTGTACTTCGCTGAGTACATGCCATGCACCTCTTGTGGGGTTTCTCAAAAGATTCATGTGAGCTTAAACTATTGCAATATTTACTACTAAAATGAGTTCTTTTTTTCTTCTTCATGGTGTTTTAATACTACTTTCCCTGAGACCGATAGAAAATAAGAGAGCGTTGATGAATGGAGGCACATTGACCGTCGTATTGTATTTTAGCTAACACATTCTTCAGCCCGGAGAGCCTACTGCACCTTTTCTCTTTACGTGATTATTATTCTTAGTGTTAGCAAATAACTCGAAACTTAAGTCGAGGTATATCCTGCAAAACATTATACTTCCATCGATTAAAAAAATGCTCATATTTTTTTTTTTAAGTTGAACAGAAAGCGAAAAAATGGAGTGTCAAATCTATATTAAAATGAATGAAAAGGATGCCTATCATGATGGCGGTATAACTAATATTCCGTGTTGAAATCGTTCGGACGTATCGTTCAGAAGGAATGGAATCCGTTGGAAGGACGGTTGCACCCGAGGAGAATTAATTCGCTCGCGTGAATGGGAAACTCAAACATAACAGGAAGGAGAGATCGTTCCTTGCAAACGGTTCCATATTCACACTTTAATCCATGTACCCCACGTTTTATTTGACTGCAGTTTTCCTTTGCAATTCCTTGAAATTATTTTTAGTTAATGCTAGTTTATGAAAACTGACTTGATGTCATCTTCATTTAATACTTTACCCAAACCTTAACTTGAGGAAGTTTATTTTGTTTTTTTTTTACTCGAGAGGTTGGTCCGAACATTTTAAGGTTTTTCTTACACTCATTCATATAATATTTTTTACAGTGTGTAACATGGAATACCATATTATAGAGCAGCTTTTCTAATAATTCAACGTTCTTCAGTATAAATTTGTAGTACTCAAAAGTCTATTCATTAAAATATGTTGAAAGTATAGTTTTTGTCAACCGTTTGGCGAGACGAAAATTTGGTATACCTACCTTTAAGTCAGTAAATGCAGGTCTACGGTAAATTTTGAAGGCTAGGATATTGTTACTAAGTTTCAAGGTAACGTCTGCAAAAGTCAGAAAACCACCTATTGTAAATTTCCCTATTGAAAATATTTCAATATTGAAAACCATCAGTTGTAAATTTAATAACGGGGAATAGCTAACTGAATTCAATTAGGAATTCTGATATGTTTCCGTCATAGTTATCAGAGATTGCCAACGCACAGTCAACGTTTCTCAATCAAAACTCTTGGGAACTACTTGAACGTATCCACGTATCTTCTATCAAGTTTGTCAAGCGGAAAGTTTTTTTTAAATATATGTACTCCGCAGCTTGAATAACTGTTTGTTCCTGATGGAGAATGATGCAATGGGAATATTTACTGTATTGAAGAAAGATGTTGCTCCGCTCCAGTTTATAGGCCACTTCTTCTTCTCGAGTATTCCGCGAGCATCATTCCGATCCCTGCGCAGAAAGATTGAACTCGCGGAATCAGTGCTGCGCACATGCTGAAGAAAGTCGCACGCTTCGTTGAAATTGCTTCAAGCGACACAGCCGACGGAAGGACAAGGTTGGGAACTTCTATAGACACTCGGAGACTACTTCCAACGATGCTTAGAGTACTTGAAACATTAGTTCAGAACGCGTGGGTTCATTAGGGTGACTCGGAGTGCGTTAATCGATCCCCGCACTATGTCACCAGAGCCAATAATCGGTGGGAAACAATTGTGTCCCATTGAGCTGATCGGAGAGAAAATTCCCAGTTGGCACTATTACATTCAAAAACAGCGATTATTAATATGCTCCATCAAAACATACAACTCACTTCCTTCCCTCTTGTGATTCCATTCCCCTATTCCCCCCCCCCCCTCCTCAAGGGGATTATCCCAACAAAATAGGAGTTACTAATTTGGAATACGTTTTAACAGTTTTTAGCTGTAGCCGTAAGGACTTTATGCTATGATACTTCAACTATTCCTCATGCTAAGAGCTGCTCAATTAAAAACCCTTCGCGGTATTGACCCAAAATGGAGACGTTCTAATTGGTCCCAAAGCCGAGTAAAGAGCGTTCTTCAGCCGGCCGCACCCCGAGACGACCGCATGCCAGTTATTGCCGGGAGCCCCTTCCTCCCCCCCACCCATTAACCCCCGCCCTCCCCTCATGCCGCGCGTCACAATTGAAACTGCCTCTCCCCGCTCCGCTCCCCACTATCGTCCGCATCACGTCACCCGAATGTTTCCCCGAATCTCCAGAAGACCCGCTCCCCAACCGCACCCCGTGGCGAGGACAGCAAGAGGACTGCGCGCCATCAGCCAGGCCAGGGGCACTATCGCGCGGCGGCACCAAGGACACAAGGGGATGTCCACACCAATGGGGCCTTGAATACATATCGCCTCTGGTGTAGTACATACATACAGGGGACGGGATTTTGACGGGAATCCGAGCGCTTAAGGAAGTTCCAACGTGAAAAGTGTGTTCCAGCCAAGCCGAATGAGGCATTCCCGTTTGTATTTGTTTAAACAAAGTACCGCTTCCACAGGGAACATACATTACCCTACTAGAAAATGAAATCAAGGCACGTGCAAAATCTTCAGGTTAATCGTCGAAAATATTTTTAAATAAAACATTTTAAGAGTTGTGTCAATTCCTTTGAAATAACGCATATTGACTTAAACCAATGCAGTAATATTCAAATTACTCACATAATATATGGCGGAAAGGTTCCCAAACTTTATTAGCATTTCGTTTCCTGGGAAAGTTCGCTTCAAATTAATAGTTTTTCGCAAAAATGGCATTTGTATGAGGTATAATAATGACGGGGCAACGTTGTACAACAGCTAACGTAAACATGGACAGAACGTTTCCTGGGAATAGGAGACGGAACCCCTTCTGCCAATAGTGCCAACGGCCTCTGAGGGGGCGGATGAGCGGGATGGAAGGCAGTGCCCTGCCTCTTGCCCTGGGGGCGGGAAACTACAACTCCCAAAGGTGGAGAAGACATTACATGGTCAGCGACATAGGATGAAAAAGGCGACGGAAAACCACTAAAGATCTCCAAGGTATCCCTAGAAGATGGCACGGAAAGGGGATTTATCGAAAACTAAATATCATTCCGGAAGGGAAATAGTTCTAAGGGATCGGAACCTTCGGGAGGGGTGGGGGGGAAGGGGGGGGGAGCGGTGGCCGAAGAAAACAAGCAAGAGTGCTTCACTGAGAGGTGGAGCGTAAGGAGACTTTTCAAGGAAGAGAAGTTGGAAAACCTGAGAAGAGAGATGATCAAAAAGAATAACATGGACCTGATCGGGTTAAGCGAAGTAAGATGGGAGGGACAAGGAGAAGTCACCGTGGATGACTATACATTTCATTTCGGTGGAAAGAAAAGATGAGAGAATGGAGTTGGTTTTATCGTCATTAAAATAATAACGACTTTTGACTCCCCCCCCCCGCCCCTTTCCCCTCTCCCTTCTTCTACATCTACCGAACATCGCAATCACGCTTAGCGTCTCCACCACACACCCACACCACCACCGTCTATTACCATTGTATAACAACATGATATGACACTTGAGCATTATTTGTTTTTAGTTCTTGGAAATTTCTATGCATGTTACTGCTCTTCCTCTGGGTTACATTCTATCGCTTTTACCATGACAACCCCACTTCAGGGAGGGTGTATTATTGCGACTAATAAGCTGCACTCAGGATGATGGGGGGGTCATTGTTTGCCTTTCTCTCTTTGGGTACTCGGGGGGTTGCTATAGTGAGCCCCCCCCTTTATTAATCCCTTGCCGGCTATAAGAGCGTCTCCTCACGGAGATTACGACGGAGCGCCCTCGCCGCATTCGAGCGGCAGACGGGGAAATTAAATCCCATGCGGAATGAAAATTGTTTGCGGCTTCCGGGTTGTGTGAGGGCTCTCCTTCCCCAAGTTCAGTCTTCAAGAGTTACTCCATTCGGTTATGAATATATAATCAATGGAAAAAGCTTGTTTTTTCCGGTGCCGAAAGATAAACGCACATTTACAATTTTCTCAAACAAATTAAAAAAAAAAGTCGAATAAGCTGCTCCTTAATCTCCTCCTCCCTCTGGAGATTACTCATCGCATTCTTCCTCGTCACATGCGACCACTACAATTAAGGAATCAATAAATATCCCCAAGATAATTTACAGCCAGTAATTAGTAGACACCTATTAGTCTCTCAATGAAGTCCGTGCAGCCGTGATGTATCGTTTTCCTTTTCGCATTTGCACGTGTCTCATTGCAATGCCCCTGTCATAAATTTTAGTTCCGACATTTTAAAGCTTGTTTTATTTATTTTCAAACTCTTCGTAGTCGAACTGATTCTGTGCAAAATCTCTTCTTCACCGGAATCTCTTCAGGGATCACGATATATTTCCGGTTGGAACAGTCTTTGTTTATTTCAGGGACTGGCATTTCAGAAAACAAGACAATTTCATAGTGCTATTTCAATCAGATATTTTCGTTGGTTAAATAAAAGTTTATCAATGAATAGAAATAATAAGAAATAAGGATAGGGCAATATTAGGCTGCTATTAGGCCTTTTAATGCTAGTTTAAATAAAAGGTGATAGTCTTTATTCATATTAGAGTCTTAAAAGTTTCAAATTAAGTCCCCAATGTTTCTCAATTTCATGTCTTGCCTAGCGTGATTAAAGTAAGATATTTCCGCGGCAATTATCTTTTAAGGAAATCCCCAACAACCCAGGTCCAGGTGATCGGGAATCGATTCCGTTACCGCATTCGACAGTTTCTGTTCGACATGGTATCATTACACATGCATTTTTAAGCCCAAAATATTATAAATCCCCAACCACGCTGGGACCACAACCATTTTCCAGGGCGAGACAACTTTCTGTGAAATTCAGGTTCCACCGAAGACACGTTTCACTCTGGTTTCATTTGAGTTTATCTACAGGATTAAAATTAATTCCATTTTTCAACATCTATTCCTTGCATTTTTTTTATTTGACTATATTTCACCATGACATAACTGCATTATTAACAATAAAACATGTGGGCCAAAAAAGGGATTTTAATTCAATTGATGTGCCCTGTACATCACACGAGAGCCCCATGCAGGTTCTTATCAGTTATTAGTCTCGTTCGACAATGGTGTTCACTCCCAGATTAAGATGGTTTGATTTTCCCCGCTCTCAAAATTGTGATTTAAATTGTTAACATTTTTCTACTCTTCTGTGAATTGCCGTCATTAATACTGATCGATATTCTTCAAACCTTTTCCCAACTTTGAACTACTATCATTGATGTCTCAAATTAGCCATTTAAGCTTCTTGCCAAAATTCTTCTCCAACAGAATACTCAAAATATTTTCCGACAATTTCAGATATTTATGTCATGGTCTACAGTTAAATGCTACTTGAAATCCCTCAACCCGTGTTTCACGATTAAATTGTTATCACTAATGTCTATTTGGACAGTCGTGCAGAGTAGTTCGTCCTATAATAGAATAGCATCTCACCACTAGAAGAGGTGGAGTTATAGTTATCAAAAGTTAACGCTAGATGACACCAGTTGCTTCGATGATACGTGATAGCGAAGATAAGTGTAGGAAACCGCAGTTACGCGTGGTGCCATCTGTGAGTGGAAATAGCGGAAGATGCGAAAGTGGGTGGTGATGATAAATATGCGGACAACGCTATTCGGTGCAACTCCTAACGTGACGACGAATTCTTCCAAATCATCTTGAAATTTTATTTTCAGATCTGGATTTCAGATTGCGTTGTACTCTCTCTCTCTCTCTCTCTCTCTCTCTCTCTCCTGTGGTGCTTAGAGCGTAATAGGCACAAGAGAATTTCTATTACCTCTCTATCGACTCTTCTGGAGCTGAAAAGTTGAGTAAGAGCTTTTATGCACATTTGTCGGGGGCGCAAGACCTAGTAATTGCCTAGTCAATTTTCTACTATTTCCCTCTCTTTCCTTCTCCTCTCGCATCTTGCACTAACACTCAGCTCTTTCTGACCAGGGGCGGCGTGGCCAGGGCGGGGATTCCCGCCCGGGCCCCGGGCCACGCACTAGGTTTCGGGCTCGGGTCCGGTGGACCCGGCGGGCCGGGCCCCGAACATTGAACAGCCAGCAGACCAAACATCTCTGAGTGAAAGTATAATTTTGTCATACTGTACATAAATACCTATGAAATTGTAGTTTAACGCGTTTTTTAACGCACACATGTTTTTCAGAATGGGGGGAGGGGGAGTCACAAAAACCGGGCACCTTTGGACTTGCAGCGGCCCAGGCCCCTGAGCACCCACGCCGCCCCTTTTACTGACTAATTGTAAGACGAGGCTTTTGCTGGTCCATAATTTTAAATGTACTACCTCAAATTGTTTTTGTAAATTTTTTGCAAATAAAACTTTTTTAATGTGTTTATACTCTGATAACAAGCAGTTTTAAGTATAATAACACTCTTGAAAGTCTGTATAGATTTTATGATAGCACCATATGTAAGTTAATAACATTTTCCTGCAATTCTCCCGAGGGAATACCAACAATACAAGTTTGATTTGAAAGAAGAAAGTCCTATAAGAGTAGCTTAATTAAAAAAAAAATGTTTAGCAAACCCCTACGGCATAACAGAGTGTAAAAAATTTCATTGTAATAAGTTCAGTGGTTACGGAAATATTTTAATCAGACAGTGGGTCTGTGGTAGTTACCTTCAATGTTACATTACCCCTCTTATTCCAAGTGCGGGAAGTATCCCCACTGGTAATCTCCCCTGCCATCCGATTTGACCGAGCAAACGGGAGGGCTATATCAACGCCGCCGCGGTCACCCTCAGGGGTGGGTGTGTGTGGCGTGGTTGTCCCGAGGGTGGTTTTGGGGCAGGGGTGGGTTTGGTTCTGGGAGCGGAGCACATTTGCAGGGGTGGTGGCACTTCTGCTTCGTGTCGAGAGGGTGGCGCTTTTTTGCTTTTCGTTTGTTTCCGGCAGGGGAGAGGGGAGGAGGTGGAGCTGCCGTCGCTGATGTTGCGACGGTTAACAAACTACTCGCGCGCGTTGCGCTTAATGGCGCTCTCTCCCGGAGGATTAAGCGTACTACTACTCAAGGGGGAAACAGGGAGCGACCCTCTCCTTCGGTGATCGTTAATTCCCGCCGACGAGGATTAAGAAGCAAACGCTAAAAAATATTCACTTCCTTCTGCTCCGCTTCGCACGTGGGTTCGGCGGCAGCAGTTGTCGTCTGTCTGTCGGAGCCCAAATGGGCGAGGGGGAGTTTGATAATGAACGCGCCCCACGTAGTCTTCGGAATTATAAATAGGGATGCGTTGTAAGTTGTTATTGTCGCTCCACTCCCTCCGCCCACAACATTTGCCGTTTCCACAATTTAAAATTCATCGTCCATCCTTTCGACATCAGAAATATTTAATCGCTCAGCGCAAATAAAAGAGTTTTAAGACGCGCCCGAGCGTGAGTCGGCTCCATTTTGAAGAGTGATCATAATGCTCATTGGTGAGCATCGAAAAATCTTATCTTTTTATCTGAAATACGCCGTTAATTTTTGGGAATTATTGAAAGCTATTTAAAAAAATGTCCATGAAGTAAGGGCGATCAATAACTCTTAAGCTTCTCAGGGCCAGGAGAACATGTCATGTAATGGCAATAACCAAACAATAACCCGTGGAAAATGAGGAAGAGAGAATTTTTATTAAAATAACAACTTCTCATAAATAAATGTGAGGATCAATTTTATCAGCAGAGGGCATTCTTAATAGCGACCCGCGTATGTGTTTGCTGCGGAATTCTTTGGGTCAATCGTGTGTTTACTAGCATCCTTTTATTTTAATTTCTCCTCCCATATGAGATGCAAAACTTGAGTCTAGTTAACCTTCACTCCAGGTAATCAACGCAAGATCGTGTCATATGCGTTCACCAACCCGCTACTCCCTTCTTCCTGGATGCAAGTACACAGTTAGAAGAGCTTCCTCACTGGTGTTCGGCGAAACTAACCGGCTCAAACATACTGTTTTTTTCCCAATTGACCTGTCCTTGCATACCTTCTTCGCCTCTTGTATATTCATACATACACACCCTCCTGTTCTTAAGGCTACTTACATTCCTCCTCTTAAGATTCTCTTCTACTGCATTCAAATTCCAGCACTTTCTCGTGTTATCCCTTCTCTCACATTATTTATTCTTCAGCTATCACAAATGAAACTCACATCCATTCCTATAACATGGCAAACCCAACGAAACATACTCATTTCCAATCCATTTTACATTCTTTCATGACATTACTTTCCCTGTCCTCCTTTTTACACCTCATGTACCCACTTATATTCATCCTGGGATACCCAAGTTTCACTGCCTTACAATATAATGTGGGGGAGTAAACTTCTTTACACAGTTATATTTTCTCCTTTGACAAACAATTACTCCTTGAAGTTATTCTTATCTGCCATTAAGTTTCATTGTCTCCTCCAAAATTGTCACGGGAATTAGAAAGCCTGGGTACCGCGATGGTCCAGGTCCAATCCAGACCCGTAAAGCCAAAGATCCGTGTTTAGATTCCCGGTTCACGCCGATTTTTCTCGTTATAATGTTTAAAATTCATTCCTGGATATACCTACGGTAACTACTATATGCCCCATATGCTTCCGTGCACTTTCCTTCATGCAGAGTTTGACCCGGTGGAGATTCCGAACAGACTTCACTTACAGCATACGCCGGGAAAGCATCACATCTTTCTTTTCCTTCCAACATTTGCACACCTTTCCACATCCTTATCCTTTGCCTTATCTCACATCTTTCGGAAGCATGATACCAAAAAATCATCCTTTTTTTCGATCACCCCAACATTTTCCCTCATTGTAATACATAATAATATAATAATTCCGTTTTCTTTTATTGGTCATGAGACTAAGAACAAGTCCAAATCGGATCAATATTCAATATAGGGTAGGTAGCACATCGGTGGCAGCGGTTTTTTATACTGCTTACGTGATATTCCACTGCATAGCTTGCGTGTAAGTGGTAGCCTAAAAATATAGTTGCTACGATGGTCGTAGGTGGTCAAAGATGAACTATAAAGAAATGATTGTTACAATTTATTAAAATGTCACCTTTAATTGGGGCAATGGGACGGGTAACCCCTTTGTAATCTTTCATGCGCGTTGTTTCTTCAATTCGTACGTAGTACATATGGCACAACTTGAGCATATAGCCATGTGTTACTATATACTCGAGTCGGACTATGCGATGCGCGCGTAAACAGACTGGAGAGGGAGCGAACTGATTGGAAGTCAATTGAATTTCGACGGCGAACTAATCCGCACTCGGCTCTGCTCTTTCATTTCAGACACGGTGGGTGGGTGTGTCTGCGCGTGGCCGATAGCGCCACCCTCCCGACGATTTCTCCCCCCCCCCCCCTCGACGCCAGTAATCCGCAACATCCGGGCGGTTTTGCTACGCGACGGTCAAATGGCTCCCGTCCGCCTACATCCTATTGGTCGTGCGTGAGCTGCTGCCCACTCCTCATTGCCCGATCGGATTTCCCGTTAGACGTCGCATTGTGCTGCGAGCTTGCTACAAAGAGCTCCATTTAATCGCCTGCAATAACAAACTAGGAATCGGCAATAGATGGCAATGCCACAATCTTGATGATTTCTTTGCCAGGAAATAATCAAACTTTGAAAAAAATACTGTATCTCGATTCAAGGTTTTGAACCTGATATGTACCTTTCATACTGATCGTTTCTATGTAATAAACGGAGTTCTACGTCACAGTCGATAAAGGAACCGTGCTGGCATTTTATACCAATAAATTTTCCATCGTTTCCACCCGTGGTTTCGGAACCCTATCCGTCCTCAACTACCAATGTGTGCTTTCGGTTCGGATTAGAAAAAATGAAAATGATACAAGTTTAAAATCGAGTTGGATCACTTCAAGTAGTGACATACTCATTTTCAACATTAGCATCATGCGAAACGCTAAGTTTTGCGTAGAATACATTATAATTCTAAGTTTATAGCGTCAAAATCTAGTCATTTGGCTTTAAAATCGGTTATTCCTCATTTAGCCGGAAATGCATCAGTTCAACCGTATATTCTCACCGTAAAGTTATCAACATCAACAAAATATGCACATGCTTTTGTAATACGCTTATTGAACGACATTGAAATAAAGCGAGTCACTTTCAGGGACTTCGGTGCCCTTAGCAGAATCTTTTAAATTGGAAGAGAAATATTACAAATTTTGTAAAAATCAAAGTTATATTATAGTGGTACTTGTACATGCATTTGGTGCACCCCTTCGCAACTCACCATCACTACTGCATATTATTGTCCGTGGAGGCTGAGGCTGCTAAGTAGATTTGCGGCGTGAGAGCTTCACTCGGAAGTAAAAATGAAGGCAAGCAAGTGGCCACCCTGCATTCGGTTGTCTAAGGGCCGAATTTATAGTCGTTACCCAGCCGTCCCACAGCCCCTAGCAGGCTCCTTTGTCAAAAACGGTATTTATGGTCAAATTTCCACCCCCAGCAGCCCCCTTAGCCTCTCCTAATTCTGGCAGGAGATGCATGCTCCACCAGGGGCCCCCTTATCGAAAAAATAACACAACAGATATAACTAAACTGACTAATTAATGTACATAGCCTTAAATTAATAATTTCGAAGATTTGGTGTTTATAAAACAACGGTAATATTTGCTCTTAATCGATAAGTATCTGATGTGACACCAGACTCATTCCAAGGATGTTCATATACACTCGTAGCATATTTTTTTCCCACAATTTCTTCTTGTGGCAGGAAACTGCGTCCGTTTTCTTACTTTCCACTATATCTTTATGCTTCTACACCAGGTCACACAAAATCTTCTTCTCCACACCGTTGAAGCTATTTGCACGTCGAGCGGCCATCTTAACAGTTTTCATGCTGCATCAGGCTCTTTATTTATCCGGATCCATGTCGATCACGAGCGTCACCACTGAAACATTTGAGCTACGAATTCCATTTCCCACCGTTTGTAGTCCTTAGTTACCAGATCTAACTCCCAACCATCCCCTACCTAGCAACTCTCTTAATTTTGACTATAGGACGCACAATTCAAGGGGCCTGCTGGGTAGGGGATGGATAAGGGGACTGCTAGGTAACGACTATAAATACGGCCCTAAGAGCTCTTCTTATAATAATGGGTTACAAATGTATTCTTTTTATGGTTTGGTGACTCTTAGGTCAAAAGTTGTAAGGTTTGGGTAGACATTTTCTCTCCTTAGGTGATAGTAGGTGATGATACGGCCGCAGGGGCGGATACAGACTAACATTTTACAGGGGGTCATAACTGTCAGCTTCCCCACCCCTCCTCCCCGATGCTCTCTCTCCCCCAAGGGTTACTTAAGGGCTACTTAAGGGTTCGCGCGGATTTCTTTCCATTGTATTCGTTAAAAGGATTAAATATCTTCACCTTGGATCAAAATAGATCACTACGTACTCAAGATGTCCTTGTGAGGGCGAAATGGAGTCTCTTTTTCACTTCTTACCCGAGAAACTTCCCCATTAGCGGATGCAGCGTCTCAGGGCCGAACGACACTCAAGTGGAGATTTTCCCCAAACATCACTCAAACTCCACTCGGTTGCCACTTTGATATTATATGATCTTACTCGAGTGAAGATGCTCCCTCAGACACCCCTTAAAAAAGAGTGACCTCTGCCGAGTGCCCTCTCAAACAGAGTGAGCAATATCCAAGTTGCCTGGCACTATCACATCGCGTAGGTATATAAAATGAAAATTTGGGCGTAAAAATATTTATACGCGTGAAATTCTGTTTTGTAAATCCTAGTCATAGGTGATGTGACTGGTCAGAGTGAATTTTATGGCATCAATCGCCTTAATTTTTTAAATTGCATAGTCTTACAAAGTTCTCACGTCTTCTGGTTTAGAACACTGCCAGTTCAAAAGGTATAAATATGTTTTATGGATAAAAAGCTCTATAAGCTTTGCATTTATATAAGCTTAATGCATCAAAGAACAATTTTCAGTCTGCATATGCCGATGTAATCAGCTTACATCTTCGTAAAGCCAGTGAAA
This sequence comes from Pyrrhosoma nymphula, assembly GCA_963573305.1. NCBI lineage: Eukaryota > Metazoa > Arthropoda > Insecta > Odonata > Coenagrionidae > Pyrrhosoma > Pyrrhosoma nymphula. Next base: position 8,600,001 of record OY754337.1, read on the forward strand.
ACATTTTAGTGATAAATGCATCTGAGGATTTATTAAGCAAATGAATAAATGACACTAGAGAATAGTAGTCGGAAAACACATTTGAGGCGAATACCATCTCCTACTCTGTTGAGCATTTTTTTAACCTTACGTAGTAAAAATAATATTAATACTGGCCACTAGGTGGTTAGTGTGCACTTCGCACCTGTGTTGGCGCAGACCGGTCGGTGTTCAATGTGCATTTCTCTCTCTCTCTCTCTCACTGGTACGAAATAAAAACACTTACTTAATATTCCACCAATCTTATCAAGTCTTCAGGTATCGTCGCACGTAAATACTTCCTATGAATTATTAAAAAAAGAGAAAAAAATAATTTTAAATGAATAAAAGCTTAATTACAAATCTTATTAGCAAAATGATTGCCGCAAAAGTAATCGCGTCCTCAATATAAAATTCTGTGGTATCCCTTGTTGACTATAACCGTTGAATGTCACTCGATGAATTAAAAATTTATTGAAGACAAATTTCATGTAAGGCATTCACAATCAACGGGAATATGATACTAATCCCCAATCGACGTGAGCGGTACATTTTCTTGTCGCAAATATAAGCCACGAACCCATCAGTCTTTCGTCTCAACTAGCAGGGGATTCACGCTTCCTGAAATGTTGACATAAATAGCACTACGCAAGTGAAAGTGTGCGTATAATTGACAGGCAACAAAACAATTGGTTTATCCCCGCCGGGATTTGCAACCAAGAGAAGCTATAGATCACTTGCTCATCTTTCGTCAACAAGATAACCATTTGCAGAATATCGACGGATTCGAGCGCTAAAAGTGAGCTCCAGGTGTATTTGACGAAGGCGAGCTGGTACTACTGTCTACTTCGACAAAAAAGACGAGCTGCGGAGACTGTGAAGCCCTTTCCGCATCAACATTTGATAGTTAACAAAGATACTCTACTAATCTCTCCACCCTGAAATACTTAACTCGTCCTGAAATAATGCAATCTTCATGAAGTTCACCCAAGTTTAAAAACGTTTGAGACCGCCTTTTTTGACGAATATGAACTCGCATTGTGCACAAGATAGCGCTTAATACGATCTTTGAGTAAATATTGGGGAAGTAATTGGTCAAGCAAATCGTGAATTGGAATTTGTTTAAAGAGTACTTGGCAAATGCAACAGTAAAGTGAGGGACATTAGCTACTTCTTCCTCGTTAGACCTCACTTGGAATACGCTCCATGTATTTGGAATCCTTATGAGGTGAGCTTGAAAATCGAGTTGGAACTCGTGCAGCAAATATCGGCAAGATGCGTTAAAGGCCTTTATCTTAATAACGTTAGTGTTACAGACCTTTTGCAGCAACTGGGATGGGAAACGTTTTCAGACCGTCAATTAAAATTTAGACTTAATCAATTGTTTTAGTTCCAAACCGATATTTTTTCTGACGACGTTAATAGAATTTTATGAAAACCGACATACTACGGTAGATCAGATCTTAAAAATAAAATTAAGGGAACTAGACTGCAGAACGGACAGATTTAAAATGTCATTTTTCCCACGAACGATAAAGGACCATAACAGCTGCCAATGAGACTTTTAACTAGGTTAGTCAATTGGTAGTGAGGCTAAGTAGTTGATTTGCTCCCTAATGGATGTTTCTTAATCTGAAACTTAGTACTTACAACATGTTTTGTATGCTTACTGCATGATTCTTGATATCTGTCCGTTTATGTAGTTGTAAAATATCATTAATTCAAAAAGTTTCCGCAGCATTGGGTGCATACCTATAGTACATTGCATGTTGGTGAAAATTCAACTTCTGACAAGTATTTGCAGGTTTTTGCTACTGCATTAATTGAAGTAAGAGTAGTAACTACTACTGCAGTAGTTTCGTTAAATGTATTAAGGTACCTCATGGTGCATGTTGGTGATAACTCACCCCCCGCCACTCACCCTTGAGATGTGGCTTGCAGGGTATTCTGTAGATGTACACCTTCGATAAGCAAATGCACAACCCGATGACGTATTCGTCCTTACCCTCTTCCCATTCCTTCCTTACTCCCTTCCTGGTTGGTGACCTGACACCCCCCACCACACGCCCCTAAGGCAGTTCGTAGGGTTTATCATGTAAATGTAGAAGGAACGAGAGGGCTCTCTTCCCTCGCCGCTTGCTCGTTTGCTGTCTCCTCAACACCTTATCCTCAGCTTCTCTCCAGAAATTCTCGCTTTAAAAGAGGAGGAGGGGAGAATGAGAAACTTATGGCCGGGATTTGCGCGCGCCCCCTGCGACGCGACGGAGGGATGAAGAGGGATTCCGGGCACAGGGAGGGATGAGAGGATGAGGGTGGGGGTGGGAGGAGGGGGTGGTCATTCGTGAGATTGGAAAGGGGGTTGGGTTGGATGGAAGGATTTTAGATTTCACAGTAACCAAGGGCAACGGGTGGGAGGTGAAGGGGGGAAGGGAAATCCGATGTGACATCAGTAGGAAAGACCGTCATGCCTCAAAGTCGCCCATCCCGGTATTCAAGTACTCTCTCATGAGCTGGGGAAGTGTTGACCGAGTTAATTATAATTTTAGAGCAGCATTTCATAACGGGAAAGTAAGTTCAAATATAGTTGTGCCTTAAGGAACTCACTGCACTTTTATCCTGTCTTCAGCTGCAGCACTTGGAGCCATGGTTTTTTCCCGATTAGGGCAATTCTCTTAATTCAGGGTGCGACATGTATAAAAAAATTACAAGTCAAACAATGTTGCATGCGTCATTTCTGATGCCTATATTGATCAACAAAAAGTCAATTGATATCTAGAGCTAAGGAGAACTAAGGAATAATCAAGTTACGTAATAATAATAACAACAACTAATATGGGTATTAAAACCGGACCACCAGTCTCCTCGTTGCGCACCCGGTAACGGTTTTGGCCAACTAATGGTGGACGTCGGCGTGTGGCGCTGACCATCTCAAACGCAGTTATACTGGTGACAAAAATGAAAACCAGAATAGCCACCCACACCGGCCCTTCTCGGATTGGAGATGTGCGTGGCAATAACAACGAGACAACTCGAGAGGGAGCACGAATTTCTATTTCGCAGTCGTCCGGCCACACCTTGAATACGCAGCGAGCATATGGGATCCGGTGCAGAAAGACTTAGTCCGGGAACTTAATAAAATACAAAGGAAAGCTGCGCGATTCGTCAAAAACTGTTACGGGCGTACAGACAGCGTTACACAGATGTTAAACGAATTAGGCTGGGAGCCGCTAGAGACTCGGAGGCTGCGCGCTAGGCTCAGATTACTTGAACAATTGAGAATAGATATCTTTCAGAGCGACACGGAGAACATCATATTAGAACCCCACTATATTTCCAGGTCCGACAGAAACGATAAATTAAGAGAGATATTTTGCCGAACGGATAGGTATGGTAATTCGTTTTTCCCCCGAACAATAAGGGACTATAGTAAATGCTAGTTGTAATTTCATTAGAGCGTTTCCTTTTTATATTATGCATGTAAACGGCTGGTGTCCTAACACCCCCCGCCACACGCTTATTGAGGCGGCTTGCGGGGTAGTATGTAGATGTAGATGTAGAATGCAGTGGACGGAAACCCGGTAGCGGGCCTCGTATGCAATGCTGCTTTGTGGTGTGAGATGTCTCCAGATTACGACTACCTATCGCAGCAGCAGAATCTGAGTGATCATGCCTACATGCTGCGTAAAAAGGGAGCTATTCACCAAAAGTTCAGAGGAATACAACACCAACCAGACCACCCTCCTAGAAACAGGCAGCCTCTCCACCAACTGAATTTGACAATTGAATTCAGTCGGATTCGAATCTCCGACAAATTTGGAGGTTGATAGTGAGGCTGACTCTGATTTCCGATCGTGATTGCTGAGCACAATCATAGCTAATGATGAGGAAAAAACTAGGCAGAGAGATATCCACCGTCTGATCTCTCTCTCTCTCTGCGGGGAAACCACCTTTCTCGGATGAATGGCATTATCGATGAAATACTGACGGAGACGTCGGACCTCCGGACGGTCAATTGCGTGGTCTACACTGCTGCCAAGATTATGGCTCACCAGCAGGAGGAGGAAAAAGCAGCAAAGAGGTTGGAACAGTTGGTGTCCATGATCACGAAGGCGAGACGACAGGTGACGAAAATACAGTGTATGATGCAAAACATCATATCCGGCCGATCATTTTCTTATAAGGTTCGGCGTCTAACTCGCAGCCTCAGACTTCACCATCACACGTTGAATAAGTGCGTGCTACATATCACTAAGCAGCACGCGGCCGATAGAGTATGAGCGCTCACTGCGGCCCAGAAAAACTCATCAAGAGGAGTAGGACCGTGAGGGAGAACTCAAGAGAACTCAGGGTACCCTTCTTTTTGAGCCGTGGGTGGAGGGGCGAGGAGGAGGAAATAAGTTAAGAGGAAAGAAAAGAGGAAATTAAGCTAACTATTGACAGTGTGTAAGTTGTTCTCGAGTTTACATCCGAGTAAGGATCCCATGATTGCACAGCACCGAGAAAGAACATAATTTTATTTTAATATTAATAGGTTTAAATGATGTTCTCTCGAAGTTTCCCGCTACGTGTGGATAGATATTCCACCGTCTACTTCCGGTATGCACTCGCGTCGTTGTTTTTCAGGACAAGGTTTTTCTTCCTATCCTGGAGACTTCTCCACGGTAGAAGGGAAAACATTTCCCTGGAAAACAACGATGCGGCTGAATACCAAAAGCATAGGTTCTAATGGTGACAAAAAATAAGGAAGTGCCACGAATGATAGGGATAGAGGGAAGGGGCAGGACTCGGCTCCGGCGGTGTTGCGGGAGGACGACTGTTGGAGAGGCGTCAAGCGCGGCCGTCCAGATTGGCGTGCTATCCAAGAGGCTTCCTGGAGGTTGAGCATTCAGCATTTTTATGCGTGTTCCGAGGCCGATTCTCCAGCTCGCAGTGGTCCGGTGGCATCTGACTATGCGGGGTGACAACTCTACCACCAGTCTCCCTCACTCTGCCGTGTGACATGGTAGTTGGATAGCCCTGGTCTAGCGCCGGTCGGCCGGCACTTCCGAGTCTGCACATCCACGGCTCACTTCACCGGCCCCGTCTATTTCGACCACCTCCCCCTGCTGTGGAATCTCCTCCACCCGTTCATGATGTTGCACGTTTCTGGAAGGCTAAGTAACCCCTAAATTCGTCACATATTTACTGAAGGGTATGTTCGTATGCAGGAGGGCTATTGAGGGCAGTGCTGCGCAATTTAGTTTGGATACGACCTTAGTGAAAACAATGACCATAGATTTAGTTATTGTGGAGTTAAGCTGGAAGAAATTATGTTCGGCCCAAGATTCAATAGCAGATACATCATTATTCATCTCTTTGATAGTACCAGTGAGATAGTTTGATTGTCAATGGCAATAGATAGGCAGATCACCGGCATAGATCAAGTATTTACAGCAATACACTAATTTCAAATAAACTAAGGGTATCCCTTTTCATCTTTATTCTCAGGGTTTTCATCCTCCAGAACATTAATAATCAATGTAAATGTCTTGGGCAATCTATCTATCTCGTCCTCATCATTGAAAGAACTAAAACTATGAATATTTATATCGAGTAGAATTTGTGGGTAAATGAATTAGGACGCTGTTACCGTCATGTTGTACTGGAATTGTTATCATCGGTTGCATATATTTTATGTATTAGGAGCGAAATATTGGCAGTTTTCGTCCATGAGACCTAAACTGTATTCTGAAATAGATTTATGCTATGTAAATACTATTATCATTATCCATTTCCTTAATTTTCAATTAGAATTTCATTTCCGTCCCTCCGGATAAGATTTCTTTTGATAATACGTTTTCCATTGTGATTTGTTATCTACTGTTCTGGACGCATCTACTTTTCCTCGATAGAGATTGCTGAGGTTCGATGGTCGCAGCATTTTCTTGCTTTACGTCTAATAATGCTTCATGTCATTTTATACAGCTGTTGTCCCTTTTCTGTAGTCAATACTTTTGTATTGATTTTTCTTTCCAATGAATCTAAAAACATTCATGTTTAATCCGCGGCATTTTTCTATGATTTATGCATCTTTTCGGACATTTTTCCAGGTGAGTTGGCTTGTTGGACCAGAGTTTATGTTCAAAGTTTTATGTTTTTTTTCATATAACCCTCTTTCTACACTACCTTCTGTTGCTTTGAATATTCCTTTGTTAATGCCTAGCAATTTTTCTTTGATAAGTTTCTCAACAGTTTTTCCCCCTTCAACTTTTCTATTACGCTTACATTGGCCAATCTAGTATCTGTTATCTTCAATTACTCCTCCTCCCCGCCATTTCTCATTGATTTCTTGACTTTACGTTGATATTTCATCCCGTACCAATGGTCATCATATGTCATCATGAGAAAATAGCTAATAACAAATTAATCACTCAACCACATAGGATTCTGTAACGATAATATGTAAAAAAAAAAAAAAAACAAGTGCAACATTGTCACTCATCTTCTGTGACGGTTGCTCCGACTTAGTTGGGTCGCGGGTACCTCCAGGCGAGTATTAACTGGGCGCCAGTGCAAAGAGGAGGGAGCAATCTCCGTGTGCACGAGGAGAGGGTGGAGGTTAAGAGGGAGGAGGAGAGGGGGGACACGGCGTGAGGCGAAACTTTTTAATTTCCTCAGACTGTTACCGGGTACTCAACGGCCGGTAACACTGTCATCATGGGAAATCGGGAGATGGGATGGGATTAGGGGGTAATTGGGAATAGGAAATGGGAGACGGGAAAGAACACGGAAAGGGGATGCTTAGGGACCTCCTCACTCTACTTCTACCGGTCAGGCTAATCGTAAATTGGGATTTGTTAAAAGAGTACTTGGTAGTTAGGGAAATCAGCTACTTCTCCCTCGTTAGACCCCACTTAGAATATGCCGCCAGTATTTGGGATCCTTATGAGATAGGCTTGGAAACTGAGTTAGAACGCGTGCAGCGAAGATCGGCAAGATACGTTAAAGGCCGTTATGATAATCACGTTAGTGTTACTGACCTTTTGCAACAACTGGGATGGGAAAAGCTTTCAGACCATCGATTAAAATATAGGCTCAATCTATTATGTAAGTTCCAAACCGGTCTATTCTCTGACGACGTTGATAATATTTTACGAAATCCGACATACTACGGTAGATCAGATCATGAGAAAAAAATTTGGGAACTAGACTGCAGAAGGGACAGATTTAAAATGTCATTTTTCCCACGAACGATAAGGGACCATAACAGCTGCCAATGAGACTTTTATCTAGGTTTGTCGTTAGGTAGTGTAGCTCTTAGTAGTAGTAGTACTCCTAATACTTGAATCCTTATCTGCTACCTAGTACATACTAACAGCACGCCTAGCATGTTATCTACATGGGTTTTGAGTCTCTGTCCATCTGTGTAGTTGTAGAATGCATGTATATTTACGGTCCCTCTCCATTGTGATGACATCTGTAGTGTAGTAGTGCATGCTTGTGAGGCTTCGCCTCGTGACAAGCATTAGCGATTTATGCTAATGCATAATTAGTCGTAGTTACACTAACTCTAGGGTATAGTGTAATGCATGATGGTGGTTACTCACCCCCTGCCACACACCCCTGAGGTGGCTTGCAGGGTATTTTGTAGATGGAAGGTACTCTCACTGCTAACTCAGCTGTCGCACTCACGGCTGAACTCCCTCCGATTGGCACCGCCGACAACACCACCACCCACCTCTTCCGCTTCAATCTGCCGACCGGATTTATACAGTGTACATAGTAAGTATATATAGCCTTACACGAATGGCGACCCCACTTGAAAACGCGACAAGTCGGGCACGTTCAACAGGGGAACCCCGAAACGTTACACCTCCTCCCTCGTGGTGGAAATAAATCATTTCAGAGAGATAAAGAAGTACAAAGAAAAAAAACATTTCTCACCCTCCAAAATTGTAAATTTGGCACCCCTGCGGCAATGGTTACTGGGGGTTGATAGACTCCAAATTTTGTTTTCGTTATGTTTATATCATAAGGAAAACATTTTAGCTTCAATGCCTTAAATTTTCAACACTTAGAAATTTTGGCCCACCCTAGCACGGTGAATGCGTAACATGTTCACGTTTTCGTGAGGCACACATCGCTGCCACATGGGAAGAGGCTGCTACACTTATTACTTATTTTTTAAAAAGTTTCCACTGTTTAAACTATTGAAAGCCTTTCAGTGAAGCATCCCGTATGTTCCAAGAACAACAGACTTCACTCAAACGTGAGTGTCCACGGACACGTGTATGCCCGAGTGATTCGTACTTCGGCAAAGGGCATTGAGCATTGCCAACAGCATAAAACATATTTCTGAAAAACCTCTAATTGTCTCTTTTAACTCAATGGAACATATATTATACCTATGTAGATTGATTATATGCAATATAATACACAAACGTGTGTGGGCCATTAATCGGCTGAAATTCAATGGAATGCACGGTGTGTTTGCTTTCGATAGCGACCCTCCCACTAATCAGCAGCTGTTAGCCTCATGTGTAGTACCTGCAGTATCTTCGTGGAACGTGCCTAGACTCACACCGGTCCAATTACGGGACAAAATTGCCATTCCCTCGCAGACCCAGATGAGTAAGCGTCTCCCCCTTGGACCGTCGTGTGTGCAGTGGTGGTTCATTAGTAAGCACAAGCATTCATCTTGTTAGATATATCTTTGTGCGATATTACACGCGTCCATAACTTATTTTCGGAATCGATTTGGAGTCGGCTCGTGGGGTTATATATTTCCCAAGTGATCCATTTTATCGCTTATGTTTGAGAAATTAAAATATGATTTTGGCTAAAGACACGTAATTTCGGAGGCCTAGCAGTTAATTTAAGAAAATTAATAATATGAGAATAAATTTTTTGTAACACCTTCTGAGCAGCCGTTTTTCGATTTCCATTTAAATTTTATCTTTGCCGACTTTGCATCGAGGCATATCAGTGTTATCCAGTAAGGTGCATAGATTATAAGATATATATGTAATAAGTATATGTGATATTTATAAAGGTTTGGGAATTGACTGACTTCAGCTGAATAAGGGTTCTTCATAGCTATTAATTACTGAAACAGTCAACTTTTTAATAGCTTTGTTTCTCATTTCACTGATGGTATAAAAAAAATAAAATAAAATTGCTCAGAAAAGATAAGAATATCTCGTTAGCAATCCTGTTGAGAACGTCTGTTTCTACCAGAACTTAGCAATGACTATATATATATTGTTATAATTATCAATGATTAAAAGAATAAGGGAAAGGAATTTGATGGAATAAGAATGAAAAACATTAAGGTTAATATCAACTTGTGGCCGGTAGTAACTACGTTAATTATAAATAGTATTAATGAAGGCTTTGTTCTTGATTATTTGAAAATTGCTTTAATTAAACCAATTCATAAGGAGAGCTAATTTATTGACTACTAGCAGAAATGATCGTTGATTCTCAACGGTAGGGATAAAAGTATGTAATAATATAGTAGCTCTATTCATACAGAAGAGAATCTCATTCCTCATTTATCATCTTAGTTTTTTTAACTAAGTGGAAATCGCGCATTTTCCGCTTAGTGATGCTTAAGATTTTCTAAATATTAAAAAAATAAAGATTATGCTATTTTACTAAAGCAGCAGGTAAGATGTGGTTACTGTAGGATTTTTTCGATTCGCCAGTTTTTGTCGGAGGGTCACCAAAATTAGGATTTATCACTTATTTTTCATTCTAAACAAGACTACATATGGAATAAAGCGATGCGACAACTTTTTAAAAGTGATAAATACGGTACTTATCTTGGTTAGGGTTGAGTACCCCGTGGAGATATTTTTCCCGTACCATGAGGGAACGTGTATTTCACTTTTCATTTGAAAGAGAGAACATGTAAGAAGCATGATTGCTCCTCCTCCTTCGAATGGGGACTTCTGAAGCACGATGAAATTCGTGGCTCACAAAGTCAAACTATAACCGTTATTATTGTTGTTCTTAAGATTCGTTTTTCCGCAAAGAGCACATTTCCCTTACCTTAGCAGATCTTAGAGATATTACTCTTTCTTCTCGTAGGCATATTTGTTGTGTACTGAAAATATTAGTAATAAAATAATTATCTGCATCTACATCTACGATGTAACGTGCAAGCCACCACTAGGGTGTGTGGCACGGGGTGATTCCACACCAGGCATGCAGCACTCGTCACAGAACAAATCAGAACCTCGCACGCTCCAACTGGCACTAGGCACAGACCAAAAGCAGTCAGGAGAACAGTGCGCAGTCCAACCGGAAACTGGGAGAGTGATGCGTAAAAGAACATACAAGCATGCAGAAAAATGCGCTGTTTGAAAATTATGTGAGTAAATATGTCACAAAATCAAATGTTTCCTTACGAGAACTTTAAAATGAGTTAAGTCTTACCTCTAGATACAACAGCAATCTTCCGCGTAAAAATAAACACAACAATAGGCACTTCTCGAAAACGTTGGAAGTGGCCGTAATCTTTATATAGTGAAAATCTTCATAACGGCAATAGGCCTATGTTTGTACTAGCTAAGCCCATGTTACGTAGCATAATTTCTGCTCATTCGGTTGCTCATTGGGTGATTGAGTAACATATACTCTGAAAGTACAACATTTTAGATGTAACATAGATAATAATTATAGGGCAACTCAAATATTTCCTGATTTAAACAAAATATAAAAAAATATGTGCTGAATAGTCTTACAAAGTTTTTAAATAAAAATGAAGTAATATGTAGTCGCTAATATGATTTCAGGGAGATAAAGGAACAAAAGGTGATTCAGAGTGATTTGGAAATATTTATACCATTCTAAAAACGGGTGGAAATTGTTAGATGATGTGCAAAATTTGGCTGTACGTGGTATAAACATTGAACGGCTTCAGAATAATTGTTAAGAGAGGCATGGGGGGATAAGGAGGTATAAATAAAGGTAGGAGGGAAGATGAAAAAATCAGTGAGATTTGCAAATGATCAAGCATTGGTTTTTCAGTCTGCTAAGGGGTACAATATCCTGAATGTTCATGATTTAAGCACTGTAATTTAAACTGAAAACAGTCTGTGACACTGTTTTGTTTGTATTCATGAGAATAAACCTTATATCAATTTCTGCCTTTCTATTTGTGATACCCATTGGAGCAGGCTTAATATAGGTAATACTCCAAATGAAAGCTCAAGGTGACAGTTTCAAAGTCGCATTTAAAGCACAACATGACAGTGATAATTGTATCCCGGCGCTCGTTATCCATGCAAGAAGAAACTTCATTGCAAGTTCGTTCAAATATATTCCTCCGTTCTAATTTGCCGTATTTACGTGTTTTTCTCGCAGCCTTGCGTAAGAAGTGTATCGTAATTTTCACGTCGTAAATTGTGGAAGATTTTCACACGAATAGTGATTGTAAAGGAAGCAGGAAAGTTTGGAATAAGATATCGAGGTGAATAACTAAAGCAGAGAATATTGTTTATTATATACTATACAGTATATTATACAGTACAATAGTGAATAATATTAAATGCATTGCATGCATTATGTCATGGAGCAAGGCACCCGGGAAAACGGAAACGGACTTTCGCCCGCATCCTCTTGCATGACGCGCACCAGATTTTTTGTGATGATTTTCTGGAAATTGTTCGCGCGGGAAAGTAGACAGGCGAAGCGCATTGATTTGTTGTTCATGGTTAGTTAGCGTAAACCCGGACTTTAGTCGTAAAACCGCCGAAAAAAATTAAAATTAGCGGATTTATCGTCCGGTGGCCGTGGTTTTCCGTCCGTTGCTTCTGAACAGTGATTTATTGTATATCCACTCTGACGAATTCCCGTTGTTGCTATTAAATTGCATAAAATGTGACACCTTCCGCTTCTTCCATACTTTCACGATAAACTCGCAACAATTCAAAGTCAGAATTTATGAAAATGAATTTAAGCCCTGAGAACAGCAATGAGAGGATTACTCTCCGGAGAGGAAATTCCCCTAACACTTGGAGGAATACTTTGGTTACCATATAGTTGCGGAAAATCCGTTAATTGATAGAGGATTTAACTTATTTTAAGAATACTTTTTTTTCGGTGAACATCTGTGAAGCCTTGAACTTTGTGAACACAACATAAACGTGTTTTAAAAGCCATGGTTCAACCGGTATATCAAAGAATATAGATTGTTCATTTGCCTTTTCCAGTTATTCATGAGGATTTATAGGAAAAAATAAGTTTGATATTTTTATTTCTATTTACTGAAAGAATGAGGATTATAATTTCGGATTGAAGAAATTATTTAAGATCTGAATGGTTGACTTGTTAATTTTGAATAACTCATTACTTTTTTCTTGGTACAGAGACACGTGAACAGCAAGTTTTCAGTGGTGGTAAAGGCAAGAAAAGAATCTCTATGACTTCTGGATATCTTTGTTATTTCACAAACAATTTGATTTTTGAATAATATCGTGGATGGAAGATATTGAACTACATATTTAATAAATCTCCCGTGATCGCCCCTCCTTCTCAAAAGCCATTGGAGGGGAAGCGTGTTGGAGTATTTCTTTCGTGGACCGACAAGCACTTAGGCCTAACCCTCCCCAAGCTCAAGAAATCGGTGAAGATTTAGGTTTCCGCCGGTATCCAGCCCCAGTCCCTTTCTTCACCTTCTTTTTCCTTTCGCGAGGTGATTCCCGCCGGAGATCGACTCCGCTCTCAACGCAACACTCTCAGCGACGGCCGTAACCTGGAGATTCGCCATCGTCGCCACGACTAGTGGCACGTGACTGCCTCTATTTTCATACATGGGACACCCCCTTAGCATACGCCGTTGGTCGGTGAGCTTCCATAATACCCACCGACTGCAAGAGGGCTCACTGGCACCAGCGAATATGTGAGTTCTGTGCTTGGCCGAGTTACAGATTGAATATTCACTTTTTCCAGCTGCTTGGCTAGAATAAGGCACTCTATTACGGCGAAAATAAAGCAGTCATTTCAGAAAAATGCGCAAGAAACCAGAAGGTGAGAACAAATTGGATAGTAAATTAAATCACAAGTGAAAAATAAGGTCAAAGAGTTATCTCCTAGGTGATCTAAGAGAAGCCACAAGCAATTATTTGCGTTATAACAAACAAATCTCTTCGTCAGCATATAACATAAAATGAAGCTATAAAAAAATTGGCAACGGTATCTTAGCACTTGCATGGGGTGATTCACTCAAAAAGATAACTGGAAGCGCGTAGGGTCACATACATTTTTCAGTCGGGAATAAATATAATTATTTCACACCTTCGTTAAATACTCAACATTATTCTAAGGTCAAGATTCAGTACAGATGTATTAATGGATATTTATTTGAATGGTAAAGTTAAGTTAAATAAATAGTAATCCACATGGAACCATATGGTGCAAAGCCAAGCACCACAGGACCCATTCATCGCAAATATGCTGCTCGATGCAAGGAAATTAGTTGACGCAGCACCGAGACAGTGCCAAGCCAGGACCGATTTGACAAACGTGATGATCATGGCTGCTACGCGCTCCATTCGTGACACGATCGCAGCGCTGGTGACTCCTCTATGACGTAACTCAGTGCGGTGAGGGTGGTTTTGCGGGGCAGTCACAGGGAGGTGTGGTGGTGGCGTCGGGAGGGGGCGTGGCGATGCTCTCCACGGCTGATAAAATCCAAGCCCCACTCTTTTTTAGGGGGAGCGTCTTCTGGGGAGAGAGAGTTCTCCATCCCAGATCCACCTCACACGAGCAGGGGGTCTCGGCGAAGGGGTCTAAACCTCCTTACCGCCCACCCCAATATAATTCGACCATTCTCCGCGACTTACGAAGAAACCCCTCCCCCCCCCCCCCCCGGTTACCGCGCGCGTGGCCCATGTATAAATTTCACATTTTTAGAAGCAAGGAGGGTTCCACAAAAAGGGGGAGGTCCGCCCCCCCCTTGGTCATAAAAAAGAGCGATTCTGCGATGGATTCTTTCGGACACACAGGGCCCCCGAAACCCCCTTCGTCTGCAATTCCGAGCGACCGTGGTGGCCCTTAAAAGAGGAGCTCTGGGAGAGCTAAAGGGACAGGTTTAAACGCTCCCGTGGGGAAGCATAAATCCAAAGGACCCGCATACTTGAATCGCCGCCGCACAATAAAAAAAAACCCTCCATGTGTGAGAGTTGGGAAGGGCGGCCAAGGGAGGCACTGTGCGCTCCCATCTCCTCCTTTTTCCCTAAACTGCTCCCGAGGAGTGAGAGTAAGAATGGATCCTTCTTCTTCGCTCCCCCAGGGTCCCAGATCTCGAGAGAGTATCACCAAGGGACCGGCCTTGGACCCTCTTTCTTTATTTTATTTTCTCTGTGACGGGGACAGCGTAGTCGCTTTTCACACTGGCGTCCTCCCGTTGGGGAGATTGCCGCTATCCGCTCGTGTTAGTGTATGTGTGTGTGTGTTTGGGGGGGGGGGGAGGGGGTAGAGGAGGAAGAGGTGAAGAGAGAGATAGGGGATGTATGTGGGTGGCTCACTTGAGAGCGTCGAAGGTCTCCTCTTCTCCCTCGGCCCGGGACGTTCCTTCGATCGATATCGAAGTGCGGCTCCACTCGACGCCTCCGATAAGAGAGAGAGAATATTTATCTTTATTCCCCCCAAGAATTCTTTTTCTCCTTCTATACTATTCGGGCATGTCCCTTCACGGAAGCCTAACAAGTCTCCAAGGTGTCGTTCACTTCGAAGCCTTTCAAAGGAAGTCATTATCTCGGTTTGGGATCGAGTGGTTGCCTCTTTATTTAAGGTTGACATCATGAGCCAAAATATACAACGGTCAGTTGACGTAAAAGACATTGTATTCTTCCTTAATTAATTAACAAACATAAGAGCATCAAGGACCAGAATATCAGATAGATGGAGAGAATAAGACACCTAGCAAATAGTCATTAATAATTTAGCGCCAATTCTAGCACATGTTTATATTTTAAGCCTCATTAATTATGTTTCCCTGATGTTCTAAAACATTCAGTAGTCAATCCCCTCTACAAAAAAGGTGACCGTCTCCTTATTCAGATTTATCGACCCATTTCACTGTTCTCGATATTTTCTAAAATCTGAGAAAAGCTGGTCAAGTCTAGATTAGTTAAAGTAATAAATAAAAATCACTTTTTCAGTGAAAACCAATTTGGGGTTTTATGTGGGAAGGGAACGGAAGACGCTCTGGAAATTATACAACTCATGTTTATGAGTCTATTAACTGTAATAAACGTACTGCCAGTCTATTTATTGATATAACTAAAGCCTTTGGCACCATTGACCATGATATTTTAATGTATAAGCTTCACCGAGCAGGAGTTCGAGGAACGCCACTAAAATGGTTCAAAATTTGTCTATGTTTACGTATGCAGTGTGTAAAAAACGAAAATATTTATAATTACTATAGGATGATATCATGTGGAGTTCACCAAGGATATATCTTGGGACCTGTTCTGTTTTTAATGTATATTAATGACTTATGTAAATATGAATTTAAAGCTTAATGCTTTTGCCGATGATGTCGCTTTAAATTATGACGTTACAAATTGGGACATTGTAAAAATCAACAAGCAATTTAATAAACCTACGTCACTAGTTTGAAGCAAATAAATTGGAAATGAGTGTAAGCAAAACTAAATACATGTGCTACAACATTTGTAACAGGTACAAAATTGATTGGCATTTGAACTATCATTCAAAAGAGTGTCTGATACACGAATTTTCAAACTGTTTGTCTTTTAAGTACCCGGGAGTAACACTGGATGAGTGCTTAAAATGGCAGCAACATATTGGTAATGTCGTAACCAGTATTCGGCGAACCATTTCTAATTTTTATTTCATTTGGAATATATGTCCAATATATTTTCTGAAATTAATATATATTTCGCCCTAGTTAACACAAGACTAAGCTATGGTTTATTCTGTTGGGGTGAAGCTATCAAAACTCTATAAGATCCACCACTTTACTACAAAAAGGAATTGTTAGAGTGATATTAAAAAAGAGTCGCTTTGAAAGTTCCTTTCCCCAATTTTGTTGTCTAGGCCTGCTCCCCTTAAGACATCTATTTATTTACAAAGTTTTATGTCGTTTTTACACAAGAAGTGGTAATACTGGGTCATTATTGTAAAATCCTTCTCCCTACACCCTAAGTAAAGCACGTATTTACTTACCCAAGCAGAACTTGACGTTATTCAAACGATGTTTCTTGTACATAGGACCTAAAGTATATAATTTATTACCTGTTTCATGTTTAAATTCAAAAACCTTAAATTCAATTATGAAAAATATACGATCTTGGTTGTTTACTAAAGAAAGTCTAGAGGATGTTTTTGCAACTATGATATTATTCACATATGCACTGTAAATTAAACACTGTATTTCCAATGTTATTTTTTTTTCTATATTATATTATTCATATATGCACTGTACATTTATATGCTGCATTTACATTATAATGTTTCATAACCTATTCTGTATACCATAGTTGAGATTAACGATTAAAAAATTAACGATTAAAATTATTCGTTAAAAATGTAGTTAACTATTTAACTTAACCGTTACTTTTTAGAAGAGTTAGCTTCTAACTTTTAATCGTTAAAATTATACATTAACTGGTACAAAACTTACATCAGTTCATTTTTGTCGTTAATTTTTGGCGAATAACGATCTGTTCGAGTTTGGGCGCAAAAATTGCCCAACAGACAAAAGGAAAAATAAAACTGTATCTAAGAATTCAATGTAGCTGAGTAGTTGTACAAAAATGCAATAAATAGGCCCACATACATACATCCAAACAAAAGTGGGATTGAGTGGAGCGACCGTCAAAGTTTAGGAACTCAGACGAGAAATCACGAGACCACTCGAATAGGACCATGTCCACGCGAGGGCAACGAATGCCAAGTACTCGGCGACGTCTTGCTATCAATACTACATAGTTGAACACGTAAAATGGGGGTCACCAAAAAATCTGTGACAGGTAACGAGAGGGACGGGTTCATTCAAAGTAACGCATCTGTAAAATGCGACAGTTAAGGCATAACTTACTCGGCGACATCCCGTCGTCAGCGGGGTTGAGTGGAGTGACCGCAAAAATTTTTCGGTCGCCCAATACAAATTTTGATATGAGAATGTTAATTAAGTTTAATGACTTTTTAATTGAAAGTTAAATAATTTTTTCTTGAATTTGAAATTTGTATTTATTTTATCCCAAATGCATAAAATATCTTTTAAAAGCTACTTTTTAAAATTTTCTTAAAAGTTACTGAAAAGTAACTTTAAACGTAAAAGTTACTTTTTTAACTTTAACTTAAATCAGTTACTCTTTCAGAAAAGTAACTTTTAACTTTAACCAGTTACTTTTTACAGAGATTAAACTTTAACTTCGATCAGTTAATTTCTTTTTGTAACTTTAGGAATTATTTGAGGGAATCTGGGTTGTTGCAGATGTGGTGGCCATGGATAGACAGGGAGAGATATATATTGCTGGTTACAATTAGGTTTGATGTGAACGACGGTGTGGAATTTCAAGGCTAATAAGGAGATGTTGAAGTCAAGTAAGGTGATTTAGGAATTGAAACTCGTAGAATTGAAAAAAAAACTAAACTGCTTTTGAATATTCAGTTGGTCTAGCCATATCTCTTCCTGTTGTGAAGTTTGTCACCAAGCAAGCAAACTAGCGTGATAGGACATTAAAAACTGGTGACAGGTGATGGAATATGTGGTCATCATCGTTGCGTCACCACCGAAGACTCAACCGCCGTTGAATTCTTCGCTGAGGGACGGAGAGAGGATCGCTGTGGAGGTTTTGAGAAGACAGCAAAAATGGACAGAGGATGTATGGAGGGGAATGGCATATCTACGGCGTTATTTTACTAATAACGATTTATAGCCGTTCAAGAGGAAGGACGCGACGAATTTTACAAAATAGAGGAAGAAGTTTAAAAACATAGAAATAGACTCCATTTGAGGAAAATATAAATATAAACGTGCTGGAAATTTTGAATATGTCCAAGAAGATAAGAAATAAATCTTGGGACTTACCAAACAATCAATTTGAATAATACCACTATTGGTCATACTCTGTTGGAAGTTTACGATGACGGCGATTGAATTTCAATCCATAAAATAAATTATTAACTAGGAAAGAGACAGCAAAGATAGATGATCATTGCTATTAGGGGCGATCTACCGGTTGAAATTAGGTAAATATTTGCAGCATTCGCTAGTCTTTTATAAATGGCCTGTAAATGAGTAGTGAATATTGCCGTACTCTATCGTCTTACATCGTATCATTACTCAGTATGGCACACGTGCTCCCCTTCTTCAGTCATTCCGAGCATGGAGACCGTTCTCTTCCTTTCCTTTTTTCCCCAACATCCACTCACGTGCTTAAGCATCCCCTCCTACTCTGCCTTCTCTTAATTTCTATCACAAGTTCCCTTTTCTCAGCCACCTCAGACCATGCACTGCCTCGTTTGCCTTTCTTTCCGTCCTTCGTACAGTCTTAACTCTCCTCTACACCCCACATTCTCACACACCTGCAGTTTATTCCCGTTCTCATTTCTTCACCAAGCAGCACCACATTGGTCTCTTCACTACCATTTTCTTCAACGTCGTCAACTGATTTAAAGTTCCATGTCAACAGTCCTCCCATAGCTAAACGCCTGAATCACTAGCACTAATCTCTTTCTCACATTTTCCATACAATGGCTAACTCTTTCAACATTATACAGCATAGTATACCTGATTCATTAAATTGTTCTACTCACCCCAGGCGGTTCTCTCCTAATTTTGTGATATCACCCTTGCCTTCTTTTTTCTAGAGAATCCTATTAACTAAAGCTGCTCATATTTGAAATGGTAGCTTCATTAGTTTTTCCCAAAATTCCCTGTCCGGAGTAACGGTAAATATGTGATAATTATAATATTTAAAATACAATTTCGATTAATTTTGGCGCATAATGTGCCTCTTACTCCGATGGAGCAGTCCAGAACGCATGTAGGGCTGCACAAGGTAAGCAGCCACCCCTGGCGAAATGTCCTCAATCGCTCGGCTCGGACCATACGCGGCCGCCCCTGCATGCCAAGGCCACGCCCAGTGCGTTCCGGGCTCACGACCCGACCCCCTGACCTCCGACGGGGAGGCCCGGTGTCCGCTGCAGCCGGCGCGGCGGCGGCCTGCTGGACGGTGGGTCCGGCGGTGACCCCGTGACCTCTGTCCCCAGGCCGCACCTGCACCTCGCCCGCACGTTGCCCATGCGTTGAGGCGAGTGGAAAAGGGCGAGTGGGTAGGGGGAGCGGTGGAAGGGCTTCCGAGGCAACGCACGTGCAGAACACTCCAGGGTGTCCGGAAAAATATACTATTATTCCCTTCCGTGACAGTGGAGGCCACATAGGTCAGCAGAAATACGGGACAAATCACAATAAAAGCTCGCAGAATTGAAGTGTAAAAGCGAGCTGCAAATCAAGTACGGAACTGAGGTCTATGACGCATATTGACGTTCGATCTGAATGACACGCTTATTCGTCTGGGACGCAGGTACATAAAACAGGACTTGTGTGCGTTTCTTCCCTTGCATTTGTCACCGCCCGGTGTCTTCCCATATTGGCACCTGCGGAGGTCCTGCCTCCCCCACTACCTGACACGATGTCACTACTTGATTAGAGGTAATCTACCGGTTAAGGTAGGTTACGATATGATAATAAGATTGTCATTGAACAATATGATGTTTTCCTGGCGTATCAACATGAAGGACGGTTTCTCGCGTGTTCCAATAGGTCAGGGGCTCCATCTCTGCCAACATTTCGAAGATGAACTCGTTCTTCATTCAGAAGTCCTGAATATGAAGAAGAGCGAGCCGTTCTTTAAATGTTGACAGGGATGGATCCCCTTGACCTGGTGGAATCCTTGACCTGGTGAAACCCCCGAGAAACCTTTCTCCAGGGCTTTTACAGGAGCATGCGGTTATTCCAATGCACAATTTTATTCCGGCACATGTTCCGCCTCTTTTCATACCACCCACAATTCATGTTCTCTTTCTACGCCTTCTCCGCGTACCCAACACTACCATTCCGTCGACACCACTTGCCTTTGGCCATCCCTTCATTACTACCAGTTCCATCCCAGCACCCCTCTGCATACACTCTCCCTCTTAACAACGTCCACTCACCATACCGAGCACTTCCTCGTTTGCCTTTCTTTCCGTCCATCGATCCTCCTTCCCTCCAACTTGAACTCCACGCCCACTTTTCAAACGCCTCAGGTTATGTCTCTAAGTCAATGTTTATGCGCTACAGCTGCCCCCGAAGCTCCTACGATTCATTCTTCTGTTATAATATGGTTCCTTGTGCTTTTTGGAGGAATAACAGAGGGGGTTTCCTTTTGGTACCAGTGCTTTAAATGCTTTGAACAGTGCTTTAAGTGGGAAACCATTGCTTGAATAGGCCACCCCATAGGTACTGCGTCACTTAACAATAACGGTCAAACAATAACCTGCGTCTATCTTCAACCCATCGGTCCCTCAAACTCAGCTTTAGGGGTAATTGGAACACGTAAGCTCTTCCAAAACGTCAAAGTCTTTATTCGTACCCTAGTAAAAGCTGCTTTCATACAGCAAGAAAAGAGAATAATTATGGAATTTTAACCAATTATTAAGGAATTCTCTTAAAAAGTTCAAAATGCATGTAAAGAAGTCAATTCAAGTATTTTTCTATTAATATATATTCCATTCCATGTAATCGAATGTATTTTAATTCGAAATTATTAATTTCATTGTCTTTAAGTCAACTTAATTAAGGATTTCTTTGAGTAATGTAATGGCTGCTTTTCCAGGTAATTCCGCAATAAATTCACATCTGTCTCCATTTTTTCTGATTGTTGTTAACGCATTATTTACTTGAGTGCGGCAGTTTCCGAGATAGCGTGTCTTGCATTGATTTTTATTGTTTGTTTCCCCTTCCCTCGTAATTTATCTTTTTGTGGAGAAGACGGAAGTAACACGAAGCAATTTAGTTCACCTATCCTTCATTGGTCATTTCATGGCACACTTGCGCACTCTGCCACTCGTGCAGTGATAACAACAAGCACTCGGGGTGGTCGACGAATAGAATGATGAGAGAGGCTCGAGCAGCACCCGCAGCAACCCCCCCATCTCCGATCGAACGATGCTTAGCTGCGGTGACAGAGTGCGAGGCGGCGTTGCCATCTTGGCAGGGGCGGGTCGAGTGAAGTGTGAGCAGAAGGGAATGTATACTTCGAGAAGATGACACCCACCACTCTCGTGGCTCCAGACGTGGAAGTCACGAGTGTAGGCTGCTTTGTTGAATCTTCCGATATAATCCTCTTCGGCATCGATTGCTGTGTTCCTCCGCTTGGCTCTCCTTCATCCCCCGAAACGAATTGGCCTTGCATGGCGAGGAGGAATCTATTTGGATGAGGAAAGGGCAAATGGCCCCTCGTTCGTCCGTTCATTTCCCGCTCCGGAGTCAATTTCGCATCTCGAGGGAGGAGGGGGGGTGGACAGGGGGGTGGGAGGGGGTGGAGAGAGAGGGAGAGGAGAGGGGGAATATGGCGAACGTAATGAGACGGATTCGATCCCATTTCGCTCCCACGTCCACTCGAATTGTCAGCGAGCGAATGTGCTAGGCGACCAACGGATGGAATGGCCTCCTCCCGTCCACCGTTGTTAAGTGCTCACGTAAAACCGTGATGAAAGGATGTGAGCGATGGAAGAGGCTAAAACTGTGGGAAGGCATTTGTGAAATCATTGAAGAAAATCATTCAGATGAAAATCTCTGAATTAACGCAGAATATACTTTTAATATGTCGACTAGTTTCACTACAAGAACAGTTTCGTTTTTTCATATTAGGTATTTAGCGGAAGGCGACTGCCAAGGTGCGGCGCGCCGCGATGACAGAAGTCGGGTCACTTGTTCCTCCATTGATTACAGATAGCACTCCGGTGTGTCTCCTGGTTGGTTCCGCGGATGTCTGATTTTCTCTCCTTCCCTTAGGAGGAGAGGGAAGTCGTTACCGAGGCGATTCAACAGAATGGAGTAGGAGAAGGGGGGCCAGAAGGGTGTCTGGGATACAGAGAATTAAGAAGAAGAAGAGCAAGATCAGTGATTTTATTTGAACGATTTGGGGCGAAATTGATACTTAATGCTTAAAGAGTCCATTTCTGTCCCACTTAACCCCTTGTCAGATGGGAGGGAATGGTATAGTGATGTCATTCATTAGAGTAATCTACCGGTTAGAGGTAGGTTATGATGAAAATCATAGAATATCCAACAGCTTCTTACACGTGCCGTACCCTATGTACCTCTAGTATCTCTTTCTTTATCTCAGCATAAGTCCGATGTACATAGACTAAAAAATAGATACTAAGAATTAAAAGGCAACAGAAAGCATTATTACCAAGTTTACAGAATAAAAAATTGGGCTGAACAGTTAAAACGTTGTCAGTAGAAATATATTCACCTCCATGCGGACAGACATGAATTCGCATCCCATGCTCACCTGAGGTTCCTGCACTGTGAATATTAAGAGGGGCCCCTGCCCCCCTTCGCGCCTCTGCCACCTCCGAGACGCCAGAGTTGATGGGGAGTGAACGGGGGGGGGGGGGGGGGAGAAGGCGTGCCCGTCTCCGGCGATAAACACAACACGCGCGGTTGGCGATGAGTGCCACCCCCCCCCCCCCACCGCCGCAATTAAGGACGAACCAACTCCTCCCCGACTTCCACAAAGTGCGCCACTTAGCGGTGATTAGAATTTCACGAGATCCATCCACCCCTACCTCCCATACACCCTACACCCCCTTCTTGTGCGGGCGTACTCCTGAAGTGGGTATTTTAGCTTCGGATTAGAGCCATATCCTCAGTGTTTTTCACACGAGTTTATTTCTTATTTTTGCTAATACAATACCTAATGTCATGCTTAATTTATAGTTCATAAACATTTTGACATTTAGTTATTTTACTATCGGAAATGTCTTTCCTGAATACCAATGTTTGCTTGTTTGAACATCACGATTGGATAACTCAACCGTCCGATGTGTTGTTTATTGCAGGATCTCTTACCAGGATTTTTAACTTAATCAAAAATATTCCGGCGATGGAAACTCGATCGGGATGTCTGCGTGAGATCTATGATAGAGTGTGTTTCAAATACACCAAAATCTCGAACCCTTCGCGATTGTACCACGTGACTCCACGTGATGGGAATCGTCTTGAGAGCGGTTGATAAACACAACCCTGGTGAGGCTGCAGCGAGCATCCTCACCCCGTGGCAGCCTCGTCTGCCTCTCTCGCCTCGTCGAGCCTCTCGGTCAGCAATGCGCGAGTGCGAGGTTAGTTACACCTTCAGTTAGCACAAAGCTACTTTCGAAGTTTCAATTGTTTTCAAACAAGGCCTAAATAATAATTAATCTGGGACGGATATGAAACGAAAAAGATATCACTTAAAAAAAAAATGCGTATTTTTGGCGAATTGGATTTACACAACCCAAATATTTCGGGCTAAAACGTTTGGGAATACTTCGAAGAAGAAGAAGGTTTTTCACAGTGCTGAAATAAAAGTTTTTTCTAAGTACAAAACGTTTTTCGCCAAAATACTTACCGTACCTTCGAGGAACATGGTGGGTTCTCACACTATAGCGTCCAATTGTGGGCACTGCCACCTTGATTGGATGCGCAACATGAGGCGAGAAAAGGGCTGAGGTGATTGCACGGAGAACGCGCGCTAATCGCCTTATTCCATGCCGCTTAATAACCGCCTCGGTCACCAGTTAGGCAGCAACTTTGCGAGCACGTGGTCTGTTTGCGCCGCAAGGTAACCACTTCCTAAGGCACCACTTAAGTTCTAGATAGTCAAAATATGCTCAACGTTTGTCCTCGACCGACGCCGAAAATCGAGGCTTCTGATTGGTTCCCGAATTCGTATGGCCTAATAGAGCACAGCTGATCAGAACTGAAGTATTTGGTGTTTACGTGTAGCTGCGTAGCTTTTTTACTGTAATTGTGTCCTTGTGCCTCAGGGGTGTACATTTGGGTATTCAACGCAAACGAAGGCATGGTCAAAACTTTATCCGCATTCATCCGAGTCAGCAAAGGAAAGAAATTCTGAGGAAATAAATCCTAAAATGATACACTGGATTGACTGGATTTGAGGGAACAATGCCCGTTGTCATGAGTTAAGTACCAAGTTGTTTCCGAAGTTTTGGTGAGTGACTGTACTTGAATTTTATGTTTCTGTCACTCTTAAGATTCAACCTTGATGTAAATTATATTACTCCATCATAAATCGCCACCATCATTTCCTTCAAAAATGCGCTAGGCAAACCACGAGCGCAAATGAAAGTTGTTGTCGTTTCGAGTTTATATTTTGAACGATTAAGAACATGTAATAATTCGCTTGTAAAATAATATTTTTAGAAATTTATGTTGTTTGCATGGTGTTTGTGTAGAACATGACCCAAAAGCGACTTTTTTCCTTCAAAATTAAGCGCTACTGTATTGATCCGTATTTGTTGTTCATCAGCTGTAGCGGAAATCCTATCTCTCCAATATCAATCAAAATTAGATTTATTAATGCGGTGATTGAAGGTGGCTGCATAGAAAAACTACAATTGTATATCTTGGTAAGTTTCTCAGTAAGAGTAAGAGCTTATATTAAGTAAGAGTAAGAGTAATGTATGCAGTTGAACGTATTTCGTCATCAATGTCAATCAATATTCCGATCTCATCCGTAGAAGCATTTCGCCCCTGAGCAGCATGAGCAAAATACGGCAGAGAATCGGAAAAGATCAAGAAAAGATAAAAGATCTTAGGCTTTTCCGGAAAATAATATCAGTAAAATCTTCTCGGGTTTGCCATCAGTCTCAGCCCTGATGACGATGAGGGAGTCACTCGTCGAAACGTTGGCCTTTAAAAGCCTTACCCGGTGGCAAACCCGAGAATATTTTACTAATCAAGAATAGATGCTGTGCGCCATCAATTTCCATCCATCAATCCACCCCAAAAAAATTGAAAACTACTATATGCTTCACTTTTGTTTTGAAATTATGATCTATATTGAATTTCCCTGTTTCAGCACTTAACTCCCTCTTCATTTCTTTTGTAGATGAAGCAGGAGTAAAGAATTCTGATGTCTGTTGAATGCTGAAGAATGTTGATGGTGTCGATACTCTTGTACCTTCAAACACTTACACTGAGGAGTTCAAAGAGAGGGAATATCTGTCATATTCACTTCTATAGACATGGGTCTGAGGACTCAAATGAACTTTGAGTGTGGGCACTAATAACATGAGGCAAGTCTGATTCCTGGCACGATAAGTGTCTCAAATAATACTTATTTTGTGGGCTTAATTGTAACTGAACGTAGGGTTCACATCCAGGCTTCTTTTCTTTTGACGAGAACAGTGTGCCTAATTCCTCTAAATCACTGAGATCGCTGTTTAACTCCCAGTGGTTTATTACTAGTGTGAATCACGAAAGTTCTGTAAACTGTTTTCTCTTATGGAGTAATACAGTCGATTACTCTTTTCAGTTGTCACTCCAGTTCTGTAGATTGACATCAATCAGGAAATTAAGTCTGATGCCTTTCACTTCGATGTCGAGGGAGCATAAACGTGAATGTGAGTGTATTTTCTGTTATCAGTTAGTTTATATTTTTCTGTTTCCATTTAGATGAGTTATACCCTATATTTTTATACGACGTTACTGGGGTTAAGGAAATGAATATGCGGGTTGATTATTGATGTAAATCAATCCTGTCTTAGCTTTTACGGCTAGTTTGCGATTTGCGTCAACTTCAAACGTGCCTGTTTGAATGGAATTTTATTCAATGCTCCTTAATTTAGTTTACGGTGTCAAATGGTAAAAACGGAATATCCTGAATACTAGCAGATTTAAATCTGGAGATATGTTGGTTTTGAGTATTCAGTGAGAGTTTTTATCGGTACGATTCTGCAATGTATAGGAAGACAAATTATGTTATGAATCATTGAAGAATGTGCTCAATGAGAGAAAAGAATCTGTTAATTATTTCCTAACTTGCTTTTTGGCTGTTGCTCATCCATATGTCCCTGTCATATATTCCTCACACATTGTTCAATTATGTGAGGCATTGTGAATCATTTTGGTGATGTTTGTACCGTATGAGTTTCACACGATAGCTTTTCATGTTGATAGAATACGTTATTACATGACTCATTTAGTTCGTGTTGTTCCGTTGATTAAACTTCATTGCCTAAACCATTAGTATTCCTGGTTATTTTCCAGTTGAGTACCTTGCACTACAACCTTGTCGTGGTGGAAGGGCTAGCGTGCTCCAATGACCCCCTGAGCTGAACTGGCGGGAGCAATGCTCCTGGTAGGGACACCCATGCCAGATTGGTTGAAGGCCCTAATTTTATTAATTATATCACATACAATGAACTGCATCACATTTGAAAAGTAAGGTCAAACAGCCGAAATTAACGTGTATTTAAGGATAAGTCATGAATGTTTAGGTGCGTTATGGCAAATTCCTCTTTGCTTAAGCGAAAAATCTTCAAATGAAGCTATTAACTTATTTCCGACAGTACCAAGGCTTGTAAAAGATGTTTCTTACTCGAAAACAAAACTAGAAGTAAGCATAGTTAAAGTGAACTTACATTTTTCAGGCTAGAATAAAAGCAATAATTGCAGGCCTCCGAGATAGAAGCCTACATTACCCGAAGTGAAAAATTTAGAGCAGTTAGATTAAATGAATGGTTAGGCAGTCAAATTTTAGTTAAACAACCAATACCCCATATTAAATATTTCGGAACAAACGTAAGCATCCCAGAACACAGACATTGCAAAAATGCTCGATTACTACAAACTCGAAGAAGCTCAGTCGACATCATAGCATGACAGCCCCCAACAATAAACAAATTGCCAGGAATAAACTTGGCGGCTTTGCGACAATTTGTGATATGAACATAGCGCCGGTGAACTCTCTACCGTACCACTTAATAAAGTCCATGTCTTAAGGAACAAGTTCCTCAGGGAAATAAAAATCTATCCGAGAAATATAAGTTGTTTCGACGGGCTTCAATCAATTCAATCGGAGAATTAAAAGATGGCCACGGGCTGACCAAAGAGAAGGTATCCGTTTAGATATACCTGTGTAACGGCGTACCTATACTTGTAACAAATTGTATGCTAATTGGTTCCCTCATCAGTATGCCCATGTGAGGATGTACATCAGTTAGACAGTACCTGTGCGTTTAGGTGAATTGCATAGACGTGCCAAGGTAAGTACAAAGTAAGTTATAATATATATATGACACACATTCCATGAGATCCGGGAAAACTATAACTACATTTTGTTTCGTCATACATTTGTCGCAAAACTACAATATGGAATAAACAAAATTATTTTTTAATTAGAACATACGAAAAGGCTATTCAACGGTAGAATTTGACGACGTTGTAAATATAGATTTAGCATCATATGTATTGATTTAAATTATTTTATTCCCATTCCCGATTGGAATATCCTTTTATAATTCTGAGTAATTAATCCTTGAGAAAGAGAGCTCGTGAAATTTGTTTCTAAATTTGAGCATGTGATGTTGGTACCTATGTACATTCCGGGAATAAACGTGAAAACCCCCTGAAAATCAACGACAAATTGCCACCCGGAACAAGTAATTATATTCCTACGTTAGAACTCTTACTCATTTTTATCGATGAAATAAATGCAACATGGGCCCTTTTTAGTTAATTCAATCAAATAAACAATAGTCATTCACTTGTTTGGGTCATATGCTATCGAGTTTTGAGTGAGTAATAGTTTTCCCGCTCTACAGACTTAAAGGCCCCGAGAATGGTTTTATGGCATTCCTCAAGGAAACTGACGGTGTACAAACCGTAATCGATCTAACGGCCTATATGCAATGCACTTAACTTACCTCAAATCTACTAGTCTTTTTTGTTGGAGCTGCGTTATAACAAAAAATTGAACTGAGGCATCAAAGATGATGTTTCCGGAGCTTTATAATCATCGAATAAATGTTCAAAGTGAATTAATAACTGTAAAATAAGATGAATAATTAATAAGTCTGTCATTGGAAGAATTATTTCTAACTTCCTTGAACAATAAGCCACAATAATAATAATTCTCATTGCTCACACAGAAAAAAATTCTGATAACGGTCAATGTGCGCCTTATGTGCACAGTGAAAATCTCAACAAATCCTGAATTTGATATTTGTTTACGAGTCCCCCTTATCGCTGGCAATCGTAAGAAAAAAAACGAATACTACTAAAATGTAACGAGTATTTCCGGAGAATAGACCTGGTTGTACCGATTCTCAAGACGTGACTATAAAGAATGTCACTTGGCGGTTATCTCAGCAGCGGCTGCATTAATCACATGAATAATAGAAAGCAGTGGGTGCTGGCAATCCATTAACTTCATTTCAAATACACCGACAAGTTTTCCACCCAAAGTTCCTCGAACAGTTTGAGTTATCGCGCAAGAAATTGTGCGCGATACATTTTCGCATAAAAACTCTCATTCAAAATTGTACCGTGAGACATGGGCCCCAGGGTCGTACGAAAACCCTTCCCCCTCCACTTCCCCCATCCCACAGGCTCTGGGGTTCGCCCGCATCACGGGGCAGAAGCGACGCGAAGCGGATAATATTGGAGCGCCCCCCCCCCCTTCTCATTGCCCCCCCTGGGGACCCGCCTCTCCTCACGCAAAGGTCGTGGCATTTCCGGCCAAACACGCAAGGCCACCCCTTTGACTCCCGCAAAACCACCCCTCACTGCACACACCCACTGGCTCCCCCCCCCCCCCCCCCAACCCACTCTCAATTGGGCCCTGGGTGCCATTGAGTGCAGTGTAGCGACGAAGGGCAGCGTGTGGTTGCCATGTGTGCACGTCACCCTCTCCAACGATAATTCAATTCAATCCTCAAGTTTCGCTCCCACGCCCCCCCTACATATCACGACCCCCCCCAACATATCACGGCCCCCCCCATGCCATAGACGCGACACGGGTGAATCGGTTGGGACGGCGGCGGAAGCGAGAAGTGGTTTGACCACCTGAGGCCTACGTTTCATCCTATTTCCGGCATAGTCGTGGGAACAAAAAAAATCCAAAACACATTCAATGAAAGCAGCAGCACGCTACGTGAAAAACTGCGACGAACAAACGAGAGAGTGCGACACAGCTGATTGACGGACAAGTTTAGGAGCCGATGGGAAAAGTTCACATCACGCTGTCTTCAGGGCGACATGGAAGAAGATATTATTTTACTCGTGCACAACATCTCTAGAGCAAGAAAAGGTGACGGAATGGGAGATTTCCACCTCCGATCTGAAAGGTGCAGAAATCTCTTCTTGCCACGAATTATCGATGGCTACTGCAGTAACAGAGCGAGTCATCACGAGACTCCGTTGGCATGCAATCCCCCTATTCGTCCTATCCAGGTGAGTAGGTTGGTGGAATATGGTTTTAGAGCGCATCTACGTCAGGGGCCTTTAGCAGTGCCGTCATTAGGACTGGTTCGACCGAGCCCAGGGTCCTCGGGGTATTAAGGGTCCACTAGGTATCAAACCTAGTACCAAACTTGTAGTACAAAAAAGTACCAAACTTGATTTTCAGGCTCGAAAAAATCGTCTGAATTTTGAATCTTCTTTTATACTTCAGACTTCAAACAGAGTGTGTATACCCATATCTGCTCTCTTTACAACACTGTTTCAGTTCTCCCTCTTAGAGAACTCCCAACTTTCCCCGTCCTTAGAGAGCCTGGCGCAACATTGTCACCCTAATGATCCCTCCCAACCCCCCCCCCCATACTCCCACACTCTCCCTTCCCTTCCTCTCAAACCCCTCCTTTGAGCCCTATATTTGCAACACTGTTGATATTTCTCCATCATTGGCAACCATGCACTACATTGTAACAATCAAGACCCCTCCCAACTCCCCCCCCACCCCACATTACTTTCCTCCCCCCTCACTTCCCCTCCTGACTCTCTCAACACTGCGTTTACCAAGGTCTGAAAATATCGATATTGAACTATCGAATACAGTAGTTTGAATAATTTGGAGATTTATTGCGTATTTCAGCCGCAAACTTATCTCCTTTCCCTTCTGGGTTTACACGTAGCAGTCGACTTCTATAGCAGTCGTTCGATACGCGATACATCGCTACTGCTACCGACGCGAAGTGTCCACACCAACTTCTACAACTATCGCAGCGTATCGCCAGCAGTAGACACTTCAAAATGGCTTCTATTTTGCAAGAAAGGCGATGAACTCTTCTCACAATCCTGCTTGTTAGAGAGCGGCAGACGCAGGAGGAAGATAATAGAAGAGGATTGATCTAAGTTTATAATAAAATCTCCTCAAAGCTCTAGGTACTCTTTTGAGACGGCGAGGAATGTTGGAATTCTTACGTATTGACCACGACACATTCCTTCTATTACATACCTACTATGGTTGGTTTTTAAAGTTTTCTAATGAATATTACGTACTGTAACAATAATGAGAATCGGTTAAAAATGTCATGTATTAACATAAACATGTATAGGTACCCTACTTTACAAACAGGTCCAAAACTGGAATGAATCAGCAATGGAACGTGAAAATATCTTCAAAGGTGCGACTGGCCATATGTCTAATTGTAAGTTTTTAGGACACTGGGGATTCCTATCGGTCTTTAAGTCGCATTTTTGGCATCATTATTTTTATAATCCCCCTTCCTTGCATTCCACAAGCAGTAGAAGTCCGTCTACTTTGGTAATAGCTCGAACCCAGGGTCGATCACGTTCGGCCTAGTCCTCTATCGACTCTTACTCGCATCGCAGTTCGCGTTCACACGTACGAGTCGGGCTTAACAGTCGACTGCTATGGCAGTCGACTGCTACGTGTAAAACCACCTTTACAACAAGTCACGCCGTAAATGCTATCGATTATACTTTGTTTGTCATCGGCAACCAAAAGAAGAACGATGAGCGCTACGCTCCGACCGCTTCGGATCGATCTGAGATTATCAGGACCGGTAAGGGAAGGCGGGCTGAGTCGGCTCACTTACAGATCGATCTGGCCAGCTCGTTCCGTTTACCATACCGAGCTGAGCCGGTCAGATCAATCTGAGATCGATTGGTAAACGTAGTGTCAATATCACCCGGGACAGTGCCTGCTGTGACAATGGCAAACATTTCTTCGTGAGTGTATCTGTATACCCATAAAAATCTGAGTTACAGCCTTTTCAAACGAAATCTGAACATACAACCCATTTTTACAAGTTCGACAAAATGAAACGTGTGTTTGAACTTGGTATTGCAAAAAGAAAGAAAGCAAAATAGCAGAGTGAGAAAATCTCCAAACTGCCAAAAATTACGGGGTTCATAATCAGAGAAAATGATTCTACGAAATCTGATAACGGTCCATCCTCTAGTGAACCAGCTCAAGATTTTTTCCCAGGTAAGTGAATAAAAACTGTGACGAATGTATCAAAACAACAGAGTAGGCACCTCGTATGAGAAACCAAAACAAAATAAATATGACTTGTGTATTTTTTTTGTAGTAGAAAACGCGGAAGGGTTTAACGGTGATAATGTGGAGGTCCCCGTTCCTAACGCCGAAAATGGGTCTAAGGTGATTATTGCAGAACAAACTGTTGATTTGAGTGCTGATGGAATTCCTTCAAGATCAGAACTTTCAGGTAAATTAATTGTTTTCATTTACGTAAAATTATTACATTTTTTAAATTCAAATATTAGCAAGTCAATCACAATTCAGTTTTCTATTCGTTAAGCTATGATGACAAACGAAAGCTGAATGCTTTAGAACAGCTGAAAGTTTTTTAAAAAAACAATTCGACTGCGATAAATTCCTTGTAAATGAATATATGTTCCCAGCCTCTTCCCCATTCTCAAAGCTTTAGTCCCCCCCCCCCAATTTGCCCTCTTAGTCCATTTCTCCCTTTCACCCTCCTCCTCCCGCGTTTCTCCCCCCTCTCCCTCATCTGGAATTGTAATGTATATAAGGCTTGCGCTTCTCTTATCTTTTGCCTGATGATGATGTGAACCCACGTCGAAACCCGGGTCGAGTTTCTATAAATATTCAGTGGTATTAGTCAAAGTTATCATTTTCTCTCTCCTCTCAAGAAAATATTTTTCTTACCATTTTAGAGCTTCTTTCTTAAAAATGTGCCCATGGTGAAAAAAAATTCTTTAGATTTCACGCTTTTTTAATTTTTAAAAATAATTTACAAATGTCTTTTACATAAGCTACGGTACTAATTTAACAAATAACATGATACATGTTTCAAAAGTAAAATGTTCTGTAGATATATTTTTTCAATATAAAACTGTAGTTATTTATAAATATGCCTACCATTCTGCATTTGCAGAGCTTTTTATTAAGTCTATGTAAAAAAGCTGTAAAGAAATATTTGAAAAATCCATTTATTAAATAAGTATTAAAAATATTCTTCAGGAAATACATGTTCTATCTTCTTTATCTTTTAATATATAGAAAAGAAGAAGTCTTGACTGACTGACTCATTCCTCAACGCACAGCCCAATCTACTGGTGATAAAACTACGAAATTTTGAGGATATATTCGTACCGTGGAGTATAGGCGCACTAAGCAAGGATTTTTTAAGTAAACAATTTTTGGGGTTGTTTTTACCCCATTAATGTTAACTTTTACTCCAATAAGAAAAGCATTGACTTCAATGTATGTGTTTCTTTATTTGCTTTTTTAAATTACTTGCACTCAAGATATTGAATGGGAATTTACATCATAGAACGCATAAAAGAATGCAGTATTTACTTATTTCATTCAATTTTCTTATACGTTTCGTTTTTGCCTAAGTCTATCGTTTTTATCTCTAAATTCACCAATTTTTCTTCCTATTCAACATTAGAAATTTCCATGGCAACCGGGCGTGAATATCCATTGAATGACGATTTTATGAATGGCCATTCACGCCTGCAGCATTTAAAGGCCTGTTTCAATGACTAAGTTGATAGTGTTTAACCCAACCTCTCTATTTGTATTTAATGGCTCGTACATAGCATCAGGGGGAGCGCGGTGGCCTAGTGGGTAGAGCGCTTGGCTTACTGATCGAAGGGTCCCGGGTTCAAAGCCTTTGAACGCCCCTGAACAAAGAAAATCCTCGGAGTGCGAGCGGTGGTCCAGGGAAAGGCCCCCCCTATACCCTGAATGTGTGAAGTTCACACGCCTGTGGCTTAGTCCGGGGTGAGCTCTACCCTCAACTATCCAAACCAACCTTCGGGTCGAATCATTGATTGTGAGTGAGTGACATAGTATCAGCATTTAACACGTCACATTAATTCTTATAGTCGCATATAACGGCTTTCATGTTTTCTCTCTCGCGCTTAATTTTAACGGGCATCCTCATATTGCCCTTAAAAGCATTATTTGATTGCCGCAGTATGTAATCACATTACAAATTAGTATACTTGGTATTTTTCTGCTTCTGGAATTGATATAGAATATGTATACCATGAAAACTATTCTGAGAATTTGAACTTAAAATCATGATGCGTAGGAACATTTATTTTTCCAAGAAAAACTAACGATAAGGGATCGAACTGGAGATCGTGAGTTGCATGAAAAGTAGTCAACTATCTGTGCATAGAAGACATTTTAAAATCCTTACAGTTTGAAAATTGTACTACATTTCATTTTGGAGTCTTACGCGAGCATGGATACTTTGTACATTATTTATAAGATTTTCATTACATATAAGCGAATTTCAATGAGAATTCATTCCGAAGTTCCAAAATGCGGTATATACATAGTACCTGAATATAGTACACGTCATGCGTTGATTCTCATTGATAAAGGTAAATGACATCCCCCACTGATATTCAACGGGCATGATCATCTTGCCCTTATGAACTACCTATATTAAGCACTATTTCTAGACCAATATGGTGTAATAATATTACCAAATATGTGACTTTTCTACCATTTGTTTTTCTCTTCTTCTGAAATATCTATAAAATATGCTATTTAACATATTCTCTAAATTAAACCTCAAAATTTCATGTCATGTATAAATTTTATTTTAGCCAAGAAAATGTAAAATGCTCAACATAAGCCCAGTTCTTTAATGCAATATCGGTGCAATTAATTCACAGCTTCCCGTGCGAAGGCGGGTCCTGGGGGTATAGTTGTACTCAAAGGACTACAGTTCCCCGTTCGCCTTTCCTTCTCAATGACCATCAACAAGGCACAAGATCAATAGCTTCAGTGGTGTGTGGATAAAATCTAGAAAATCCATGCTTTTAATATGTTAAATTATATTTTTTATGCTCATGAATTCATTTGTTTTTGCAGAGGGCGGTAAGACCAAAAATATTGTAAATCCCAAAGTACTTGAATGCATTTTTTCAACTTTTAATTTAAAACACACAAAATCATAGTCTTTCATTTATTTTGTACATGGAAATGTGTCTGCTTTGTATATGTGTGCCTACTTAGAAAGAAAAAGAGGCATTGCAACGCATGTCGGGCATTTTGAGGGCATGTTCAATTTGGGCAGATTTTCATGAAAGCGAAAATTACGAAAACGCAGACCTAACTATACTGATATACTAATTAAATATACTGATATTGATTCATTAGGTCTGTATCTGTGTCTGAGAAGGAGCCAATAAAAATATATTTACTTTCGGAATGTTTTCAATTTTTATAATTTTTGTATTAAGACTATGAATTGACTACTTACACTCCGCCAAAAAATTAATAACTTAAATACGGAACAGGCAAAAAGTGAATTTAGCTGGTTCTTAATATTTCGTTTTAATGGTAAATATATTTTTTTAAGTATTTTTTTTAATGAATAGAAGAGGAATCGACGGATGCCATAGCATATTCAACAGATGTAGCTTTGTCGAACGGCATCGATGAAAAATTATGAATGTATTGGTTACAAAAAGATCCTGAATTGTGCAGTAGCAAGGACGCTGATTTCTCAAATACGTATTTATCAGAAGAGCCTGAAGGGCACAAACAAAAAAATAAGACTCATGAGTTAATCTTTATTTAAATTATTTAAATTTCTATATGTATTGTTTTATGTGCCAACTATTCTCTACAACAAAAGATCATTTCTCATTTGATGGGTTTAAGGACTGGAATCATCCTGAGCAAATTGTGGACCACGAGCAAAGTAAAACTCATGCGGAGTGTTTAGTGATGCATATATTCAAAACAAAGATGACAACTTGCTGAACCCGGAATTGATGACAGAATCTCTGTCAAATGGGAAGTAAGTAGGTCAGGCCGTCTCTGAACTACGATTGCGGTTATTAAGCACAATTAACCATCATGAAGGACGAACTAAGCAGAGAGACATCCACCGAAAGATCTCTTTGTGGGGGGTAACCACCTTTCCCGGTTGAATTACCTTATCGACGAAATCCTGACGGAGACGTCGGACATATGGACGGTCAATTGCGTGGTCAATGCTGCGGCAAAAAGAATGGCTCATTCCCTAAAGAACGCCTCTTGGGAGGAAAAAGCAACAAAGAGGGTCAAGACAACGCAGGCGAGACGACAGTCGTCGAGAATTTAATGTGTGATGGAATACATCGCAACTGGGTGGACTTTTACTTCCAAAGTTCGGCGTATAGCTCGCAACCTCAAATACAACCATCACACGACTTCTTTAAAAATGGTAAAGCATTGTTTACAATTGAGTGGTGGTGCTAAAGGGCATGTCTGAGATTTCCAGATATGTTATACGTTCTTAGCTATATGCCATGAGTAAATTCAATGGCAATGTGCATTATGGTAAGATGAGAGCAACAATGCTCACGCTGTTGAGGAATCTTCAGTTTTGTGATAAGATGAACGTCTTTGATTAAAGCCGAATGACCTCTCTTAGACGGACGACCTCTCGATGGATTTTACGAAAATAAGACGGCCATGGCGAGATGTCTTCTTTGGCACTACGGAGGTTGTTATTTGTGACGAAACCTTTCCATTTCCTATGGATCTACTTCCTGTTTTCAAATCATATGAGCTCATAAGGTATGAGTCTATACCAGGTGGACATAGAGCTCTCCTTCCCGCGGAGTTAGCTTCCACATTTCCTCGAATAGCTACGTGTTCATGGGCCCACTCAAATAAAATAGTATTCACAGCGATTTTGTGTGAGGGGAGGAGAGATTGTACCTCCTGTACTTGAGGATCAGTTGGAGAAATTTCTTTACTGAGGCCAATGCAATTGAGTCGGAGCATTGTATAAGTGATGCGTTCATAGTCTTAATTTTTTCAGGGCTGTCATAATTCCCTCCTGAAAATTAATCCTAGTAACTACGGGACTCGGCCCAGTGGGCCGGGTGTCATGCCCGGCAGCGGTGGAAGCAAGGCCCCTGCGGTCGTCATCACACGAAATCCTTGCTCAGAAAATACAGCAACAGCGGAAAAGAAGATACTGAAGAGGAACGAAACAATCAGAATAGGCACATGGATAGTTAATACTATGCTGAGGGTGGGGAAGCTAGAGAATATAAAGCAAGAAATGGAGAGGGTTGGTGTAGACATCATGGGCCTGGGTGAAGTAAGATGGAAAGATAGCAGGGACTACTGGAGCGATGGTTATAGAGTGATACATAGCAGAGTGAACGAAAGCCAGCGCGGGGTTGCATTCATAATGAACAGAAAACTTGGTAGAAAAGTAGTGTGTGCAGAACAGGTGAGTGATAGGATAATAGTCGTGGAAATAAAGGCAGATCCAACGAATCTAGTTAAAATTCAGGTTTATATGCCTACCTCTAATCATATAGAGGAGGAGGTAGATGGTGTACCCGATCAGCTAGAGTAAATAATTGGAATTATACCTGGGAGTAAGCACTTGGTAGTAATGGAGGATTGGAACGCGATGGTGAGTGAAGGAAGAGATGGTCGGGAGGTGGGCGATTACGGGCTAGGAAGGAGAAATGACCGCGGCGAGAAAGCGGTGAAGTTTTGCCGGAGAAATAACCTAGTGATTACAAATATGTATACAAATTCGTTTTCACGTCTCGTAGAACTCAGTCGATTTCGCTATCTAGGATACTTGGTCCGATGCCATCTCTGTCGATATCGTCTTCCCTTTCTATATCTAACCTATTGGGTCTTATTTCTTTACCATACAGCTCTTCAACATACTCCTTCCACCTCTCCTGGATCTCTTTCGGCTCTACGATCACCTTTCTCGTCTTGTCTGTTATCGTTGTAATTCCCCTTCCCTTATTACCACCAGTCAGTTCCTTTACTTTCCTATATAATGCATCTACTCTTCCCTCTTTTTGGTATTTCTCTAACGAGTCGATCTGTTCTCTCCACCACGCCTCTCTTGCTTTCTTTGTTTCTCTTCTAAGCCTATTATTTAATTATCGGTATTTTCTCTTACCTAGCTCTGAGTTTACGCTCTTCCATTTCCTTCTCTCCTCCATCTCCCTGATCATCTCCTTCGTGATCCACGGTTTTCTAATTTTAGTTGCACTCACTACACCTACCGTTGCTTTCGCCGCTTCTACAATTCCATTTCTCAAACTTCCCCATTCATCTTCCAATGATCTAACCCCATGTTCCTCACCCATTATCTCATCCACCTTCTCTCGATACTTCTTCTTCATTGCCCCAGTTAATGCCTCCGTATTCCACTTTCGTACACTCCTTCCCATTCTTATCTTTTTCAGTTTTACCCGACATTTCATGGCTAATAAATTGTGATCCGAGTCTGTATCTGCTCCTGGATAATTATGCGAGTTTTTAACACTGTTTATGTATCTGTGACGAACCATAATACAATATATCTGAAACCTATCTGTCTCTCCCAGCTTCTTCCATGCGTACCTACGTCGAGGATGATATCTGAACCAGAGAAACCATAGGGCTGTAATGGCGGGACATCCCTAGGAGGGAAAAAAGACCATGTTCAGAATTGAGGATGAGGGATTGGGACTGTCAAAGAACCTAACAATCAGCTGGTAGAATACTTAAATGAAAATGAATCATAATTCCCGGTATATATACCACATATATTCCGAGGATCAGTTTCATCCTCACCATGGATCTTCTCAGACGTAGGTACGCATGCTGTGGCTGCACTTATTTTGGACCCGTCGGTGATTTTCCTCTTCCAATAGGGAGGTATCCCATTTTTTCATTTTATCCAATAAAAGTCTAGCATGAGTAAATTGCGATGGCACTTGTGTAACTCTCAAACTCTTAATTTTAGCCCCTAAAAGACCGGAAAGTCTGGCAGTAGGTAGGTACAGTAGGATAACTAGATGGAATCTCGCATTACGAATATGGAAAATCGTTTCTGGCGTAGCTTGGTGGAAATTTCTAATATACATATTGAAACAATCACTTGGTATAAATCCTTGAAAATGGCACTGAGTTGCCGAAACCTGGGTCGGTTTTATTGTTCATAAAG
Organism: Pyrrhosoma nymphula; assembly: GCA_963573305.1. Classification (NCBI taxonomy): domain Eukaryota; kingdom Metazoa; phylum Arthropoda; class Insecta; order Odonata; family Coenagrionidae; genus Pyrrhosoma; species Pyrrhosoma nymphula. The sequence goes on from OY754337.1 coordinate 8,638,482, forward strand.
TGTGGATTTTTACCAAATGAGTGTTTCAATATGAATAGATGGAATCTGTTATCAACATTCGTGGATCAGCAGAGGTCTAACGTGCGACTTTTCGACCGCCTGCAATTGTGGAGTACGATTTTTATTTCTACATTCTATTGTGCGAGTTTCGTTTTGCTCTGAAAACATACAAGCTCTTTCCTTCAAACGCAGCTTTTCAAACACAGTAAGCTGTAAAAACAGTCCTTCCAATTGCGACGGCTTTTAACACTGGATGTTTTGTTCGTGTACTTAGAGCTAGTTGAAAACACTGCTGTACAAAATATTATGAGTGAGACTTTCAGTAGCACCACTTTCCTTCCTACGTCTTTACCCACAGACACTGGGCGTCGTGCACAAGGGGTGGTCAACAGCACTCGAAACGAATGAGAGAAACGATCAGTCGATCTGAATTTGAGCAAAAAACTTAACTCCAGTGACAGAGCTGGAGCAAAGTGAGTCTATCCTAGGAAGACGCAGCTTACCTCAAATTTCATTGCGATGACTCGTTTCTGCAAATGTCATCAGCAGAAAGACCGTAGCAGAACTTTACCAAACAAGTTACCTTAAAAGAGATTCTAAGGCAACAGAGACGAATAACACAATCATTCCGCGTATATTCCGAGGGGGTGACCGGAAATCAAATGTCGGAGACGTCGAATGATTAGTTTCCAACTGTCAATTCATCATTCATGCCTAGTTTATGAGTGGCGTCGACTCGAAAGATTAACCGTGAATTGTAGAGATTTCCGAGAGACGTCCAAGATTTCCGTTGACGATCACCTGTTATCCGGAAGTTATATCGGCAGTCTTCGTCCATATTCGCCAATAGTTGGCTGCAGAGCCTCATGCGTGTAAACATCCACCACTGCGAAGGTCAGCAAAAGCATGACATACTCATTTTTGTGGATAACGGGTTGCGTGCATGCGCAATGGATTGACATAATTACACTTCTTCGACAAATTTCACGATAATAATTTTAATACTGATCAATTAGCCATGGAAACGCGAGAAATACAAGATGACAAGTAGTCTGACAAATGGCGAATGTTCGAAGCACTTACTGCGAATGCCTAGGCGCGAATAGTAAACGTGCCAGCTGGGTCTAGTTGAATCGGGCACTTTGAAGTTGACGGTTGGCAACTTCACGCAATGGTAAACGCCTCAGTAAAAATACCTAAGCAATATATGTACTTGAGGTTGATGTAGAACCTCATCACAATGTCAAGCCTAAACCGGCCTTTTTTATCAACCCTTTATCGCTAACGGGTGCAATGTGCTTTGTGTGGCAACTAACAAAGAATAATAAGAATTATCTTCATATTTGTTTAAAGGGGATGACTTTTTTATGGGGCGATAATTTTCCCTTTGGAAACCGGAAGAGTGGACGAGGAAGAGGTTCTTGTGATCTCGGCCGGCCACTCATTCCACGGGAATTCACTGGATTCCAAACTCCCCTTCGAAATCGGTTGCGGTGAGGCTGGAGGCTCCAGCGGGGGTGTGGAATTCCAGCGGGAGGAAGGGGGTGGATTATGGCCACGCCGATCGCGGATATGAGACGCGCAAATGTCCAACTCCACCCCTCCCCGCTCTGATATATCGGACGACCGCCCCTGTTGTCGTCCGCGGTGGTCAAGGGACGGCGAGGGGACCGTGATGTGCAGCGATGAGGTCGCCCGGGGCTATCTATCGCCCCCTTTCGCCCCTCCCCACCCCGGGGGGGGGGGGACTCAACGCTTTCTCTCCGGTTCAAATGGAATTGGCCCAGCCATAAATCCAACCGCCGTGTCTGTCTAATGAAATTCCTCCCCGGTTGCCTCAGCCGGCAGCCACGAGGGGGATTTCAATCGCATCCACAACTGGATAGAATGGGAAGCCAGGGCCGGGTGGCTTCTCTAAATGTCACTATCCCGGGTTCGATCCCTCGATTTCACACGCATTACTTTTGGTTGACGACTGCTAACATTGAATAGTTGACATAGGTTCGTTGCGGAGCCAGAGTAGTGGATTCTGATAGGCAGAGTTTCAATCCCCGCAACGGCGGAGGCTTTTCATTGGAAGCTTCATGCATTCATGCGTGCCATGCGGAGAGAGTAATTCAAGTGCACTCCACAGTCCGTCAGATGGGATGCTTATCAGTGAGCCTTCCTAAAGAGCGGGTTAATTCTGGCGCCGGGTTTCCCTTCACCCATCCTCCATTCCCCGAGTAGCACTACCCTACATTCTAGTCAACCGAAACACTCTTCATAGTGCAAATGACCCTAATGAGGTCATAATTATCATAAATATTCGTTCAATCCTAAGATCGGTTGACTGCCACCCTCCCTCTATAGTTCAGAAGATGGTGTCTGTGCCGCCGATAATTCAAAATACGAACGCGTGAGTTTGTTTTTTTTTGTGCGCCTATGTTTTAGCTTGACACGCCTGTGACGCCTGCACTGAATAGTACCTGAAGACCGAGCTTCTCTTCGGTTCGCTCGACTTCAGCTTTGCTTGACATGAGCTTCGTTCAGCTTAAAATTTTAGGAAGATATTCAACGTAATTGTTAATTGCGTTATAATATGCTTATCAATCAAAAATTTAAAAAAAAATAAATAATAACATAAAATATTTTATTTTAAAAGGTAGCTAAATAACTTTGAAATAATATGTAAAGTCATGGAGTACATAAACGAACAACAAAAATACTCAACAAATAGTATAAATATTAAAAACAAAATACATGGAACCTAAAGTACATTTAAGTATCATTGCAAAGTATGTAGGGTTAAAATATTTCAAATTACTGAGAAAGATCGTTCTTCATCTCATTCTTCATTATTTCTATTTGATGGCAAGTTTTGATAATTCAACTTTATATTATCATTTCGCAGAACCTCCTTCCATACAACGTTCCGTGTGTAACGAGGATTTTCTTTTGGCAGTTAGTACTTTAAAACTGCAAGTCATACACATGCGCATCCAACTCTAGAGAAGTCAACGTATAACATGCCATGCATAAAAGCAAACGTCCGCAAATCAAGACCAGCATAATCAAATGTTGACCCTGCGATTTGTGTATTTTTATCGCAAATACCGACCTTCCCTGAAACTGATGTCTTTGGACTGCACATACAAGTTGGCTTTTACTCGAGTCTAGTGTTTTTCTTGGATTTTTTTTACTTCTTTTCCAGTACATTCGCCGGTAACTATTTTTGATGTAATTATACTACTGCATAATTCGGTAACTAAGTCTTGTACCATTGCATAACCCTTCTGAAACATCTAAATTTCTTAAAAGAATATTTATGGTGTATTTTTAGTTTAAGTTCATGTGATGGTAAATCTGCAATGTCAATAGAGTTGAGGAATTATGGAGTATACTGAATTTCACTTTGGGGTTGATTTTTAACTGAATCATAATTTCTGTAAATTTGAATTTCACCTGGAAGCGTTCTATGATTTCAGAATTTATTTTTGTAACGTTTTTATTCAAAGGGGCCAATGTAACTCCATCTTTCACATCTTCATACATATTACTAATAAGGCAATTTCCATAGACCAGAAATTGAGTCACCATTAGAAAGTATATCTTCAGGAATATCAATTTCATCTAAACTATTTTGTTGTAATTCTCCGTTTCCAACTTGTACTTAATAGTTTAGCGAAATCTCTTTCCTCTAGATCAACACGCCTATTTTCTGTCAGAAAAAACCTTTTTAAAATATTACGATAATGGACCTTTTTAAATAGATAAATCAATAGGTTCGCTTCTGTTGACTCTTGGTTGAACAGGTAGACGGTGACGAAAATCTCCACCAAGAATTACATTATTTCCACCAAATGGCGGATTATCTAAAGCTCGAAGTACTTGATCCAAATTATTAAGTCCGTATTCAGGAAGCATCTCATCCATTATAAAAATGTCTGCGTGAGCAAGTTCCTTATCTTTAGTATATTTAGGTTTGATGTTGCTAATAGACTCTGATGTCAAGGGAACCTTAAGTCCAAACGTCTTGTGTGCAATACGGCCCTCAGGTAGAAGAATAGCTGAAATTCCAGTAAAATTCATACACTTGACTTTTTAATGTCACCTTCCTATTATGTAGAACAAAGTTTTGTATACAAAAGATTTTCCTGTTCCACCAGGTCCATCCACAAAAATACATTTTTGTTCAGGATTTTCATTGTTAAGAGCTCCAATAATTGATTCAACGGTTTCAATTTGTCTGCCTTTAAGAGACTGGTCCATGCGATCTCCAAGAGAAGCAGTTTCATCATCACTTAATACTTCATTGTCAAGTTGTTCATAACTATCAATCCCGTCTATTCTAAATATTTTATCCAGTAATGAAAGTTCCTACTTTCCGTCGCTTCAGTATGAAGTGTGTACGCAATTAGCAGATAAGCTCGTTTAGAAGCTTCCTCGACTGAACCGTTATTTCTCCCAGCTTCTCGAATAAAATATTCAGGTATGTTTTCTTTTGAACATTTCCCATATTCTGAAACAGCAGTGCTCACCTACTGTTGCTAGAGCATAAGGGGCACAATGTAATACTTGTAAATTACGTAATAAAACACAAAGATATAATAAGAAGAAGAGATGGATACATTAAGCTCATCACCGTCAGAGCTATCGAAATGAGATAAATCATGTACACTTCTTTAAAAAACAAACTGTGTTACAAACTATAGTTATGTCTTATTGTTAAAATTATGTACATAATTTGTTTGTGGAATGAAATTGATGTCGCCTGTTCTTTGATGGTAATAGCATCACAAATTGCTGACGGACATGAAGGTATTAGAGGATGAGATGTACGTGCCATGTGGAATGCAGCTGAATAAACTGTACCACTGAACTGATAAAAATTACCATAACAAAATAGTATATGGTGTATTTTGTAGGATAAATGTAGAGTTAACTGAAAGCACCAAATTTCTTATCCCAGGATGATGGGGATATGGCAGAGAATACGAAACGTTGAAGAGCACGTTTTCTTATATATTTAGGAGCTTTGGACCACGAGGTTATACTATTAGAGGACATTTTATATTTGACAATGAACCATCGAAAAGAAATTTACAAGTGCTACAAAAATGTGACAATTACTTGATACCCAAAGCCAATATTCATATGAAAAATATCTTTTGGATGATACTAATGGAAAAGAAGATGAAATCTTTCAGTGATGTAAATACAATGTAGAATGCAGCTGAATAAAAATGTAAAATGTAGCTAATTACTATCACAAGTATCACACAAAGATAACAACGCATTATTATTCAGTAACATTTTGTCATTCATTATTCAGTACGGGTCACGGTCCAGCTAAATCAACTCGCTAAAATAAAAACGTGATGTAATTATCTCCATCGTCTCAAGCTCAACCTTGTGGAGTTCATTTTATCGTAAATGAAAAGGAAAACTTTGTTATATTCTATCAATTTATTTTCAGGTACAACTAGTTTTGACGCCACGGCGTCATCTTCAGGTACGAGTCGAGACGAGACGCAGCGGCGTCATCTTCAGGTACGTATCTGAAGATGACGCCGCTGCGTCAAAACTAGTTGTACCTGAAAGTAAATTGGTGGAATATAGCAAAGTTTTCCTTTTAATTTACGACGTGATGTAATATTTGTATAGCTAAGAACATTGTCTAATAACCTCCATGTCGTGGACAAAATGAAGCTGACAATTCATCATCCAATTCCATCCTCGTTTGAAGAATCCTCCCCTATAATCTGTTGCAATAGATAGGAAAAATTATATCGCGCTCCATAGTTTCAAAGTAGCAGAGTAGACAGATGCGTTTCACTTGGTTCGCTTCGATTGTCTTGTTCCGTTTGGCAGCTCTAGCTCCCTCGGTAACAGAAGTAATTCATTTTTGTCAGAGGATTGATTTCTAAGTTTACATTTACCGTAATATTTTAACCCTAGCAAATTAACTCGTAATTTCCTCTGTGGTATGCTAACAATTGCTTAGTTCAAGTTTTACCAAAAAATAGTATACCCACTCTCACGAAAAAATATATCCACTCTGCCAGTATATAAATTTATATATCGCCTGGTGACAACATTTTAACTGCCACATGCTAGGTTTCTAAAACAACGAGAAATGGAAAGTTACTCAAAGAATGTGTTATAATTAATCCCTTCGTGGTTTACAATTAAAGGGAATGAGTAAATGCTCATATAAAAACAAAACTGTCCCTTGGCTCGAGCTTTGGTGAAATTTATTGAAATCCAGGCGTAACAAGTTGTTTTAACCAATTGTAGAAAAAAAGATGTAAACGATGGGACTTACACGTTAATTTTGATAAAGTTCTCAAGTCCTCGCCTTTGTTGTTTCACTTAACTTATTCACACGGATTATTCAAACTCCGAATAAATCACTTAAAACGGGGCAAAGGGTTAACACTAGCTTCTTTTAGCAAAATAATAGCCACAACAGCCATCACGATATCAATATTAAATGGTATTTTATCCTTCGTTCACTTACATTGAACGGCGAACTGTGAAATTCACCACGTGAAGCCAATTTTCTTGTATAGCACTGCACTCACAATAAACCAAAATATAATAATCAATATCACACTATTTAAGCGGAACATTTTCTTTACTCTGAAATCACCCACAACTCGTGTTCACACCAACCTTTTGCGGCAGTGAATTAACGCTTATGAGGTAGGGATTGGAAAATCGATTTCGATTGTAATCGAAAATCGATTATCACACTCCAATTTTCGATTTAATTGAAGTCGACTTTTTATTTTGGAAAACTGATCAAAATCGATTCTAGCCGATCGATTTTCGATTTTTAGCTTGCTAGCTAAAGCTAGCGTTTGAATTTTGCCAACCGAGCTGCGCCAATTCGTAAACCGCCCTCCAGTCGACCGCAAGTCCAACTCTAATCCACTACAAGCTTGGAAGTAGATTAAGGGAGAATATCCCCACGTATACAAACCAGCCAGCAGGATTTCATTTATAGTTGCCTCTACCGTGCCGTGTGAGCAACTATTTTCTCACGCCGAGTTAATTGCAACTCAGGTGCAAAAACGATTATCCGGAGAACATTTAAAAACGCTAGTTTTCTTAAGGTCCATCCCTGAGGAACACTGGTTCCACGGCTTTGCAAACAAGAAATAAATAAAATTCTGTTTTTCATTTTGTGGTATGCCCACTTTTCAATATACAATTCTTATTGCTACTAAACTATATGTAATTTGCTTGTTATATTACCTATATGTTTATAAGTATCTGTTATGGATTATTACTTTCCTGTATATCTTATTAATATCTTTAAAATAATATATTGTATTAATAAATTTAACTGTATTCTGTTCTTATCCTTAGTGCTTCCATTAACCCATATTTTGCATTTTGTTACAACAGCACATCCGTATTTTAGCAAATAATTACTTTCCTATTTGTAAATTTCGATTTCGGTTTTACGATTATTTTGGGCAAAAAATCGAATATTTAGAAAATCGATTTTAAAAACCAAAATCAAAAGTCGATTAATCGAAAATCGAGTCTGGATTTAAATTTCCAATCCCTATTATGAGGTCAGCTCAGCTAGCCAGATACATGATAATTAATGCGTCACTCATAGGATATGGGAAAGAGCATCTCCCATAGCGTTCGCGACAGTGAAACCACAGGAATATTATCACCGATTCTGAATATGAGGTAACTTCCCTACTGAATTAATAAATCCGTGACGTAAAATTTACAGAGAAATATCTCAAAATGTATATTTCTGTTATTGATGAAATATGGCCGGTTATACATTTTCTGCAACACCTTTGTCCGAGGAATTCTCTCCGAGAATCATCTGCAACATACTGGCGTAAAATAAATCGTCCGCCATGTTTTCAGGAGCTGAGAGAAAGAGCGTTCGCGCCCATTGTCTTGCTCGATTCTCTCTGACGTCAACTGTTGTTCTCTCTCCTGCTCCCTCTCGGCTACAGAAGGACGCGAACATTTGTATAACTAATAGTTAACGTGTATTTTGAGAATACAAACTTGTTTACAGCGGAAATAAACCCAGCAACAATTGATTTATTAATGAAAATTGAAACTATCACCATTTCCAACGTTAAAAGGTGTCTCCAGGACACCTGTACCCGCTTCGACCGTGTACATGTATATCAATGGGACACACACGAATTTCTCATATGTTTCCTCGCATTCATGTCATATCCAAATACCACATTATCATCAAATACATGATGCACGACGTCCCTACCTATAGCTAGCGCTTGATGTACTAATCCAAACCACTTCACCTGTGGAATTCTTCAGAATAGATTGCAAAATATTACTAGCCAAATGGAACGGCGGAACACGGAAACTAGAAGATTAACTCTTCAAAATAAAGTTTACCTCATCTTCGACCTTACGATGCTATCCAACCACAGATGACACAGCTTTACTGACATAGTATTTCCATTGCAGAGCAAACAAGTCTCTGCTTCCAGACCACACCTTGTTTGGACAATTATTGTTCCCCAAATTCGCCGATGTAGTTTAGAGTAGCATCAAAGAAAACACTACAAGCATTTTTATATATCCACGCTATAAGAACGCCAAAGAGGTGCCGCAGCAAGTCAAGACCGATTTCATTGGCACAAAGTCGACAAAGTTGTATATTAGGGAGGAAATGTGAAACTTTGGCAGACATTTTATAAAATACCAGCAGAAATATCAGTTTATTCTCAACGTGAGGAATAAGAGTAAGAAGCAATACAGGAGTTCTATTTATATAGAAAAAGAATCTGACTTCTCATTTCAGTTTTTGCCGAGTTCATATTGTCCATTTTGTTTCTAAATGATGCATAATATTAGCTATTTCACTGAAATTTTTTATTTTAAAAACAACAAAACTAAAGAAGCATTCAAGTTTCACGAGGGCGTGGGGAACATCGCCAATTTGAAATAAGGAAGCTGTAAGAAGCATAAAGTAGGTACATATTTTAACATTAATGAAGCAAAATCTAGGTTATATATGGCTTTACTAAAAACAGAAATCTTCCGCGTAAAAATAAATATTTACATATCAACAATAGCCCCTGCTCCCCTAAGTTTCCAGAAGAGAACTTTAAAAAGCCTCAAGTCTTACCATTAAGTCATCTCTGCTTCCAACAATAATATTCCACGTAAAAATAAATATATACATTGCATCAATAAGCCATCTCCTCAAAAAAGGCTGGAAATTACCGCAATCGTGAAAATGCGACAATTTTCGAAACGGGTATATATAAACGAAAACTAGGGAACGTGAGCTCTACGGCCTCTTAAAGTTATAAGGTATAAAAAAAATCTCCAATGGCCGTAATAAATTGGCACCACTCGTCAAAAATACGCCACAATTGCTGTATAGGCATCTAAAAACGTGTACTTTGGAGACCCCTGTCCTATAGGAACTGGACCGACCGCTTTATTTCTACATCCACGTAATACACAGCAAACTCCGTCAAGGTTGTGTGGCAGGGAATGTGGGATAAATGTTGTGCTCGATGCCTCGAAAAAATCGCGCCATCCATCGTGTCTAACCCCATTCTTTCAAAAGACAGTTTAGTTTACTGCCAGCATTTTTTGAGGGGGCATTCAAGTCTCAGAACTCATTCAGGTAGTTTGTTTTGTCTAAGAGGTTTTAATTCAACTACTAATCTCCCCAACTCGTCACTGGACTTCGTCATCGGTAAGCCTCTCCGTGTCTCTTCGATCTCAAACTCACCGCCATACAAGAGCAGCCTATGTTTGAACAGATTGCTATCTAAATTTCCAGGTAGGGTTTGAGTATTTGAGTAGACTCATCTTCTGATAGAATGTCTTCTTTTCCTATGCTACTCTGGTCACAATACCTTTCTTGTCGCTTCCAACAATGGAGATTCCACTCTCTATATGGTAATATTCTAAGTTATTAGACGAGGTGGCCAGGCCACGTCACCAGCGACGCAGCTGGCTGCTCAGCTCGTAATCGGGCATTGATTCTTATGGAGGTTATTACACTAGGGTAGCCAGCGACGTGGCCAGACTTTGGCCACCGGCTGGCTACCGAGCCCCGTAGCCACTCCGGTCGCCACTGGCTACTCAGACTGGCGACGCTGGGGTGTAGAATATGGAGCTTATTACACTACAGTCACCCGTCACCACTTGGTATGTATGTATCTCCGCGCTCCATACACTGTTTCAGACTGTAGATACACAGTTCATAACATGCAGAGTTCATCAAACAGAGTGTAATACAACCTTTCCATTCCCTTGAAGAAAGAATAGGATGAATGTGCCTTTTTCTCTTTCTTTGCCTCCTTTTTTCATAAATAAAAGGAGAAGAAAATACTTTTTATAATCACTCATGTTATTCAAATTGAATACACTCTATACCAAAATCAACTGATCTTCTCTGTAAATCACAGCAAACTGAGCTGTATGCAGGTGACTGGCCACTCAATTGGCCACTCAACTGGCCACTCAACTGGTCACTGGGTTCGGTAGTCAGTTGCGTCGCCAGGTACGTCGCTTGGCTGCGTGGCCTGGCCACCTCGTCTAATAAGGGCCTAACACTCGCTCCAGTTTTTGCAGCACAAGGCTGACGATGACTTTGTCCAGCGAGCATTTCCCACCGGGCGAGGAGGAGAGTGAAAAGGCAGAAAATAGAGATCGGAATAACACCTTCCGTCCCATCCATCCTTCTTCCGACTGAGAGACACACGAATATTGTGGTGCGTGCGGATGGGGGAGGGAGGGTGGGGGGCGGGGGAGGAGGGGGGGGGGATTTCCAGTATCCCACCCCTCCCCTCCCTGTTCCCGGAGGGCGATCAATGCGCGCGGGACAAAACTTCCCCTGCCCCCAGGGGGCGTGCGGGGTGGGTGGGTCCTGCCCCCGAGGGCTGAGACGTGGGGACGCAGGTGGTGACCGAGAGGAGCGGCGCCATGCGGCAGAGATGGAAACCTGGCACTTGGCGGAGGAGACACTTCCGCCACCACTGCTAATGAACGAGGAATCGTTTGAATTTGAGGAGGCTCTTAGAGTGGCGGCATTTGAGTCATTGGAGTTTACTTCAGGCATTAGGGTTTCATTGAAGAAGCGCATGACAACAAAGGCAACCGTTAAAAATCCTCTTGAGACCAAAATAGAGCTTCCGGCGGAAGAAATATCAATGAAAGGATATTCTGTTATTTATCGATCGGAATACTGGTTTCCTCTCTCTCTCTCTCTCTATCTCTCCTCTCGCGGTCAACCGCTTAATTTACACATTTAAGGCATTAAGTTTGAGCGAAAAATCACTTCACCTAGAATTTGATGAATTTGGTCTAATTTTAAAGAAAAAACTCTAATCTTGCCAATGATATCAAAATGTCAACCCCTTGCCGAACTACTCTTCGAGCAATTTGTCTGTAACAATAAGCTGTTTTACATGGGATAGATTTCGACTGTGCGCTCCAGAGGAAGAACTTTTAAAAAAAATAAGGAACGTCTAGCAACTAGTTTCGTCAAAGAACTAACGGAGTATAGTTTGCATGTTATCTCAACTATTTGTAAAAATTAATCTATTACTCACCGAAGTAATTTTTACAGAATCACAAAAAAAACCTGCCTCTTTGAAGGGTTTTCAGCCGTACGGCGTGAAAAAAAACGAGTCAAGCTAGAGACTTATGTAGCTTTATTTATTTAATTGCTGAGAATGTTGGTCATATATAACTATATCATTGCTCTATTAATATTACAATAATAATTTCATACTTCTTACAGACACTGATATTAAAAAAATAAAATTCTCCGTTATGACAACGGGAAATATCTCGCTCAAATAACATTAAGTCATCACTTTGACGTTCCTCATAATTTTCGTACTTTATTCCATTCTTGGTCTTCCTCAATAACTCTTCCTCCTTGTATTGTTGCTTTCAAATTAGCTCGAAATGCAACTCCATGCAACTTTTCTCACAGACTATTTTTTTAGGAATTCATTATTTTTGGCTTTCTTTTTCGTTTGATCTTCATCTTTTATTCGCCGAATTTCATTTCTTCCAATATTCATCTCTCTGAAGCTGCCATTGCCCAAGCATTTCTGCCATATTAAAGGATACTCCATATATATGTCCTATTGAATTGTTTCTTTACCTCCAATCCAATGTTGCTGGCTGTTAGTTGACTCTGTTTCTCTAGGCAGAATACCTTCTTCGCTCATATTACTTTGCTCACATTATCATCATTCTTTTTTCTTCCATCCTCGGTCATCCTACTTAATCCCTAATTGATCCCCAAGAGCAAAAGTTTTTTGTTTGAGCTAGTTTTTGCAGCCCAAGTTACTCTGTCTTCTTCATTTCTACAACAAACTGTAATTTAGATTTTCTCTACATTAACTTTCAAGTTGCAAATTTTTCAGTATGATTTCCCCACGTTCGATTACTTAAATGAATCGTTTTTCCACTTTTTAATGCAACTCACTTTCAATACTTTTCAATATTATTTGGTCGTAGGGGAACAAAGCCCTTGCTACGATACGAGGTGTGTCTAAAAAGAAACCGAACTTTTCCCAAATACTTTTATTCACTTTTTGTACATCTTATTCATCTTATCCAGTACAAACTTTCAAACATCAACTCCCTCCGCAGATAATACATCGCTTCCAGCGCATCTTCCACAGTTGGAATTCGTTCTGGAACGCCGCGGCGCGTCGTTTGCTCAGTAGCCTTCAGGTTCCTCATAAGCTTTTCCTTTATCACTTCTTTGAACTGGAAACGGTGCCCTTTAACTGTTGGTTTCAACTTTGGAAACAAAAACGTCTGCTAGGGCCAAATCAGGGAAATAAGGAGCTAGGAATATAACTGTTTTGTTACGCTTTGCGAAAAATTCTATAGCGAGTGGCGCGGTATGCAAGGTGAAGAACTCATAAGCGAACGTGAAATGAATTTTACAGCCACCCAATGCATGTTCAGTTTATCTCAGTTAAAATCTAATGACAGGAACTTTTGCTAATTCCTACTTCTTCTACTACGATTTCTATTTCACAGACCTGACGATATTGTGTGCCACAACACACACACTTACTCAACATGAACGTAATCTCTCGATGTTGACGGCCGCCCAGGTTATGTATTGTCTTCAGTTCTTGATGTTCTCCCTGCTTCGATCTCCATTGATACCTCCCATTGCATGGTATGCGGCTCTTAGGTTCTTCCCCATAGCATTCTTGCAACATTTCCAGGGTGTTTTTAAACACCTGGCACACTTTAAAACAAAATTTGATGTATACGCGAGGCTCTTCGAAAAACCTAATGCTCTTCCACAGCAAAATCGCAAATAGTCGATGTTCATGATGAATATATCTGTGGAAGATCACTAAGTGATAATTTCATCATCTAAACACTACCCCGAAAGCCGCCTCAATAGGCGTATGGCGGGGGGTGTTAGGACACCAGCGGTTTACATATAAAAAGGAAACGCTCTAAAGAAATTACGCCTTGAAGTCCCTTATTGTTCGGGGAAAAACGAATTCCCATACCTATCCGTTCGGCAAAATATCTCTCTTAATTTATCGTTTCTGTCAGACCTGGAAATATAGTGGGGTTCTAATATGATGTTCTCCGTGTCGCTCTTAAAGATATCTATTCTCAATTGCTCAAGTAATCTAAGCCTAGCGCGCAGCCTCCGAGTCTCTAGCGGCTCCCAAACTAATTCGTTTAACATCTTTGTAACGCTGTCTGTACGCCCGTAGCAGTTTTTGTCGAATCGTGCAGCTTCCCTTTGTATTTTATTAAGTTCCCGGATTAAGTATTTCTGCACCGGATCCCATATGCTCGCTGCATATTCAAGGTGTGGCCGGACGAGTGCAAAATAGCACATCTCTTTTACTTTTTTGAATTTCAAGCAATTTTATTGAAATCAAAATCATTTTTGAATTTGAAGCAATATGGGTTCATGAAGGTAGAACGGCTCAATAAATCGCATATTGCTTCTGAATAATCTCTCTGCGCGTCTCTAGAATGCAGGAAAGCGATCGCTGACTTTGACCGATTGGCGGGCTCTTTTGAAAGTTCGATATCTTTTTGGACAAACCTCTTATTCCCGCCGCAAAATGTCTTGGAAAAATATTAGGTGGCTATGTAGCCAATTCAGTTTTCTGAAGTTATAGGGCAGAGCTTTTTAGGAAACTCAGGGATCAAAGGGAGGCGAGGAAATTGCGTGAGATTTGAAAGGATTGAACAAATAGAGGAAGTTGGTGACAACGATGAGAGAAATTATGGTTTAGAATTGAGTTAAGAAGAGGTTACCAATTTCATGAAAATGAAGGGTAGAAATAGAATTTTAGTCTCTGATACTTTTATTATTGTTAAAGTAAATTAAAAGGCGTAGATTAATTCGTAAACCAGAAAAAGGGCAAAACTTTAAAAATATTTCATTCCAACAATACGGGCCACTAAGCACTATCATATATATACATGCCAACATTATTAGCAATGGAGTTACTGCGACTGGTACGCACGCAAAAAGGAAAACTTTTCCATTTTTATTTAAAGAAATGGCTTCTCAGAAGGTGTATTGTGTTTGGGGAAAAGCTCAACTGCAGTAATATTGCCAAATTAGGAACATACTAACGGAGATCCTAAAACTAGGCCGACTAAGGCTGAACGATGAATGCGCAATGATATTTACTGCAAAATTACGTAACGATCAAAGAGAACATGGCTGCGTACGTTGATAAGTAAAGCGTCAAAATATGTCCTTCTTAAGCGTTTTAGAGCTAAATTTACGTTTCCAATAATTCCAATGGCCATCATCAATATTTATTTTTCGACATGCATGTTTAGTGGCTAAGATTTAAAAAATCAGAACACATCCCCATTAAGAAATTGATTGAAAAGATTGAAAGAGCATGCTTCTAAGAAGCGAATTCGAAAAAATGAAATGGCTATTGGATTAATTTTCAATACGTTCAGGAAAAGACTCCCCCAGAGTAAAAATTATGGTAAGTGCTCTAAGGACATAGTTGGTGGGGGAGGGGGATGTTAAATCGTTCTCGGAATGCACTTGGTTATGCGGTTTTCTTCTTCGCGTCCATTGAGATTCGGGCGAGGGGGGTGGGCGGGGAGGGATGAGAGGGGGGGAGATGGAGGGCGGCTCAATACGCCATCTTACATATCTTTCTCGAGAACTTCCTTGTCCGAGGAAAGGAGCAGTTGGTAAATCGGCCAAGAGGCGACGCCAAGGTCAATCCGCACCGTTCTAGCTCATCGATTCCCATTTTCGGAAGAACAAATGTCGCGACAAGATTTCTCAGCAGTGAGAAAAATACGGGAATGCGGACATTTTTTGGGCAAGTTTAGGACCCCTTAGGCTGAAATGAGTCACAGACTTCCAGCAGGCGCATTGAGATGTCGCATCTCAAATGTATGAAGTAACCCCAGCGTCGGTGCACGCACGGAAGTGTGCACCTTGGGGGCGCTTGTCTCCCGCGGCGCGAGTGGAGTCGCAAGACTGTCTCGCTCGACTGAAGTGATGGGAGTGGATAAGATGTGCGAGGAGCGCAAAAACGGAATCAAGAGCAGAACATTTTGATCGCCTCGGTCATAAGTTGTAGAAAAATAAGATTAGCAGCAATGATATTAGAGGGAGATTTGTGTTGGGTGAGAGGAATAACAGGAGAGACTAAATGACGGGGATATTGTGGAAGAACGCAAATAAACGACTGGCTACGAGTATAATATGTAGTGAAGCGTCGTATTTTTGCTGACTTCTATTAGTCGCCAACTATCCCTATGTATATGCTGTGGACGGTGTTAACATAAAGGTGACAGATGAAGTGAAGTATCTAGGAGTTACGATAACTTCGGACCTATCGTGGGGAACACATATAAGAAATATTTGTGGCAGAGCTCTGAAGAAGCTAGGATTCGTCAAGCGTATTGCGGGAAGATATTCGGATGAAAAAGTAAAAGAGAGGTGCTATTTCTCACTCGTCCGGCCACACCTTGAATATGCAGCAAGCATATGGGATCCGGTGCAGAAATACTTAATCCGGGAACTTAATAAAATACAAAGGAAAGCTGCGCGATTCGACAAAAACTGCTACGGGCGTACAGACAGCGTTATACAGATGTAAAACGAATTAGGCTGGGAGCCGCTAGAGACTCGGAGGCTGCGCGCTAGGCTTAGATTACTTGAGCAATTAAGAATAATTATATTTTTAAGAGTGACACGGAGTACAACATATTAGAACCCCACTATATTTCCAGGTCCTACAGAAACGATAAATTAAGAGAGATATTTTGCCGAACGGATAGGTATGGGAATTCGTTTTTCCCCCGAACAATAAGGGACTTCAATAAATGGTAGGCGTAATTTAATTAGAGCGTTTCCTTTTTATATGTAAACCGCTGGTGTCCTAACACCCCCCGCCACACGCCTATTGAGGCGGCTTGCGGGGTAGTATGTAGATGTAGTCTTTTCAGAAATAAACTTAATTTTAAACCAATATTCTTCCCGTAGTTTTAAAGGAATGTAAACGGGGAAGTGATGGGCATGATTGGTGAGGGAAGAAAACTTCTGGAGGAGATCAGGAGGATGCAGAGTAGATTGTTGGGGAAGAGGTAATGAGGGGTAGACGGATGCTGGAGGCCGTCATAAGAGGGGAGGATTTTAAGTAAAAGGGGAAGAAACAGAAAGAGAGCCGTGAATGGGATGAAGGTAGAAATGATATATGCCATGCCGAGCTGAAGAATGAAATCGTCCACGGAGCTATATAATAAGCCTGTGTCAGCAAGAACAATATTTCGTCCGAAATAATAATAGCGCATCAGACAGATAGAAATGCAGTCAATCAGTAAACACGTCCAATGCCTTTTAGGGGAAGGGGATCACGTCATTAGAGAATCCATGATGGTGGCCTTTGTTCAAAGCATACGATCTTGAAAAAAGTGTTCACTTTTCATTTCTTTCAAAGCAAAATTATTATAATTTAACTGCGCCATTATATCGGAGGACTCTAATGGGAGTGGGCCAATACACCAATGACGGTGAAATGATCCATGAAAAAATCATTTGACTTGACCGGGATTCTAACCCAGATCTCCCAGCTGCCGGTCAGGTGTGTTAGTCAGTTACAATACCAAGCCATCTTTTGTCAAAGGACTTTTTTCATTAGAACTTCTACCTTTGCTGCTGGTTGGTCACTTCGATTAATAATAATAACTGCTCCTCGGTCGCGGCCAATGGTCGACGCTTTAGAGTAAGGCTCTCCACTTCACCGCGTGGTACTTGGCATATTGTGCAAGAAATTCTGCCCAGTCACAGCGCCCACTGGGAGAGAGGTCGTGCACTTACGGCATTCGCAATTTCTCACGAATCCTTCAGATCAAATAATGCGAAGCAATAAGTTATTTCTGTAATTTATTTTTATTTATCGACAATTCATTTTATATGTATTTCTTCTTTTTTTATTACTGGTTGGTTAGTTAACTAATTGGAGATGCGACCGATAATTAGGGTCAATGCAGGAGAATTAAGTGGACTACCAGGAAAATGTGACGAAAAGGTGAAAGAGCGATGCTATTTTTCTCTCATGAGACCTCACTTAAGGGAATGCCGCTGTCATATGGAACCATTACGAAGTAGGATTCTCTTCTAAATAGATCGAGTATAGCGGAGAGCAGATATATTTGTAAAAGGAATTGTTAGGATTAGCTTAGTATGGTGACTGAGAGGTTAAAGGTAGGTCATCGGGTGGAAATCATTATCAGATTGAAGGGAAAAATATAGGTTAAATCTTTTGCGCAAGTTCAAAGTAGAAGATTTTTTTGCCGGGCCTTCAACATATTCCGCTCGAGCCAGCCCACTACAGTAGAAACGATCAAATGAATAAGAGAGAGGAAAGCGATATGCAGAGCTGATGGATTTTTAATTTCATCTTGTCCGCGGGCAATAAGGAATCATATAAGTTGAAATATGTCATTACTATGAAATTTTCACCCTCACTAGATACATTAGACTTTGTACTTGTTATTCGAAACATACGATCATTACTAACATCTCACCCCACTTGAAATGTCCCACATGATTTTTTTCAGTGAAAATTGGTATATCGCAGTTTTATAAATTTTTTGAGGTAATAATAAAAAGCAATAGTTGTATTTTAACTGGTGAACTGCATGTTAGCATGTTCGTCAATGAGCACTCTCCTAGTTTCTGTATGGGTCGTGCATAGTTCTCCTGACAACTTTTTGGGCTGCGCCCACTAGCGGCCGATTGGAGGAGCGATCGGGGATTGACCTGAGAATAGTGGAATTAATGCCTCGTGTGGAATCACCCCGTGCCACACACCCTGGAGGTGACTCGCACGGTACTTTGTGGATGTAATGATTCATCATTATTACTAACACTTAACCTTATTTGAAATGTCCCGCATGACTTGCTTTTCTGCATGAATTAGTAGCTCTTTTTATCAATAATTTAGTAACACTAATCAGTAGTAGTAGGTATCATCAGCCACGCACTGCTCGGTAGCATGTTCGCCAGCGTTGCTCTGTTGTTAAGGCCGTACATTGTTCTTCCGACTGCATTATGTGTCTGGCAACCAAAAGGGGTCCAAGCAAATTCGAACCTGAACTGGAACGAAGGGATCGCATGCCTTATGCGGAATCACCCCTCTGCCGCACTCCCGGGAGGTAGCTTTCACGGTACTAGATGTGCCTATACTAAAATGAACATCGAATTGTAAATCTATCACGACTATGAAGCTGAATGTGGTTGTAACGGAGGATGGAGAAAGTGCGGTAGACGGAAAGAAGACAAGCGAGGAAGTGCATGGTATGGAGGGCGAGGAGAGGAAACCTCTGGGAGAGAATGGGAAAGATAGGTTTGATGGGGTAATTAGGGGTGAAGGTTACTTAAGTATGTGATAGAGGGGAGGATTATGGGTAAGCGGGGAATGGGAAGAAAGAGAACAGGTTTTATGTGGGGGATGAAGGAGGGAAGGAAGTGTGCTGAGATGAAAAAATAAATATTTGTTGACAGGATCCTGCACAAGTAAAAATCTGGAGATGTTTTACTTACTTACTTCCATTTCATCCTACCCTAACCGATAGATCACCTAATAATAATGAAGCTGAGAGTAAATCTATTGTTTAAACCGAAGAGAAAAAAGTAAATGCAGTAGGATAAAAACGGTAAAGAATTCCACTTCCGCTCGCTATTTTACCATCCGAGCAAAAGGATTATAGTTTGTAGGGCAACCCGTTAATCCTTTCCCTGCAGCCCGTTTGCTCTTCACCTGCTGCGCCTCCCGTGGCTTAACAACCCCTGCCACGCCTCGCCACGCCTCGTGCGGGCGTCGACCAAACCCAACCCGTCCGACCGCGTCGCCGATCGTTCCTACTTCCCCGCAAAAGCGGGCAGCCCTGCAGCCCATGCCCTACCTCCGCCATCTTAGGTCAACTTGGGCGGAACCGCATTCAATTCACATGAAGATTACTACACCTGGCTCAATCACTATCAATACGACCGCGGTTACTGAGCACAATCTAGGCAGATAGGTCTCAATCGCAGGATCTATTTTCGGAGTAACCAAATGTTCCAGTTCAATGGAGTCATTGACGAAATCCTGATCTAGACGTCAGACCTCTAGACGGTCAACTGCATGGTGTACGCTGCTGCGTAAATAATGGCTCACTGCCAAAAGAACGACTTTTGTACCTACGAAACGTACCTTCGTGCCTACCTGACAAAGCAGCAAAAAGGCTGGAGCAGTTAGAAGGCAAGGTCACGCTGGTGCGAAGGCAGGCGTCGAGGATTCAGTGTGTGATGAAATACATTCTAACTGAACTAACGTTGACATCCAAAGTTAGGCGCATAGTGCGAGGCCTTACATGTCACCATCTCACACTAATTACAAACGTGCTGCTTACCAGTGAGAAGCACGCGGTCATTACAGTACGGGTGCTCACCATGGCTCAGAAAAAAAACTTCTCAAGAAGATTAAGGCCGTGAAAGGTAATTCAACCGTTTACATCTACCAGTCCCGTCTATTTCGACCACCTACCCCTATCGTCGATGTTCCGCCAACCGTCCAACATGTGGAACCATTCTGCAAGGACAACGACGAAACCTCGAAGCAATTAAAGTAGACTATCCTGCCATAGCTCTCCTTTAACAGTTTTACGACCGCAACCAATAACATGTGGATGGATTTCTTTCAGTCACAAAAAGCAACGTGAAAACGTCTTCTCTGTCAAAAAGAACTTTTCGGATATAGGAATGTACGCCGTGAATAACTTCCGGTGAAAGAAATTCATTTCCACCCACAAGAATCTTCACGAATGTCAGGCAGAGAACCAATTCTACCTTGGCTGACTGAGAGTTCACGGTTCTCCTAAGAAAAGAGGCTTGCCCAATCCAAAGAACTTCTGCCCTATAACCTGCCTCAACAATATATACAAGGCCCTCACCTCGATCTTGAGTGACTTTATCCTTCACCACGCTCAACCTGCGTGGGAGATGCTGTACGAGCAGAGTTGGTCAACCGAGGAATCGCGGGATGCAAGGACAACCTACCCATTGAAAGGTGCATATTCCAGGATGCCATCAGCCATAAACGAAACCTATCAAAGGCCTGGGTAGCCACAAGAAGGCCTTTGACACCATTTCGCATGAGCTGATGATCGCCATGCTGAAAGTCCACCCATAGGTTATGTACTGCATCCTATGCCTGTTACCACTCTGGAAAACGGGCTTCGTCCTGACTTCAGGCAAGCGGTCAGTTTCTACGGAGCTGGTATCACACCACCATGGGCAAGGCAACTACTTGAGCCCCCTACTGTTCTGTATTTCCCTTCTACCTTGTACCTAAGGTTGCGACGAGGTATGGGATACATGAGCGGTGTTTCTGGTGTCAGGAAGCATAAGATCATCCATTTGTTTTACTTGGATGACCTGAAGCTCTATGCTTCTAGTGCGAAAGACCTTCGCACTGCCCTGGACACCGTACTGGAACACAGTGAGGCTATAGGGATGGAGTTCGGAATGGACAAGTGTGCATCCATCAACCTGGCGAGAAGAAGATTTTGGGAGAACAAGGAAGACGTGCAACTTGTTGACGGGAGCGTCATTCGTCACCTCGAGGACGATGACAGCTATGAATGCCTCGACGTCCCCCAGCGCGGATTCCGGAGGTTGCAGCAGTGAAGGAAAGGCTCACCGCAAAATACAGGCAGACTCTCAGGAACATCTGGAGTTCTGAGCTGTCTGGCAAGAACAACGGTCTTGCCACGAACATGTTCGCGGTTCCTACACTGCTGTATACTTTCGAATGCATGAAATGAAACGTCAACGAGTCGCATAACCTAGATAGGGGAACGAGGAAGATGATGATCATCTTTCTAAGTCTTCATCCGAAATCATCCGTCGCCAGATAATATCTCCCTATCAAAGTAGGTGGTATAAGACTATTGAATCTGGAGTGCCTCCACAACAGAGTTGCCCTGGGTACCGCATGCCGAGTGTTAAAAAACAGTAACCCCCTGCTCAATCTCGTGAGAGAGCACGAGAGTGCGGGAGCAGGGGCTTTTCTCTTCCAGGCGGCAAAGAGGGCAGCGGACGAAACCGGTAGGGACTTACACCTATCATCTGACAGAAGTGACGATGACACGTCCATCTTTTCATTGAAGGCAAACGTCCTCAAGCTCAAAATAAAAAAAAATACGAGCAGAAGGCCTCGTTCAAGGCGCATACCGATAAAATTATGCATAGATGTATCTATCTAAACATGGAAATGCATGAGCTTACGAAAGAGCTCAAGTTTACCTCCCTGCGCTCCACCGGTCTAAAGTCCGAGACCGAGGATTTCATCCTAGCGTTCCAGGATGGTGTCATAAATATCCCCGTTTACCGGCATCTTGTATTCAATGCAGAGGTTGCGGACACGATACACAAGGCGTGCCGAGTCCAGCCGGAGACTTGGAGTCAACTTCTCTCCGCAGCAAATATTACGACAGGTCAGCGTATATAGGTTGACACAACGTGGCACTTTGTGTGCTCTAATTTCACCGGAGACACCATTATGGCATCGACGAAGCACCTGTGCTGCCCAATGCCCCTGGAGGTATTGAGTTCATCGTGTAAACGATAAATGTTTAATCAGGTTGAGATAACCCTTTTCCACCGCCTTTGAGACGACCAAGGCTGATATCGTTCTCCTCGACCACCTCACACGCTCCATGTTCGTGATTGAGTTTCGGCTCAGGCTGAAACGAACATGGTTGCAAAGAGGTTTAAAAAACATGTGTATCATCAAAACCTGCTTTTGAAACTTCGGCGAATATACCCCGGACACTCTGTGAAACTTGTTGTCTTCATCATAGGTGTTTCGGTCGAGTGAAGGACTCGTTGTTAGATAGCAACAATGGCATTCCGTCCTGCGTGGCACAGGTGGATTAACCATCAGCTAGCATTCAGAAGGCCGTTATCCAGGGGTCACTCCGTATACTGCGTACGCATGACGCGAACGCATAATAGCCACCTATCCGATGGGCATCGGACCTGGCTACGAAAATTGCATAATCCCTTCTGAGTCTCCGGCCATTATGCCGGCAATGAAATCCTAAGCTTGCCGGGGACTCGGTGGAGAATGTTACTACAGTGACAATCATAAATATCAATTGATTCATTATAAATGAAAATCATTAATAATAAACAAAAATAGATATTAGTTAATAGTAAATACGTATGTGTTGTTTCTTGATATTTCTCGCAATGCTCGTTTGATGTTTTTTCATAATTAAATGCATTCCAGATGCATCGCTAGTCGACACAATGTGTTGATGCACATCGACGTACTTTCGAAGATTTTTGACGAAGCCTGATATCATTAATTTTTTTCGATTGGTTGGTTATTAAAACAAACATTTATTTCTGTACAGATGTAACGACTTGGATTTCTTTATATTACTTGTATATATTTCCGTAGCATGCCGTAATTTTTTAATTTGTTCACTAGTATATTTCAGTATATGTTATTTTAATGCTGCATTTTCAAATATTAAGTACATAAAAATACCGTCACGTACATACAAACGCCTAACATTTTTAACTAGTTGTGTCGTTTCTCTTGATTTTTTAGAATCTCATTGATAATTTCTTTTCTTATTAAATGCAATCCCGTTTTTGCTAGTCCTTTTGTGTGCTTGTGTTTGCGACCAGGAGATAGGAGAGCGCGTTGGTGGGGGTGTTTGGGGGATAGCGGGGTGGGGTGGGGGAGGAGGGGGCAAACGCCCCCCCTACGACAGAGGGGGCGTCATGGCAGCCTCGAGAGTCACGTGACCCCTCCCCAGGTGTGCGCTTTTGCCGTATGGCAGTGGGGGCGGGAGGGGGTGCGGGTCGCGGGGGGCGGTGGCCCCTGCACCCTCTCGCTCTCGACCAATGGGAAAGCCCTCCCGCCCCCGGGTCCCTCACAGGTGTCGCACGTGGTCTCGCCCTCCAACCCCACACCCTCCCACTCACCACACCCGAAGGCGCGGATCCAAAATGGCGCCCGCGGTGCTGAAAGGGCGGGAAGGGGAGAAGGGCGGGAAAGGACAAGGGGGGCTGAAGGGAAGGGAAGTGGTAGTGGTGGTGGAAGAGGAGGAGGCAGGTCGCAGCGTTGCATCCGGGGTTCGCTCTTGCAAACGCGTACAAAGTATTTCTTCGAATTCGGAATTTGAGAGAAATACATCATTTGGAACATCTCATCCAATAGAATGCCGTTTGAAGGGCAAATAATTAAATTTCAATTTTAAATTTAGATAAAACTAACGGATGGAAAGAGTACTTGGAGACAAGAGTACCTTCCATGCTTTTCCACTGGAGTTGCTGGGTTCTGTAGGATGGTAGGTGAAGATAAAAAAAGGAAATCCAAAATAAGGTCGGTTTTTTATGTTTCAGTTTGGGAGCTAGATGGTGGACAAGAATTGATGAAGTCTCTTCGGAGTTACTAAATGTATAGATGCTAGATAAAGTAACCATAAGTTATAAAGCTGGGTACTGTGCATTAATATGTAAACCATAGCGTATACAGTTCGCTAAGTGTCAATGGACTTAAAATAGAGTTTATTCATCGCTACGCCTAAGAAGAAGAAGAGTCCCAAGAGAAACGAAGTCTTCACAACTATTTGCCCAAATGCGCGAGCTGAAAATTCTGACAATTTTGCATTAGGAGGATGGAATGGAAAACGAAGGAATCACTGGATATAATTACAATTTTTTTCTCATGGAAAAAATTAGAACGAGAGAAGAAATGTCTACCTTGAGGCTGAATCAAATGTGATTAAAAAAGACCAGCCTATATACATTCGCTCAATCGGCCAACATGACTACTGGCATTGAATTAGAATTCTCACTTCTGAGAAGAGCGTTAAGTTTCATTTGATGGCAAAAGAAAAGTATGACCGCTGCATGAAGAGCAGCTGGATATTATTCAATGCGGTGGGAAATACGGAGGAGGCAAAAGTGAAGTAATAACTACGACAAGGGTATGCACGTTCACCCATCACAATCAACATCGAGAAATAAATAATGGAACACAGGTAAAATCAAAAAGAGGAGTACACGTACATGGAGATAAAATCAGTATGTTAATTATTGCTGATGACATGAAGCAATTTTGGTGTAAAACACAAAGGACCTGACATGAATGTATGGGCAAAAGTATGTCGACATGTAACTGAATTGATAAGAAGAAAACTAACATCATGGTTTTTTAATAAATCAACAAGACAGCGTCCCTGCCAAATATACACAACAAAAAATTGCGTCCATGCAAGAGTTTTGACCTTCGGAGAGTAGGATGACCACTGCGGGAAGAAACAAGATAGCTTTAGTGAACAGAGAAGAGTAAGCCAAGAAGGCATTCCACGTTAAAATTTATCTCGTCCAATAACAGACAGGAGCACAACCTAGAGGTAACCAATCACCGAATTAAAAAATATATTTGGAGCATTCTCTTGTATTGTAACTAAGCTTGGACAAATAATGTGGCAGAACAATGAAGCGTGGAACCAGTTGGAACGTTGAGCCATGGAGGAATGA
The DNA here is from genome assembly GCA_963573305.1 of Pyrrhosoma nymphula. Lineage (NCBI taxonomy): Eukaryota > Metazoa > Arthropoda > Insecta > Odonata > Coenagrionidae > Pyrrhosoma > Pyrrhosoma nymphula. Next base: position 8,663,548 of record OY754337.1, read on the forward strand.
TACAGAAATAATATCTGTAGACAATCACAATGAAGAAAGGCAATCAAGAGTTGGTAAAAGAAATACCACGGAAATTCTATTAACTAAGACTAACTTTTATGATACATTTTGCGGCACAGTAGGTAGCTCACCGAAAGCAATAATGAATGTTGAAGTGAGTGGAAAAGGGGTTAACTGATTGAAAATTTCATTGAATGTAGGTACAGATGTCTGGCTGTCACTCGCCTTGGAGGTGGTACCCTGCGTGTCTCCCCAAGAGTGAGTGGCAAGGGATGGTTTTATTTTACATTCACTTTCAATTGGAAAGCATTAAAAAATAATTCAACTAATTGGCTACACTACTTTTCGAATGTTTGAATAATAACCTCATTGGCCACAATTTTGGTCAGTTATAGTTTTCGGAAAAAGTGACATTTTAAATTGGTCTATTATGCAGTTTAATTCCCAAATTTTGTCATCTAATAAATCGTAGTATGTCGGATTTCGTGAAATGTTTTGGCAATGTCAGAACGTAGATCGACTTGAAACTTACTTAAGTGTTGAAGTCTAAATTGTAACCGTCGCGTGGATTTGTTTCTCATCCTAGTTGTTGTAGCAGGGCCTAGTTGTGGCATCAGGGCCCAGTTATATAATGCCCTTAATAATTAATAACGTTAAGCGCAAGTTAACAAAGCCCTCTTGCTAGCTTCATGTCATCTAAGATTTCGGTTTTTGTATATTTCATCAGACTACAGGTTAGCTGAGTTGACCATAAAACATCAGGGAGGAACATATCAGCAGCCTCTTTTACCGAGTTTTCACACCGAGAAGATATTTGACCAGATATTATAAATCCGAATTCAACGAATGCGGAAATGACCACGCTGTAACTTTTAATGGAGTCATCCGCTAATGATCACATAGGTAGATGTGTGAAATTCACATCGCGTGAAATCATACGCCAGGACTGAGATACCATTCACGGTGAATGAAACGCATATATAAAACCGGGCCAAGATAAATCATGTAGCAATATTTTATATCTCTCGTCAATGTTAAATTATTGAGATTTACGCAGATAGCGTCTTCAAATTCCCCGTCACACGGCTATTCGGCGGCTCACAAGACAGCAGCACGTCGTGCTTCATGGCGGACGCCGGGGCAAGACGATGGAGCGCGCAGAGCGGAGACAAGGTCCCTGGGAATAGGGCCTGGGTCGTCTTTCGCCTCTCGGAGGGAGGCAGGCAATCTGGGATATTCCGAGGACGTAAAAATGGACACGACGGGAAATAAGGAAAAAATCGAAGACTTCTCAGCTCCCGCTCTTCTCCCTTCTCCACGGCTCCATCCTCCCGAGATGCTTTGCGCGCGGTGGGTGGGAGTGGGGGCGCATACGTGGTGGGGAGGAGCAGAGCCGTGTGCACGGAGATAGGGTGCGGTCAGAGGTTTATACGGATGCAGGTGAGAATATGCTGGCCCGAGGGCTGGGCACATTATGGAAGACTACGGAAGTATGTGTGGGTTAAATGTGTTCTTTACATGCGCATTACATTATGTACCTATGCGTGCACATCTAGAGCCTACCTGCGAAGCGCCATCCAGCACCACTCTTCCAGCACCACCCCCACCCCTTCACCCCCTCCCCCCAACCCCCCCTTCCCCTCGGATACAGGTGGCGATCAATACTCTCTCTCTCACTCCCTCCGGCCCCCGGGGGCAGCGGAGGCCGGGGAGTAGGGGCATCATCTGGTATGAGGCGGGCGGGTGCTGGAGAGAATGGCGCCCGCCCCGGGCGTCGAACACGCGTCCCTCTGCCCGCTCTGTCCGCTTGAGCCCCGGCCTCCTTATATATGCCCGGGGTCGAGACCGTGGCTGGGTGGCGCATTTTCCAGTTTTCAGAATCTTCCACGAAGTGTTTTAAAATATCACGCTTTCCCATTCCCCTTTAAGAGCGCAGTTGACGTCCTATATGCGCTTAGAAAGAGACATGCTGCGTGATTTGGTCTCCCTTACATTCGTCTTCTCCTTTGACCATGAGTGAGTGCATTGTCACCGCTTTATTTATGACGCTGAATATGTAATGATATACCGATAACATTGTTAAGACTCTTTAAATAAATTTGCGATACGAATTGATGTCATACCCAAGCTTATGAATCCATAGAATGCTTGTCATTTGTGTTTTTGCGCTGCTCACTGCGAAAATCGGCAGTGCAGTTACTTTCCATTCATCAAAGACCCTGCACCTTTCATTGACAGATCGGCAGCAGAGTTGATGTGACCTTGAGAAGAAGAGAACGTCTATAAACGCATCAGCGATTCGATTTTTAGAGAAGGCGTCAAGCGCGAACGATATTGTACAGTTTTTAATTAGTGTGTGGCCGAAAGATAACCTTGATGAGCATTGGAACCTTTTCACGCTAACTCAAAAAACCTGGCCGTGTCTATAATTTGTATCCAATGTGCATTCTACCGGCAGTTAACCATGTGCTTCGTCTGTGCACCGCGTTCCATACAATATTGTCCGCGTGCGCTGATACGTTCTTCAGATATTTGAGCTAACTTCGGCACCACTTATTAAGCTAGGTTCCCACTAAATTGCGGTTTGAGAGCCTTTTAAGTCTTCGAAAAATATATCTAAGAATTGAAAGGTTGTGTCTTCCTAAGCACGCTTAACGTCATCCAGCAATGAATTTTCATTTTATAGCACTGGCAACAGTATGTTTATCATAATAATTTGTTTTACCATTCAGCGCAAATATGTCTCCTCCTCTAAATATTTACACATCAATAGGGACCCAAGAAATCGGTAAAAAATAACTGACCAATACATTTCGAATAAAGTTTTAAAAAGTGAAGAAAGTTGTCAATAAATAATTGAATAAATAATTAAATAAAACAAAAGTGATTTGAGGCATCGACCCTTGAACTTAACATTCTGTAATGCGACAATTACTCCACCGATAATTTAAAACACTTTGAACATTGAAGCCGTGCTGCGGATCGTCTTCATCAGTCGTCTTTTAGTCATTATGCATCTTTTCCTCTATGGTGGGAGTTTGCGCGATTGCCACCTCCTCAGCATGATCGAATTGCTCCATATCCGGGTTTCTCGGAGAGCCAGTGAGACGGTTAATCCGTTATCGCAAGGAGAAAAGTGATCGTGGTCCTTCAGTTTGTGTAATTTATTCAATAAATGGATCGGCAGCATCCGTTTCAACTCCTGGTTCCGTCACTCCTTAGGTTTGGCTCATTGGTTGTAAATAGGGGTTGTCCAGTTCTCTACACCCCAGTCTGTTGTCACCTACTGCCACCTTGTCGATGCGAACTGGTTTCTATTGTCTAACAAAATACATTGAGGATACCCGTAGCGGCTGAAGACTTCATCCTGCAGGAGGCTAACGATTCGCCCAGTTGCAGCCTCTGGAATAGCAAAGGCTTCCACCCATCTGACGAAGAGGTCGGTGACTACGAGAACGTCCCACGTCTTACCCCTTCTGTGTGTGCTATAGGGTGTTAGGACTATAATGAGATAGCAAGCGCTGCTATAACTTCCCAATGTGGCCGATGTAGTCGTCGTCCTCGCCCGCTGGAGTCCGCCTTCTGGGATGACCGGCTTCATTGCTGCCATGAAACGTCTCCAGTTTTACCATGGAATGTGACCTATGAGCAACTACTGCGAAAATCATGTTATAAATTTGATACTAATACATCAACTGCTTAATAATCAATACACATTTGGTCGCGGTTTATCCCATTTTCTTCCTACTTCAAGAGTAACTTCGAATAATAAAATTTGCCGAAAGGTTTTTTTTAAGGTAAAAATGACAAGTGTCTTTCTAGCGAAGCAAATGAATCTTCAACAAAGAGAGCAATCTGAGTTTCGCCTTCCGAATTCAATGCTGATTTTGCGCTTAAAGGTCTTGACTATAGTGTAAGGAAACAATTTGCGTATTGTACACAGGAAAAACCAAGAATGGAACACTGCGGGAAAATTATGTGGGACGCTGAAATAAATAGGGATAAATGAAGGAATAAAGAGGTTAGAAAATGGACGAAGAGAGGAGTGGACACTTGTAACGAACCAATCGTCAGATTGGTTGACGGCTATTGATGATTTATGGCATGAAATTCCGCGTCTATAAGTAAGGCAAGGGATAATAATTGTATGTAATTAAGTGAAACACCTGGCAATCACCACACATACCGACTCGTCGTGGGGGAAACATGTAGGAAACCTTTTCAGCGATGCTTTTTAAATACTTGGATTTATGGGGCGACTGGTTGGAAGGTCCTCAGATGAAAAGAGAAATATAGATACTACTTCATATTTTATCTCTAGAACCAATAGAAGCGACAAAAAATAGAGATGCACTGCCTAACCAATAGGTACAAAACTTTCTCCTTTCCATGCACCATTAGTTGGCACCAAGTGGTTATATATGTAACAAAAATAGAGGATGACGCTAGCATAAGGCATGCCATTAATATGCAATTCACCTCTGTTCCCTCATCATTCATTATTTCATTCTCTTTCATAGCTGGTGGCGTTTCCTGCAACACGCCTTTGCGGTGGCTCGCAAGATAGTTTGTAGATATATAGATGAATGTCTTGTGTAGGCTTCTGCGGGTTGATGAGTATGAAGGTACACTTCTTCCGGGTTTTACACCACGTAGGTCCATTGATCTGGGACGACAGTTTCGCCGGCGTTGCAGTCGGCTTCATATTGGACTTCACTGACCTGAAGAAGCCGACTGCAACGCCGGCGAAACTGTCGTCCCAGAACAATGGACCTACGTGGTGTAAAACCCGGAAGAAGTGTATCTTCATATAGATGAATGATTCTAATACTACCTACAACAATTCTACATACAACATTCTAATACTAACTACAACAAATACAGAAAGATAGTCTGAGTCATTTCGTTATCCCTTTTCATCCTTTCCTCCTACCCTTTTTCACGGCTGATATCAAACAGCCCATGCCACCCACCCTGTTGCAGCTGATGAGGTAGTTCTTTCATTTCGCCTCGGCGTCAAAATAATTGATTTTTTTAGTTCACCACTGGCTGTAAATAAAGGTTTCCGAGTTTAATTAGCAGGAGTCAATTGAAAAGATAATCCTGTTTTTTTAAGAACGTCAGATTAAATTTATTGATTCATAAACAGTTTGTAGCCATGGAAAAGTAAAGAACAGAATATAGCATTCCTCCCCACGTAGATCGATCATACGTTAGACGATTTGGTGCTCTGCGACCGCGGAGATGTCTAATTGGTCTATCCTTGACATTAGTGTTGACAGGAACGTGAACAGGAACAATGGAAGGATCATTGTTGGGGAGGCTAACCGGAAGATCATCAAGGATGTTGTCAGGAACGTTGCTAGGCCCGATGTTGGCAGCAACATTGACAGGAATGTCGGCAGGAATCTCTTCAAACTTTGTCGACGACCAGTCATCGACATAATCATCCACGTAGGAGTTCTTTAATGATTCTGGCACACATCATTTGAAGTTCTCTCGGAATCGTTTGTTCTCGTAATCAACACCCCGTGAGAGCGAAATTCCTACTTCAACATTCACCGAATAAGGCCGCCATCTGTGCTTAGCATCAATAACACCTTTCGATCACTTGGGCGATCATGACGATAATAATGACGGTAATCCCGGAAGCGAATCAAATCATATATTCCGAAATGTCGTCGAGAAGAAGGTTCTTTGATAGTTAGTGGTCAATTTTAATAGGAGGGCCCTTGAATTCTCTCAGTGTCCTGTCATCGGACGCAAGGGCCGGGTGAAAAAGTTCTGGTGTTAATTTAGGAATATTATCTGACTTTCTTGCCCGTATAGAATTCAGCCATTCGACAGGCCATCCTAGGTCATCGAACCAATTATGGTCTAAAAGACAATGATCCTTGCAACTATTCACGATCACCATAGGTAAACTTTCAACACAATCACGTTATGCAACTTTGACTTGTTTGGTTCCCAAAACATTCGCTTGGTTATCGCTGTAATCATCCAGTATCAATTCTTTCAACAGGGTGAAGACGCATTTCTGTCCCCAAATTCTAAGGAAAGTATTCACGGTTCGCGCATAACCGCAGCATAGCTGCAGCGGAGTCCACTTCCATCCTCTGCAAATTATTATCAACGTAGAGCGGAATTGTGATTGCTAGTGGAACAACTATCGCTTGATTAATCATTATCTTTGAAGTGATTGCTGCCTGAACTGCCGTAACCTGATGTATAGTAGCTATCATATTCGATGAATCTGGAGTCACAGTTGAATGCGAGTTCTGTACTTGATTTTTCTATTTGTTCCACAGTTTCTTGAATTTATTTTTGCGCTGTGTGAACTGGCAAACTTTCGCGACATATCCCGTCTTCTTACACTCGGTGAATATTAAAGATGCTGGATACATCGAGCATTGAGGAACACAATGATTTCCAGCGCACCTGCAACACGTATCCTTACTTTGTACATGCATTTGTAGTTTGACTCTTCGTAGTTGAGTCCATTCGCGGATAATTGTTTCAATGATGGAGATTCGGATTATGTCATTTGATTGTCGCTCCCAACTGATGAACTACACCTCCACTGACAGACATCTCTTGAATATGAAGAAGCACCGTATCCGCTCTTGAAGAAGTCTCGATGGAAATTTGTAAAGTTAAATCAGATCTCTGTAATAAGCGAGTCCTCACATTGCCATCTCACATGCCGCAAACATGCTGGCTCCGGATTATGTTATCGAGTGTATTGCCGACCCCACATCCAGAAGCCAGATCAAATTATCATCTCTAGGTATATAACACTGCAAGCAGCCTCAAATATGTGAAGTAGGGGGTGCATTATTACTAAAACCGCTACATTAAATGCTGCAAACGCCATAAAATCTGTGAGGTTTAATGCAATATAAAACTACATGCACAAAAAATTATAAGTTGCACAGTAACAATGCGAGAATGATGTTTATACTAATTAGTATATTAATTTATAGGGTTGCGGAATCAAATCGACTACACTAAATGTAGATGAACGTAAGTGTAAATCTGAAGTGCAGTTATTACTATCTCTGATTGTTCTCAGAAAAAATTACATTTAAACCAATGCGTTCTGTAGTTATTACCCCCATTTTATGGACTGCGGTGTCTTTTCGGCCCATTTTCGGCCACAGTAGCAGAAATGCAACATTATTATGAACTCCAAAAAATGTTATATATTAATTTAGTGCATACCCCTTTTTCTCTGTATCCCAAAAATTAAGTTGAAAACTGATTTTAGTGGAATTATATTAGTTTTTCATAACCGTTTCGAGCGTTTTCATGAGTAGAACCAATCCCTTTATTACATTTGGTTCATCCTTATATGTGTCAAACACTCAATTATTAAGTCTGTACGCTTGTTTTAAGTCAGAAAGTCAACATGATGTGAATTTTGCATCGCGAATATAATGTTGCGATTTCGCAACTTTGGCGGCTCGGAGCACTTCGGCATGGTTCAATCTTGCTGTGATCCTGGGATCACAGCAAGGATCAAGGATCCTGGGATCAGGCATTTAATGAAGCTGTGGGCCTTTCTATTGTTTGATGGAATGATAACTCGGTACGCACAGTAGCCAGCAACACATATAACTGGGTACAGCAAAACGCTTTAGCAGGAAAGACAAAAAGAAATAGCCATAACTTAATATCGTGTGATTGGGTAGTATAATAAGTACATGGGAGGTGTGGACCTACATGACAATGCAAATGAAACTACCGAAGTAGAATTGGAGGGAAAAAATGGTGGTGGCCCTTGTTTATTAATTTATTGGACAGTATGTGCACTTACTCGTGGAAAATGTGCAGATCATGCAACGAAAGTCATATGTCGCTAGTAGATTTCAAATCATACCTAGCCGTTGCGCTTCTCAAAGGTGATGTGAATGGACTAGGAGATTATCAGGTACCACAATTTGGTTTGCATCCTAACACCCAAAAAGCGAGGCCATCTCAGTTATCACTGCCTCGTGAAGTTATAAAGGACACGGTAGGTCATTTTGGAGAAAAAAGTGAGACAAGAAGGAGGAGATGGCAGTGTAAAAGCCAGACTATATTCGAATGTACAAAATTCTGTGTTCCTCTGCACCCAAAATGCTTTACTGTATTTCATAAATAGTCGTTGATTATTGTACTTTAACCTGTAATGATCATGTTTACATTTCAACATTGCAAATAAAATGTTCGTCAGGGAAAATATCCGTATTTTTAATGACTAAATTATTTCAAACCATATAATATATTAGGAATTAGAATTTAAAGTGAAGATAACGACATATTTTGATTGGCTATAAAATTTTTAAGGTTGTTCTAACCATTCAAATATGATGTAAAACGTTTCATGTAACATAAAGAAGCGAAGGAAAATATCTGACAGTAAAAACGGCACAGCTGTCAGAGATGATAATTATGTCAATGCTGGTTGCATAACTATCCATAGAGTATCGAATTCGGCCATAGTTGCGAAAACGCAACATAAATTTTTTATCATATTCAAACTTTTCTGAAGACCAATTTTTTCAAGTTGTCTTATTTAGTACGTTATACTTGTGTAAAATCAAAAGAAATAAACAGAAATTTTTCAGTATTTATCAACTCGGCCGGTAATGGGTTAAGGTTCCTAAATATTTTGACGCCTCCAAAAAATAGATCAGCTAGGAACTAAATTAAAATATTGATTATAAATTTTAACCAACGGCCTTAGAGTGATGCCCAACTTAGTCGTTGCATTAGGATAGAAACAATTTTTGAAGCTATCGTAACGACCTCTTACATACCTTGTCGATCTTCGCAGCACGCTTGCTATCTTCAGTTCAATATGAGGTCTAGCAAGTGAGAATAAGACTAATTACTAAAAATTTACCATTAAAATGGTTCAGTGCCCTTTCACCAATCCTTATTTACAACTAGCTTCACCAGTCATTTCTCAAATGGGTCAACCTCACGAGATATCATGATTCAATCTTTACTCCTAGATATTTATTGTATTTCGCCTCTTTCTAAGCCACTACGGGCGATGATAACCCAAAAAGTAATTACTATGCATTTTAGAAAATTCATACCAAACTGCCATATGACGACGAATCATTTAAACACTGGACGGAACACGTGCACACTGGATTCAGCCGATGAGGAGGTGCAAGTATACGAAATTCAGTCTGAGACAATCTGGGGCTCGAACACATATCCCCCAATCCACGTGCTTTTTAATGTGAAGATGTGCACGTAAGGAAAAAGTGAGGATAATGGCCTACGTAATTGCACACGTTTCTCCACGGAGAAGCCTTACCATCACGTTCCATCAAGATTTTAAGAATATGTAGAAGGGGATTTACCATGTCCGAAATGGGTTGAATTATATATCAGGAAAGTGAGGCAAGCTTTTCGCCGATTTGAGCTCCACACGACGCCAAATGAGGCTCGTAAGTATTAATTTCTCCACCGTTGATGGAAACTGGCGTTATATATCGCCATCATTGCGAATGGAGCACTCGAGATATTGCTGCGAAAACCACTGTGCTTGCCATCACTTCCTATACATATGTCCCGCTCCTCCCGCCTTCCTTCCTTCTGTCTCCCCTCACCAATTTAGCACTCCCGTTCCAAAGGGGATAGTAATTAAGGCGATGTGCATAAGCGGGGCGTGGGGTCCGGAAGGGAAGGGAGGAAGAGGGAGAACACAAAACATTTGAAAGGTACGAGCATAGTCATATGCCGCTCGAGAGATAGAGAGAGAGAGGAGGGGATGCCTATGTGTATGTATGTGGGTGTGCATGTGTGTATATATATACAGGTTGGGGAAGGATAGGAAAGTAAATCAGTGGATACTCCCTGGCAGATGATCCATGACGACACCGGTGTCCACTGCTTAGGGTAGCTTCGGGCTAAGGACATTTCTTTAGCTGGAGGAGATTCACTACTATGAGAGCAAAAGAGAGAGAGTAGTGAATCTCCTCCAGCTGAAGAAGGGTCCTTAGCCCGAAGCTACCTTAAGCAGTGGACACCGGTGTCATCATGGATCATCTGCCAGGGAGTATCCACTGATTTACTTTCCTATCCTTCTCCCACCTCAACGCCTTGTTGCTAGCATTGACTTTATACGTATTTCCTTTTCTTTATATATATATAAATATATAGTTGATGCGCCCGGCATGCTTTGGAATGCCTCTTTTCCTTCTAAGTAGCTCACATAATAATAATAATGGCATTTATTCATAATGAGATGACAAAAAAGTCACAATATATGACGTCATGTACATAAAGCAAATAAAATTTGCAAAAATAAAATTACTGAAGTCAAAACAAAATCTCGTTAAGATTTCAATCGAAAAACTCTTCCTCGGAATATATATTTGGTTAGAAATAAGCCAAGAGGAGATTACATTCTTAAATCTTATAGCACTCACTCCTCTGGATTTTTCTGGTAACTTGTTAAAAAGTCTAATTCTTAGGGTACCAAATTGAGCCTGCGTCGTTTCCAGTCTACAATGAGGAATCTTACGCTTTCAATTCCATAAATATAGCCACATGATCTTAAGGGGAAATTGTTCAACCACTCCTGGACGTACAATAGGTTAGTAAAAACATGTAAACTATACGCTGTGTGAATTTTCAATTGAATAAAAAAATTGTTTGCAGCGCTGCCTAGATGAGGAGTCAGTCATGATATGTATTGCTAGTTTTTGAATCTTTAGTGCCTGTTTAATCACATACAAAGCATACACATTTACATGTACAAAATAAATGAAACACAATGATATTTTGTGTAGTTTAAGTTGAAAAAATATATTCAAGTGCTTTGCGATACACAATATTTTTGGTCTTACCGCCCTCTGTAGAAGCCAATAAATGTTTCGGTTGCCCCACTCGTGAGCATGCAAACATATATATAATTGACCACGTGAAAAGTATGGATTCCATGGTGGATTAATCCACACGCTTGAATGTGAATTGTGCATGGATTTTCCAGATTTAATCCACTAACTTGAAGCGATTGTCCTTGTTTGAGAAGGCAAGGCAAACGGGGAATTGTAGTCGTTTGAATACAACTACGAAATTAGCCACTGAAGTGCTATTGAAGGAGGTCACTGAATGTAAAAGTATTATTGAATGTGAAGTTGTGAGAGAAGACGTGAACGGCGACAGGGAGGGAACGGGACAGATCTTCCTTTCCAGCCAACTGCACCGCCACCAATATCGTCATGCGCGTATAGCGTGTCTGTGAGTGTCCATTCACCCGCGCCAGCGACTTCTGGCACGCGTCACCGGTTGGCGTTTTCACGGCAACCAGCGTGAACGCAGCCGACGGAGGCGCCACCTTAGATTATGGTCGCCAGTGCACGTCCGGCCGGGGTCAGACGAGTGCACGTCGATTGCTGAGCTGCGAGGTCAACGAACGTGCAAGCACTACACGCGTCCGGCCTTCCGCCCAACCTCCACCACTCCACTGCCGCTCACTCGGTCCAATCAAGAAAGGTTAAGATGCACACACACACACACACTTTCTTATTGATCGAGAGTAAAACCCTCCATTCCTGGGTGAACATCTTTAACAAGGGGCGGGTGACGAGGATCACGCGCCAACATTACAATTATTTTGGTTAAAAATCACGGTATTTACGTACTACTTGCATCAAAATATCCAGTAAACAGCAAGGAAAGCGGATTTGCAATGCACATTCAATCAAATTTCCATTTGAAATAAGTAAAATCTTAGCCCTTGCATCTCCCCTAATGCTCGATAATTCCCACGGAAAGAGACATGAAGACATGCATGCATATTATAATAAGGTTCCACTTCAACTGCTATTCCCTCCGATTTTAAGATACCTGGACTAGCCACGGTATTTACGTTTTACAGAGTCATCCGCAAGTGGACAATATTGCGATATTTCAGACATATAGAGTAAAACTCATTCGCCTCGACCGGGACTGGAACCCGGATCCCTCTATTTCGCATCGAGTGATTTAAGGTGATTCCACCGTAAAATGACTTAAATTTCATTTTAGTCATATTCTGTCTACTTGTAGAAAAAGTTGTTCTCTTTCTGATATGAACAACAAAATAATACCTTTCCAAGCTATTTTATTCTATAATTGAAATTGAAATCACATGGTGTTCAATGGGGGAATGAGAGAACCACGGGGAAAAATAGTATTTTTCCATAAAATACAAATGCCATTTTCGTGGACAACTGTCTCTAAGAAGGAAATAATCCGGATAAATTGAATAAAAATAAAACACAGGCATCCTACCACCTTATTTTGTTAGTTATTGAAGAATCAATGCCGTAATTGAAGTCAAAATGCGGTAATTCGTAGGAAATGGCGCTGCAGTCGGCTCCTATGACTGGGAAAAAGTGCTCATTTAAAATACATTCGTGGAATAATCTGCATATATTTTGTACCTTAATATTGGGTTTCTATAGGTAACGCATTGCATCAGAGAAAGCAGGGTTTTTTTGACAAAATATAAAAAATATGGAATTTAGTAATTGTTTTGACTCACACAGTCGCAGCGGAACCTCCTTAACCAGTTAAACTACCGAGGTGTCCCTCTCCCCTGTGGATTTTTGAGGGTTATATAAGAGCACGGTATTTGAGTTCGGTTCCCGATGTAATGATTTTAAGAGTGATCCGATGCACTACTACAGAAGTATGCGAGACGAAGGCCCTTCGCCAAGGGCCTTTGAAAGCCCCCTTCCCAGAGCCCTTATCAACTTCATTGTTATCATCGCCGACGTGCACTTCAAGGGCGCATGAATGTAGTTTAGGACACAGGTTTGTGACTAAAAATGCCAACTCTTGAATAATTTGAATGGAGTACCTATACACAAATAGACAATGCACGGACGAATAAATACCTGTAGTCGGAACCTCTATCGTGCGAAAGGGTGATGGGGGGCGATTCGAATGTCCGCCGAGGGCAAAAATTTCCATGGGGAACAACTAGAGAGACGGGAAAAAATAACCGTAATTTTCATCTGAGGCAAATTACCACGTGGTAAATTACGGTAATTTTTTAAAATTACCGTAATTTTCCAATATTTTTCAGTTTTAAGCATTAAACAGAAAATGTCTGGTTAAATAAGATAGCCAATAGCAAAAAGGAGAGGATATGATGTTTAAACCATACCTAATGCAACATTAATCTATTAGAAATTTTCAAAATTGTAAAAAGAAATACGGCAGCAACACGCAATCTGGCTTTCTTTTGTCAAAGTATGAGAAATTTTCGAGAAGAATATTCTACTAATAATTACTCAATAATGTTATAATTTAAGTAAAATATGCCAAAAATGAGTTGAAAATTCCTCAATTTATAATTAAACACGTCAGAAATGTGGACTTAGCTTAGAAGAACATGTTGGGAATTTATCTGTATGAAAAATTATCTCAAACATGGGTGAATTATTTAGAAAATTACCGAAAATTACGGTAATTTTCAAGGGGTGCGGTAAATTACGAAAAATACCAAAAGGTAATTTACGAAAATTACCGTGGTAATTTTCAAAGTGGCCCATCTCTAGGAACAATATCTCATGACTCCGATGTGCCAGCGCGCTCATTTTGGCGTCAAGCGAAAGACCTCGTCTAGGTTTGATAATTTGGAAAAAAGCATATGTGACACCCATCTTTAAAGGAGGAGATAAGGGATTGGTAGAAAATTATAGGCCGGTTAGTTTGACGTCAACAGTGTGCAAATTAGTAGAAAAGATAATTGCTGATTATCTTTGGGAACTATGGGAGAGCACCGACTGGTTATTCAATTTTCAACACGGGTATAGAAAAGGGCACTCCTGTGAAACGCAACTATTGGGTTTTTGCCAAGAAATTGCGGACTCCATTGATGAAGGAATAGAAGTGGATGCAATAATAGTCGACCTGTCAAAAGCATTCGACAAAGTTGAACATGATCGGCTTTTAGAAAAAATGAGCAAATTACCACCCCAAACAGACAGTAGATTGTACTTTTGGGTTGAAAACTTCCTCAAGGGTCGAACGCACAAGGTTAAAGTGGGTGAAATGTGCTCCGATGAAGCACAAGTAACGTCGGGTGTCCCACAAGGTAGCGTCCTTGGACCGCTTTTATTTTTACTTTATATAAATGATCTCCCAGATAGCATTCACTCCCATATAAGGCTTTTCGCAGATGACTGCATAATTTACAGGAAAATAGAAAAGGAGAGCGATCACGAAGTCCTTCAAAATGATATAAATAAAATGGCAGAATGGGTGTTAAAAAATGGAATGGAGATAAATGTAAAAAAGTGATAATTTGTTACTTTTAGCAGGAAACTAAGTTCAGCTGGGAGAGACTATTCTTATTCAGGTATGGTCATTCCAAAAAGTGACCGGTGTAAATACTTAGGGGTGTATTTAACGAAAGATTTAGGGTGGGAGGCAAATGTGGAACAGGTTACAAAAAAGGCATATAAAGTGTTACATTGGGCGATGAGAAACCTTAAGGAAAGCGGTCGAACTACAAAGGAAAAGGCGTATAAGACCCTAATCAGACCGATTTTAGAATACGCGTCACTAGTGTGGGACCCGTATGAAAAGGGACAAACAAAATCCATTGAGAAGGTACAAAGAAAGGCAGCAAGGTATGTAATGGGGAAGCATAGAAAGACCGACAGTGTCACTAAAATGCTGCAAGTATTGGGATGGGACTCACTAGCACGGAGAAGAAAAATAAATAGGCTTTGCGCACTCTTCCGTACACTTGCGGGGGGAAAAGCATGGGGGGAACTGCGACATAAGATAGAAAACCCCAACTATATTGGTAGGAATGATCACCAATACAAGATGAAATGTCGGTTACAAATGACCAACGTAAAAAAATTTTCATATCTTAACAGGACGATTGATGATTGGAATAGACTCCCTGCAGAACTGTTTCAGCCCTTTCCTAGAAACTTAAAGATTTTTAAGAATAGGTGCAAAATATTTATTTTGGAAAACTAATTTCAATGTTTATTTTAAATTTTCGATGACTGATTTAGTGATGTACTTTCATTCTTTCACTGTTACCACCTGGCAAGTAGCCAACTTGTAACGATTTGTGTATAATAATAATAATACACTCGGAAGAACTTACTTCGTGCAAAACTTGTTTGATAAAATTTAAACGACTCAATAAATGTTGAGTAAATTACATATGTCGATCCACGCTCTTCGAAAATCCCGAGGGAAATGCAAAAAAAAGGTAAAAACGTACGGATAATAAGTTTAATTATCCTTGGATCAGTAGCCGCATGTCGGAGCGATTGAGACGGCTTCTGAAACGTCGGGAATTTGACGCGCGTCCGACGCTATCGTCAGCGCAAGCACTTCGACGGCCGCTAAATGTTCCCCGCTAACTCAGGCGCGTTGACGTAAGACCCACGGCAGTGTCCTCGACACACGACCTTTTTGGCCAAGCTCTCACCCCAAATCCTTCATTTCCTCGTCCATCCCCATTATCACGGTGCTGAGGAGGGCGAGGGGCGTCACATAAAATACCCCAGAACCCCTTCTCGCTCCTCCGGAAAAAATAAGCACATCCTTTCCTACTTTCTACTCCACGAGTACTGAATGTACATGCCCACATATACATATGTGTGTGATCGTGGTGCACTCCCTTTTACATAGACTTGTCTTTCCTCTCTCTCTTTGCTGGGTGGGTGTCTGCGAGAGCATGTGTTTATGCGGGGGTGGACTGGGATGATGGGGACATTGGACCTTAGTGGGTCGGTTAGCACTCACCCACGGGGAGTGGGGAGTGAGCGTGATGGGATGATGCGGCTAAAGTGGATGTGCAGCCGATGTAATGGAGGCTGCGGGGAGGAGGAAATGAGCGGGAGAAGTAATTAAAATACTCTCGCAGAGCGAACATCAAAGGGTTTTTGTGGCGACGGGGATGGATTGCGGGCGGTGGGGGTTGTCTCATCCGCAGGGAGGAGGAATGGATATAGGGAGGGGGCCCCTCCGTCCGCAAACGCCTCCGCAGCACGACCACCACCGCGATTATTCAACCAACTCTCCCTTTGGTGAAGAGAGGTGCCAACAAACCGGTGTATCCCCCCTCGCCACGCAAAAACCCCTTTTTGTGGTGCCCCCCCCCAACCTACCAAAACCAACGCTGCCACCCCCGCAAGAGATTCACTCCCTGCCATATATCCCCACACACACACAATGCCCCCCCCCTCAATACCATTCCTCCTCCCTTGAGCAGCAGTGCCTCCTCACGCCGTCGTTGCCGCGTCACTCCCGCCCTCTGGAAGCACGGCCACGCATTCACTTCCGCTACCCCCCACACACAAGGAGTCTCCCCCACACACCTCCCCCCTTATCCCCCTCGACTAGCGCACATATTCGCCCCAACAGATGCGGTACGCTCTCTCGTAGGTAGAGAGGGGATATGTATGAAACCAACCAACCCAACCCTCTCATCTCCTTTCATCTGTGCTCGGCTCTCGAGTGCGCTCAATGTCGCGGGTAGTCGAGGGGAAAATGTATACGCCTCCACCCCCCAATGCCCCTCCCTCCCTGTGGGACGCCACCTCCCTCCCCCCCAACCCGCCCCTTCTTTTGTGTGTGTCTGTGAAATGCCTCCCTTCCCAGCAGAGCCAACTCTCCGAGATCACCGGCAGCATGTCTCTTATTTCCGCCTCTCTCTTGTCATTATCGCGAATCGTGCGCTCGAAAGCGGCCAAGCTGCCCCGGGGAGAGATATCACTGTGGAAGGACGCAGATTCTGAGGTCGTGGGGACGGCCGACGGGGTATGAACCCTGGGCCCTTTGGGGAACGAGACCGCGTGTCCAACCCACCTCGAGGACGCGCCGATTATGAGCGGTGTTGAATGAGCTCAATGGAAGTGAAGTTGGGGCGCTGTAGTTACGACAGGGCTTTCAACGCTATCCCGCTTTCACTGTCCGTTGGCGATGACTATTTCGCATCTTTGGCCAACAGATATTTTTTGGAACGTTTAATAAACTGTCTTCATCAATGGACAATCAATTCGGGGACACCTACAGCGTCCAACAGCGTGAAGTGTGAAAACATTATGGAAGCCTTCGCTAGCGCGTTCAGGCTTCAAGGAAGTTTGCCGGTTCCCCTTTAGTTCATGGAATTATCCAGTCAATCAAGCTATCATTGTCATGAACACGTTTTAAAATCATGCATAGTATGCATTTACTAAGCACGAATTATCTATTTCCGCGAGCAAATGCAAGTCTACATCTACATGCTACCCTGTGAGCCTCCGCAGAGGTGTGTGGCAGAGGGTGTTAGGACTCCAGCCACGATAGTGTAGGGTATGGGGAAAAGGAGGAGGAGAGGACTGGGGTGATTTCTATTTCAACGATGCGTCTTATGTTAGTGTCTCGCTGTTTTTGTCATAACCACTAACGGTGCGTGGAAAAATGGAATTTTGGTACGTCTATCAGTTCGGCATTGTAGGCATCTGCGTTATTTTGTCGCTTCTATCAGTTCTGGGATGTAATGCGGGGTCAAAATTATATCCTACCTGTCGTACTTAAACTCGCCTGATCTGATGTTTTCATTTAATTGAAGCCTATTTTGTAGCCTACGAGTCTCTATTGTTGCTCCCAACCTAGTCCATCCATCAGCAGAGTTAAACTTTCTGTTCTCTCGTAGTAGTTCTTAACGAAACGTGCGACTCTCCTTTGAATTTGATTTATTTCGCGATGAAAAGCTTTCCTTGCAGGGTCCCAAATGCTCGCGGCGTATTCAAGATGTGGCTTAACCAGAGAAAAGTAGCATCCACATTTTAAAATTTCATAGGAGAACATTTCTATTTATCGCTTGAATAATCATAGTTTCTTTAATGCAACGCCGCAAATGCTTCGAATATGCTCCCCCACGCTAGGTCTGAAGCATGTCTGAAGTCAAGGTGATTCCCAGTAATAAGACTACATCTGACTCCTTTATTTTAGCTCCTCCTACTTTAAAAGTGTAGCATTGATGTGCCTCCTTTTGTAAGAAGTGCACAGCAGTTCATTTAATACATGGTTGATTTAGAACCCCAACTCAAGACACTACTGGAACTACTACGACATGGAAACACTACTTCATTGGAAGCACGGGAGAGGGCGTCACGGAAAGGTATCGCTTCCAGCTAAGCGATGTATTTTCTGGTGAAGTTCTACTGTTTTTCGTTTTTTGACGAAACAATCTTTTTCATTTCCTTTGCGGAAAACAATGAGCTAGAATATTTTTGTTGAAATACAAGTAAATTATATAAACGATATCGTGCTGTGACGTCATGACACCGAGATACCATTTGGATTACGTGACCTTTTGGAATTTTTATTCACTCTTGAAAGACAATTATTAGTAGATTATATATTTGAGTTGTTGAGGAAATGTTTTTCTGTGTACAATACTTAAATATTAGCAATATTGAAAGCAATATAAATGATCCCCATTAAAAATGCCTAGAGAGAATGAATTCTGTGGAATATATTCCAATCTCATGTGTCTCACTAGCTGCCTTACCTAGATGAATCGTTCCCAAGAGTTAGAAGTCAATTTTTGCCGAGGACAACCGTCCGATCAACAAAGCGAACATCACAAAGCAATTTTTTTAGGATAATTCTCGACTTGGCGTTTTACCCTGGCCATCTAATTCCTATGGCCCTATCCCCGATTGAGAATGTGTGGCGTATCATTGTGAATGAGTGACATTATGGCGGAGATCAAACCGAGGAAGATTTAGAAGTCCACTTACGAGAAGTTTTGAATTCCTTAAGCCGATGTCCCTGTGTAAAGAACATTTGGTTGGGTCAATGCAATCACGATTACTATCTGTTATTGAATATAATGGCATTATTACAAAGTATTAAGGTTGTCCTCTGATGAATAAACATTTTATTTTAGATTTCTGTTACCGTAGGTAATATCCTGAAAATAACTATCCCAAATTATGGAATAAACTTTTTCCCAAACTTATCCAATCTTAATTCATTTCCATTGATTTTCGCTGCAAAATTAATGTCAACTTAAATTTGAAATAATGATAAAATTTCTGGAGTTTTGGTCAATTAAAATAATTACAGCGTATTTGCCTACGTTTCGTCAACTTTTATTGACATTAAAGACGCAGTCAACACTCATCCTCAACCACCTTTCTCAACTGACATCAACCCCTCTAATTCACAACTTGACTCTATTCCAGTTTGCAATAAATATAGGAACATAAAACTCAAAAACTACTATACACTTATCTGAAGGCACGAACACCTAAACAATTTACAAGCGATGTAGTTTATTCAATCCCTTGTAATAACTGCAATAGTATTTATATTGGTCAAACTGTGCAATATTTTAAAGATAGATTACTTCAATATAAATCCTTAATTAAATCTCTTAAAAATTCTTGTGCATTGGCTGACTATACAATTTCAAACTTCGATTCCTTTAACTTTGATGAATCTCAAATAATTGATAGTGAATCCATTTTACATTATAGACTTTTCAAAGAAATGGTTTTCATAGGACGAGATCAAAGTTCAGGTAAAAAAAGAAGTGCAGAAGATATGCAATCTAAGTGCCACTTATAGTGGCTTAATTTTATAATTTTTATTTTATTTTCTAATTCCATAAACAAAATTTTTGTTGATCTGTGAATTTGTAGTTATTGAAACATTATTTGTTCTGTTGCTTGTCTTGTCGATCACCACACACTCATGCTGTTAACAGATTCATTTCATACTTTTTAAAAAGAGTGTTGAAGGTATGTGTAAAGTTTTATGTTTGTATTGTGGCAAAAACTATAAATTGATTGTAATTATTTGTTGATGGATTCAAAATGAGAGAAAATGTAATTATAAATTGTTCTAATACTTCTGGCTTGATGTTGTACGTGTTTTTAGCCCTCATGATGTCAATAAAAGTTCACGAAACGTAGGCAGATACGCTGTAATTATTTTAACTGACCAACACTCCAGAAATTTTATCATTATTCATAAAGTGGTCAAGACATATAAGAATTAAATTTTAAACCAATACTTCTATTCCATTCTTTTTCTAAATTATGAGCAAATCTTTCATGTTGCTTATTTGAAAATCGTATCTTTTATAATTGTGCATTTTTTCACCGCAGACCAATTTAAATGGAGTGCATTCATCTTCTCTGGGATCGAGACGTCCATTTTGTTATATATCGACTGAAGAAAAACTCGTTCAAAAATAATCACATTCATTTCTGATAAATTATAATTTTCTTTTTTTAGCGTTATTCGCCATAAATTTGCATTCATTCCATCCTTATTAGGGTTATTATCACGTGTGTTCCACTAATATAGATATTTGCCTTAATATCCTCTTTACCGTCGTTGAGTCATGCGAACGCATCTGCAGCACCTTAGAAGACGTATAATCTGTATTAAGTCTCTCTCGTATCTCCTTTCGACTTTTCGTTTGTATGTTTCGTGCTAACAAATTCCATTCTACTTTAAGACAGCGACATTTCTATTGAAAAATAATTCTTAAAATCCTCTACAACGCCGAGCTCCATACATTAATTTTTCTTTTTCTGAATGACGTAGTTATTCAGTCTCTAACATCTATTCATTTCTATGTGCAAATGCTTCTTTATCAGTACAATTCTTGTTTCAATACCCATTAGCATCCAAAATAATTCCCGAAAAGGTAAACTGTTTACCCACATCAGAATTTTCCTCATTTTTCTTTAATTTTGGCTATTAATACTTTAAAAACCTCATTACCCATGCTTAATATGATTAATTCACATCACAAATATCACGTTCTTTTCCAAATTCAAAATAGATATATAGTCCCTTTGGCTGAGTGGCTAACTAAATCTTGGCCATCTGCAAATCTACCAAAATTAACAGTTACCCCACCACTTTCCTTCCCAACCTTATCCCTTTCCATTCATCTATTACCAAAGTCTTTGCGTGCAATTGAAAATCCATGGCAATAAGGAATGGCCCGGCCTGAATCCTCTTCCAAAATATGCCCATTCCGCTTCGTCATTCGTTACACTTACGTAAACCACTTCATACCGGAGAGGTTTAATAATACATAAATTGCCTAAACTTCCAGTGTACTCCCTATTCATGCAGTAATATTTATAATTATCATCAAATTCAATATGTCATGAGTCTTCCAGCAGTGTAAGAAGTAAACAGAGACATGATGCCTATTATCTAAATAAATCTTAGCATACTCATCATGCGAAACGCTTTTCGTGTCCCACTCCCTTTCCTTAACTCACACTGGTCTTCACCAAGGAAGGCTCCAATCCTTTCCCTGATTTCATTTTAATATCTATCTCAAATATTTTACTACGCACGATATAAAAATTCTTTTCTCAAATTCGGGAAAGTTTCGGAGCTGATTATGCACCAGTGGATTTTGGCAACATTTATAAATTACTAATTTTCCCACACGCAAACGAGGCTCAACTATTTGTCCCCTTTGCGCAGGACTGAAATGGTGTTTTCCACGATGACCCATATCATGAGAGGAGAATTCCTGGGAATTTCTCGCCATATTCCTCGCGCAAGAAATACCGTTAAGTCCCATCACAAAGCCGAAAACGCTTCACGCATTTTTACGCCGCCAAATTCCTTTGGGAGTGGGTGCTAGGATTTATCGTAGGGAGAAGGTCACGCGAGGGTCTCTTAGCAAGTACAAAAAAAGTGAATCTGTCCTCTCGTCGTAGCAGTAAAATTGTTCCCCAGAAGTCATGGAAGGCGC
The DNA here is from genome assembly GCA_963573305.1 of Pyrrhosoma nymphula. Lineage (NCBI taxonomy): Eukaryota > Metazoa > Arthropoda > Insecta > Odonata > Coenagrionidae > Pyrrhosoma > Pyrrhosoma nymphula. The sequence goes on from OY754337.1 coordinate 8,685,302, forward strand.
ACGCAATACGTGAAGCTCCATTTCAGCAGAACACGGACATGGTCGCGCTCACTGTGAGAACTGACTTTTGCAAGTGATAGTAAATACCTCCGTCAATAGTTTGCCTCTATTGACATATAATACAAGCTAAAAGAGAAGGTATTTTCATAGGATTTCATAGGAGAACATCATATTAGAACCCCACTATATTTCCAGGTCCGACAGAAACGATAAATTAAGAGAGATATTTTGCCGAACGGATAGGTATGGGAATTCGCTTTTCCCCCGAACAATAAGGGACTATAATAAATGCTAGGCGTAATTTCATTAGAGCGTTTCCTTTTTATATGTAAACGGCTGGTGTCCTAACACCCCACGCCACACGCCTATTGAGGCGGCTTGCGGGGTAGTATGTAGATGTTGATGAGGATTGAAGCGCGACCGATATCTGTATCCCAAATCCTATTGAAATATTAACACCTAGTCAGTTGCAGCATTATTTTTTCGCAACCATTACTCGTGGGTGAATTCTCCCCTAGTAGTGCTAGCAAGGGAATAAAAACAGGCGCAAAACATCCCTCATAATCGATATGCGGACCTTTTTGCGTAAGAGTGGTGGACGCAGTGATAATCGAGCGACAGTCGAGACTTGCTGCAGTAAATTGATTTATTTTATATGGATTTTCATTGTATGTGCAACGTACACACCATATCTGCTCTTTTTGCTGTTTCCCGATTTACTTAACACCAAACAGTACCTTGAGTTAAGTCATAATATCTTATTTCTTTTTTATTTATTTTATGTATTTACCACCGAAAACAGCACTCGTTGGCCTTTGTATCGGGGTACGACAAAGTCTTGAAGTTTCCCCTCATTCTATATGCTTGACAGCAATAAAATATTCTTCAAGATACATATTTTGTAAATGTATATTATTTGAAATCATATCCAGTATACAATAAAAAAAACTAGGCTACAAACTGTCCTTAAAAATAACAAAATACTATGCACTTCCAACATCATACAATGGACATTCAACAATGGACAATCACAAACAACCATGCCCTGGGGGATGAAATATCCTCCCCAGGTGGGATGCGAACCCGCGACCTTTGGGTTAGCAGGCGAAGACGTTACCCCGCCGTCACCGAAGCCGGTTCAAATTAGTCGGTAACGTTGTCATAAACTTCGCCGCCCCACAGTACATACCTTGAAATGGAGGATCCTAGTCTAGGATAATAAGAAAGTCCGCGTATTTGAACATTTATTGGGAAAAGATGAAGGCCAGACTTTCATGCACAATTTTCCCGTAGTTACCTGGTAAAACGGTACATTTCTCAAAGTCAGAGGGCTAAGGGCCACCAGTGCAAGAGAGGTCACTTGGTACGAGCAGTAAGTGCGCGAAACCACGGTGCTTCAGAGGATCGTGACGCGGCTGAATGGAGAGGACACTCGAAAGATTGACTCGAGGACGTGGCAGACGGCGTATAGCGCAAAAGTCTCCATGAAGAGAACAGAGGGCGGATTCTTCTTGGAAGAGACCTTCTCTCTGCAGCACTACTCGAGTGTTTTCATTCCTCGTCTTCCTAATTTCGAATCGCAGAACTCTGGTGATGGAGTTCAGCAGGTGCGTGGAGTTACGCCTGTCGGAACAAACTCCGATTAAGAAGCCGACAAGTATGCCAACGGCGTGCATGGTTTCGGAAGCATAAGCACATCTTATAACCAAAAAGGACGTGGGACAGACTGTAGTACTGCGACATCAGCGATGGAAAAGAATGGGAAGGAATGTGGAGGCAAAAGACGAAAGTAAATGTCTGCTAACGTAGCGTCTTAATATGCCACTCAGTTTTTGTAAATCACAAATGGTGAGTAGGAAGAGTAATTACAGGTCTATGCGATCGGTAGTGTATGTCTATTACATTATCCTTTCTTTCAGTTACACAGATTTTGAGCGGAAATAAAATAACACCACCCTTCTATTACACTCTGAAACTAGCGTGAACTGAATTTTTTAGTGATCTTATCCGAGCTTGTAGCCACCTAGTCTCTAAATCATACACAGCATAGTCTTTCCATCAGATTACTTACACTCTGTTCACGCGAGACAGTTTTGAAAGCTCCACGTTTAACCGTCTACGATGACAAAAGATAACGAGGGCTACCATTCTCATCTTTAGACGTCCCAATTTCCGGGTCCAAACTGTCCGTCATAACCAAGAGAATGAAAAAGGTGGGATTAGCAAGCGAAAGTTCTGGGACCAGTGAAAATGCAGTGAGGTCAACTACGGAACTCCAGCGGGGACATTTTATACTATTCATCTCAGCTGTCGATTTCAAAATAATTTATGAACAATTTCTATGCTTCAAACCAGCGCTACTAATTTGGTTATTTTTTTTAAGAGGTAACAAAAACTATGGTAATTTGCGCCAGAAAGGAGTTTGGTTAGTGAAGGATGAATTTCCATTCGCCCCCTTAGCACCAGTTCCAAATCATTAGTTTTTTCCGGAAAGCAAACTTGAAAAAGATTGCACGGAGGCCTTCAAAATGTTTGCTCTTCATTTTGGTATAGGGTTGTGCAACAATCGATTCTGCACTTTTCCTACCAACTCTCTCTCCCTCTCCGTAATAATCCCCCTCAAAAGATAAACCCCGAATGTCCATTTCAATCGTACACGTCTCGACCGATTTTTCGCCTCCACTCTCACCACACCGACTGCATCATCGCCACCGACGGGTCATTCGATTTATTCCGCAAAGGAGCCACCGTCTTGAAAGGGAATTTCCAATTAGGTTAATATTCCATCAAGTCTTTTTCATCACTCCTTTCCCCGCAGCGACCCAACCTACGATTATCCCGCTAACCCCTCCCCCCCCTCCCGCGAGCACCACCCCGCGCAAAAAAAGCCAACCGGAGGAGGAAAAGGAGTCCCCAGCACCACGACATCCCCTCCTTCATCGAACCGCAACATGACTTGTGTCACCGCTGCACCCCTTCCCTACAGAGAGCCAAGGGTTTCGGCCAAATAGGGGTGGAACACCCTCACCCACCCCATGATGCCCCGAAAAAAACAGCCCCATCCAAAACGACGACGCTGTCAACGTCCCACAGGTCCCGCAGGCGTCGTCTTCGCCGTCTTATGTCATCCTCCCTCCTCCTCCTTCCCACAAACAAACCTCCCCCAAATACAACCCGAGACTCCATTTCGTCCCTTCCCCCCCTCCCTCCCTCCCTCCCTGCCCACCCTAATCACCCGAGCGCCATCCCCGGGGACTTCAGTAATTACTCGCGAGGACGCACGACGACGACGCTGAAAGCCCTCCTTTTCTTTTGAGAGGAGAGAGACGCCACTCCCGCCTCACCAAAGGCCTCTTCCTCCCCCACTGTCCCCGAGGGGCGACCGTCGCCGCCCCCGGGGGCCGCCCCTCCTGCCCTGCCGGCGGCGGCGTCAACAGATGGACTCAGGAGAATTGGTACAGAAGCCACCTCCCACTCCACATCCCTCTGCCTCCTCCTTCTCCCAACTTTCCCGACTTCCCTCAAGGAACTTCTGATTCTCTCCCCTCCCCTCTCCCTCCCCTCTCCCGCCCCTATCCCTCCCCTCTCCCACCCACCCACCGAACGTCGACGCCCGTCCCGGCAAGCGAATGCACGCAAACACTCACTTCCGCAAACGACGGAGAAGAGTCCCCCAAAGTTTCATCCTGGGACCACCTCCACTTCAAACGGCCTCCCCCTCCATCCCCACCTCCCTGCCCCCCCCCCTCCCAGACCCCCCCCACCCCTGCTCCCCCCACACCAAACCCTCCCCGCATCCAATTCTCACGACGTGACACGCGATATTGATCGATGCGGGAGGAGGAAGGAGGGGAGGCAGCTAGTCGTGCTCCCGGAGAACCTAATCTGTTTGCCTTTGCCATTTCTTCCCGTTGCGCGTTTCAACCCACCCCCTGCCACTCGCCGCTCGGCGAGGGAGGCTGGCATTTGGCGTTGATTCGCCGCCGTGGTGATCCCGGGGCGATGAGGCTGACCGACTGGCCACGATGCCGTTCTCTACCACGATGCTACTCGTGGGAATACGATGATTCGGACGTAGTTTGATCCCTAGGTAGGCATGGGCAAAAAATATCGATATATCAAAAACTCGATGTATTTTTTAAAATCTATCGATAATTATCGACGATATTTTTCAATTCGATATATCAAAAATTGATTTTTTTTCCGAGTAGATATCAAATTCGATATATTTGTTTAGCACGCCACCGTTGTAAAGTTGTTTCTCCAGCTGCGGTGTCTAGTGCTATAACGAAAATAAGTGATGATATTCGCTTAGAACATAGGCGAATGGGACAACGTTCTCCAGAAGTACGATCTGCACAAACAGAACGAGAAAACGCTGATAGAAGTTCAATTTGGTCCAGATATGAACACCTATTATCTCTTAGCACTACTACTCAAGAGGTTCCTAGCTCTGGCTCTGTCCCTAATGAGCTGAAGCAGTATCTGGACCAACCACTACTGGAGAGGAAATCAGATCTAATAAAGTTTTGGGTGAACTCCCGACACTTCACACCGGTTCTTTCGGAAATGGCGCTGAAGTACTTAATATGCCAAGCCCCATCTGTTCCATCCGAAAGAGTGGCTTCTGCAGTTAACTTAGTGGTACCGGACAAGAAGAGTAGATTCTTCTGATGTCAATATCAGACAAATACTGGTTTGATTGATTAAAATTGATTGTAGAAATAAAAAAATTTTAAAAAATTTTATTACTTCCACATGTCCATAATTTTCCAAATTTTACTTCAACATTTTTTATATATTTTTATGAAACTTTAAGGAACCACTTGTTTTGGCAAAATTATCGATATATCAAAGTATCGATTATTTTGGCTCGATAACTATCGATACATGTTTTAAATATAGATACGATATCTATCGATATATTTTTTTTACTTGCCCATCCCTATCCCTAGGACGTCTTCTTCTTCACATGTCACAGCCCTTGGTCGTTTTAAGAAGATCCCAGTGCTTGCATAGAGTCCTGGCTTCGGAGACCACGTGTTCGTGAACGCTTTGTCCGTTTGCCAAGAAGTATTTTTCAACTATCAAACACTTGCTTTTCCTAAAATGCCAACTTGAACGTTCTCTATATTTCTAGGAAGCGGCTGACTGGTGCGCGCGAGTCTGATTACACTCAACAGGAGGCACTCCTCGATGACCCGCTCTCCTCTCTGAAAACACAGAGACAGAGAGAGAGAGAAGCTCTAACACGAATCTCTTCAATAGCAACGAGAAATCACATTTTTAAAACATTGATTTAGTTGAGTCAACATATCAAAATCACATCGAAGCGATTATAAAATATTATCGCGAGAAAATGGGAACGATGCATGACACGTATTCCTCTTAAGTATTTCATTAGTCTATACGCGAACAAATTTTTCAAACTATGCCAACAAGTATGTAATACAAAAGAACATGCGTCAATAATTTTAGCAGATTTTAACATTTGCTTTGAATAAGCGCATATAATTTTAAAGTTACGAGGTCCGAAACGGCATCTCAATGGATTGACATCACCGTGAGTTATCACCTCTCCGCTCGGAATGGGTTCCAACAGGATGAATTAGATAACAATAGTTATTTTTTCCATAACTAATAAAAAAAGGTTAATTTCCTTAATAGTTTCCAGCGCAACTTTGTGGAAATGTACGGTGTTGATAAACAATTACAAACTCTCACATAAAATGTTACTTCTCACGACCATGGTTTCCTTGTTGTACAACGACAACAGTTGATGATGTAGTACAGCCTGATGATTGCTTATCAAGTCGTTAACTTCCGTCCAATTAGGATAAACTAGTTCAACTAAGCATGAAAATACGTGGTCAACCGGGACCCAGACATACGAGGACCCAAAAGTAACGGGAATAGCAAGGTGGGGAGGAGGCAGAGTGAGGGATCGGGTTTTACAATAGTGGGTTCTAAGCAATGACTTTTCTTGAGTCAGTGTGCGAAGCCTGGTCGCTCTGAGTGCATCCGTTCGTCTGTGGGATTTTTTTCAGTAAACCAACTATTTTTGTTGTGGCGAAAACGTGTAATGGCTGACTACCGGGAGCAACGCGCCGCTGTGAAGTTTTGTCTTCTGTTGGGGAAAACTCCCGCAGAAACTCTTGTGATGCTTAAAACAGCTTATGGGGATAGTGCCCTAAGTAAAACACATGTCTACGACTGGTTTTTGCGTTTCAAGAATGGAGAGATGTCGATTGAAGACCAACCTCCCTCTGGGTGCCCGTCAACTTCAAGAACGGACGACAATGTTGCAACATCAAGACAATGCTCATTTGTTTCTTCGACTGCAGCGGTGTTGTGCATGCGGAATTTGTTCCTCCGGGCCAGACGGTCAACCAGCAATTCTACCTAGAGATTTTGAGGAGGTTAAGGGAGAACATCCGGAAGAAAAGGGCGGATCTTTGGCGCATAGGTGATTGGTTCTTCCACCACGACAACGCACCTGCCGACACCGCGCTGTCTTTGAAGCAGTTTTTGACCAAAAACGGCATGACGCAAATTGTTCACCCCCCCTATTCACCAGACCTTGCCCTCTGTGACTTCTTTTCATTTTCTAAACTCAAAAGGGATATGAAAGGAAAACGTTTTGGGACTGTAGAAGAGGTGAAACAAAAATCGCTGGAAGGCCTAAAGAACATTACAATAAGCGAATTTAAAAACTGTTTTGAACAATGGAAGAAACGATTAGATAAATGTGTTAAAGTCAATAGAGTTTACTTTGAAGGTGATCAAAATTTGGTGTAAAAATATTGATTAGTAAAAACGTTATGACGCAATTCCCGTTATTTTTGGGTCCCCCTTCGTAGTGAGAAGTGAACCTGACCCAGCAGAGAAACAAGAAATCTGAAGACAAATAAGGCGCCTGGATCAGACGAAATCAACGGAGAAATCTTCAAATCACTCTGAAGTTAAGCTAAATACAACCTGTAAGGAGTAATCATAGTGAAAAGAGCATCGCTAAAATGAGCACTAAATATGAAATGGGAAGCCCCCTATGCTCTAATTCGCATGATATATTTACTATCATTCATGCACAGATTTTACGTTGCAGTCTTAATGGGGTGAAAATCCACAGCGGACAACAATGTCGAGTGGTGAAGGTGGTCTGTGCGCTCGTCATAACGGGCGGCGCTCAATCCCCCGTGCGACGACGGTTGGTGTCGCCTCCGGGATTTAATGAGCTGTGCCCGCTCGCGCGCCAGTGCCACCATCTCTCGAGCGCCGTCTCCTCGTCTTAAATCGAGGAGGGGTTTCCTTTGCCATCTCCATCGGCGCGTGAAAAGGGAGATTTGGTGCGGGAGGAGACAGATAGGGAGCGAGTGTGTTTGCACGAGATGTCGAGGGGAGACGGGTCTGTGTGTGCTCTCGCGAGGACATTTATCACGGAAATGAAGAGGAAGAACACGAGAGCTTATAACACCGAATACACAGGGGCGCCCTCGACACGTCGAGTCGTCGCTGTAATGTAATCGCGCAGCGGCGAGAGAAATACTTTCAGGCCGAGTCGTTTCATTGCGTGTCATGTGACAGAAATGTATGGGCGACTAACAACAGAATGAACATCAAAATTAATGGAAGGAAAACCAAAATAATCGTTTGTGGACGAAATCTGAAAGATCAAGTGACTGTAAAACATGGACGATAGGTGTCAGTGGAAACATTTGGCGTCCTTGGGGATATGAATAACCTAAAATTTTTTTCCAAAGTATATTGGTTACTTATTGATACTGCGTTCGACCAGATTGAACGCAACAGCGTCAATCTCTTGCTGTATGCTCCTAAGCAAGAGTCGGCGAGCGGCGCTGTGGCACCTCGAGTATTATGTCAGTAACTGCACTTCAGTACAGTTCTAACAAAGTAAATCATACCAATGTCTTTATCTATTACGTATCGACAGGGATTACAACTGTATAAAATCAATTTCAACCTGGGAATCACTATTACTTCAGACCTGTCGAGGAGAGAAACTAACGAAATATCATTAGTGATACATTTAGTAGCTAGACTATAATTAATCATGTGAATAGTAGAAAGGTTCTCCGATAAAAAGGTGAAAGAGGAATGCAACTTCGCTCTGGTTAGATCACATCTAGAATACGCATCGATCATTTGGGACAGAAGGATTGGATTCACAAAGTATAAATAAAATTCAAAGTAAAGTCACACGCATCTTAAACAACTGCTACGAGAGAACAGAAAATGTAACTCAGCTGATGGAAGGAGTAGGTTTGGAGCCACAATAGACTCGGAGGCTGCACGCTGCAAGGATAAGAGTAGGTGCTTGCACGAAGGATATAATTTTAACCTTGAGCTTTATCTCCATAACTGACTGAAGCGACCAAAGAAGAGATATACACTGCCGAATTAATTGACACAAGTCTCTTTCCAACGGAACACAACTAACTAAAGCGCAAGGAGAGAAAACACTCCGTGTTCATACAATCATCTGCTCTACCTTTCGCTCCTCTATTTTTTTCCAATTCCCTCCCCTCGTCACGGCTGGCACCCCCTGCCACCCGCTGCGGCTCTCGCAGGGTAAGTTGTACACAATGTGAATGTGCCGATCGGTGCGTTGGTTGGTTGGCGGAGGGGAGAGGGAAGAGGGGAAAGGGGGATTTTACAGCACCGCGCAGCGAATCCTCTCTCCCACAACAAAGGATTTAATCAACCCCAGGCAAGTGATTTGAAAAAGTCACCCCGCCCCCTGAGGCGCATCCTCCCCCTCGCGTGCTCCCCTAACCGTCCTCTCTGCTCCCGAGGGACCAATGGTTCGATCCCCGGATCCACCATCATCGAATCGGGGTAATGCTCCAAATCCCCAATTTTCTACCATTCTAAGTGAGGACCAGAAATTTAAAGGGTTTTAAGACTCATGTGTAAAGAAGTCAACAATTAATAAGCTGCTGGAGTTATACGCCATAATTGGTCGTAATTTCATTGATTTAATTGGAGCAACAAAGCTATTAGTTATCAACGATGATTAGATTGCTACTAGTTATGAGAAGCGTACGACTGAAATAAATGGAAAGATTACAGTCGTAGGCTGTAAAAACAGCAAACTTGTCACTGAAGTGAGGCATTGAGAGTAGGCAGCGATGACTGCAGCAGAGTGAAGAAGACATTGCAGAATGTCGACGAACAGTCGAGATCAGTTAACGAGAACCACAAATGAAGAGTTCAGTCGCAGAGTTGGTGAGAAAAGGTATATTTCGAAAATTCGGGGAATATGAAGGCACAAAATTAACAGACATATTTTGCGGCAAATCAGCCTCCTATTAACAAAAAGAGAAAGATGAATTAATGGAAATACGGGTTCGCGACCTGGTCAAGCCAAATGATTTTTTCCCGTTAGAACTTCGCACTACATGGAAATAATTATCGAGGAAGAAATGAAAGGATGGAATACATCAGGCAAGTCTTGAAGGATGTTAAAGTGAAGACTTATGTGGGAATGGACGACTGCAGGAAAAGTGAATAGTTATGACTGAGCGGGGATGATGATGATACTAATGGAGAGAGATGCAGAATACCAATTTACGAATTGATTACTGCCGTTGATAATTGAAAAAAATGATAAATTTAGGGTGTCCGTTCTTCTCCGTGGATTTTATGAAGAATTTTAAGTTGTAAGAAATTTTACGATTAGTATCAGTTTTACAAAAGCCCATCGTGTTGCTTGTTTTTGCATGAATGCGTATATAATCACCCTTATGCTCGGTTCTATATTGCTATGCTTACGAATTTCGCTGGATATTATAAAGACATGGAGTGTCACTCACCTGTAATCTATTATAGTAAATCTCGACGCGGATTAAAATCAAAGGGAAAGAGTACATACCTAATGTGATAAAATTAAAACTTTTTTTCTCGTCCTACAGGTGATTTTTATTAAGTAATACCTATATTGTCGAATTTATTTTTATCAACGTAGAAACACTAGATCGAAGTAAATTCAGTAACTTAAGTCAAAAAATATTTTATGGTTCTCAAGTCTTCACTTATAGAGACATATAAATTGTACACTCGAATGATTGCTAAAAAGGACAAATACTCACTCCTTGGTATATGCTCTTTGGCCTACTACATACGGCGTTTCTTCTAGCATTCACACGCCTCATCATCTTTTCGTCTATCCTTTAATCTTTCGCGAAAATTCGTCCAATGCACACTAAATCATCCACTAGTTCAACTAATTCACTATTCACATTCATTATACAGTTATTTTCCCCATTCCATTTTTGGCAAAAACCATTACTTTGATCTTACACGCATTTATCCTCAAGAAGAATGGGAAGTTGCAGCAAACCAATCTTAAGATTACTAACGGCTTATGATTAATAAATGTCTGTATTTCTTACGATAACCAGGATTTTAGTATTCGTACATGGAATGTAAGATCGCTTCGGGGCAGTGAAAACGTGAAAATTGAGATGAGGAGAATGGGTCTGGATGTTTTCGGTGTTAGCGAAATGAAATGACCAGAAGAAGGGGATTTCTGGAGCGGAAGCTGCCTGATCATCATCCACTCTGTCATATCTACGCATGAAAACGCGGGTTGGGAAAGATACTCAAGAATAGTCGCGGTTGCGAGTGAAAGGTTTCTTCAATACCTTGAAAGGATTATTATGGTTAGAATATAAACAAAGCCTAAGGATACGGTGGTGGGACAAGTATACATGCCCACTTCAGATGACAAAGAAAACGACATAGGAGATATGTAAGTACAACGGGATAGAAGAAGTGATAAGGAATGTGAACGATAACGAACAGTTAATTATTCTTGGAGACTGGAATGCGGTTGTAGGGGGGGAGCCTAGAAGGTTAAGGAGTAGGTAGGGAAGCATGTTTTGGGAAAACTGAACGATAGGGAAGAGAGATTGATTGAGTTTCGCGTAATAAATGGTCTTGTCGTAAAAACCGCAGCCGTATAGCAAGAAAGGCCATATGAAGAATGGATGAAAGACATATGCAAAGAGTTGGAAGGCAATCCCTCCCAGGAAAAAGTTGAACCAGCTTAAGGAACTGCAAGAAGTTACTTTAAAGAAAAACCAATCAAATTTAATGTAACTCGTAGTGAATGTGATGAAATTATTGTTGAAAGTGAGGACAAAACCGTGAGATGAAAAGAGAACCTGATAACATTTAACGCATCAAATTATTGCATAGCAGTATTCTATACGATGAAGACACTGAAGATGAAAGAGGACATTTCATATTAAGATCAGACTTTGATGCTGCAGTAAAGAAATTGAGAGGGAGAGAGAGGGAGAAAGGCACATGGTGTTCATGATTTCGCCAAGGAGTTCATTGAGCATGTACGAGTGAATATGATTAATTAGCTATACAGATGTATATGTGACATTAATTCAAGGCAAATGGAAAGGGATATTGCAAAAAATGTAATCACCCCTATCCCAAACAAAAAAGAGCCAAGTGTTGCGAAGATTTAAGAACAATTAGCCTTTTTGCACACGCATCGAAAATTTTGACCAGAATCATATACAAGAGAATGGAACAGAAGATGGAAGAGTTCCTGGATGAAGACTGATTCGGATTCAGGAAAAGTAAGGGGGACGAGAGTAGCAATTTTAGCCCTGAGAAAGCGTAGAGAAGTTGAGTCAGAAGGTCCTGTACACAAATATTTGCTTCATCGTCTTAGACAAAGAATTAGACAACCTGGATGGAGCATAACTTTCACTACATTGAAGGATTAATTTTAAATTTAAATTTATGACAGAAGATGAATATGCAGGCTGTATGAGGAGCTGCAAAGATTAAACGTGGCGGAAATGCATGTGGAAATGCAGAGCTAGCAGAAGTGAGGAAAGCAGCTCGACAAGAATGCGCGTTGTGACCAACGATCTTCAATGTATACATTGAAAAAGCCATCGATGAAATAAAGGAAAAGTTAAAAACAGGAATACGTCCAGGGCATGAAGAAAATTAAGCATGCCACACGTTGCTGATGACAGAAGTTCTTGCAGAAAAGAAAGAATAACAGAAGAGAATGCAAAACTGTACAGGCATGAAAGAAATCAAGAAGAGAGAATCACCTTGGCAGCAAAAACTTGTGGGACTGGAAAATTTTGCTATCTACATCTACGAAATACCCTGCAAGCCACCTCAAGGGTATGTGGCAGGGGGTGAGTAGTCACCAACATGCATTACATTATACCCTAGGAAGCAGGATCAGCAGCGATGAAAGAAGCGAGAAAGACATTATAGGCAGAATATCCCAAGCAAAGAAGGCTTTATACCAGAAGTGGAGTCTGCTGACATCTAGTAACGCAAGTCTGGAAGTCAGGAAGCACTTTATTAAATCATTGATTTGGATCATGCTCTTCTATAGCAGTGGAACCTGAACAATGACAGCAGCAGAGCAAAAGAGTTTGTAAGCAATGGGGATGTGGTGTCATCGAAGAATTATGAAGGTTAAATGGACGGAGAGAATCACAAACGAAGAAGTGGAACAAGGATCTGGAGAGAATAGAAGCATGATTAACACTCTGCGAAGAGACAAACTTATTGTACACATTTTGCGACACAAAAGTCTAATGAAAACAATATTGAAAGGAGAAATAAATGGGAAGAATTATAGAGGGAGACCAATATTTGGAGTGTATGAATTAAATTATGAATAACATCAAAGAAAATTATTATATAAGAATGAAGCTGTTGATAAGGAGGAAAGTGGAATGGAGAGCTACTGCAAACCAATCTTCAGATTGATAACTACTGATGATGATTTCTTATTGCCCCCGATTGAGGCAGTTTCGAGTCAACTTTCAATCAATGTTCCCGACGCATACCCCATTTCCGTCGTGAGCTCCGTCGAAAAGGAGTCATTCCCAGAATGTCGACTGCCCCTCCCCCCTTGCTCACATATCCTTTATCCCTCTTCCACCCCCCCTGCCCCCCTGCTACCCGCCCCTCGGCTCCTGTCCGGCTGTGCTCTCCGCTTGGCCGGACAGGCGATCAGGAAGGACAGACCGGACAGGCGATCAGGAAGGACAGACTGAAGGAAAGAAACGCGACACGGTCACGGGTGACTGGATCGAGAGGCGAAGAGGGGATTGCCGCCATAGAGCCACTGAATTAAGACACCAGAGGACTCACCGACGCAGCGATTACGCTACGAATCGGTGCGTAGCCGTCATGCTACTGTCATTTGCTCGTTGCTTTGGCTACGCCAGGTGGTGGCATCGGCTATATTTCATCGATTTTACTGCAATGAAGTATAAACAAAATTCTGCGCAAAACCCATAGGTTTTCGATTGCTTTGTAACGGTAAGAGCTTAAGAACTCAAATTTCCTATTCGCGAAAGACTACACATTCCTCAAACACAATGCCGTTGGAAAAATTCTCTCTTCTCCATAAGCTCTATAAAATGTTTTAGTGGTTTTAATTGAAATTTCTCTCTCTTGTGTTTTTTTCACCAACTTTTATGAGAGTAAAAATTTCCTAAATTCGCGAAAGGTTTAGACAGGTAGACGTTTTCAGACAATGCTACGAGAACATGTGGGGAAAACCTTTAATACATAGTTTTAATCGCTAAAATGTCTTCGGGAAACTTGAGCGCCTTTATTAGAATAAAAGCAAGGGTGGATTATAAAGTCAATGTCTTTACCGGTCAGAAATGGCGCACAAATAACAATTGAAATTAAATAAAAAAATTGAGTGATATTGTAATCATCTCATCCGATGGTGTGTGTATTTTATATCCAGAATGAACAATTAGGTGAGAGAGAGAGCTGACGGGACAGCGGGGGACATCAAGAACGAAATCACGGAAACATTTCAGAAGAGTGCTCGGATGAGTGAAAGCTAAACTAAAGTGAGTTTTAGCAACGCTACGTAGCCATGGACGAAGAATGAATCCAGCAGTACACACCAGGAACAAATCTGCGGTAAAACATTGGAATGCTGCTCCTGAAGGCGCTCCGATAAAACCTAAAACATTTCGATCCGTTAGTTGGATCAGAGCCAACGCTTGCTGAGAAATACGTGGCATAATCTTCACTGACTTCCGGAGAAAAGGAAAAACTATTACAGAAGAGTATTACTGGATCATTTTAACATCTGGTAAAATAGTGGCCTCGTTTGTTGAAGGAAAGAGTCCTTTTCAATCACGACAGTATATCATACCACACGTCTGCAATGGCAACAGCCAAATTGGACGAATTGCCTAATAAAGGCCAAACGAGTCTGCCGTATCATCAGAAAAACTGCATCAAACTAACTGGGCGTAATGTTGAAAATAATAACAGTTTATGAAATAGTTTGGTTCACATACTTAAAAGTTAATAAACTATCAGACCGCTCTCGTATATCACAAACAAAGGGATAAATTATGGTTGATTGTGCTAAATATATGCGTTAAATTCAGTAAAGTAGTAAGTTCCTGGTGTAAGTTGGTCACTGGCGTAGGTTTAATTTATCACTTGAGTGGGTCCAGCGAGGGTTTCTATTGAACGAGGGTTTAAATTCTTGTAACAGAAAAATACTAGCCAGTAAAGTGATTGGTTGCCACCTCGGTGCTGAGAGTGTTATGCCATGTTGTTGAATTGATAGGTGGCGCGCGGGTTAATCTCTCAACAGTCCGCTCCATTTTTAACCCATTCTTCCAGAAAGGAAATCGTTTACGGTGGAAAAATAGCGCATTTTAATTACCTATTTATAACGGTGCGTATTTCGTATGTCTTCTCAACTTAAAAAAATTAAATGTATCACTTGATGCGATATTTCTTATAAACCCGTAAAAAAAACCTTCAGTTTTTAAGGCTTTTACAGCAAACGTTGGGAAAAATGAAGTCAATTAAAGCCTCAAACATATCAATTTGATTAAATACTGATAATTTCGGTCTTACAGAGTTTTTCGGCACTACTATCAAGGTATTCACTTAATGCTTCCGACAACTGCTAACTGTTTTTTCGAAAGTTTCAATTTGGTGTTCATTATGAGAGAAGTCTCTCCCTCGAGTCACGACAGTGAGTGCAGTCCAGGGTACGTTCCCTCGAGGCCACGGCGTCCTCGGGGCCTCCGCTAAGGGTTCACCCACGCACTCGCCCCCAGCACCTCCCCCCGCCCCTCGAATCGAACGAGCGCCGCGCACGAGGTGTGGCCCCACCCCCTTTGGCGCCCGCGATTGCGTGCGTGACCCCTGGCGACCCCGCCCCCGCGACGGAGGGGGGCACGCCAATCGGGGGCCGCCGCCCCGGGCGACACCTCTTGCCCCCGCCGCCAACCCGAGCAGGCAGACGGGAGAGAGAGGCGTCGATAATATCGACCCGGGAGCCCGGCCGCGACCTCTGGCCCCGCCCCCCCCACCCGTTCGCTCGTTGGGAGGGAGGCTGGCACGATTCAGAGTTCCAAGGTGAAATTATATCAGCGACATTTAATGTTTTCTTCTGGCTACTGAGAGCAAATGCATCTTTTGTTTGATGTGAAGAACAAAATCCCATCTTTCGACACCATGTTTTCGCACATAGAAGTTGAAGTAAAATGGTTTTAAAATTTGAGAAAGGGTGAAACGAGAACAAAAGTATTTTTCCATTCAATATAAATAAAATGTTCGCGAAGAATTGTTCATTTAAAAAAAATCCTCCCTTATCTTTTAATAACAATAAAATTTAGACGTTCGCACATCTTATTTTCGGGGTTATTAGTAAACTACTTGCAATATTTCAAGTAAAAATGCGTCAATTCAACGTAAATGACATATCTTTTGGTTCATATAGCTGAAAACGTTTTATATATGTAAAATGATAATTTATTCGTTGAATTACCTTATTATATTTTCTCTTGATTTTGTTTTCTAACAACTAAGGTGTTAGAATCAGTGAAATCAGTAGCTTTTAAATAGTACAAATGACATGTAGTAATTCCATATTTGTTTAGTATACTAAATCAGTTAATTAGTATACTTAATCAGTTAAGTAAGGTCAAAAGGTGTCGAATCAGTGTAATAGGAATACACAACAAGAACAGCAACAGTAAATAACAAACAGCAACAACAACAGCACTGCACCGGACGCCTGTTTCCGGGAATCTTACCTCTTCACGTCTTCATGCCTGATACGTCTTTGATATCAATCATGACTCTTCTTACAATTAGTAGGCGCGTACACACCTTACTTTTCCATTGGGAGTGGTATCGGCCCAGAATTCGCCGGCGTGCATTGGCCACCCCGCTAAACCCCCGCGAGGCCACCGTAAGGAGCAACGAGCGATACAACAACGGATAGACTTAAAAAGAAGTGTAAAAATATACAATACATCTATGTAAAAGCTCACTCTTTTCTCTAGGGGCCCTGTGGCCTTGTCACAAAGATCAAATTTCCACACAGGGGAAATACCTGATGTGTCCCTGGGTAGATACCGATAGCAGGGAGCACCCATGTATGATGATAGGGATGAAAAAGTAAAAGAGAGGTGCTATTTCGCACTCGTCCGGCCACACCTTGAATATGCAGCGAGCATATGGGATCCGGTGCAGAAAGACTTAGTCCGGGAACTTAATAAAATACAAAGGAAAGCTGCGCGATTCGTCAAAAACTGCTACGGGCGTACAGACAGCGTTACACAGATGTTAAACGAATTAGGCTGGGAACCGCTAGAGACTCGGAGGCTACGCGCTAGGCTTAGATTGCTTGAACAATTGAGAATAGATGTCTTTCAGAGCGACACGGAGAACATCATATTAGAACCCCACTATATTTCCAGGTCCGACAGAAACGATAAATTAAGAGAGATATTTTGCCGAACGGATAGGTATGGGAATTCGTTTTTCCCCCGAACAATAAGGGACTATAATAACTGCTGGGAGTAATTTCATTAGAGCGTTTCCTTTTTATCTTTAAACGGCTGGTGTCCTAACACCCCCCGCCACACGCCTATTGAAGCGGCTTGCGGGGTAATATGTAGATGTAGATGTAGATGTAACGATTCCAAGTCATAGCTATCGCCAGGCATTTTCACAATAGATGGGTTGTGGTTTCCTAACCTTCTTTTGACCACCTGCAACTCGGGTTGACTTCAATTCCCATGTCGTGGAGATGCTTCTTCAATCGATATTGACCAGTTAAGAGCCGAAATATTCACACCAATTTGATTATACCCCATGATAGAAGCTTTCTTGTAAAACTGGAATTTGGTCCTTCAGTGAATCTTATAGCTTGCCTCAGCCTTGTGTGGATTGCCAGATCTCAAGGTATTGGGTTGTAGCCCGCCCTTTGACTTCGAACTTCAATACAGGGAGTGTAATTGGTACCGTTGGCTCCGAGCCAGCGGAATTACAGTGAGCTCCCATTCTTGCCGGCTTGCCTTCAGATTCGTTTCCACTAATACCTTCATACACAGGAATCCATAAGCGTTTAACTTATGAGTTTGCTTAGTGATGCTTGACACTACGTGCCTGTGCTCATAGGATCTAAAGTCCCTATCACATTAATAGCGTACTTATTGGCTATGATGGCATACCTCAGGCTGATATTTCCTCAATGGAATAGATGATCTGGAATCAGGAGCCTTGTTCCTGGAGCTCCGTTCTGGAATCAGGAGCTCCTGCCTTGAAGCCATCTGTATGCAAGTCCTATGATGGATATATTATCCTCTGATCTGGCTCATATTTAAGCAAGCTAAAACCAGATTTAGTTATACCAATTTAAGAAAGCGATAAGATTGATATTAATAACTATCGGCCAATTTCCCTCCTTCCTATAAATTCGAAAAAACTTGATAAAATAGTAAAATCCCGTCAACTGAGTTTTTTAAACAATTCAAAATACTTTAGAGACTCCCAATTTGTTTTTTTAAAGGGAAGATGCACAGGAGATGCTCTTTTAGATTTTTGTTCCTGTTTATATGAACGGATGAATACAAACAAAAAACGTGCTGGTCTGTTTCTCGATTTAACAAAAGCTTTTGACACAGTTGACCACTCTATATAACAAAGAAGAATGACAGAAGCTAGAAGCATTAGTGGTGTTGTGAATGATTGGTTTAAGAGCTTCCTGTCGGGTAGAACCCAAAGAGTAAAAGTAAATGGTTGTTTTAGTGAAAAGGTACCTGTCACATGTGGGGTACCATAAGGTTCCCTTCTCGAGTCTATCTTTTTTCTTATCTCTGTTAATAATATGTGTAATGGTCTCCTCTGTGGAAAATTAACTTCTTTCGCTAATGATATTGCTTTGTACTATACCTCTTCCAGTACGTCTGAACTCGTTATCCATATGCAAAGTGATTTGAATAGACTTAATCTCTGGTTTTGTGCGAACAATTTTGTACTTAGCAGAAAAACCAAGTATATTTTCTTTAATTTAAAAAATGTTCCACCACCAGACATTAATACTTTTTTATAAATGCCTCCAATGCTTAAATTCAAATGGAAGAACTTGTGAAGCCTGCATACAAATTGAACCAGTAGATCATTTGAAGTATTTAGGCCTAACCATGGATAAAAATTGAAATTGGAAACCACACATTATCAAACTAATATCTTAATTAATAATTGATCTACGGAATTCTTACTTGCTAAAAAGCATTTGCCCTATGTCAGTCATGCGATCTGTTTATTTTGCTCTTTTTAATTCTAGAATATAATATAGAAGTAACACTAATGACATTGGGATTTATGTCATCGGGAAAGATTTTTAAATCTTCGTTTAGAGAGTAAAGCCTTAGCAAAATCTTTTATAGTATTATTAGTTCAGGTAAGTCCCAATTTAGATACTCAGTTAACTCCAATGTTAGCTTCACGGAGAATTTCTTGCCCTGCCGAGGATTGTTTCATTCATAGTATCGAGAATTATTTCATTCGGACTTTCGATATAGTCTCGTCTCGAACCAAAGAAAACGATGTGCTATGGTCTGGTGAAATGGGGATTGTTTGAGAAAATAATAAGGAATGAATTGAAATACGAGCCAAAAATTGAGGCGATAGAAGATATCGATCGTCTGGCGAAAAAGCTAGCAGATACTATAAATATTGGCATGGAAAAAGCCATTCCAATTAAAAAGGACGACCTGCTGAGCACATACAAATAAGCAGAGAATTAAAAGTATTAATCAGGGAGCGAACCTACATTAGAAGACAGTATCCTATGGTAGACACAACAACCTTAAAAAGAAAATTACGCTCCTTGAACACAGCAATTAAAACAGGCATTAAAAGAACTTAGAATCGAGAGATGGGAGAGAACCTTGAGCGAATGAAAATTAAGTGATGGATAACTATCGAAAAGAGCCAAAAGAAAGAGCAGAAAGACACGTCCCCCCTACAGACCCAGTTATTGACTCGGGCGATAAGGATCTAATTACGCCAGACAAAAAAACTGAATATACAACTACATACTACCCCGCAAGCCGCCTCAATAGGCGTATTAGGACACCAGCCATTTACATATAAAAAGGAAACGCTCTAATGAAATTACGCCAAGCATTTATTAAAGTCCCTTATTGTTCCGGGGAAAACGAATTCCCATACCTATCCGTTCGGCAAAATATCTCTCTTAATTTATCGTTTCTGTCGGACCTGGAAATATAGTGGGGTTCTAATATGATGTTCTCCGTGTCGCTCTGAAAGATATCTATTCTCAATTGTTCAAGCAATCTAAGCCTAGCGCGCAGCCTCCGAGTCTCTAGCGGCTCCCAGCCTAATTCGTTTAACATCTGTGTAACGCTGTCTGTACGCCCGTAGCAGTTTTTGACGGATCGCGCAGCTTTCCTTTGTATTTTATTAAATTCCCGGACTAAGTCTTTCTGCATCGGATCCCATATGCTCGCTGCATATTCAAGGTGTGGCCGGACGAGTGCGAAATAGCACCTCTCTTTTACTTTTTCATCCGAAAATCTTCCCACAATACGCTTGACGAATCCTAGCTTCTTCAGAGCTCTGCCACTAATATTTCTTATATGTGTTCCCCACGATAGGTTCAAGGTTATCGTAACTCCGAATATATATGGCGAATGCCCTGGAAAAAACCTTCTCCTCGGGGAGGCTAGGCTCTAAATCCACGGTAACCAACTTGAGCACGGAGCAATGGGCTACGGTACGGGATACAGTGCCTATAATAAAAGCTGAGGATGCTGAAAAAGTCCTAAAACACTCCCAAATGGTAAGGAGAAGGCGGGGTGCCGTACGAGGTAATAAAGAAAATGCCACCAAAAGCAGTTGAGCTTCTCGCCGACCTTACAAACGCCTCAATTAAGCTGGGTCACTTCCGCACCGAATGGAAGACCTCTATCATTAAATGCATCCCTAATTAAAGGGGTACATACAGAGGATCTTTATAGGCATTTATCTCAAT
The DNA here is from genome assembly GCA_963573305.1 of Pyrrhosoma nymphula. Taxonomy (NCBI): domain Eukaryota; kingdom Metazoa; phylum Arthropoda; class Insecta; order Odonata; family Coenagrionidae; genus Pyrrhosoma; species Pyrrhosoma nymphula. The sequence continues at coordinate 8,705,664 of OY754337.1, forward strand.
GCATACATGAAGCTGCGTATGAGTCGTTAGGCTACTATGAAAAGAAGAAAAGAAAGCCATATCGGTGGGATCATGAAATTGAAAAAGAAATAGAAGAAAAAAGGTCGAAATATAACAAATATCTGACCACGAAATCAGACAATGACAAGGTTGCATACAAAGAAGCACAAGCGAAAGTGCGACGAAAATTTACCCAGAAAAAGAACGCTAGCTGGGAAAAGAAATGCAATCACTTAAATACCTACATAGGAGGAACCAGAAATACAGAAAGCTGGAAGTTTTTGAGATCATTGAGGCAGGATAAAAAGAAAGATTTAATTACGTCTATTAGTAAAGAGAAATGGGAAATATACTTTAAAAAATTATTGACAGAGGATAGAGAAGAATATAAAAATGAACCCCACCTGCTAACCATAGGAAATGTTACATCACCTATAGTAATGCAATGCAGTGAAGTTAAACAGGCTTGTAAATCCCTAAGAAATGGAAGAGCTGCTGGCCCTGGAGAAATACCGGGAGAACTGTTAAAATATGGATCAGAGTTACTGTACAATAAATTAACAGAACTCTTTATTAAATGTCTAAATGGAGAAGAGGTACCAGAAGATTGGAGAATTTCCTATATCTCACCGTTATACAAAAAATGCAATAAGAACGAGTGCGATAACTATCGCGGAATATCTGTGACTAGTACAATTAGCAGATTATATGGCAAAATAGTAAAAAATAGAATTGAGAAAGAGTATGCAGACAAGGAATCCGAAGAACAAGCGGGGTTTAGAGAAGGAAGATCTACTGTAGACCATCTGTTTTGTTTAACACAACTGATAGAGAAAACCTGGGCATACAACAAGGAACTTCACCTCTTATATGTTGACCTTAAAAAAGCATATGATACGGTGCCGCAAATGAAACTGTGGGAAGCCTTGAAAAGAGCTAACATAAGCTCATACTTAATAATAGCCATAAAAAATGTGTACAAAAATAGTGCAGCCAAGATCAAAATGGGAAACGACTTCTCTCAGGGATTCACAATAAATAAAGGTCTAAGACAGGGCTGCTGTATTTCCCCCACACTTTTTAAAATATATTTAGACCAAGTGCTTAAAGGTTGGAAAAGGAAATGCAACTCCATGGGAATACCTTTGAAAGAAAGTACCATATACACCTTAAGCTATGCAGACGACCAAGTTATTCTATCACAAGATTATGAAGATTTAGAATATATGACCAGAAAAATAATAGAAGAATACAAAAATTGGGGTCTTGATATCAGTATCGACAAAACAAAATATATGTGTATGGGAGGAATGCAACAGAATCTTATTTTAGAAAGTGGGCAACAAATAGGACACTGTAAAGAGTATAAATATCTAGGGATGCAAATTGCAGAAAGTAAAACAATGGAGGTAGCCATTAGGGATAGATGCAATAAAGGCAAAAAAGCAATAACACTATTAAATAGCTTATTGTGGGACAATACAATATCCATTGAAAACAAAAAGAGAATTTATAATACCATAGTAAAGAGCATAGTAACCTACAGCTGTGAAATATGGCCACTAACGGAGAAATCAGAAAAACTGTTACTGACGACTGAAATGGACTTCTGGCGAAGAGCAGCCGGTAAATCAAAAAGAGAAAGAGTAAGGAATGAAAGAACTAGAGAAATAATGAATGTCAATGATACCATAATAGATGATATAATAACGCAGCAGTTGAGGTGGTATGGACACGTAAAACGAATGGGAAATGAAAGACTCCCGAAACAAATGCTGCTGTGGAACCCGGAAGGAAGACGGAGGAGAGGCAGACCGAGGAAAAGTTGGATACAAGGGATAGAGAAAGAAATGAGAGAAAGAGGATTAGATGAAGAACTCTGGAATGATCGGGAGGCATGGAAATTGGGAATCGGAAGACGTAGAACGTCGTAAACCGATATATATATATATATATATATATATATATATATATATATATATATATATATATATATATATATATATATATAATTATAACAACAAGTACTTTCATGACTTATAAATAAAATATATGTAGTTTTCTGAGAATTTAACCATATTCCCAATGTCTAGGTTGCTGCACACGCATTCTTATATTCCCAATGTTAAAATGGTTTCTTTAAACGCAAATGATATCATCGCAAAGACCCCGAGCAAAGTATCCCTCGCGCTAAACGAGGCATACCCGTCATTCATTCATTAGAGTAATCTACCGGTTAGAGGTTATGTGACAAAGCGTACGGGCGCCAGGAAAATAGTATCTCTAGTGTGAACAAATACGATATCTGTTCATAATGAATAAAAGCACTTAGTGATCTTCCACAGGCCCCTCCCTTAGTCTCTACTTAGGGGTACTCGCGTCCAAAAAATTGCTTTTAATTAAAATCCTCCCTCTTACTGCAAAGTATACCCCTCCGACCAAGACCCACCAACCTGACCAACTTAGCCTTGTCACCATATTCTTCCCTGGAGCACACAGAATCAAAAACATACTGGAAGACCTGTATCCGATCATTAAACACAACAGCTCTACTTCCCTCCTCCTACCCACATGTCCCCAAGTTTCCTATAAGCGTCTCTCAAATCTGCGAGACATTCTAAAATCCACTAAACCCTCCCTCCAACCCACCTCCCTCCACTTTCTTCAACCTGCGAACACCCTAGGTGCAAATGCTACTCTCTCCTCCGCCCTTCCGCCTCCCTCAAAAGATCCTCCTCTACGGCCGATTGTACCACCAGCAACATCATCTACCGCCTTTCCTGCAATTTCTGCCTTACCTTCCACGTGGGAAAATGTACCACCCCTCTCAATACTCGCACGAACAATCATCGCCATGCCACCAAAACTCCACCTTTTCTTGATCTCATCCCCAAACATATCGCCTCCCACTCCCAAACATTTGACGATTTTTTTCTCACTAGAAATCATAGAAGCTCTTCCCGAATCCGCCGGTAATCTTTATGTGAAAATTCGAGAGTTGCTCATATTTGGGTAACAAGGGCATTCGGAAAGCCCGGGCTAAACCTAGCCCACTGTAAATAATAGCCCAATAGCCACCTCTCTCTCCCCACCACTACCCAGTCGCCCCCCCCCCCTCCCTCTTTGCCCTTTCCTCCCAAGGGAACAGAGCAGATCTTTCAGTCTTCTACCGCCGATGATGACGGCGTGACCGTCGAAACGTCCAAGTTTTCTTTTGCAAGTGTCCTTTTTGCGTGTTTCTGTGTTTTTTAGTGTATCGCTGTTTTATTTATGCATGTGCATCGTCGCCGAGAGTGATTTTATAAATACAAACATACATATATATATATATATATATATATATATATATATATATATATATAATATATAATGTCTTCTAAGAAAACGCACTCGGCGAATAAAAACACAAATATAAATATACTTTTAAAACACAGGCACACGAAAATTAAAAGGACACTCACAGAATAATTTGCGGACGTTTCGACGGGCAAGCCGCCATCGTCAACGACAAGAGACTAACTAGTGGTCTGTTACCTCGGGTGGGGGGGGGGAAGCGGAACAGGAGAACGGAAGGGGGCTGGTGGGGAGCGGGAGCAAGGGGTTGCTATTGGTCAGTGGGCCAAGTTAAGCCCGGGCGATTCAAATGCTCTTAAGAACCAGGTGAAAGCCATCTCGCGAGTCCTCAGTTCAATATTAGTTGCTGATTCGGGGAGGGCTTCTAATATAGAGAGAGAGAAACATTTATTGAAGGTCTTACGATGGGAAGCGGTATGTTTAGGAATGGGATCAATGAAGGGAGGACATGTGGTGGAGTGGCGGTGCCCAGCGGGTTGAAAGCGGGTTAGTACATTCGCAAACATAAAATGCCGGGCAGAAATTGCACGAGAGACGGTAAACGATATTTGTGGAAGTACAGTTGGATGCTGAGGAAGATTTATTGGAAGAGGACGTAGCAGAAGAGCGTAGGAGGGAGCAACATTTGCACCGAGGACGGTTGCAAGTTGTGGAGAGTGGTGGAGAGGCGGCGGTCGGTTGAAGGGTGGGTTTCGTAGATTTTAAGATATCTCGCAGGTTTGCGGGACGCTTAAAAAATACTGTGGGACATGAAGGTAATAGGAGGGCAGTGGAATTATTATTCTTTAAAATTGGGTATAAATCGCAGAGGATGTTTCTGATTTTATGGGAGCCAGGGAAGAATGTAGTGATGAGGCTGAGTCTGTCGGGGTGGTGGGTTTTGGCCCGAGGGGTGTAATTGGCAGAGGGGGGCAGGATTTTATTGGTAAGAAGCCTTTTGGGGTACTCACGTTCTCTGAGGGAGTGATATAGGTTATCGGTGTATTGTTGAAGGGAGTGGGCGTCGTTACAAATTCTGTGGCCGCGGACAGAGAAAGAATATGGAATGGAGCGTTTGGTATGTGGTGGATGGCAGCTATTGAAATGAAGGTAAAGGTTATGGTTAGTGAGTTTTTTATGGACGGAGGTGATGAATTTGTTGTTTTTTAGTAGGATATTAACATTCAGAAATGTGATGGAAGAGTCAGAGACGGAAGAGGTGAAAGAAACCGAAAAGGAAGAGTTTAGCGCAGAAATGAAGGAAGATAGAGATTCACGGCCATGAGGCCAAAGGACAAAGATATCATCAATATAGCGGGCCCAGAAGAGAGGTTTGAGAGGTTGGTTTTTGAGGAAAGTGATTTCAAGATGGCCCATGAATAGATTTGCATAAGAAGGTGCCATGCGAGTACTCATGGCGGTCCCTTTGATCTGAAGGAAAACTTGATTGTTGAAGGAAAAGGCGTTTTTAGTTAATACTAATTCTGTTAATTTAATAATAAAGTTGGTGGAGGGAAGATGTGGTCACACGAAAATTAAAAGGACACTCACAGAATAATTTGCGGACGTTTCGACGGGCAAGCCGCCATCGTCAACGACAAGAGACTAACTAGTGGTCTGTTACCTCGGGTGGGGGGGGGGAAGCGGAACAGGAGAAGGGAAGGGAGCAATAATGCATAGTTACCAATACGATCTTTAGACTAATACTTCATGGTAAAAATTGATAATTCAAATTAGTTATTCATACCTATATCTTTTAGGAACTGCAATAATTGCGTAGTAATGATAATATAATTAAAAATTATGTATCTCAGAATAAAAATCACCTCAATATTTCCTCTAATATTAACGTGAGAATCATTGTCTTGGTTTAGCAAATTATTGACTTGACATGTATTTGCTTGGAAAATGATGAAATGATTTACTTTCGATGTTTGCACATGATCTTAAACCCCTGAGGATAAGATTTGAGTACTAATTAAAAATCCTTATTATGCATGTCATGGCTGAGTTCTTACGATTATTACCTACCTACCCGGAGTTTTCTGTGGTTACCAGAATGATTTCCAGCAAACATAAAGCACAAAACTGGAAACATTTTTTAAAATTAGATTATTTAGAAAATCTTGGAAAGGCAGTAGCTTAATCAGCCCAAACCCAACTGAACTAAAAGAGTTCTTTCAAATGGCACCTAAATGACGCCAGTGCTGCGAGCTAAGAGAAAACTGCTTTGGTCTGTTTGGTCCCAGGACAGGTGACATATTTATTTGTGACAAACTTAATTTATAATTAATCGTGGGAAATTTTCCACAAATTACATTTTTTAAGTAAAACCGCCTCGTATTGGAATTAATTCATTTATTTTCACTGGAAAATTATCACAACTAATCATCAAGGTCGCGGGTTCGAATCCCGCCTGGGGAGGATTTTCCACTTCCCAGGACATGGTTGTTTGTGCTTGTCCGTTGTTGATTGTTAAAATACCCCGATGTAAAGGCCAATATGTGCTGTTTTCGGTGGTAATAAAATAAATAAATAAAAAAAAATAAAATAAAAAATTTTAATCAAATATTTAAAACTTGAACTTCTTATGTTGACAAGCCAGGACAATGATTTTCCATTAGCAAATGTTTTTTTACTTCTATATCAAAGGTAATCTGTCCTATCTACCATTTAAATATAATTTAGGATAAAAAAAGGATTTAAAAAATAGCATCGGATCGTACTCAATGGATTATACAAAACAATATAGCTATACGTTTTTCCTGTTTTATAAGAATGCCCAAGTATTGGTTGACAATGGTTCGTCGAGTATAAAAACAGAAAAAATCGCCAACATATTCGTGGCATACATTAAGTTTTGCTTAGCTGGATATGTGATATAAGTTAAAAATGGATGCCGAATTTTGTACTGTCAACAGACAGTGGCCTTAAACAAAGAACGTTTATCGTCCAGTCTGAGTGAGGAAGCCTCTGCAGAATGTCACGGCGCCAAATTATCGTGAAACTACCATTTATGAATAAGATGGATGAAAAAGATATCGCAGGAAACCAAATGGATTGAATGACGGTGAAAATATTCACATGGCTGCACAATTCGATGCCCTGAAGCACTGCCCCGGTGAAAGTTACCCTGTGGTTGGCGGAAGACGTGGACATTGTTAGTAGGCGGCGTGAAAGCGAATGCTGATCTCCTCTGAAGAGGAGTGGGTATGTTGTAAGTACTACGTTCAGTACAACGGAGGCAGAGGAAGGCGCGCGCGCTATCTTTGCAATGTATTGTTGGTGGAACCAGAGTATGATATGAAGTCAAAAATTGTACTTCATTAAGGTTTTTACACGCAGGGGGCCGGAGATGGCGTTTTTTCAAGCTGTATATATCCAAAGCTTGCTTCATTAGATCTAAAGGATAAATGATAGCGGATTAATTATACTTTGTTATTTGGGGAAAACAATGTTTTCAGATTAATATGAATATTTTACCGGTTAAGTACTGTAACACGCCATTTAAGCCGTTTTGGCATAAGTTTACAATTAAGGACGCCATTGTGGGTATTTTGGGAACACGTGCTACCGCGAGGCAACAATACCGTTTCCGTGTTATGTAAACAAACTTAAAACAATGCCGTTTGTGTTATGAAAACAAACTTAGAACAATACCGTTTCCGTGTTATGTAAACAAACTTAAAACAATGCCGTTTGTGTTATGAAAGCTGCAAGGCAAAGAAAGGATGGAAGTGGTAATCAAAATTGTAATAATGAGAAGGGAAAAGCCAATCAGATACGAGAGGAAGTTGAGAAAACCTGGAATGTTCTAGAACATACAGGAGGGGTGGGGAGAAAGTATATAAGGGTTTGTCAAGCAAGGGACGTCGCTTAGAAAAGTCACAAGGAACGTAGGGGGAGGACACTCAAGGTCTCAACGAAGTCAGCTCACTCACTCACTCAGGGAAGCCAAGGACCGGTCTTCGAGTGAAAGTCAGTCTGGAGTTTTGCAGTGATAATTAGCCGGGAGTAAGCAGCTTTGGACAGCAATTACCAACGCCAGTGCCCTGTGTTAAGGAAGGATCCAGGAATCCGATAAACAGATACTGGGGAATAGAGTATCGGCGGAAGTCACATTGTGCAATATCCGGTGAAGTACAAAAAACATTATAAATTAATACGAATATATTTGAGAAGGGAACATATATTAATTAATTGACTAACCAAAGTGAATTTGTTTTTTATGAAGAATAAAAGGGTTATTATAAATGTATGTATTATTCAAGTGTATCATTTTTGTGCATGAATTAATCCATTAACCTTAGCCGCCAAGGACTACCAAAAGAAAAGATCTCTCTCAAGGTAAGAAGTGAAAAAGTGAAGTGTACCTTTTGTGTGTCGGGCTAATATAATATATAACGTCGCGTGTTTAGGACCGCGTGACATAGAATAATTATTAGAACCCCTGTGATAAGGAAAGAAGAATAGAAATTGAGAGGGGTGAATAGTACAGTACGTCCATTTTCTTTCCCGTTAAAAACGACCATAATTAATCGATAATGGCGTCTTCTTCGTCAGTAATCGTGTATTAAATAGCTACCGTCTTCATTTAAAATTTCAAATACCTACCCATCAATAACGCCAGAGACGATATTTATTTTAATTTCCCATATGATTCTTTAGCATAGGCTTTCAAGGCATTATCGGCAGCCCTACCTCATCTGACGTCACTCGCCTTGGGTGTGCTCTGAGAACAACTTTACGCGTCGATGGCGTCTCTTAGGGTAGGAAGAGAAACAATTGAATGCTTCAAGTGCGTAATGACGTAATTTTCTGCATTTCTAGCGCACCATATTTATTTTCTTTTGTTGCGCTTTTCGAAGCGGGCGCCGGAGTTCCCCCGCGCGAAACAAAAGAAGGGCGGGACGAGATGTTGGCGCTGCTTCTCTTCGCCGAGTGTCTCTCCGACCATGCCATCCGTTTCGCCGGCGACCATGTCATTCGTAATGGACGTCACACTCATCTCCTCGAAATTCGTCCACCTCTAGCCAGGAAATGACGATCTGCGGAAAGCGATGGCGTGCTCTCGTGAAAAAATATAGAAAAAAAACAATCTCAGGTAGCGTCCGCAACTCGACCGCATTCAAACATTGGAATATATGGAACGTTTTATTGTTAGTCGGGGATGTCCCTGCGTCGCTCCCGACATTTTTCTGGAACGTTCCGTGGAAGGACTTGGGGGATTCTTCGGTTTTAAGAGTTCGATACTCTCTCAACTTGAAATGTCTTTCTGCACTTGTTAATGCTGGTGTTGGCGTTGGGCGCCATCTAGATGTTTATTTTGGCGGCGGCGCAAGGGGGTGGGGTGGGGGATCCAGGCGGCGGGGCGGCGTGGTCAGCGTAGCGTGTTAAATTCTGTTCGTATACGAGAGAAAAAAATGGTGATTACTGGAAAATCTCAAGATATTTTATTTTAACCATTAAAAAAAAACCACCTTGCACCGCTGAAATCACTGATCGTATTGAACAGAACAATGATTTTTTAAAAGGAATATGACTCAATTTTCCATAATATGACTCATTTTTCCATATTCATACCAGAATGAGGATACGCGACATTCTTCCTGATTCCAAAGACCGTCTACCTAGTCTAATTCACGAAGGCGTGTATGAAACCCCGTGTAGTTGTAGAAGAATGTACGTTGGAGAATCTGGTCGCTCCGTGAGCGTATCAAGTGAGGGGGAATGAAAGGGCGATTGGGAAGAGAAATTGCCCTCGCGGAATATTGCCCCCCCCCGCCAGTGGCGTAATTCGGGGGTGGCAAGGGGTGGCGGTTGCCACCCCAGAACTGTCTAACACAATATTTTGTCACCCCAGAATTTTGAAGTAAAATCTCAATAATTTACAAGCAATTGGAAAATATAATTCTACATACAGGGCACATTATTGAACTTTCTTAATTCTTCAATAATCATGCCTAATTTAGGAGAACCCCCGAACCTCCCTTCCACCTGGGGGGTATTCTATACCCCCGCCCCCCACCCGTAGGCCTTGCCACCCATAATTAACACGTTCAATGCGGCATGATGGGAATTCCCGGCAAGAGTCACCGAATAGAACCCAAAATACGATAAGGGAATTCCCAGCAAGAGTAGCATAGGATACAATACAATACGGGAATTCCCGTATTGTATCCATTGACTCTTGCCGGGAATTCCCGTCGTTGGTATATGCGTCTTCCTAACCGTTCCTGCTGCCCTCAGTCATGTGTAAGGGCTCTGTCGTCGCGCTTCAGTCATCCGTTTGAACCCTACTATGAGAGAGAGTGCGGTCAGCTTTGGTTCCGGGAACTTTTTTCTTTAGACAACACCTCATTCTCATAGTGCTAATTAGGGTTTCTTTTTTTAAAAACGATTATTAATTTCTTTCGTGTTTTTCCATTCATGTTTTTTTCAACATCACAACCATTGTTATTTCAGGCATAATAATCAAGCGAAAAAGTGGTTTGTACTTTTTTCTTATTGTTTTTAATCGTTTTTAGTTTCATTTTTCCTATTAACTAGGGGTAGGCATAGGCACTCGTTTTTTCTTCCTTTTAAATAACGCTTTTCGAGACATATTGTATTAGGTCATTGATATATTTACTCACTTGTATATTTAACCATCTTTTTTCATAAATCAATATGCGCCTTTGGAAATGAATAGATTGCATAACGTAATGCTCGTCTTCCGTCAGGCATATATGTTTGTCTTTATTTATATATTTATAGATTCTATATAAGGTAACATTTCTGGATTTCCTAGTACAATTACGCTAGGCGTGCATTCTTTTTTATAGAAGTATTACATTTACAGCGCATAATTGTTCCGTAATATATATTCATGGTGAGTTATTATTTACCCTCAACACAACATTTAAATTTTTAGTTTTCCTTCCTTCCTAGTTGTGAACTTGAAGCATGTTTGATGAATTAGTACCTGCGATGTTTATTGGTTTCCTAAAAGGATGTGTAAGTATTTTTATTTTACAAGGAATAATCTGATTTTTATTTCCATAGTATATTGTTAAATTTATAAAGTATATCCTTTTCACGTCGCTGTGTGTTAACGTTTCTCAGGTTTACGGATGGTGATAACTTATTTAACTTATTGCCTAATTTATCGTAGCACTAACACTTAAGTACAAAATCATCTATCAAAATAAACAATATTTGAAATCAAAAATCAGATGTTTACAATTTTGCTTCAGTTAAAGTTTATTTATTTTTCTAGGTATAATTGAGAGAAAAAAATTGAATTTTTGGAGAAGTAAAGGAAAAAACGATTTGACCTAAGTACAGTTGGATGAATTTTTTAGAGTTTATGCTTAATAATAATCACACTTACTGTTACGAAGCAATTAATTCTGATGCCATAAATATTTAAATTATTCAAGGTTTTATCGAATCAAGTGTATTTCCTATGAGGGAAGGCAAAGTAATAGTCTTGAGTGAACCCCTGCCTCCTCCGTCCAAGAAATACTATAAGAGGGGTGATTCGGGGCGCCAAATCCTCATTTCGGAGGAATCAGACACATTTCTGGAGGAAGAAAGTGATTTCAGCGATGATTCTGGGGATACGGAGTGGGGTAACAGTGACGGGGAAAGCAAAGATGTTGCTCCCTCTCCACAAACATCATCTAGACCAAGCCCTATTAGCACTACTGGTCTTTCCTTTCAAGGAGAAACAACACGCACACCTGAAACAACGTACGCTCGAACATCCCACCAGACAGACTCCCACACAAATTCCATACACACCCCTGGAATAAATATTCCTGAATTTGGAGACGAACCCCGAGACTTTTTTTTACATTCTTTTGGCTGATAACATTGTACACATGACGGTGACAGACATAAACAATTTTGCTGACACGCTATTGCGACGAAATGTAGTTCCAAAGGCTAGGATACTTAAATGGAAGCGTCTTGGCGCTGATGAATTTCTCACATTCCTTGGATTATTATACCACATGGGAACCATTCCTCTAAGTAGGATATCTAGGTAATTATTGGAGCACAGATTGATTATTCAATTTTCCATGTTTTTGGGGATTCCCTGGAAACATCGGGGAATCTCTCTATTCCTTCCGGCTCTACGTAATAAAATTTCTGCTCCATCCCTCTTCTTACAAACCTATTCCACGGTCTTCTCCTTCGCCCACTCCAAGGTTCATGGGCTTATCAAAACATTTCCCAACCATGCTTCGTTGAAATGCACAAAAGAAGAGGAAAAGGACTTTGCAAAAAAGGTGCCGGGAGTGATATAAAAAGGGACTAAGGAAAGAGACATGTTTTTACCGTCCAGCGTGCGATGGTTGCCCATCCTTAAGTCTCTAAGTCATGTTTTGTGGAATATCACAAATGTAAAATAAGTGTATAAAATATCAATTTCGAAGATAGTAATTATAAATTGTGATTACAAATTTTCTACATCATATACTTCTAAAATACATATTGCTACTCAGACTAGATCATTTATAATTTTTATTTGTAAAATATAATTGAAAACTTGTGTAGTGGAAAATATATAATTGATTTTAGTTTATCTTTCGCAATGCGAGTGAATTTTTTGTTTTAGCATTAACCAGTTAAAAAGTAAAAGTATCTTCACCTCTAATATGAAAAGTATCATTCAAAATGGATTTTAATTTTGATATAATATCATTGATTTCGTTCTCCGTTTGATGAATAAGTAAACTACACCTTTTACTAGTGGACAAGGGTCCAGCCACATTGCCAAACCTGTTCCCGTAAGATCAGCGAAGTTAAGCAATGTTGGGCCCGGACGGTGGCTTAGACACAAATATTAGTCGTTTTATGGATATGTAAGGAGAAGTAACGAACACCATAACACCTTCCTTTTGTCATTTCCCTAATTCACATTTTCTCTACTTCATCATTTGAATGTACATATAATCCTTATGACATAATATGTGAATATTTAAAAATACAGAGACCTAATGCTAAAAGTATTCAAGAAAGAAAAGAGAACGGAAGGGGAGACATCAATGGCAACACGCACCACAAGTTCTAACTGGTGACTCGTGACGGAGATTTCCGTCATTTATTTTAAAAATTATACCAATTACAATTTTTATTTTGAAAATTTTTAAACACTGAATAACGATTTTTAGTGTTGAAAATCTGTCGGAAAACAAGTAAACAACATTTCAGTCACCGGATAGGTTAATCAAAAAATGATGCAGCGTTCAAAGTGTTAAAAAGCTGAAACCCCCGCCCACTAACTTCCAGTGCGAGCATGCTGGTGCGGCATGTCACGTGATCTCTAATCCTCCAGTCCACCCCTTTGCCAGCCCCTACAACTGACGTATTCCTTCGCGCGCGCGACTGCCGCCAAGTCTTGCCACCACCGTACCACAGGTTAGGAACAACCTCTGCTCTAATAGGAGCCGCACCAACTTCGGGGAAAGGTCATCAGAGGTTGGCTGGGTGATGTTTTGTCCCCCCCCCCGCCCCTATCCTGCCCTATCCAGATGCGCGATGGAGATAGATGCTCTCGTGTAGGGGGGGCGGAAAGAGAGATGATGAGGGGTGATAGGCGAGACGGAGACTCCCGGGGGTGTGGCACAGATTAGGGATTCTCTGGGATTTGCATGTTTAGGGGTGGGCGGGTGGGGGGGGAAGGCGTTTAAGGTCTTCTTTGCCTCGATTCGCATTAGAATGCAAATGTAGAGGGGGTGGAGAGGGGGGCGGGGGGAAAGCGATAACTCTGAGCGGTTTGCGTATCCTCCGTTGGGGCAGCACACTGAGCATTGGGACGAAAGGTGAGCTAAAAGAACTGCGATTTACACAATCTTATTCATTGGCGATTGTCTTGAACGTTTACATTCCGCGCCAAGCGAAAATGTTTTCAGCAAAATCACGCCTGACTCCGTCACATATTTGGCGAACAATCAATTAGCATATCCTAAAAGATTAAGTACATTGAATATTGCGGAAATATTTTGCCTTACCGGCTTCAATACTTTCAAATGTGTGAGTCTAGATATTTCATCCTGATGAATTTATCTTAAATCATAAAGATTTAATTCATATGCAAATGTTTTCTTACATCCTTCAATAACTTTGCGTATTATAGTTATTTTTTATGGGAGAACTTTGAATACAGGGATAACGAGTCAATTAACTTTTGACTGCTAGAAAACCACTGGAGTCTGAAAACAAATAATATGGCTGAGAAAACAAACCAAGGGCTAAATTATTTACAAATTTCAACAAACCGCTGGATTACCTGAGCATCAGCGTAACTTTTACAAATACGGGTTGAAAATAATTACTACCCCCTAAAAATAACTAAACGGTCCGTGCATATGGAGTTATCTCTTTATTGCATAGGCGAGATCCTGGAAAAACTCCTGCTGAAGAGGATACGCTTCAAAAAGAACAACTTTGCATCTGAGGAACAAGTGGCAATGCTAATTAAATATTGGAGTCAGGAGAACATTTAAATTGGTGGAGAAATAATAGAAAACATACTAACAACGATATGATGACTGTCAAATAAACTGCTGAATATTCCACACCACAATTTGGTGGCCGCGGCGTGCATGTGTCGTGGGGCAAAGAGCTTAACGTAATCTCCTATTGCTCCCCTATATGGTCCATGTCTGCCCCAACAAATCTTAAATCTCTGGAACACATTGCTCACTTTTTTTTACTAATAATGTTAAAAACAGAGTCCCTCATCTCCACAACTTATCCTCCGATGCTGTCTTGCGTTCACTTTCTGTTTCCAATCTTATTAACAACTTCCTTAAAACTGATTTAATATTCATACACAGCACTCTGAATTCGACCATTGACTGCCCTGACCTTATTTCCTTCATTAATTTCAGAATTCCTACCCGACCAACAAGGACTCACTCATTGCTCCATATCCCTACTCCCAGATTATCACTCACCAAGCGCTCCCTTATTGTTCAACTTTCTTCTTCTCTCTCCTGAACTCCCTTCCTGACAACATTGACCCTTTCTCTCCTTATCTTCCAACGCCTTCGCTAACCAAGCCATGTCTCATTCCCAAATAAAATGATCTTTTCTGGCTTGCCATGTTATATTATTTGTCTATATCTTCTTCTTGTTAATGTTTTTGCGTTTTTTGTTACTTGTATCGCTATAAAATGGCATCATGCTGTATGTGGTATATTTTTAAATAAATAAATAAAGTAACCAGCCCCTAGGTATCTGCCCTCCCAACCCTCGCCAGTATTTGACTGCCATGATATAATTGATGAAAATTACTATTTTATATGAATAATAATAAATACAGGGCTCGCTGATAAATAACATCAAGTGCATTCCGTCCTGAGTGGCACAGGCGGAATCACTTGCAGCTCGCATGCAGAAGGCCTTCATCCTGAGGTCACTCCGTCTACTCCTTACGAATGACCCCCCCAACACGGCATTGCCACTCATCGTCGGACGTGCCGACGAAAAATGCTAAACCCCTCCTGAGTCTCCAGACACTATGACGGTAATGAAACCCGATGCTTGCCGAAGACTCGGAGGGGAATTTTATAGCAATAATAATAAAGTAATAACAATAATATTAGAGTTGATGATTGTGGAATAAAAACCCCTGGCCTTCGAGTCAAAAATTAATGGGTAGAAAACGACTGCGTGTGGGGCTGACCATCCCACAAGCAGTAATACTGATTCCGAGGAAAACCAGGATACAAATATATGATCGCGCCCAAGATCATAGCACAGTTGACAGTTAGAAAAGCAGTCCATTTGCTTAAACATCCAATGCCGTCACGACAAGAGAATCATGTGGCCGAAGAATTCATGATGGCGGCCTTTGTTTAAGCCATACAACAGTGAAAACATAGTTAACTTTTCATTTATCTCTAACCCAAATCAGTATATTTCAATTTTTCTAACTAACTTGCGGTACTACCTATCGACAAACATTGGCAGCTGTTATGGTATTTTATCTTCCGCGGATAATATTGTATTTTAATATATCCGTTCTGTAGTCTAGTTCCCTAATTTTATTTTCGAGTCCGGGCCTCCCGTAGTGTATCGGATTTCGTAAAATGTTATTTGCGTCGTCAGAAAATAAATCGGTCTGGAACTAACATAACTGATTAAGCCTTAATCGTAAACCTATCTTGCCGATTTTTGCTGCACGCGTTCTAACTCGTTGCTTAAGTCTACCTCATAAGGATCCCAAATACTAGCAGCGTATTCCAAGTGGGGTCTAACAAGGTAGAAGTAACTATGATTTCCCTAAATTTATCATCGCACTACTCAAGTACTCTGTTAACAAATCCCAATTTAAGATTTTTTTTATTTCCAAATTTTATTCTAGTCGACACGAATCGCACCACTCCTGAATTGCCTCGACAGTGACGCCGCGTGGCGGCGGATGGAATGCGATGGAGATGCCAATATCGAAGCCACAACTGCGTGCCTCTGTTCCCGTGTGGTTGATACATGAAAAGAGCAACTGTTTAGGTTCCTCTTTTTCAGGTGTTTAACGCTGAAACCATTTTTATCCCTAAACTCTTCGTGAAAGAGCTAAACTTGCATCCCGTGAAGGCGGACACCGCGTAGCAAAAATATTTTTCGAATTATCACGGAGACTGACTTTCTGTTCATGACGTAAATCTCGATTATATTGGCCCTGATATCAGGGGTAACCCCTGTGACTAACCCTGAACTAGGCCCAATGACAAATGGAGATGCATGACATACTTAATGTATAACTTTGTTGCTGAGGTGAGGTTTCTGAGGCTGAAAAGGAGAAACTCCGTCCCCCCTCCGACGAAAAAAATTCAGAGGGACTTGAAGTGACGCAAATAAGGTCAAAGGCCAAATTATCATAATGACACAATGTTGGGAGGGGTTACTCTTGATCAATCACACATACCTTTGAATGCCTGGAGGAATCTGGGGATCTTATTGTTGACTTATGAACCCATTAAAATCTATGATTCAGCACCTTTGTTTCCACGCTTTGCTTTCCTGCTCCTCGTGATCCTAGACCTCGGTGTAACCCTTGGAGGTCAAGGGATGACAAGAGGAATCTGAAGACCTTACCATCGACTTTTTTGGCACCCTTTTAAGCCTATTATTCGGCGCTTTTGTAGTCCCAATTCACTTTTTGTCACCATTGTGACCTTGACTGTGCCCTTCCAGGGGTCACGGTTGGATTACCGAAAACGAAAGCGGTTACATCGTCTTGCTCGAGCCCAAACCCATTCTTGTAAAAGTTTCGCAAAAATTATTACTTTTTTTCTCCAATTTGTTAACATTGAAAACCCTTAAGGCAAAATTTGGATTTGGAATTGACACCCATTCACGGATTAATATATACAGGCTAGGTATTTCAACAAATAAATGCGTTCCCTTAGTGTACGGTTTCCTTCCTCCACCGCATGTTGTCGCTAGCATCGAGCGCTGCTAGCTTTTAAGCGTTGCACTGAAAGAATCTAATTTAAAGAGATGTAGAAATGACAATATGATTCCCAGAAATTTGGAACTCATACAAGGTATACCTTATCTACTCGTACTGATTTTTCAATTTCCATCCACCGCGATATAATGAATTTTACTTAAGAAAGCGTGGGTGATAACTGCACATATCTTGCAACTACATTTTTGAAACAAAATATGATGATGGTTTTAAAATTATATCGGCTCCTTTCATCATAATTCAGAGAAGCGTATGAACATTGCTAGGCTTGGTTCTTATTCGCTCTATGTTTCATATTGATACGTATAATTAGCCGGCTCGGGTAATTAAACGGGTGTATGCCGCGTGTTGTTTTAGGTCGGCCCGATGTTTCGTGACCCACTGCTGGTCACTTCTTGGGAACCCATGTACTTAGTATTGGGCTCTGTGTACTACTTTTTTGTAAGGGTATTCGTGAACTACAGAAGTTTTCCTCAACCCTACACGAGGTATCACTCTTTTCCATTTTTTAAACTATTCCTCACTTCGTGGCAGTGAAAATGAGGGCACCTTTTCCTTCGCACTTATGTATCCCGTATCACACTCGGTCACTAAACAAGTCCTTGATCTGTAACTCAGTGAATTATCTTCTCGGCGTTTCCGGCCATCAACACCGGAGATATCTCTGGCTCCAATCATTTCTACGTTAATTTACTTTGATGTTATATAATCGAAATACGATGAATCATTATGTATGGTTATATATACGCGAAATGCAACGAAGTAATATGGCTGTAATAAGTAATAAAACGAAGCTGAAGATGAAGCCTGTTGTAACAACAATACATCACACTGTGGTAATATACAACTTTCTGTATCTATTATTCTAGTTCTCATTGACAAAAAAACCACATTGGCGGTAGTGCAAGAGTTCGAAATGTATCCTTGCTTCTAAACACAAACTTAGTCACGCTAACTGGCCACTAATTAAAGAAACAATTCATTACTAACCGATGTTTTTACATGCAAGCAATGCATCGATGAAAATGTGTAGCAGCGCCAGAGTCTTCTGGATGGCCGTTCTCAACACTACTCCCTCATAGGGTAGTTTACTCAACTATGCAGTTTACTATCGGAAATCCAGAGGGCTCTGAGCAGCGCTAGGTAGTAGCAACACTGGTGGCGAAACACCGAACACGAATGGCACGCTTTCTCTAGAAGGCGATAGCAGGGAGCTTCAGGGGGCTGCCCCCATTGTCTCACACTGCTGGTAGTTCACTCCTCTTCCCGCTCTTCCTACCCTATCCTGCTCCTAGTTAACAAACTCTTTTTCTCTCAGTATATTTACGTATCACTCTCCCAGTTTCCGGTTGGACTGCGCACTGTTCTCCTGGCTACTTTTTGGCCTGCGCCTAGCGCCAGGGGGAGGGTGCGAGGTTCTGATTTGTGCTGGGACGAGTGCTGCATGCCTGATGTGGAATCACCCCGTGCAACACACCCTAGTGGTGGCTTACACGGTACTTCGTAGATATATATCTGTCAAACAAAGGTTAACAAAGTTCGTTTAAGCTATTTTCATGAAAAGAGCTGTTTCAAAAAAATCCGTATTTGAAGAAGCATATTATATTAACTTAAATATGGCGTCTGCAGGTAATTACGATAGCACAGTGATCCAGGTACCCATGCACAGTTTTCATTTAATAGTTTGAAGGACAATTTTATCCATAAAAATATTTAATAAAGTTATTTAGATATGCTTATTTGTGATTAATCTAGGCAACTTAATGACACTTTAGCCTTTACATTCCAAAAATATTTTCAACTATTCTGACGAAATTATGCCTTTATTTCCCAAAGTTTAGTAGCAGTGAAACCTTTTCACCATCCCTGTAAAGCAACCACCCCTCTGAACGAACAATTATTTGCATAACCAATTATAAATTCCCGTTTTCTCAATGTATTTCACAAAGCTATTTACCGAACCCCCCGCAACAAGTGCATCAAGGGGTACTTCCCCCATTTCCGCGACCGAAAATATGGATTAACACTTTTGTGGCAACGTCGTATGTCACTGTTCGGGGAGGAACTAAGGGGATCAAGTAGGTCAACACCTCTTTACCACTGGCGGAAGCAGCGAAGCAGGCATAAGCTGGCCCTCTGAATGCCTCGGTCAACCCTTTTTTTTCACCCAAGCAGCTGGGGCGATTGAGAGAGGCGCAAGGAGTCTTTTGGCATTGATTGGCAACTTTCTGGAAATCACTTCTGTATATTCATTCCAAAGAATCGTCACCACTTCTGAAATTAACTTTAACTTGACTAAATTTTAATTCCCATTTGTTTTCTTCCCGATTTCTCGAGGCATCTGACACCGAGCACGTAATTTAGTAAATTCTCAGTGCAAAAAGTCAACATAACTACAGAGACAAGAATGCTGACAATGACCAGAAGTATACTTACATAGAGCAGGGTGTCTGCTGACCTGGAAAACCGGGACAAGTCGTGGAATTTCGTCAAGGATTCCTAGAAAATTCAGGGAATTTCGTGAAAACACCTTGAAAAATTTCGAATTCACAGTAAAATATTTTACTTCAGTGCAGGTAAACAAAAGAGCGTTATTCAAAAGCGAATTACTGTGGGCCTGAAATATTATTTAGCGGCATAAGAAAGATAAAATATTTCATATTACGTAAAACTCTATTAAGTCAGGTTGTTGATAGAATTAACTTTGCGAAGAAACTAGATAAATAGGGCGCTTTAGATTCATGACGATCCTTCGCTAAAATGTGCAATTGTAACTAGCAGTTTTTTCCACACCTAAAAACTTAGATTAATTTCCAATACCTACTGTTAAAATACTGAGCAGTTCATATAATGATGGTATCTGAAGGTAATACCACCCGATGAAAGGCGAATTACAGAATTCGAAGCACCAATCCGATATCCGAATAGCCTATTACTCGACAGAAATCTCCAGGGTAATCCCTTCTGGCAACCCATAGGATTGAAAGAGAAACTACAAAGCAGTGATTGCAAAAGCTGTGATTCTCAGGAGAAAACTCTTTACTCCTAAATGGCAGTCGACATCAGCCTTTGCTAGCTCTCGGTTGAAGTCACAAGCGCGCAACCGCGGTTTGGTGACCCGAGAAATGGATTTGTACTGTGGTGATTGCTATGGATATTTTAAGACAAACGATACAAGAACAATTGGAATCAGTGTATCGACTGTAAAATATGGAGCCATAAAAATTTTGACAGTATACGACCCCCGTGTGGGAGTATCCTTTCAAGCTTTGCTCTTGTGCTCTTTGTGCGAAGACGTTTCTTTGGAACTAAGTGAGTGATCATGATTAATAATACTTGTCAGATACTTGATTTGCGTTTGCACTTCTAAATAACAAGTTCATTTTATTTTTAAAAATCACTGTGTTGATTTATGAACAGATATTCCTCTTTTATTCCAGTAATAGTTTATATTTTCTTGAAAAAGTCTATATTTTTCATGAGAAAATACACGAAATGGCGTTATTACCTTCTCTAAAGAAAATAACGCCAGCTTGTACCATTCCTATTACTTTCCTTCTATTCAACCATATGCGAGTAATTTCGGTATTGATGCAAAAGAACTGGAGAGATAATATGATAAATTATTGACAGCGAAAACATTGGAATTAAGACAAATTTAAGAAAAATCTATAGCAAATAAACTGGATGGGTGGCGTTATTACCTTCACTTGTCATATTGGGAAATGTACTAACCAAAGAAATAGATGGATGGGGTGTGTCTTGTACTACCCGTGCGAGTACTGCAGGGTTTAAGGTGGCTGGTCTAAAAAACCAAAGTGAACAGATTTTCTTAAAAATTTCCAAATATGTTCCTTTTTGGATAATCTATGGAATATTGAAGAAAAACGGGGGATCATCGACATGCTTTTTGTGATATTCCAGATTCTTTTAACATGGAGCCTTATGGCGCTCTCCACTCCAGTAGGATAAATTACGCACTTTCTCAATTCCTACTGAACAGATTTTAACCAAAAACTGATATAATGTAGCTCTAATAAATTTAAAATCTATTCTGAAAAAATCATTTAATACTATCGAATGAAATTTTTCGTAAATACGATTTAATAATATGTATGCGAGAATTTCAAATGTCGCGCGCGGCTATGTGGTGTAAAGTTGGCAACGTGGCACACAAAAGTACGGGACATGCTAAGCAGAGACACGTGTTTCAGTGTGTTGCAGAATGGACGCTGTTGCCGGATTAAAAACGGAAGATTAAATAATTTATAGAAACATATTTTAATAGTAGTTCGCATTCGAGTGGCAATACATCATCATTAAAATACTAATTTTGAATTCTATGGCCACGGTTGTGAACTGTTTTCGGAAAATTAATTTCGCAAAAATGACTTAAGGTGGCTGGAGCGATTTTTGTATGTGTACAGATTTGCGTGAAACTTTGCATATGTGTCTTTATTAGTAATATCTATCGATAAAAGTGAAAAAAACTGAATGCTACCGATTTGGTTTCCTGGAAATTCAATGATTTTTTAACAAGTACTCTTATGGCACACGGCATATATTTTAAAACAATTCGATTACGTATGTACAGATTTTCTCTTAAATGCGAAATAATACGCTTCATATTATTATAATAGCTGCTAACAAATATCAAGGTATCATGCCGAGTAAGAAAAGCGTATTTAGATATGATTTTTCGTAAACTTCGAATTTCGCGCCGAAAATCCAAGTAAAAACAATGCTTTAATTAAGGCGGAAATTTGAAATACAACTCTTGCATCATATACATTACTGCATGGTTGGCAATTTCCAACGTATAAACAGGTGTACTCGAGTTAAATGTGGTCTAAGAATATTTTTTTTGACTTGCTTGAAAAATTATTAGAATGCGCCTTCAACGACTCACGATTACCGCTCCAACCACCTTACGAAATGAATCAAGTCTGCATTTAAGCAAATTTTTATGGCAATGTGTAAATTTAAAGGGCAATATTTCAGAATGTACCTAAGACATAAGTCATTCCCACTGAATATAGTTAAACTACGACCTATTATTTAAAGTTTAAACGAGCATTAAAATTTGAGTAACTAAATTTCTCAATGACTAACGACTACCCGACCTTAACAATCTTCAATGACGCAAGAGACTCTCCGGATTAAGTGTTTCGAGGTCGAGCAGAAGGTCTGACGCCCGCGTTCACTTGGCGCATGCGTGGAAGCATTTCAGCGGATGCGTGACAGAACGAGGGGAAGTGAATTAAAATGGGGATTGTGGAGGCGAGGTAGCAAAATTTTAGAATGAAAAGGTCGAATTTTTTTATTATCCCATCGCAACGGGCAATTTTTCGGTCGTTATGAAGACTATAATGGTTTGGCGAGGGGGGTGAGAGGGGGGGTGGGCGTCGTGGAAGGGCGGGAGAGGTCGCGCGACCGGAGTTTATGGCGAAGGCTTTCAGACGGCGTGACAGAACCAATTTGCATTTTCATGTTTTTCCTTCCCCCTGAACGACCTCTGGTACTCCCTACTTGGAGCACTCCCCCACGCGGAGTACGAGCGTTCGAAAACAGAAGACACGAGAGAGCGCTGACACGATGGTCTGCGCGGAGACGTCATGACGCCATTGACGTAGATGAAGGTGACATTAAAATAATTTCCGCCATTTTAGTTTTCCCTATCACGATTAGATTATTGTTATAATATCAGCGTCATCAGTGAATAATTTGACTCACAGAGCTGTAAGTGTTGCCCAGAGTGACCGGTGCCAACACAATTTTCTCAAACTTAATATTGATAAGTCTAGTTTCATTTATTTCCGTAACAAAAACAAATTGCCTTCTGATACATCAGTTGCCATAGATGGTAAATTTGTGCCTCAAAAGTCTAGCACTAATTTCCTTAGAGTTGTTCTCAATAAATCTATATCTTGGGAAGAGCACATTTGCAAAACACGTGGTAAGCTAAGCTCCATATGCTTTCTCATTAGAAATATAAGAAATTCTGTAAATGTCAAGGTACTATTATCTATTTATTACAGTGAATTTTATTCTATTGTTATATTTAGTATTTTGTTTTGGGGTTCCTCTGCACATGCTGATTCTATTTTCAAAATACAAAAAAGGGCTGTTCGGCTTATGAGCAACGCTCCTTGTGATGCACCCTGTAAGCCTCTTTTTAAAAAACTCAATCTTACCAATTCCATGCATATATATTTATATTGCAATTATGTATGTTAGTAATAACATATCTGAATACGTGACAAATGACAATTGCCATTTTCACTACACGAGAGCTTGTAAAGATCTGCATCAACCATTTGTTAGAAAACAAAATGTTGCTCTTGGGCCCAAGTCAATGGGGTTAAGGCTTTTTAATAGTTTACCAAAGGAAATCAAACATGAAGCAAAGATATCTGTGTTCGAAAAAAAAGTTATTAACCTTTCTGAAAACTGAAATGTTTTATTCTGTAAATGAGTTTATGAAAGTGTGATTTTCTTGTTTTGACGTGTGCTATATTTGTATATGTCTATACCACAAATCTCTGGACAAATAAATGCATTATTACTATCTTATTGTTATTATTAGTATTCTGGAAATTATTGACGTGCTGCACGCATAAATAGCTTTTGGCTGCCATGGATGGATGAAAAAAGAGGCTCTCCGTCATGTTGAAACATTTTATAACGGTTAGTTTCTGCGAAAATTGTTTTGAAGCACATCGTGAGTCATTTATAAGCAAACGTTGCTAAATAGTGTATGGAAATATAAACCTCAAGTTATTTGAATAGCTGGTTACTTGGAATTTGGGCGTAGCATTCTCAGTGACAGGAAAATATAACTCCTTTTAAGTGAGAGAAAAGTATCTAATTTCGGTTGATTTTTCTGCCCCACGCCATCACCTAAGGTAATCTCCAAAAATCAACTACGTGGTTGTCATTTCATACGCTATTTTTCTATCCGAACGCATAAAAACTCCATACATTTATGTGCGTACTTTACGGCTGAGTAAACGCTAAGCAACACTTTGCCGGAAAAATAAGAGATGTTTCGTCATTTACGGCTGAACGAGGGGGAGGAAGGTTTCCGGAAGAGGAGGGTTTCAGTCCATCACGATTGGGGTCGCTTCCAGGGGCTCTCATGTTCCTAGAGAGAGTTGTGCGACGCTAAGTTTAGTGCCCGCAGTGCTATCTGCATAGCGCCATCTCCGTCGAGTCGTCCCTCTTGCAGGCCGGAGCGCGCGATTTTGAATGGCTAATGCCACTCTCTTTATCCCTCTATCCTCCCGATCTCCCTCTCTATCCCGAGGGAATGGGCCAGTATTTGGAGATTCAAGATGGGGGAGGAGGAGTTAGAGATCCCTCGATTTGCACGTGAAGTTGTCCGCTCGGGAATCGTCGCGAACCCTTCACACAGCTAAGTGGTTAAATTCCATAGGGCTACTCGCCGTATTTAATGTACAATGACTTTCCACAGAGTGGAACAATTCCTGCAGCTTAGAGTGGTCAATTAGAAATCAAGCAATCAAGATGAATGATCTGTCATGGCTTTAGTCTTTGGCATACATTTGTGGCAGAGCTCTGAAGAAGCTAGGATTCGTCAAGCGTATTGTGGGAAGATATTCGGATGAAAAAGTAAAAGAGAGGTGCTATTTCGCACTCGTCCGGTCACACCTTGAATATGCAGCGAGAATAAGGGATCCGGTGCAGAAAGACTTAATCCGGAAACTTAATAAAATACAAAGAAAAGCTGCGCGATTCGTCAAAAACTGCTACGGGCGTACAGACAGCGTTACGCTGATGTTAAACGAATTAGGCTGGGAACCGCTAGAGACTCGGAGGCTGCGCGCTAGGCTTAGATTACTTGAGCAATTAAGAATAGATATCTTTAAGAGCGACACGGAGAACATCATATTAAAACCCCACTATATTTCCAGGTCCGACAGAAACGATAAATTAAGAGAGATATTTTGTCGAACGGATAGGCATGGGAATTCGTTTTTCCCCCGAACAATAAGGGACTTTAATAAATGTAAGACGTAATTGCATTAGAGCGTTTCCTTTTTATATGTAAACGGCTGGTGTCCTAACACCCCCCACCACACGCCTATTGAGGCGGCTTGCGGGGTAGTATGTAGATGTAGATGAAAGTTCAAGGCGTAATTTCATTAGAGCGTTTCCTTTTTATATGTAAACGGCTGGTGTCCTAACACCCCCCGCCACACGCCTATTGAGGCGGCTTGCGGGGTAGTATGTAGATGTAGTCCTTAGCGCATGTGACACGAGTAAGGCAATCATCAGCATCTTACACAAGAGCCCACTTACTACGGGGTCAGAGGGTTCTGATAGCAGACTAAGAGCATTTACCTGGTGAGCCTCACTCTATAGACCAGTAATTTCAGCTCAAATTAGGCCTTACCACCGAAAAAATAATGTTAAAATAGGCAATAGTAGCCCTACCCTGTGTAATTGTATTCAAAAGTTTAAAAAAATACATATGACTATTTTTATTTTTTGGGGTCATACATACAACATCTACCAAATACCCTGCAAGTCTCCTCAAGGGTGTGTAGCAATGGGGGTGAGTAGTCACCAACATGCATTACACTATGCCCTAAAGTTAGTGCAACCACAACTAATTATGCATTAGCATAAATCGATAATGAGTGTCACGAAGCGAAGCCTCACAAGCATGCACTACACTACAGACATGCTACCAATGGAGAGGGACCGTTAATGTATATTGCGACCACACAAATGGACGGAGTGATGCCGAAAACATGCATGGCGTGCTGTTAGAACTAGGTAGCAGACTAGGATATACCCCATAGCGTACCAGAAACCGTACCTAGAGCACTACAAGTTATCTTACGAATGCGATTATAGCCCGTTCTCTCAAAAATATCTCAAAATTACGTAAATGACACAATCAACGACAATAAACTATACTTGAATACTTGAGATCCTATATTATTTCGTACTCTTGGTTCCTCCAACCTTCCCAGCCCTTGGAACTGAGCGGTTTTTTTTTGCTGGAATGGCTGGCACACAGAGGACCAAGCATCAGAAGAGAGAATTTAAACTATTTTAAGGTGTTTGTGATAGTTATACCTTTATTTTGATGCACACGTCACCACTATAGGAAGAGCCGCTGTGGAGCTACAGTGGATTAACTGCAAATTCCCCGCAGAGGTGGCCCGCGGTGATCGACAGGACACATCCTGTTGATTCTGCTTAAACATTTTGACCATGTTTATGCATTGTTAGTTGTGACTTAAAGAGTTT
This sequence comes from Pyrrhosoma nymphula, assembly GCA_963573305.1. Classification (NCBI taxonomy): domain Eukaryota; kingdom Metazoa; phylum Arthropoda; class Insecta; order Odonata; family Coenagrionidae; genus Pyrrhosoma; species Pyrrhosoma nymphula. The sequence continues at coordinate 8,731,747 of OY754337.1, forward strand.
TTAATGACAATAAAACAATGCAATAAATGGTGTTCACATATCATATGCACACACATGGTCTAACCCAGTTTTCAGGCCAAATACAACCTACTTCATAGAAAGTGTTTAGCGGTATGAATTCTCTCATAATGATTAGGACGCCATGAAATCGATTCCCGAATTGTGGCTTGATGTTACTGAGGTTTACCAAGGAAGACACACGTCTTCCTACGGTGCTAGATGGGGTTAGATGCGTTCGACGTGAACCTTTGGTGCTAGTCCTGCTGAGAGGTTCGTGCCCCGAAGAGCTTTCCTCTCTCTTGTCGATTATAGAGAGGGATCGGGAATCTAAGAGTGAAGGTTAATTCACTGAACTCGGGCGCAGCGATGTTTGACACATGCCAGCGTGATTATTGGCCCTTCTTTCCTGTTTTACGATTCAACATCTCAAGCAAAAGTTGTCGATACAGAGGAAATGTGTTCGACGACTTGTTAGTGAACCAAATATTCAAAAAGAACATGAAAATTTAAATGTCAATCGTGGATCGAAGCACTTTGGACATTTTGATGCCTGTCGCAGCTCTGAGTTGTAATTATACTATATTTTGTCACCTGAAAGTCTATACTATGATATATTCTGGGGTACTCAATAAACGGCAACGATAAATAGCTTACGCCACAGCTAACACAATGCATCACTGGAATATATTTTGATTCTCAAATAACCTCAATCTTTCTCCGTTTGATCCACGGAATCGACGCGAGCTGTTTCCCACGGCACGCTCGAGTGTAACTGACTTATGTCTTTAAACGGAGATGGAACGTTAGGAGATCAATATATACAGACATATAATTTCGTGACTTACTTCGTTACTGATGCGATGAATATAAATGCGGTAAAGACGTTGGACTGCGATGCCTTTAATTTTTTCGAACATGCGCGAAACGGCGGCTACTTTCCTGGACGCCAGGAAAAATTTCCGCTCAGAAGACATCGCGACCACGACGAATAGTTTCATAAAGTAGAGCCAGAGGCGGTGTCTAGCAATCCTCTTCAATTTTGGCCCTTTAATTCTAGGTGACAACTGCAATGCACTGGCAATCTAATTCATGGATCTCTAAGAATAGTCACTCCTACAGAGTTCCCATAAAATAGCGATGAATGTAACGGCGATGGCCAGTGCAAGTGTTCCCATTCACGGTGGTCTTTATCGTGAATCCACGTCCGAAGGAATTTAACCAAGGCTCACGATGGCGACATGCGTGGTGTGCAGTGAATTGTGCCCCGGGGGAAGTGGACGACCTTTGACCTCATTCCACTCCTCCCTCTCCCCCACCCCGATTCCGAATGTAAGGACGAAGGGGGGGCTTTGGAAGAGCGGGGGATCGGATCAGGGGGGGGGGGGATGGCAAATTCGGGGGAAGCCAAGATTACAACAGAGACACCGCGAGCGTCTGTTTCCCCCCTTCTCTCTCTGAAATCTGATCTTTGAGCGGAACGAGAGACATCTCAGGTTTAGGTGGCCGTTTGCGGAGAGGGATAGATTACATCTACATATTGCCCAGAGATCCGTGGAAAGGGCAAGTGGCAGGGGGTGTGTGCTTTGTAGGCCGTGGAATAGGGAGACGCGCGCCTCTGCTCGTAGGTACGTATGCGCGTACGCTGGTGTTTTTGCTGTGTGCTTGCGGCGTGGGATGGGAAGTACATACATACGAGTTCCCTAGACCCATATCTGTCGGGGAATCTCTTGCTCCTTGAGGGCGTCTCATCTGAATACGAACGACGCTGCCGGTTCTTCTTCTGGACACAACTTTGGGCGTATGGTGGGCGATAAACGAAAACCAAAATGGAAAACGTAAACCGTGTTTCAGACAATTTTAGAGATAATATTCAACCACGAAATGATGATAACTTATTGAAACAATATGCAAAAGGAAGAACCCTGGATATATGGAGGACATTTCACATGGCGGTTTAAAACCGAAGCAGCAAGCGACGAAAATATGTTTACTAGTGAATTTTAGCAAATTACGTGAACAACGTTGTGAAGTTTACATATATATATATTTCTCGGAAACTATAGCCGCGTCCGAATTCGTAAGGATTCAAGGAATCAAGGACACAGGAGGTAAGGCGATGTGTCAACGTGTCTCCTCGAGGAGTTCGGACGTCCTTGTGCACAGTGCTGCCATCAACGGGACAAAAAATGTCAATGAGAAAAAATTGAATACTACAAAATAACTGATTTAGAATAATGCAGGATCCCGCCTAACCAAAATTCATCGTTTTATTTAGCTGATTTAGACGAAATAAGTTTTGTTGCACCAGAAGTTTTTTAGCCAAAATCATTTTCAAAAATGGATAAAGCCAAGGAAAATTTGCAAAGTTTGTCTCTTCTTTTCGATATGTTCAAATGCGACACAATATCACCGGAATCTTTCGAAATGAATGTCAGTTTTATTCCTCCGGAAATTTTGTTTGTGATAATTAGGTATATATTTTGTGGAATATACAAATTTTTACCACTCTTTCCTTTTGTTATTTATATACCAAGTAATTTTATTTATTTTTCAGTAATTTGGTAACAAGAGCGGATAAGAAAATTAGGTATTTTTTATCCGATATACGTTCTTCTTTATTTAATTAACCCATTCTGCTGTTCACTGCTTTATTCCGATAGCGTTAATATGAATGCACCCATATGAAATCGTTGTAGTTTATGGCGATTAGGAAGTTGATCAGTATAACAAATGGACATACTTAAAAGTGAGCGCACCTTTGCGTAGCCACTGTAGCTGTCATGGTTCCGCGTTCGGAATAACACTGTAACGTGACGAAATCGTGTGTTTAATTAAGAAAAAAAGTTATCAATATGTTAATAGAACCGAGGTCTGAAAGCCATGAGCAAGCATTATTAATTTTTATTGTAGCCACTATAATTTGATTTTGTTGTAAACAGTATGATTTACTTTTTGGTGCAATTATTGAGTGTATATTTATTGCAATTACTTTTAGTGAAACAGGTTGGACCCAAAAGAACTGTCATGTTATTGTCATTAATTATCATGGTCGAAGTGAACTGAACTGACAGGTGTATTTGATATCCTTCGTTCTCTTTTTTTACATCATTTGGTTTGGCTATCGTTGTTTTATTACCTGGAAGGGCAGTATTGGAAAATTTCCTTGGAGCCACATATGTTAAAAGATCTTTCCTTGTACGCGTTAACCTTTTCCTGAAAGTGGAGGGATATGAGTGGTGGGGGCCACTCTGTGTGAGCAAGGAGAGGAAGAAGAGACGGCAGATGTCACACAAGAGCTCCCAAATGAAGAGGAGGCAGTGGGACGCGAAACTGGCCATTATTCCTCGCCATTGGCTTCGGCACCAGATCAGCAGGGCCCGATGGTCAAAATGCCGCCAACTACAGTTCCTGCCGAAGAGGTGGAGGGAGCCACGGTCGGGGAGTGCATAGGTACCACACGACCACCTTGCGTCACGCATGCGCACTGGTCTTCTCGCCCACGCAGAGAGCTCGCTCTCTTGGCGGTCATACCTCGTCGCAGAAGTTTCACTTCCTGCTCTAAAATTGTCGACTCTGTTGATTGTCAGTATACCCCACATGGTGGGCCACGCCCCGAGCGTGTCAAAATTATATCGCTTCCTTCCTGTATACCTAGGCTTGTGCGATGACCGATCTTGGTCATCGATTTTCGATGAAAAAATTTCATCGAAATGTTTCGATGACGATGGCTGTCATCGATCATCGTATAGAGTGTACACGATGATCGATGACTATCGATGAATATCGATGATCGATGAATGCCGATGATCGATGAATGCCGATGATCGATGAATGCCGATGATCGATGAATTACGATGATCGATGACTCTCGATGAACTGAGCAGTAGTGATGAGCGATATATCGCTGTGATTGAATCACCGATACTGAAAAGTAGCAATCACAGCCTGTGACTAAATAATCGAAATCACTGTGACTGTGAAGTCGGTGAATTTAGCCGATTTAGCTCAGGCTGCTACCGCTGCTACCAACTGCACCAGTGCAACCAACGAATACAATGCTACCACTGCTACTGCGTATTAACTGTGATTGAACGTGATCGCTACTTCTGTATCGTCTACCACAAACTTGAGGAAAAACATGAATTCCAAACATCCCACTGTGGCCCTGCCATCGTCCTCAAGTCGCAATATCTGGGGTGATTATACTTTATACATACATTTAAGATCTAAGGCCTTCAAATTAATGGAAAAAAGAAGAATAATTAGTGATATAAGGATATCGATCATCCTCATCGATGGTTCTCATTGACATCAATGATTCGCATCGACTCATCGGGATCGATGATTCTCATCGACATCGATGATTCGCATCGACTCATCGGCATCGATGATTCTCATCGACATCGATGATTCGCATCGACTCATCGTCATCGATGATTCTCATCGACATCGATGGTCGATGACATACATCGTCATCGATTACAGTCATCGCACCGCGATGACTAAAATCATCGTCGATGACTTCGATTAATCGACTCATCTCACAGGCCTATGTATACCTGTACCAAGGGTTTTAAGATATGTGGTTTTGTTCTGTGCCAAGTGTTTGGTTATTTTTGCCCTTCCTCCGTTGTATGTGCTCATAGTTTTGGGGATATATTATTCCGACGTGTAGTTTTCGGGACGAACGTTCTTGTCTCGCAGGGCCACGGTCGGTACCGCTGTTTTCACTCATGCAGCGAGACCGTTTGTTGTATTATTCTTTTGGGTTTAAATAGTATGGATCGTAGGAGCCTATTGGGAGGGAGGTTGTGGTTTGCTCAATTGCACCACTTTGGCTCAGTTCATTTCGCAGGATTCACAGAGAAGATTATCTTCAAAGATATTTTTGTACTGTATATGCATAAGGTTAAATTGTATCGTACCAGAGCTTACTACCTATTGAATGGCAGTGATATAGATTTATGGGGTCAAATATCTGTGGGGGGGTTAAATGGTATGTACCATGCAAAAGGGAATAAATTGTAATTATTTTGTTTTGAGTTACCTTTTTTGCGTTTGTATAGTTCATGACTTAATTAAATACTGGTTCAATGTTCCTGATCGTATGATTGTTGACTATCTCCCCCTTTCCTATTCACAAATAGAACCCTGAACGTAATTCTCCATCAGAGCAATACCGGTTGGGGTAGGGAATAATAAGCCCTACTCCTAGTTCTGAATGGTCAAGACGACCTGGCGCCCGAGCGAAGGCAGAGAATATCTGTAAGGGACGTCGCAAGACTTCAATCGTATATGTCGAAGATAATGATAAAAAAATGTTCCATCTTTCGGTGAGATCAACTGCAATTAAAAGAAAATTAAAAGTAAACTAAAATAATTGGAATCACGACGAAAAAAAATGTCCTACACAACGATTCGATCCTGAGACATCAGGTTCAAGGAACGGAGAATATAACCATTACTCCACCTTACATTATTTTAAAATGTGCGTTCTCCAGAGTTTATATTAGGCATGCTAAAAATAACGAATGAAAAATAATTTACTACAGCAAAACTAGAGCTCATTTTCCCAAGACAAGGTGTATTCCCAGCAGCATTTGGCATTATTATGAACAACATAAAAAATATGGCATTCAAAAAGGCGTAGCAACGTACGTAGTCTCCCCTCGTAAGTCCAAGACTGTATCTCTTCAACCCACGAGAATCACAGAAAGGATTTTTATTTTATTGGAAAGTAAATTCAGTGGTCTATTTAATTCAATGCTTGCTTGATTTTAAAGCCTGTGCCACGTGGATATCTGGAACCAAATAAACAACTTTTTCAAGATTTCTAAAATTCGAGGAATTTTTTCTTGGTAAAGGATTTCAAATATCCGTGTAATTTTTTTCCACGTACACTAAATAATCTCAAGAAAATATTCCTCATTTACGTCTGCTTTGCGACTGATTTACTTCTGATTTGACTCACTTATTTACATCTAGTTTACAACTCATTTGAAAATTGAAACACGCATGTACAGCAGTTGAAACAGGAGTAGTAAACCAGATGCACAGGAGTTGTAAATCACATGAAAAGGAGTTGTAAATCACATGAAAAGGAGTTGTAAATCCGATTCACAGGTTCTCTCCCCTGAGACTCCCTTGCCAACACCGACTAGATGGAGTTGGCAAGGGTTGTCAACACCATCTATTCGGTGTTGGCAAGGGTTGATCCCATCTAGGTGGTGTTGCCCTCTCCACTAACTCTTAATTCCCTTCCCTCTCTAAGTAAAAAATACAAATTTTATACCATAATTGCTACTATTACGCGATGGCATGCTTTAGTGTTTATTTGTGTCCCGCCTTGTATTTACCTATTTACTTTGTATCTACATCGCGTGATCAGCTACAGCTACGTGCATATTCTCGCACCCGTAATCAAAATTCGCGCGTCACGATAGTCTTCTATATCTGGCCATTCTGTGGGTTAAAGTAACTTCGAGAGCTAATTTTCAAATGGATATGCCGAGATAGTCCGAGGAAATACCATTACATGAAGATGACAGTTTTTTTGGCATTAATTAATTGAAACCTATATTGCCACACAGTATGAACATAAATCCAATATTACTGAGAATAAACAAGATTTTTCCAGTGCCCTCACGTTTTTTCATGTTTCAATCAAGACGTAACAAACTTGCGGAAATGTTGAAAGGAGAGAATTGCTGAATGTAGCAATAAAAACATAGAAATGACATAATATGTAACGGAAATTAATAACGCAAAGCTCTCAGTGAAATGTTAACTGGCTGAACTGAAGTCTCTCCAATTCGTTTGCAAGCTTCCCATTTTTGACAAACTTTCGGGTGAAGGATGAACCACGAGATAAACATGCCGGGTAGATGCTTCTTGAAATTCGTTTGCGTATTATTATATACATATATAGTATCTTCTCAGAAAACGCACACGGCGAATAAAAACACAAATATAAATATAGTTTTAAAAACAGAGGCACACGGAAATAAAAAGGATACAAAAGATTTAACGTTTCGACGGTCAGGACGTCATCGTCGGCGAAAAGAGACTAACTAGTGGTCTGTTACCTCGGGGGGGGGGGGTGGGGGGGGAAGGGAGTGGTGGGGGGAAGGGTGGGGAGGGGGGGGGAGGCGGAATAGGAGAAGGGAAGGGGACTGGTGGGGAGCGGGAGCGAGGTGTGGCTATTGGCCAGTAGGCCAAATTTAGCCCGGGCAATTCAAATTCTCTTAAGATCCAAATGAATGACATCTCGCGAGTCCTCAATTCGATATTCGTTGCTGACTCGGGGAGGGCTTCTAATATATATAGAGAGAAAATTTAATTAAAAGTTTTACTATGGGAAGCGGTATGTTTAGGAATGGGATCAATGAAGGGAGGACATGTGATGGAGTGACGGTGCCCATTCATTCGCATTGAAAGCGGGGTAGTACACTCGCCAACGTAAAATGTCGGGCAGAAATTGCAGGAGAGACGGTAGACAATATTTGTGGAAGTACAGTTGGCTGCTGAGGAAGATTTATTGGAAGAGGGCGTAGCAGAAGAGCGTAGGAGGGAGCAACATTTACATCTAGGACGGTTTCAAGTTGAGGAGAGTGGTGGAGAGGCGGCGGTTGGTTGAAGGGTGGGTTTCGTAGATTTTAAGATATCTCGCAGGTTTGCGGAACGCTTAAAAGATACTGTGGGACATGAAGGTAATAGGAGGGCAATGGAATTATTATACTTTAAAATTGGGTATAAATCGCGGAGGATGTATTTGATTTTATGGGAGCCAGGGAAGAATGTAGTGATGAGGCTGAGTCTGTCGGGGTGGTGGGTTTTGGCCCGAGGGGTGTAATTGGCAGAGGGGGGCAAGATTTGATTGGTAAGAAGCTTTTTTGGAGTACTCACGTTCTCTGAGTGAGTGATATAGGTTATCGGTGTATTGTTGAAGGGAGTGGGCGTCGTTACAAATTCTGTGGCCGCGGACAGAGAGGGAATATGGAATGGAGCGTTTGGTATGTGGTGGATGGCAGCTATTGAAATGAAGGTAAAGGTTATGGTTAGTGGGTTTTTTATGGACGAAGGTGATGAATTTGTTGTTTTTTAGTAGGATATTAACATTCAGAAATGTGATGGAAGAGTCAGAGACGGAAGAGGTGAAAGAAACCGAAAAGGAAGAGTTAAGCGCAGAAATGAAGGAAGATAGAGATTCACGGCCATGAGGCCAAAGGACAAAGATATCATCAATATAGCGGGCCCAGAAGAGAGGTTTGAGGGGTTGGTTTTTGAGCAAAGTGCTTTCAAGATGGCCCATGAATAGATTTGTATAAGAAGGTGCCATGTGAGTACACATGGCGCTTCCTCTGATCTGAAGGAAAACTTGATTATTGAAGGAAAAGGCGTTTTTAGTTAATACTAATTCTGTTAGGTTAACAATAAAGTTGGTGGAGGAAAGATGTGGTTTTGGGCGCTGGGAGAGATAAAAACGGAGAGCTTCAATTCCTTCATGATGGGGTATACTCTCATAGGGGGGATACTGCCATCGCGGCAAGATCATGGAATGGTAACTACGCCGCTCGCAAGATCCAAGACCATCTTTCTCTCCTTAAGTCCACTTAGTAAGGAGAGAAAGGTGGTCTTGGATCTTGCGAGCGGCGTAGTTACCATTCCATGATCTTGCCGCGATGGCAGTATCGTCGGCAAACATGAAAGTGAGAGTTTGTGGAGAAGAAAGAAGGTCGTTGACATAGAGGTTGAAGAGGGTAGGAGAAAGGGTTGATCCCTGAGGAACGCCACAGTTCGTCACTCTCTCGCCCGACAGCGCGCCGCCTTCGGTGACACGAAATGATCTGGAGTTTAAAAAAATCCCGAACATTTTCGTCAGGTGGGGCGGGATGTTTGCCCTGCAAAGCTTAAGGATGAGGCCGCGATGCCATACCTGGTCGAAGTCACGATAAACGCTGCTAAAAGTAAACTCGTTGACTTCCGCAGGCGTCCAACTTTCAATATCACCAAGCCCCTCATCTTTCAATCCTCTCGTATACCAATGGATTCATCACACAAATTCTTAGGGTTATATTTCGACGAGAAACTGACATGGACCACCCACGTACAGCAATCCCAGTCCTCAGCTCTCAATGCACGTCGTTCACTCTACCCTTTGTTGTGTACACGCTCGCGCATCATGCGGCGTGACAATGTCACAATGTACAAGTCATTCATCCGCCCGAGGCTGCTGTACGGCTGCGAATTGTTCGGTAATTCCTCCCAATTTCATAGACAACAATTAGAGACATTCCAAAATAAAACGTTGCGCTACCTCACAAACCAACGCCAACTTGTACCAATGACCGATATCAGAAACGCACACAGAGTACCAAAAATACACGACTTCATAAAGGCACAAGCCTTGCGCTTGAAAAAGTCCCTTCCACAAAACCCGCTTACAGCTTCTCTCTGGGATTATCCCATTCACAAGAAACGCTACAAGAGTTACAGACTCCCACAAGAAATTTTATTCCGGTAACCAATCCGACTTCTTTCCTATGCATTTAAATTTCATTGAGTTTTAATGTTAAAAAGTTTTTTGGAAATAGCCTAAAAAAATAAGGGCCACCATATATACTCCAGCCATTTGTATATATACTCGTGAAAGTAAAAAATAAAAAGTGAAATAAAATGTTTTAAATCTACAAAAAATATATTAAAATCGTAGGGAGAGAAAACTTGTTGTCCTGGGGCCTAATTCTGTAACTCGTAGCTCCAGAGCTAACTGCCTAAAAGAGCTAAAATAAGCTCCTAGCTCCAATTCGTATTCTGTATTGCATCTCAAGGTACCGGAAGGAGCTAGAGAAGGCTCCGGAGCTTATTTAGCTCCTCATGGTATTCTGAAACGGTCCCGAAGCTCTTATCGGAGTCCCAGCATGCCTCAGATCGGAGCTCCGGCCAGCGCCAGCCTCGAGACCGCGCTAGGAGTATTCTTCAGTGAAATCCATGCGCATTCCCGCAGTGTTTTGTTGATTTTTCGTGATGTGTGCATGTTGTGGTGAATCCGATGATATTATTTTCTCTTTCTTGGTAGTTTTTCTTGAGGTGATACTCTTATCTACCGCGGCGGAAGAATCAAGATACCCAAAGGATTTATTTTTTTAACCTATTTTAACCAATAAATCCCATCCCTGTTTATATTCATGGAAAATTATTTCGATGTCAATATTGCTGCCTTAATTGTCTTTCGGAGATCAATTCGTGAACATTCATCGATAAATACGTGTTTTGCATGGTTACTACGTTATTCCATTGAAATTCTTTGTCATTCATACTGTTGAGAATCGTTTTTAAATTAATAAAACTGTAGGCATTGAGCTAAGTCGATAGGAGCACTTCCCTTGACATAAAACATATGTTGTAATGCTTTCACGTATGTTCTTATTTTGATGTTGTTAACCCGCAAGGATATGATCGTAAATTCCATTTTTATCAACTAATGATCAACTTTTTTATTAATGTAAAACAAGTTCTTAATGTGTGGCCGAGTACGATCAATGCACTTACGTATTAATAACATTACTTCAACAGCAGTTCGAGGTGTTACTCTTAATATTGACATTGCTGCGTGAGGAGAAGGAAAATGCATGATAGAATGTTTAGGTAAGGTACGATAATGGAAGTTCAATCGATGAAAAAGCTATATTTATAAATGCATGTCTATGTTAAAGTGATCATATATGATCGTATAAGCATGCACTTGCAGAATATGATTGCTCATATGCATAAACCAATATAATTAAATGATGTAAATCAATTGCTAATTAGTTCGCAGCTTTAGTTTGTTTCCTTGAGTGAAAAGTGAGCGTATCATGCTATAAAGATTCTTCGAGTACTAGCTGCCTAACGTAGAACGTTCTTAAAGTACCTTAATAATTTAAGTTCCATAAGTATTCATCGGTAGTTTAAACTAAACGTCGCCAATCTTCCTATATGAGCATAACATGTGGGTATAAATTATAGCTGCACACTTGTGGGAATTCCTAAATAATGGTAATTTTCGAAGTGTTGTGTACATTTTGTAGATTTAATAGTAGTTTTTGGCAGAAAATATAGCAGAATAACACATATATCATCAGTTAATGGCCGATCTATTGCATTTATCATCATTTATGTACTAACATCACCGACGTTCGTATACATCACGGAATGGTAAAACAATGAACTAACCTATAGATTAACGCCTGCTACAGGTTTAAATAAAGCATTTTACCTTAGATTTACTTAAATTAACCATCAAGAATATGAAAATATAGAAAAATATTAAGGAAATCTTCTTATTTTCAACTCGCCGTTCACAGAAACAGCTGTTGAGGATGACAAGTGTTATGCTAGATTACTATAATAATTTGTTCTCTTAGGTAAAATATCAACTGATTCAGGTAATAATGTTCGTTATCAAGGTGTTTAATTGCTTTGTTCTTCTTCTCGATGCGAACAAACTCATAAAATCATATAATTGCATGCATTAAGCTGACGTTTTCCCAGCTTCCCACATGTAAACACACGTTAAACTCGGCAGGGTATTCATGGATAGTCGTAATTGAGCTTCTATAGCTTGTAAAATAGTCTGTATATTGCTAAAAAGGTACTTTTTTATACGTTAAAGTCGCACAAACAATCAATAATACTTCAATATTATTTACTTTTGGTATTCTCAACTGCTGTCTGCTATTTTCCGGAAGCACAAGCCGGAAAAACGTCACGAAAAATGAAACGACGATTGTGATTGGCCGGTCATTCGCTCGCCGGAATTTAAATTTACCACTTCGTCCGCTGACTTTTCTCCACCCCGATTCGGAGCTAGAGTTAGCTCCAGTGAATTACAGAATACGAGTAGGAGCTAATTCTTGGAGCGAGCCGAAGCTCTTAGCTCCGGAGCTACGAGTTACAGAATTAGGCCCCTGGCACCCGTTGGTACCAGAGACCCCCCCAAAAAAATATATACATATATTTAAAAAAAAAAGGTTATAAAATCAGTTCAAAAAGTCAAAATATGTTATTGTGTTTCAATTCTGTTAATTTTCAAGCGCCCGTTTCTGCCTTAGGTTTAGTTCTTTTAAATTTAGTATGCACCATACAGCACCCGCTCACTAGTAGACTTTCATCCTCTTCTCCTTCACTAACACTGTAGAGGTTAAACTGGTCCCTTCACACTGCATTGCCATTTTCCCCCTGCGTGCGAATTACACAGACAATATCGCTGAAGAGGTGGACTCAAGTTGCACCGTTGCAGCGCTCTATTCTTTGGGCCGAGGGCCCTGCCAATGCCCGTGGTTGGTTGGTTGGTTTCATTTATATTCTAACAATATATATATTCCACAAGGTTGGCGCTTACGTGGAATAGATATTGATAATATAAATGATAGAGGTTGGATGCTGATTAAGAAAATGCGCCCGCGCTTTCATTTCCCGAACGATGAAAACATTATTTTGTACTTTTTAGTGCATGCACTTGATAAAAATCGTGGTTTAACCTCTTCAGGGACAATTTTTTTCATAATTTTTTAATTTGAACAATTTTTTTTCTACATTATGTTATACACTTTACAACCCTATTAAAAGTGAGTTTTTTGCAAATTTTCATCGGAACATAATGGACACAAACGTGTATTCTTCCCGTTACAGGACCTCATTCTCTCCCATACACTTAACATACTGTAAATGGCCAATGTGTGGCAGTCTCCCTGAAGAGGTTAAAAAAAGTATTTTTTTGCATATTATTATTTATTCGATTTCAGCCCCCCACAGTACCCCTTGCGTCTATGCAATGCGCGCTTCTCGGTGGTACGTGTGTGTTGCGGGCGCCCTAAGGATAACACTCACAGGCTCTCTCTCGTCCGATATGAAATTCGAACGCGCGCCGCAAAGGAGAGTGAATTGAGCGAGGACTGGAACGTGACTCGCGTTCGAACTCTCTCGAGTGGAACAAACTTCTGCGAGACAAATGAATCATCACCAGCGCAGTCGTCAATCCGATGACTGGTTCGCGGAAGCGCTCCATTCCACTACCCTCTAAGCTTGGCCTTTCATTCCTTCAAGAGTTTCTGTTTTAACTCCTTAATTATTTGTTCCATGAATTCCATCCTCGGGCTCCCACGTCCATTCTTTCCTTTTGTTTTTCCCTTTGTCGTAGTTTTCAGGAGGCTGTTAATTCTCAGAAAGTGTTGATTAATGAGTTTCTCTTGCTCTTCTACGTCACATGCAGTCATCAAGAACCTTTTATCCCAGACTCTACGTGGAACTTAGATTACCTTCGTCCAGTTAACCATCATTCTTCGATTGCATTGACCAAATCTCCATTGCTTCTAATTTCCTTTTCACCGTAAATGTTGTCTACGCTTCGCTGCCATAAGAGGTTGCTACAAATATAATATTTCGATGAAGTGCGTATTTACTTCATAGGCTGTCACTGGATGCCAGTAGACTCCTCTTCAGGCAGCGCTAATATGCTCATTTTATCTTTCTCGATTCTTCCATCGCTGGTGACCCTTCTTCCCGAGTTTGTGAGCGGAATTCATACACTTTCTGCAGGTTTTGATGCCCTAGTCCGACGGAGAGTCCGAGAAATTGGTATGAACAAAAGTACAATCCTTAATTTTCAGAGTAATTAAGAGGCACTCGCAAGTACTAACTATATCTAGATATATGTAGTTGCTTCGGGTGCTGTATTAATTTTAAGGTGAAGCTTTAATAAGCATTCATTGGAAAAAATCATCAGTCGCTTCCAACAAACATTGTCCCACTTTTTCCACGCATTTATCTCCTAAATGACCTTTAATTAATTGAAGCGTACAAGTATTAGCATGACATCGAATATAATTCTAGAGAAGCCGATGGTGGAATGTGCAGAGGTGATATGGGATAGGGAAATTGGATAAGGAAATGAATGAGGGAAAAATTGAACTGTACACTGACAGTATGTCGTGAAGTCTCACTGTTTTTTTTGCAATCACTAACGGTGCGTGGGGGAGGTAAATTTTCCACTAATTGGTTCGGTAGCGTATATATCTTCCTTCATAAGTCCTCATTACCTTGTTCAAGATAGACATAATAACCCCATCCTCCGTTATAACCCTGAAACTCGGGTGATTTGAATTTTTCTATTAATCAAAGCCTGGTAGTGCTGGGTAGCCTCAGAGTATACACCCGCTCCAAACCTAGTACCTCCATGAGCTTTGTCACGCTCTCCGACCGCCCGTCATGAGGAGTGGCTTTAGTTTTCTCCTCTTAACGTTTTCCCAGCGCACGACTCGTAATTCGAGAAGCGTAAACCCGATGACAAGCGAGATGCTTGCTGCGCGCGTCAAACCCCTCTTCCGTCGCTTGCTTGGCCTCCCACGCCACCCAGGTCACGTGGGAGGGCACGCAGGCAACCAATCGCGCGCCCTTTGACCCCGTGAGCCCAATTGTCGCGCAGCCTCTCCTCGCGATAGGCCAAGAGAGGCGTAAGGGGGATTGGCCAAAGGACTCTCGCTGGAAGACCCCCAACCCCGCCTCGGATGCCCTCTCTTTAGAGGCGCCCTATCTCGCGGGGCCACGACCCCCGGCGCGTATTAAGGGGTGGGCGGGAGGGGGGCGTGGCCCCTTCCGTGGGTCGAACAACGGAGAGTGGCCAATCGAATGCGCCGACGGTTGCCATGGCAACGGAGGTGTCAGGGGTGAGACGGGTGGTGGGGCGGGCAGGGGGGGTTGCTTGCTCTCCCTCTCGATCGTTGCTCTCCGACTCACACTGTGTCAGGGGGGGGACTGTATCTCGACAAGGCGATCGCGAAAATAAAACTTTTTAGAACCCTTAGCAGCTGCGGGAAATGTACTTTTACGCTTTCTTGGAATGAAATATTTCTGCAAGTCCAACACGGTCCACAATTGGTATGCAACCCGCACTTCCTGCGCTGATGCAACTTTTACATAGGTAGCTCTCTTTCTCTATCATTTAAATATATCAATTACATATTAGTTTACTTAAGCTGCGGGAACCGTACTTCTATTATTTCGGATGAGTGCGGGGTAAAGGTGTAAGTACGTTTTACATTCACCTCTAGTTAAGTTACAAATTCATTAATTAATTATTGAAAGAACTCTCGAGGGCACTGTACTTACTGAGAAAGCTCAAACTCTGAGTTGATGATGCTTATCTTGTATCAGCCTACTATGCTTTCATCCACTCCCATCTTGCCTATGGTCTGCGGCTGTGGGGCCACGCCACGGTGTGAGAATGTTGCCAAAAAAAGGCTATTAGAATCCTTGCCAATGCTGGTCCCATGGTACACTGTCGCTCGCTGTTCCGTAGATTTGGTATCATGACCATTTACAATCAATATGTAATGCATTCCCTCCTCTATGTCAAAGATAATTGTGATGACTACCCAACTCAGCCCAAGTTACACACATACACCGTTACAACACAAGAACAAAGTCTAGACTGATTATAACACAGTACAGATTAACCATAACACACAAAACTTTAAAAATGGTTCTTAAGTTAAACAACATGTTTCCAAGCTCACTTCAAATGGCCATATCGTGTAAATTTCGAACAGGTATTCGAGAAACGTTTGGTTGACAGACCACTGTACAGCATTGAAGGATACTTCGAACTTGACTTCGCAAGTATTTCATTGTAATCTGTTTGTATTGATCATGTTGGTATTTTGTTGTATTTGTATGTTTGACTAGCAACTTGGGCGACACCTATCACTTAATTGTGCTAATGGTTAATAAATATTATTATTATTATTACTGTACTAATGTTTACTTCCGCACAGGACTTGAGTTTTTTAAATTATAAAGGCTGAAAATTTAGCATCGTAAAAAAATTATTTTTGGTCCCGTTCATGTTTCAGGGGGGCTATTCTCCATCTCGAAGCTACCGATGCGGTAGCTTCGAAAGGGCTACCAACCGTATTCTCTAACTCAATGGAGCTTTCTCAAGAACGTAACAGGAAGAGGAGAGAGGTTTGGCGAAAGGCGGGTATGATAATATTTTTAAAGCAAACCCACGGAAACTTCATTTCTGGTGACGTCATTCCAAGGACATGTTCTATTTCTGCTCACATAATCTCGTGAACAACCCCCCTGAAACTCCCGACCCAATGGGAGACCATGGGCGCGATCATGGTTCTTTATTTTTCGTTATCGCTATCGCTACCCATAACGCAATTTTTCCCTGTAGCGCATTCGCTGCGATCATGGTTCTCACGACTTGCGCTACAATGAGCGAAATTCGCGCTTGCGCTATGAAATACTTTTGAGTCGGCGCCCGCATACGAGGCTACAAGAATCGACCAATGAAATGCACGGAAAAACTTCGGCAAGCGGAAAACATTCGAAAGCGGTAATTATGGAATGTTTATAGCTACTATTTCCCGCGGAATTTCCTAATTATCAATAATATTGTAATAGTGTTCTGCGTAGAAGACGTATAAGCGTTGAAGATTATGTCTGAGTCGGAGATAAGTAGTTTCGCCAAATAAGTACCTTTAACATTTGCTCGAAGTTGATTTTTTATAATATGTATGAATTATCAGTGAATGTGGATTAAACTGTGGAAATGAATTGATCGCGACGCTAAAAGCGACTTCAAAAAATGTCAACGCACGATTTATTAGAAAAATATATACATTATTCTTCGCGAGAAATAATCAATAAGGTGTTGTTAATAAGCGCATATATATATTAAAATTAATTCTCACATTAAAATTTATTGGAACGGTTATTTGTACATCAAATTTGGTTGGTAGTGAGACAACTTATTATAAGTCATTAATGCCACTGCAGAAGCCGAGTAGGGGGAAAAACGCCATCACAAAGAGAATGTATGAATAAATATTTAACCATCCATCTATAAATTTTTTAGTATTAATTCTCTTGTCCATTCGGGAGGGTTACACTCAAAAATCTTAGGCAGATATTTGCTGATCAGGCAAATAAAAAAAGTTCCGACAAAAGATGTAATTCACTAGCAGAAGGTATGCTTATTTAAGATTCTCGACCCTTTTACATTAATGAATATAATGACATTCCTTGCCCTACAGAAACATAACATGACTACAACGATAATTCTAACAAAAAATGTCAGATTCAAATTTCGTATCCCTTAATTTTATATTCCCTCTTCATCTTATTACAACCATTTCGTAATGAAGAAATTCATTACATGCTTGAACAAGACTAAGTGGTTTCTTTAAGGTAACCTAAGGGCAATTTTTACCCAGAGAATTTCATTTGCATATCATTAATTTCCGTAACACCAAATAAATTATTTATTTTAACAATACCTAATATACGATTAGCAGTATATTTCATCCTGTCATTAATGAATATACTGTACTAATATGACTAAGACATTCCCCCTTACCTTACAATCCATAATCATCTACCAATACGAGGAATGTCTTAAATGTAAGCTTACCTCTGACAGGAGATATGATGTCGTCCGGACATTAAAGAAGACCAAAGTTGAAATACATTCTATTATTTGCAATGATAAAATATGAATTGAGACACTATCTATGATTCTCACAGAAATAGGTTATTCCAGTAAATTGGATCATAATATCATATTCCTTAACATCATAGATCATTATGTTAACTTTCAAAAAATATAAAAATTAGAAAGATCCAATAGCAGTGACAAAGTTTTGATTAGGTTGAAGATGAAGTGTTAAATATGCATTTACATCCCATGAATAATTATATCTTGTAATTTAATTTTTCCAAAAAGCTTGTCTACAACTTGCATTATCCTGGCCATAAAGATATGCTATGGATGACAGTAATTAAAAACAAACAAAATTATTTTATAATAAAAAATTCAATTTATTCATCAGCATAGATAGACATATTTTGCCTCTAGTTTGTATTTACAACTGCCAGAAATATATTCAAGTCACCATTCCTCTTCTCATCGCCAGAGTCGTCAACACTTGTTTTTATGACAAGTATATTTAAGGATTTATTTATTATAAAAAAAATAAAATTAATATGAAACCTGAATTTGAAAGCCTAATGGGTATAGTCAGCTGTGCAGAAGGAACGTAAAATAGAGGCTGGTGAAGAGCTTGATATGAAGTGTGGCACTGTATGGGGCAGAAAGGAAGGCAAATGAGGAAGTGCTTGACATGGTGTGTGAGGAGAGGATTCTTTTGAATGAGATTAGGGGAAGACAGGGTAGGTGGCTGAAGGGGATAATGAGGGGTGATGGTTTGCTGAAGGCAGTGATAGAGGGAAGGATGTTGGGAAAGCCGGGAAGGGGAAGAAAGAGAATTGGTTTTATGGATGGGATGAAAAAGGTAGGGCTTATGCTGAGATGAAGAAAGAAATACTAGAAGTAGATAGGGCACAGCACGTGTAAGAGTCTGTTGGATATTCTCTGACTTTCATCATAACCTACCCCTAACCGGTAGATTACTCTGATGATGATGAATGGTAAACCCATTCATTGGTATTGGGTTGAGAAGTTAATGATAAAGTTATTACGTTAAGCCTCCATCAACATTAATCCCGTTTGGTTTACTTTAGTTCCTCACAAGTTATATATCTCTGGATATTTTAATTACAGTTTCTTTAATCATGATTCACAATAGTAAAAGTGGAAATAACCCCGAATTTCATAAATCAATGCAACTAATAGTCTTTCCAAGAATATATTAGATTTTTAAGTCCTTCGGCTTTTAAATAAGGAGGGTTAACCTATCAAATACAGGCACACCCGCAATAACGTACTCCCGATATAACGTTTTCCTGCTTAAAATCTTAGTCCTATCCGACAACAGAAGTAGACGTTATATCGAGGGTAAATTGTACTAATTTTACCTTCTATTAGATTGATATGAAGAGGAGTGGAAGATTGAGTCAACTATATGATTACTAACTACTTAGGAGAAAAAGTCTAGTCAAATTTATCTACATTAATCAATACATAGATACAGAGGCATTGGTTGACAAAATGCCAAAGGAAGCTGAGTAAGTCATATGAATTTTCGTGGAACATGCTAACTCCCATGCAGTGTTTTCCCAAGCTACATTCCAAATACTTTTTTCAATTAAGCAGACGTAGGTAGGAAAGCATTGAGTTACAAGACATTATAATTACAAAGCGTGGATTAGTTATAGAGTGGCATAATGAATATAAATAAACTTCCAACAATACCAATAAAGATCAAATTATTCTCCCACTAAAATTAAGGTGGACCACAAATAAAATGCAATATTTTAAATGCTATCCAGTACTTTAACCGAGGATCATCATCTGTTACAGAAACTGGACCTAAAGATGAGAGAATGTTGAGGGAGGATCTATCTGAATCCATCATCTGGTGAGGAGTTAACAAGCTTAAAATGCAATTATCCAGAAAATTCTTGATGTTGTTAAAACTAAATAAGAAATTGAAATACTATTTCCAGTGAAAACGTTATGATTTATCCCAAAAAAATTATTTCTGATAAATTCTTCTTTTATTCAAAGACTTTCTGAACTTTATTTCACGAATAATGCAACTAACTAGAAATTAAAATTATTGGCATTCAACGATCTCCTAACATGGTAACCCTCTGCAATACGTGGCCGACCTTCAAGTAATTCTTCCTCCTCCGGTTTCATTACATTAAATCTCTCTGACGAAGTTAAGGCAGGTGGTAAAACTGTCGCATGTTATGCAACACAGCACAAGCCAACACCATTTTTCGAGCCTTGGTTGGGAAACATTCATTAGAACTCTCTGACGGGATAGGACCTTAAGCACCCCAAACAACCTTTCTACCACTGATCGAGCCTTGCAGTGGGAAATGAGAAGTCATGGCTCATTTGGGTACCCTAAATCACCTACATCAGTCACCACCATGCTAAGTAGATTTGGGATGTATTAGAGGCATAAGATATGTGCTTTATGAGCCTAATTTTCATCTATCGTCCATCCATGTCGTTTGATATCAATTTCTTTATGAACCCTTGGCACAAGGATGACAATTCAAGTGCAGTCAATAGCTGCCACTGCACCAGGGAAAGAATTGGTGGATAAACTGGAAGTTCTTTGTACCTTCCTTCTGTCTGCAAGTGTACTGGGAAATCTGATCCATTGCTGTACCAAATGCTGATTGATTGTATTCATTACACTAGTCATAGCCTTTGAAGTTGTGGGTTGGCTCATAGAAATTAAATAATCCTGCCCTACAGACCTCTGATACAATCCATTTGGCAAAAAACCCTGAGGGCACATAGAACCTATATTGATGCCAATTAAAATCAAATATGATATTGTCTAACTACTTTAAGATAATTATTGTTAATTAACATGATAATAATTGCATGCAATTCCACACTCAGACCATGAGACCATTCCCTTATAAGCCGAGGTCTTAAGTATTGCGCAGGTCTTGAGCCATCTCCTTCGACGCCCTGAATAGAACTAAAAATTGACAAAACTGCACCACCTCAAGGGCAAAATGATCCATAGTATCCCTTAATCTCCTTATTTTGAATACTCAAGTTGTTATTTTGGAGGTTTTCCTCCACAATATTGTCCAAAAAGATCATACTCTTAAGACATTTTAATTAAAATGCTAGCAAAACAATGGGTTGCTCAACAAATATGCACACAAGTCCAATGCTACATTTAGTGCCAAAATTCAAAGAGTCACTTATTCCATGAAAAAGTTGCAAATATATTTGTTTTTAAATCATTTACATAATTAACATGCAACCATTCCCTTCCTTCACTAATCATTACCATCCAAGATTTCATAAAACTTATTTGGTTTAACACAATCTCAAAACCAACAGCAGCTTTGCGTTCGATTCATCCAAAATAAACCCTGTTCATGAAGATACTGAAATGCATGGTAAGCTAAGAATCAACACTAACGTGGAGTAGATATGATTGGAAGTTCTGGCACAAGTGAAGCTTCTATTGAATCAGGGTTATATGTACTAAGTTTGTAAGAACAAAGCATAAACAAATTGCAGTGATAGATTGGCGAAGATAAACAACGTTAAAAGTGACAAGGATAAACACTTTAGCTACACTTCATTATACAAGTATTATCATTAATATAAAAAAGGATGTGTTGGCTAAATAGTACTATAATTACAAGGATAAAATTTGACTCGTACGCAAGTTGTATATTACCAAAGTTTTGGCAAATAATTTCTACACAAACTACACAATTTCTACTCCAGAGTATCGAGGAACTTACTTCCAAGTGTAAATTAGCAAATTAAAATGTATTGTGTTTTAATCAAATAAGCTTATAAATTAGAGTTAAACATTTCTTACGGCATTATTCAAATCATACAAGTTTATCTGCAAGGTGAGATATCTTTAAACGAAAAAGTAGCAAAATAGTTGTGATAATAGAAGGGAAAACTAGAATATCACTATCTCTACGTATTCAATCGTTAAACGACACATTCAAGGGATGTACAAGTTAATCCATTAGGCATAGGATAGATTAACGCTATCATTCTCTCAAAGAGTTCGTAATGCACATTATTTTTTGCTGATCAACTCCTATCACATAGGATACAACGCTTTGGTAACTGCTGTCATAAGTAAAGAACACCACATATAAGGCACATACAGTATTAAACCATGAAAAACCAAAATTGCATGCAACAGTTACATAAACAATCGTCATGCAAAATAGACATTACTTTGCAAGTAGTTGGGGGCACTTCCAAAGGTCCAACATTCACTATAAACATTGACTTCGTCTAACCATGAAATTACAACATACCTAGTAAAGATAAATAAACACACTATGGGAATACACAGATACCTACCCTTCAATTAGTAATTAACCTAATCACACACCGCATTTCCAAAGTCTGATGATAACAAAGTTAAAACTCATCATAATAAAGACGCTACAAGGCATTCTACTTTCAAGGATATTACATTTCATTTAGTCAGTTGCGAAAAAATCTACCAATTAAAATATGATGGAAATGATATTTAAGGATAAATAGTTTAAATGCACAGGACGTTACTTTATCAGCGTACAAAAACAATCATAACATTGCTCGACAAAATGCACTTAACCTTACCACAACAACGGCTGATGGACAACTAAACACATTTAGACTTGCTTTAGCTACCAATATACATTTTAGGGATTTATTAGAATCGTGCAATCATTTCATTAATAAAAATAAAGATTAATCATCGCCAAAGACCGAAATAAGTTCTAAATATAAAGATTCGTCTATTAAGTGGAATGCGCTTTCCGCCATGCTTTCTGATTTAGCGGAGTTCTCGGCCATAGCGCAAGCTATTCTATTTTCGCTTGGAAATCTCGCTATGGTAGCGGTAACGCGCGAGATTTGAAGAACCATGATCGCATGGTTCGCTATATAACGCATAATCCCTTGGTAGCGATAACGATAACGTAAAATAAAGAACCATGATCGCGCCCCATATTCTCTCATTGAAGTCGTTTCGTCAAGCCGCCGCTTGATTTTCGGGGAGAAGCCACGGGTTCGAGAGGGTCAGTGGGTATTCCCTATTACTGAAGGCAGTTTAGCGTGTGTCGGCTGAGAAGAAAATGAAATATTTGTAGTTATCGCTGATGTTTCAAGCATTTATTTCCATATATTAGTTTTGTGATGAAAGGTGTGTATTTTTTCTTCAACGTGTGACGAAATTTTTTTATATATTTGTGAACTAAGTGAGAATGCCGATGACGTGTGTGGTACCACGTTCCAATACGGGCTATTTATCCAAGAAACAGAAAAATAAATACTGATTTCAGGGAAGTAATTGAGGAATGGACGGAACCTGTTTTACGTTGTAGGGGGGATGAAAGAAGATCCCCCTTTATGTTTGCAATTCTTAGATTCGGTGTCATTTCTGAGCTACGTGCGTCCGAAGTTGGCCAAAACACGTTTTTTTTAATTCTTCAAGCCAATATAAGATTTTTAGAGAATAAAAAGCATAATATACTTTAGGTAATTCAAAGATCATTAATTTGAGCCGTGGTTGGTTCAACTAGATTAATTTTAAACTGCTAAATTAACGAAAAGCCGTCCAAAACGGCCATATATTTAAAATGAATTATTTATCACAAAAACAATTTATCAAATGTTTTGATCATTTAAAAAGGACGCTATTACAATTCCAAATTGATCGAAGGTTTGTTAAGGTCAATCTGTTAATTTTTCGCAAATCTATGTTTTTAAAAATATCCCAGGACGCCAAATGTTGTAAGCCATAACTTTTTTGTTTATCAAATTTTCGGGTCAATTCAAAAAGGATTCTCTGCTGAAAGAGTTATGTTTTCAATTACTAATAAAAATCAATGAAAAAATAAAATATTAAATTCTTAATTAATGCTTCAAAAAAAGGCACTTTTTATAAACAATTGGTGCTACAGCATCCCTTGAACATTGTACGAGTTTCTAACTGAGATACATCGGAAGCTGGCTTCAAAACAAAGATTTTAAAAAGTACCCTACGACCCGGCCTGAGTTAGGATTTGTTTTTAAAAATTCGCAGCCGCATTGTTTATAGCAATTAAGAAACGAGTCCCACGGCATTAGATAGTCAAAGACATGCAGTAGAAGATAGATAATCTGGAATTGTAAATAACGGAAGATCTAAATAACGAAAGGTTTTCCAGAATTTCGCGATTTTTTTTATTTTTTAAGTCGAGCCGCTGAAAATACGGCTATTTAATCTGTTAAAGTGCCGCCTCAGAACCTGTTTGGCTTCCTGTCAATCTCACGAGTGCCAGCCAATGAAATACAGTGAACTAGGACGCACGGATAATCCAATCTTTCACTTTTATTTCCTATAACTTTCACAATATACGCAAAAAACAATGTACTATCATTTGCGCACATAGTCCGTTATTTTCGATTGTTTCATGGACTCATTGAGAGTTTTCTTCACCCGAACGCGTATCGTTTTAGCAGCGATAATGCCATTGTAGTCGCATTCCCACTGCTCCATATTCTGTAGCAAACCATCTACGAAGTTGAGCGGCTGGCTGTGACTCATGGGTTCGCTGCTCACCTCGTCTTCAACCCCGCTACTTCAACTCTCCCCACTCCCCCTTGTCAGATCTCGGCGTAAACAATATCGCTATCAGTCAACATGCTGGAAGTCAGGGTCACTTTCGTCTCTCTCTCTAGCCATTTTTCTTTGTTCTCCGCATCAACATTTTCGAATCCTTTCATGGTTTTCACTAAACCCCTAAACTCGAAATCATTCACTGCAGTTTCTGCCAACCTCTCTAAATCACCTTAGAGGTCAAACAAAAGTTTCCTCCAAGAATGAACTAGTGCAACACATGAGGAACAGACCTGTGAAACACCATGAATTGCATCCGATATTGCCATTTTCTTCCAAAATTTCAATAAATTTTCATCTTAATTGGCGAGAAGGCGAACTCTTTAACTCCTTTTCATTGACGCCGTGATCCATTGGCTGAAATATGGAAGTGACGTTCGGGGGTAAAAACTTGTTGACGATTAAACCATCATCGGATGTGTGTTCTTTCATTCGGATGGGAAGAAACATTGGGTGAGTTTTCACTTTGCTGTGTTTTGAGAGGCTTGTTGTGTCGCCGATTGCTCTGACGAACTCTTTTGGGTTCTACATGATTCTTAGAAGTTATTTTGACCGTCAAAGGGCACTCCAGGGCGCTTGCTCGTATTTCTGGGCCTTCCGTTGTCCGTTATCTTTTTCCTGCTGACAAGGATTTGTGAGCTTGAGGATTTCCCTCTCCCAGGCACGTTGGCATAACCTTGTGAAAATTCAACCGTTTTCGACGTTTTTTTAAACTGGTGTAGCTTTAACAACTATTAACGACCACATTATTGTTTTTTATTAATAATTCGTATTTAAACGGTTTCTATAAGCATTTTTAAGTTTTTCAGTTTTCTAAGACAAATTAAGAACTAGCTTGAAAAAATTACTAATATTTACTGTATGCATTGATTTGTTTAATATTTGATGGTTGATGGCAATGGTTGACATTTTTCATGCAAAGTGAATATTTAGCATTTAAGACTGTTATCTCTAAAGATTACAACAGTAAATACAGGAATGTGTACTACTGCAAAAGGTTTGCTTGTGCTGATATAATCTTGACTATTTTAAGGGGGATCTTTGCAGAGCATGATTGGTGAGTGTACAATGTTGAGAGCATTGGTGGTAAAGAGGACCATGAACTGAACATGACCATAGGTAAAAACATTTATTGTTCCCTTGGATTTTCAATACATTCAGCATTAGCTGGAGTAGCGTTCTATGCCTTCCTTCAAAATAAATAGATCAAATTAATAGATAATGTCCTTATCTTGCATTTATGTACTTGTATTTCCCTACGATCGCAGTAATTGAAATAACTTAAAAGTTACATAGAGATGATTTCCAAGACAGTATTGCAAGGTGAATATATTTAAAACAGAAGTATACATAGGCGTGCGCACGGATGGTGCACCGGCACCACCTAATGGCTAAAAATAATTAATTAAATACCCTAGAAATACGTGTAAATTATACTATGAATGTTTATAAAAATTGCAAGAAAATTATAAGTACCATAAACTGGCAAATAAATCAAATTCTTAAGTGTTTTTCTCTCTGTCTTACTGACTACCAACGCTTAAAATTCACTCTAGCTGAATGACTGGCAGTGCAAATAAAGTTTTTTACATCAAATATTTCTAATGAAAACAATTCCAGGCACCACCTAATAAAGAGGTCTGTGCATGCCTATGCTTAAGAGTATGAGGTTGGTTGGTATTTGAAATTAATAATTTAAAATCTGTGACAATTTTATACCTACACCGTTCAATGTATAAGGGCTGTTGATTTTTGTTTAGTGGCGCAATGTATTTTGTATGGTTGTCCATACAACATTAGCTGCGGCTGTAAGTTGTTTGGATCTTCACAAGCAGGAACCTCGAATATCCATATAAGGGCACTTGGATACTATGGAGGTTATTTCCTGAGAACATAGATATTATGTGGATATCAACAGCTACCTTGGTATTGAAACGCTGTATCTAATGTGCTTAGCTTTATAATCTCTGACAAATGCACACTAACGCCCTCAACATTGGGATAAAGAAATCCTTCAAGGCAGGGTTGATTACATGCCAGCAAATCCTACAGGGACCATGAGGATAGATTGTCTTTGATATTTTTCCCTTGCCACAACTGCCAAAAATGTGCGTAAAATGAAACGTGAAACTTTCTCTTCAGTGTATATTTAGCTCACATTCATCAATTTTCCAACATTTAGCTGTCTATTCTCACACATTAATAGACTTTAAACATTTACCCATCTGTTCAAACTTTAGAAGCAGGGAACATAGGAAGACCCGACATGGCATGTTAAAAATTGTGTTATGTTTTCGTCAGAGCTTTTTCATAAACAAATGCCCACATTTCACCTGCTTCTATAAAGGTAACTAATTTTAATCCATGAGCGCGTGCTCCTTTCTCCAAGGGACTGACACGGCATTATTATTGCAGGTATTATGACATTCATTATTAACCGATCCATTACGCGTTTCTACTAATGTGTGGTTAGTTGTAAAATTAAGTGTACTGCGATGGGTGCACGATCAGCGTTTAGTTACGCCCCCGTGTGTCCAATGTCACAGTTGTAGTCGAGCCGGGGGATCTTGCCCTCTGGGATAGGTGACGCCTCTATCGGTCTCCGAAGGAAACGACTTCATTATGAGAACATGCCGAGGAGGCAAGTGTCCAGACCACGGACGTAGAATTAACATCCAGGACCTTCTCTATTCTACGGCCGTGCTCGTGAATCGTATAATACGAACGCACAACGTCCATCTTGGCTGTTTTGGTTAATTGAAATAAGATTTTTCGTAACTATATTCAGGAATTAGGGTTCATGTCAATTATATGATTCAATATGATTCGTGCTATTTGCTTTCGTCAATTACTCGTTGCTTCAAATCATTTAAATAATATACGAAGATGAAGCTTTCAAAAGAAATGCAAAGATACTTAGCTGCACGCATGGCTATTGAGACCGTTTAATCAAAGAGGCCATCGAGATCCATCTAGAAAAAAAAAGAAATGTTAACCAAGACACTGATAATCTATTAAGTAGTGCCTGGTAACCTATAATCAATTGCATTCAAAATGAAAGGGAAAGCAAGGAAATCAGTCTACGGTCAATCAGACTAACGAACCAATCAGGAGACACCTGATTGTTGGATATAAATAACGGCCAATTTTGACTCATGCGGCATTCAGAAGCGGCAGATGATGGCGAACAAGTCCTTCGTCAAAACGTTGGCAGAAATGACGCCTATTACCTGGTGGAATACCCATGAAAAATGTATGCACTGAATAAGAGCTCCAATGCCTCATATTCAGGCAAGGCACAAAAACCCTCACGCCAACAGACTGCGTGCCCAAAATGGTGCTCCACACTTGTTTAAAACAGTCCTACGTTGTTGGCTAAGAAAAGCATATTTCCAGACCAACTGGTAATTTTCCATTACCTTTCCAGGTATTCCAAGGCCTGAAGGATCCCTTATTTTCTATCCATAGTGAAGTTCCTATTTTTCTCCACAAATACCATCAATGAAGGCTTTTACCATCACAGAAAAATCAATTAAATTAATGTTCTCTTCCTTCCATGTTCAAATAAATTTTGCAGCAGATCCCCTGATTATAAGATACATTTACTAATGGCGGTATGCTAAACATTCCACAACATAAATTCAACTTAATATCTCTGCTCAAGTAAAAATTTCTCCCTTGAAACTACTCTGAAACACCATTGAACCACACTGCCTTGCTTCTCCGCTGAAACTGCCTTGAAATTGAAACGAAACCAAGTGAGTTTGGAAGTGGGGTAGCAGCAGGTAAGCTGTGCAATAGAATGCCTTGCAACTGCACTGGCACATAATCCACACACCCTTGTAAATATATAATGATCTGGCACTCCCGTTCTCTCTCCACTGAAACTCCCTTGCCCACAGAACTGAAACTCCATTGCCCACAACACAAACTCCCTTGCCCTCTCCCTCCCAAAAAAAGGAATTTTGCATTTTAAAGACCATGAATGTTAATACTATGCGATGGCATGATTTAATGTATTAATTTATCCTACGTTATAACTACCTAATTATATTGTATCTATTTTGCATGTCCAACTACACTACGGCTCTTATACACATTTGCTCGCACCCGACACAAACTTCCTCGTCAAGAAAGCCCTATATATGTGGTCGCTGCTGTGTGTTAATGTAACTTCGAGGACTAATTTTTAAATGGCAATTCCGTGATAGTCTGAGGAAATACTATTACATCACAATAACAGTTTTCAGGCATTAAGTGATTGAAACCTATATTGCCACATAGTATGAATATTAATGCAATATTGCTGAGAATAAACAAGATTTTTTCCAATTCCCTCATGTTTGTTCACGCTTAAATCAAGACGTAACTAAGGGGACGTGCATGAACTACGTTACCAACTTATGGGGTACGCAGGGGAGGGGTCGCCTTAAAGCCTACGGTGGGTAACGAGGGGGAGGGGGGGGGATTCTCTCAAAGTAACGTAGCTGTTACAATGTGCATGTTTACGTTTCTTACTCATCAACTCTTGCTTGTGGCAACAACAGCATGCTCTAATTACAAACTAGAATGCATTAGTGGTAGCATATTGTTATTTTCTTAATAGGGTGTGGAAAATGAGAAAAATTGATGGGAAAAACTTTTATGGATATATGTATACACTTTTATGCCAGGTTTTTATCTCCAAATAATTAATATTAACAGCCATCACCATGTTCCCTGATTTAAAAATCGATAAATAGTGAAAATTTGTGTATGGACAAACTATTCTGGAAAATGCATCTCGCCCATAGTGTACATAAGCATTGTTACCTTCAGAAGATCATCCTAGCGAGCGAAAATGAGGCAGATAATGTCGCCATAGACACTGTATGAACAATGGCCCCTCGCAACAGGTAAACAGTATTTAAGTTATTAACCTTTAGAGGCCAGTGCTCAAGTCACCCATGGCAAGCGAGAAGACTGTATGTAACTGCTATGGATTAGCTGCCCTCTGGGTTGTGCTCGAAAAGGTTCTATGTACTTTGAAAACAGCAAAGGGAAAGAAAAGTATTATTTTCTGGGCGTATCCATAACAGGAGAGAGGGGGCCATGCACCTTAAGCACAATATGTTAAAATAAATTTTAATATTTTCAGCCACATCCATATTTTTCTTCAATTTTCATTTCTTCTTCCAGGTGGCAGCAAAAAAAAACTGTTGTTTGCTCCTCCTGTCAAGTCACGCAACCATAGGTGGAACAATGAAGCACTATAATGACAAACAAAGTAAATCATGGCAAAAATTCTAGTCTCCCTCATAAACTGCAGCTTCTCCAAAGGTGTCTTTGGGCAAAACAGCAAGTGACTAGGCTTCATTCATTGGTCAAAGCCAAGTCATTTGAAGCAGAGTTTTTTTGCCCATATAGATACATATCTACCAGCCAGTTGGGCCCATTTGAAAAATGCTGGAAAGGTTGGATCATCTGATTTAAATGAGTTTGTGGGCATGAAAGGCACATCCAGCCATTGGAATGAGCCCCTGATTATTTCAATTTAATCCTTAATGGGTTAGTTCCAGGGGCCCTATAAATTAGGTATAACATAACTTTTTCAGAGCACCAAGATGTTTGCAGGCCCATGAGCCCAATATGGGGGATCATTCGGTACTAATCAAATGGTAACGAATTGAAAGAATAAAGTACAGGGAGAGTGAGCACACAAATATTTTGTGAAAGTTCATGTACGATTCAAAGCCAGGGCATTCAAAATTTGGGGTTAATGCCTGTTGCTCACGGTAAAATTTTCTTGCAAAATGAGCTTGCTAACGATAAAACCGTTTTATAAAACCGAGTTTTATAAAACGTTTTACGGAATAGGACAGGTTCTATTTCCATAAAACCGTTTTATGCAACAAGCAATGAGATGTTCCGCTCATCGCGAAGGTGAGCTTTCGTCTCGCACTTGTTTTTGCGATTTTCACCCACTTTAAACAGAGATATCGGAACCAAATTCACCTCACTTATTATGCAAACTTTGCAAATTTGTTTAACACTTTCAACACAACAATGCATCAACTACTTTAGAAATGGGAAACTTTCAAACCTGAGAAGTGCGTTTTTTCCTCTCCGCCATCTTGTGAAAAAATGTTGTTTCCTCTTATCCACTGTACGTGGCGCAGCGATCGAGCAGTTGGTTCTCTAGCATATGCATGGTAGGCCCGTAAGCTTGTTGGGGGGGTGTGGTAAAGGCATATTATAGAGGTGAAATTAGGGTTATCCCTCTACCGGTTGTTCGTGAAAACCTCCAAATATGGCGTCGATAACGGACGAAAAAATCGAAAAATTGGTCATTTTCAAACGTCTATATCCCAAAAACTACTAGTCACACCGGTATGATTATTAGATTTTTATAAATCCGCATTCTTCCTCTACTCCCAGATATCACATTCAATTTCGTCAGTTTCCTACGTTTTTCAAAAACAAATTTTGAAAGTGCGAGACGAAAGCTCACCTTTACCAATAATCTCATATTCATGGGAAGCCAAACAAGGAAAACGCAAACAACATGGCAGGAAGTTCATGGAACGTTGAGGCAATATCCTTCATGTTAGAAGAATGAATTAGAGCCGTAGCACCGTTGAGTGTGATCAGAAAGTAAGTAAATAAACAATACATATAGTTTTTAACCTAATAGTCAACCAAAAGAGTGCATTTATCACTTCACGTGTTCGCAAAGCGTCTCATAGATGGCAGGAGATTGCGGTTTTATGAACAGTTTTACCGTGAGCAAGCAAGTACGTTTTACGTACGATTCATAAAACTTTCAATAAAAATTTTTATAAAACTGTTTTATTGAAAATTTTACCGTGAGCAACAGGCATAAGAATGTTTTTTTTTTATACTTTAATGTTAGCATAATTGAAAGGACATTTTCCATTCGAAGTTTTAAAATTGATTTGAGCAATACTTAAAGACTATCCATGGTCAACTCACTCTCGTTCATCTCATTAATTAGACTGCAAAACCAGTGGCTTTACATCAGCGACGTATGGCAGGGGAGATGAAATAAAAATCTCCAACAACACTCTCTTTAGTTTATATTTTTCCCTTGAACTTATAGTATTTCTTGTAATTCTCAAATATGCCCTTGAATACCTCCCTTGCACCAGCAGGCATGGTATGCTGCAAGAAGGCCAGCCCACTCGAATCACAGAAATAAATGAAGACATAAATACAATTATGAAGGTGAACCTGCAAGAGAACAAAATATTGTTTAGACTCTTTACGTACAGTAGCATATTAACGGTAAGATTAAAATTAAAAGAATATCATACATTTATTAAATGCACTTTTTAACCAAAGTGAAGATCACTCTGCATCTTATAACTGTATCCCTCACACCTTAAAACTATAGGTTATACAGTAAAACCTCCATATATCGAATTCGTCGGGACCAGAAAAAAAAGTTCGTTATACGGAGGTTCGTAGTTATGAAGGTTTTTTGCAGGTTGAGTCATCGGGAATTCCTAGGTTACATCGCGATTAGGGCCCTACTTTGCGATGCGGGGTGTATAAATAAACGGCGACTAAGTTAGGCTGAGGAAATAATCAATACAATTATGAAGACTTTCATTGTATTCAAGCACTAAGTCATGAAAATAATTTGAAGTAGTGTGTTGACTTTTGTGTTCACATCATTAATAAGTATTAATTATGTCTTACCTATTATCAGTTTGCGAACATCTCAACCCAAATGCATCTCAATTAATTCTACAGTGCACACCTGTTTTTTTTCTTATTACTTGAGGCAAGTACTTTAAACTGACAAAATACTTGCAAAAATTCGAGGTGAATCTTACTTTCTAGAAAATACAGTCAGTTCTTCTAATGCCTGTAAAATTAATTCAAAATACTGGAGTTTGAGGTGCTTTATTTATCTTCAAAATGAAGAAACCAAATTCAGTCCAGTTGAATGCGTCTCAAAGCTTATTTCTACGTTTATTGATGTGCGTTGACCTTTCTTGTTGCCTTAAATGCAATTTTATGGAAAAAGTTATGGTTACTGACACCTTAAAATCTAATCTCCCACGCTTGAGCCTTTCATGGAGAGCGTCACAATTTTTACAATGACTCGTGCAATTTTGTGGGAATTAAAAACAAGTCGTTTTCTGCCAAGCTGGCAAGAAAACACCTGGCTTTCATATTTCAAAATTGTAAGGTATTAGAAGTAAAAGCAACAAAATAACAAGCGCTCAAACATGGTCGATTAGATGCTACGTGCTGAAAACCGTGACTTAAAAAAAATAAATTTGGCAAGACAGTGTTTGCTGTATAACTCTAATAAATTACTTAGTAGGTAGTGATTGCTGTGAGCAAATGCTTGAGGAACTGCAGATAGTTGAAAATATAGTGCATCATATTATTAATAGGCAGAGGAAGTCCAAGCAGTTGAAAATATCAATTTTTTAAAAATAATCATGCTATATTCATTAGATAGTTTCAATGGTTGCTAATAACAAATATAATGTAAATCGCCCTGCCATCTTCATCCTTTCTTAATTTTCAATTTTCTTTCTTGAAAATCGATTTTATATGAAAATAATATTCGTCTAAGATGTTTAATGTATTTTTTCATCAAATATAAATAAATGAGAAGTGCTAGTTCAAGGAATAAATTATGACACTGCTCTTTTTCAGTTTATCAGTGTTTCTTATTTTTACCCTTACTCCAGTAAAAGAACATGAATGTATAAGTGAAAATTCTACTTTTCCCACAATTTGCATTGTCCAACAATTTACACTTTTTTTCCAGGGTCTCTGGAAAAGTGTAATCTAGGGGTTTTACTGGAAAACCATTAAGCATTCATGCCCACTTCATTTTGTTAACAGAGATCTAACCGAGATATTATTCATACATTAAATGCATGTTATTATTGTAAAATTTAATATTACGCAACTCATTTAATATAGTAAAGTGTAATTTATATTTAAAATATGTCTCATGCTTTATTTCACTGAGTTAGCCAGGCCAAGAAATAAATAAAAAGATATGTATAGTCAACTCTCCATTATCCCGCTTCCGATTATCCGGTTTGCGGGTTATCTGTGCTATTTTTTCATCCCTGCACTTAACCCTTTCGCTACAAACGACGTGATAGAACTTCGTGCCGCTAATCTAGCCCTAAGCAAACCTAAAAGGTGTGTATTATAAAGGACTTCTTCTCAGGTCGCTGTAGGTACCCTTTCTCGGTTCGCAGGAGAGGATTACCTCGACCCTTCCTCGCAGTGCGCGCCCCACTCACAGCAGGGGTCCGCGGTCAGTTGCTTGCTGGTGTAGTAGAATAACAATCTTAAAAGTTTTTGTGTAATTGGCAAATTGAGCATTATATGTGCATTCCTTATGTTTAGCTCTACAACTACAAATTTTAAACGGAGTTCTACAGTTAATTTTTAACGTAGTTTGTGTGTAAAGGAATCTTTATCACTGATACGATTTTTGTTGCTAGAGAGCTTAATATTAATGATAGAATTTTGTTTAAAAGCTGTAAAGTCATTGTAAAACAAGAATAATTCATTTCCGATAAAATAAATATCGAGGCTGTTGCAACAATTTTTTTAGCAAAACCATCGCATAAAAAATAGATGACCGCGACCGCATGCCGTAATGGGCACCCCAAGCGGAAAATGGCGGAGATTATCTCAGCCCAGTGGCTGAGAGAAAGGTTCAACACCCCTCTGGCCCCCTACTCAAGTTAGGGAAATAGGTACCGGTGAATATCCTAGCGTAGTGAAAGCTCCGTACTGGCAAAGCAAAGAAATTTTTCCCGTCCCCGTCGCAAAAGGGTTAGAAGACCAATGGTAAAATTAAGTAAATTCTTTGAAAGTTCGATGTTTTTAAAAAGAATTGCAAGTTTGCAAATGTCTCTTTTTAGGTTCACTTTTTAATTTAATCAAAATATTATGGAAATTGTTTGCTTCGTTTAAGAATGATGAAAACTCAGCTGCATCTGCTTCTGAAATTATTTTATCCGTTCTTTCCCATTACCCTTTGCCACTGAATATTCTATCTGCCTAAAACGAAGAGAATAGTAAATATAAAAACTTAAATTATACTTAAAAATAACTAATTATTGTTCCGTATGTTCATACTTTTCAGCCTGAATTAATAAATACGGAACAGTATCAGTGCTCCCTGGTCATTATTCGCCGTTGAACAGTCATTTGTTTTTCCAAGATACGATTAGACCAGTTCATTCATGTGGAAATATCAACAACTTTAAAGCTGCATTTGTTACTGTAGTGCCATGTTCTGACAAAGCTGATGCAAATGGCAGAAATATGGAAGAAAATTGTCCTTTCCATCGCTAAAAAACTAAAATTGATTACAAGAAATGAAAAAGTAGAGACTCTGATTAAATTGGCAAAAGAATATGATGAGGGATTACACACAGTTTGGGATATAATTAAGAATAAAAGTAAGCTGATGAAGTTCGCTCTAACGTCGGACAGTGGTTTGGGACTCTCAAAGCATTAGACTATGAAATGATCAACCTTCTAAGATTTAGACTCTGCCATGCTTCTTTGGTTCAATTAAAAACGGTCAAGTGGTACACCCGTCTCAGGCCCCATGTGCGCACAGCAGGTGAAACTTTTTCATGAGTCTCTAGGGATAGAAAGGGAATTTAAAGCTTCTTCTGGGTGGTTGACGAGATTCAAGCAGCGACATGGAATTCATGGAAGTGCTATTCACGGAGAGCGATTGAGTGGAAATGTTTCAGTCGCTGATGCTTTTCGCTTGGAGTTCACAAAATACGTAAAGGAAGAAGAGTTAGCACCCACACAGAAGCTCTGGCAAGTGTTGAAACTTTGCTGGATTACATGCGACAACATGATTTCAATTATTGCGACGTAATCTCAGCCAGAAAAATAAGAACTGCAATAAAAGAAAACATGAAGAAATCAAGTAAACAGCAAAAAATAACTTGTTTTTTCCGAGATTCAGAATAAAAGAATTTGCTCTATTCTGATATTCACTTTGATAATGATTTTTACATTTACTTCAAATATGCAAGATATGCTATTGTGTTTTATTGTCTTTATGGTCAAGTTAAGCACCCATTATCTTTTTTTTCAAGCATTAGAAACTATCTATTAGATTATAAAATTTTATCCATGAATGTTGAAGATTTCATGATATTCGAAATAAACAAACTGGAAAATTAGCATTTCATTATTCACTTGTTTTCTTTGCGAAACACCTGCAGTCAATTGTAATACGAAATATTTTTAATCCTACTAATGCCGAATCTATATGTTATATCACATATATTTTTCAGAGGCTCACAATATAACAATGTTTTGTATTATATAATCACTTCGATGTCATACACTTATTGAAAATAAGCAAGATGTCCGTTTTTTTTTATTATCTACGTGGTCAAGCTAAGTAAGTTCCCATTATGTTGTGTTTCAAGCATTAGAAGCTATAAATTTATAAATGTTTACGATATTATTATATTTCTAAATAATATAAATATTTAGTATTTCATTAGTTGTCTTGTTGCAACCACTACAGTCTGTTATGTGAAATAGTTTCCATCCTACGAAGTGAAATGTCAATATCACAACCGCATTTTCCATGTTTTTCGGTTATCCGTGTTTTTCGATTATCCGTGCCTCGTCGTGCATCCATTAGCACGGATAACCGAGAGTTGACTGTATTAAATAAAGGGTACAGAAAAGATCGAAGTACGGGGAAAATAGCAAAAACCCACCTGGATTGTTTATCGCCATTCAAGACAATGTAGTTTGCCTTCGTTTAAATATGTACAATAGTTCTGTCATAACTGCTGAAAACTGTGATCCATTGAGAAATTATCATTACAAATACCTAACAGACAAAATGAGCTTAAATTTGAAGTACCTTGACATTTGGATGAACAACGTGGTCTTCAAAACTGGCCACCATGTTTGAGATGACATAGGGGGAAACTCGGGTGAAGTCCTTCTTGTGCCTCACCAATGCACTGCACAACCTGAAAGTCAATCATTAATTACAATTCCAAGCAAGTGGAAATGACTGCGACAATATGACACAAGGCAACCATAGAAAGAAATGTGCTCACTTCGACAATATATGGAATCATTCATTTAAAATATGTAGCTCTCTTTCAGTCAAAAATGGAATTACAGCAAAACCTTGTATTTGCGTTATCGGAAATTATGTTTTCCCGCAAATTACACCACTTTTGCAAAGTCCCATTCAATTTCCTATGTTCCCAACATATGCAGAATCCCGAATTTAGACTATACATTTTTTAGTTTTCCCGCAATTTGCACCAAAATGTGCTCTTTCAAAAAATAAAATTCACTTTTTAAGTCCATTACTCATGCATATCATCAATACACTTTGTAAAACACTTTTTGACTTTGTATTGTACATATATGCGGAAAAAATACGAAAGGGAGCAGAAATAGGACCTGTTTTGAGGAAGAATTTGAATGTGGCAGGAATAAAATACAGCGTCACTAGTAACAGAAATTTGAACTACATCAACTCGTAATCTGCCAGATATGACTCAAGTTATGAAATGAAGCGTAGTCTTTTTTATGCAAGGCATTTTCAATCCAGTTAGCGGTAATTCTATAATATCGTTCTTTTAGTGTTTCTATGCACAAAAATGATAATAAATATCTGGTATTAACTTCGTAATTCTTTGAAAAAAATAGTACTTTTCCGGCAAATCTGTTGAAGCCCCTGATGACAAGGTCCGTGTCAGACATCGAAACGCTGGGAAAACATGGAACCTTTCGCCCGTTTGGACACCCCAAAAGCTTTAATTCGCAAATAAT
The DNA here is from genome assembly GCA_963573305.1 of Pyrrhosoma nymphula. Taxonomy (NCBI): domain Eukaryota; kingdom Metazoa; phylum Arthropoda; class Insecta; order Odonata; family Coenagrionidae; genus Pyrrhosoma; species Pyrrhosoma nymphula. The sequence continues at coordinate 8,768,691 of OY754337.1, forward strand.
CATTTTTAGAAAAAATATATTTGTTAATTTAATGAGGAAAATTTGAGCATACCGAAATAAAAATGAAAGCTACAAAACATTTTCATGACGCAACACTCCTTGCCGCGGTCGATTGATTAATGCGATTGACGATCAGTTGTTTCATCGTTTTTGATGCTATCGTCGCATCCGGAGTTAAGAAATTAAGGTTAATTTCAATGGAGCAGTTTAGTCTGCTTCATCCACATTGCGGTTTCAGGAGGTTGGTGAGGATAAACTTCTACTTTTTCTGCAACCGATAGTCTTGTGCTGTCGCTTCATGCCGCTGGAATCACTCCACCCGCTCAGATCGGACATGGTCATAAATCTGTGCGTACGTAGCAAAGAATTTTAATGAAGTTTCTTGCACCATACAGCCAGAGAATAAGCAATGAAGTAATATATTTAAGAATGGCTAAATAAGCGCGCCATGACGTAGCATAGCCGCAGCAAGTCACAAGACTAAAAATTAAATTACTGCAAAATACTTAAAAGTTACATTATATTCCAGCAATTAAAGGAAATATTTTAATGAAGTGCAGAGTCAAAATTTCTTAACCCTCCGTGACTCGCGCCCTATTTACTAACACAAGAACTCGCGTGGGGTGTTTCTGACACCCCACTCTTTTTTCAGTATTTTTTTCAATTCTTAAGTCCTATTTTACCACAATTCCTTTCCTTATTCAGCACATTTCTAATTGCTGCTAATATTTGTTATTTAAATGTGAATAACATTCAAATAGGAATAAAATAGTGTACTTACATTACTAATTATTGAATTTTACTAGGATTAAAAATGTAAAATAATCGGTTGACAACAATTAGTACGAGGCTCGATTTTTGCTCCCAAGGGTGTGGATGGTGTCGGGCTTGAACCACGACGGGTATTTTTTTGTCTTTGGTGTCACAAGAGGAACAAAGTCTTTTATGGCACTGTCGATCACGGCGTAGAAAAAGTCCACTGCTTCTTCCGGAGACAAAGCGTCAAGGACACTGCAAGGGATGAGCTCAAGTGAACGGTTGACGTCCTTCCAAGAAACCTTCGACCATGCAAGGAACGGTTTGCGAGGACTTGATGGAACCCCACGGTGCTTCCGGGTGCCTCGGAAACGAAACGTTGCGTCAAGGGACTCGTGGTCAGATTCGAAAATATTTCGGCTTGGGGTAATTGTGATGGGGGGGGACAGTGGAAATGAGCAAATCCAATGTTGCCAAGTCTCCGGTGGCATGAAGATTGAATTGTGATAAGCGGAGAGCATGGATGAAATGATTAATTAAGTATTCATCATGGGAATTAAACACTGATCCATTTGTCGGGGAGTTCCAGCGAATAGACAAATTAAAGTCACCAATTAGGATTACTGAACCAAGATTAATAGCCTTTAACACTGAGTCGAAGCACTTTTCCAGAACAAATGGATCACTGGCAGGAGGACGATAGCAGCAACCGACAAATATTTTGTTTGACTTAGTCTTAGATTTCTTATTGGAGAATAATGACACTCCACACAATTTCACATTCAGTTTCCAGATCTCTTCGACGTTTTGAATGGTGAACTGAATTTATCGCAAGAAGAACTCCTCACCCTCTTGAGGGTCTATCACGGCGGTAAACACTGTGGGAACTGGAGAAAGACAATTCACCATCTCCCACAGACGGAGTTAACCATGTCTCAGAGAGAGCAATGATGTCTAATGACGATAACTCATGAGCATGTGCATCACAAGAGGACAGCTTGTTCCTAAGGCTTCTTACATTTTGGTAATAAATATTCACTGGTGGGTCACAGGAAGGGCCGGGGTTGATGTTTATGTCCCCCGAAAGTAAAGCCAGGAGCAGGATTAAGACTCCAGTCTGAGGGTACGGTGTCGAGGTTTCCCGGGAGGGACCGAGGAACTGCCGGGACCGAGAAGATGGGGAGCCGGGGTAACGGACGCTTCCGAGGGACAGGCCACAGGAAGCGAAGGTGGAGAAAATATATCTCCTTGAACTATAAATATCCTGGGGAAATCCCTTCACCACTGATAACGGAGCTTCACTAGATGTTACCACACAAACTCGGAATAAAAGATTCACCATAATCAGCAAAGATACTACTGAAATTACAAAAACCAGCAGAGCGGAAGAAACGCGCGTTCTCTCACTGGCGGCCATCTTGTCTTCATTTCAGGATATATGTCCCTAAAAATAATGAACACATTGATGCCTGATGTATTCAACAAATCGTAAAATATCACCACTGGCCATCTCCTCGTACTCCTGGCAACACTATAAGTAGCACACATCTCATCTACCGCGTCCACACCACCTTTCGTTGAATTATAAAACGATATCATTTCCGGTTTTTGTTATTCACACATCTATGCTGATTTCGCTGGGCATACTTGAAATCATTAGAAAGCTCTTCTTATTTTTAAGAAAATATGACACAAGGGCAATTTTATTCAAGTAAGTCTTCCTAAAGTGGAACACTCACGAACCAATTGTTGACAGTAACGTTCCTCACCGTTCCCAAAATTGGACTGACAATCCGTTTAACAACTTCCCTTGGGCTGTTATCTACTCTAAAAGGGCCATCTGGCTGAACCCCCGAGATAAACCTCCCAAGTTTTGTGTGTGATAGACAGTAGTATCCATGAGAGCAAACATTTTTAGTACATATTATTTGCCTTTTTATAAAAAAATATAGCAGTACGGTGATTATCTCGGAAAATACGGCATCATTTCCATTAATTTTCGGAAAGTACATTTAGTTCGAACCTGGATAATTCGAAGTCCAAATTTTTTGGTCCTGTGAATTTCAGATTAACGTGGTTTTACTGTACTAAAACTGACTCACACTCAGAGATATAAGGTAGTCCCTTTTAAGTCACTCCAATAAATTCACACTAAAAAATGACAACCCCTGGATGAGTTAACTGGCTAAGCACCCATCCCAAATCCAGGGGATCTGGGTTCAAATACTCCAATCCAGAATGATTTTAGTCACTAATAATTTAGCACACATTAACTAGTCTCCACATTTTGCAATGCCTGCTGATGCTATACAGCTCTGAATTCATCCAATTGGACAGTCCATGTTTCTAAAAGAAGATCCATGCATCCTCATGAACTGTGGTGCTGTGCACAGGTATGACATTATGGTGAAACTTCCCTGAACAAGGCTTCCCACAGTGCAGATTCGTATTTACGCAGCTTCTAAACATGTAACAAACTTGGCTAAAAGTGATATGCGATTCACTTCAACATGAATGCATTTGGTGGTCATTTTCATAATTTTTTCCTGATATGATCCAGACCTAATAAAAAAGAATCAAGTAAACTTTGATTTTAAATGCTTTTATTGTTACTTCTACAATACATGGGAATTGACTGGAGAACACCATCACTAAAATGGATCCATTCTTTGCGTCCACTTGGATGCATCCAGGATAAGTTCCAATGGAGTGAATGGAGTTCCTTCACTTTTCCATTGCAGAGAGAAAATTGGAATCATTTTCCGTGCCACATTTTGCCGACAAATGTTGCACCACATGATGTTCCGCAACTTCTGATGCATTGTATGGCAACATGTGGATAAAGGGGCATCTCTGAGTTGTGATGCTGATTTCTCTTCAAGTCTACTATTATGACCCCTGTTTTTGCTGTCCAGCGTGTTTCAAGATGCTAAGTGAGCAGGATCTTGGCTGCCTACCATGATATATATACAAATTTCCATGTCACTATCTCATTTCATTGAGACAGTCAAGAGAGAGAAAATTCACCTTGGGGGCTGTCAAAGTTGAATCAGTTATAGATGAGATAAATCTCAGCACCTAGCAAGATTTACTACTTCTGAATACAAAATAAGCAGAACCACCTTCCCCAGGGAATCCCAATTCTTCTTCCCCAAATTCTGATCACAAGACTGGATGGAAAACCCTGGAATTCCTCAGATATGACAATCTTAAGTGCATTGTAAGCTGACCCATTTCCTCCTCTCTTACGTTGCTTCTCTAATGTTTCAAATTGAGATTTCTTAAAGCGAAGAGTTGAAAATGCAACTGAAGACCCTAGAAAGAAAAATTAAAGGGGTTTCCTTTGTGGGATAAGCTATCATTCTTAAATGAACTTCAAGATGGAAGCTCAGCTGCGTCATCTGCACAGCAATGTGTTGTAAATGAATTGACGAAATGAACCATAAAGGAGGTGGGAGAAATAAACTCATCCCAATGTTGTTGGATTCCTTGCATATGAATATAAATTTCCCGTGGATATCATGTTTTCTTACTTCTAATAGGATGATAAAAACTTCTCAGGTCACAGGTTCATTAGTATTTTTCACTATGAGTCACAAAAAGAAGTATATATGTCCATTGCATTTCTGGTTACTGAGGAAAACTATAAGTTTAAGAGTTGGCTTAAAGTAAAATTACCTGAACTTGTTACCTTTTCAACATGCAGGAGAATTAAACATTTACTATACATCAAAAGGTGCTTAAGTAATTGTTAATCACCATAATTTGCAGAAAAACGGCCCGAATATATTTTTTAAATCTATCGTGAAATGTAACCCTAGTACTTCCGTAAGACTAATGCTTCCTCCAACGTGGATTCATGCAAATTGGCATAATCACACAACGTAACCCCAAAATTCAGGGAAGTTTCACAATACTTCATGACATTTTATGCTCAATACTCATACTCAATACCAAGTTCCTTTAAGGTGCATTGTCCCTGGAGCGACTCTTGCGATTGTAGCTGAGCGATAGTAGCTGAGCGACAGTAGCTCAGCACTGGTAAGCGTTGTTTCAAATGGGACCATTGTCCTTGACGCGACTGCGACTGGCGGAGCTAGCAGTTGGCGAAAGTAGCGAGTCTGGTCTGAGGGCAGGCTCAGTCGCAGTCGCGGAGCGACCCAAAGGTATTTCAAAAACAACTTCTTCTGCCTCGAACTCATGGTACCACTTCACTCGCTAGTCAGCAAACAAATGAACCAGAATCACTCTAAAACAATCGCATCAGCGGCAATGACGTGGTTAGCTACTATCGCTGAGCTACTGTCGCTCAGCTACTATCGCTCAGCTACTATTGCAAGAGTCGCTCCAGGGACAATGCACCTTTAAAACCCCTCCCCTGAAATTCACACAGACTTAGGATGCCGAATTTCACATATTCATGAATTCTAAAAACAATTACAGAGGATTACGATGGGATGGGTTTATGAGGAATTCCAAACTGTGCTGATTTTGTGCGAACCCTTTAAAATTTCTCATTTCGACGATGTTTTGACCCCATAATTTGTTATACATTCAGTGTTCTAAGCCTATTTGTTAACAGACTGCATTTATTTATCCATTATTTACATATTTAATGATACATGTTATTTAGTATGAGATGTTCGCGTGATTAGAGTAAATCGAGCAAATGTTCTTGTGATTAGCGCTGCCACCAATCAGTGCCATCGAGATAACACAACATCCCTTACGAAGTCAGAATTACATCTATGATAATTCAAATAAAGGCTTTCATTAGCCATTATAGAGACATCATTTTCTTTACCAACTTGTAAAAATATGATAACTTCCACTGAAGAGTAATTTATTGCAAGAGCGCATTACCTACCAACGAAGAAATATGATTCCTTAATAGATACAGCTGGTGTGAGATAATTAATCTAATTAATAAAACGAGTTAAATTATATCGTAACATTTCTCGGTGAATAATAGTGACAAACTGTAACGGCTTATCTAAATTTGCATCAAGATGCATGCCCCTTATGACTTTGCACCATGATACCGAGAACATCTGCGTTGCACTGCCATCTAGGTCAGATGAGCTCAACTATAATGTGAATGTCTTCCATGCAAAGTGGTATTGTCGACGAAGGGTGCAGTTTGCACTTTGTTCCTTTCCAACAGCATTAACTGTTTGATAACAAAACTTACCACAAGTAGGTGGTTTATTGTGGGAAATTTCTGTAGTGACCATGCCCCCTAAAGTGCAGCTCAAGCAGAAAATAACAAATAAAATCAAGCAGGAGATAGTGAAGAAACGCGATAAGGGTGCTTAAGTTGGCACTTAATGTCCTCAGTGTTCTTTTTAATGTTTTGTGTTCTGGTACTCGATGTGTGGATGCCTCTAAGAAGGTTCAGGGTCCCTAAAGTAAACAACGAACCCCCAATACCTCTCCCAGCTTGGAAGAGTCAGGTCAGCTGTTCCAAGGAAAGGGATTTGAGTGAAGTGTTTCCCCTCTACTCTTTTCCCCTCTATCTCTTTTGTTATTCGGCTATTTAATTTCCACGGGATGACCTTGACTAGGAGAACGATATCAATACTCTATCTCTTTTGTTATTCGGCTATTTAATTTCCACGGGATGACCTTGACTAGGAGAACGATATCAATACTCCTGGTTTGGGACAAGGAGAAGGAAGATGCGCACACAAATTCGTGGAAAGGTTACCGAATGATCCATCTGTCATCTATGTGTAACTATATACTACTTCTCACTCATACTTGGCCTATTTCTGACAGAACTCAACGCCTAATTTTGGGCACATAATTTTAGTAAGCACACAAAGTCACTTTCTACGGACGTGTTTCTACAGGTATTGTTGAAGTCATTGCGATGTAGATATGATGGCTGGGAGAATGATATCAATGCAAACATATCAACAATGTTTACTGCTATTGGAGTTATTTACTTAAAATAATTACTAGCCGTAAAAGCTCACTTCCTTGTCATTGAGATTGTTTTGTTTATATGGAACTACCCCTTCACTCTCTCACCGCTCACGGAGGGAAGGAAAAAACACCATATACCAGTTATCCAATACCACAAAATTACAGCAGCAAGCTTCAAAATAGGGCTCGCAAAATTGCTTGTATTTAACAAAGTTCGGTTTTTACGAAGTAAATTCTCTGCCCCCACAGCTTCGTTACTAACAGGCTTGACTGTATATCAAGACATGATCAGTGAAAAGTTTTCATAAAGAAGTGCAATAACTAATGTGATGCAATGCTTACCATTCAATGCTCATGCCACAGTCTGTCATGATGACGAGGCTTTTAGATAGCTTCCCTCCCTGAAGGCCACCCACTGGATTGAACTCAACATTACCATGCATGACAACAGATCGGAAGAGCCTCAACAGCTGCTGTAAAAATATTGGGATCCTATCAATCAAGCTTCCCAGCTGGTGAGTCACCAGAGCGAGCAGGGCGTTGGAACAGGAGAGGAACACCTGCTGGAATTGCAGCAGGCCATCCAAGCACCCCACCCTGTCCGATCCCTTGGATGCCGAGAATGCAGCCGGGTCATTGAGAGGGACAGCAGAGATGCTGATGAGGACGAGGTCAATCATATTGTGGCTGACAGTGACCTAGAAGGAGTGGAAGAATATCGACAATGAGACATATACAATTAATCAAACAACAAGTGACACAGCAGTTCCTTTCCAGATTGGATAAAATCTGTGGTAAGATGGCTAAATATGATGTCTGTTTTTTGCAAAACTCAGTTACGCATACCGTTGGATTCGTAGTGCTAATACCGTTGGATTTGGAAATATGATAACAACAGTTTTTAAACAATTTTTCCGAAGATTACTCTATATCCCTCTTTCCCCAACCTCCCGATCACATCGCTGTAAAAACTCATTTATTTAAATAAATAATAATAAAAATTCTGAGTGATGGCTCTGTTTGAAAGAGAGCGAGAGGAGAGGGAACGCATTCAAATTTTAGGCACAGAGGAGGAAGAGGAGGATGCTTCTAGAGCTCAATCTGCTAAACCATCTACGTCGGGCGGGAGCGTCTGCTAAAGAAAAATAATTTCAAAGTTCACCTTCGGAATCTGAAGATAGCTCAAATGAAGACGATTTACATGACATGCCAGTGAAACCGTCGCCCGAAGATGATGTACCAACCCGGAGTAAAACACAGAAGACCTGTATCTTCACTATATACTGCCACATTCGAAGAAGTAATTCCCGGAATTCATATGGCACTCTACGGATCTGAATCCGGGAATTCATGGATGCGATCCTCAAGATTCTAGATGCAAGGCGAGTGCTACCGAAGATTGTGCAATACTAGATTTTTCCGTTAATTTTTTTTTCAGTGGATCTCATGAAGTTTATCGTGGACGAAACCATTAATTATTGTAAATATAACAGCATGAAAGCTCCGGAGAGTAGGTATTCATGGCTCAAAAGTTGGAAAGATACTGATGATGAACAATGAGGTAAACATAACATGTTCATTGTAAGTAAGGAAAACAATTACTTTTTATATGGTGGATTTGAGTGGCATTAAATTGCCTTACGTAAGTTTTGCTTGTACAGTAGAACCTCACTTATGAAACTTTCAGCGGACCACCAAAAAAGTTTCATAAGTGAGGAAGTTTCACAACAGAGGTTTCATATTAAGGGAACATGATACCCTTTACAACTGTCCAATTTGGTCTGCTTTGTTTCATGGTTGCAATTACATGTTTGGATAAAGGCAAATGAAACCTAATTTGGTAAGTTCCGTGAAATTTGGTAGGATCTATTCCCAAAGTTGAATTTCTTGCTCTAATAGTTAGCATTCATGGCACTTGACCAGCAGGGATTAGCTTCAATTAATGCTTGGCACATTTTGTAATGATGTTTATTGTCAGTTCATCTTCCAAAAACAAGTACCAGCTTATGCAGGAGTATTGCTTACTAAAAAATCTGCTGATTTATAATGAATATTTTCCTTTACAAACTAGTTTTCTTCTAAAACACAATATCCCTAGGCATCAACAGAGATCTAACTGAAAATAGTATTGAGATTCTGTTAAAATATACGAAATCAATTGGCATTGGTATACATTGTTTTTATTCAGCCGTTTCGAAATTACAAATCGCAAATTTACCCTGATTTTTCAACATCTGAAGATTGCAACCCCCCAAAAAATGATTAAAAATGGTGGATTTTTGACTTTTCGAAAAAGTGACCTCCTGTTCCCACGCCATAACTTTTTAACAGTGCATCCAATCTGAAATCTGACAAAAAATTCACAATGGGGAATTGAATTTTCTGTAAGATACCTCTCACCCCATACTACTACACCTCGTAGTTTTCTCACCAGAGGACCTCAAACTCAAAATTCAGCGAAAAAATTCCCGATTTTTGCTGTTTTTCGACTCTAGCTCCTAAACTAAGATACCAATCTCAATTTTGACCAGCAGAGATTTTCAGCCCTTCATGAGGTCTACAACTTCCCGCTTTCCATTTTTTTCTAACCCTCTTAGTTCTCTGGGAAAATGGTGCCAAAGTCGGCTTTTCATAAATGTATCAAATGTTTCATTCACTCACATCTCGACTAATGGAGATATTGAGCTGTACCCCAGTCAAATGGACGTGGCGGCGACCGAGATGCAGGCGGTGAACGGAGGGCTGAGACCGGGTGCTGGCTGGCAGCCGGAGGTGGGGGGACGCGAGCAGTGGGAGGAGAAGCGGGGACTATATAAAGGGGGACAAGGCGCAAAGCCACGCTGTATCATCTTACCTCGCAAATAAAATGTGTGAATTGAGAGGACCACTGTTACTTATAGGCTCAACAGTGGTAGCAGAGCGTGGTTGTCGGCGAGTTGGGAGTATAAGATGGCGACCAAAGCAGGGACTTCGTGGATATACACCCTAAAGGAGGACCTAGTTGAGGAGATGAGGGCCAAAGGGTTTCAGGAAGACCAGTTGGACTTTCTACTAGAAGGGAAAGGAAGCCTGCCAGCAACTGCCATGGAAGAAGGCCGCAGCCAATTATCAGAACTTGAACAACGTGCAGGAAGACCTACCGAGCTGAGTAAGTCGGAAAGGAACAGCCTCCTAGATCTTGTCAAGGATCTTCCGATGTACGATGGGAGTGACCCGGATAGAGTTATGCATTTTCTGACCTCAAGCCACCGGGTAATTAAGTTGGGAATGTTCCCACTAAGGGAAACATTAATAAATTTTCTGCTGAAGACGAAGGTGCCCTTACTGATGATATGGGTGGAATCTGTTGACCTTGGGTCGTGGGAGGAAGTAAAAGAGGTGTTCCGAAGTTTCCTTCCACCGCATATGCGAGAAGAATTCACTCGCCGTTATATAACTCAATTTCCAGGGGGGAAACGAAGACCTGCGGACATTTATCGACAATGTTAGAACCGCAGCGGAGGTACTTCAATGGGGGAATAATGAAGAGGAAGTGGTAGACATAATTCTGCAGAATATTAACCTCGAGGTACGAAGTCTTTTCGTTTTTCGAAGGAAACCCGGATCATTTTCAGAACTCTATCAGCTGGTAAGGGAAGCTGCGGACCTCGAGGTGGCGGCCATTCAACGGGCACAATGGATGCGATCAACATATAAAGACGCCCGGTTTCCCTCGGAAACAGACGACCGAAGGCAGAGCACAGCGAAGGATAATGTGGATAATGTGGACCGACCAGGGGCGAGCTCTGGAATAGAGTGCTGGAGGTGTCACGGCATAGGACATATGGCTAGTGTGTGTCCTGGAAGAGGAAGAAGCGACCCGGAGGGAAACGAAGCAGGTGGTCGCTGGAGTGCCAACAGGTGCCGCAGAATGTAAAAAGGGCTTTGTGGAAGAAAGTAATCAGTCTAGGTCTCAGATTAAAGGAGGGAACGTCGCAAACTCCTAAAATTCCTTGCCTCATCGATGGGGTCGAGCACATGGCATTATTAGACTTGGGAGCGGCGCGGTCTTTCATACAGCCTGCCGGCGTTGAAACCTTTAAGATACAAGAAACTAGCGTCGCGTGTGAAATGGCTACGGGATCAACATTCGAGGTCCTCGAAAAGGCCGCGCTACGGGTGAAAGTGGGAAAATTCACCTGGAAGCATGAATTTTTAATTTTACCGGAGCTGAGTGCTCCAGTGGTATTGGGGGTGGATTTCATGGATAAAAGCGGTTTATTGTTAAACTTCGTGCAGAGGTCGTGCCATTTTAATTTCGATAAAACTGGGAAAATCTTCTCTCTCAAAGACCTTTCCAGAGAGCCCCAAACAGTTGAACCTGAGGACTGTAGTATAAATTCTAAAGTGAAAGATTTAATGTGCCTTTTCCCGGATGTATTGACGCCGAAGCTAGGGTCAGGCAGACATTTTACCTGCTCCACATCCCTCAAGGCCAATGTCCCGGTGCGAGGTTCTCCATATCAGTTACCTCCGCCAAAAATGGAGTACCTAAAAGGACACCTCAACGAGTTATTATCTAAAGGAGTAATTACTACATTACAGTTGAGTTATGCAAGCCCAGTGTTTTTAGTTCCAAAAAGAAAAGGCGTTTATCATATGGTAGTGGATTACCGAAGATTGAACGAAAAGGTTGTTTTTGACTGTTTCCCTCTTCCTACTGTTGAAAACACCTTTCAACATTTCAAAGGAGCTATGATTTTTTCAGCAATTGACCTGAACTCCGCTTATTATCAGATCCATTTAACTGAACAATCTAGAGCGTGCACAGCATTTACCCCGCTTGGGTTGCTCGAATTCCAAAAGTTCCTGTTTGGAATATGTAATGGTGGCCAAGTACTGCGATATTTTACAATGTAAAATTTAAATACGTCTTTAACTACTTGGATGATTTGGTAGTGTATAGCAGAAATGAAGAAGAGCACATCCTGCACATACAGGAAGTATTATCAACATTACGCACAAATGGACTGACAGTGAATCCAGAGAAAATTCATCTCTTCTCAAAAGAGATCGCCTTTCTGGGTCACCTTGTCTCTGGGAATTAGAATTAATCCTGAACGAGTGAGGCCAGTGATAGGCTTTCCAGCGCCCAAGAATTTAAAGGGAGTTAGGAGATTCTTAGGGATGTGCAGTTTTTATTCCCGATTTATCATTTACCATTTGACCGTACCCCAGTCAAATGAACGATACCACATCCATTTGACTGGGGTACAGGTACTCAATATGTCATTTAAAATTGACAGGCGTATGCACTATGACATGCACTTCAGGAATAAGCAGCGAAAACCCAAAAATGGCGGATTTTTCATCAGGCGGTGGCAAAGGCCTGTGGTTTTCTGCTGCGATTACACAGAATTTTTTTATCCAAAAACCAACCAAAAAAAATAAAAATGGTGGATTTTTCATCCAGTGGTGGGGCGCAGGCATCTGGTTTTCCGTCCGTTGCTTCTGAACGGAAGGTTCTTTTTCTATTCTGATGAATTTCTTTTGTTATCATTAAAATTGCCTAAAGATCGACACCTTTCGCATTTTCCGTACTCTCACAATAAACTCACAACAACCCCTCGAAGTCGGAATTTATGAAGCGCTGTACTTATACGACGAGTGAGTTAACTCACTGATAAGTCGTATAAGTACAGTTGTATAAGTATTCCTCACTTATACGACATAAGTGAGGAATTTCCTACCATAGGACCGAAAAAAAATGGTTTATAACGGAGTTCGTCGTATAAATGAAAAGTTTCATAAGGGTCTTATAGGGTTATTTGCCAGACCAAAAAAAACAGTGTATAAATGAGGTCGTTGTATATAAGAGGGTCGTATAACTGAGGTTCTACTGTATTAGATTACTAAAATCCAAATGTGTTTTTTGATTGAATTTTTTTATATTTACTGCAGAAAATATCGACGAGTAAAAAATTACGCATGGATAATCTGCGCATGGGTAATCGGGATTTCACTGTATTTGTGATGCAATGGGCGGGAAGTTAAGGCTGGTATACAATTGGCGTCAACTTCACCCTCGAGCTGAATACACAGGTACCTCCCCCCCACTACTACAATTATCACGGCAATTACGAGCTGATAATACTCGTACTCATCCATGTTCTTGCTCTTTTGCAGATAGTAAACAAATCAACACATGTTGGCACTCAGCTGCACGTTAAAATCTGCATCCAAGCAAAGATGAATGAAGGCAAACAAAGGTTTCCGATGCACATTCCAGTTGTCGGCGATCGTAACAGGATGGCGTCAACACGAAAACAATTCACAGTTAAAGTTTGATGTTCACGTTAATCATAAACCGGCCTTTAGAAATCGCAGTAAATGATATAATTAGCAGGACTTGCTGAAAGACCTGCTCGTTGCTATTCCACGGTATTTCATAAGGCATGGGAGCTGTAGGGATAAAAGTATGTGATCCTCTGTGTAAATTTTACCTGAAATTGAGTTCTGCAAAGCACATTCCCTGAAATTCACGGTTCAAGAGTGGATTATTTACGTTGCCCCTGGAGTGATGCAACATGAAAAGCACCTCCGAGTAATGAACTCCCGATTAACTAACTGGAAAATTATCGGTCCGTTGAATTTCGTGAAGTAGAGGTTTTACTATACTTTGTAAGCTAGTGCATACATTTAGGAGTAAAGTAAATTCCTTAAAAATTTATTGACATGGGCAACCCAGCCCCAAGGCAAAATACCAAGGCATTATGGAAACACAAAAATTATTTTTTGCACTCATGGTGTGCTCACCCTTGCCCTAGAGAATGTCTCATTGAAAATGGAGAAGAAATGCATGAGCGACTGACAAACCTTGTGGCTTTTTAGAAGTGTTTGTTCCAACTCCAGGGTTGAAACAATAGCCTGCATTGCTGACGTCCCTGCACTCGACTTCTGCCAGTGCCGAATTATTCCTAAGAGCACAGGAATGGAAGCTTTCAGAGTCACTTGACGGATCTCGGCAAGTCCTTTAACCAGTGGCACATGAACTAGTATACCCCAGATGGTCATGTAGCGATGCAACAAGTCAGGGTTCACAGAGGTTGGATTCACACTCATCTGTGGAAGAAGTTAGTCACTATTAGCATTGTACACAACCAAAAGTTCTTTCTTTGTCACATCTAATGGCTGGATTCATCACAGTTCCTGCATCTACTAATTATTTTGAAAGCCATCACATGAGCTTATGTGATTATAGACCACAGAAGGCATTAAGATTGTGATTCCAATCAAAAACATTTGACATCAACCATAGAATTGACTTGTTTGGGCAGAACAAGGATCATCAAAGCAACAGCCTTCGCAAAGAGTTACTTGACAAATACCAGTACATATATTCAATTAGAAAGAAGTACAAATCAGATCAAGCCCATGTTCTTCTGTTATGGGCCATGGGAATGCACTGACACAAAACACCATTCATGTGATCATCTTTCTTCCCTCCTCCCGTGGCTATCCAACATGTTCCCTAGCCAAGTGACATAAGGAATAGAATCATTGCATTTTTTGTCAGCAAATAGAGGGTTAGCCAGCAGAGCAGACCAAGGAAGAAAAACATGTGCTCTCTGCCATTCACCAGAATCAGCACATTTGTGAATAGCAAAGGTACAGTGGAAGCGTGGTTTAACGAGTTCTCATAATCCCTCGGAAATCACTCACTAAATTGAGCGCTCGTTGTATCCGAAAGTGTTGAATAAAGCCACCTAATTCTCATAGTCGTTCGTATTTACAGTTTTTCTTTTGCTTCCATGGTATTTGACGAAGGTACACAGCAAAAAAAGTCGTTTCAGGCACAATCTGGTGGAATATCAACTAATTTTAAGAAAGAAACAGGACATTTTCCATTGCATAAAATATTAATTCCTCCAGTTTCGGTGTTTTTCTTCCAGTTCTTCTATTTTTCGATCGCCGAAGAAAGCTGTAAAGACACCGTAACTAATCGGAATTAAAATATTAGGTATACTGTAGTTTTTGGATAATTTTGCGAATATGTCATGACGATAATATCAACTTTGTCGAGTTTTCGAATGTTAACCAGTACGTCCATCAGTTGGGAAATTGGCCTGGTTCACTGAAATACGGCATGTACCGGTGGTCAAAGATATTTCTCGCAAAGTCACCTATTCCTAGCAGATTCTATGATTCAAATTCAATAATCTACCGCAAATTAGTGTCATCGAGTATTTATTTACACTAGAAAAGAAAATACCTCAGTCGATTGGCTAGCACATCATGTTTCGTGCAAGTGTAGTCAGCCTTCGCCTTTAACATCGGACCGTTTATGGGCAGTCCTGCAGACCATTGCTGACAAAACCTCTTGAATAGTGCAGATTCCATTTGAGGATGTTCCCCATGCCACAAATGTTTTTGGCTGCTAGGTCGTCCTAGTTCGGTCACTGTTGCATGAATTTTATCTTTGTTCTTTAATATTGTGAACAACGTAGATGACGACACACCAAACCGCCTCCCGATATCAGTCTTTGAAGACCTGTTACTTTCGCACTCGTCTATAATTTTAATTTTGGTTTTAAGGTCCAAAGATTTACGTTTCGCTGACATGATGCTGCCGCACAAACCACATGAGACAACTCCGCCCCTCCGACCAAGAAAACTCCGCTCCTCCGACCGAGTAAACTCCGCCCCTCCGACCGAGTAAACTCCACCCCTCCGACCGAGTAAACTCCGCCCCTCCGACCGAGAAAACACCACCCCTCCGACCGAGTAAACTCTGCCCCTCCGACCGAGTAAACTCTGCTCCTTACCTACATCACAACTCTCTGCTGCCGTGTGATTGGGCACATCGAGTTGACGGAATGGTTTGAGTTTTTCAATCGCTCCGACAGATCTCTCTCATTCTGCTGAATGTTCCCACTTCTACTCTCAACTTGCTTGTCGTCCGCCCACTCCCCTCTCACTGATGACTGGGCCTAACAAAAGAAGAACGTAAAGTGGGAGCGTGCACAGCGTACTCAAGGCCGTAAATCACTAATGTTTGGACATAACTGGCTTTAGGTGTTGCAGATATGGCTCACATCTTGAATATTTAGTTTAATTAACAGATAATACAAAACAAAATAGTTAATTTTTGCTCGGTGGTGCATCTCCCTCGAGAGATATCTGTCGTAATACCGAGCGTATAACGTGGAAGTAACTTTTTGGCCTCCCTATATCCACTTTATTTTACATGTAAAACATAGGCCTTTTGACGGTACAAAGACAATCACTCGCTAAAACGGGATTCTCGCAATAAGCCGTACTCACTATACCGGGCTTCCACTGTATCTTGGTGTGTGATTTGAACCAGGGACCTGGAGTGTGCCATCACTCCACTCCAACTCCACTGCCAGAGCGGAGTGACCCGAGAGTGTAGGCACTCCACTTTGGAGTTGTGTGACGGCAATGGGAAACGATGAACTCCACTCCAGAATGGAGCACAACTTGTAACCCCTCCGCTTCTGAGTGGAGCACTGACGCTCAGCTCCAAAGCGGAGGGAGGATCATCAGCCCACTCTACTAGACTACGGCTGTGCAATACATCAGATATTATTGCCTGTTGACATTTATACATCACGATATTGATTGTCCAGACTACACGATCTATCGGGAAGCTACAATATTTTATATTCTGATATAAAAGATTTCATGCGACATGCGAACAATACAAAGCAATTTCGATATCATGCAATACGTGCTGTTCTATCATGTTTCTATCATTCTATCAGGTTTCAATATTTTATATCACATGATGTTATGATATGTGATAACATGCAATATCATATGATAGTCGATATTCGGCAATATGTGATACAATATACTTAATGTGATTTGCAATTGTTACGAAATTGGAATTCATGAAATAACACAACTTGGCGACAAAACGAACCACACCACTCAATCTTCCCTTTATTTACTTTCAACGCTGTTCGACAACTCTCCCTAACAACCGCATGTTTAAATACATTTATCGTTCTTCATATTAATTTACCTAAGTTGCAACTATTTACATATACAGTAGAAGCCCCATATTACGTGTAGGGCATATTACGAGAAGCTCGAATTTGCGAGGGATGACCAAAGAACGATTTAAAACCCTATGATTTACATGTAAAATAAATCGGTATTAGTGAGGAAAACAACTAGCATCCACTGTGGTCGTTTACTATTACGAGTGGCAAATGTCTGCTTCAATCTTGGCAAATGTGCACCAACTTGTGCTCATGTCCTCTGTCATTGAAATTAAATGTCTAGCAGTATTTTTTCCACACAATTTGACGTTCAAAAGCACCTTTCAGACATTCACGGAATGCCAATATTCACACTAATAAATTCCTCGTAAGTCCGTGCAATTCATTGTTCTTTTGTCATCCTCCTGCTTTTTTATCAAGTTCAGTGTGACTGATACAACATCATGGCTGGGAAACAAAAGTTGCTGGAACTGAAAACTAAAATACGAATTATCAATGAATGCGAAAGTGGCGATGGGACTACAAGTGAGATAGGGAGGTGATTTGGCATATCTTCCTCGACCTTATTCACAATTCTGAAGAATAACGAAAAATTTCGTACCGCAGTGCTTCAAGAAGGACGTCCAAGCACCCAGAAACATTTGCGGCCAGGAGAAAATACGCAGTTAGAATCTACCCTTTTCTTATGGTTTTGCCAGCGGAGAGCAGCCTGAATTCCAATAAATTTTGATGAAGACGATTTTACACTTCCTCGTATTTGTGAATTAATTTTGGAGTCCCAACAGCAATATGTCATATTATTTTACTTTTGAAATTTTATTTTAGTACTTCTCGTATTTATTACCGCAGGGCTGCACTTGTATGCGTATACAACAATAATAGGCAACATATATTAAACACAAACGTGTAAAAGAGAGGCGAGAACAAAAACTTGGGATATTTCGGTGGTCAGCTACCATCGTCGGTAGAAGAATAATGCTCTGCACACATCGTACACATTTTAACTCATAACAACACACCTTATAATTAATTAAAAATAAAGTACCAGCATTTACAGGAAACTTTCTTCCAAAATATTGTTTGGCTTAACTAGAGTTGTTTAAGCATTAGTAGCAGTAATTCTCTTAATAATAAGTTGTTGGATAAATGGTTATTGCATAAATGCAGTCATCTATTAAATAAATGCATGTTTGTCGTATAATTTTTTATTTGAACCTTATGGAACTCCGCGAATCGCATCTTAAATTTTGAAAAATTGCATTTCTCTTTACAAGTGTGTAGCTGCAGTCATTTGTCTTGCATCCCATCTTTTTTTTCACATGAGAACCACAAGAAGTCGATATCAACATGAGTCATAGGCGTCATTAGCTTTCCTTTTGTGTATTAAGAATTACAGTAAAGGATAATTTTCTCAAAATTGATAAAAAATTAAAACACAAAACATTCTCTGTGAGTGAAATGATAAAGATATTAGCCGAAGTAGACAACCACGACAGAAAGGGGGTAGAACTGGCCTCACGAATGGGACTTCCTGCGTCGACACAAAATACGATCATAAAAAATCGTGATGAAATAAAAAGGTAAGGAAGTTAAAACATCTTTTTTGAAAAAAAATTAATTATTTTAATAGTATTCTCTATTTATTGAGTGAATGGCTCATTTCACTTGCTATTGTAACAAAATTATATTTTTAAGCTTGTGATTGAATTTATCATTGATGCCTCTATATCTGTATTCATATTCACAAATGTAAATTATGATTTTTAGGTGCTATGCCCAATGTGGACTTTTCCGTGCATTGGAGGTCGCTGAAAGTTTCTCCAATGAATGAATTGGAAGCAACTCTGGTCGCATGGTTTAAGCAGGCTCGTGAAAGCAACATGGCCATTGATGGTACCCACCTGAAGAAGAAGGCGTTGCACATTGCTACTTTAATGGGAATAGAAATTTTTTCCGCGTCAAATGGCTGGATAGATAAGTTCAAAAGGAGACACAACATCACGTACAAAGTTTTGTCAGGTGAGAGTTAAGAGTGTTGACGATAAAACTGTGGAAGAGTGGAAGGATAAGACTCTGGTAAAAAAGATAAAAGGTTATGACCTCTGCGACGTATATACAATGCCGATGAGAAGCCGGGTCTTTTTTGCAATCTCCAACCAAGTCACACACTGGATTTTAGAGGGAATCCTTGCCATGGTGGTGCAAAATCCAAACTGCGTGTCACTGTTCTTTTGGCATGTAATGCTGATGAAAGTGATAAGCTCCCACCTCTTGTCATTGGGAAGTATAAAAACCCATGATGTTTTCAGAATATCAGGACATTTCCTACCAAATGTGAGGTTAATGCAAATTCTTGGACCACCACAAAATTATTTGAGGACTATCTCATTCAATTAGATAGAAAAATAGGTGAAAAGAACCGTAAAATTTTGCTGTTCATTGATCAGTGTGCAGCCCACCCAAAGAATGTGTTTCTCAGAAACATTACAGTAGTATTTTTCCCACCTAACTGTATCAGCAAGGTCCAGCCTTTAGATTTAGGCATTATCCATGCATTTAAGTTTCATTACAGAAAGCTTCTAGTTCGTAAAACAGTTGCCATGATTGATGGGGGATTGCTTCAGGATGCTACGAAGATGAAGTTGAGTGTATTGCATGCAATGACCTTCATAGCTGAAGTTTGGCGCTTGGTAACACCCCTTACAATAAAGAATTGTTTTGTTAAGTGTGGATTTTTTGGTGATTGCATCACAGCTGATGAAGATACTGCTGTAAAGTTAAGTGAAAATGAGGAAAATGAGTGGAACTCCGTGCAGAATAATGGAGAGTCAGTTTTGATGACTTAGTCAGATGTGATAGCCCTGTGGTTGTGCGTGACGTTCAGACTGTGGACCAAATTTTCAGTGCTCAGCAGTCTCATCAAGATGAAGACCTTGAAGAGGAGGATGATGTAAAAGAAGAAACCACAAATTTTATAGTTGCTTTGAAAGGACTAGATACTGTAAAGAAGTATATTCGCTAATTTTAGAATGAGGGAAATTTGGTTGAAGCATGCAATAAAGTTGAAAATGATTTGTATAGATTGAAAGCTCTTGAAAAAAAGAAGCAAATTACTTTAGCGGAGTGGTTAAAAAAATAAATTGATTATAAACTTTAATTTACCTTATTATTTTATTTAAATATGCACTTATTAGACGGGATATCAAATGAATTATTATTGGGAGGCCAATAATAGTTATATATTTTCGTTTCCTATTTTACACTTTCCTCGATTTTACACTTTGTTCAGGTGGTCCGTTCAAAAGTGTGAAATAGAGGTTTCACTGTACTCAGAAGTGAAAGAAAATCCCTTCCACCACCTTAGCTTGTCGAAAAGGGTGGACTTCCCAGCGAGACCTGCGAAGGAATTTGGATGGTGTATACCGCTGGGAGAGAAGGAGAGGTCCCATGGTCAGTCAGTCTTTTCACCCAAGTTTCATGAGGGCGGGGGTTCCCTCAAGGGGGCACGGTTCAGCTGCGTTGTCACATCGGCGTCAAGTCGGGACTTAAAATTTTTTTGGCTCCGAGGCGGTAAGTTTTTAATGAACAGGGCTCCAAGGTGGTAAGTTTTTAATGAACAGGACTGTAACATGGAATACCTAAAAAATAGTGAGCCAGAAAAATATTCATGTAATTATTGTTATGATTCGCTTTGATATTATGTCATGCTATCTGCAATTATTAATCATACAATATGCGCTATATCGCATGTTTTGTGTCCCAAAATTGCTATCACGATGCGATGGCAAAATTGAATATATATTGATATGGACTGAGTTGGGTGTCATCATTGCCATTAACAAGATTTTACAACACGAAATGTTGCTTACGAGATATAAATTTTAAGCTTTATCATTTGATATCACAATGCCATCCTCTATTTGCTTTAAGGCAATAAGCAGTACTTTGTTATTCGATATCCAATATTAATTAATGTGATATGCGATACTTCTTAATATTTTGCATAACATGATATATTATGCGATATTAGATATGAGTACATCATCCCATGAGCGACATATTGAAAGTGGTATGTGTCATCGTCAACACTGATTTGCTAGGTGTCTGCGACTGCAAAAAGACTTTTTCTGACACAGTTTTTTGCCATGGTTCGTAAAAACGACTTCAATTCCTGCTTGGGGACCGGGGTCAAGGTTCGTAACATCGTAAATTTCGTATTTTTGAAACTTCGTATTATCGAATAGCGCAATGTATTTAGTATAGGCTTTTGGTCGGGACTGACAGTTTTACTTCGTATTATCGTGTCTCGTATTATCAAGTTTTTACTGTACATGCATACTCAATTTCTTTACAAAAAAATAAATGTTTCAAAATAATACAGGCATGTTTTCATTATTTATGACTCTCAAAAATTAATTATGAAGCTCAGATTTTAATTTAAATCACTTTATTTTTATTTAAAAAATCAGGTGATTTAAATCAATGTGATTTAAATCAATCAACCCTGCTGACTAGTAGGGACAATGTAACAATAGCAAGTAAAACAAGGACAAGTAAGTAATGAAGGAAAAGCATTTCTTCATTTGAATTTAAAAATTAAATTCATGAAATAAAGCTGCAAATTATTTCACACATTACCTAAACCATACTTGACTTAAGTGCTTTCACGCTCATGATACATGTTCATATGCATTGAATATGGAACGCCACCATGGGCCACCTACACACCTTTGTCAAATATCCTGAAACTAGAGTCACAACAGAATCCAAAATTTTCAATGTGCCACTCACCATTTTCTCCAATATGTCATTGCACAAGAGGACGAACTCCTTCTTATTGGCATTTAGCACAAGCGCCTTCAAGGCTTTCGCAAACAACTTAGTCCTGTCTAATTCACCAGTGGGAATGGAGAGCAACAGCTGCCACATGGACCATGCAAACATTGGAGGGCACCAGTCCTTCAGCTGCACACGCATCAACATCAATTTCTCCATGAACTCAATGCAGCAAGAATCAAATTCCACCGCCTGAGCATCGGAGATTTCAACGCCATGGCAGGAGGAAATAGCCTTGGAGGCATTAGATGAATCACCAGTCAGCAATCTCCTCTTCACTGCTTGGATAATTCCTTTCAAGGATCTCCCTGCTCTGCAGAGCCTGCACAGCAATACGTAATTAGAGAATAAAAGCAGAAAAACCACAAGAGACAGAGTTTCAGGTTTAGCTATTCAGGAAGTTCGCATTTCCTTTAGGCAAAGAAAATAACATTTTTAAATCATCAAGTATTTATAACAAGAACCTCATGATTGAATTGTATCAGGAGAAATCCGTACGTAGCTCCAGTGAAATTACTGTGTGTGTTTATTGCAACATTTGTGATGTTATTGATTGACTATGATTGCACTGGCTTGATTGATATTGGTTTGAAAGAACTCGGTTACATCATTTGGAAGTATTATTCTCGTTGCTTTCAGAAGTTCTGAGTTCATAATTTGGTGACTGATACTAAAAAACTAAAATCAGAGATGAAATCTCTGAAACCAAATTTTGCTAATAATAAAAAAAAATATATTTTTTCTCAAGTAGTGAAGGTTGACTCAATACCTCAGATTGTTAAAACTGTGAGTATCCCAATTCGATCAAAATCATCTGGTTAACTATCCGATGCTCCTGTTTCCTTGTCTCAATCACAAAATTATCACCTGGGATTGAAGCTACCCAGATCTTTTAAGTCAGGGACACACAGAACAGCATGTAAGGAAGATGCATAACCTACCAACAAAGTGATACATATGATTCTATCGGAAGCTCTATTGGTGAATTCCGTTCCTGAGGTGGAAAAGTCTATGAGCACCATGCAGCAAGTTTCAAAATCAATTAGTGAAGTGACGCTACAGAAATCACTCGTGAATTCAGCTAAACTTAACGGCGTGCTAGTTTCTAAACCTGATGCACCACTAAATCCGCTTCGGATTAATGATTCTCCTGATACCCCGACAGCTCAGTTCAGTGGCAGAAAGACGTTTCAGTGAATGATAGCCGTCCAGGTGTTCCTGCCGCCAAGGAGGCTGTTAGCGTAACTGACGCCAATGGCTTTACAAAAATTACGCATACGGGTAAATTCAAAAGAAAGGGTGTCAATTTTGGATCTAATTAAGTGGTCAGTGAGGAGTGTTCCTTTGCCGGAGTGCCCCGAAACATAAATCTATGTGTCGGGCGATTGAACAGATCAACAACATCGGAGGATATAGTGAACTACCTGAGAAGAAAGTTTCCCTCAAGTGATCCCCCTAATGATTTCAGGTGCTTCATTTTAAATTGCAGCAGAATGTATAATTCTTTCTGGTTACTGCTCCCTTGAGTTTACAGGATGTCCTCTTCAAGAGTGAAACATGGCCGGACGTTTCTATTGGCAAGTACTTTCCCCCCAAACAGTCACTATCGAGCTGCCAGCCTGAGGTGCCTCCGGTTATCTCCAAATCTTCCTCTGAATTAAGTGCCACGCGTGTAGAATCATTATCCAGCGATGGTGTTGATAGCAATCAAACTGATTCCTCTGGGGGCTTGACTGCTACACCAAATCACTCCTGACTAGGAGGCTCTAACTTAAACAAGTGTCGTCACCATGGTTGCAATGAATGTATGGTGAAAAATGTAGCCACAAAGTTATTTTTGTCAACATTCAGTTTATTAGGAATAAATACCTTGAATTAGAATTACTGATGAATGAGCTGGGGATTGACATTTTAACACTAGCTGAACACTGGTTACACCAGGATGAAATATCTTCCCGCGCAATTGAAGGTTTCAATCTAATCTCCTCATACTGTAGACAACAGCACAAATGTGGCGGTGTTTCTTTGTATTGCCAACCAAAGGTAAATATGGTCTGCCTGAACTTTGATTGTGAAGTGGAATCAACTTTTGAGTGCTCTGGTGCTTTGCTTAAAGTAAGAAACCAAACCTTTGCAATCTTATCAATTTATCAGCCTCCTGGAGGTAATTTAAGCATCTTTTTGAATACTATAAATGATGTTCTTGTGTATTTACTGGCCAGAAGTTTGAATGGAATACATAGTAATATTTGGTGACTTAAATGTTGATTTTCTAAAAGATTCTATCATGAAGAGTGACCTCATGAATTTGCTTTCCTCCTTTGGCCTTCAGGTTGTAAATTCTGATCCGACTAGAGTTACTGCTAATTTTCAGTCCCTCCTTGATTATTTTATCACGATCATTCCAGCCTCTAAGCTAAAATGTGAAACTGTAAATACTGGCCTGTCTGACCACTTTGGCCTCTGTGTGCATGTTGATTTTGACACTTTTATCTCCAAACCTCCCAATCCCTTTGTCACTAAGAGAATTTTCTGCAAGAACTCCATGGTGGAATTTGCTACCTATCTGGAGCAGGAATCTAGGGAGGATGTTTTCCCTGCTGCCGACTGTGATGCCAAATTTAGTGCTTTTATAAATGTATTTGTCATGTATTTCAATGCTTCTTTTCCCCACAAAAAAGTTAAACAAGGTATGGCAAATGAAAATTTTAAGATTATCTCACCTGAACTCATTGCCCTGTCTAAAAATATCCAATATGTAATAGGTAATGCAGTTAAGGGAGAAGCATCTAAAGGAGAAGAGGAGGTGGACGTACTCGGATATTTTCTGGGAGGGGGGATAGGAACTTGGTATAGAGGAGAATGATACAATGGTACCAAGTCATTTAACAAATCGTTACCAAAATGCTTAGCATGTGTCATTATTTCATTGTTCTCAGTAAAATTCAGCTTAGTCCCTATGTCAGAAACATGCAAAACATCCCCTATAAAATCTGAAACATGATTAAAATTAGATAAATGATTAGCAAAAACTGATTTTTGGTCATAATTGATAAAAGATTTAAAATTTTCTTTTGTCCATGCACTAAAACAGAGTAAATAGGAGTTTTTCATTTTCATTTTCCTCGACTTTTCCAGAATTTCCAGACCATTATTAGTGATTTTCCCTGTCTTTTGAGCACCTGAAAACACCAATATTTCGGTCATTTATAGAGATAAAAGTGGTATTGAGGAAGCAAAGAAGTGTATAGGTCCAGTCGTATACCAGATATCCAATACCACAGAATTACAGCAGCAAGCTTCAAAATAGGGCTCGGAAAACTAGCCTGTATTCAGTGGTGGATACATTTCGGGGGCGCACCCCCCCCCCCCTTGCAGGGCCGCCCGCATTGCCGCCCGTGCCGCCCCCGACAGTCAGCCCGCACGCTATTCGTTCGTGTCTTTCGTCAGTCGACTCTGAGTCGAGTTATCGAGTAGTTGTACTTTCTTATGTAGCACGCGTGCGCGTCATCGTATTTAATACGTTTCTGTCCGGCACATAGATATCTAACCTACGAGAAAAGTCGCGGCCATTCTAGTGATCTCGATACGTTATTCTGTCTGGCATTTGTTCGAGAAAAGTCGCGAATATTCCACTGTTTGTATTTGTTCACACTCCTTAAAAGTCTGGAAGCGAACATTCTGGCACTGAATGTTCTCGAAACAACCGAGCTACATACATAAAGGAAGCAGAGTCACTGCCAGGCAGTCAGTTTGAAAGCTACAATCGTCGCGATAACTTGCGCCCCCCCCTTGAGCTTTTTCTGTATCCGCCACTGCCTGTATTCAACAAAGTTCGGTTTTTACGAAGTTAATGCTCTGCGCCCACAGCTTCGTTATTAACGGGCTTCACTGAATATCAAGACATAAGTTGAAAAGGTCCCTGAAAAGTTTTCATAAAGAAGTGCAATAAATAATCTGATGCAATGCTAATCATTCGATGCTGGATTATATGCTGCAAGTTGCTGATGACTCGTCCTCGCTTAGGATAATTTAAGGTAAACTGTGAACCAAAAATACGGTCTATCTTGTATCCACACATTACTATATCGATACTGAGCAACGTGGCACTAACTTTTGGTCACATAAGATGGCAAAAGAATCTCTCGAAATATAATGTAAGCTTCAAATAATAGCTAAATATGGACCGGTATACATTCGCCATTTTCACTTGTAAAATCTATACCGCTTGTGGAGAAGTCACAAGTCCTATGTTCTCATCTGAGAAACACTTTTAAGTCACACTTGTACGAATCCGACATGTAGCTTGGAGACTTGAAACGTTTGCACTTGTACGTTTGAGAAACAGCCCCCTGTTGTCACACAAGATATGCCTCCTTTGAAATCCATGGGAAATTTACCTCTTCTGGTCTTTTAACATGATGAACCTCTCCAGAACCATGTAGAAGCATACCAGGAGCTCTCTGGTCAATTTTGAATGGCTAAAGTCAAGTCTTCGCAGCAAACAGATGGCCAGTGATCCATGGCATTTGTCACAAAACTGCTTCACCAGTAATTTTTCTGACGATGACCGCCGACATTTCTGAAATAGTATTACACAGTTATAACATATAAATAACTGCACATAAAAACAGAACCATGAGGCAGTAATTCCAACAGAATTATGTATTTCCATTGTATTTTTAAGGACATTATTTTTAGTGATTCCCAATTTTTTCAAAATACAGTATGTCAATGGAGAATTAAACAAATTAAAAAAGACAGCAAAATTAATTTTTTCATGAAACATAACAATGGTTAGAGGTTTATTTATTGCAATATGAGATAAAAACAAATGTTGTACATGGACATTTATTATAAGTAATTGTTTATGCATGTTATTGCACTATGCCATATATTTAAACCACAAAATAAAATGAATTTTCAAAAAATGCAAATTTTTATTGATTTAATAAAATAATGCCAACTTCAACTGTTTTAACAAGCAACACAGGTCTGTGTGGTTTTCATTGTATAATTTTTCTTATTTTTAACAGAGAGAAAAATTTGTTTTCGGCATGATTTAAATATATAGAGTGCAACCTAAATAAAATGAGACCTCATGGTGCACAAGAAAACCCTCGCTATGGTGAATTATCGTTTTACCAGGGGTGGAGCAAATTATTGCCATGAAACCTATTGTATTTTTCTAGGAATCGGGTAGGTGTGGTGGCGGAAGTATTTCCATCAGGAGAGCCAGAGCAGAAATCCCGAAAGAAGGGGAAAGTTTTACAGTAATTCATATCCCTACTTAATTTACCAACTAACCATTCAATCAAGAAGCATCGTACCTACTGCAAAAGACGCAAAAAGCCTCTAATTGTTAGTCATTTTCCCAAATGCACAACTAACCAAGCTACACTTTTCTAGTGCATTTAAATGTTCATTCCATAATTTTCATTAGTTTCACCAAAAATTTAAACCATAATTGATAAATCAAAATTGTATTGCGTTTATTACTTGCATATACCCTTTCCCTTGGTTGATGTTAACCTTTATGATTAGTGTAATCACATTCTTCGTGACATTTCACGGAAGCCATTTGGAATAACATACGTCATTCGTTGTTGCAAACAAAAATAAACCAAGGAAGGAATCCAGCCTTGGAGAATGTTTTCTCCCATCCCAAGTAATATCTACATTGAAAAACAATCTGCTTTAACTTGCATAACAATTTCATTGAAATACCAGTTGTATCAAAATAAGTTCTCATTTAAGAATTAGTTAGGCCCTCAACGTACATACCTACAATAATTTTATGTTTGGTGTATGCCCAACACTGCAATGAAAACAATTCTAATCAAACATTTCCTTAGAAGGGATATTATTCTCTTAATATTACTTCAGGAAAAATATCAAAAATATTATATATATGTCGCTTAAATAAATCAAAAGCAAGTCACAAAAAAATACAAAATTAGTAGCATGGGACAAAGGAATGAAAAAGAATGGGTCTAATGATGAGCCCTCCTAGACCAACAAATATGTCAAATATTAATTGATATATTTGCTCAATAACCCAAAGGTCGCGGGTTCGAATCCTGCCTGGGAGGATTTTTCACTTCCCAGGGCATGGCTGTGTGTGCTCGTCCATTGTTAATATTGTTAATACCTCGATGTAAAGGCCAATTAGAGCTGTTTTCGGTGGTTCTTGAAAATAAAAAAATAAAAATAAAATAATGGCAGCGAAACATAGAAAGGAATGTAGATGTATTGAAAGTAAAGCACAACTTCTTTGGCACCGCCTTCATCACATTACATCAACAGGGTTGCTACAAACAAGAAATTATGATATTCCAGTACTTTTCCAGGTTTTCCAGGACAAATTTTGCATTTTTCCAGGTTAAAATATCCTATCTATAGGGACATGACATTTTCGCGAAACGTTTCTTGCGATAGGATTCACAAAATAGGTGACTTTAGGGTTTTATCACGAAATTAACCGTGTCTTCTTTGAAACGCGATTTTGTTTACGAAATTTGAGATATTTTGCAAATGCCGAATTTTTGTATCATGAAATATTTTCTTGCTTATTACAATTTCTGTACGATCATCATTCAATTACAATTGTTTTACTTTTTATGTTTGATATTGCTGATTAATAAACCCAGATTGTCTGCAAGTAGACAGGAATCGTCATGCCATGAATGAACATTCGGTTTAATTAATAACGAGTGATACTGACAAATGAGTAATTCAAAGTATCTATTTTCACCCTCTTCTAACCAAATTTACCAGACCAAATTTACCAGAGTTCCACAGAAATCATATGCAAAAACGAATTTATGCATTGTAAAAATCGTACCTCATTTCGTATCACACTCAAATCATCGTTTCGTCAGTGATCGTGTGTATCGATAGTGTTCGACAAATCAAATTTCATCGTTTTAGCTAAGTCTTAGTAGCAAATTCTATCATTGGTCTTCCTTGTCAAAGGTTGGCAATGACATTTCTACATTATTTCCATTTTCGACGGAATAAAAAATACTGAAATTTCTGATGCGCGAAAAAATAGTCAATTACTATTCTTCATGGCAACTTATATTGAGCCCCTGGCAAAATCATAGACTTCATTCATGGAAAACTGCACAGCCAAATTAAGTTTTGTTTAAAAGCACGAGGAATCCATTTTCTCAATTACAGTGGCAACATCTTCTCATGGTAAAATGCTTCCTGAAAATACGTGGTGACGTTACGCGTGGAGTAAGATCATTGAAAATAATAATTTGCAAACTTCAATAATATCATAAATTATAAAATAAACTCACGCAAATGTCCAACATTGATAAAAATAGTGAAAGAAAATACTAAAACTAACTTAGGGGAGACTTGAGGAGCTTGCCATTTTTCCCTTCTGACAGACTTAGATACTCAATTAAGCTTTGACATTAAGATGCGAAAACACAGTGTAAATTCATATTCAGTTTCAATGAAAACCATTAATTATGTACAAAAGACTTGTACGTTGTTTGTTTTAGTTTTCCTCCAGTTGCACGGATGGCATACTTTTCAACAGTGGAAAATTAATTTAGGTCGTTGACTGATGCACTGCTTGCCCTGTGCACGTTGCTTATTACTTCAGAGCCATTAGTAAATCCTGTTTCAGTGGGAGGTAAACTAAATCGTCCTCTGGATCCTCTGAATTGTAGCTTGATTCCACACTGTCATAGCGCACTGCAAGCATAGTTGCATCATCCGTCAGCTCCTCACAAGAGAGGGCTGAGTCGTCAACTTCCACAAAACTTGCAAAAGTATATGGACCAAAATGACCCTCTATCTCTTCCCAACCTTCAGGGTCCTCCTCAGTACCTTTATCTCTCCATCGTGAGCAGGAGGCATAATTTGTGCCTCCTGCCCATTTCACTCTTCGACAATACACCACTTTTGCATTGCTCTATTATTTCCATTTTCTCACATAGACTAAGTGTTTTGCATTTTTGGGTCACGGGGTCTATCTTTGAATTGCTCTCAACTCACTGAGTGTGCTCTTGACCACTTGGGGAACAAAAGAAGATCAAATATTCTCAACTGCTAATGCTGTAGTACTTCCACCAATATTAACAATAAATCAATCGGACGGCAATATACAATGTGCAGTTGATAATTATCATGCCATATTAATTTCATTCCCAAAAGATTGCAATGAATTGGAGAGTTTGGCCACTGTTGGTATAAGTTTACCAGTGATGGAAACTCTCGCAATGGTGGGTGCCAACACCAAAAGGGCCTCATAAAAACCATATTTTTTACACGGCAAACATAGGGTCAATTGACCGGCATATTGGCGGGTATCTCGCAATAGGCCATACTTGCACTAATGCTGTTCCACTGTATGTCAATATTAACAGTGTTGAGACTCCAGACAAAAGCAGCAGAGCTGCTTTTTAACTTTTTGCTTTGTAATTTTGTTCCTTCTACTGAACAGAAGACACACTTGACATCATCCGTAGTATTTGACACAGCCAACGGCACTAATTGTGCTAATGCTATAAGAGATACAATTAGCATCTATGAAATTCAATGAGAGAATGTCATTGCAGTCATTGAATTTGGCACCTTACATGACGAAGTGCATCAAAAGTCAGCAAGGACTGATGGAAGAAGTAAACAATTTCCAATGTTGTGCCCATAAAGTTAATGTAATCGGCAGCATTTTTGAACATCAGATGGTTGAGTTGAATTTGGCCATTATGAAAGTGAAAAATGCATTTCTAAATTCCCTCAACTGCAAAAGCTTTCTGAAAGAAAAGTACATATCAAGGTAGTGAAAATAAAGGAAAGCTAGCAGCATTCCCCAAGCCTGTTAACATGAGGTGGAACTCTTGGTTTGAGTCTGCAATTTATCTAGCCACTCACGGTGAATATTTGAGGGAATATTTTAAAACTTTGAACGATGACAATGCAGGGGTGCCTTCCTAAAAGACACTTCACTTACAGATATCCAGATGGTAAAACCACAGGCATTATACATTTCAGTAAATTGTACACCTCTAATGGGACTAATTACTTTTTGGAGGGCTCCACAAACCCAACATTCAAACTCCTTGAGGAGACATTTAGTGATATTGAAGTGAAATGCAAAATTATTAGGGATGGGACCTTCAATCAGGTCATCACCTAAGAATAAATAAAGTTGTATCAGGGCAGATGTGGTGGAATTCATTCATAGTAATGAAATTTCTTAGCAGTTTTCCACTTTTTTAAATTAAATATAGGAGAGTGCAACCAGTTTCGATGTATTACATCATTGTCTAGCATGTTATAAATGCACCATTTCTTCGGAGAGTGGAGTCACAGCACATCTTAAAAGCCCACACACAACTCTTTTTGCTACAGTCAAGGAACAACTTGGCAGAGAAGACTGTGGAAGGGTATTGCTGCAGAGATTCTCCCAGCGAATTTAACTTCTATACCAAGAATATACAGCACCTGCCCTCTAGTGTATTTAGTTCCCATATTCCAATGTAGATTCAGATAGATGATTCTCAAAGTATAGCATGGTGGATAGTGACAGGAGGAGGAGATTGACACCATCTAATACTGAGACACTCACAGTGCTATCATTTGAATACGGTAAACATTTGACAATGCAATAAGACCTCTATTTTATGCAGTTGGAGGAACCAAAAAAGAGGCAATACATAAAATCAAAGGCACTTGTATCGCCGGTTGTATATATGGACTTTTCCATTGTGTTGCAAATGTATACAGTAGAACCTCTATTTTACGAAGTTGAAGGGACCCAAAAATATGAGCTTTGTAAATCAGAGGGTTTGTAAATTGGAGGTTATCTTTCAAGCAGTCGAAACCTCAACAATCCCAATCCAGTTTCTGTAGCGCAGTTCATAAAAATAAATGGGATTAAAAGGGAAGTAATATTTCAATAAAATGAATTACACATCCAGTTAAATGTTTAATAGAACAAAAGGAAATTAGTAACCTACACTTCTTATACATAGTGGCATGTTTTTTATGCTCTCCTTCAAAAATTAACAGAAACTTTAAAAACTGGTAAATATTTTTCTACAAATTTATAATGGTGTGAACTTGGCTGCTGCAACTGAATTAATTTCTTGTAGCTTCAAGTTGGTAGATATCATAATAAGGGGAATAAGTGAATTAATTCATCCCACGGAGTATTTTAAGCATATGCATTAATTAGTGCAGGGGATATGTTTAGTGCTAGTCGAATTTGTGTTGAAAGAGGCCATTTTAACATGGGAATGCCACGGATGCATTCTAACTAAGAAATTTCAAAACGAAGTTCCAATTGACCCAGTATATTTCAGTACAAAGACTAGGAAATGCCTTTTTTTGAAGAAAACGTACCGTTTGGAATACCTTCAATAATATTTCGTAGCTGATGAAAATCAATTTTAGAACTTTACAAGAGTTAATTTGAATTTCCCACATATACGTTCAACAGCTCTGGCATCTAGCGGTGATTTGCGAGAACTATTTACCGCGGGTACTGATAGCTGTAAGTCGCGATCAACAATTCTTACCTAACGGCGTAAAACTTTAATGAAAAATTAAATATTCAAAGTGCAACAAAATTTGAACATAAGTAACGTATTATTACAAAATTAGTATTCTTAAATGATACCTCTCCCAAGGGGAATATTTTGACACAATTTCGTCGTGCATTTCACGCTACTGCTCAACATCATCTGTGCTCACACGCCCTTCTTCTCCGCACATTTTAAGTGAAGTGATTCAATGTCTTCTCTTGAATTTTTCTAGCCACCCATTTGAGCATTTAAAGTTGTCTCATTTCAGTTTAAGAGCCAAAATCTGAGCATTCTCCTTCAGAATTGGTTATAGGCAAGTTGCACTCATGATCGTCGACACTTAAAAAAATAATAATAATACATCTGCAAATGAAGCTGTTCAAACTTCGACGATGAAATGTACTTGGGTTTTCGACGATGCTGTTGTGTGAATCAAAATGTTTTTGCTTGAATTCATGATTGTTGTTATGTCGATAAAGAAATGCCATACTTCCGAGAAATTTCTGTTTTTGTCTGCGCGCGATCACATACTTCCTTCATTATCGACCTTATGGTAACCAAACTCATGGACTTCCTCGTTATTTTTTGCTCAGCGATGTTTTGTCCATTGTTTTACTTATAGGTACATGGGATATCACAAACACAGCCCACCTTGCATTGAGAGTGATTCTGACTGAATGCGCTCGACTTCTGCTCGCTTGGAACCCAAAATATATTCACTCGCTCACAGCTTACAATGTAATTTTATGTCTTCAAAGAATTCTGGAAACAAAGTTATAGGTGCGAGCCACTCTCGGATGACATAGGAACTGATAACAAGGGAAAGAAGAAACTCAAACCAGCTATTGAGAGCGAAGACATTGTAACGGCTACTCCGTGTAGACTATGTGGTTACAATGTAATCACAGGTGACCATCTTCAAGAAAGACTTGATAAGCTGGCCAATTCACATGTTTCCTGAGAGAGTAATATACCCTGGTGGAAATTTTATCATAGCCTACGCTTATAGGCCATTAAAATTACAGCGAATGAAGAGGAAACTTAGTAATTTCTTTCTTCTTTTTATCTGACGTGAAAATCGATTTAGAAAAGAAGCCTTTGTATCCAGGATCATATATTATTCAAGTTTACCACAAGTAAAAGTGAAATAAATGTCTACCTTAAAATCGGGCCAAATTTTGTTTACTTGAGATCGCTTACCCGACTCAGGGATACTAGAAATTTACACACTCCCTGTCCCGACTTATCACCCTCGGAGCGCAACCCGTTGTTTCAGTCGTACGCGCAGAGAAAAACATCGCTAGACGTGACCCAAAAATATGTGCAGAGGCAGCGTGAATTAAATTTAAAAATGTTGTTAAGGTCGATACCTTTTCTACAATTTCTTGAATTTGAAATGCTCATTCTTGAAATGTTCGCATAATGCCAAATGTTTACACATTGAGTGATGCATTGACCTCAAAACATTGCGACAAAACCATTTCAAATACTTCGTAAAACAGGGGTCAGTCACTCCTGGGGACCGGCTTCTCACTTCGTAAATCATTAAAATGGAGGTTTCGTAAAATGGAGGTCATTTTACATGGTTTTCCTATATGTAAAGATCGGGACCGGCGGAATGGTTTGTAAATTGGTGTCATTTTGTAAATTAGAGGTTTGTAAAAAAGAGGTTCTACTGTAGAAGCATCGTCATGATGGAAAACTAATAAGATGATAAATTCTTAGAATTATGTATGCTGATAACATGATCTAAGTAGCTGATCTAGCAAGGGTGGCTAGCAAGGTAAAATTTAAAATTACTTACCTTGGAAAAAGCAGACATCAGCAGTGACGCTAAATGGTAAACTTGGTCCATATCAGCGGCACCATCTTTTAATCTCGCCTTCACAGCCTTCACAGCCATTTTCATTTGTTTCAGGCCAGCCGTTCGGGAAGTGGACAGCTCGACCATCTTCTCCATGAGGCTCCCTTGAAGCTTGGTCAATTCCCTCCGACTCTCAGGAGTGCATTGGTGGTATGCATCAGCAACATTAGCAGATATGTAAAGTGCTAAAAACTTTCCAATATCCAAATAGCTGACAAGTTGCCGAAGCATACTGGATGCCCTCAAAGTCAGCAGCAAAGCCTGCAAATTGAGAGTAGATTCCAGTCCAAGACTGAGAGGAAACAGACATGGATAGGTATCTATGCACAGTGAAATCTCTCTAAACGACCACTCATGTTAAGTGACCACCCCTCTAATAACCAAATTTTGGCAGATCCAATGTTCATTTCCATATACTCAATGCATACGTGGTCTGTCCGGTAAGTAAGGCAAATATATTTTTTAGAAAGATTTATTCTAGACAGAGTCACAAACTTCTAAAACTCTTCACGGTAGTTCCCATGGGCATCTACACACTTTTTCCAGCGACTCTGCCATGCACGGTACGCGTCCTGGAAGGCGTCTTCTAGAACCACTTTAAGGGACTTCGTTACGGTGGTTAGGATCACTTCTATCATCCAAAAATGGGTTCCTTTCAGGGCGCTTTTGATCCTGGGGAACAAGAAAAAGTCAGCTGGGGCAAGGTCCGGACTGTACGGGGACTGCGGCAGTGTTGCCAAGCTATTCTTGACCAGGAACTCCCGAACGCATAGAGCAGTGTGGGTGGAAGCGCTTTCTTGGTGGAGCGTCCAGGTGGCAGGGATCAGATCCATCTCATGCACAATTTTGGCACACCCTTTCTGCATTTTCAAATTTTCCTGAAGCCTTCCCGCATCTAACCCAACCGATCCGCA
This sequence comes from Pyrrhosoma nymphula, assembly GCA_963573305.1. Taxonomy (NCBI): domain Eukaryota; kingdom Metazoa; phylum Arthropoda; class Insecta; order Odonata; family Coenagrionidae; genus Pyrrhosoma; species Pyrrhosoma nymphula. The sequence goes on from OY754337.1 coordinate 8,803,546, forward strand.
CATGATACGACCAGTAAAGCACTGGAAATAAAACATTTGCCTTACTTACCGGACAGAACTTTTATCATACCTTACTGAAAGACCCCACCCTAAACAACAATCAAGCTTCGAAGGATACTTCCCTATTCAGCGACCAAAATCATGGACAAACCCCTGCTGTGACAACCTAGAAAGTCACGAATAAATACAACTGTTTCAGGCTGGATATGGTGGAAGTTCTCAATATTCATAATGAATAAAGACACTTGGTTATCTTCCACAGATTTATTTATTTGACACGACACATTTCACCACCCCTCCACCACCCCGTTTCTTTCCGCCCTCTGTCCACTCAAACCTTTAGTTCTCCCTCCCCCGCCACTTCTCTCTCCTTCTTCCCACCCCCACCTACCCTTAGCTCTCCCTCTCTGCTCCTCCCTTAGCCTTCCCCCTCCTCACCCCCACTCCCTAACGCCTTGGTGGAAAGCTATATATGCTTGACCTAAAGCGAAGAACCCTGCACATGATTATGCCAGTGTGGTGAAACGCGTTGTGTCAAATAAATAAATCTGTGGAAGATTACCAAGTGTCTTTATTCATTATGAACACTAGAAAGTCACACTTATGGGTAGAACTGAGGGTGAAAGTGTACCTCTTCACCATTGGGATGAGATGCAGGACTGAAATTTGTGGCGGCAGGTGACTTTCGCGTCAGCCCAGAATAGTTTGAATGTCTTTGCTACCGGGAGATGGGGAACTGCCTTTGGGAGGGGCGGGTCAAGCTTGACGTTGCCGATATTGTTATCCCTCAACTCCTTCAGGGGAAACCCACGTGGGCCACGGCAAGAGATGCCTCTCGGCGCCTTTTAACAACTTTAAAGCACGGATGTAAAAAAGAGACTGGTGAAGAGCTTGATATGGAGTGTGGCATTGTATGGGGCAGAAACGTGGAACTTGAGAAAAGAAAGACGAATATAGGTTGAAGGCATTCGAGATGTGGGTGTGGAGGAGGATGGAAAAGGTGCGGTGGACGGAAAAGAAGACAAATGAGGAAGTACTTGACATGGTGGATGAGGAGAGGAAACTTGTGGATGAGATTTGGGGAAGGCAAGGTAGGTGGCTGGAAGGGGTAGTGAGGGACGGTGGTTTGCTGAAGGCCGTGATAGAGGGTAGGATGTTGGGTAAGCGGGGAAGGGGAAGGAAGAGAATCGGTGTTATGGACGGGATGAAGAAAGGTAGGACTTACGCTGAAATGAAGAAAGAAATACTGGTGGTAGATAGGGCACTGCTTGTGTAAGTGACGGCTGGATTTTCCCTGACTTTCATCATAACCTGCCGTTAACCGGTAGCTTACTCAGATGATGATGATGTGATAGTAGTTGTGGTAGTAGCCCATTCAAGAAAATTTTCTTTAAGTAATTCCCAGAAATTTTGTGAAAATCTTTATTACTTTAACTCTGCATAAGCTTTTGCGTATTTATATTTGAATTTGTTTCACACAAGTGTGCTTGTGAAACAAATTCAAGTTTCACCAGTGTGATTTGATTCACTACCAAAATTTCAAAAAAATCTGTTTCAATTCAAAATGAAAATCCCTGATTTGCACAGCGCTACTTTTTTCCCATTGTGGATTTCCATAAAAGGGGGGTCCTCTTAGAATTGGGTTAATATGAAGCCCGTTTCACACGATACTTGATCCAGCACAAGTTTGAGGATATTCGCTAGCATAATAGCTTTCCAGTATTGTGTGATATAGAACCAGCATGCTGGCTAGACATTATAATCACTATCACACTGGCTGAGCTACTTGATTACATAATTTATGCAGTAGGTACTAGTTTGCTACTAGCTCCCAGTAGGACCTAGTAGCCGACGACCAATCACATTAACTTTTACAGTCGCAATGCAGTCTTCAATTTTTTTTTATCAGCACCTCACTTTATCGTGGGTGTTACGCACTCTTCAGTGGTGAAATCAATGTGCCATGAATGTCTCGGCAATCCCTGCTATTACTGCAGCAGCCGAAAGTCGCCTTCTTTCATGGAAATCTTCCATTTTCTTTTAACAGTAAGCGACAGTACCGCTCCATCGCAAGCACAAGTTCAATGATTGTGTGAAACCTTCTATGACGGTTTCTATCATACTGGGTTCCGTTCTCAATATCAAGTACCAGCTAGCATATACTAGGTCTTCTACTGGATCAAGCATCATGTGAAATGGGTTTTAGATTTGTGCAAATACAGTACTACAAGTATTAATACTTTGACTGTGGGATGATTTTTTATTTTCTCCTTTGTTCAGGTAACCTATTTTTTATCTGTTGCATGGCATCGCTATTATGCCGTCCACCTGTCAGTGGAGCATACTCGTGGGATTGCTGTTAAGCCATCTACACTCAAGTGTTAAGGTGGCTAAAGCATAATATTCCATCTCAATTTTACTACTCATTTGCACATATGGGTACTATTAACACAGGTTATCCTTGATTCTGGGAATCAAGGGATCCAAATTTTCAGCCATGCACCTCCAGCCTAATTCCAAATTTTACCCCATATGTTGGACACACACATACAACTTGAAGGCAAAGAATAACACCATCAATCACACACTCATGCATACAAATGGTTTTTTCATGCAAAAGCTCACCTGTGTTGCAAGGATCTCCACGTCAACCCACTCACTCATTTGGGATTGTCCCCTGGAGACAATCAATATTGTGACCAAGCAGAGGCTGACAACAATCTTCCACTCATCCGAGAGATGCGGCAGTGGTAGAGAGTTCAAAGTTCTCAAGAGCTGGCCAAGAACAGAGACGTCAACCTCCAAACGACCACGAGTGACCTCGACCGTCACACTGTCCTGGGACTCAAAGAATTCATTCAGCTTGGAGGCCATTAACTCACAAAGTTTCCCAGCAGACTTCCTCTCCCTCCGAAGCCGTTTCGTGTTGAGGCTAGGAGACGCATCACTCACCCCAGTCACCTCGCACACTGCATCGGCAACCAAGCCCAGGAGTTGCTGGGCAAGGACCAGTCCCTTGGCATTCCCACCCCTCTCACCTCCCCCCACCTCCTCCCCCACCTCATTCTCTCCACTCTCACTTCGCCTCCTCTTGCGCGATTCCTTCTCGTGGTTCTCTGATAAAGAAAAATAAGTAATAATGTGATGATAACAACTGCAATAATTTGAAGGCTGAATCTAACTTATCCAATATGATTTCATTTCCTGCATAATCAGCTGCTTTTAAGTCCATTTGCACAACCCAATCTTGTAAGCACATGGTTTTCTCTGTTCTTGTGTCATGCAAAACAATAACACATACTCCAGTTCGAAGCTGATAGCCAATAACTCCATTACGGACACATATTCCAATACGCTCAAAAAATGTTAGAACTGCATAATACAGCACAATTTCCTTTGATGATTCAAACATTTTTATGGTAAACGTCCATAAGAGGACAAACTTGAACATCAATGCAAGTTCCCTCAATCCCGCTGCGCCATCAAAGAGAAATGATTCCATTGAATCAGCATAAAGCAATGAACTTGTGTGCACAAATAACCTGCAGCAGGTAAAATGCATTTGGGAACAAATTTTGGCAACTTTGAGGACCACAATGTACTTATGTCTGTCACCAAAAATATGTACAAGAGTGGGGGAGGGATGAAGTGGAGGGAATGCATATTGCTGGCAGCAAGATCGTTGGATAAGTAATCTGACCACCAAACGTTGGATAATCCCTGCTCTCCTGCACTTGCAGTGTCGATTATTGCTATGGAAAAACCGCATATAAACCAAGAATTGCACATAATTGAGGTATGTCACTTTCAGTAATTATTTCATTGACAAGGACAACTACAGATGTCAAACTTTTGATGGAACTACAATTTCGACCCAACTTTTAACCAGTTACTGAATCCCAATTATGTTTGCACACATGCAGTGTAACATTCAGGTTCCTCTTAGCTACGCATTCAGTCAACGCTTTAGACACAAGAGCCATGAAGAATTGACACAAGCAAAACTTGGTCCATCAAACTTATCCTCAGGCAAGAAAATTTATTGATGCTGCACATTGTCTTTCAATGTTTTGTAAGTGATCTAGTTTACTCGCAAGTAACTTGAGCCGAAGCCTCTGTTATTAAAAACAGCTCCCCACCCCCAGACTAATCAAAATTCTCCTCTGGTTTGCTAAAGACATCCTATGTAAGCGCTCAATCGCTCCTTGCTTACATCTAACATAAGATTTCAGATATATAGTATGTATTATTGTACAGGCACTTCCAATGAAAAGTTACCACTGCAGAGCCGAAATTTTTAAAGTCCGGAGTTTTTGGAAATTTGTCAACGCCGCGTCATGGCTTCCCTCTAGCGGAGCCTCAGGAAGCTCTAACCGTAAACATACCCCCTTCCCACCTCCGCCCTCCTTTCCTTTCTTAGCGGAAGGGCCCAAGGGATTACTGACGGTCGGTCTCTTTCTCATGCCCTAAAGATGGTCATTTCTCCGAGTCGCGCAGCCAGGAGTCGGAGTTCCCGAACATACCTCTACGCTCGCCACCACCATCACGCATTGGCATCACATAAAAATCGACGTTCACTTAGAAGAGTGAATTACAAATCATCATTGTTCATTATCACCCTCCAATTTGTATGTGTCCCTTGAATAATCGATGAATAATTGAGTAATTAATTCCTTGGTTTATTGGTGTTGTTTCACGTTCGTGCTATTTCTGAGTGAGTTCATTAACATGTTTTATTCTCAAAACGATGTAGTCAGAAGCTTCATAAATATGCGATCTCAATGTTTTAAGACTAGGAATACGCTCAAAAGAAGAAAATAACGTTCCGATTTGTCGTAATTTCCAAGAGTTTACCGTAGGATTTATGGTATAGACTCATAATTTGAATAATAACAATATCCATTAGATTATTGCTTGAATAATACCATTACACATCTGTTATTGACCACGCAGCCGTTTCCCTAAAATCTGGTCTAATATCTGCAGCGATAAGAGACGAGGGCCTCCCTGCGACAATGACACAATATGGGGAGCTGCGCGAGATTAAGGACCTAGGTTGAGAGGAGAAGAGAGAAAAGACCTCAGGCAGGAGACTTTTCTCATGCGACTAGTTTCACCCAAGTCGTCGGCATATCGATCTTTAGTTGCAATACCTCCTATTTACGATTCTATTCTTCACCCGCGAAATTCTGCGGTCATAAAGTACGGCCACTATGCGCATATTCCTATAATCCATTAAAAGAAAATCTTATAAATCTCCTTGGCCCCCTTAAACTTATAGGGCTGTTATTCGACGTAAGTTCGCAATCCTTAGGATTGTTCTTGTCATAACTTAAGTGTTTAAAGGCGGCCTTAACTTCGTGGACAGTGGCGATGTGTGCACGACTTCGGCTTGCCTGTGATATTGTAAGTACGGCAGGCACGTAGCATATTGTCCGTTAATACCTCTAGAACTCTACAGGGGAGAAGGAATATTGGTAGAGTATCACTGAATAGGATAATTGGTAGAGTATCTGGCCCGGAAACAGGGGATTCCGGGTTCTAGTACCGGTTTGGTTGATTTTTCTCCGAAGAAATTCCGCTCTACACCCTTTCTAACCTATACTCGCTTCATGGATTAGTTAATACCAACCATCTAGTTATACGTGACTCTTATTACTCCGTGACATGTCTTCGTGAAGTAGTGACATTGTAACTCTTAATTGCTTGTAAGTAGTTCATATTTGACGATGTTCAACCTCTGCCACACACCCTCGAGGTGGCTTGCTCATTATAACGTAGATGTAGATGATAACCTGCTGATCAATATTTTCAGATAGGTTCAAATGTTGCCTAAACGATTTGATAAATTTAAAGCCTCACGCTTCTTAAGATAGACCGAAGAAGAAAAATACCAAATTTAAAAATATTTACCTCTGCTAAATAAACGGCATTCGCAACTTCCATGAGTCTATATGAGAAAGGAAGCATTGCGAACGCTAAATTACTAGTGGAAATAACAACTACCATACGAACTAGGGTAACAAACGTTGTGCAGGAAATGTGATGCTGTCCAAGCCGAGATGTCATGTGAGAAGGCATTGTCTCTTATAATTTCCACGGAGATGAACAAGAGTCAACATAAAACTCTGATAGCACTAGATTGCGATTGCACATATCCTAGATATGGCCAAACACTGCTACTTAAAAGCGTAGGATACGTGAAAGGTAAAAACACCACTGATATTATGTGCGAAGTAAATCAACTACACATACTGAATCACTATGCGCCAAGAATCCTAGCTGGTGTCCACTGTTCAACCACTCGGTGATTAAATAAATTTCTAATTAATTTGAAAGTGTGTATGAACAGCATGCAAAAGAATCCTATCTTGTGTATTTCTAGAATGTTTCATGGACCCTAAAAAGACTTCACTCTTTTCAGGGGCTGAAGGGCGTGAAAAACAAGTATGTTCACGGAGCGTACGCAAAGAAAAATAACTTGTGATTCCGCGTCAACTTATCCGGTCGCACGGTTCAATACTCTCGCGATTTCATCAAAGTAGAGTCCGTGGAGGTTAGTGACAAAGAGTACAGCTGAAAAACGACGAATTGGAAGCCTTAGGGTCCATGTCACTTCAGCAATGTAAGCGAGTCACGTCAAATCCAGTCCGTGACGCGTGGAGCCAGACCTCGGACGCGCGGTTGGAAAATCATTTGTATTTTTTGCATGGCAAACTTATTTTTAATTTCTCTTCAGTGACGTGTATAGTATAATACCCATTAAAAAGTGATAGAGGCGCAGAAAGTGTCAGTGACTAAGAAGAATGAGTATTTGATGGAATTTGAACGAAAATATTACATTTAGGACAACATAAGAATATTTCCGACTACTTATTGTTTATAGGAGACCTGCAGACGGTCACAAAATACCACCGACTTCTTCTGTCTATCTTAGGAAGCTTGAAAATTTAAATTTAGATCATCAATTATGCTACATTTGAATCTATCTGAAAATACTTATCAACAGGTTAACGTCAGGCTAAACCTGATCATCACGTGGCACACCCGAAGAACATTTTTGATCAACAGGTTAACATCTACATTTACGTAATACCGTGCAAGCCACTGCGAGGGCGTGTGGCAGAGGGTGAACTTTTGTTTTTCAGCTGTACTCATTATCACTAAACTCCACTGACTCTGTTTTGATGAAATCGCGAGAATATTGAACCGTGCGACCGGATAAGTTTACGCGGAATCACGTTAAATTATTTTTCTTTGCGACCGCTCCGGGAACATACTTGTTATTCACGCCCTTCAGACCTTGAAAAGAGTGGAGTCTTTTTAGGGTCCATGAAACATTCCAGAAATACACAAGTTAGGAATCTTTTTCATGTTGTTCATACACACTTTCAAATTTTATAGAAATTTATTTAATTACCGAGTGGTTGAACGGTGGACAACAGCTAGGATTCTTGGCGCATTGTGATTCAGTATGGGTAGTTGATTTACTTCGCACGTATTATCAGTGATTATTTTACCTTTCGGATATCCTGCGCTTTTAAGTAGCAGTATTCAGCCATATCTATGATATACGCAATTGCAATCTAGTGCTCTTGTGGAAAGGGACAAGGGAGAAGTGATGCCAGATGGGGGGCGGCATGTTCCCTCTGACCACATTGTTGAGTCCCTGTGTTGAGACAATGGGGATGGGGAGGACCGGTCTCCGCAAAGAATAATTTTCCACTGCCCAAAAACCTTACTTCATACGTTTTATTGCACCCGCGACCCCTTCCACGCGGTATACCTCGGGTCAACATCCTCCGAGTTTATGCCCTTGCAAGCCAGTGCCCATGCAGAAGGGTTGATCCGGAAGCAGGTAAAACATTAGAGATGTCTGCCCATCAACTCTTACACCTGAGTGATTATGTATAAGTTTTTTTCTAGTCATTACCAGGCGAATATTTCAAAACATTTAAATATCCACAAGTGAACACGTTTATCAAAATGGTTTTTCGATTTAGGTGTGCTGGTCTCTTATTAATTTCATACGTGGTTTGAAGGAAGTAACCATTCACACACAAAAATGAATCGATTCCCTCCATTTAAGAAATATATCTAAACATTTTTGCGGTAATATTTGGTGTGCAATATGGTCGAATAATAGAACACCTGTCCATCAGAAGGGAAATAGAGGAACAGAATATTACAATTAGTATTCTCAGTTGCGATTTATGTTCGTAAGGAAATTTACTAACTGCTGTCCACACTTTCTGCAATCGGAGCAATTGGCCCCTCGAGAGGAGATCGCCGGAGCACGGTCGTATATACCGGGAGGCAGCCGGGTCCCCCGCGTCCAGTGTGCGAACCCCTCTTAACGTGAAATTCCTAGCTAGACATGCTTCCTCGCCGCCCCTCCCCTACGGGAGGAGGAGAATAGTGTGTGGCGATGCTTCGGCAGGGGTAGGAGGACACACGGCTCAATGCCACGTTTGGGCACAAGGGTAGAGCGAGAGTCGGGGGTATTTTGCGACCGTCGTGAGAAGAAGCATTGAAAGAAGATGGGCCGTCAGTAATCCCTTGGTCCCTTCCGCTAAGAAAGGAAAGGAGGGCGTGGGAGGGAAGGGGGTTTGTTTACGGTTAGAGCTTCCTGAGGCTCCGCTAGAGAGAAGCCGTGACGCAGCGATGCCAAATTTACAAAAAACTCCGGACTTAGAAATTTCGGCTCTGCAGTGGTAACTTTTCATTGGAAGTGCCTGTACTAACCTTATGCATGCACAGTAAGTCCTACATTTACACCGTTCCAATTTACATCTGATTCGACATTACGTCCACGCTAGCAAAAGCCCTCAAGAAAATTTATCCCAGTTAAATTAAAAAATAATTTATAGCTAATTTAAAAACATATAAATTAACACAAAAAATGATTCGTTAATAACATGATCACCTCTTCAGTAGCTTGAAAAGCATTAAATAATTTCATTCTTTCATTTACCATTTTTACGATCATGATAGTGATGGTCCTGATGGTGAATATCAGAAAGTTTGCAACAAACGAAGATGTTGAAATCAACCAATTACAGGATCGTCGGAAGAAGAGAGCTCACTTATGGGAATTCCTCGACCTTCTCACTTGCATGTGTGGAACTTCAGAAAAGATACGTCCGATGAAACTGTTAAGGAATACTTAAGAAAACGTATTCCTAAGATTGACACTTCCATGGAAATGAGTATAGAGCCACTGAAGGTAACCCATGGCAAATATGCATCTTTTGAATATCAGTCGACAGGAATTTTCGTGATTTACTTCTAGATCCCAGTTTTTGGCCTAAACATGTTATCGTTGAAAATCATTCTTTTCTGTGCCCGAACCTAACCAATTCAAAAGGGTAGCTCGGGAACAAAAATTGTTACAATGTTATATCCATTCCAGTTCCTCAATGAGTCCAAGTCAGTTTAAAGTACTTGTCCTTAATATTCAAAGTTTAAGTCCCAAAATAAATGAACTTGAAGCAGTTGCAATTAGAGAAAATCCAGATTTCATCTGTACATGAGAACATTGGATAAAAAAACGTTACTACAGTGAAAACTCTCTTAACGACCACTCCTATCAAGCGACCACCCCTCTAAACGACCGGTATTTCCCAGAACTGATTGTAATGCCCTTATGTTCATAGTATTCATTACCCTTATTCAAAGACCAACCCTCACCCTGACCAAAGACCACCACTTTGAAGGGAAGTTTGCTCTATTCAGCAAAAAAAAATTGTTGTGAACCTGAGTCTTTCCCAGCTTTTGAGAATCAGACCAGATGCCTATCAGGTCAGTCCAGAGACAAAGGAGGGCCAGTCTGCCAGCGGGTGTGGAGTATTTAAGTGGAATTTGTAACATAGTAGTCAGCGTAGCCTCGTGCAGGGAGAAGGCTCAAGGCCACCTGCCAGGTTGTCTGGCACTGCACAGAGGCAATGGTGAGAGTTCGCCACATGTCTTTTGGTACGCAAAAAGATTCCTAACCCAGGAAAGGTCGCTAAGCTACCTATCACGCGAGCTGTCGCGTGTGAGACTTTTTCTCACACTCATATGTATCATTGATTTTCTATCATAGAGCGTTTATTGGCAATATATTACACTATATTTAGATTTTATTTATTTCTCTAAATGTTCATTTGAAACAATGATTTCCACATGTACGCAATTACTGATACAATTACATAATCATCGCTAATTTTACTGGTGATGATATCTTAGGGTATTAATGAAGAAAATTACCATTCTCATGAAGAAATATTTATTTATGAGGAAATACATTCTTATGACTCATAAATTTGCATTAAAATATCTGGTCTCCACGAAATGAATCAACTTTGCCTGCAAGCTGCGAGAGTGTAACGCATCTGAGTGATACAAAAACATTAATGTCAGTGGTGGCTCGATGAGAAAAAGTCTCACACTTTGTAGCCGACGGTATCAGACATATCATTACACAGCTGCGGACGCTTCATTTATACTTTTTTAGACGGTCGGTCAATAGCAAGAGATAAAAAGTCAGCTAGCAGGAAAGGAAATTTATTCTAACTCATGATTACAAAGTGAGCACAAGTTTAAATTTGATGTGAGAGAAAATCTCATTGTGCAACCAATGCGTCTAAGGGGTGATTCAGCCAGTCTTTTCATTGGGAACGTTGCCACTTTGTTATTTTAACTGTGGCATTTCGCATTGAGTGACGGCACACGATCCACCACTGAGTCGAAGATGTCAAGGAGAATTTGTTTGAGTTTAGAGGAAAGGGTTCGAGTTATCGAAGAACGAGATAAAAGTGCATCTGAGAGAAGGCTAGCAGATTTATTTATTTGTGGGAAAACTCAAATAAATGGAATATTAAAATCTAGGGGCGAGATTTTAAAGGAGTGGCACAAGAGTAACAGTGGAGTGAAGAAAAAGCGGCAAGAAAAGTACGAAGGGACCAATTTGGGTGCTTTTGAGTGGTTTAAAGTTGCACGGTCAAAAAATATTCCCATTAGTGGTGTATTAATAAAGGATAAGGCGTTACAAATTGCTCGTAAATTAGGAGATGAAGATTTCATGGCCAGCAATGGCTGGCTCGAACGATTTCGTGCATGGCATGCCATTACCTTCCGTGGAAACTGGTGACGTGAGTGATGAAGTATGCTGTGATTGGAAGCTTAGAATTCCATCAATAACAGGGACCTGGAGCAGAAGTGGAGTGGAGCGAATTTTCATTGTTGCTCCACAGTGCTCGCCGAGCGGAGCTGACGGAGCATTGTCGGAGCGGAGCAGTCCGTGGAGCTGGACCTTGGAGCGGAGCGATTTGGCATGTTTTTGCTCCGTTCCGGCAATTTCCTCTCCGAAGTAAAATTTGCTCACCATATTTCTCAACTACTCGGGAGTGCCTATTTCTCTTTGCCATGGCTTAGAATTGATCGTATAGAAACATTTTGGAGGGAAACTCGCCTGTGTGCTCGCAATGAGAGTCTGAATACCATATTACCTCATGATGTTTATGATTCGTAAGTCTTATTTTTTTAAAGTAAATATTAGAAGCTGAACACGGAAGATCACTCACGGAGAGTGTATAGTAATTGCATTAATATAATCATAATCAACATAATCACAAACTAAAACAAAAACAATAAGGGTGCGGTCCAGTGAATGCTACGAAGTGCTACAATTGCTCACGCTCCAAACGCTTCCGAACAGCAGCCCACGGTCGCTACAGACGCTCCCAACTTTCTGCCAGTGGACCGGTTTCGGAGCGTTTGTGGCAGTGTCATGGCCGCCGTTTGTTGTTGTTCGGAAAGAAGGAATCGTCTGCTATTTGCATTGGAATATACCTGCTTTCAGACAAATTCTCGTTTCCCAAGATGGTTAATTAATCTGTTAATGATCAGGTCGGACTTCTGGCAATTTTGAGAGTAATGACGGAGATGATGGCTACCATTTTTATGATAACAAGGAGATAAATCGGGGAGGCACTGCTTTCAATCGACCATTGGCACTCAATTTTTTCAAATGGAAGTCATATATTTGGCTATCTATTAACAACTAGCGCCTACATTACTTTTAAATTAATTATAAATTAAAACCATGCACTCTTACTTAACTTTCCCGAAGTTTGCCGATAATGTGATGGTATACTGCAATAAGATTTCATAACCATACCTATAATGATAAAAAATCCACCTGAAACTTGGGCACATAATACTTGAGAAAAAACTCAGAATTACATCCATGTAAAAAGATTCAAGGAATATTATTGGTCTGGAATAATTCGACTTTCAAACGGCCTCTTCATGAAGTACCTACGGTGTTTGTATACGCACGAAAAACTATTCTCACACCATTGAAATATCAGAACACCAAAAATGTTTTACTCCAACGGCCGTGTAAATAAAAAGATATAATTAATAATTCACTTGTGTTCATAAATTCAGAGCACAACAATTATAATATACACACAAATATTAAAAAAGAAATAATAATTCACATGCATAAATAAAGAACACTAGACATACATATTTTACTCCTTAGGCCATTGGAGGAAATATTTGTCTTGTTCTTACATTTGGGGACGTAGAGCTTCTCTACCTCATATTAATGTAAAATGTATTCCAATTAACAGGATTCAGAAATATCTAATATTCTGATCACTATTCCAATGTGTCGTTCCAAAATTCCCAATATTTCCAGAAAATAACTTGTATTTTTTGAAAATTTCAAAATTCAGAGATTTGGAGGCACTACGATTTGAACCTGCGACCTTTGAATTGGGAGTGGAGCATGCTAACCATTACACCACCGCCACCCCCCAATGATAACGAAAAAATATCATCATAAAATTTAAAACATAATTTCAGAACATAAAATGAACTATGTATCACATTGACATTTAGGAGAAAAAAATCAGAACTTACTGTCACACTTGAGTCCATTTTCTGCAATTTGCTTCAGCATTGTTAAAGTGGCCACAGGGACTATGGAGGGATTGTTGCACAATTCCTTGAAATGGCAACCGCTGCTGTCAGCAGGTGAATTTGGCATGCACAAGCCTAGCAGTATATTGATATCAGCCGAGTTCAAGAGAGGGACAGTTACGGCTTGGTTCTCAACGAGCAGTAACAAAGCATGTGAGGACTGCCCAGCTCTTGTCAGCAGATGCTGCACGCAAGACGTGGCTTTGGCATCCTGGCTAGGACCAAAGAGCACCAAGGTCCGCAACTTCTGCAACACCAACTCATCCTGTAATTGAAATGAAACTGACAATGAAGCAGAGACAGGCCCGTATCATAAAACGTCACTAAATCCGAGTGGGCACTCACACTCACTAGAGTGAGTACTCGTACTCGAGTGAGTGATGATTCATATCATAACAAAAAGTGAGGAACTTTGTTCCCCATCGAGATATAACGTCTTTAGAGGAGACTTACAGCAGCGGAAATTTTCCGGAAACAGACATTGCAACTCATTTGCAACAATGATCTAGATTACGTAAAAAACACAGATCAAACTGGATGCGAATACAGAGTGGGTGCGAAGAGAACTTCGACGCAACAGGGAGAGAAAAACCTGAGCAGTTATGTGCCAGTGATAGAAACGAAATGACTCATTTGTACACTGCATAATACGTCATCACCATTTCAGGAAAACTACTTCCGAAAGTCTTCCTCTGAATGCAGGAATCTGGAGGCAGTTTTGGCCCTAGAGTGAGGCAAAAAGTGCCGCAGTTAGAGGAGAAATGGAAAAACGTGGAAGAAGCCGGGAGATACGGATAGGTTCCAGATAGATTATATTATGTAGGATTTAAGTCTTTCCCGGCAAATGCTTAGGATGAATAGTTCTCGGGTTTCCAGCCGGGTAATGGTGTTAAACTGCACCGACATTTCATTGGCACAGTCTGCCATTATCTTCAGGGTTAATGATTTTTGCCAGAATTGTCATATTTTTAAAGTGTCACATTTTTATTAGGTTTTCCCTGATTCGTCAGTTTTTTCCCGCCTTTCCTTTAGCGTTCTTGGAGTAGGTTTCCAAGCACTGCTGAATTGGAAACCTTTGTCACGGTTCAAGATTTTACTTTCCCGCCTAATCTCCACAGTTTCTTTCACAATTCGATCCCAATAGTCCTTTGTTTTACAAAGCACTTTGGTATTGGCAAAGTCGATCCTATGGCCATTTTCCAGGCTGTGTTCCGCCACCGCCGATTTTTTCGGATGGAAGAGTCTGATTCACCTTTTGTGTCCCTTCAGCCATGTTTCTACGGTGCATCCAGTCTCATCGATGTACACCTTTCCGTATTCACGAGGGATGCTGTATACTCCACGTGTCTTCAACGGCAGGTTGTCTTTAGCGGTTCCTAGGATGTTTTTAAGTTTTGCCGTTGGTCTGTTGGTCGTCTCGATCTCGTGCTTGGCTAGTATCCTCGAGATCTGGTTGGATACTTTTGGGATGAAGGGGGGACAGGTTCTGATTCTTGGTTTGGTCTATGTCTCTCTTGTCTTCTGAGTGACGGTCTTTTTTAGGGCCAATTGGATCTCCCTGTCTGTGTATCCATTGGTACGAAAGGTCTTCTTCAGGTGCTCAATTTCAGAGTTTTGGTTCCTCTCATCCGACACTGCCTTCGCACGGTGGAACAGCATAGTCATCACTCATATTTTTTCTGCGGGATGGTGGCTACTATGGCGGGATAATGGCAGACTACGCCATTGAAACGTCGGTGCAGTTTAACACCATTACCCGGCTGGAAACCCGAGAACTATTCATCCTTAGATTATATTATGGTTTGTCACAGATACAGGAATTGTGTTAACAACTCGCTACTTATCCAGGAGCTCATGCAGACTCAGATCACAACTTATTAGTCATGAAATGCCGGGAAAAACTCAACAAGATAAGGAGGGTACGAAAGTGGAATAGGTATGGAGGTATTAACTGGGGCAATGAAGAAGAAGTATTGAGAGAAGGTGGATGAGATAATGGGTGAGGATCATGGAGTTAGATCAGTGGAAGAAGAATGGGGAAGTATGAAAAATTGAATTGTAGAAACAACAGGGGACATAGTCAGTGCAACTAAAATTAGAAAACCGTGGATCACAGAGGAGATGATAATGGAGCTGCAGGAGAGAAGGAAATGGAAGAGCGTAAACTCAGAGCTTGGCAAGAGAAAATACCGGGAATTAACCAACAGGCTTAGAAGGGGAACAAAGAAAGCAAGAGAGGCGTGGTGAAGATCAGATTTACTAGTCAGAGAAATACCAAAAAGAGGGAAGAGCAGATGCATTATATAGGAAAGTAAAGGAACTGACGGGTAGTAATAAGGGAGGGGAAATTACAACGATAACAGCGAAGACAGGAAAGGTGATTGCAGAACCAAAGGAGATCCATGAGAGGTGGAAGGAGTATGTTGAAGAGCTGTATGGTGAGGAAATAAGGCCCAGTACGTTAGATGTAGAGAGGGAAGAAGACATCGACAAAGATGGCATCGGACCAGATATCCTAGAAAGCGTAATCGAAAGAGCCCTATGAGGCATGAAAAGGAATAAGGTGGTGGGAATAGATAACTTATATTCAGAGTTCCTAGAGAGGGAAACATTTGCACTTATTCGTAGGATGTATGAGGATGGAGTGTGGCCTTATGACTTTGCGAAGACAGTACTAATTCCGATACCAACGAAGAACAAGGCAAAAACGTGCGAATACTGTAGGACAATAAGATTAATATTCCACATGGCCAAAGTAGTTCTGAGAATTATAAATAGAAGGCTAGAGAAGAAAGCAAATGAATACCTGGGTGATATTTTGGGTTTAGGAGATGAATGGAAACGCAAGACCCTATAGGAGTGATGAGGATGTTAGTAGAAAGAAATCTAGAGTATGGACAGGATGTTTTTGCTTGCTTTGTACATTTCAAGAAGGCATTTGATAGGGTGGACTGGACAAAATTAATGGGAGTGTTGAAGAAATTAGGGGTCGATTGGAGGGACAGGCATCTCATTCGGAATTGTATGAACCAGATGGTGCAGGTTAGGGTAGCCAATGGAGAATCAGGATGCGCCATGATATGATGGGGAGTCTGGCAGAGGTTCCCAATATCGCCGTTGCTTTTTAATGTGTATTCAGAAGAAATGGTAATGGAGGCATGGGGGGAGGAGGAGGTAGGAATAAAGGTAGGAGGGGATCTGATAAAATCAGTGAGATTTGCAGATGTTCAAGCATTGGTTTGTCAGTCTACCAAAGGGTTGCAGTCAATGATGAATGCTTATGAATTTCAGTGTGTAAGGTATGGGATGAAGGTACATAATGATATATTTCCATAGTCCGCAAACAAGCTTAAGAATTGATAATTAAATTCTAGGTTATTCAATGATAAAAAATAGATTCTAATTTCAGGATACTAATTTCATTAAAATCTGATAATTTTAGAAAAAAATAATGCTATTTTTTCCGGTCCCTATGAATGGGTTTTCCTTTCCAATGCAAACAACTCAACAAACAAATCAACAAATGTGACTCAAGAGTCTTCTGCAATTCTATGAAGAGAAGATACAGTAATACCTCTACCTAGTGAACCTCTTCTTATCCTAAACGTTATCTCCGGTTATCGTATTATCTTCTAGGTCTCGCCAAATTTGTATGCAACCATATAGGGAAACCTCTTCCTATTGTACCTCTCTAATCTTGAAAAACCTCCGCTGTTCGTATTGAGACAAGACTCCCCTGGCTGCGTAACTACCTCTACAGAACGAAATATTCAGCGGCAATTGTTTACTTTACTCCCACACTTCTAATCTCATATTCCTTGGAAAGGTTACAACTTACGAGCGTTGTAATAACAACTTCTTACACCTTTCCGACAAGTATCAATCATGTGATATCATTCACAACCACGTACAAGAGTAATTATCAGCCGCGAATGTAACTACATAGGAATACTTAAAAAAGCTAGCGTTCAATTGATAATTTAAAGAGATAATTTAACTAGATATGACTTCACCTTATTATAAATAGCCTAAAAATCTTGTTTTAGTCACGAAGATGACCAGTATTCAAAATGATTACCGCTAGGTTGCATTCGCGCCCTTTCACGTGCACATCGCAGCATTCGTTTGTTTTGAGTATTCATGCCGCGAATTTTAACTCCCATGATCGAGATGACTAGTATCTAGGAACGAGAAGACCACTTTGTAATAATTCATACTATCAATCCACACGCAGCATTATTTGTAATTTAAGACGTAATTTAGTGGTTGATATGAAGTCGGACGATGAAATATCCCTGTCGCGTTGCTAATCTAACTCTCTCGCCGGTTTATCCCTTTGCAGATTCACCGAGGTTCGTGTGTTGCAGTTCGGAGCTCAATCCACGTTAATTATAATTTGAATAGTTTTATTTTGATTAAACCATCTACGAAATATTTCTAATCGACGATTAATTGCCTTTCAATCACGTGAGTGCCATTTATTGTTCAATAACCTTAATACGAATGACCTTACCTATTGTCTATTCCTGATATTTTTCTTTCCGTAAATATTGGCATTTCTTATTGGTTATTGTTATCTTCGGAATGTTATTGTTAATAAGAAAGAAAACAGTGTAAACAGTTATTTTAGGCCTAAAATAGACTTAACAAATCCCAGAAAAAGGCAGCTGCTGAAGACAGAGTAAATTAGCAATATTCCAAGCCATTGATGAGGGGAAGCGGAAGATAGACATAGCTGAAACCTTTGGAATATCACCATCCACCCTGACATCCATTTAAGAAAAAAGTAAAGAAACTGAAGAAGCTGCACGTAGAGGCTGCATAGGTAAAAAATCTCGAGCAGTGAAAAGTGAGCAATTAGATAAACACGTATTTGACTGGCTGATATAAGCTAGGACAAGAAATATTCCTATTTCTGGACCTATTCTACAAATGAAGGGAAGGGAAATAGCCTTTAAAAGTGGAATGGAACATTTTCAAGCATCAAATGGATGGTTGCAGAAATTTAAAGTCCAGTGGAATCTAAAAACTTTGAAAATGTGTGGGGAAGATGCGTCTGTAAGTGACACAGTGGTAAAAAGATTGGAAAAAAAACTCTGCAGACCATTTTAGTGGGGTATAAACAATGTGACATTTTCAATGCTGATGAGACAGGTTTTTTTATAACATGCTTCCTGGTACAACTCTTTCAGTAAGAGGCCGACCTTGCCATGGAGGAAAAAAAAGCAAATAAAGATTCACAGTGCTATTCTGTGCTAATTTTAATGGCTCTGAGAAATTGGAGCCACTTATCATTGGCAAATATAAAAAGCCTAGACGCTTTAAAAATATTCAAAATCTTCCTTGCTTATACAGAAACTCCAAAATCTCATGGATGACATCACCTTTATTCTGTGAATGGTTGAGCATGTTAGACTCGAAGATGGGGGTGAGCAACTGGAAAATAGTACTCCTCATTGACCAGTGTACAGCACATAAAACTGAGGGGATTGGCTTACGAAACATAAAAATTGTGTCTTTTCCACCAAACACCAACAGCAGATGGCAACCACTGGATCAAAGAATAATTTCCATTGTGAAAAGAAATTACAGACAGCAATTGGTGACATACATGTTGAGGACAGTCGATGATAAAAATGACATAAAGAAGTGTTTGTGGAATATACTTCAAGCAATGCATAGGCTATGTCTTTCAAGGAATTGTTTGCAGTCTGAGGTGATTGAGAAATGTTTCACCAAAGCAGGATTTAAGGGGGGCAGTAGTGAGGAAGACAGTGAACTTGAGGATGAGCCAGCAGAATGGCATGAAATAAATAAAATAATGTATGTGCAATTGCCATTTAATGACTTTGTGAATGCTGACGATGCTTTGCTTACATTTGCCTGAAATGTGGGGGAGACGGTGGGAGAGGTGGAGGCAGAAGGTGGAGGGGTGTCACCAATTATGTGGAAGAAGAAGATGATGATGAGGAATTAGTTTCCGAACCAACCAGAAAAGAGGTTCAGGAAGCTTCGGATGTCATGGAAAGATTTTTTTAAATATGGAGGACTGCAACAGTGAGAACACGACTTTATTAAATAAGATGAAAATCAATGAAAATAAGATTAAAAAAATGAAACAAACACATCACTTATTTTTTTCAGCAAAAACTACTTAAAGTATTGTTCCTTTTTTGTTACTACACTCATAAAACTATCAGCAGTATGTATATTTAAAAATGTACAAATATACTAATAAATTGGACAAAGTAACTGTCCCACATACCCAAATATGTATGATTTTGCGTCACTTACATCGCATTTTTGAAGAAATTGACTAATTTCTTACCTTTTCTACAGCACTGATGGCGTGCCACGTGACCCCCTGACCTGTTGGGCCTACCTCAGCATCTAGCCGAGCCATATCAGTCATAAAGACCCAAAGAAACTGCATCAGAGTCTCTGAAATGGCTTAAAAGGGGGCAAATCAGAGCGGATGTTGCGGGTTGCCTACTCTCAGTATAAACTGCCCCGGCGACACCCCTAGATATTGTCCGAAAAATAATTTTTTCTTCCGTTGTTCATCTGGTAGGACGGGCTACATTTTCCCGTATGTCGAAAATCAAATTTCGACATCGACCTCCTGACGATCGGGCCTAGTCAACAATGCCCACACTCGCGTAAACTAGCGAGCGAGAACGTCAGATGTAACAATTGAATGCCGTGATGCGCCATGCACCATTGCGGGAAATTCAAAAATTTGCGGGAAATTCAAAAATACTGTCCGACAAATGTCCGAAAGTTTGAATTTAGTGTCCGAAAGTCAAATAAAAGGTATCAATTAGGAGCGTACGAAAGTGCGAAATGTACGAAAGTGCGAATTGTACGAAAGTCGAGGACCGCCTGTACTTCAAATAAACTTGATGGTACAGAGGATGATATTGTTTGGATGGACTCAGATGATAAGACTGGGCTCCTTAGGATCAAGAAGAAAGTGATATGTCAGGTGACAACAAATAAGAAAATGAGCAATAACTAGAGACCTACAAAAGTTGGGGTTATTTTATAGCCAAAATTTGTGTCATTTTTTGCAAAAGCTGTGCTATTTTATCGTGAAATCAGTGTTATTTTCACGACAAAATATTTGACATTTATTAAGTGCCCTCCATCCCAGCAGGCATACCTGTTGACAATAAATGTTGAATGCCATTGATTAGGGAAAATTTAAACAATTAACATCATGGTGTATTCACATTTTATATTTTTGTACATTTCACACACCTAACCGATTTACGTAAAGAGCCAAATTACAGTTAAATTCCCATATTTTCAAATGAAAAAATTGCTAGTGAAGCCAAAATTTCTTTTTTTAGATTTGTTCTCCTATTTGTTAGCACAGTGTTGTAGGAGGAAAGAAATCTCCACAAGTCCACATTTGCACAGGGGGTCCAAATCGTTTCAAGACACATTAATGCAAATGATGGTTCAAACAAATTTAGCACCTGAATTGCTTTCATTATATCCACTGAAACCTGGAAATTTTGTTGCTGTTATATTCCACGTAATTCCCCAAACCCCAACATCAACTTTTCCGTCTCAATTGACTCAAGGCCATGAACTTTTTTCAATTTCGTGATTATGTCAGGGCTCACCTCCGTAGTGAGAACTACTCGAGGGTCAAAAACTGTTTTCAAATCCTTCTCTACTAGGGTCTTCTACTATAAGAGAACAACGTTTTATTGATGCCTTTGATGCCACCTGCACTAGTATCGACTTCACAGCTTCTGCGTTAGAAGTTGTAATACCTTGCAAGGAATTAGTAGTTTTCTAAAAAAATACCACTCTGGATATTATTATGGATGCTTGCAGTTTTATTCCACTCCCACCAGCAGAATGGTTTTCAATATTAGCCTTATGTTTTTCACTCAAAGTGTGTTTCATGCAGCTGCCCTTCCTTTTCCACAAGACATTTGTGTTGCAAAAACAACAAAGAATTGTTTTGTCATCAGCACAATATAATCCAAGTTGTCAAAATTCTGGCTCACGCTGCTTTGCCGTCACTGGCCACTTCAGCATTTTAAGTTTTGGTGAATGAGATAAAACTGTCACTAAAGAAAATAATTATGCTGATCCCATGACACGTTCCCCTTGAAAGTAGGCAATCACTTTTCACATCTCGTAACTTCCGTAATTTTCGTTGTTTTGGATATGGTTTCCAATACATATTAATGTAAGTTGAGGATTACGTAACTCGGGGACTGTCAGTAAAGCAAAATTTTGGCATACATTTTTCACTCCTTTTGTTCAAGTTCACAAAACTTGATTGAAGAATGTTATCCGAGTAACATTTCTAAATAATGTTGTACCGGAAAGGCAATTTCCAAATACGTACTGCTTAACTAAATGTTTGCAGTTACAAGTTAAATGACTGGCAAAATGAGGAAATTGACGCTGGATATGTTGAAATTCACGATTGAAAAATTTGAAATAGGTAATATACTGTGACGGTAACGGTTTTACCGTCGCGTTTAAGTTTGGGGTCCCCTCGCGTATTTGGGCGTTCAACACTCTTCTTTTGTTTGTTTTTTCTTTCTTTTTCTCCACCCCCTTGTTCCTGGAGATAAGAGCCACTTTCGAGCCTCCTACAGGCAAGGTCAACGAAAATCACCGGTGACGGGAGGGTATGTTTCCCCCTCCCTCACACGTCGTCATGAGTCAAGTGGCCCAAGGGGCAAGTGCTGTTTGACCCAAATGTGTGGGGATTCCCCAGTTCCCCAACCCCCTATTTCCCATGTGGAGTGCCTTCAGACGCCCTCCCCCCTACCTTCCGTGGGGTATATAAGGGCGCGACAAGCACGACACAAGGAGAGAAATCATAAGTGATTGGTGGCGGGAGGCTATGCCTCCGCAAGAATCGTTCAAAAGTAGCCGGAGGCCATGCTCGACGAGCATAACCAGAGGAAGGATCCGTGAGAGCCTGAGACGGGACGCAACCAGGAAGGGGAAGCCTTCTGAGCCGCACAGTTCTCAGAGCGACTCACGATACCAGCGAGTGAGGGGTTACAAAGGGTGGCTGCAGGTCCGTGCTGCGGGCGCCGCCCACCGGTAACCCACGAGTCGGAAGTCACTCCTGCCAACCTCGCAGGCCTCCTGGCGACTTGACGTAAGCCATCATCAGTCCACCAATCTGCCACCCCTCTCCCTCACCCAATTTCATCGCAATTTCAAGATCAGAACCAGGAAGATCTGAGGGGTTGCAGGACTTTAAAGCACCCCTGAATACCAATATAAATCTCAATTGTAATTTCATGTTGGTCGGCCCTTGGCCAGATTTGTGCGTGTGGAATCTTATTAGCGGGCGCCTTATGTGTCCCCGATTCACTTCTTCCGCTGCGTCAGATTGTGACGCGGAAGCATTAATTTTCTTGTTTCATGTGTTTTCACATCCATCTATTGCTCATTTGTTTACCCTCCCCTTATCATTCCAATCATATCTCACGCGCATCAGGGTATTATTTTATTGTATGTCATCAGGGTATTATTTTTTTGTGTGATTGTTCATGAGCCATAATAAATCGGTACTTGAGGAATTGTTTGTGGTTCCTCCCAGTTACTGGGAAGGTTTTTTCCCTTCCAGCCCCTTGTATCAAAATTAGAGTATCGAACGCCTCGGGGGATCCTTCATTTTATTTTTTTGATTTCGCGGAGTACGCCCCTCGTCGGGCTCAAACGTGGATCTCTATGTGTGCGGCTGTTCCCCTTTTAGAACGCGGGTTAGGGGGATGGATCCGTTACAATACGAAATTTGCATTTTCGTGGAAAAACCCCAGATTTCACGTAAAAATTCTCATAATCGCATTTGCGAGTTGAGTATGTCCCTAGCAATAACAGACAAAAAATAAAAGAAAATGTGCATTTCATCATATTTATTTGTCATAAGTTGCATTTAGAAGTGAAAAGCTGATGTATTTCTTAGAAAAGAATAGAAATCAATATTTTTATAAAATATGAGAAGATTCAAAATCATCAAAAATTTGTAAGTTTAACGTAGTTTAGTATTTCATTATCTTGCTTAAA
Source organism: Pyrrhosoma nymphula (assembly GCA_963573305.1). Lineage (NCBI taxonomy): Eukaryota > Metazoa > Arthropoda > Insecta > Odonata > Coenagrionidae > Pyrrhosoma > Pyrrhosoma nymphula. The sequence continues at coordinate 8,826,574 of OY754337.1, forward strand.
TATTTTAAAAATTCATGATAAACTGGTAAGTATCTAATTTAGGTGCATATTCTATTTTTGACATAAAAGTATTTTACATGAAAAGGAAGATGCTAATAGTAGATGTTAATTTTTTTCCAAAAAGTGATATGTACTCAAAGTTGGAATTTATAATCTCACTGGGGCTATATTACGACAAATACAGTATTTCTCACCAGCATCTCCTTGCAAGACTCGTCCCCAAAGTTCACAATCCTCTCCACAAGATGACTCCACTCCCCCTCCGTCAAGTGGGGATGAAGGCACGAGAAGTCTGTAGCACTTCCAACCAAATTACCACCAAACTGGGGTGATACGATGGAGGCATGGAGGCTTGGGTACATTCCAACAGCATTGCCAGTGGCGGAATCATCGGCACTGCATGGCTTGTCAGGCTTGTAGAAGAGCAGGAGGAGATAGAGGTCCCCCCAGCACAGCGAAAGCTCAAGAAAAGCTCCCATTGTGTTTGGACTCTGCAAAAATCAACAAGTGAAACACCATCAATGCAAATTTGAATTACTGGGAAGTTTATCATAAACTTGCTGCAAGCAATAAAAAAAAATACAGTGAAACCTTTCTAGGACAAACCCTGTGCTAAACAGAAATCTATCTAGTCCAGAAAAAAATTTTGGTCTCAGCTGGGTACATAGGGTTTACTTAATACCAACCTCATGTAAAATTGAAAACTGTCAAAACTGTGATACTGAATCAGTACTTGGGTTGGGCAAAATTTCTTAACCATTTCCATGGAAAAACTTGATCTAAAACTCGTTAAAAAAGTTAGGAAATGTTGCAGATTCTAAAATATTTGTCACTGCACTGCTAAGTTCGGCTGGTTAATTAATCCCCACTTAACCAGAATTAGAGCTGGTTTCTGTTCCAGAAGACGAGTATAACAATCAGTTCTTGTGTATCAAAGTCAAATACCAATTCACATAGTTCCATCACGTCTCGTTCTGCAACCCCGGAAACCGGAAATATTCTCCATCCAATCCCCATGGAAGCCTGCTTCAGAACTTCACATAGTTCATTCAACTGTTACTAATAATTATGAATGTTTTACCTGGGACCTGCACCACTTGGAAAATTTTAATCACTGTCTTGATTACTGTAGCCGCTTGGTCGAGTATCAAAGGTATACGATGCAGGATTTTCATCTTCCGGCTTATCTCCTTGCGCTAATTTGCAGGCTTTCGCTGCTTTACGGGCAGATAATGGATGTTTCTTTGTATGCTTCTACAATACACCAGTGGCTTTGAAAACACAAGGATACGCACGCAGGATATAGCGCAGCCACAAATATCACAAATCGCGACTTTATAATCAGAATTTTTTACCGATAAGTAATACCATATTTCACTGATGCATTATTTTGCAGAATAATTGTCACTATCGCGACTTCCCTATCAATGCTGTCAACTCTTCTGTCTGTTCTTCACTATCGAGTTCTATCACTGTCTCTTTATACTGTACACTTCGACCACAGATTCGCGACCACGATCGTCCATCAATGTGATTGGGTTGTGATTGCGATATACAGTACAATTATCATCTACAAGTTTTTTCTTGTATCGTACAATTTACAATGGAATGCTGCATTCCAATTAAGTAAAAACTGGGCTCTTTCGGTAGTAACTTTTAACTTACGTGGTGCAAACCATATTGAAGAGATAAATGCGTACACACTTATTCAGTTGAAATCATTTTTGCCGGCACATTATTTGTGCCAAGGGATTTGGGCCCATATGGGCCAAAAAATACTATAGTCTGGAGTGATCCTTTCTCTTTGCATTCAGACTAATAAGAATATTTTTGATACAATTGAATCCATCATGAAATGGATGAACCATGTTGTACGTCTTCATCAGAGATCTGCTTCGATGGCAGCACCAACCAAACTGGGCCTCCGATTCAGCCGAGTTGCTCATCTTCACCTCTTTCCTCGCTCTCCCCCCACCCCTGCTGACACTGGATACTTTTTTCGGGGCACCCTTCACAGAGGTGGAGGTGAATCACTACGTGACGAGCAGAGGCTGACAGCTCCTTCCCTCTCTTGGGTCGTAATTTGGCTTGGGTGATTTCTTGACACCACCCGGCATCATCTGAGGGTCCTGTCCTGCTACTCCGAAGCTCGCTGTTTAAAAGGCATTGACTGCTCATTCTGAATTTTCTGGAAATCGGTGGACTGCTTGGAACGGCAATTCTGCCACCAGTCCCATTTATGGGTGAAACAGATCCCTCCATCGAATAAAATTTATGGGCCAAAACCTGTTTCGCCCCAAGATTCCTCTCGCTCTTGTTGCTCGATTTCGCCCTTTGCCTCTCATTTAAGAACATGAAGAAATTCATCTGCTCGGGACTCATCCTACGAGAAAGAGATCGGAGTAATCCAAGAAGATCACTCCTTCGTCTCTTCATTGTTTGTCTGCATTCATCCCAGTTCGCTTCCATCCGGGTGGCTTCCATTGGTTGGGGTCGGGAGTGTTTCTCCTTTTGGGGGCCTCCAGCCAATAACGGGGTTGACGTGGCCGAACAAAGGGAGGGCAGCTGTTATTTCGGTCGATTTACATCATTGCTTTACTCCTTAAATAAACTGATCGCGAACACAAATTTATTAATATGAGCGGAGCACAGAATTGTACGTTAACAATCGAGTAGCCTGTTATTCAGTATTATTTTTCATGTAACTTATCTCACAAAAAGCCCAGGGAAAGGAATTGGCCCCCCTACCCTGAATGTGTGAAATTCACACGCCTGTGGCTTAGTCCGGGTTGAGCTCTACTATCAACTATCCAAACCAACCTTCGGGTTGAATCACTGAGTGAGATCTCACAAATTGTCTCATAACAAAGTAAAGACGTTCTTATAAACATGAGCAAAAACGTGTTGGATAGGATGTCTTAAATAGGGGCACATACCAAGAAGAAATAATGTTCTGCATTCCGAATGCGGCCAATATTACATCAGACAGACATGTAGGTCACTCAAGGAACATCAGAGGGTGACCAAGAACAAACATTTCAAAGCGTCTGCAATCGCAGAACATGTTTGGAGTCAACCTGGCCACTCAGTGAACTTCGAGGAAGCCAAGGTCTTAGCAAGAGAGAGCATATACTTCCCGAGGATAATTAGGGAAGCAATTAAGATCCATAAAACCCCCAATAATTTTAACAGAGAAGATGGGTACCCCTACACAGGGCATGGAAACGGAGCATCGGTGTCCCGTGCATAACAAATGCTGCACCACGATAGACCACAATGCCGGTGCAGATTTGACTCCCGAAATTCGCCTATACAAAGAGGACGGAAAAGCTTTCTCGACATTCTTCACCTGAAGATGCCAACAGGACAGCTGGCGAAACTGTTATATTTTAAACATGGACGCGGCTGCAACCCGAAAGATGCCTGCCACAACATTGCATCACCATGGAAACCTGAGACGGAAGATGAATGTATCACCAATGTTCCAGAAAAAACATTTCGGCCATAGAGCTATTGTGGAGAGAGCCTCTTCCTTAATATCCTCCATGAAAAAGTTGGCAATCACCGTAGAAAGTGGAGATTCCATTGCCACCCCGTCAGTTTGCTCAGTTTGCTCGTAGTATTCTTTGTCGTAATTGAAGTACGTAGTCATCAATACTTGGCGAAAGAGTTTCACCATTTCTTGGTCGAACCAGGCTTCCAGGAGCCTCAGTGTATCATCCAGAGGCACTCGCGTGATCTATGACAATACATTGAGGCTGATCATCATGTCGTCCTCCTCCGGGTAGATATCAGCAAGTATCTTCACGAACTCTGATGTGGTGTTGGCAGTGGTTCGGTGACAAGATGCTTGAGAGGAATTTTGCAAGTTTGTAATTGGGTGATCCAATGGCATTCTTGATTGGCCTCAGGGGTACACCTTCCTTGAGGACCTAGGGCAAACCGTAGAGTCTAGGAGGGGCTGGTGCTGGAGGATGTAGATTCCTACCGGTATCCGTTGGTAGACCAGAACTTTTGATCAAAGCGATCGATTTCCTGGAGCCGGAGTCGGTGGGATCGCGAGGTATTTTCCGGTAGGCTCGGTCCTGGAGGATCGCCCTAACCTTTTGGCGGTAGTCATCGGTGTTCATCAGGACGGTGGCGTTTCCTTGGTTGGCTGGCAGGACTGTGATTGCATGGTTCTGCAGTGAGCTAATGGCGGCGGTGATGTTGGGCTGGGTGGAATGGCCCTTTTCAGGGCTATGGAAATCTCAGCCCTGACTTTCATGGAAGCCGTAGAAAGCCCCCTGAAAACATTGCTTAAGAAGTCAGGGCCTACCTTTTGTTTTCACGGTTTAAGGCAAAATCGCCAGAATCCTGAAAAGGCCCGAAATTGAAACGTACTTCCGCCCACAATGCAAACTACGAAACTAATTAGTGACGGCCAAAGACCCCTATGGCCTGATGACATCTGGAGTCTAAGAGATACCTTATGAGTGCGGCCAGGTCTACATGGGAGGGACGGGCAGGACGATCACCACAAGGGTCAAAGAGCATCAGTGGCATTTCAGGCTCGGCCAACCTGACAAATCCGCTGTGGCCGAGCACAGCATTTCCCGGAACCATGCCATTCACTGGGAGAGGACCAAGGTGCCTTAGTCAAATGTGCAATAAAAGAGAACTAAGGGCACTTGACGTGACAATGATGGCATCCAGTAGTTACATTTGATCATTAAACGTCTCCGATCCGCAAAGCGCTGATCATACAGTGAGCCAAACTAAGTTTTTGTCTTTGATTTATTTATTCATACCAACGGCTAATAAAATACATCATGCGCTGATATCAAATATCAGATATATCTTAAAGTCATCATTGTTGATTTCATTTATAAAATAAGGATTTTTTGTCATGAAATGATAATTTTTAAAATTCCCGACTCAAACCAGAAATTCATTAATAAACCACGAACATCTCCCTGCACTGAAAATTCACCAATAATGCCAGATTTTCCCAGTCTGTGGACACCCTGAGTAAATATAAATGTTCTGTGGTGAAATCGAGTTATCCGGTGATTAAGATTAGCCAGTACTATCCAGTGGGACAAGAAGTGGTAAACTCCTCAATTCCTTCCCCGCCTTACTACCTAACAACGCCTAGTCCAGGCGATAAAACAAAAGTACAAGATTTGAACGCAGTCAGGGACCACCCCATTGGCCTTATGTTGGTAGGTCCTTTTTTTAAATTTATATGACAGGTGACGCTGGTTGTATATGTGTGTCTCTTGCGGGAGGGAGCACGTACTTATTTGTATGTGTTCTCCCGGCCTCTTTATCTGGGTGGCTCCAACCATTACAAAATATATTTTTGAGCATTCTTCTTCACAGAGCAGAAGCTAGTTAATTAAGGAACAGGCAGAGATTGGAGGCTCTGCAGGTTGACTACTTGAGAAGATAATGAAGAAATAACACACCATTTTCCACAGAAATAAAATTTACTTCCGACCCGGGTTTATGTTGATACATAACCTTCAGGTGATGTATCAACATTGAAATCCAGGTCAGAAAACACATTAAATGAACACATTAGAAGGATGCAAGTAAGGAAATGCCCATGAAAGAAATAGAGATCATAAGATGATTAAAATTATATGGGCTTGTAAAAAAAAAAGATGAAAGTCAACAATGGTCAAAAAAAGGCTGGAATAGAAACCAATTTGGAAAACCAGAATAGACTAAACAAGTTGCCTAGGATTTGAAAAAAGAAGAAGGTTAAGAGAAGCTGAGTAAAGGTATTAAGAGGCTTAGAAAAGATGATGCAAGAGGCTGTATGAACTCGATGAGAAAAAAAGAGGAGATTATTAGGTCTTTCGTTTTCCAAATTTCATTTCAAGATATTTGAGAGTCACAATACATTCTGGCTGACAAGATATTCTCTAAGGTTCCTTATCCAATGCAAGTTGATGTAGTACCACATTTTTGCTTCATTATGATTAATGCTAATGTTTGATAGAGACTAAAGGCGCATATATAGTCCTCAGTGAATTTAACTTACGTGTTTTTCCAGAAGCAGAGCCCGGCCTAATCTCCCCAAACAGCTGCCCAACTCTGACATCAAAGAGATAAATTTCTCAGTCTGATGTTCTGGGATATTGGGATCAATAGCTTTGTAGCCCACCATGAACTCACAGAATAAACATTTAGTCAACTGCAGGAGAAGAATGGCTGATGGACCTGTGAATAAAATAACCATGACATAAGAAGTTCATCATCACAAACCTGATAACTACTTATTCAATGCCTACAAGACCAAGACAAAATATGTACCCAGATTAGAGCCCACCTTGCAAGCAAAGCAAAGCTATCTTTTCATTGAGCACACTTTCACTCGCAAAAAAAAACAAAGTAAAAAACATCATTAATAAAATATGTATAGTAGAAACTATCATATGTAAAATCTGATTGGACCGTTTTTGCAAAAACTAAATTTCCACTAATTGCAAGGCATGACAGTTCACGAAAATAATGCATGTCACTTCTTCACCAGGCAAACCATCCTGAATTATACTTTGCTGACATTTCATAGATGCAGGAAAGTGGTACGACAAAAAATGAAAGAACAACAACATATTGTGAATCAATATTTTTTTTAAATATGTAACTACTGCAGAAGTAGTCTATGCTCCCCAAACAGCACCTCCCTCCAGTGCAACCACACATCCTCCCCTTACGTAAATTATATACTCACAGAAGACTCTTGAGATGTACATACTTTTATTTTTCTTCCACATACGCATAGTCATTTTTCCGGGTTGAAAATTGATTCATTTACTTATAAACTCGAAAGGGGAGTATCCGAACGTCAAGTATAGGATTTAAAAGTTGGCATGCAGGTATAAGTATAGCGAAACTTGAAGGCATTTGCGCAGAAGACCATTGTCAGCGGACAAAACTATTGTCCTCAATCTCGCTCCACGCGGGGGAAGAAGGCAGTCTCCGCGTGAGACCGCCAGGGTTCTCTCAGTTGCATTCCTTTATTACCAACATCAAAATTTTCAAATAGTTAATCGTATCATAGGAAGCACTGCGAAATTTGAAGTTGCTCAACATGAATATGAATACATATGTCTTAACAAATTATAACCACATTACTTCATACAAGTGAACTTTAAATATGCAATGATAAAGAAATAAAAATATATTATAACATGACAAGAGTAACAACATCAGTAATATCATTTTCCATTAACTTAAGACTAATTGCTGACAATGCCGTTGTATACAGAGAGACTTAGAAGTCGGATGAGTTGTTAACAAAGATTTTGTAGCAATCCTGGTACGAAAAATGGCAGTAGGAATTAAACTTAAATAAATGCATCGCAGTACGTTTTTGTGGAAATAAAATACACCAGAATGATCTTACAAAATAAGGAAATCAGATGTAGTCAACGCAGAGTTCGAGTTGAGTCAACATTAAATATTTTGGAGTCACAATTAGTCAGTATCTATCTAGGAGTAAACATATTGGGGTTCAAGATAACAGATATCTTGGTAAATTAATTGAAATTGTACTCGGAAGACGCGATGAGAAAGTTAAAGAGTGCTTTCATTTTTTTCCACTTATATCACACCTATAATACGCTTTTAGTATTTGGAATCTTTACGAAGCAAGAAGGATTTCAGAATTCAATCGCGTGCAGCGACAAGCATCATGGTTTGTAAAGACTTTTGATGAAAAGTCTAGTAATGTTTGTTGTAATCAAATGCTGTAAATATTTCCAATGGAACGTAATATTAAGATTCATAATGAATAAGGACACTTGGTAATCTTCCACAGATTTATTTATTTGACACGACGCGTTTCACCACACTGTTTCCCTCACCCCCGCCGCTTCCCTCTCCTTCTTCCCACCCCCACCTACCCCCCCCTCTCCACTCCTCCCTTAGCCTTCCCCCTCCTTCCCCCCACTCCCTAACGCCTTGGTGGAAAGCTATATATGCTTGACCTAAAGCGAAGAACCCTGCACATGATTATGCCACAGTGTGGTGAAACGCGTCGTGTCAAATAAATAAATCTGTGGAAGATTACCAAGTGTCTTTATTCATTATGAATATCGAGAACTTCCACCATATCCAGCCTGAAACAGTAGTAATATTAAGACATTATCACTCTGCAATGAATTTATTGAACCTGTATGTGGTTACTTGCGTGGAAAACGAGAAGATTTGGTATTTGTTTTGTAACGCCAGATTACTTTTAATTAATTCTGCAATCCCTTATGCAGTATTTTCTTTATTTCTTCACAATGCATAGCAAATTTCTTACAGGAGTCCAACGCACATCCCCACTCTTTCTAAAACCATCCCCCTCTTCTTCTCCTCGTCAATAAACCCCTCTCAACCAACCACCCAAATAAACATATCAACAAAATAATAACTCTTTTAAATTAATAAAAATAATAAGAATAAATCCAAAACATAATTCCAAAGCATCAGACGCTAGTTTCAGTTAGGAGGGTGAGGAGTGGCACAGTGAATGACGCTCATAAACTTGTGTTCGCATGTTATTTCTTTCGAATAAAAAGTTTTTTTTTAATTCTCTAAACGCCACTGTCACTCTGTACAGATTGCTATTTATTTCCAGCTACCAATATCAAAGGTTTACTTTTGAGTACCTAAGAGTGTGCGTTCATTTATGTGTTGTGAAATTTAAATTGGGAGACGAATTGTCCTGTCTGTTTCTTATGATCAGTGAAGTAGCCAGGATTTCGTTTCGGGGGATGAGAGGGGGGGGGGGGGGGGGGGTGAAAAGTTTTGTAAATCAGTAGCAAAATTGTGTGTTTAGGTATCAAAGGGTGCAATTTTGACAAAAGTGTAACAGCCATTTTAAAAAGATTTTTGTGTGCAAATATCTGAAGGAATACAATACCCAAAGTATTTCATCTTTAAAATTCAAACAATAATTGAAAAGGTTTTCATAATTAAGAATAAATAAAATCAACATAATTTGTTTTACTAAAGTGAATATAATTTTTTCCTTTAGTGCCCCTTCTTTAAATAAATTCAAAATTTAGAGTCCAAGGGGTCCGAACCCCATAGGCCACTCCTCTGAGTACGTCAATGTTTTAACGCCCTCATTCTTATTATATATTTAAGTTATTTCCCACTTTACTATATCCAATTCTGAAAAAACACCCTTTCAATGTTATACCGACGCATTGAGAAATATATCAGCATACTTTGCTGTGGCTTAGTTTGGATCGTAAATCATTGCCGCGTAACTTACCGCTGACACTGTCCCACCCTCTTAAGTTTAGTTCAGTCATGTTGGAAACAATCCCCACCATGTGCTTACTACTCCCCTCCACTCCTTTGTCAACCCCTTCCACGCGTGCCTTCCCCTCCCTGTCGTCAAGCTTCACGCATCTGACTGCCGTCAAGTTTCGCCATACCTATAGTCCTGGGAGTTATTCACGAATCAATCCTTTTGATTGCTTAGTTTTATTTAACTTGACATCTCGGTTTGCTTTGGGTCAAATCTTGTAATCAAATTTTCACCCACTTCCACCAATTCCATTTTCATGAAACTTTTCCCACATGTGTCTTTGGAAGACAACCCAATATTTTCTTGACTTAAGCAAATTAACACTAACTTTGAAATTAATTTTCCACAAAGATATTCGTTCCATTCATCTTAATCCAAATTTTCATAAGAGCTGAATGAAAAATTGATGCAAAATTATAAAAAAACTACAAACTATAAATAAAATTTTTTACAAAAACATGGGTTTTTTTTTTTAAAGTAATAATAAGTAGAAAATAATTTTTGAGCTGTCACAACTAGCGGAACGTGGTTATTTGTGACTAATTAAACCATGGGGACGCAACCAACATTTGTGGTGCAAAAGACTTTACACCGGAAACACCCAATCCCTCATCAAAACTTGTGCTACCAAAGACTTTTCAACAAATTGAATGAAAAGCCGTAACTTTGTGATTCCACATTTATTTATTGTAAACAACCCGGGTTTCGACGTAGCACGTCATCATCAACCCCAGGTCAGCGAGTCATGAGTGCACTGAGTAACCCAAACTTTCCGTTCCCACCCGAACCCCCCCCCCCCCTCCCCGGAGGGACAATACCTCTCCCAAACCTAACTATGTACCAACAAACTCATCCTCCCCAATCTACGTCACCCTCCCTCTCGCCCCTCCCCCCCTTCCTCTCCCCCCTCCCTTATGTTTGTAACTATATATGCAGAGTGTACTAAGATAATTATTGTACCTGATGATGACGTGATACGTCGAAACCCGGGTCGTTTACAATAAATAAATGTGGAATCACAAAGTTACGGCTTTTCATTCAATATGCTAAGCAAATTCCACAAAGTTACGCCTGAGACAACGGAACTTTTCAACAAATTACTTCAAAGGTTGAGGTTGGCATCTCTTGCCGGAAATTCCCGGTCCTGCACAACTTGGAATATTAAAGACACTTCACCATGTTACCTATACAGTAATGGTGGTCTTTTGTAGAACAAATGTTGGTTACCTCCCCATGGTTCTATTTTTAGTTACTAATAATCACGTTCCACCTGTTGTATGCCGGTTGTGACAGCTCAAAAAATTATTTTATACATTAAAGTACACTTTATTATAAAACCATGTTTTATAAAGTCTTTTATTTATTTTATTGCGGCTATACCGACAGTTTAAATTAAAAACCAGAAGAAATATTTAAGTGTCATAAACCACATATGTAATTGAATTCAGATGGACATGTGGAAGTGGTCAAGTACTTCACTTGCAATGCAATGGTTTTATGTTAATGTCCCAAAACTGCACTGCTACATTGCCTTTTTGATATTTGACCAAGCTAAAAAAAACATTTTTAATGCTTGTACCGTCTGGTACAAAATTTTCATTTTTCCAGGTTAAAATACCCATTCTATCGTAAGCAGGTATTTTAAAGAAAGTGCAAGAATAAGAAAAAAACACATTAACGTACGTACACCATGTAGAGATAACAGTGTGTACATATTATAGTGAAATACATGAAAAACAGGTTGGTTTTGAATCTTTTATTAAACATAAATCCTAATCTAACCAAAGGGTTATGACCACTAGCCCTACACCACGGCCCACAGCATACCTACTACCTAATTGCAGAAGTGGAGACAATTCAAGGAGAGCATGTTTTCGCATGCTATCTCCAGCTGAGACCAAAACTTGAAGGCAAGATACAAAAGATGCCCTTCAACAAAAGCATCCCCTTTGCCTGAATGCTCATGCTATAAAATTAACGCAGTTGTGGTTTCTAATGACTAGATAAACTAACGAACAACATTGTTTATGTATAAATCGTGAAAGTTGATGTTTCTTAACAGAATTTCATGTCATTTTTAAGAACAAAATGAATATTAGATATTTGAAGATTATGTAGAAAAATGCTTCATTTATGATGCCCATGGACATTACGTACTCGATCGTTTTTCAAAGTTTGTGCGACCAGGTAACAACTTCCAATCTTATTGGCCACTATACCACTGGCGCATTCTTGGACTTAGGTGGAACAGGAGGATTTGTCCTCATGTTGCTTCACGTATTTTACTTCACATATTTTCCCCTTTTTGAGGACCATTAATTATACTAATTTTTTCTTCTGTACAGGGCTTGAAATTTTCTTAAATTATAGAGGCTGCAAATCCAGTATCGAAAAAAAAATTGTTTTCAGTCGCGTTTGTATTTCAGGAATATCTACAAAATCTTTTTCCACTAAGGTACAGAATGACCAAGTTTCTGAACCATATGGCAGAAAGAAGTGAAAATTTCATTAAGTCAGCAGTTTTTTTAAACTCATATTTTCTACTTCAAGAATAGTAGCTTTTTAAGTAGGTAGTTTATTGAATGTTAATAATAACAACAATGTAATTGGAATAATTTCAAAGAGCCACTAGGGCATTAAAAATATTCCAGTCAACGTATGCACGAAATCTTCAAATTAGGGAACAATGCTCCATGTATAGATAAAACACTTGCAAATAAGACATGCTCGAGGGTTTAATTCAATATTATTTAAGTGTCAAGGTACCACCATTGCAATGCGACTGTATAATACCAAATTCTATTTCGTACACGACATTCACATCAGAATGAAGGCACACTCGGGGCTATGCTTAAGGGAGTCCACTGCGAGACGTATGGTAGGGCAGCCTTCAGGTGAGTAGCAAAATAATCATCTATACTCATCACAATGACTCATGAGGAATAAGCAGAAATAAATATGAAAAAAATACTTTTTTTAAAACCACACTTCTATTCAATTGTACTAAAAAGTAAATTAACTCCGTAATTAGAGAAGTTAAAGACTGATTCATGTATTGCCATCGAGAGTCAGTAAGTGTGCCAAATTTCAGCTCGATTAAACATAGGGAAGTGTGTTAGAATTCGACAGCGCTCGCAACAGTGCTGATTATGAGTACATGGTGTGATGCAGGTTGCGTCAGGTTAGGATAAATAAATAAATATAAAACAAACTATGCACATATTTAATTTGAGTAGATTAACTGCGTAATTAGTAAAGTTAATGACTGATTCATATAATATCATCGAGATTAAGTAAGTGCTCCAAATTTCAGCTCGATTGAACATTGGAAAGTGGGTTGGATTTCGAATACAAGATTCCATCCAGAAAAACAACAAACAAACGTAGGGCAAGTTAAAAATAAGCGTGGTACAAAGGGTGGCGACACTTCCTCAAGAGTGAATGTGGACACATTTACAGTGGACAGTACAGCAACACTCACTTCACTACAGGTGTGGTAACATTCACCTAAACAAAGTCAAAGTAAATGTTACCTTATCTATAACTTTGCTGCTTTGACATGCGGAAGACAAGGAGAAACCACCACATTTAAATCCTAAGGAGCTGCCAGTAACCATCACTTTCTTTTAAATCTTTTATCCACCAACGAGCTAATGGAACCTCCTAGAAGCAACAGGATCATACACACTGGATCATTAAACATTCAGGGGTAGGAATTATGCTTAAGAGCACTAGAATGCATGTGAAAACATTCCTTCAGTGTAAGAATAGGATAGTCATTGTTAAGATAGCAACTAAGCTGACAGACACAATAGCTGTACAAGTCTACATGCCTATGATGGACTATGAAGAAATCGTAGTAGTCTACGAAAAATATCTTGGAATTAAAAAAATGTGAAAGAAGAATAATGCTTGGACAATGGTCTGCCATTGTCACACAAAGCCAAGAAGGAAGAACGAAGGGTAAACACGGATTAGGACAATATAATGAATGAGGAGAACCACTCCTAAAATTTCAAACAAATTAATAGCAGCTGTTTAAAAAATAATCCAAAAGGAATTTATGCATGGAAGGATATACAATTGGCCTTACACGTGGATTGATCGATTGATTAACAAAGAGGCACAGAGATGAGTGGGAGATGATTGAAATCTCATAAGAACTCGAAAGAAAAGGAGGGACAACCTACTTCAGCATATTTTAAGATACAAGTGTCTGATGACAGGGTTGTTACTAGTTATAGGTTTTCAAATTTCCTAACTTTTTCCTGACCAACATTTAGATTTTTACTGACTTTTGGAAACGCAACAAAGAGTTAAAGTCCACAATTCTACATGAGATAGGGAAAAAATATTGACAAAAATGCGTGACTAGGGGAGAATTCATTATAATCTTATAAAAATAATTCAGGTACAATTCCTCCAAAGTACAGGAGTTAAAGAAATAAATTAAATTAAAACTCAAACAAAATGCTGAAACAAATACATGGTTTGCGACTCCACTTCGTGGAATGAAGACATAATGTTGTAAAATGCTGTAAATTGCACATTGCAATACTGTAGATCAACAATTAAACAAGATGTTCATTACAGGAAAATATTCTGTATAAGAAAATGCACATTAACAAAAATAACCCTAATAAAAGTCCTAAATGGCCCATAGGACTTCTGAAAAACAAAGACTTAAAAACAATTTGGTTGATCTCTTGAACATATTATGGCATAATAAAATGACCACTAACTAAACTAAGGTAAATGAGGGAGTAATTGACCATGTACCATTAGTTGAACCTTAAGGGAATAGCTGATAAAATAAGCCTTTCTCGGGTTCAAATATTGTAAAGTAGCAGGAAATTACACTCCTGCCATCTAACCTGGCCAAGGGATGGCCAAAAGCATGTATTGCAGTAAACGTGTACACGTTTGTTATTCAGGCATGCACACGCCTTACCTGTCCCAACACATACAATAGTTATTCTCTGGCCCCACATTCCGTTCTGCGGTGGGCCTACAGGTATCTACGCCTCGAGTGTGGTGTCCCGCACAGCTGCTTGCAGAACGGCAGCCTGCTAAGGTCAAACTGTGTCACAGGGAGTAAGAGGTGACTGCAGGCGGTGACAGTAGTCACAGACTGCTATCCAGATTCCAGAAAGTACTGTACACACTGATTCATAACGATTAACCTTAACGAGAATCAAGTCAAATTATATGACCGGGGGAGGGGGTGATGGGTGGATGATGCTAACGTATATTATATTGCAAGAAAACATGTAAACGCCTCCAGATGTGTACACGTCCCGTCCCTACTAACTATAAAAAATAAAATGCGACATGCACTGGCACCATATTGAAAAAAGATGACAGAGTTAGTGTTGACCTGCAGTACAAATGTCTTCTTTTCTAAGTTTTCTTCCACAAATTGCTTAAGAGACGTTTCAAACATGGCTGAATTGAACTTGTAAGTTCCGTATATGGATTACAATGAAGTCTTTATACTTCATACTAGGCATGTTTGGTAAGCATAAAAAGTAATTTTTCATCTGGACACTGTGCTTTTTTTTCCCAAAGAGGTCAATCCCTGACGGTACCATTACCTTAATCAGAATAAAATGTCCTATAGGTCTGCCAAAAATCATAACATGAGTGAAGTCAGTCTAATAAAATGAATTAACGTAAAAAAATTCGAATTTAACCAGAGCCTGTCAAAGATTTTAGCCTTTCATCTATGGCTTCGCAGTTCAGTTGGGCTTCTAAACATCATTTTTGCTCTTTTAGCATTCAATTCCCTGACTTCACATCCCATTCTCATAGCATCTTTTCTTTTCTGCTCCATTTCCTTATCCTCTTTCGACCTCTGCTTGAGTGCCTCTTTGTCTCTGAACCCGCGCTACGTACACTGTAGATCATTTTATTATCTATCGTAATATTCTCAATACCACCTGTCAGGTTGACCGCATCATATACCTGTCTCTGCGCGACTAGTTACACATCCAATCGATTTTCAACATCAATTTCTCGGTTAATTGAAAATCCGAACTCAACAAATGCATTGCCATGGCTGATTATCAAAATCATTTGGACAAAAGCAACCAACGAATCAGAACAATTCTGACTTTTTAGTACAGTGTGCCAATGGTGATCTACACGGGTCACTCTGCAGTCATAATCCTTCATACACTGCACAGCATTGGGCTTCTCTATTAGACTTTTGAATTCAGCAACAATCT
This sequence comes from Pyrrhosoma nymphula, assembly GCA_963573305.1. NCBI lineage: Eukaryota > Metazoa > Arthropoda > Insecta > Odonata > Coenagrionidae > Pyrrhosoma > Pyrrhosoma nymphula. Next base: position 8,842,102 of record OY754337.1, read on the forward strand.
TGTCGCAAGATACAGCTGAGATCGCAATTAAATTCCTCTGGAGCAAAATGAGGCAAATACAGATACAACCATTAGCTGTGTCAATGGACTCAACAATCACATCAGGATCACAAATAGTAATCTAATAGCAACAAAAAGCACTAAGCCAACACACACACACTAAGTGCCTAAAATGGTACTGCTCACTTATTGAAAACAAAGAATTTGGACTTGGGAAAGCAAATTTCCAGGTAAGATCTTATTTTCCCTGACTATTCCAGGTTTTCCAGAGCCATTTGCAATTTCCCTGACTTTTACAGGTTCTCCAGGTAGACAGGTCTGTAGCAACCCTGATTTAGTATCAAAGTACTTAGGGTTGAAGCACAGGTTCCTGATAACTACCAGTGACAGGACTTAAACATGAGAATTGGTATTCAACGTCTATGTTTTTTTAAGGTGGAAAACTTTACTTTTAACTATTTCAAAAAAAATAAGTACCACCCTAGTATAGTACACAGCAAAAGAAGCAGCATTTAGCGTTTTGTCAATGACACACCCCTGGCAGCAGACACAGAAGGAATCTTAAGAAGCACTTCATAACTAATAAATACTAAAGAAGAGGTGTTCCCAAAAGGCCTGAGGGAGAAAACTTGCAGAATAAACACACAAATAAGGGAATCAGAAGCTGGAAGAATTCTGCTATTTGGGAAGTAGATTGACCAGTGATGGAAGAACCATGAAGTAAATGATTACTTACTACGACAGCAGAGGCAAAAAGTGCATTCCATCAAAAGAAAAACTTACAGCCAAAACGTAATCCTTGAAGTAGCAAAGCTCTTCACCTGGACACATATCTGGAGTATCCATCTCCATTGCAAAGATTCATGGGCAATAAATGCAGCAGAAGATAAAATTAACCCTTTCGTGTCTGTGAACTTTTTATGGAAATATCTGTAGTATCCTGAGCTTCATGGGAGACTCAGCTCATCTCTGTATGGATTCTTTTTGAAGGGAATATCATCTCCGGCGTACCGACCCCACACTTCCGTCCCCTCGCTCGGCAACTGGTCTTGACCCTCCAGTCTCGTTAGCAGACCCTTTCACAGCATGGGGTTGCGGTCATTTTTTTGTATGCGTAGTTGTTTAATTAAACAATCATTTATTGCAAACCTGAGAGAATTGATGTCTGAAATGAATTCTTCTTGTTTACTTGATCACTTTTAATTATATAATTAATTTCTTGCCGTTATATTAACGACTTTAGGATTTAAATCGGAAAGTAATGATTAAAAGAAAGCAGAAGACAACTCCGTTAATATTAGAGCTAGAATTTAGCAGAAAATTTATAACACACTGCAAAACACAAGGAGATAATTTCAATGGTTAATATTTCTGTATAGCCAATGAATATAAATTTATAAAATACACCCCACATACAATTATTGACGGTGGACACATGCTGAGAGCATGACCGCTAAAGGGCTTGAGGGTCAAGAAAAGTTACCGACGGAAGGGTCTTGCCACCCACTGAGTAGGGACTTGAAGGGTCGAAAGAACACCCCAAATGCTTCAGCGGCGGTCACTTTCCCACCCTCCACGACGTATATAGGAGAAGTCCGTTCTTTTGCATATAAAAATTCCCGGCGCTTATGGTAGACGTCCGGTTGTTTGTGTAAAGAAAACCCGGACTCCTATGTGTGACGTTCGGCGCGAAAGGGTTAATGAACCATTTGAAATTTGGTGTGACAGACTGATGACGATATCTAGTGTAGTGTTCAAATACTTAGTGAAGAGGTACTGAGAAGAGTAAGAGAAGAAAGAAAATTTATAAGAACTCTGAAAAATAGGAAAGACAACACAATCAGGCATGTTTAAAGACATGCGTGTCCACTGAAACCATGTCATTGAAGGAAGAGAACATTGGAAGAATTTAATGGAGAGTCAAGACCTCAGATGAAATGCATGTGCAAACGAAGAGGAAATGAAAAACGGAGAAATGGATAGGTAGAGGTTTGCTGATAGAATCTTGTGGAAAGAGTCGTGTCAAACCAAACGTAAGGTTGATGACCTCCAATGATGACAATGACAAAGCCTAGTGATTTAACGAGAAGTAATCTGTTTAATCCTTAAGCTGCTGCAGCTAGAGTGCATTTCGTCCACCCTGCGTGGGAAATATCTATTCGGACGGAGCCTGTCCCTCCTTCCCACAGGCCGAGGCCAGGCGCAGTTATAGGACTCATATAATCTCCTCCCGACCCTTTTCTTGGGATCCCATGGGGTTGGCACCGGAACTTGTTGAGGGATTAGTGGGACTTAGAACAATTTTGAAAATTTAATCGGAAAATCGGAAGAAAGGGTAGTACTTAATTGTGTTGGTATGCGATCCCTAAAGAGCGTGGAAAGGGAATGTTTTGGGGAAAAAGGGTGGATTCCCAAATATCCACTGCTGGAAAGAAAGAGTTCGGGTGATAAAAATATGAAAGAACTGAGGGAGCAGGTAGACAGAGAGGGTCAAACGTACAAGAACATTTTTCCCGCAGTTGCCGGTACACACATACATGTACGTTTCCCGCAGTCTAAGGGTTAATTGCTCATTCAGAAATGCATTCAGGAACGATGCATTCTCAGGCATCCACAAGGAAATGACAATATTTCTTCACAATGTGAATTAAAATTAAAATCAATATCAGTATCTAAGTTAAAATAATGTTTCTTTCCAAATAAGAGCTTCAGTGCCTCATTCAGTCACGTACTATAACCATACGTACACACACCAATAGACATTCCCTAAAATTGTACTGGTTGAAATGAAATTTGATTGAAAACGATTACTTTTTGAATTACGAAAGCAAATTTCCACGCTAATTTCACAATTCCCGTGACTTATTCAGGTTTTCCAGGCCTGTAACGATCCTGTGTTTCAAGATTCCGAAAAGATGGTTGGAGTACATGTTAACAGATGAGGGTATATTGAGGAGGGCGATTGAGGGGAGAAAGCTAGGGAAGGATGGAAGAGGAAATGCAGACAATATAAATGAAGGAGAATGAGAAGATGTCATCGAAGTTTTGCAGTTGGGATGACGACTGCCAAAAAAAACTTACCTGTCACTTGGTAGAATACCCAATTATGATGAATTAACAAAAATATCAGTTAATAAAACCACATAGTTTGAAACAAACAAATTTTTCATTATGTGCATGGCTTTCTTAGCAATGAATGAGGTTAACTCAATAGCGAAGCAATGCGACCAACGAAATTGACAGAGCTCCTCTGTAATTCCTTTCAGCATTAATACCTCAGAACCTATTGTGCAACTTACATGACTTTTCACAAAGCAAATTCGAGATGGTAAGATAAAGTTAGGATCACATGTTTATATTTAGTCACCATGTAGGAGCATACCTTGTCGGCCATCCTCCATTGGAACGACACAGTCTTCCAGGAAATGGAACATCAAGGTCCGCAGCATAGCCAGAGCTTGGGTGACTCTGAGATGCTGCATACTCAGGCGATACTCAGCGCAAAACACTGGGGGGAAAATGTCTTCCACGGTGACCTTACTACCCAACGATGGATCATCACTCAATTCCTCTTTCGCACTCGACAAGAGGCGAGAAGCAAGTTTCTGCACCCTGTGCAACTTAACAGACGAGTGCAGTAGACTAGTAAGGAACAGATTGTAAGCGGGCTTATTATTCTCTGCCCTCTTGGACTTGTTTGAACGTCTCATCATCACTGGGCCAATCACGCTAAGAGTGTGCGCGTCCAAAATGTTGGGATCCAACTCGGAAAGGGCGGTCATCACAGATATGGTGGGCTCATCTACGGTCCGAAGCCCTGAAATAACACACTCACAAAGACCCCTAAGCCAACCCATGAAAGGATACCCCACGACCTCAACATTTACGCTAACATTTGCACCGCTCAAAGCACCCAACAGCTCTTTCAATGAGCGATAGAAAAACCTCCTCTTAGAGAAAGATATAGTAGGCACACAGAAAAAATTGTTGACATCGTTCGAAAATGAAGGGCGATCATTCAAAGCGCCTGGCTTACAACCGAGGAGGTAGCACAAGAGTAAAAATACTTGGCAATGAGTTTCGGCATCCTTGGGGCAACTAGATATGTAAGACTTAAATAAGACACTCAACAGAGGTATGAAGTCATCAGGTTTAAGTGTTTGTGACGCATTGCTGAGGATTTGAATTAATGTTACATCTGGCTTAATTGTAACTTCTACTTCTTTTACGAGGTGAAAAAGAAGATGGGCAATTAGATCTTGCTCTTCTCTCAGCTTTTTCCTGGGAAAAAATGTCAATTGCACGCATCTATGGAATTCCTTCACGATTTCCCAGTGATTTTCTAGGAAGGGTTCCTCTTTCTCAAGTAGCAAGGAAAGCGGTAACAAGATATTGCAACTGAATAAGTCCCGAAAATTGTCATGTAAATAAAATTTTCTCGCGAATGCAGCCAAAGAATGAGATAACTTTCGACACAAACTTGCTAAGCATTCTGTTCTCAAATCATTAAGGCATTTGAGCACAGCCCCCATCAACAAAGAGTAATCGGAAAGGTTATGACAAAAATGCTGGTTAAAAATGGGAACGTCAATCAACTGCACACTGCATGCAACTAACGAAACTCTTTGTTCAGTAGTCAACGATAAACCAATATTGTCCTTCATCAGCTTGCACAACGCGGAAACAAGTAAGGAGCGTGCACTTAGTGAGATGTACAGATTATCGCCCTTGATTCGATTGCTGGACAAGCACTGCTGTAATGCGTCCCATGCTTCTTCGGAGGCAAGTCCTTCATCTATAACACTACAGAGCCATTCCAAAGATACCTCCTCCTTGCTTCCAATCACATGGTCTTTAGCTTGAACTGGTAGACGGTTGGACATAAACGCATTTCTCGCCAAATTAATCCTTTTCTGCAATAGGAGCTCCTCATTTTTAAGTAACTGCACAATTTCTGAAATAGGCACAGAAGAAGGAAATAAGGACGCATGCGAGAACACCATAAACATTGACAAAATTTGGTCACACCGGCATTCATTACCTCTAGAAATATCCATTTTAAATTCACAACATGTGGGCGATTGACGTGAGTGACGTGTTTTCTAACAAATGAGCTGTGGTTGCGTACGCTCAGAGCCACGGTCGTAGTATCGAGAAGGTTCGGACGAGAAGGTTCGGACCGCCGCGCCGCCCCGGCACGTTCTCTTATCGTTTCCTACAAAGACCAATAGAGGCGCCACCTATCCCAGACTTGCAAGATCCCACGGCTCGACTAGAATGGACTAGAACCACAGTCTAAACAAAGCTCAAACAGTAGTTTAGACTGTGTCTTAGCCAAGGTCTAGGTTACATCAAAAAAATAATATCAGTCACAAGTATCTTGGAGTTAAATTGTCTTTATTTTCAAAGTAAAGTACAACAAATGGTATCATTGAGGTACTGCAATAGATATAGCGTGATGTAAACATCAGGAGTAGGGATACATCACATTATTAAGAGGTTGAGAAAACACATCATATCATAGAAACATATTTTGAATGCCATTATGGATTTATTATTGAATATTGAGTATTAACAACCATTATGGATGGAACGAACCGATGATCCTCTATAGCACTTTAATAAAAGACAAATCATGCATGCAATCACCAAATTCAGAAGTAATTAAGTTACCATTGGCAGAAAGTAATCTCTTAGCAGGAATAACTGTAGGAAGCTACAGATAGCTTCAGTCCAATTCAATAATGAAAAGTGGTTAGATTAGGGGTGGTATTAGAATAAAGACTTCTATGTTAACTGATTGACATGATTTTTTCAGGTTGTTCAATATACTTGTCAGACTACAACAGTTCTGCTGCTGACTGAGCTCACATTATTTATTTTTATAACATCCATTGATGCTCTTGCATAATCCCATTCACAGACCCTAAAGCATGACAGATATTATTAATAGGAGCCTGACACCTAGGTATATGCATTCATATTATCTTTGAATAATTAAGCAGCATACCATTTCGGACACACCTAGACCTAGGGAAACCAAATAGAAAATGAAGAAGAAATGGTATAAGCTGATAGATTTTATGTGACGGCAGTGGCTTAAAACTAAGTATGCAGACGACGCTGAAATGTAACTTTAAAATTCACTAATACTTTTGTTACTGAGCGCCTTAGAGCTAGCAGTAAGTTTTAAAATGTTTAATGTTCATGGAGTTGCAAATTAATAGCCATGCTCGCAGTGATAAACTTCATTATCACCGTACATTAATACGTAAATACTGTTGTTACGTATACCAATTATAGCGGACTTGCCCTCCTGGATAGGTGGCGCCTCTATCGGCCTCCGCGGGAAACGACTTCTTTAAGGGAACATGCCTAGGCGGCAAGTTTCCAGACATTTACTTCTTTACGACCGTGGCTGTGAGTCAACCGCTTGTTGTTGTGAAGCAAATTGTGCCCTGCTTGAATGATTATTTACTCATACTCGATAAGTGCAATTGAAATGTTTTACTGTTAATCCTAAATCATTAGTTTAAAAGTGTTTCAACAGTGCTAATGTCCTACCGTTACCGTATTTCGCTGAGAACTCTTTAAAGAGAGATTCATTTAATGCTCTTCAAGTTTGGATTTGATCTTTCGTATTGGAACTATAGTTTTGCGAATAATATCCTCGGTCATTGGTTTCTTTATACGGGAATTTGATTCCTAAGTTTTATTGTGTTATTAATTCCGACTATACTGGTATCTTGTATTTTGTTGTGTTATATAGGCCTCATTGCTTATTTACTTATCTCTAACTTATAATATCCTAATAGATAAGCATGAGAATACATTGAGGTTGTTACTAACACTCTCGTTAAACCCTTGTGTGTTGTTTAAATGTTCAGCTTTGCCTTAATCGCTACACGCAAAGATTAACACGCATTTCATTACAGGTATTGGCTACTCTTGGATTTTATGCTGGTGGACCAAACTTGTCAAACATTGCACAGGATGTATATACTAACATGGAGAGAAGCTGTGTGTGCCAGTGTGTGGAAGTGGTGACAAATGCTATAAATGACAATCTCTTCCAACTTTGGGTAAACATGGACCTTAGCTCAAATGCAATGTCATTGCGCAGACAGAGGTATCTACTAACTTGCTTTTAAAAATTTAGCTTCATTAGTGAATAGTGGACGTAGTAAACTGAATACTATATTTCTTTGACAAGGATGTATGCGACATTCAATAAATGGTTGGTTTTTACAGATTCTATGAGATGCATGGATTCCCAGGGACCATCGGAGTAATAAATGGAACACACATTGCCATAGTGGGACCTCCAAAAAATCATGTTGAGTCGAACGAAAGGGATTATTTCAATTAGAAGAGATATCATTCGGTTACTGTGCAAGTGGTGAGTGCATGTGATGTCATAATATTTCATTCTGAAGCAATTAGTTTCAATTACTTTTTAGAAATTTACATTTAAATTCATTACCTGCTGAATCATATTTTGGTCTTCATGGGTAGCTTAAAGAGTTTGTGAAATAGACATACCTAACTGGTCTTCCCAAATAGAAAATAATTATAACCCAGATAGCAATGTAAGCTTGAATCAAGCTTGCCGAAAGCTTATTCTTGCAAGCTGGTAAGCTTGCAACAAGCTTGCAAAAAACAAGCTTTAAGCTTGCGGCAAGCTTAAAAAAAGCTAACTAGTCTCCACGCGGCAAGCTTGCAAGCAAGCTTAAAATGCAAGCTTGCAGCAAGCTTATAATGCAAGCTTTTGGCAGGCTTGCGCTTCAAACCGAAAAAAAATAGTTTCACCCTGGACAGCTCCCTTAAACCTAAAATCGGAATTCATCTCACAATTCTTATTTGCCTGCGGAAACCTATCTTTCAACTACCTGCAACATATGCATTTCTTAACTGGAGAGTGAATGTCAAGAAAGTTGTATGTATACGGCCATTACCGTGCGCAAATGTGTTCGCGAGAACTAACTTTAATGTCAATGCCGTGATAGTTTTTGGGAACGTACCATCCAATCGCGATAACAGTTTTTAGTCATTAATTAATTGATACCTATGTTGCCAAATTAAATGAGTATAAGGTCAATATTAATGAGAATAAACAAGATGCTTTCCAATTATTACACGTTTGTTTACATTTCAATGAAGACAACTTACTCGCGGAAATGTTACGAACGTGAATATGCATGTATTATCAATGTTACGAACGTGGAAATAAGAAAACTAATGAATGTACCAATAAAAGCATTTCAATAATTTAGTATATAGCGGCATTTAATTACACAAAGCTATCAATGAAGCGTTGTTACTGGCAGAAACCAAGGCTCTCCGATTCGTTTCAAAGCTTCCCATTTATGCCAAATTTGCGGTCGAAGAATGAACCACAGGCTAAACATGTTGCTATATTTAAGGAATATATTTCATGAAATAAAACAAAGGATACACATAGTAAATATTTAAAGAATGAGTATTTATATCTTATAAATAATCATTCACATTCTTTATACAAAACAACGCAGCACGGCGCAGCAAAACATATGCCCGAACAGACGACATAAATACTGATTATTTTACACAGACCATTAGATATGTTAATAATCCGTTAAAAGTATCAAGGTACCTATATAATGAAGAGATTATTACGTTTATTATCCATGAATAAATGCACTTCTAAGGTCATTAAGTAGATCTAAATTGGCATTCAATTTCAGGCATAGAACTTCATTTGCCATTTAAGTGATGTCATAGCGTTTTATGTATTATTCTGCAACGAGGGCCAAATTATGCGATATAAATCTCTGCTCAGAAGTGTGTGGTGATGTACCAGGTATCGAACTCACACCCTTTTATGCATTATGAAAATTATCCGATCGCATAATGTGCACATCTCTGAAGATGCAAATAAGATTTTCACATGTGTAGCCATGGCGTACCTGTGCACAATGTCCAATATTAACTAACTGAAAAATGGAATAAACCGGTGCTCACGCATTGTTTGAGTTCAAACGTAGATAGTGGCGTTGCGCTAAGGGAGAAAAATATTCAAGGTATGCAGACTTGAATTAAGCTTGCCATGGCAGACTTGATGCAAACTTGAATTAAGCTTGCCGCGGCAAGCTTGCCATGGCAGACTTGATGCAAACTTGAATAAAGCTTGCCGTGGCAAGAGTTTGTGAAATTGACATACCTAACTGGTCTTCCCAAATAGAAAATAATTATAATATATCCATGATTATATTAATTAAAACCATACATAGCTGTAATGTTCTGTAAAAATATGTTTGTATTGAGATCTAGGGGATTTTTCCTTTTTAATTTTAACAATTAATGCAGAATTTTATTTAAATAGCAAATTTTCTGTGTTTGCAGAGAATATGCAGGGTATTCCATGGTTATGAAAATAAGTGTGTACATAATACCCTTACTAATCTTAATCATATGACTTTTTAATTTTATATCTTAATTTTTAATTAAGGTAGTGAGCTTTTTGGATTGACCCATTACCACTCCCTTTAAGCTGAATGTTGAATATTATCCTAAATTCTGGAATTGCTGTCTAAAGGTTTGTGATGCGGATCTGAAAATGTTAAACATCAATGCACGGTACCCAGAATGCACAAATGATGCTTTTATATATGCACACTCGAACTTGAGACAAAGTTTAAAGATTGTTCATGAAAGATCAAATGTCTGGCTAATTGGTAATATTTTATGATGAATGTTGGCTATATTAAGTAAAAGCACTTTAATGCTTGTGATTATTATTGCCTTGTCATGAAAATCCTTAATCCTTAACACCCTTGTTTAAACTATTTATTGGTCTAATATTTGTAGCATTTTCATGGTTATTTAATATAGTGTTTGTATTTGATATTTCATAATAAACTTTAATTCTTTCAGGGGATAGAGGTTATCCACTAGAGCCATGTCTTTTAACACTTTTGGCTGATGATGTACCAAACAATTCACCCTAGGGATGGTACAACAGAGCCTTTTTAAGGACAACGAGCACAGTTGAGAGGTGCATAGGACAGCTTAAAAGCAGATGGAGGTGCCTCCTTAAACACCATGTCCTCCAATTTTCACCTAATAAGGCTGGAAAAATAGTGAATGCCATTGCAGCACATCGCAATATGTGTGTAGAGGATAATATAGCCTTTGAAGATCTAGTCCCAGTTGAGGATCTGGAATTAGAAGATCCCCACATACCAATAGATCCCTAAATAGCTATGAATAACCTTAGGCATGGGAGGCATGTTAGGGATATGGTTATTTTGACTCATTTTACTTAAATGTCTATTTTTATTTTTATGGTTTCTGTCAAATTTCTTAATCCAAATGTTTTGATATATTCTCTTGTTCTGTTATTGTTGCATTTTTAATTTTTCAAATTTAACTTGACCAGAGAGTCCCGGATTCAAATGTGGGTGAGGCCTTTTGATACCCCCTTTCTAAAATATAAGATTTAAAATACTAATCCAAAAAATTTTGAACATGGGTTGTTTGGTACTCTGTGATTTGCACGCACCAGCGTCCTATTTGGTACACTGGAAGGGATTTGGTGAGCTCGTGGAGAATGCGGAACAGGTTCAATTCTCTGCTCCCCACAACACAACTCCGTGCCACTATGTGTTGGTTCTTTAAGGATATGAAGGATTCACATTACATACGAGTGTATATATTTGTTAGAAATATTGGTCGTTCACGTCTCGATGATCAGCTGAGTTTTGGTAAATTTACGTTTTTCCGATGTTGTGACATTGGTAAATAAAAAAGTTCAAGAAAATTTAAAGCACTGAAAGAAAACCTCGATTCTTAGTCTAGAGACGTACACAAACAGATTTGCATCGAGTAGCAAGGGAGAGAGTCGTAATTGAAGGAGAAGCGCACGTCTTGCAGGAGAGTTTTCGGCCAAAGTAGGTAGTCTTCAGTAGGTATCAAAGGAAAATGAATATAAAAGCAGAGGAGAGAGGAAGGAAGAGAGGATCGTGAGTTATAGCGCTCGATGACAAACACTTCCCCCTCTTCCCTTCAACACACTTAATGCCCACTTCCCTCCACTCGCTACTTTGCGGGCGAAAAATGATGATAAATAGCAATCGATAACTAAAAAACTGGTACTTTTTAGTATTTCGTGGGGAAATTCGTCTTCCTGCCATTATTACGGTGACAAAGGTACAACCAAAATAGCAATCGAGTAATTTGTTCCAAAGTTAGCAGAGATTTACAACTTATCTATAGCTAGCGCATATTATTGGATATAACCATTCCTTTACATTTAATAATAGATATATTCTTCGCTAATATTCATCTGAGTTACCAATTGATAATTTTAATATTAACTGAGTAACAATCAGTTAACATTTGGCTACCAATTTTATCGCCAATAACGGGGACTTTTTTCAAACAAAAGACAGCAAAAGTCCAAAAATGTGGGAAAGGAAAAAGGAATTACGGGAACGATTGGCGAAAACCGAATTCCTAGTGATGTCCCAATTACTCCAGTAAAAACTGTGAAGAAGATGAAAAGGGGGTCTCTTCATGAGATGACAAGCAGCGTCGAAATCTCAATAGTACGCTGGGTTGACAACTCAGTTGTGACAATCGCATCGACGTCGTATGGAGCAAATCCTGCGGTCAATGTGAAACGATATTCAAGGGAACGGAAAAAAAAGAATTCTCATTCCCAGTCTCCACGTATTTGGAGAGTGCAACACATTTATGAGAGGTACTGATCGAATGGATCAGAACATATAAGCTACTAAAGGATTGGCATTGGGAGTAAAAAGTGGTGGTGGCCCTTATTTTCGTGTAAGATCGACGCTGACACACACAATGCATGGATTCTCGCCCAAAAAGCTGGAAGTAAAATGTCTCCGCTAGAATTCTGAAAGAGAAATTGCTGAGACACACCTTAATAGGTACCAAAACGCTCCTCAAGAGTAGTGGAAGGCAGCCAGTTACAGTTCAATCCAAAGCCGAGTTTTCGACAGTGTACGCGATTGAATGGTCTAAACCGTTTAGTCCGTCGATGCGGGAGTGGAAACAGACCAAGGTGTGCGTTATGTGGTTCCTCCATTCGAACAGGATGTGCTAAGTGCAACGTTGGATTGTGAAATGAGTGCTTTATTGAATTTCACACAAAATAACGCCACGATATGTCATTTAGTAATTTAGAACCTTTTTACAATTCATTTCCTATGCTATTCTAAAACTTGCATTGTGCATAATTGCTTTTATAATTTAAACATGTTTTGTAGGGTTTTCCTAATTCTGTTGCTTCGGAACGAGCTCCGAGATTTATTGGGTATTTTCTAGTATTTCGAGTTGAATTAAACATTAAATATGAGTGCATCTTTAAAAACAAGTAAATAATTATTAATAAATCACGTATAATTTAAAATTATATTGCTCTTTGATGTATTTGTGTAGGTAAGATGAATAAACCTCAAGATAATAAAATATAACTTTTTCATTTGGAAATAAATTGACCACACAACCGCCTAGCGTGACCATAAGGTCACGCCTCATAACTCTGGTATTTTAAATCCTATTTAGCTAAAAATTTGTGATATGTATATATATATATATGTGCTCTAAATAGTTTTATTTAAAAATCAAGAAGATAGGACAAAAAGAATGTCCTCGGCGTTAAAAGGTCAATTGGCATGAAATTCACAGTGAAAAAAATCATTCTCCAAAACCTTGACCTTGACTGTTCCTTCAAATTCAGATTGTCGTAGCTATAGATGTATTGCGGGCCTCATATACCAAGGGCCCGTGTAGAATTTCCGCAATTGGTTAACTTTTGAAAGTGGTTTTGGGTGTCAAGAATGCAGTGCCGTCCATACAGGTGCCCCCCCTGCTGCACTGGGTCCCGCGTCTATGAGGGCCGCCCCAGGACACGGACTTGCCTTGTTCAGACGGTGCAGTGTAAGCGGCCCATTTCCCGAAATAGCCTACCAATTTTGTTAGTACGTATAATATTTTTTGAAATCATTAACCATTCTGTTGGTTTATTTCCTTCTTTTCATGAAATATGCTTAAAAGATGCAATAATGTCAAAAAGGGAATGCAAAGGTAGGGGGGGGGCCCGATTTTCGTTTTCATAGGGCACCCCTCAATCCCTTGGGACGGACTTGAATTGATTGCGCAAGTCGCACACTTCCTTAGTGTATGCATGCATCAATATTACTCATGATTATACATCGCTCACGCTAAAGTTACGAGTTCTCCCGTCAGGAAAAAAAAATAGAAAAATGCGCTATGGCGTTTCATAGGCATGGTCCAAACTGCACGAAAATTGTGCAGAGACGCTTCGTTTGCCAAATTATTCATTGAGAAAAAAGAACGGCAAGTTAGTTGTCGTGATTTAAATTTCCGCGGGGCTTGTATTGGAGGTTGATTCTTCCGGTTTTCGGGATTTCCGCTGCGAAATGAAGGAACGAAGCGGTGGAAAAAAATAGCTAGACTGCGACAAATTAGTTGTGTTCAACTGTGTGCACCCTGTGGGCGTGAATATATACATTTAAATATACTTTCATGAATTGTAACTTCGTAAATCATGCAAGTACCTGCGTCGCGAAAGTACATCATAATTTGAGGAAACAAAAAAGAGCTTCATCGTTATGTTTTTGAAAGATACTCATTCATAAGCAATTTGATATTACGAAGTGCCAATTTTTCCGGTCCCATCGACTTCGTAATTTCGAGTTTCTACTGTATATAAGGGAATAGTGCGAAGGGACCCGTGACTTTCATTTGCACACAGGCCTGGTTCCCAAACAGGGGCATCCTTAGGAATTGAGGGGCCAGGGGGGAAATTCAAAGGGGTTCACAATCATGCTTGTGAACACCTTTGAATTTCTAGCTTCTTGTTTTTTAACTATACCCTTATTTTTTGAGATGTCAATAACTTCCCGAAAACAAATCTAAAGCTGTGTGATAAAAACCAACAGATCCATCTTCGCTTGAAGTTACCCATTTCCTAGCTTTTTATTTTTCTCCTGTAAAACACTTCATTCTATCTTCATTTCATTACTTTTGACACCTTATCTACCACCTGAATGAACACTTGAGCAGTTTTTGAAGCAGCACTGTTTGATTTAAAATTTTAGCTTTATTCGGCTACATGAAAAACTAGTGAAAATATTTTTTTCCAATCATTGCGGTTGCATAAGTTAAGTGGTACGCAGTCACGTGAACGGGTGCGTTAATTTAAACCGTCACAGTCTCGGTGTACAGAGATAAATAATCATATGCATGTACCTTACAATATTCCCAAGGTTCTTCAAGTAATGGCTTCCTTCCAAGTGATCATATATTTGCAGTACGTTGTGCAAATAATATTATATACCCTCGACCCACTCTCTACCCAGACAGCACAAAAGCTATTTTAAAACGTTTTTTGTCGTTTTTAAAACACGTTTTTAAAACGAAAAAAACTTAACAAAAGGGTAAATATGTCCACTGCAAAACGTTTTTATTTCGTCATGAAAACGATTTCAAATGGTGCTAAAAACGTTTTTTGTGGCTACAAAAACCGGTTTTTCCGTTTCAAAAACATTTTTTTATGGTTTCAAATCCGTTTTTTTTTAATGATTGCAAAAACGTCTTTTTCCGTTTTAAAAACTCCATAAACCGTTATAAAAACGTTTTTAATCTGTTTCAAAAAAGTTTCCATCCGTTTCATTAACATAACGTTTATTATTTGCCTCAAAATGTTTCAGGTGGTTTCAAAAATGCTTTTTTTCCTTTTTAAAAATGTTTTAAAACGGATTTTATGGATCCAAAGACGCGCTAATCAGTTTTTAAATGTATTTATTTTGTTGCAATAACGACATTCCAATGAGAGGCGTTTCCTCCACGTCATTCCGTGGCGATGATTTTGCTAGCTTCTTCGGCTCGAGAGCCAGTGAATTACCTACTAATCATTGCCCCGGAAATACACAGCAGAATAGCCTAGAGAGAAATACAGTTTTGCATACGTTTTCGCAACAAAATGAATTTTCAAAACTGAATAACGCGTAATTGAAACTATAGATTATTTTTAACTGAGCCGGTGAAATAACCACGGAACGAAGGAGCAGAAGCCCCGAAAGGGAAAGACTATTAAGTCTATAATTAGGTAAGCATATAAAGCAACCCTTCAAGATGCTTCACCACGTATATAGGCACTGTAAATACAAGAGAGTTCCCATTATTAACGCAATCCCACAGATTCTCTTCAGAATTAGTTCTTAATGAACATTGATATATGTTTCTGAACTGAATATTATACTTAATTGCCACTCTTAACATGGTGCACTTTCCTGAGCACAACATTTAATCCTGCCTGACGGAAGTGAAATTAATAATATTTTCAACGCACAATTAAAACTATAAAGTCACCAATTGCTGCATGAAACAAGGATCGTGGTGCATAAAATTCTTAGACATCGGCATTTTGTGCAAACAATTTTCATTAAAAAGTAATCAACAGTACACAATACGTTTCGAGGTAGGATCAAAGCAGCAAAAGAATATTAAAAAATTATTTAAAATAATTTCAAATAATTTTAAGATCAAACGAAAATCAAAAAATGGCTAAAAATTCATGACTTTTTCAATATTTTTTAAAATTAGAATAAAATATGTAAAATAAAATGAAACTATAGTGAATGAATATTTAGAATTCTTTTTTTTTAGAATTAAGATTAGAAATTTATTGCAAATGATTGATTTATGAAAAAAAAATTATGCAAAATTATCAAAACCGGCTCACCATAATGTGAATTTTGTATTCAATTAGAATATTTAGAATATGCCTTATTTGAATATTAAAAATGACTGGGAAAATATAAAAAAATGTATAACGAAATTAGATTTTAAGTGAAAGAATAAAAAATAGTTTTGATTAGTGATATTAGATGTATCCCCTTTTCCCAATTATAAACTGGTTTTATTAACATACATAACTGTTAATCACATTGAAAATTTTAAATTGAGAAAATTTGGTCTAAAAAAATATAATATACGTTGGAATGAAACTCCGAAATTATGTCAAAGGACGCAGGAAAACTAATAAAAATAATTTATGAGAAATACCCAGAAGTTATATTTTAAATGTTGTGTACTATAAAAATGTGTTCAATAAATGTGAAATGTTCCAAGGTTTAAATGTAAAAAAATGTATGGATGTCTAAATGTAACAAGTGTTAGATGAATATAAAGCAAAAAAATGTGTTAAAAAGAAGCCACGTTGACAGATGACGGTTCCCATAAGATTACAGAAGTTAAGCAATGTTGGGCCCGGATGGTGTTTGGATGGGTGACCATACGTACCTTCACCTGTCCTCTGTCTGCATGTGGCAGATGGGCATGGTGCTTGTACAATGGACCAAGAAGGGCTAAGTGCCCTGGCTCCTGTAAAAGGCCCTTACAAACAATCTATCTGTCTTATATATATTGCGAGCTGCACACATCATCTTTCAAATCAATTTTAAACCCTAAAAGTCATGTATTGCCTCTTTTCCAGGGACCACATTTTCGACTTTTGTTTTGATGGCTGATGATGTGCTACAAGCTGCTCTATGGGTAAATAATGTAAAATTATTTCATTCCATATTTTCAGTTGTAATTAGTAATTTTTAAATATTAAGACAAAAGATAAATGATTTATACTAAAACATTTAAATGTACCAGCATTGTTACTGCATAGATGAATGTGTCATCATTTCGGGCCCCTCAGAATAGCGGACACCTCTCAATAACAGACGTCTTTTCCAGGCCCAAACTAGTCTGCTTTTGGGGGATTTTAACTGCATAACAAATCAAGAATGATTAGAGTTATCATATTTAGAAACCCCAAAAAATGGACACCCTCAACAGAATTGATCAATTGGTACTGCCAAATGAAACATTATTCGTTCAATTATATACCGTCAAATATTCCACGACCCATCCCCTCCCCCAGCTGCCATCAACCCAACCTAACCACTGCAATCTATAGCCCTAAATTGAAAGCACCCTCACAGATCACTGACGGTATAATTCAATAACCGATATAAAAATATATATAACTATTTGGTGGTACAAGATGAATTCAAAAATCAAAAGATCTTACTTCCCTAAAATGAAAAATGGAGACATTAGCAGAGGTCGTTGAAATGTATGCGTACGCTACATTAGAAGTCGAATATACAGACATTTATGCATAAATACCCTAACAAGGATGAGCCGTACATTATCTAAATTTAGATTAAAACAAATAGGATATGAATCCACAGGAAAAAATTAATATTTTTATTGTTGGTTTCATTTTCAGACAGCTTAGAAGACAAAAAAATCAACAAAAGAGAACAAATTTCTTTGACCTTACATTGGCTATCTTAAATTAATGAATGATATTTTCCTTTTCAATTAGAATATTTTATATAAAATAACTGTTTGTCTCCCTAAAAAAGTATTACATGTTAATTATGCACAAAATACACAAGAATATGCACAGTTGAAAAGTAATTATGTACTCAGGAATAAATTATCTGAGTATTCATCATCAATTCTTAAATCAAGCTTTGTTTATGGCATCATGTACTTAGCATTTTCAACAGTAGACAGGAAAAGCATTAATTGAAGGAGTAAACCTTGGCTTTGGTGATGTACACACCAATGCATCTTATCTATTGACATTATCAGGGAAAAACATTTTTAGGAAATATGGGACCAATTTTCATCTGATGGCAAGCTGACAATACAGACAGTACAAAATACAAAGACATTAGCATAAAGGTCTCGGTGCAGTAGGTGGGCAGGGTTAATCCCAAGGTGGCCTCTTTGTCATTTCAAAGATTCACTCAGCTTCCCTAAGCACACTGAGTACTAACCCATGAACTGTTCCCTAGTGATCAGCAGAGGTACCTTCTCCAGCAAATAGCAAAATAGGATCTGTAACAACAGGATGAGGAACTACGCATCCTTGATCCCCGCCACCATCGTAACAAGGTAATGTCCGGCACAAGTCCTCCATTGGGTTGGCTCCCTCGTCACATGCAAGCGGTAAAAAAAAGAATATCCTCCCCTCAAGTTTGGATCACTGCAACATGATGTACGAAGAATTCTTTTAGGGGGTGGAATTGGTGGATCACCAGTGAATATTCTTATCAAGCAAATGTCACAACTTCAGCAACTCATTCTTCATCAGCATGTTCTTTTGCCTCAACTTCAGGGCCTGTCAGGAAAATGAATGTGTTATATTTAAGCTGCACTTTAATATTGCAGCCATTGATAAGCAGCAGTTGTATTTGAATTTTAAACTAGCACAAATGACAGATCTAACATTTGATCACTTTGATATCCCTTAAGAGCGTCAACCATTCAGCCTAAACAGCTTCATTTATAGGGATACCACTCTTTGCTGGTCAAATGTGAGGGAAACTCTCTGCCTAAGTTTTGATGTTTTGCTAAGGCAATATTTCCTCGATGACTATAGGTGAAATTTAGATTCCATACTTGTAGCTGATGCAATTCTAAATGGTCATATTTTGTCATTCATTTGGTGAATTTCAGTTGAAATTAACATAATTAATTCTCAAATACATAGTAATGCAACTTGGCAATGATGAGGTTTTCTTGAATGAATTTTATATTGCCTTTCAGCATCATTCCTTCCAAAAATGGGAAGCATCAGCTTAAGAGCAGTACGGAGTGCAATTGATTAACGATTAATTTATATATACTGCTCTTTAATTTCACTGATGTTTGCTCTTTAAATACATATTTTCAAAAATTATATCCTAAATAAAAAGACAATGAAAAGAAGGAAGTTGAAATACTAGCTTAATGTTAAAAAGAAACAGCAAAATTTTGTATACACGCACACTAGATGAGAATGTAATGCATTTGAATTATGGAACTGAAGAAATATCCATATGAAATACGGCAGTCTCTCAAATATCTAGGATCAGATTTACCATGATACCAAACAACCACTAGGATGCTACAAATAAGGGTAATCTAACAAACCGATGTAATTGTTAAGGTTTCGTCTTTGGGCATGATTTTATAGAAGCTTTGATTTGGAAATTAAAATGAATTAACTCTAGAATTGCATGTCAGTGTCTAAAATCTCCCAAGAAATTCTAATTATTCTGAGGCACCATCTACATTGGAACGTCAACTGAAAATTTCTATTCCTCTTAAAGGTTGATGTGACTGAAATATCTTGCCACTGGTAGGGCTAGAGCAACAAGTTCTTATTTACCAAGACATTGATTTAAATGAATACTCCTCAAGTTCATTCCAAAGAGTGCAATAAAATAGTTTATCACACAAGCCTAATCAAATAACGATATGCTCTAAAATATACACTATTGGGAGATCAATACCTACAGTTTTTTCAGCTGGCATAGGAGCGCATAGAAATGGCCCAGCACAAGCCTGTAAGGTTAAATAATTTGTTGGGTAATCAATGTCCAATGCAACATAGACATTGCAAATTAAAACCAGAATCTAATCACTGTTTATTATATCATGCAATGCTTAGAGGTGGGCATTAGCAGGGAAATTCATTCTTGTATTCTTAATTATTTCCAGGAAGCCCTTCTAATAGCATAAATATGCAACAAAAAAAAATTTAAAAAATGGTGCCTACCTGATGTTTGTGCTTCAAGTGCCAATTATCCAGGTTGACACACACAGGAAGGGTCCGTGGGCATATTTGAAGATGTACTTCAGTAAATCCAGTAATGTCTCTGACCAAGTCACAACTATCTGGTCTCCGAGTGGCTAATTAATTGCTTGTCGCTGCAAGTCTCATACCATCTTCGCCTGGGGCACAATATAATCTTTCATATTCCAAGAATACTTTTCCAATAGGCACCCTAACCAGCTCGCTTCTTCAATACTCTTTGATTTATCGGCTGGCATAGGAAGGCATAGAAATGGCCCAGCACAAGCCTGTAAGGTTAAATAATTTGTTGGGTAATCAATGTCCAATGCAACAACGACATTGCAATTTAAAACAAGCATTTAATAACTGTTTATAATATCATGCAATGCTTAGAAGTGGGCATTAGCAGGGAAATTCATTCTTGGATTCTTAATTATTTCCAGGAAGCCCTTCTAATAGCATAAATATGCAACAACAAAAAAATATAAAAAATTGTTCCTACCTGATATTTGTGCTTAGAGTGCCAATGATCCAGGTTGATACACACAGGTAGGGTCCGTGGGCATATTTGAAGATGTACTTCAGTATATCCAGTAATGCTTCTGGCCCAGTCACAACTACCTGCTCTCCGAGTGGCTATTTAATTGTTTGTTGCTGCAAGTCTCAATTCATCTTCGCCTGGGGCACAGTAAAATCTCTCATATTCCAAGAATACTTTTCCAATAGGCACCCTATCCAGCTCGCTTATCCAATACCTACAGTTATTTCAGCGGGCATAGGAGCGCATAGAAATGGCCCAGCACAAGCCTGTAAGGTTAAATAATTTGTTGGGTAATCAATGTTTAATGCAACATAGACATTGCAAATTAAAACCAGAATCTAATCACTGTTTATTATATCATGCAATGCTTAGAGGTGGGCATTAGCAGGGAAATTCATTCTTGTATTCTTAATTATTTCCAGGAAGCCCTTCTAATAGCATAAATATGCAACAAAAAAAATTTAAAAAATGGTGCCTACCTGATGTTTGTGCTTCAAGTGCCAATTATCCAGGTTGACACACACAGGAAGGGTCCGTGGGCATATTTGAAGATGTACTTCAGTAAATCCAGTAATGTCTCTGACCAAGTCACAACTATCTGGTCTCCGAGTGGCTAATTAATTGCTTGTCGCTGCAAGTCTCATACCATCTTCGCCTGGGGCACAATATAATCTTTCATATTCCAAGAATACTTTTCCAATAGGCACCCTAACCAGCTCGCTTCTTCAATACTCTTTGATTTATCGGCTGGCATAGGAAGGCATAGAAATGGCCCAGCACAAGCCTGTAAGGTTAAATAATTTGTTGGGTAATCAATGTCCAATGCATCAACGACATTGCAATTTAAAACAAGCATTTAATAACTGTTTATAATATCATGCAATGCTTAGAGGTGGGCATTAGCAGGGAAATTCATTCTTGGATTCTTAATTATTTTCAGGAAGCCCTTCTAATAGCATAAATATGCAACAACAAAAAAATATAAATTAATTGTTCCTACCTAATATTTGTGCTTAGAGTGCCAATGATCCAGGTTGATACACACAGGTAGGGTCCGTGGGCATATTTGAAGATGTACTTCAGTAAATCCAGTAATGCTTCTGGCCCAGTCACAACTACCTGCTCTCCGAGTGGCTATTTAATTGTTTGTTGCTGCAAGTCTCAATTCATCTTCGCCTGGGGCACAGTAAAATCTCTCATATTCCAAGAATACTTTTCCAATAGGCACCCTATCCAGCTCGCTTATCCAATACCTACAGTTATTTCAGCTGGCATAGGAGCGCATAGAAATGGCCCAGCACAAGCCTGTAAGGTTAAATAATTTGTTGGGTAATCAATGTTTAATGCAACATAGACATTGCAAATTAAAACCAGAATCTAATCACTGTTTATTATATCATGCAATGATTAGAGGTGGGCATTAGCAGGGAAATTCATTCTTGTATTCTTAATTATTTCCAGGAAGCCCTTCTAATAGCATAAATATGCAACAAAAAAAATTTAAAAAATGGTGCCTACCTGATGTTTGTGCTTCAAGTGCCAATTATCCAGGTTGACACACACAGGAAGGGTCCGTGGGCATATTTGAAGATGTACTTCAGTAAATCCAGTAATGTCTCTGACCAAGTCACAACTATCTGGTCTCCGAGTGGCTAATTAATTGCTTGTCGCTGCAAGTCTCATACCATCTTCGCCTGGGGCACAATATAATCTTTCATATTCCAAGAATACTTTTCCAATAGGCACCCTAACCAGCTCGCTTCTTCAATACTCTTTGATTTATCGGCTGGCATAGGAAGGCATAGAAATGGCCCAGCACAAGCCTGTAAGGTTAAATAATTTGTTGGGTAATCAATGTCCAATGCAACAACGACATTGCAATTTAAAACAAGCATTTAATAACTGTTTATAATATCATGCAATGCTTAGAAGTGGGCATTAGCAGGGAAATTCATTCTTGGATTCTTAATTATTTCCAGGAAGCCCTTCTAATAGCATAAATATGCAACAACAAAAAAATATAAAAAATTGTTCCTACCTGATATTTGTGCTTAGAGTGCCAATGATCCAGGTTGATACACACAGGTAGGGTCCGTGGGCATATTTGAAGATGTACTTCAGTATATCCAGTAATGCTTCTGGCCCAGTCACAACTACCTGCTCTCCGAGTGGCTATTTAATTGTTTGTTGCTGCAAGTCTCAATTCATCTTCGCCTGGGGCACAGTAAAATCTCTCATATTCCAAGAATACTTTTCCAATAGGCACCCTATCCAGCTCGCTTATCCAATACCTACAGTTATTTCAGCGGGCATAGGAGCGCATAGAAATGGCCCAGCACAAGCCTGTAAGGTTAAATAATTTGTTGGGTAATCAATGTTTAATGCAACATAGACATTGCAAATTAAAACCAGAATCTAATCACTGTTTATTATATCATGCAATGCTTAGAGGTGGGCATTAGCAGGGAAATTCATTCTTGTATTCTTAATTATTTCCAGGAAGCCCTTCTAATAGCATAAATATGCAACAAAAAAAATTTAAAAAATGGTGCCTACCTGATGTTTGTGCTTCAAGTGCCAATTATCCAGGTTGACACACACAGGAAGGGTCCGTGGGCATATTTGAAGATGTACTTCAGTAAATCCAGTAATGTCTCTGACCAAGTCACAACTATCTGGTCTCCGAGTGGCTAATTAATTGCTTGTCGCTGCAAGTCTCATACCATCTTCGCCTGGGGCACAATATAATCTTTCATATTCCAAGAATACTTTTCCAATAGGCACCCTAACCAGCTCGCTTCTTCAATACTCTTTGATTTATCGGCTGGCATAGGAAGGCATAGAAATGGCCCAGCACAAGCCTGTAAGGTTAAATAATTTGTTGGGTAATCAATGTCCAATGCATCAACGACATTGCAATTTAAAACAAGCATTTAATAACTGTTTATAATATCATGCAATGCTTAGAGGTGGGCATTAGCAGGGAAATTCATTCTTGGATTCTTAATTATTTTCAGGAAGCCCTTCTAATAGCATAAATATGCAACAACAAAAAAATATAAATTAATTGTTCCTACCTGATATTTGTGCTTAGAGTGCCAATGATCCAGGTTGATACACACAGGTAGGGTCCGTGGGAATATTTGAAGATGTACTTCAGTAAATCCAGTAATGCTTCTGGCCCAGTCACAACTACCTGCTCTCCGAGTGGCTATTTAATTGTTTGTTGCTGCAAGTCTCAATTCATCTTCGCCTGGGGCACAGTAAAATCTCTCATATTCCAAGAATACTTTTCCAATAGGCACCCTATCCAGCTCGCTTATCCAATACCTACAGTTATTTCAGCTGGCATAGGAGCGCATAGAAATGGCCTAGCACAAGCCTGTAAGGTTAAATAATTTGTTGGGTAATCAATGTCCAATGCAACATAGACATTGCAAATTAAAACCAGAATCTAATCACTGTTTATTATATCATTGAATGCATAGAGGTGACCATTAGCAGGGAAATTCCTTCTTTGATTCTTAATTATTTCCAGGAAGCCCTTCTAATAACGTAAATATGCAACAAAAAAGAATTTAAAAAATGTTGCCTACCTGGTATTTGTGCTTCGAGCGCCAATGATCCAGGTCTATACACACAGGAAGGGTCCGTGGGCATATTTGAAGATGTAATTCAGTAAATCCAGTAATGCTTCTGGCCCAGTCACAACTATCTGGTCTCTGAGCTGCTAATTAATTGTTTGTCGCTGCAAGTCTCATACCATCTTCGCCTGGGGCACAGTTTAATCTCTCATATTCCAAGAATACTTTTCCAATAGGCACCCTATCCAGCTCGCTTATCCAATACCTACAGTTTTTTCAGCTGGCATAGGAGCGCATAGAAATGGCCCAGCACAAGCCTGTAAGGTTAAATAATTTGCTGGGTAATCAATGTCCAATGCAACAACGACATTGCAATTTAAAACAAGCATTTAATCACTGTTTATTATAGCATGGAATGCTTAGAGGTGGACATTAGCAGGGAAATTCATTCTTGTATTCTTAATTATTTCCAGGAAGCCCTTCTAATAGCATAAATATGCAACAAACAAAATTTAAAAAATTATGCCTACCTGATATTTGTGCTTCGAGTGCCAATGATCCAGGTTGATAAACACAGGAAGGGTCTGTGGGCATATTTGAAGATGTACTTCAGTAAATCCAGTAATGCTTCTGGCTTAGTCACAACCATCTGGTCTCCGAGTGGCTAATGTCGCTGCAGGTCTCACACCATCTTCACCTGGTGCATAGAATGACCTCTCATATTCCGAGAATAGCTTTTCAGCACGCCTATATCTACCTCATTCTGTCAATAGCTTCAGTGATATCAGCTGGCAGCGAAGAACAATGGAATAACCCTGCAGAAGCCTGTAAGATTAAATTATATACCTATTTGGTAATCAAAGTCCTATGGAAAACTGACAATGCAAATGACAACCAAAATATTTAGGTACTACAGTACATATTCAATTAAAAATGATCCATTATTTGATTTAGGGAAAAAGGCCTTGCTGATTAAAGAGCCAATAGAAAAAGTCTTTGGAACTTTTCTCCAGCAATTTGAATGACCAAGTAAAATGTATACCAATTACTTCATGAAAGTATATGATTATTGCATTAGACATCATATTGGCTGAAAACATATGGGAATGTTTTTCTAAGAGGTTAATTAAATAACATTATGGATGACTTCTTATAAATAGATCTGATCAGGCTAAATTCACAGCTAGGGCTAGTATGATTGGTAACATAATAATTTTATTATCCAATCAATGAGAATGAAAAAATGATAGATTTTCACATCTCCACGTATTTACCTGATTATCATTTGTTCCTCATCAAAAATTCTGATAAAAAATTAACACATTGGGGATGCCAAATTTCCCAAACGAACCCTTTTTTCCAGCTCTCTCATCATAAAAAAGTTGACATTCCGAGCAAAATTAAATGGCTTTTTCACAATTCTGAATCCACATAATTTTGTGAATATATATCAAATGCATTATTTCATGATTAGGATGCAATATTTGATCTTTAGGACTCCATGCTGAGCTAAAAATTGTACTGAGTCAGGTATATATAGAAGCAAGCGTAAGTCCACCACCATAACTACTTGTCTTCTTGACTAGCGTATAATTAGAGCTACTTGAGAACTATCACTGTTATTCAGACCCCATTGGTTGATTCCTTGGAGCTTACATTATTACCAGGAAGATACGGCACACGTTATCTTAGTGCATCTTTAAATGATACCTAAGTATAGTTATCAATTTCTATTCATTTTTTATGCTTACAGGCAGTGTCATTATATTCATTGCAGGGTACGGAAGAATTGTCTTGTAAGCAGGTGACTCAACTATTGAAATAGTCTCATGTGTAAGTTAGCAATTGAAAAATAAAAGAAAGCCATTGCTTTTTTCTTGTCGGATGCAAAGAGAGGTCGGCCACTCTCGAGGTCAAGAGTACACGCGTACCACAATCAAATGCCAAAGTCACGGCATTATATTTGCAATTCTGCACTCGGGAATATTTTAACAATTAATTAATTGGTGTAGTTAATTTGTAACGTTTAAGGTAGGTGTAACAGATAGTTAATAGATATAATCCCTTTAGGTTATTTAATGTGCTGAGCACTAACCATTATTATATGCTACATTATCTCTGCGTGAGTAACTACTACCCTCATTCATCTCGTCCATTAAATATAAGCCATTTCCCGGCCTGCCCAACATTCTTCCCTCAATCACTGGCTCAACCAACATTTCGCCCTATCCTCCTACCACCTCGTAAATTTGGCTCCTCATCATCTCCTTCATATACTAAGTTCCCTTTCATCTCCAAACATACACTTCCTCGTTTATATTCCTCGATATATATATATTAGACGGATTATTATGCGGAGGAAGGAGGATGCGGCTTTTATGGCTTAATGGCTTTAGAAGTAATTCAGCTTTCAATGTGAAATTAAATCGTTTTATCGAGAATTGACAGATGAATGGATCTGCCGTTTAACTCAAAATATTCCTCCCGCGAATAGTAACTGGCAAACTAGTCTCCTAGGATTTGTGTTAAATTACTGAACAATTTATTTTATAAAAAGGACACCGAAGACTGCCGCAGCTTGATCAGCTCCGCCGAGAACTCAACCTTTAGAACCTTGCTATACATTCTTGAACGCCACTCATTTCGCAGCACAACATATATAATGTCCTCGCAATAGAACACTTCGGAACAGATAGCGAGCCCTATTGATTTCCACTAAAAATATATCAGAGTGTTGAAAACTGCATACGCGATTGTTGTTTTTCTGTTGAACTGCAGTATAAGCTTCAGACTTTGATAATTTAAACGTTATAATCAATATTTTGTAAGAGATTACCTACATTTTTAACTAGTGTTTTGAACGGATTGAATGACTATGCACTATAAGCATTCGGCCAATATGCTCGAGTATTTACAGAAAGCAATCATAACTGGTAAAATATTGCTAAATTTCATACTATTTGACCCCTTTTTAATTTTTTCGTCAAGTTCCAAAATGGTTGTATTTTTACACAATTGACAATGCATATAACAAATATTTTTGTGCTTATATAAAGGCCTGGACATAACTGCGATGGTCTGATGCCAAAAATTAAGCTTATTATTTTAAATCAATTATAACAAATAGTTACATTCACTTAAGTATCTATCCAAACAAGGTAAACGTATTCCCGTCTGTTTATGTTTGATTAAATTTTAATATTTCAAAAGCATTAGCCATGCTTAGTATACCGTGTTTAGCGTTATTCATATGAGATTAGATGGAGCAGTATTTTATTAAGAATACTTGTGAAAATGCCCACAAACCTGCTCATCTCGGAAAGGCCAGCGTCGCGGGGAGGGGTGCGCCTGATGGTCTGGCGCTATTCTCGGCATCCTGAGGTGCCTCGAGGAGGAGGGTGGACCAGGTGGTATGGTCCTGAAATTATGAAGGTATAACTAATTCATTGGAAATCGTGCTATAGGATATATTTTATGAATGGCATAAAAATATAAAAGCAAAAAATTATAGTCAAAAGTAGTAGGTAGTCATAAAATGAGTATTGTAATATGAAAATATCAATAAAGTATGGAATCTAAATTCAGTGATAAAATTAAAGATTAATAAGATTTTTAGTTTCAATCCTTGTGCATATAATACTGAATGTTTAGCGGAACTTCGGCACTGAAACAAGGAGATAGACAGCCTTTAAAAGATACGAAAAATGGCCCCCACTAACCTGCCCCGGGAAAGAGCTCCAGTCTCTTTCCCTTATGCCGCCCCCGCGTCACCTGCTGCACCACGGGGGCTTCCCTGCTCCTCCTCCTCCCGGGACACCGGGACGCGGAGTCCATCGGGGTGTGTTACCGGCCTCATGACGCCTGGAGCCCCCTCTGGCTCCTCGTGGATCGTTGGCAGGAAGGGACCAAACGGGACCCAGTGGTCAGAAGGCCGGTAAACCCTCCGTGGCCTCAGCCGTACCTCCTCCGGGGGCCCGTTCCTCCCGGGAGAAGGGGATCTCCCGGGAGGGGGGACCTCCGGAGCAGGCACCCACACCTCCGGCTCCGTCGCCCTGGGCCGCACCTCCTCCCTCCTCTCCCCGCTACTCTTCTTGCAGCTACAGCCTGCAATATAATTATAAGAAGGGAGGGATATATATCATTGCCTCTCAGCATCAACAACAGTATTATGTCTACCGATGCATTAGGTCGACTGGTTTATCACTTTTATAGCACACTTCACACTCGGAAGCACTTGTATATTTCTTATAAATCAATTATAAATTCATACAAACATATAAAGAAGAGACAAGGAAATTTTAATTGGTAGAAAATCGTGGAGGGAGGAAAATGTGATGTAGAATGGCGAGCAAAAGGTTTATACATGAGAGCGAAATTACTTGAAAAAAATACAGTACTCAAAGATTAAGTACAAACGTACGACTCTGAAAATTACATTAAATTATTTTCGCTTGTATATCCATAATTCTTTTCCTATTGAATTCGAACAAAGATTTACGTCAGTGGTAAACAGAAGGTGACTTTTTTGTCATGACATAATATGCAATATACATTACGAGATACAATATTGGAAAGTTTCACATAATAGAAACATAATTTTAACACTCAATTGTAAATTAGCGATTAGCGTATCTTTAAAAAAATATATACTTTACATGAAAAATATCATGAAAGGTTCCTCAGTTACAATGCTTATCTTACAATTGACAGTACAGAAGACATATATTTGAAGGCATTTTTACTTACATGCTCCCATCTTAAATAGATGAACACTTTACGTCCGTTTAAATGTTAACCGCAGTTGCAAGATGTCCTCTTAATCGCAAGAATCTCTCACACACGCCTGATTCCAATCTTGCTCGCAGTGAAAATGACGTTCCGCCATGGCAACGCCAACAATGGTCCGCGGAATCCTATGCCGGTCGCGGGAAGATGGATTGTTATAATTTTTGCGACATGGTTCTAATGTATTCTGTACGGGATACTTTTTAATCTTCAAAATTTTCTTAGACATGAAAAAAAGACAAATAATAAAAAACTCAAATCTTCCTAGGATAACATATTTCGATTCTAACCCTTCTTTCAGTTGTGTTTTGACTTGAACAATTTTTGGAAGTGAGACTTTTTTTTAATGATTTTTTTTCGTTCAAATGTTTTCTTGGATAACCTCGTCATTTATCGTTGTAATGACTCTATTTTGACCTACGATTATTATGAAATATTGCTTAAATTCATGCTTTCACAAAGGATGCGACAGCTATAGTGAATTGCATACTCCCGTTTGGATTTTGCTAGTGAAATATATATGGATGAATTCTTAAATGGTATTTAAATCTTGCACGTCTGCTTATAGCAAAAGTATTACTGGAAGTCATGATTAAATGTGACATTGGTCCCTGAGAGCTGGGACACGAACTCAACTGCACGACTGACTCGTGCGTACGAACGTGTATAGCGCCATGTCCTAGGACATGGCCCCCTGCGGTATAGGCTGGCGCCTCTTCAGGGGAGGCTTGCGCCTCGCCAGTAACATATACAGACACCTCAACCGACAAGGACCGAACGCAGCAAGGGGTGGACCGGGAAAGGGCAGAGCAATACCCGCCACAGGGAACCCTGACAACCCCGGAGAACGCCAAACCGCCCAAGCGCATCCCCGTCCACTGGGAGACCTAATTTATAAGTTTTATTCAAAATGCTACTTTCATATTCTTAATCACTGTTAGACACTCGTCATTTACATATTAACAACAAGAGAAAGAGTTTTATCTTTCGTTTCATACATTCCGCCCTTTTTTATTGTTTTACCTACCATGGTTACGACATATATCGTCATTATCAAGGCACTATGGGGGAATATTTACACACTCCCTGCGCTAACTATACAAGTCGTCATCCGTTGTAACTGTAGTGTTTTATTTCTCAGAATAAAACACCAACGTTTTCCTTTCTACTATAAAGTTTCAATTCTTTATTTTAAATTAGAATTTCATTCAGTATAATTCCTTTATAACGTACGTTATAGCGCGGGAGTAGGTACTTCCATCTCCCAAGACCCTACGTAGGGTCTTGGGAGATGTAGGTATTCCCGCGCTATTACGAGAAGCAGGGAATATTCCTGATGAGTTGCAATTTACTGCGCTCATAATTGAAGATCCATGTAAAAACATTTGGCAACATTCAAATTATTTTCATTTAGACGAAATAATGGCTTTTGGGTCCAGAATTTTGTTGTATCTTAAGGCCAGTACTCTATAATGATAACATAAAATGTTCATAGTGAGAATAACTGAATAAAGAAAGTAGTCGACATCCACTTTTATTTAAAATTCACAAAACGTGTTTCGGCTCTTTTTTCACCGTAAGCCATTCTCAGGTACAAATTAATTTAAATTAATTGCAAACATTTAACCTTATTGATATGAAGTTCCACCACATCTCGCCTGACACTGTTGATTTCATTGAGAATAATTCTGGTTGAAGTCGATCTAGGTCTCAAATGATCGTCTATAATAGTCTGCTTTACTTTTGCATAAGTGTACTGCTCGTACACAGTATCACCACTAATTTATCATCTATGCACAAGGCCATTGTCGCAAGTACTTCAAACCAAATCACCAAATGTCATCAGTCGCCTGTGGTTTGCGATTCGGAAGGTGTCCACCTTGTACAAATGACGCGCGAATACAACTCACTCTCCAATGAAAGGCAGGTATCGCGAAATGAATAAAAGGTATCGCTGTCATCGGGCGTCAAATATAGATGATAACTTCGGGGCGGCAAGACCGGCTAGCTAGCGGCGACCGATTGTAGTTTAGGTATCCGCTCGCGCGCCTCCCGCCGCTGCCTTATATAGGGGGGGGGGGGGGAAGGGCCCCTGGGCCCCATTATACACCACTAGCTGTTATTGTGATCCTACTGCAAGGTGTCCGGAGCCTGGACCGACAAATAAGGGTGGTCAATCAACAAATACATTTAAAATCGTCCATTTCAATAGTGCAGTTGTGGCATTTTTTACCCCTTTTCTTGGCCAAATTCCCCTCTTTGGACAGTTTCCCCTCTGCGGACTGTTTACCCTCCGGACTTAGCCGAACGACATGTGCGCCAACGACGGCCAAGATACCTACGACTCCTGCAGGGACTTCTGCCACGCCTTTGCCTCACCAGGTCCTGCATCGTTTATATAGCCCCTTAAGTGAGGAAGGATTCCAAAAATGCGGTCATTCTGACCAAGGCACAAAGGATGTGATCCTGTATTCTGCGGCCGAAGCCAGAAAACAGTTCCTGGCGCTCCAATTAAAAAATGCCACCCCATCTATCACCCATCCCATTATTTCCTCCGCTCCAAGGCTACCAATCGCCAACCTCCTGACCTTACCCATTCCACCTCGTCCTTGTGGATAGACCCCCTCCTCAGCTGACTCATCTCTGAGCTCGCCCTCTATTGCTGGCGAGACGGCGACCGGGTAACGCCGTTGTGTGAGCCTGCAGACTTTGTCATTTTTTTGTACTTAAGAGAGAAGCTCAACCTCTCGCACTTGTATATTTTAATTATTTTCCGAGTGGAAACTCTCATTACGGTTGCCTGGCACTCGACCTATGGGTAAATTGGTTGGTAAAACGTCATGAAGGCAACGCAACTTGTGTTGAATCCGCAATGTTAGAAAATGCAGAAAGAGGAAGAGAGCGGCAAGAAGCTCAAAAGGGTGAAAGGAAACAATAGGCGAAATGGGTGAGATTTTACAATTGAATAATTTAGTGGAAGGACAGGGAGATGAAAGAAAGAGGAAGAAAGCCCAATATGACCGAAATTATCGCGCTAAAAAGAAAGAGTTGGAGAAAATTGACGCTGATCACGAATTGGAAAAAAACTAACATGGATCGGAAGAGAAAAAAATCTGAATATGCCAGAAATTACCGCGTAAGAAAGAAAGAATGTGCACAGTGCATAGGAAGCGGAAAACAAGAGGATAAAAGCCGAATATGACCGAAATTATCGTGCTAAGAAAAAAGCTGATGTCGAGAATAAAGATTGTGTAGGAAATGAAGATGCTGCTCATAGAAAGAGTCTGGATAAAATTGGTTCTAAAAAATACAAGGAGAGACAAGGGACCGATGATTTACTACAAACTATGGAAATTAATGATTGCCAAATAAATTTGCGGTCAGAGAGGGAGACGTTTACGTCTAGAAAGATGACGTTAGAGGCAGAGATGTTGGAAGTAAAGGAGAGGGGAGAGGAGGCGTTGAGGGAGGAAATAAAAGAGTTGAGAGAATGAATACCATGTGGCCATAGAAGGAAGATGTCGTCAATGTAACGAAGCCAGAGAAGAGGTTTTAGTGAGCATGAAGATAGAAAAGATTGTTCAAAAAGTCCAAGGAAGAGTTTGGCGTAGGAAGGACTGTAGCGAATACCCATGGCGCATCCTTTAATTTGAAGAAAGAATTTGTTATTGAAAGAGAAAGCGTTGTGGGTAAGGATGAAATTGTAAAGATCAAGAAGGAACTCAGAGCTGGGAATTTGAGGAGCAGGGCGTTTAGTGATGAAATGGCGGATGGCAGAAATACCTTCAGAGTGAGGAATGTTGGTGTATAGGGAAGTGACATCAATAGTGGCCATTAAGATATCACAGTGAGAGGGGTGTGGAGTAGAATGGAGGAGTTCAAGAAAATGATAAGTCTCTTTGTTATAGGAGGGCAGGGAGTGGACAATGGGTTGTAGGTAGTAGTCAACAAATGCGGACATGCGTTCGGTGGGTTATAAGAGGTGACAATGGGGCGGCCAGGGTTGTCAGGTTTGTGGATTTTGGGTAGAATATAGAAGTTTGGGGTGCGTGGGTGTGACGGAGAAAGAAGGGTGATATCTTGTTTAGACAGGCCTTCATCAGGGCCTTTATTTTGAAGGAAGGAGATTATTTCATCCAAAAATTCAGGATTAGGGTCATGGGACAAAGGCTGATATGAGGAAGTGTCAGAAAGTTGCCGGTTGGCTTCATCGAGGTATACTAGACGTCGCTCTAGACGAAGTTAAATTTAAGGTCAAGTTTTTTTAAATTTAAAGTTCCTGTTGAAGAGAGCTATATATTTTCAGGTAAACCATTTCAGATGTATCATTTACTTTAACAATGCTTTGTAAATCAACAAAATTGACTAAAAAAAATGAAAGCAGTAAAACCTGGTAGGTAGTGGGTTATTAATAAGACTGCTATCTTTTCAACCGTTTTAGAATAATGGCATGAATGTTTTGGACCCAAGTCAAGTCCCAATCATTGATTGGTAATCCCACAATCAGTTATGCATTAGTATTTATACTTACTCTTACTCCCAGGGCCATCTATATCCTTTAGGCGATATTTAGCCGCATCAACAAATCCCCTCCACCTGGATCGATCTTCTGCCTCTCTCTTTCTGTTGCTCCAATCTTTTGCATATCCGTTCTCACTCGGTCCCACCATCTTAGCCCTGGTCTTCCCCGGGGTCTTCTTCTTCCTTCAGGATTCCCATTTAGTACCTCCTTCAGCAGAAATCCCTCCTCTTTCCTTAGAATTCTGATTCTTCTTGCCTTCATTTCACTTGTTATGTCTGGATTTTTATATAGATTCCTGATTTCTCGCATTAGTATTTATAGTTAAATAAAATGCTTAGTGATGCTTTTCTACAGTTTATAGTTTTTCCTTTGAACGCCGCGTTTCGCCGTTTGACGCCGTCGTCAGGTACAAATTCAGAGTACATACATTAAAGGATTAAACTGTAGAGAAAAACTGTTTTATTATAAGAAGAATTGTTTTATTTAACTATGAACACTAACATATACGTCTTCTACGTAGTGAAGCCAACAAAACTAAAGTGTAATAGTATGCACTTTTTACATATTAGAGTTCGCAGCAACAATTTCGCTCCGTGTCTCACCATAACATATACCTGCCGTTTCATCGTTTTCCCTCCTCTTTATTAGTGGCCATTCGAGTATTACCTGCGTAAGACGTTTTGGGAATGAAGTGGGGTTGCGCTTTTCTTACGTGGTCTTACGTAGGGGGTCCGAGACAGTCTTACATAAGATGTCACTTCTGAATTTGTATTTTTATCACTTTTTAAAATTATTTTCGTAGGAAAAATCTTACTCATTAGGATCACCACCGCGGCGCGGTGGTACGCCTGAATGTGTGCTAAACTATAGAAAAACATACAACCAATTCATTGCGTCCATTAGTGTCATTGTGGAGTTTATTACTGTCATTAGTGTGTTTATTAGGGAGATGTCGTATTTTCAAAGACCACATGTATTTTCAAAGATCACAGAGTTCCGCGTACAGCGAATCGCGACACATGGAAAACCGTTATCGATATCCGTGATGAGGTCACTTTTTGCGCATTTTGACATAGAATGCCCCATAGTTTACTGTCAATGTCCATGGTTTCAAAAACGTCTGATAATTTACGTATGATTGGGAGTGGAGGTTTCGTGTAATCTTCCGTTGTCTTACATGGGGGCAGGGTTAAAAAGAGTGGTAAATATCGACTTCCGTAATACTTGAATAGCCCCTCTCATTCATGGTCATGTATCTGACGTCTCATTGTCCATTTGAGCCAGTATTCACTTTTCGAAGGGCTGATTTATTGTAGATACATTCCACTATGAATTCTTTTAATTTCTTTCCCTAACGTTTTTTTATCATTTCCCCCATTAATATCTGTATATTTTAACTGCGTCTATTAGCGGCGGCAATCCCAATGTTCTCGCAATCATCATCGGTCATTTCTGCTCAGAATTCTTGGAATACCATAATGTGTCCCGTCAGTCCTAATTTATGTCATTAAGTCCTCGAGCGTCAACGTTTGATAACGTATTCATTGATCTCAA
This sequence comes from Pyrrhosoma nymphula, assembly GCA_963573305.1. Classification (NCBI taxonomy): domain Eukaryota; kingdom Metazoa; phylum Arthropoda; class Insecta; order Odonata; family Coenagrionidae; genus Pyrrhosoma; species Pyrrhosoma nymphula. The sequence goes on from OY754337.1 coordinate 8,876,748, forward strand.
GAATTGATTCGCTTTGCGTTCTTATGATTCCCTCAATTCCACTCATACCATAATGCTTTTATAATACCATCTGCTATAGCTACTATTACATTTACCTAAAATACCATGTTGCCTAAAATCCCCTGTTACGGAGCTGATCCAGTGAAGGAGAAGGTTAGAAAGAAAAGGTTAGAGACATTATTGTGAAAAGGGTGATGTTACACTAGATTAATTAATTTCCGCACAGTCAGTATTCCCTCGCTCATCACTTTTTATAATAATAATCTCTGCATACTTAACAGCCAAAGCCAATTACTAAGTATTTAATTTTCTTATTCTTAATTACTTATTCTTAATTACTAAATATTTTATGTATTCTACAACCATTTGGTAGCGTTGAGTAGGAAATAAAATACTTTCCTACTCATTATTCCTACACATTCATAAATCATTGCGTATCAGTAATATTAACCACCAGATGTGTGTATAGCTTTGATCTGCATGTTCGTTTACGTATCACTCTCCCAGTTTCCGTTTGGACTGCGCACTGTTCTCCTGACTGCTTTTTGGTGTCTGCGCCTAGCGCCAGGGGGAGCGTACGAGGTTCTGATTTGTGCTGGGACGAGTGCTGCATTCCTGCTGTGGAATCACCCCGTGCCACACACCCTATAGTGGTTGCTAGCACGGTACCTCTTAGATGTAGATTATGAAGGAGTTCGACAAAGTAGCGCCATCCACCATGGCATACATTTGGAAGCGTGTTATTTCGGGAACATCGACTGTGGACGTTGACGTGGGATTTTGCTGTGGGATATGAAACCAGAAATGGATATTAACGGTATTCCGCGACACGTGTGCTAGAGTCTGGGGTTTAAGACAAGAGGGTGGGGGGTCAACCAATCACTCGTAAATTGCCTACATGTATTCACACCACGCCGTCGTATCTCCATGCTGCCCTCTCCACGTACCGGAGCGAAAAAGTCTGAGTTTTTAAGGTTTAAACCAGTTGAAACTCGAGTCTACAAGATTTTGACGCGGATGTGTCAACCGTGGCAGCTAAGAATCCAATATGAAACTGTAGGTCTTACGTCGAGCATGGCCCTGGCTATTTTTTACAAAGGACTTCTCTTCTCCCTAACTGTTTTAATGCTTTTATCTTTTCTCAAAGTTAGTCTCCTTGAAGAAGAAGTGTGCCAAGAAAATATTTTCCTTCATTAAATTTGCTTACGGATCTCGTCGAATTTTTTCTTCGAGTTAGCGAAATGCAATACGGCAGAATATGAAATATTTGCATGACAGTATAGGAGGTATGTTTAGCAAGTCTTATTTTCCATGCTCGGCTGAATTATTTTAAAATGGTTTATTCTGAAATGCGAGCGTTGACTACTTTATGTAGTGAATATGTGCTAACAATAAATTCCAGAAAACTCGCTAAAATGAATAAAAATGTTTGCTTTTTAGCTCTGCAATTATCTCATGTGAAGCTTGCAAATAGAGGAGCCATATGTTCAGGGTAATTGTCTTAAAAATCAATTGTAAAAATATTGAATCTAAGTGGCACAATATATGAAAAGAGTACTACTATCATGTTGACAGATATTACCTGAAAAAATAATGAATTACTTCGAAACTAAATTTCACTTCGATGAGTTAAACAAAGATTTTAAATAGCAATTTCTTTCATTCCAAAGGGATTTATTTCTTTGACTCTGACAAAGTATACTGCTAGTGCTAATCATTCAGGAACATCGGTAGTTTTTTGCAAAGTAATTAATGGAATAATATCCAAAAGAAGTTTGCTTCTATCTTTGCTCTTTTCCCAATTTCAATGCGATATCGTGGCAGGTAATTAATGAGTGAGTGAGCGAATTCTTTTTTTTTTTTGAGAGGTCTGAAACTTTTAAGATCAGAAAAAGACTGTCCATATCTGGGCCAGTGGATCGGGTGTGACGAAAGTGGTCGAGATTTGCAAAAAAATTATGACTAAGCGTTTTCCCTAATTGTTGTAGGGGGTCGGCCTTTTCGGGGCAATGGCTTAATATGCTCAGTCGTTACTAGCTTGCTCGAGCTATTCTTGATCTAGGAATATGAATAGCAAAAACAGTGAATGGGTCATTGTGACAGTGAATACTTTGGACGGAGTTGGTTCAGTCTTGATAAAAAATATCATCATTGCAGAAACCGTATTGAACGGATTCTCGAATTCCATCTTTATATATATAAAAGTCAATGTATGTATGTATGTATGTATGTTCCACATCTCCTCCTAAACCACAGGACCGATTTTGATGAAATTTGGAACACGAGTTTGTCACTGATAGACAACAAACACTGTAGGGTTCAATTAACCGAATCCCTATTTTTTCAGGGTTAAGGGTGTGATCCTTACTAATATGTATAAAAATGTAATGGTCCCTGTCTGTCTGTTGCTCCATCACGCAAAAACTTCCGAACCGATTGAGCTAAAATTTGGCATGCAGATAGAAAACAAATGTGGTTGTAACATATGCTATATTAAAAATCCCTAAGGGCCCCCAAAGGCCCCCTGAAGGTCCCCCATGGTGGTTCATGCTAAGCATTGGGTTCGGTGCAGTGGTTTCATTTATTTGTTTTTAAAATTACTTTCACTCAAGATATAAGGCTGGGATTTTTTTATCGGATGGCTGAATAAATGAAGTTTCTAATGTTATCAATCGATATCCTTCTACGCTCCGTATTTGTCTGAACTTCATGTTTTCAACTGAAAAATCTCACCTTTTTCTCTGAAATCAACAATAACATATTTCCTTGACAACCAGAGATTTGATTTTCAGAGAATATTCACGTCTCTAGCTTTTAAATATCACGTCTTATTACATGTCTATGATTGCACGTAGAAAGAAAATCTGTATCAGAAGGGCCCAGAGTCCCAAGGGCCCCATGATAGATTGCTTCAGGGGGTAATCGATAAATTCAATGCATATTTACAACAAGTATACTCTTCAATGCCTATTATCAAAGCAGCTTTCATAGGGGCACTGCATATATATGAGAGAACACTTACGTAGTAAACGAGACACAAAGGAATAAAATAGATTACACACGCAACTAAATTCTCAAGAATATTAACGTGCAGCAAATAGTAAGTTTAATAATGCCTCTGTTGCTACAACAAACACGGCGTTGTTTATTATCGTTCTGTACTCAAATGAATTACACGTGGTGGAACTGTCTGCATCAGTCTCTCATTACGATTGTGAACTGTTTGTTAGACCAATTCCCGCATCATAAACGTTACGAGTCATTTATATATGTTTTTAAGTGTTCAAGTTCAGCTAACTAAGGTATATTCACTAAATCATGTAGCTGCCTACTCCAGACTCTCACTTTCCGCTGTGTTTCCCCTCCTTGGACTTGAAAATATATCCATCAACATGCCTAATAGAAGAATAAGTTACTTATCTAAAAATCTTCTAAAGAAAAATGAATGTCATATTTGCGAGAAAATTAGCCTTTGAAAGAAAAACGACTACAGTTAGACTTGGATGGTCAAATAAATACCCACCAGCGGTCTCATCTCCCCGTGGTGTTTCTCGGGTTACGCTAAGAACCGCACAACTTTCATCCTTACCTAACCTACGGACGGGTAACCAGCCATAAATCTGGTTCAAATATACACGCATCTGTTTCGAAACTTCAATCTGTTTTAAGATGGCGGAAATTATACTGACGTCACTAAATGCTTCTTACCCGAATGAAGAACGGAAATTCTGCGTAATGAACGTCATCCGTGCATGAAAATCGGCAAGTGCACTAAGAATCACCATAGATTTTTTATTTAGTAACCGAAACCAATGATTATGGCTACCCTTTATGCCGAAGGTGCAATCCGAGTGATGGAGTATTCATAGGTCAAATAAACATGGCTGCTGCAAATGCTTCATAGTACGTTGTCAACCGCTGGATTATACTCGACTCTCCAATCCTAATTAAGACACTCAACGCACATATCAACGTTGTATTGCGCAACTAAATCAAGTCATTGAATGCATATATATTTATGTACACAAGGGAAGCGATCAAACTGCAAATCACTCAGAAGACGTCTCAAGAGAACCGGAGGGACGAGGTGACCATCTATCAACCTGGGTGCTATTTAAGTAGTAATGAGTCTGCGTGGCCGATTTTTGGGTTTCCCGTGCATGAAAGTGGACCAACAGTCACTCATCTCTCCGTGCACCTGGAAAACGGTCAGCGTGTCTACTACAACGAACACAACATTCAAGATAGGTTACGAACTCCTCAAATGACCACGCTGACAGTTTTTCTTCAGGCTTTGTAGTTTTCTTATAAAATATGTTCAACGTATTTCACACCCGTTGAATTTCAACGGGTATCTTCCGCTCGTAGGTTATAAAATTGGTGGAATGAGTCACACAGATCCCTATTGAAAGATTCAAATTATCAACACCACCGTGCTGGTGTGATGTGGTTCCCATTGGAAGATGGCGGAGAATGATTACAATGGAAATTTGTACGCGGCAGTTTTCATTGGGTTGAATAACCGTACCTATGACACCTAACTGGCTAAATTAAATGCATTATTCTAATCGTATAAGAGTTAACTTACTTTTTAGCATACTTACGATGCATGGAGAAAAATATTTTTGTTAAATCTGTCGAAACACTCGTTTGGTTGAAAAAAATATTCTTTACCACATATGCCCAACTAGACCATCTAATTACCAAAATGCGAATTCCTACGACGAGAAAATAAGCATCAAATAAGAAGAAATCAAGGCTAAAATGGAGAACATTCACCATCTGCGCCCGTTTCCTTGGCAATATCTGCCCACAGTGCTGCTCTCAATAAAATACATACTAAGGAGAGCCGCGAAATTCGTTTGAACGACGATTGAACAGAAAGTGTCAACACAGCCGATGGAAAGATTAATATAATCAGGAACCGTTCAAGAATCGGAGGCTGTACGCTAATAGGCTTAAATTACTCGAAAAAGTTTGATGACGCGAGTTTCAGTACGACTTGGAGAAAAATGTTTTAAACCCCGCTCTTTATGTCTATAAGTGAAAGAAGCGACAAAATAAGACAGATGGACTACTCAACTGATTGGCACGAAAATGTCTTCTTTCCACGCAACATTATTTTGTAATAACAAAAACATCATGATACTAACATAATACGCATCGTTGTCATGCAATTCACTCTATCTGTCCCCTCCCCGCCCTCCTCTTCCCCATCTCCTCCTCTTAACGTGGCTTATGTCCTAACACCCCCTGCCGCACTCTGCGCATGTGGCGGCTCCCTGGATGCAGCCCGACTGGCATTTTCCCGCAATCCGTCAGCCGGATCCGATATGATACGGCTCTCTGCTTGTAATCGCTCGCGGTTAGCTGTTCCTCCATGTCCTGAGTGTTGGGTAGATGAAACTGAATCCAACACAACTGATTCGCTCGCTACGAGGGTATTGGGTGCAGCTACGAGCTGGTGCAGCAAGGTGAGAGAGAATACGAACTTCACCTTAACTAATTCTCTAATAACCCCTTGGGGTGCAGTGCGGATGCCTCCAACTGGAGGCTTGTTGCGGAAACTTGCGTCGCGGGCTGCTTAGTGACTCACCGCCTACTAGTACATACCTCCACCTGCCCTGCCTGGGCTTTCGATGATACGATACGATAGTCACGGTACTACTTTGGTAGTGTGAACGGTCAGGATTACAGGGATGTCACTACATTTCCTCCATACATTCCTCCTTCTACTCATTTCCTAAATTCTCATCATCTCGCCTTATAAGCGTTCCCCAATCTACAAAAGTATATACTGCAAGACTTTCTAAATACAATGATTATTATGAGAAAAGTTTCAAAATGCGTTTGCGTGCTTTTTATGCGTAAAACATTTTTTATTTCCACTAGTTTATTTTCTTTCATCTTTTTCCAAGTGATTTGAAAACATATTCGACAGTAAGGATGCTGTTTTTTGGGAGTCGATCGTATCAAGAGAATATGTTGCGGAGAAAAGCCAATAAAAGGAAGGAGTGGACCTGGACTAGCTTGCGTTCTGTAATATACAACTTAAATTTACGGTGCAAACAAGACAAAGAGGAAATTGAAGTTAATTAATTTCCGTTCTCTTCAACTGAACCTCTTATTACTCCACAAAGATATTCAATTTTAACTTATGACGTGAAAGCAAGGCTTTCCACAATTTATACAAATCTCTTGTATTATTCAATGCAATAAATGTGAGACGACGATTTTCTGCCTGTCCATCGCTATTTTGTGAAACTGTATATTTTTCGTTTTATTTTCTTCAGCTTTATGTACTTTACTTTTTGCCTTCCAATATAGTTTATTTCAAAAGTAACTTACCAGGTGTGAGGCTCACAACTAATTACAGAGCTGAATATGTCGTCGCTCACATCTGCCCTTGTTGACGTCTTGGTCATAGCTCTAACTGATCCTTAATCTACCTATATCGAAAGTAGGAAATCAAGAATGAACAGCGGCACTTGAGAATGCTACGGCAAAGACAGAAAAACACTCAGAATTTACTATTGCAGTATAGCTGCCGTATTTTGTATTAAATTTAGAGTTTAAGCAGAGATTGTTGGTTAGATTAAAAATAACATGCATTTTCCTGTATGAAAAGGGCATACAATACTGCATAGGCTTACGTATAAAGAATCTAATGAAGTAGATGAAGCACTTAACGCATACTTATTGGTGATAATAATCAAAGGTTGCAGATCCTGCTTTGTGGAAATTCATTATAAAATGAAAGAAAACTTTTTGTTTCCGCACGAATTAATAGGTCTTATTAAACCTATGAAATCGTGCTGAAATATAAAGTGTTTTCTTTCATTTTACTTGTGTGTGAGTTTATTTGGAATTCGGTTTTGTTATTTGGTATTTTACTCGCCTGTAGAGTATAAAGTTAATTTGATAGAATCGTGTGTTCTTTGATGAAATTTACATCGTTAATCACGTTTAAAAGGAACACTTGGTAGGATTGTTTTTAATGATACGATTCAATTAGACGTCTACTGCGTCATTATCAGGGTAACTGTAACATTAGCAACAGCTTTCCAATTCCCTTAAACTGGATGAATGGGGGGGGGGGGGGAGGGTTGTCTTCAACTTCAAGAGCAATCCAAATAGGACGTTACTCTGTGAACCATCCAAGGTTCGCGTCTCGTCAAAAGTATGCTCATTGCGGCTAGGCAAGTGCACTACTTACGTAGTGGAAGTAGTCAAGCGTGGATGCGACTGGCTGCTAAGGTCGTTTTTCGAGTGTTCACGGCAGTGAAAAGTACTCTTCAAGTGCTCTTATGTAAAGTATCAAATTGTTTACGAGTTTATCAAGCAGAAACAAGGCAGAAACTTACATGCTGCACACTTCCAGTCAGGACGAAGGGTTGATATTTGTAATGGCCTATCAATTCCTGTGATTTATAAACCTTTTTCTCAGCGTTAAGCCTCTGAGAGGCTTTAGCGATTGATGAATTCAGTGTATGTTCGAAGTGAGTATTATTTTTATGAGAAATAGAGCATCTCAAAAAGTTTTCCTACATTTAGTATGTTGCTCATATCCTCCCCGAACTGATAATGTTACTTGAATGTTACATTCGAAATTAGTACAACTAAGAAGTAATTAATAATGGCCCAGTAAGTATTTCAAATACCATAGCAAAGCACTCCCATAAGAATACCTTGAGAGAGGCAGTGTTTCTAAGAAGTATCAATGCTTTTCACTTATTTATAAAGAGCCTAACAATAAGATCAAATTTTACGTTACCTTCTTAACAAATTGATATGGTTATGATCAACTCGCTGTTGTGAGTTCTGTATAAACTGGTATTAACATCATTAGGTGATCACGAAACGTATTCATGATGAATAGGATATATTCATCTTTTCAACATGATGTGTTTTTTCGGTTCAATCCAAACATTATTATTCGTTCATCAAACCATTTTATACCAGCTATCAATTCGTATATCACATGCGTAATTAGATAAAAATATTGTGTTTTCCTTTAATATTTCAACATTTCATAAAACGTGCGTAAATAATATTGATAACTTATTGATATATTTAGTTTTTTGCGCTATCAGTTGGCGTGTGCAAAAAATGTACCCAAGTAATTAAAAGTTGAAGAGAAAAACATTTTCATTTATATAGATTTTTATTAAAAATTTTAAATAAAAATAGGGGATACATCAGAGAAAACATGAAACGACGTTGGGGCGGTTATGGAAGAGATATTAACGTTTGCGCTTGAATGGGCATCGATATTTAACATGTTTCAAACATTGAACATGTTTCAAACAAACAAACAGAGAGGAATGAATATAATTTTCGGAGAGAGGTCGTGATCGTCTTGGCATGGTTTCCTACATGGATACACCACAATGGAGCGTGATCGCCTCTCGAGACTACAGTGTGCACCGTCTTAAGAAGGACGTCGCCATGAATCAGATTTCAAGAGCGATTTTTCTCCCACTCATGGTGAGACTTTAACGCTGACATATTTTATACATCGCCAGTGACACCTAGGGAAATGGGCTTTAGAATCAAAGTTATTAATAATTACTTAACTATACATGACCTAGAGGTGTGCCAGGTGAGGGTGTAGCTGATGGTGAATCAGGGAGGGCAGTTGATGGGTAGGGAAAGGCTGTCCGTTTTCGCCTTTTCTTTTCAATATTTATATGCTGAGGAAATGGTAAGAGAGGCATGGGATGAGCTAGATGTGGGAATGAAAGTAGGAGGCCAGCGGATAAAGTCGGTTAGATTCGCGGCCGACCAGGCGTTGGTCAGTCGGTCATCGAAAGGATTGAAACTTTAGTAGATGCTCTGGAAATGCAGTGAAAGAAATATGGAATGAAGATTAATCGTAAGAAAACAAAAGAAATGAGATTCTCTATGACAAAGAAAGCGAGGATGGTCATAAAAGTTGGAGGACACAAACTGGAGCAAGAAGAACACTTAAATTATGTACTTGGGTTGTACTTTAGAAGAAAATGGGCATAGGTATTTGTAAAGCGATTGGAAGGACATTGCGCTAGCGAAGGAAGCGTTCAATAATAGAAGGGAGCCGATGACGAGGCCCTTAAGTAAGGATGAAAAAATGAGGCTGGTGAAGAGCTTGATATGGAGTGTGGCGTTGTATGGGTTCAGAAACGTGGACTTTGAGAAAAGAAGACGAAAATAGGCTGAAGGCTTTCGTGATGTGGGTGTGGAGGAGGATGGAGAAGGTTCGTTGGACGGAAAGGAAGACAAATTAGGAAGTGCTTTACGTGATTGATGAGGAGAGGAATGAGATTAGGGGAAGGCAGGGTAGGTGGCTGGAAGGGGTAATGAGGGGCGATGGTTTACTGAAGGCCGTGATAGAGGGTAGGATGTTGGGTAAGCGGGGAAGGGGAAGGAAGAGAATCGGTTTTATGGACGGGATGAAGAAGGTTAGGAAGTACAGTGAGATTTAGAAACAAATGTTATTGGTAGATAGGGGCCTGCACATGTAAACTTAAGGGGGATTTTTACTGACTTCCATTTAAGCCCACCCTAATCGGTAGATAATCTTAATGAATGAATACAACACACACATTGCATAGAGTTAAGAAGGGTCAGGAAGATTGGACAATTAGTCGTGGTGATCTTTTAAGGCGATAGCAGGGGTTGCTTGGAGGAAACGAGAGTTTCGGAAACTCCGGTGTGTTAGAATGTTAGAGTGAGGGAAATCCGATTCGATTGTTGGGGAGAGTTTGGGTGATGGAGAAGTAATGGAGAGAGAGAGAGATGAGGGAAGGGTGGAAATGCAGACCCTTTTACGGAAGTCCCGCCTCGAAGCCCTTTAGACCCATTCGGTCGTCTTGTGGAGTGGCCGTCGTTCCTTCTCAATTCGCTTGTAAGTTCTCGTTGGAGTGTAGGGGGGGAGTGGTGGGATCAAATGGCTTCGGTCACTGGCCGGAGATATAACCCTCTGGGTGGGATGAGGGTGGGGTAAGGGTATGAGGGTTGGTGAGGTAAGGGCACCCATTTAGCACGCGTACCTCTTATTTCCTTGTTCTGTATCCCAGTTGCAAGTTGGGGGGTGTGGAGTGGGTTGTGTTGGTGTTGGGGTGGCGTCTCGGCAGTTGTGCAGTGGCGGAGGTGGGTGGAGAAGGTGAGAAGAAATAGCGGTATAGTCGAACCATGCGGAAAGTAATGGGGAATGGGTTTGAAATTGAATGAGGTCTATCGCTGTGCAGGGTGGTGCATATTCAGTAAAAATTGCGTCTAGTGAAGCATAGTAAATGTACTAAAACTTTATATATATTTTTTAACACATACATTAATGGTAAATATTCGCGTGAAACTATATAAAGCCTATAAACTATATAGTGAAGTGGACCTATAGTGAAGTTTTCGTCAAGCAGAAGGTTAAAAGGTGAAACATTGATTTTCCGCTTGCCAACTTCGATTGTGGGGAATGGTATGTTAAAAGCAAGCATTTGATGTATGGACCGATTTCCTCCCGCGTAATATTACTTAACCTTTTACAGTTCGAAGAAGCGTGAATAGCTGGTAAAGTGAATGGGCGCGTGGAATGTCTTAAGATTAAGTCCTAATCAGGTGACGGAAGTATGTACATACAACAGAATAACCTCTTTTGAACACCCACTCAATCCCCTTCCAACAAATCTGCGATCAACAGTGATAATACCTACATGTTTTAACATTATTAAACAACATTATTTCGGCGTAGTAACAGTTTATCAATTACACATAGGTACTACATTACAACAACTAAAGATCTAACACTTCGCACTGTATATCGAATATCAAACGAAGATTAACTTCTCACACGGCGACGTAGCATGACACTTCACACACGGAGCTTTAGCATGGACTAATCTTGTCACAGAAGTGACGTACCTAGGTGATTCCTTTTTAAAGTTTTGACTAATGAAACCATAATTGTCAGAAGCAAGGAGCTAACTACGCAAAATGTATGACTTTAGCTGTACCGATCGTTCCGATGTTTCGTTTCTGTCGCGAAAAATTCTTCCCTCACGAGAAATTCTTCCTTCGCGGAAATTCTTTCCCTCGTCAAAAAACTTCCCTCGCCATCTATGTCATCATATAGTTACTACTCTGTGATTTGCACGCACCAGCGTCCTAGTTGGTACACGGGAAGGGATTTGGTGAGCTCGCGGAGAATGCGGAACAGGTTCAATTCTCTGCTCCCCACAACACAACTCCGTGCCACTATGTGTTGGTTCTTTAAGGATATGAAGGATTCACATTACATACGAGTGTATATATTTGTTAGAAATATCGGTCGTTCACGTCTCGATGATCAGCTGAGTTTTGGTAAATTTACGTTTTTCCGATGCTGTGACATTGGTAAATAAAAAAGTTCAAGAAAATTTACAGCACTGATGGAAAACATCGATTCTTAGTCTAGAGACGTACACAAACAGATTTGCATCGAGTAGCAAGGGAGAGAGTCGTAATTGAAGGAGAAGCGCACGTCTTGCAGGAGAGTTTTCGGCCAAAGTAGGTAGTCTTCAGTAGGTATCAAAGGAAAATGAATATAAAAGCAGAGGAGAGAGGAAGGAAGAGAGGATCGTGAGTTATAGCGCTCGATGACAAACACTTCCCCCTCTTCCCTTCAACACACTTAATGCCCACTTCCCTCCACTCGCTACTTTGCGGGCGAAAAATGATGATAAATAGCAATCGATAACTAAAAAACAGGTACTTTTTAGTATTTCGTGGGGAAATTCGTCTTCCTGCCATTATTACGGTGACAAAGGTACAACCCAAATAGCAATCGAGTAATTTGTTCCAAAGTTAGCAGAGATTTACAACTTACTCTATAGCTAGCGCATATTATTGGATATAACCATTCCTTTACATTTAATATTAGATATATTCTTCGCTAATATTCATCTGAGTTACCAATTGATAATTTTAATATTAACTGAGTAACAATCAGTTAACATTTGGCTACCAATTTTATCGCCAATAACGGGGACTTTTTTCAAGCAAAAGAAAGCAAAAGTCCAAAAATGTGGGAAAGGAAAAAGGAGTTACGGGAACGATTGGCGAAAACCGAATTCCTAGTGATGTCCCAATTACTCCAGTAAAAACTGTGAAGAAGATGAAAAGGGGGTCTCTTCATGAGATGACAAGCGGCGTAGAAATCTCCATAGTACGCTGGGTTGACAACTCAGTTGTGACAATCGCATCGACGTCGTATGGAGCAAATCCTGCGGTCAATGTGAAACGATATTCAAGGGACCGGAAAAAAAAAAGAATTCTTATTCCCAGTCTCCACGCATTTGGAGAGTGCAACACATTTATGGGAGGTGCTGATCGAATGGATCAGAACATATAAGCTACTAAAGGATTGGCATTGGGAGTAAAAAGTGGTGGTGGCCCTTATTTTCGTGTAAGATCGACGCTGACACCCACAATGCATGGATTCTCGCCAAAAAAGCTGGAAGTAAAATGTCTCCGCTAGATTTCGGAAAGAGAAATTGCTGAGACACACCTTAATAGGTACCAAAACGCTCCTCAAGAGTAGTGGAAGGCAGCCAGTTACAGTTCAATCCAAAGCCGAGTTTTCGACAGTGTACGCGATTGGATGGTCTAAACCGTTTAGTCCGTCGATGCGGGAGTGGAAACAGACCAAGGTGTGCGTTATGTGGTTCCTCCATTCGAACAGGATGAGTTGAGTGCAACGTTGGATTGTGAAATGAGTGCTTTATTGAATTTCACACAAAATAACGCCACGATATGTCATTTAGTAATTTAGAACCTTTTTACAATTCATTTCCTATGCTATTCTAAAACTTGCATTGTGCATAATTGCTTTTATAATTTAAACATGTTTTGTAGGGTTTTCCTAATTCTGTTGCTTCGGAACGAGCTCCGAGTTTTATTGGGTATTCTCTAGTATTTCGAGTTGAATTAAACATTAAATATGAGTGCATCTTTAAAAACAAGTAAATAAATATTAATAAATCACGTATAATTTAAAATTATATTGCTCTTTGATGTTTTTGTGTAGGTAAGATGAATAAACCTCAAGATAATAAAATATATCCTTTTCATTTGGAAATAAATTGACCACACAACCGCCTAGCGTGACCATAAGGTCACGCCTCATAACTCTGGTATTTTAAATCCTATTTAGCTAAAACTTTGTGATATATATATATATATATATATATATATATATATATATATATATATATATATATATATATATATATATATATGTGTGTGCTCTAAATAGTTTTATTTAAAAATCAAGAAGATAGGACAAAAAGAATGTCCTCGACGTTAAAAGGTCAATTGGCATGAAATTCACAGTGAAAAAGTCATTCTCCAAAACCTTGACCTTGACTGTTCCTTCAAATTCAGATTGTCGTAGCTATAGATGTATTGCGGGCCTCATATACCAAGGGCCCGTGTAGAATTTCCGCAATTGGTTAACTTTTGAAAGTGGTTTTGGGTGTCAAGAATGCAGTGCCGTCCATACAGGTGCTGCACTGGGTCCCGCGTCTATGAGGGCCGCCCCAGGACACGGACTTGCCTTGTTCAGACGGTGCAGTGTAAGCGGCCCATTTCCCGAAATATCCAACCAATTTTGTTAGTACGTATAACATTTTTTGAAATCATTAACCATTCTGTTGGTTTATTTCCATCTTTTCATGAAATATGCTTAAAAGATGCAATAATGTCAAAAAGGGAATGCAAAGGTAGGGGGGGGGGCCGATTTTCGTTTGAACAGGGCACCCCTCAATCCCTTGGGACGGACTTGAATTGATTGCGCAAGTCGCACACTTCCTTAGTGTATGCATGCATCAATATTACTCATGATTATACATCGCTCACGCTAAAGTTACGAGTTCTCCCGTCAGGAAAAAAATATAGAAAAATGCGCTATGGCGTTTCATAGGCATGGTCCAAACTGCACGAAAATTGTGCAGAGACGCTTCGTTTGCCAAATTATTCATTGAGAAAAAAGAACGGCAAGTTAGTTGTCGTGATTTAAATTTCCGCGGGGCTTGTATTGGAGGTTGATTCTTCCGGTTTTCGGGATTTCCGCTGCGAAATGAAGGAACGAAGCGGTGGAAAAAAATAGCTAGACTGCGACAAATTAGTTGTGTTCAAATGTGTGCACCCTGTGGGCGTGAATATATACATTTAAATATACTTTCATGAATTGTAACTTCGTAAATCATGCAAGTACCTGCGTCGCGAAAGTACATCATAATTTGAGGAAACAAAAAAGAGCTTCATCGTTATGTTTTTGAAAGATACTCGTTCATAAGCAATTTGATATTACGAAGTGCCAATTTTTCCGGTCCCATCGACTTCGTAATTTCGAGTTTCTACTGTATATAAGGGAATAGTGCGAAGGGACCCGTGACTTTCATTTGCACACAGGCCTGGTTCCCAAACAGGGGCATCCTTAGGAATTGAGGGGCCAGGGGGGAAATTCAAAGGGGTTCAAAATCATGCTTGTGAACACCTTTGAATTTCTAGCTTCTTGTTTTTTAACTTTACCCTTATTTTTTGAGATGTCAATAACTTCCCGAAAACAAATCTAAAGCTTTGTGATAAAAACCAACAGATCCATCTTCGCTTGGAGTTACCCATTTCCTAGATTTTTATTTTTCTCATGTAAAACACTTCATTCTCTCTTCATTTCATTACTTTTGACACCTTATCTACCAACTGAATGAACACTTGAGCAGTTTTTGAAGCAGCACTGTTTGATTTAAAATTTTAGCTTTATTCGGCTACATGAAAAACTAGTGAAAATATTTTTTTCCAATCATTGCGGTTGCATAAGTTATGTGGTACGCAGTCACGTGAACGGGTGCGTTAATTTAAACCGTCACAGTCTCGGTGTACAGAGATAAATAATCATATGCATGTACCTTACAATATTCCCAAGGTTCTTCAAGTAATGGCTTCCTTCCAAGTGATCATATATATGCAGTACGTTGTGCAAATAATATTATATACCCTCGACCCACTCTCTACCCAGACAGCACAAAAGTTATTTTAAAACGTTTTTTGTCGTTTTTAAAACACGTTTTAAAAACGAAAAAAATTTAACAAAATGGTAAATATGTCCACTGCAAAACGTTTTTATTTCGTCATGAAAACGATTTCAAAGGTGCTAAAAACGTTTTTTTGTGGCTACAAAAACCGGTTTTTCCGTTTCAAAAACATTTTTTTATGGTTGCAAATCCGTTTTTTTTTTAATGATTGCAAAAACGTCTTTTTCCGTTTTAAAAACTCCATAATCCGTTATAAAAACGTTTTTAATCTGTTTCAAAAAAGTTTCCATCCGTTTCATTAACATAACGTTTATTATTTGCCTCAAAATGTTTCAGGTGGTTTCAAAAATGCTTTTTTTCCTTTTTAAAAATGTTTTAAAACGGATTTTATGGATCCAAATACGCGCTAATCAGTTTTTAAATGTATTTATTTTGTTGCAATAACGACATTCCAATGAGAGGCGTTTCCTCCACGTCATTCCGTGGCGATGATTTTGCTAGCTTCTTCGGCTCGAGAGCCAGTGAATTACCTACTAATCATTGCCCCGGAAATACACAGCAGAATAGCCTAGAGAGAAATACAGTTTTGCATACGTTTTCGCAACAAAATGAATTTTCAAAACTGAATAACGCGTAATTGAAACTATAGATTATTTTTAACTGAGCCGGTGAAATAACCACGGAACGAAGGAGCAGAAGCCCCGAAAGGGAAAGACTATTAAGTCTATAATTAGGTAAGCATATAAAGCAACCCTTCAAGATGCTTCACCACGTATATAGGCACTGTAAATACAAGAGAGTTCCCATTATTAACGCAATCCCACAGATTCTCTTCAGAATTAGTTCTTAATGAACATTGATATATGTTTCTGAACTGAATATTATACTTAATTGCCACTCTTAACATGGTGCACTTTCCTGAGCACAACATTTAATCCTGCCTGACGGAAGTGAAATTAATAATATTTTCAACGCACAATTAAAACTATAAAGTCACCAATTGCTGCATGAAACAAGGATCGTGGTGCATAAAATTCTTAGACATCGGCATTTTGTGCAAACAATTTTCATTAAAAAGTAATCAACAGTACACAATACGTTTCGAGGTAGGATCAAAGCAGCAAAAGAATATTAAAAAATTATTTAAAATAATTTCAAATAATTTTAAGATCAAACGAAAATCAAAAAATGGCTAAAAATTCATGACTTTTTCAATATTTTTTAAAATTAGAATAAAATATGTAAAATAAAATGAAACTATAGTGAATGAATATTTAGAATTCTTTTTTTTTAGAATTAAGATTAGAAATTTATTGCAAATGATTGATTTATGAAAAAAAAATTATGCAAAATTATCAAAACCGGCTCACCATAATGTGAATTTTGTATTCAATTAGAATATTTAGAATATGCCTTATTTGAATATTAAAAATGACTGGGAAAATATAAAAAAATGTATAACGAAATTAGATTTTAAGTGAAAGAATAAAAAATAGTTTTAATTAGTGATATTAGATGTATCCCCTTTTCCCAATTATAAACTGGTTTTATTAACATACATGACTGTTAATCACATTGAAAATATTAAATTGAGAAAATTTGGTCTAAAAAAATATAATATACGTTGGAATGAAACTACAAAATTATGTCAAAGGACGCAGGAAAACTAGTAAAAATATTTTATGAGAAATACCCAGAAGTTATATTTTAATGTTGAAAAAATGTGTTAAAAAGAAGCCACGTTGACAGATGACGGTTCCCTTAAGATTACAGAAGTTAAGCAATGTTGGGCCCGGATGGTGTTTGGATGGGTGACCATACGTACCTTCACCTGTCCTCTGTCTGCATGTGGCAGATGAGCATGGTGCTTGCACAATGGACCAAGAAGGGCTATAGCCAGGGCACTTATAAGTGCCCTGGCTCCTGTCAAAGGCCCTTACAAACAATCTATCTGTCTTATATATTGCAAGCTGCACACATCATCTTTCAAATCAATTTTAAACCCTAAAAGACATGTATTGCCTCTTTTCCAGGGACCACATTTTCGACTTTTGTTTTGATGGCTGATGATGTGCTACAAGCTGCTCTATGGGTAAATAATGTAAAATTATTTCATTCCATATTTTCAGTTGTAATTAGTAATTTTTAAATATTAAGACAAAAGATAAATGATTTATACTAAAACATTTAAATGTACCAGCATTGTTACTGCATAGATGAACGTGTCATCATTTCGGGCCCCTCAGAATAGCGGACACCTCTCAATAACAGACGTCTTTTCCAGGCCCAAACTAGTCTGCTTTTGGGAGGTTTTAACTGCATAACAAATCAAGAATGATTAGAGTTATCATATTTAGAAACCCCAAAAAATGGACACCCTCAACAGAATTGATCAATTGGTACTGCCAAATGAAACATTATTCGTTCAATTATATACGTCAAATATTCCACGGCCCACCATTCCCCCCCCCCCCCCTCCCCCAGCAGCCATCAACCCAACCTATATCTCACTGCAATCTATAGCCCTAAATTGAAAGCACCCTCATTTCCACTCCTATGGAATCTGGTCATTAATGAACTAATCACAAGACTTAACAAAACGGGAGCCTATACCCAGGGGTATGCAGATGATGTGGCAATCCTTATCGTCGGCAAATACCTGGATACTGTCTCCGGACTTATGCAAAAAGCCCTAGACAGAACGATGGTCTGGTGCAATGAAACAGGATTGACGGTGAACCCTGATAAAACTAAACTCATATTGTTTACCAATAAGAGGAAGAGAGATGGCTTTGACCCCCCTTTACTGCAAGGCAGGATCCTACAGCCATCCCGATCGGTCAAGTACCTCGGAGTCATTTTGGACACCAAACTTAACTGGGGAGAGCATCTTGAGGTTAAAATCAAGAAAGCATGTGCCTCCCTATGGATCTGCAGAAGGGCCCTCGGCAAAACCTGGGGACTTCAGCCAAAATCGATAAAATGGATCTACTCTGCAGTGGTGAAGCCCGCCTTTCTACACTGTTCAATCGTCTGGTGGAAAAAGACAAGGCAGCTTACCGCAAGGTGCAAGCTCACCCACCTACAAAGAATAGCCTGTATGGGAATCACGGGAGCTATGAGAACGACTCCCACCCTGGCCCTTGAAACCCTACTGAGCCTCGCACCACTTTATGTGGAGGTCGAAACTCAAGCTAGGATGGCGGTCTATCGTCTCAAGAGACAGGGACAATGGAGTGACAGGGGAAGTCTCTCTGGTCACAGACAACTATGGACGGAGCTCAGGGAGTCGAACCCCATTTGCGAAATGGGTACAGACGACATGACAGTCGCATTTAACAAAACATCGCCTCTCTTCAAAACCCACTTCCCAACAAGGGAATGGTGGGACAAGGAAGGAGGTAAGGACAATGGAGCATATGTCTGGTTTACAGATGGCTCCAGGAAAGAAGGAAGAGCAGGAGCAGGAATATACTGCCGCCGACCTGACAAAAGGCTCTCAATTTCTCTGGGGGAACATGCTACGGTCTTTCAGGCAGAGGTCTACGCTTTGCTGACCTGTGCCTATATCGCTAAATATATCTGCCACAAAGGCAGACAAATTCGTATATGCACCGATAGTCAAGCAGCTTTAAAAGCTCTCACTTCCCCATGGTGCAAATCAAGACTACTGCTGGAATGTCGGGAAGCACTGGACTCCCTCAGCAGGCAGAGCAAGGTCGAACTTTTCTGGGTCCCTGGTCACACAGGTATAACCGGAAACGAGATAGCAGATGAACTGGCTAAGGAAGGCTCGAACGCGATCCCAGTTGGACCAGAGCCTTTCATCCCTATTGCACCCTCTCTAGGGATCGCGAAGATCAAAGAGTGGAACTTAGCTCAACACTCAGAGATCTGGAAAAATGTTCAGGGGCTTAGGCAAGCCAAGCTCCTAATAAAAGGACCCAAACCGGGACTATCAAGAAAGCTTCTCTCACTAGATAGAAGACAACTTCGTACGATAGTGGGACTGCTTACTGGACACTATCTGGTTATGAGGCACCTTCATCTCCTGAGAATCACAGACTCGGCAAAATGCAGATGGTGCGAGGAAGAGGACGAAACAACATCACACGTACTCTGCAAGTGTCCCGCCTTGATGAGGACTAGAGTTAGGCATCTGGGCTCACCATTTTTGGAACTAGATGAAGTCAGTGGTATCCCCGTGGAGGACATGTTATCCTTTAGCAGGGCAACTGGACTCTATGGGTGACCACATATAGGGTGGTTAGCACAATGGACCATTAGGTCTGAGTGCCCTAGGTCCTCCTTGAGGAACTCCACCAAAATTTTCTAATCTAATCTAATCTAAGCACCCTCACAGATCACTGACGGTATAATTCAATAACCGATATAAAAATATATATAACTATTTGGTGGTACAAGATGAATTCAAAAATCAAAAGATCTTACTTCCCTAAAATGAAAAATGGAGACATTAGCAGAGGTCGTTGAAATGTACGCGTACGCTACATTAGAAGTCGAAAATACGGACATTTATGCATAAATACCCTAACAAGGATGAGCCGTACATTATCTAAATTTAGATTAAAACAAATAGGATATGAATCCACAGGAAAAAATTAATATTTTTATTGTTGGTTTCATTTTCAGACAGCTTAGAAGACAAAAAAATCAACAAAAGAGAACAAATTTCTTTGACCTTACATTGGCTATCTTAAATTAATGAATGATATTTTCCTTTTCAATTAGAATATTTTATATAAAATAACTGTTTGTCTCCCTAAAAAAGTATTACATGATAATTATGCACAAAATACACAAGAATATGCACAGTTGAAAAGTAATTATGTACTCAGGAATAAATTATCTGAGTATTCATCATCAATTCTAAAATCAAGCTTTGTTTATTGCATCATGTACTTAGCATTTTCAACAGTAGACAGGAAAAGCATTAATTGAAGGAATAAACCTTGGCTTTGGTGATGTACACACCAATGCATCTTATCTATTGACATTATCAGGGAAAAACATTTTTAGGAAATATGGGACCAATTTTCATCTGATGGCAAGCTGACAATACAGACAGTACAAAATACAAAGACATTAGCATAAAGGTCTCGGTGCAGTAGGTGGGCAGGGTTAATCCCAAGGTGGCCTCTTTGTCATTTCAAAGATTCACTCAGCTTCTCTAAGCACACTGAGTACTAACCCATGAACTGTTCCCTTGTGATCAGCAGAGGTACATTCTCCAGCAAATAGCAAAATAGGATCTGTAACAACAGGATGAGGAACTACGCATCCTTGATCCCCACCACCATCGTAACAAGGTAATGTCCGGCACAAGTCCTCCATTGGGTTGGCTCCCTCATCACATGCAAGCGGTAAAAAAGAATATCCTCCCCTCAAGTTTGGATCACTGCAACATGATGTACGAAGAATTCTTTTAGGGGGGGGAATTGGTGGATCACCAGTGAATATTCTTATCAAGCAGGTCACAACTTCAGCAACTAATTCTTCATCAGCATGTTCTTTTGCCTCAACTTCAGGGCCTGTCAGGAAAATGAATGTGTTATATTTAAGCTGCACTTTAATATTGCAGCCATTGATAACCAGCAGTTGTATTTGAATTTTAAACTAGCACAAATGACAGATCTAACATTTGATCACTTTGATATCCCTTAAGAGCGTCAACCATTCAGCCTAAACAGCTTCATTTATAGGGATACCACTCTTTGCTGGTCAAATGTGAGGGAAACTCTCTGCCTAAGTTTTGATGTTTTGCTAAGGCAATATTTCCTCGATGACTATAGGTGAAATTTAGATTCCATACTTGTAGCTGATGCAATTCTAAATGGTCATATTTTGTCATTCATTTGGTGAATTTCAGTTGAAATTAACATAATTAATTAATTCTCGAATACATAGTAATGCAACTTGGCAATGATGAGGTCTTCTTGAATGAATTTTATATTGCCTTTCAGCATCATTCCTTCCAAAAATGGGAAGCATCAGCTTAAGAGCAGTACGGAGTGCAATTGATTAACGATTAATTTATATATACTGCTCTTTAATTTCACTGATGTTTGCTCTTTAAATACATATTTTCAAAAATTATATCCTAAATAAAAAGACAATGAAAAGAAGGAAGTTGAAATACTAGCATAATGTTAAAAGAAACAGCAAAATTTTGTATACACGCACACTAGATGAGAATGTAATGCATTTGAATTATGGAACTGAAGAAATATCCATATGAAATACGGCAGTCTCTCAATTATCTAGGATCAGATTTACCAGGATACCAAACAACCACTAGGATGCTACAAATAAGGGTAATCTAACAAAGCTATGTAATTGTTAAGGTTTCGTCTTTGGGCATGATTTTATAGAAGCTTTGATTTGGAAATTAAAATGAATTAACTCTAGAATTGCATGTCAATGTCTAAATTCTCCCTAGAAATTCTAATTATTCTGAGGCACCATCTACATTGGAACGTCAACTGAAAATTTCTATTCCTCTTAAAGGTTGATGTGACTGAAATATCTCCTCACCCCTTACTTAATACCTCGTCGACACTTAATTGTTATAGAAATCCTCAACGCATCCTATCTGACAATTACTTTTATGAAAATGGCAATTTTATGAACTCCCAAAGTGTTTGTCACTGCCATTGTTGAGTTGCATGCAATTAAGTCTTTTCATTAGTGCCTACTGCACTCTTTATGTGAGGTTGTAATCTATGGTTAAAATCTAATATATTTGTGCAGTATTGTTAAAAACATCACATTCAAGATTAAACATTTTCACCCAGGTAATGTGCCAACCAATGTATTAATAACGAAAAAACATTCATGCCTGAGATGTTATTCAAACCCACCACAATGGCTTTGCCAGATAGGTTTATTGTTTTCACAGGTTCAGAAAAAATAATAAAAAATTAAACCAAGACTCGATGCGAAGAATGTGTGCCAGAATTCATTAATTTCTCTATTCATGTCAGTAAATCAAAATTAGTGAACTTATTTTTGCGTATAATGCTTTGAATATAAATTGCCAGTAATGCTACCGACACATCCCCCACCTAAAAATCCACAAGGGAGCAGGACCCATATATATGCAACATAAAAAAATTAAAAAATGGTGCCTACCTGATATTTGTGCTTCAAGTGCCAATGACCCAGGTTGATACACACTGGATGGGTCCGTGGGCATATTTGAAGATGTACTTCAGTAAATCCAGTAATGTCTCTGGCCAAGTCACAACTATCAGGTCTCCGAGCGGCTAATTAATTGCTTGTCACTGCAAGTCTCATACCATCTTCGCCTGGGGTACAGTATAATCTCTCATATTCCAAGAATACTTTTCCAATAGGCACCTTAACCACCTAGCTTCTTCAATACCTTAAGATATATCAGCTGGCATAGGAGCGCATAGAAATGGCCAGGACAAACCTGTAAGGTTAAATAATTTGTAGGGTAATCAATGTCCTATACAAGATAGACAATGCAAATTGAAACCAGAATCTAATCACTGTTTATAATATCATGGAATGCTTAGAGGTGGGCATTAGCAGGGAAATTCATTCTTGGATTCTTAATTATTTCCAGGAAGCCCTTCTAATAGCATAAATATGCAACAAAAAAAATTTAAAAAATGGTGCCTACCTGATATTTGTGCTTCGAGTGCCAATGATCCAGGTTGATACACACAGGAAAGGTCCGAGGGGATTTTTGAAGATGTACTTCATTAAATCCAGTAATGTCTCTTGATAAGTCACAACTTTCTGGTCTCCGACTGGCTAATTAATTGCTTGTCGCTGCAAGTCTCATACCATCTTCGCCTGGGGCACGGTAAAATCTCTCATATTCCAAGAATACTTTTCCAATAGGCACCTTAACCACCTAGCTTCTTCAATACCTTAAGATATATCAGCTGGCATAGGAGCGCATAGAAATGGCCAGGACAAACCTGTAAGGTTAAATAATTTGTAGGGTAATCAATGTCCTATACAACATAGACAATGCAAATTAAAACCAGAATCTAATCACTGCTTATAATATCATGGAATGCTTAGAGGTGGGCATTAGCAGGGAAATTAAATCTTGTATTCTTAATTATTTCCAGGAAGCCCTTCTAATAGCATAAATATGCAACATAAAAAATTAAAAAAATGGTGCCTACCTGATATTTGTGCTTCGAGTGCCAACGATCCAGGTTGATACACACAGGAAGGTCCTTGGGCATATTTGAAGATGTATTCAGTAAATCCGGTAATGCTTCTGGCTTAGTCACAACCATCTGGTCTCCGAGTAGCTAATGTCTCTGCAGGTCTCACACCATCTTCACCTGGTGCATAGAATAACCTCTCATTTCAGAGAATAGCTTTAGAGTACGCCTATATCCACCTCATTCTGTCAATAGCTACAGTGATATCAGCTGGCAGCGAAGAACAATGGAATTACACTGCAGAAGCCTGTACGATTGAATTATATACCTATTTGGTAATCAAAGTCCTATGCAAAATTGACAATGCAAATTACAACCAAAATATTTAGGTACTACAGTACATATTCAATTAAAATGATCCATTATTTGATTTAGGGACAAAGGCCTTGCTGATTAAAGAGCCAATAGAAAATGTCTTTGGAACTTTTCTCCAGCAATTTGAATGACCAAGTAAAATCTATACCAATTACTTCATGAAAGTATATGATTACTGCATTAGACATCATATTGGCTGAAAACATATGGGAATGTTTAATTAAGAGGTTAATTAAATAATAATATAGATGACTTCTTATAAATAGATCTGATCAGGCTAAATTCACAGCTAGGGCTAGTATGATTGGTAACATAATATTTTTATCATCCAATCAATGAGAATGAAAAAATGATAGATTTTCACATCTCCACGTATTTACCCGATTATCATTTGTTCCTCATCAAAAATTCTGATAAAAAATTAACACATTGGGGATGCCAAATTTCCCAAACGAACCCTTTTTTCCAGCTCTCTCATCATAAAAAAGTTGACATTCCGAGCAAAATTAAATGGCTTTTTCACAATTCTGAATCCACATAATTTTGTGAATATATATCAAATGCATTATTTCATGATTAGGATGCAATATTTGACCTTTAGGACTCCATGCTGAGCTAAAAATTGTACAGAGTCAGGTATATATAAAGACAAGCCCACCACCATAACTACTTGTCTTCTTGACTATCGTACAATTAGAGCTACTTGAGAACTATCACTGTTATTCAGACCCCATTGGTTGATTCCTTGGAGCTTACATTATTACCAGGAAGATACGGCACACGTTATCTTAGTGCATCTTTAAATGATACCTAAGTATAGTTATCAATTTCTATTCCTTTGTATGCTTTCATGCAGTGTCATTATATTCATTGCAGGGTACGGAAGAATTGTCTTGTAAGCAGGTGACTCAACTATTGAAATTGTCTCATGTGTAAGTTAGCAATTAAAAAATAAAAGAAAGCCATTGCTTTTTTTCTTGTCGGTTGCAAAGAGAGGTCGGCCACTCTCGAGGTCAAGAGTACACGCGTACCACAATCAAACGCCAAAGTCACGGCATTATATTTGCAATTCTGCACTCGGGAATATTTTAACAATTAATTAATTGGTGTAGTTAATTTGTAACGTTTAAGGTAGGTGTAACAGAAAGTTAATAGATATAATCCCTTTAGGTTTTTTATGTGCTGAGCACTACCCATTATTATATGCTACATTATCTCTGCGTGAGTAACTACTACCCTCATTCATCTCGTCCATTAAAACTAAGCCATTTCCCGGCCTGCCCAACATTCTTCCCTCAATCACTGGCTCAACCAACATTTCGCCCTATCCTCCTACCACCTCGTAAATTTGGCTCCTCATCATCTCCTTCATATACTAAGTTCCCTTTCATCTCCAAACATACACTTCCTCGTTTATATTCCTCGATATATATATATATTAGACGGATTATTATGCGGAGGAAGGAGGATGCGGATTTTATGGCTTAATGGCTTTAAAAGTAATTCAGCTTTCGATGTGAAATTAAATCAATTTATCGAGAATTGACAGATGAATGAATCTGCCGCTAAACTCAAAATATTCCTCCCGCGAATAGTAACTGGCAACCTAGTCTGCTAGGATTTGTGAACACGCTTAAATTACTGAACAATTTATTTTAAAAAAAGGACAGCGAAGACTGCCGCAGCTAGATCAGCTCCGCCGAGAACTCAACCTTTAGAACCTTGCTGTACATTCTTGAACGCCACTCATTTCCCAGCACGACATATATAATGTCCTCGCAATAGAACACTTCGGAACAGATAGCGAGCCCTATTGATTTCCACTAAAAATATATCAGAGTGTTGAAAACTGCGTACGCGATTGTTGTTTTTCTGTTGAACTGCAGTATAAGCATCAGACTTTGATAATTTAAACGTTATAATCAATATTTTGTAAAAGATTACCTACATTTTTAACAAGTGTTTTTAACGGATTGAATGACTATGCACTATAAGCATTCGGCCAATATGCTCGAGTATTTACAGAAAGCAATCATAACTGGTAAAATATTGCTAAATTTCATACTATTTGACCCCTTTTTAATTTTTTCGTCAAGTTCCAAAATGGTTGTATTTTTACACAATTGACAATGCATATAACAAATATTTTTGTGCTTATATAAAGACCTGGACATAACTGCGATGGTCTGATGCCAAAAATTAAGCTTATTATTTTAAATCAATTATAACAAATAGTTACATTCACTTAAGTATCTATCCAAACAAGGTAAACGTATTCCCGTCTGTTTATGTTTGATTAAATTTTAATATTTCAAAAGCATTAGCCATGCTTAGTATACCGTGTTTAGCGTTATTCATATGAGATTAGATGGAGCAGTATTTTATTAAGAATACTTGTGAAAATGCCCACAAACCTGCTCATCTCGGAAAGGCCAGCGTCGCGGGGAGGGGTGCGCCTGATGGTCTGGCGCTATTCTCGGCATCCTGAGGTGCCTCGAGGAGGAGGGTGGACCAGGTGATATGGTCCTGAAATTATGAAGGTATAACTAATTCATTGGAAATCGTGCTATAGGATATATTTTATGAATGGCATAAAAATATAAAAGCAAAAAATTATAGTCAAAAGTAGTACGTAGTAATAAAATGAGTATTGTAATATGAAAATATCAACAAAGTATGGAATCTAAATTCAGTGATAAAATTAAAGATTAATAAGGTTTTTAGTTTCAATCCTTGTGCATATAATACTGAATGTTTAGCGGAACTTCGGCACTGAAACAAGGAGATAGACAGCCTTTAAAAGATACGAAAAATGGCCCCCCACTAACCTGCCCCGGGAAAGAGCTCCAGTCTCTTTCCCTTATGCCGCCCCCGCGTCACCTGCTGCACCACGGGGGCTTCCCTCCTCCTCCTCCCGGGACACCGGGACGCGGAGTCCATCGGGGTGTGTTACCGGCCTCATGACGCCTGGAGCCCCCTCTGGCTCCTCGTGGATCGTTGGCAGGAAGGGACCAAACGGGACCCAGTGGTCAGAAGGCCGGTAAACCCTCCGTGGTCTCAGCCGTACCTCCTCCGGGGGCCCGTTCCTCCCGGGAGAAGGGGATCTCCCGGGAGGGGGGACCTCCGGAGCAGGCACCCACACCTCCGGCTCCGTCGCCCTGGGCCGCACCTCCTCCCTCCTCTCCCCGCTACTCTTCTTGCAGCTACAGCCTGCAATATAATTATAAGAAGGGAGGGATATATATATCATTGCCTCTCAGCATCAACAACAGTATTATGTCTACCGATGCATTAGGTCGACTGGTTTATCACTTTTATAGCACACTTCACACTCGGAAGCACTTGTATATTTCTTATAAATCAATTATAAATTCATACAAACATATAAAGAAGAGACAAGGAAATTTTAATTGGTAGAAAATCGTGGAGGGAGGAAAATGTGATGTAGAATGGCGAGCAAAAGGTGTATACATGAGAGCTAAATTACTTGAAAAAAATACAGTACTCAAAGATTAAGTACAAACGTACTACACTGAAAATTACATTAAATTATTTTCGCTTGTATATCCATAATTCTTTTTCTATTGAATTCGAACAAACATTTACGTTAGTGGTAAAAAGAAGGTGACTTTTTTGTCATGACATAATATGCAATATACATTACGAGATACAATATTGGAAAGTTTCACATAATAGAAACATAATTTTAACACTCAATTGTAAATTAGCGATTAGCGTATCTTTACAAAAATATATACTTTACATGAAAAATATCATGAAAGGTTCCTCAGTTACAATGCTTATCTTACAATTGACAGTACAGAAGACATATATTTGAAGGCATTTTTACTTACATGCTCCCATCTTAAATAGATGAACACTTTACGTCCGTTTAAATCGTAACCGCAGTTGCAAGATGTCCTCTTAATCGCAAGAATCTCTCACACACGCCTGATTCCAATCTTGCTCGCAGTGAAAATGACGTTCCGCCATGGCAACGCCAACAATGGTCCGCCGAATCCTATGCCGGTCGCGGGAAGATGGATTGTTATATTTTTTGCGGCATGGTTCTAATGTATTCTGTACGGGATACTTTTTAATCTTCAAAATTTTCTTAGACATGAAAAAAAGACAAATAATAAAAAACTCAAATCTTCCTAGGATAACGTATTTCGATTCTAACCCTTCTTTTAGTTGTGTTTTGACTTGAACAATTTTTGGAAGTGAGACTTTTTTTAATGATTTTTTTTTCGTTCAAATGTTTTCTTGGATAACCTCGTCATTAATCGTTGTAATGACTCTATTTTGACCTGCGATTATTATGAAATATTGCTTAAATTCATGCTTTCTCAAAGGATGCGACAGCTATAGTGAATTGCATACTCCCGTTTGGATTTTGCTAGTGAAATATATATGGATGAATTCTTAAATGGTATTTAAATCTTGCACGTCTGCAAATAGCAAAAGTATTACTGGAAGTCATGATTAAATGTGACATTGGTCCCTGAGAGCTGGGACACGAACTCAACTGCACGACTGACCCGTGCGTACGAACGTGTATAGCGCCATGTCCTGGGACATGGCCCCCTGCGGTATAGGCTGGCGCCTCTTCAGGGGAGGCTTGCGCCTCGCCAGTAACATATACAGACACCTCAACCGACAAGGACCGAACGCAGCAAGGGGTGGACCGGGAAAGGGCAGAGCCATACCCGCCACAGGGAACCCTGACAACCCCGGAGAACGCCAAACCGCCCAAGCGCATCCCCGTCCACTGGGAGACCTAATTTATAAGTTTTATTCAAAATGCTACTTTCATATTCTTAATCACTGTTAGACATACGTCATTTACACATTAACAACAAGAGAAAGAGTTTTATCTTTCGTTTCATACATTCCGCCCTTTTTTATTTTTTTACCTACCATGGTTTCGACATATATCGTCATTATCAAGGCACTATGGGGGAATATTTACACACTCCCTGCGCTAACTATACAAGTCGTCATCCGTTGTAACTGTAGTGTTTTATTTCTCAGAATAAAACACCAACGTTTTCCTTTCTACTATAAAGTTTCAATTCTTTATATTAAATTAGAATTTCATTAGAATTTCATAAACCCTACGTAGGGTCTTGGGAGATGTAGGTATTCCCGCGCTATTACGAGAAGCAGGGAATATTCCTGATGAGTTGCAATTTACTGCGCTCATAATTGAAGATCCATGTAAAAACATTTGGCAACATTCTAATTATTTTCATTTAGACGAAATAATGGCTTTGCTGGCTTTTGGGTCCAGAATTTTGTTGTATCTTAAGGCCAGTACTCTATAATGATAACATAAAATGTTCATAGTGAGAATAACTGAATAAAGAAAGTAGTCGATATATAGTACATCCACTTTTATTTAAAATTCACAACACGTGTTTCGGCTCTTTTTTCACCGTAAGCCATCCTCAGGTACAAATTAATTTAAATTAATTGCAAACATTTAACCTTATTGATATGAAGTTCCACCACATCTCGCCTGACACTGTTGATTTCATTGAGAATAATGCTGGTTGAAGTCGATCTAGGTCTCAAATGATCGTCTATAATAGTCTGCTTTACTTTTGCATAAGTGTACTGCTCGTACACAGTATCACCACTAATTTATCATCTGTGCACAAGGCCATTGTCGCAAGTACTTCAAACCAAATCACCAAATGTCATCAGTCGCCTGTGGTTTGCGATTCGGAAGGTGTCCACCTTGTACAAATGACGCGCGAATACAACTCACTCTCCAATGAAAGGCAGGTATCGCGAAATGAATAAAAGGTATCGCGAAATGAATAAAAGGTATCGCTGTCATCGGGCGTCAAATATAGATTATAACTTCGGGGCAAGACCGGCTAGCTAGCGGCGACCGATTGTAGTTTAGGTATCCGCTCACGCGCCTCCCGCCGCTGCCTTATATAGGGGGGGGGGGGGGGGGGGGGGAAGGGCCCCTGGGCCCCCTTATACACCACTAGCTGTTATTGTGATCCTACTGCAAGGTGTCCGGAGCCTGGACCGACAAATAAGGGTGGTCAATCAACAAATACATTTAAAATCGTCCATTTCAATAGTGCAGTTGTGGCATTTTTTACCCCTTTTCTTGGCCAAATTCCCCTCTTTGGACAGTTTCCCCTCTGCGGACTGTTTACCCTCCGGACTTAGCCGTACGACATGTGCGCCAACGACGGCCAAAATACCTACGACTCCAAAATGCAGCGACTCCTTTATTGCATTCCTGAGGTATGCGGAAGTTTGCAGTTCATCGTAGCATAACCGGTGTTACGATAACAATCGCGGGAGGATGACATCGGGTGCTTTCGATTTACGGTGATAACCGGCAATACTCAGCTCGGTCACGCCGGGGTGCTTTCTATTTACAATTAGTGGAATAACCATCTATCGGCATCTATGATCGGTGGCTCTTCGCTCCGAGGTGAGTCGAACAAAGGAAAAGCAATATGCGCATTTATTCAAAGTATTCTGCTACAGCAGGGTTTCCCAAACTTTTCATCCGATAGAACACTTCGTAAATCCTGAAATTTTTACGGAACACCTTGTGGACTTCGCATATGTTAAACCAGGGGTCTCCAAACTACGGCCCGCGGGCCGGATGTGGCCCGCGAGGACTTTTCATCCGGCCCTTGGAGACCATTTTGTCTACGGAAAAAAATACGGAAATTTACGTGTAACCTGCCAAGATCAGCCGCCGCTTACGTGTACGTTATGTTTTTACCGAATTAAAATAGAGGCGCGCAGTAGTGCGTTATGTTTTCCAACCAATCACTACATTGCAAAACCTTATTCGCTACTTATTATGAATAAAATACTATAAAATAAATAATTAAAAGCAACATCCATATTTTGATTCTTTTTTATTTGGACCCCGAGCGTGTAGTTGGCCCCCGAACTGCTGTTTGATGGTTAATGCGGCCCTCGGGCTGAAAGGTTTGGAGACACCTGTGTTAAACCATTGCGTTTAGGTAGCAGCATATAAAGCCATTATAGGTTACTCGGAACACCCATTAGCCTTCCGAGGAACGTAGTTTGGAAATCCCTGTGCTACAGATTTGAAGACGAGACGGGCTGCGCATGTGTAAATAGCCGTTTGCCTTTGAGTAGTTTCATTTCAATGGGCTTGTTTACCAAGAGTTTTTTAATGCCAATTATAGTTTGAAAACTAAAGAGAAACGTACTTTTCCGATTTTTTATTTTGGCCTGATTTGTTCATAACACTTCTACGGTTTTGAAGATGAGACGGACTGTGCATGCGCGAATAACAGCTTTGAGTTGTTTCATTTCAATGGGATCGTTCACCAAGAGTTTTTTGCTAATTTTAGGGAATGCTAATTTTAGTTATAAAACAAAAGAGATACGTATTTTTCCGATTTTTATTTTGTTCTGATTTGTTTATTACACTCTACTATGGATTTGAAGACGAGACGGACTGCGCATGCGTGAATAGCCGCTTTGAGTTGTTTCATTTCAATGGGCTTGTTCGCCAAGAGTTTTTTTTAATACCAATTCTGATAGAGCTTGAAAAATAAAGAGACATGTATTTTTCCGTTTTTTGATCCGTCGCCTGCTTTTCGAATTATCGGCGGCGAAAAATCGGGGTTCTTATTCCTTTCACGTAAAAGAACCAACATGAAAAGTTTTGAAGACACTCGCTACTCCGTCCAATCACGCTGGGCGCTATGCAGCATTCCCCTTCCCTCGCTTTCCACTGAGCGAATTAGTAACTGAACCGGATCTCTGATGATCACACGAACTTTTTGAGTGGGCGGCAAGTTTTGCAAATTTTTTCATTTTGATTTAAGAGTGAGTGGCTGAATATAGAAGAATTTTGTCTCCGCCGAAAATCTATTTTCCAATCCATCTGCCGAACTCGTGAATTAAATTGCAATTTCGCATCATTGTGAACTACCTTATTGCAATGGGGTCATTCCATTGCAATGGTTGCGTAGCTAGCTTGAAAGCACCAATCAAGGCCAACTACGACATCAATATAATTGTCGATATACTTATTTATTGCGTGGCACCAAGATTGATTTAATTGTTTGAATCTCTAGTTTTTGGCCATTTCCGTCAAATGACTGTTTGTTTTCCAGTGACAATTGTTAAGTATCCTAGTTTTATTCCTGGTTTCTGTGCTTTCAAGTGATTTTGACGAGTTATTGAGATGCCAAATGCAAAATTAGGGGCAAGAGACCGGGCTTTTCAGTGTCAAAAAGATGGATTTTATTGTACCAATAAACGTACGGTCATGTACAAATTCTACAATTGTCAGGTTGCTTGGGAAAGACTCAATTGGAAAACATTTAAAATCTTCGGAGCACGTAACTGCAGCAAACTTTCGCAAGGATGGAAATTCTCTTAAGTTACATGTCAATTACGAAATGTATTAAATTTTATTTTTAAATTTAGTGCCACTTTTCCTGGTTCCGCCACCGAGGTGATTTTCTTCAGCTATGACATGGCTAGAAGGGGAAGTATCGCATAGTAACCCAGATCATATTGGGTTAAACTATTGTGTAAGTGACCCTTTTCTAGGCTTTGAAATATCGGTATTTTATGTCTACATAAATATATATATATTTGTGGTCACTGTGAAAATACCGAAATGTCTTGTTGAAAGCACCGAATTCCTAATTTCAAAGTACCGCTTTTCTCCCTCTCAAACCACCGAAAAATTCCTATCCCTATAGTAATGGCCCATTCTATTATTACGTCGAATATTGAATAGGGGAGGGAGTTGGGTTCTTCCGGCTCATCTCAAACTGTCTTACGTAAGGGGGCCGAGATCATCTAATGTATGATTTTGTCTTCTCTTGAGACCTTACTTTGTATCACAACTGTGATAATCGTCGTCTCGTCAATGACAACACGCATTGTCGTTTGAGGAAAGTTTTCTGTAAGCGTGACTAGGTTACATTTAGTTGAGGTTCTGGAAAGTAAAACAAATAGTGGCTGCAACTGGGCCCGGGTCCACTCATTGCTTAAATTCGCCGTCGGGAGATGAGTCTCTTCTGCCAGAGGCCGAAAAACGAAAAATCCAAAGATATATTTTACGCGGTGAGCATTTAAACAACAATATCACATGGTGTATTCTTAGCATGTTCCGATTGTAATTTTTTTGGGCACTAGAAAAATATGGCAATAAATTGCTGTTGATATTTTAAAAATTTTTCAAGGACCAAATTCTGCGATCGCCAGTGGCATGAGTTGATCTGCCCTCTCGTCCGGCCTGTCGGACGAATTGTACTCCGACGAGCTGTTGTCATGCAAGTGTGCGCCAGCTACCATCTGAATCTCAGGCGTTAAAAACACGCGAGGCCAATATTTCCGATGTACACTGCCTCGGCTTCCTCAGGATGAGCGTAATGCGACGCGATCATGAATGTTCATCACTTACTGCTAGGCTAAAACACAAGTAGGTTTGTACAAAAGCGACGCAATGCGCGTCTGGAAATAAGATATCACTCATTAGCATTATATGCCATATAATTCTAACGAGTGGAAAAAGTCAGTTGTCGGTTTCAAAATCAGAAAACCAGGTGCCTTCAATTAAATAACTGTTGTCTAAAAATTGCTATAAGAAATTAGCTATAAAGAGATATTAATCCCTAATGCATTTCTCCATTAATGGTGAGCAGACTTTCAGATCTTCCAAACTCAAACCATTAGTGAATGAATGTACGAGGAAACATTACATTAAGATCATGTTCATTGCAATTAATTCTTTGGACTTTAAGGAAAATTTCACCATAACGGCAAACAATCGCGTATGGATTTAGCAATGTAGGCCATGAACAGCAGAAATAAGACACCTAAGATTAACATGATTAATCCTTTGATTCAAAGATTACCATGAACTCCTCATACTAACTTCTGTGCTATGGCATCCAGCAGCTGAGACTATCTGCCTTTTGTTGTCATAAATTAATTACTGAGTAAATGCTGGAGTCAGGGCTTGTTTATATCGAAATTCAGAAACGAATGGAAAATTAAAATGATTATTTTACTCTGTTTTAGTTACATAGTCACATACTCTGATTCAGTTGCATACATTTGCTATAAATTTGACAAAATTTTAACTTTTTATTTCACCTGTGAAGCAACTGGGGACAACCACTTACAATTTCTTTTGATCATACACTGAAAAAGCAAATTTAGAGTGAACATTAAATGTTCATTACAATCCTCAGGCTCATTTTCCATCTCTAACTTCAGGAACTTCTCTGCCTTTGAAAGCATTGACTTCCTCAATTCCCTTTTATGAGGTTTAACACAAAATTGAGTTTTTTGAAAATTAACAGAGCTGTTTCACAAATTCTGATAAACTTCTTTGAGGGACACAACAAACCCTTAACATCCATAGTTATTCCTGGAAATGTTCTTTCCATGGTTAATATTTGACTCCTGTCCTGAATTTTTTTCTTCCCAGAAAACTTTTTCTTGCAGTTAATGCATCCACTTTTAGCCAAGAGTCTCTTAAGGAGATATCCAGCAAAGTAAGCAATGGAGCAATGTTCCAGAGTTAAAACATCTTGGTTCATTTCCACTGTCTTATCTGAGACAAATGACGAACCACTTGAGCTGTCATCTTCTTCCTCCTCTGTTGTCTCTATGTCTGTTGATGATATGTTACTTATACTAGTAGATGCAGTGTTACCATCTAGGGGCAGCATTACGTTATCATCATCTTCATAGCTTGAAGTTGTACGTGGTTTTTAAAATACTTTTCACGGATAGAATTCTGTATGCTGTTCTATAAACCTTTAACAGTGGGTTTTCTGTTGAATCCCCCCCCCCTCTGTCTAATAGATGAAAAAAAGTATTCCAATACACTTTTGACGTTTTTACAGTTTTTTTAATGCGCCGGAAGGTTCTGGTGCGAGATTCTGTACTTTTAAGCTAATCCTTTAGCTGCAACGTCAGTCTGCGTTTGCACGTGTGAGTGAAAATGTGATTGTGGTATTTACCTACGCACAAAGTTACTTGGGCTATGCAGGTGTAGCCCGCGCGCCAATTCCCGTCATGAGTGCTCCGAAGCGTCCGCGTTTGTGTAACGAAGCGTTTATTTGTGAATTGTTAGCTGCTGACAGTTTTGATGAAGATTATTACGTGAATAATTATAGTGGGAATGGTGAACAAGATCATGTGGAGGTAAAGGACCAATCATCTGATATCAATGACGTACAGGACAATTGAGGCTCAGCTGAGATATCGTCAGCATCAAGCGAGGACGAGGAGATTCTTTTGACTAATCAGTACACGGTAAGGGATCAACATAAAAATGTTCTGAAGTTGAAAATCAATCCTCCTAGACTTAGAAATTTGCGCTCGAGAGTTGACAATTTGGTTTCACGACTCCCGGATGGCGAAGGGAACCGCTAGAGACAAAAAATCTGAAATTGAGTGGTTTAATTTATTCATGGATGATACAATAATTCGAGCTATCGTTTCATCCACCGACACATACAGTGACCTTGTAATAGAAAGATTTGCTCGAGATAGAGATGGTAGAAATACCGATGAGATTGAGATTCGTGCCTTCCTAGGTATTTTACTACTTTCTTGAGTACTCGAAAGTAACAGGAAAAAAGTAAACATATATGGGATAATTCCACAGGGTCGGAGTAGAAGCTTGCTACCTTGCTATGAGTGAGAAAAGGTTCACCTCCATACAATTGGCCGAAAAACTGGCTAAAGATAAGAAACTCACGCTAGTTGGAGCAATTATATTCCACACGTATTGGTGTTCCACATGAACTAAGACCAAATGGCAAATGAAAACCTCGGTCATCTCTTCATGCCTTTCAGAGAAATGAAACCCTGGTGTTTTACTGCACGAAGCGGAAAAAGGCAGTTATATTTTGTCGATTATGTATAATGACAACGCAATAAATGAGTCAACTGGGCCAGAGCAAAAACTCACGTAACATTTGTAACATTTTATAATAGAACGAAAATTGGCGTATAAGTACTCGACAAAATGTGTGTCAAGTACAATGTTGCTCGTAACACGAGAGGCTGGCCATTGGTCGTATGTTTCGACCAGCTCAACATCTCAGGAGTAATTGATTTGTGTATTTTTAAGTTCAATAACACCGAAGTAAAGCCGATGCCTACACAACTGAGCTTATCAAACCACATATCTTCGTCAGAATGAAAAATGCCACAATTTCAGTGCAGGTGAAGAACAGGGGAAAGGGGCTTCTTGGAATTCAGGACAATTTAAACGGAAACTAATCATCCTCAGGACAGCAGTGTAGGCAGCTGCTTTTTGTGTACGAGGGCAAAAGATAAATCAACAAGGAATAACTGTGAAAAGTGTGGTCACAAAGTATGTGTTGAGCATTCTTTAGTCATTTTTTCGACATGTTTGGAGTCTTGTGTAGAGTAAATTTTCTTGTCAAAATCAATCACTTATCCACCAAAAGTAGTTTGATAATAATGTGAAATTAATACTATTTTGCTCAACCTGGGCATTAATTTATCTTACAATGTAGTATTGTGGGAACAGACACATTTTTGTGTGGAATTTTTGTCGTTTCTGTTGTGAGGATACCAAGCGAGATGCATGAAAGGCGATAACGTGCTTCGAATTATAGCAAACATTTGAAAGGACAATATGGAGTGGGAAGGGGAGTTAGAGGGGGAAGTAAGAAGTAAAAAAGAACATATGTTCATATTTTGTACATTTCAACCTTGTTTCACCCGTCATTCCATGTTTTAGGAGACGAAATTGCTTTCAAGACAATTTCACTAGAATGCCATAATTATTTCAAAATGTGTAACAAAATCTTTTCTACTTGGTTTATCTGCACCACGAACAATTATTTAATTTTATGTTTATATTTTTCCGCTGGCAATATAATTTTCTTTTAAATGATGTTGTCTAATTTACTAATTACCCTGGAATATATTTAAGTTACATCGCCCTAAAGTCACGGAAAATATATAGACTTAAAATTGTCAAAAAACGGATGTTAGTTATTTTTTATTTACCAGCATATTTTGTTTGAAAAGAGCAGAAAAAAGGAATAAGCATGGTGTTGGATAGCTGAGGAACACAAAACAGTTATAAAAATATTAAATTATTGAAAAAGTTTTATTATAGAAACAAACTATTTCTTGGGCCACAATGGTAGCCCACGCGCCTATCCGTGTTACAGCAAGGCACGCGCCAACTGCAGGGTTAAACAACCAAGCAATAGCCAAGAAACAAACAGTTAAACTTCTTGGAGTTCACCTTGACTCAAGACTCTCCTGGAAGGCCCATACCGATATTGCCAGAAAAAGCCCACTGCGCGTACGGATTCGTCTACCCACTCATTAAACGCCATAGTCCCCTTGCAATAGAAAAAAAGTTATCATTTACAAATCTATGATCCGCCCCCTCCTGTGCTATGGATATCCTGCCTGGGCCAAGGCAACAAAAACGCAACTAAAAATTGTACAAACCCTACAGAATAAAATAATTAGAACCATCGCAAACTCCCCCTGGTATGCAAGTGTGACCTCAAAATAATAGAAACCTTCTTAAAAACTCAGTTGGGCTTTGCCCCTCTTTATTGCGTACGTCTCTTTCTCTTCAAATTTTTTCTAACAATCCCCCCCTTTATCAAGCATACATAGCAACGTTCTTCAAAACAAAAACAATAAACAACCTAAAACATCTCAAACCTTTTCACTTACGTATAGTCACGTATAGTCACTTTTTACACTCCACTCACACTGAGGGACATATTTAATAACTCCAAACACTCATACGATCCCATGAAAAAATCCGGGGTATATGAAGTGACTTGCAACACATGCGAGGGTGTGTACATTGGTCAAACGGGGCGTAACTTTGAAACACGTATAAATGAACATAAGAAGTGCTATTCTAATAGTGATCCCAAATCCCACCTGGCCAAACATTTGATAGAGGAGTCCCATAGAACAAACTTTGACTTGAAGATCCTCCATTATGAGAAAAAGGGACGACGCCTGGACACCTTGGAGCAGTGGGAGATCATCAAAAGAAAGAAGAAGAAAATGAAACTTCTCAATTATGTAGCATATGATGTTCACTCCCCCATTCTATCCTTGTCCACCTGACAACCCAAGCCTGTTCTTCCTTCCCCTCCCCTTCCTCTTCTTTCCTCTGCTTATCTCCACAAGGGAATCCTCGGGAAGGTCACATGTACAACACCCCCCCCCTTGTTATTCACCTTCAACCGTCCCCCTCCCCCGTCCTTATGACTAGGTACCTCCTTGTTTTATCAAGAATTTCCCCCCCCCTCTTTTTCCTTTGCCCCCCCCCCCTTTGTATAAATATGGGTATTGGAGGCATAACGGTTGCAGACCTGATGATGACGCCCTAAAGAGCGTTGAAACACGTGTTGTGTATTTCACAATAAATTCAAGTGGACAGTACAATTACTGTAGTTTTTATTTAACCTAAAACATCAACCCATCTAAACATACATTAACATACAAATTAATACTATCAAAAACAAAACAACGAATGAAATTAAATACATAAAACCAAATAAAACAAATAAAAATGGAGCTTGACAAGGCACGACGTTACAGCAAATAACGAATACATCCGCGATTCCCTTAATATTCCCACCATCGCGACATACCTCCACTCCATAGCTACATCTTTCTCCAAATCAATCGGCAACTTCGGAAACAAAAAAATAGGCAACATATGACAATACGAGAAAAACCCCCACTTCAAGTACAATAGAACAAAATTTGCAATAGATAATCACAAATAAACACACTCCTGAACCAATATCATATCCTACTCGCTATCCGGTCCTTCAAACTCCACATCATGCGAACGTCAAGCAGCGAAAGCTGAGAGGACGTAGAAAAATGCGCAGTGAAACTGCCTGCCTGTCTGCTGGGTTTACACGTCGAAGTTGACTGCTATGACAGTCGCTCAGTAACGATATATCGCTACTATCATCAACACAAAAGTGTCCCAAGAGTTCCTGTAGCGACAATAAACACTCGCTGTGCATTCTGTGGCGGATAATAGTAAAAATGGTGGGTTTGATTCAGCAGAGGCGAAGGGATTTTTAGTGATACTTAATGAAATTAAGAAACGGACGAAGCAAAGGAAAAAAGAAGACGACGATGGTGGGTGAAAGCACACCTGGCGAAGAGAGCGGAGCTGGGTTTGGAGGACTATTTGATGAATATATTTTTATATTTATTATAGCTGGTTATATAAGAAATTTTTATATTTATTATAGTTCATCATAATATATAACATTCTAAATATTACAGCACTGATTTAAAGAATGAGGAGCATGATGGACAAATCTTTCACGATAAAGAAAACATTGGAAGGCTCGAGTCTGCAATTAAAAACTAAAGAGGACTATGTGACAATCACGAAATTCCTTGAAGAGAATGAGGCGCAAAACTAAAAATGGCCTGCGAAAGGAGATGGAGTAGTTAGATATGTAATTCATGGAATGGACGAAGGAATAGAATATGAGTTTATAAGAAAAGAACTGGTCGACGCAAAAATCCCTTGTGTTGCGGTTAAATCAATATCGATAAACAGATAGGATTTATGTCGTAACTGTTCAAAGAGGCAAGTACTTCGATCCGAAAATCAACGAAAGAACTAAATACATATGCAGTCAACCAATAAAAATAACTGAGTATGAGTACAAGAGACCACAGCGCTGCTATAGATGCAACAGATATGGACACGGATCGAGGTACTGCCAAGCATTAGCAAGGTGTTACAGATGCGCAGGGTAACACGAGGGGACTGTACGTTTGCAAAGCAATTGTCTTTCACTTGATAATTATTTCACCTCCCCCACACACTTTTAAAACCCACACTTGGTTTAGATCAATCGTTGATGGGTTTACTTGGTGGAAATTCATATTAATGCAAGATGACACTTTGTATTTTCCGCACAACTTTCAACCCGTTCAACGCGGCACCATTTTTGACTTACCTATCCGGTGGCTGAAATTTTATTTACTTATTTTCCGATAGATTTTAACCCTAACATTCGTTATTCAGTGTTTAAAAATTTCTTATGTTATAATTGTAATTAATAAATTTTTTTAATGCACCTCAACCGGTTTCGAAGTTTTCACTTCATTTTCAAAATCCTCTGGAAGATGACGTGAAAACGTCGAAACCGTTTGAGATGCATTAAAGGTTGTGTGGAAAATACAACGTGTTATCTTTTATTATCTACACTTGGCATTTCTCCGATAACGAGCGAATATTATTTTTTTAATAATTTATTTTGATTAGTGCTTAATCAGAAAGTGTTTTACCTTGTTATTCGTGTAAAGTGCAAATTATTCCTTGTCCAGGCAAAACGTTCTTGGTTTCCCAGTCGAAATAGGGAAATATAACACTTAAAGAAGCTGTGGAGATTAGGCTGGAAAGTAAAAACTTGAACCGAGACAAAGGTTTCCAACTAAGCAGTGCTTGGAAACCTACTCTAGAATCAGACTCTTCCATCCGAAAAAATCGGCGGTGGCGGAACACAGCCTGGAAAATGGTCATAGGATCGACTTTGCCGACACCTAAGTGCTTTGTAAAACAAAGGACTATTGGGATCGCATGGTGAAAGAAGCTGTGGAGATTAGGCCGGAAAGTAAAATCTTGAACCGTGACAAAGGTTTCCAATTCAGCAGTGCTTGGAAACCTACTCTGAGAATGCAAAAAGAATGGCGGGAAAAAACTGACGAATCAGGGAAAACCTAATGAAAATGTGACACTATAAATATATGACAACTCTGGAAAAAATCATTAACCCGGAAGACGATGGCAGACTACGCCATTGAAACGTCGGTGCAGTTTGACACCCGGATGGAAACCCGAGAAATATTCATCCTCAATTGTTTGATTTTTATTTAAAGTTTAATTTTTACGCAATTTACTGCGAAACTATCTTTAATGGTTACACCCACCTCCAATTTTTACGTCACACTTAGCATAGGGATTTGGGATTGGCATTTTATTTTTTAATTTCTGTCGTTTATTTTGCCGTTTCTTTCTTCACTTCTCATCTACATGTTATTACATCGCGTTTTATATCTCGCATTTACTGGGTTGATGATTGCTTAAGAAGCAGCGAAAACGTATGTATAATATGCATGATGAGCATTTTGCCTGTGTCCCGCACTGCTAAATTTGTATTTCAATATGTAATCAGGAACATTAACCCGCTTTTCAAAGCAAAAAACATTCATAATATCAAAAAGTCGAGACGAAAACCAGGCAGAATACATAATCATTGGCCTAAATATCGACGCATACGTAATTTTGGACCTCGGTATGAATTACTGTAGTGTCCGTTCGAATAGGCGTGTTTATGTTTGTGCATAGGTAATAATATCTACCGCTGCATGTGGAAGCCGCGCGAAATGAAATACTTCACTTGATGCTAAAAATAAACATCACATAACTCATTGCCGTTCACTTCGTTCTATTAAAAATTGATAGAATAGGGCGATATTTAATTTAAATTATGCCCTTATAAATTTAAAGTTATGCCCTGATCCACAATGTTTTCTGAGGTTCTGATTTGAGGTTCAATGAGGTTCGGACGAGTGCTGCATGCCTGGTGTGGAATCACCCCGTGCCACACATCCTGGTGGTGGCTCGCACGGTACTTCGTAGATGTAGATGTTTTGTCTGCATTCGTATTTAAAAAAATGCTTTGCTTTGTATGGTTTGCTTCACCACCATCGAAGCTTATGCATAGTTTTTCAGAGTTTTTTGGCGGAGATAAAAGTTTTTATTTGAGGAAAACACCATGCAGAAATTAATCAGTGGTGTTTTCTTCTTCATTATCTTTGACTCTCTCCCAACCCTGAAGAAGTTTCTCGATTCTGCGTCTGAAGAAATATGCCA
Source organism: Pyrrhosoma nymphula (assembly GCA_963573305.1). Lineage (NCBI taxonomy): Eukaryota > Metazoa > Arthropoda > Insecta > Odonata > Coenagrionidae > Pyrrhosoma > Pyrrhosoma nymphula. The sequence continues at coordinate 8,918,273 of OY754337.1, forward strand.
AGTTCGTGAAGCCGAAAAACGAAACGAACCTTTGCATAATCATCTTCCTACACAATAGTATCAGAACACTACACTCTCCCATTCCAAGCGCATGAGATTATATTCCTCCCGTAGACGCCAACCTTTTTCGCAACGCTCGGGTAGGGCGTCATTGCAACCAACCAAAGTTTTGTACGATTAGTTTCCGTCACTTTCTCTGTGTTCCGAACGGAAACATTCCCGGAACGGTCTAAGAACGTTTGTGTGCTGCGTGGGAAAAGAGAGAGAGGATGTGTTGAGTGTCGACTCCACGTGGTTGCCTACACTTCCGGTCGCCTTGGTGACGCACGCAAGAGAGAAGAAAAAGTAGAAGAACGCCCTCCGGTGTCAATCTAGGTTTTTTGATCGCCAAGCGGTGGTCGCGGCTGCTAACGTCGTGGAGGGGTTGAATAGCCGAAGAGGGCGAAGCTCACCATAATCGGTCAACTGACGTCATATGAAAATAGTGCATCATGGGGGTAAAGAAATTGGCGTGAAAAGTGTTGTTCGCGTAAAATTGAGAGTCTTACGAGCCGTATATATGAATATTAAGGCTCAGCCCAGGGGAATGGGTTTACAATTGGGATTGTGGAGGGATAAGAGTAAATACATATTTTCAGTTCTTCATTGTAAATATTTGATTATTTTTTCATCCATTTTCTGTTATTATTGACTTTTTTTCGGCCGTTAATATATTTTTTTCCTTTGTCAAGAGTTGGTCATTTTTACTTTTCCAGCTGTTTGTCATTTTCCACCATTTTTTCTATTGTTTATTATTTTTTACCTTTTATTTCTCTTTTGTTGATATGTTGGTTATTTTTAAAACTACCTATTAAACGTAAACAAGGAAGATTAATAAAAAACATAGGGAAGACTTATATTCAAGTTATACGTCGAGGCAGTGTTGTTGGGGAAATAGGATTGTCCGAAATATTTAGGAGTAGAGGGTTCACTGTTAGTGGTAATTTAATTTTTAATTTAATAAAAAGGGACCGGATAATGCTACTGCTTATAGGTTTCCGCGGCGTCGATCAGTTGGCGTCAGAGTGGCTTCCGTGATTTCACCGCGGCGCGGTTCATTGGTTTGTCTGGACAACAGTTTCGCTAGACAATCCTGTCAGCGTCTTCAGGTCGAAAATGAAGGACACAGGTTTTTTGGCTACCTCATGTAAAGTCTTGTTGCTGCTCTGTGATTGGTCATTTTTTATTAAGCGCTCTTTCCCAAGTGCCGTGTAGAAAATAGCCGTCGTCTCTGTAGAAAGTTTGTGGCGTCTTGAAAATTTCAATGGCTTCCCGTACTAACTTTTGGGTTAGTGCCGGTTCCACTTGTGGTTATTACATCCACTCCTTGGAAGTCAATGTCGTTTCCCGGTTCGCTGCACGCAACGACAACAGTCAGCCATCACGGAACATGCATGGAGCGAACCGGGACACGGCATTGACTTCCAAGGAGCGGAAGTAACAACCACGACCTGAAGACGCTGGCTGGATCGTCGGCGAAACTGTTGTCCAGACAACACCAACGAACGATGATATCCCAGAAGCGCCGTGCGCAGACGCCAAGGGACCGGATAATGTTTTGAAATGTTGGAAGATGGTGTGGAATGACTTAACTTCGTTCAGGTTGACTAGATCGCTGTTGTTCAGTAGCTTACGTAAGGATTTGTTTCTCAAAATTTCCAGACACTGAGCAATGGTTCTGCAACAGGTAAAAAACTCAGCAGCCATGAAGCAGAATTGGCCGAACAACGGAGGCGTAGTATGGGAACTGTGGGAGGGTCGGGTACGACGTAGCCGGGAGATGGTTTGGCACTCCTCGAGGTTAAACTTTAGTTCAGGAGAACACCGAGGAATCCATTGGCGGGAGACTCGCGCTATATGCCGTTAATTGAAGAGAGGGCAGTAAGTATTAGAGTATTTGCGCAAGTGAGGTATTTTGTTGAAATTTATTATAGCGAGCAGTGTTTGGTTTCGAAATGCCACGTACGAAATACCAAGGTATAATTCCAACTAATTAAATAGCTTTTAATATGCATTGTTTTAGCATCGAAATTGCCTAGGTCTAAACGCCCAACCATTGGTTATTCGTAGTGTGACGTCATCTCCCATATTATCAGAAGCGAAATAGCCTAGCTGTGCGTTGAGAGTGAAATAGTATTTGCCTTTTCGAAGTTATTTCGATATTTGCTTATTAATAGCTAAAGTTTCGTCTGCAAGCTAAGACTACACAGTCACACAATCTCCAAATCCACAAATGGTCGGCTATAGGAGATGATGTCAGAGCCTACAAAACATGGCGGACCAGTGTTTCGGCGCAATAATAATTTATTAGATTTTATCAGCTAATTTTTTTTGACGGCGCATTAACGAAAAGCCTCTCGAGCGTCAGAATGAAAATTTAGTGTCTTAAGTATCGATAGATTTTTTAGATGTCACTTCCCAAAAGTGTGCAAATACTCTATTCGCCTCTCCCTGTGTGGTGATAACGCGAGTTCCATTGTCTGCGTTGATCTGTATTAATCCATAGCGAGCACTAATAAGTAAAACGATTCCGATGGAGCTTGCGCAGTTCGCAAACGTGTGAGCGAAGAGTTCCGCCTTAAAACGACGCCTTTGACATATAATACATTAATCCTGAAGATTTATTGGGTTTCCGCGACTCTTCTCTTGTTACAATGATCCTCCAAAACTCTTTCATTTTCACGCCATTAATCGTTGGCATCTAATCGTCCGACATCGTCCGCATCAAACCATTTGGCCTATTCAGGTCGCGGGTTCGAATCCCGCCTGAGTAGGATATTTACACGGGCATGGTTGTGTGTATTCGTCTATTTAATACATATCTATTAATTGGCGTCTACTGTTAGATATATAGAAATTATTATTATTATTTCTTCCAGCTGGTCAGTATTTCTGATGTAATCAGTCGTTCGACATCAATTAATGTATCATCTTACCATCTGTTAATGTATTTTCCAATAGTTTCAGTCATGACCAGTGCAAAAGTATCATCTAACACAATGAATCACTAAACTAAGAAACATGAAAGAAATAAAACACAATTATAATCTTCTACACTGGCACAGACATGGAGAGCAATTGCTGCATGCAATGCAGGGTCTCCACAATTAGGAAAAAGTATTATCGCAACGATTACTCAGCCAGGATACATGAAAGGAAGAAAAATTAGCTACAATCTTCACATGTGCCACTGAAATTGTGAACATGCATACGTTGAACGAAATACAGGATGATCTCTCTCAGATGTCCACAGAGGAAACATTCTTGACTTTCAAGATAAACATAAACAAAGAAGTAAACAGAATTTCTATGCAGGCAGGTCAATTTGGCTTCTTGTTGTGCTATCATGCAACAGAAATGACTCAATTAAAAAACGCGAACGGAATAAAGTAGTCTTCCCATCGGGCACTGACGTAGTGAGCATTTCGAATATGAAATGTAATAATAATAATTGCTTCCAGTCATTACATACAAAGTAAAATTAAGTGAAGCAAGTTAGGTAGCCCCTAAGGTGCACCTGTTGGGGGGCTACCATTAGTTAAGCCATGCAACATGAGCAAATTTAGAACAATAAGGCAGATCCTCACAGTGAAGTATACAAATCCTACCAACAGAATTGCTCTGTGCAAGAAACAACAGAAAAGACAAACTGACAACGCTCGTCATACACACAAACATACATACAAAGCACAATACACTCATAAGCATTTATTCATACATGAACGACAGTATATATGCAGTACAACACGCATAAATGTGTGATTATATGTATTTCATAGAGTCATATAATTTTGAGGATACATTAAGAAGCGTTAACAAGTTAAATCTATACAATCACTTTCTATTTAACATTAGACTTATTACATGTAAATCACAAAATAAAAGTTCTATGTTGCTAATGGTTAGTAACCAATTTTTTACTTCCCTCAAAAATTTCCCGGGGTTTTTTTCTTTGTTAACACAATTAGGAAGAAAGTTAAATATTTTTGGCTGGATGTAAATGAAACATCTTTGGAACATCGTTATGTTCGGTTTGGGCAGTGATAATTAATTTTTCCTACGTAAATTAAAAGAATAATCCTTTGGTAGTAGATTAGCAACATTTCCACTTCTTATGTAAAAGTTTTTTAGAACTTTGTAAAAATACAAGTTGTATTGTTGTATAAATACAAAATGTAGGGCAATATAACTCAAATCTCCTCATAGACAAGTCAACACATGAAGTCACTCAATGCAGTGGCGGATCCACGGGGGGGGGGGGTGAGGGGGGGGGCGGGAGGGGGACACCCCCCCCCCCCCAAGAAGTCCGACGATCAAGAGGATCTTAGGATTTGATTGTAAACTTCATTGTAAACGTATTAGCATTGATATGCTAGAAAAAACATGCGTCTCTTTCCAATGACCATGAACTGTATTTTTCGATAAAGAGTTGTTTCGGGCATTTCGAGTTGGACAGCGGAAGACCAGAATCTGACTCCGAGAGGAGTTGAGTCACAGTTGAGGCTACGTCTATCCCACATTTGTCTTAATTAGCCACGTCTCTTGCAAAGGTCCATCGCCTAAAAAGTGAGGGATCTCTGGCGTGTGTCGGTCACTTTGTTTCAAACAGCCTCCCCTGACCCCTTAAAAAGTAAGGGCTCATTTCCCTAGTAGCTGCCGCGGGGTAACACACAGCATTTATTAACCCTTTCGCTACGAACGACGTGATGGAACGGCGTAAATTTTTCCACGCAAACGAACGAACGACGTGATAGAACGTCGTGCCGCTAAGCTATCCCTAAGTAAGCCTAAAAGGTGTGTCTAAAGGCTTACTTCTTCTCGGGACTTCTTCTCGGGATGCCGTATGTACCCTTTCTCGGTTCGCGGGAAAGGATTACCTCGACCCTTCCTCGCAGTGCGCGCCCCACTCACAGCAGGGGTCCGCGGTCAGTTGCTTGCTGGTGCAGTGGAATAACAAACTTAAAAGTTTTTGTGTAATTGGCAAATTGAGCATTATAAGTGCATTCCTTATGTTTAGCTCTACAACTACAAATTTTAAACGGAGTTCTACTGTTATTTTTAACGTAGTTGTGTGTAAAGGAATCTTTACCATTGATACGATTTTTTTGCTAGAGAGCTATTAACGATAGAACTTCGTTTAAAAGCTGTAAATTCATTGTAAAACAAGAATAATTCATTTCCGATTAAATAAATATCTGGCCCCCTACTCAAGTTAGGGAAATAGGTACTGGTGAAGATCCTATGTCCAAGGTGAATATCCAAGAAGAAGAGGTGAAGACTGGCAAAGCAAAGAAATTTTCCCCGTCGCGAAAGGGTTAAGTTTGTTGGTTGCTGACTGACTGGGCGTTCGGGTGCTTACGCGGTCTCATCCGCTCTTTTGGCGTGCGTAGATGCAATCGTGTTCCTTGAATGTGTTGCATAGTTTTGTCCCGTTGACGTCTCCTTCGGCACCTCGTCTTGGGCGTCTACTTAAAAATGTATTTTTTTATATTACTGTGCAGACAGATTAATCATTTTCGTTTCGTCAACTAAGTGGATTTTAGTTTTAACAGAGTTTACCAGATTAACTCGTCCAATTAACAATATAATCAACTGCAGGGAAATAGTGATTCATTTTGCTGGATTTAATACTTCTCCAAGCAGCTGTAGCATCGCCCTATATTCACGGATCTCTGCATGCCTGTGACAATTTATTTACAGTATTACAGTACGTGTATCAAGTATGGTAAATGTACGTAGGTACTTATTTTAAATTTCATTCAGTGCATAACCACATCATAACTATACATGATATACCCCTTCTGTTATGTTTACTCCTAGTATCCTGTAAATATCCTAAAACGCGTTAATCAGTAAACCTGTAATCCTCAAATAATTCATACTGTTATACGTCTCTATATATAAAACGGAATGTCCTGACTGACTGACTCATTCACTCATCAACGCACAGCCCAAACTACTGATGATAAAAACATGAAATTTTCAGGATATATCCCCATTGTGGTGTATAGGCGCACTAAGAAAGTATTTTTGAAATAAACAATTTTTGGGGTGGTTTTTACCCCATTAATGTAAAAATATTTATTACCATAAGAAAAGCATTGAGTTCGGTGCAGGCGTTTCTTTCTTTGCTTTTTTAGATTACTTGCGCTCAAGTTATTGGTTGTAAATTAACTCAAGTTAATTCTTTCATTTTATTTTCTTATACGCTTCGTTTTTGTCTCATTATTGCGTTTTTAGCTCTAAATTCATCAATTTCTCTTCCTTTTCAACAATAGAAATTTCATTGGCAACCAGGCGTGAATATCCATATAATAGCGATTTCATGAATGGCCATTCATGCCTGAAGCATTTAAAGGTCTGGTTCACTGATTAAATTTATAGTGCTTACCCCAACCTCACTATTTGCGTTAAATGGCTTTTTACCATCAGCATTTGACACGTCACATCGATTCTTATAGTCACATACAACGGCTTTCATGTTTATCTCTCGCCCTTAATTTTAACTGGCACCCTCATCTTGCCCTTATTAGCATTATTAATGAACGCAGTATGTAATCACATTACAAAGAAGTATTTTTGGTAACTTTCTGCTTCGGGAATTGATATAGAAAGTGTATACCATTAAAAATATTCTGAGATTTTGAACTTAAAATTACGATGCGTAGGAACATTTATTTTTCCAAGAAATACGAGCGAAAAGGGATCGAACTGGATGTCATGAGCTACATGAAAAGTAGTCAGTTATCTGTGCATAGAAGACATATAATAGTCCTGGAAGTTTGAAAATTGTACTACATTTCGTTTTAGAGTTTTACGCGAGCATGTATACTTAGTACATTATTTATAAGATTTTCATTACATATAAGCGAATTTCAATGAGAATTCACTCCGACGTTCCAACATGCGATTAATGGCTGATAGATAGTACCTGAATATAGTACACGTCATGCATTGATTCTTATTGATAAAGGTAAATGACATCTCCCACTGAAATTCAACGGGCATGATCATCTACATCTACAAAATACCCTGCTAGCCACCTCAGGGTTGTGTGGCAGGGGGTGAGTAATCACCAACATGCATTACACTATACCCTAAAGTTAGTGTAACTACGACTAATTATGCATTAGCATAAATCATCTTGCCCTTATGAACTATATTTAGCACTATTTCTAGACCAAGATTGGATAATAATATTATTAAATATGTGGTTATTGTACCATTTGTTTTTCTCTTCTTCTAAAATATATATAAAGTATGCGATTTAAAATATTCTCTAAATTAAACCTCAAATTTCATGTCATGTATAATTTTTTTTGCCGAGAAAATATAAAATACTCAACATTAGCCCGGTTCTTTAGTGCATTATCGGTGCAATTAATTCACAGCTTCCCGTGCGAAGGCGGGTCCCACTTCAAGTAACAATATATATAATGGAAAGGAAACTCCAGTGGTGTGAAACTCCGACGAATATGTGTATTTTTCATTCTCAGTTATCACCATAGATGCTCCCGTGAAAATAATTTATAAACTTTCTAAGTTTCCTAGAATTTGTATCACTCGCTGTCATTAGAAAAACTAAGGCTTACCGTTAGTAAAAAGATACCATGTAACTTTGATTTTAACATGCTCCGTAATATTTTCAAGAACCAAATTATCTCCAACAAAAATTCAGTTCTGATCCTGGCTTGGCTTAAACATGTAACTTCTCTTAGAATACGAATGCTCTTTTGAAATAAAAAGCAACAGCGCATAAAATTATCATCATCATTACAGTAATCTACCGGTTAGAGGTAGGTTGTGATGAAAGTCAGAGAATATCCAACGAACTCTTACACGTGCCGTGCCCTTTCTACCTCTTGTATTTCTTTCTTCATCTCAGCATAAGTCCCACCTTTCTTCATCCCGTCCATAAAACCGATTCTCTTTCTTCCCCTTCCCCGCTTACCCAACATCCTAACCTCTATCACGGCCTTCAGCAAACCATCGCCCCTCATTACCCCTTCCAGCCACCTACCCTGCCTTCCCCTAATCTCATCTATAAGTTTCCTCTCCTCGCCCAACATATCAAGCACTTCCTCATTTGTCTTCTTTTCCGTCCAATGCACCTTCTCCATCCTCCTCCACACCCACATCTCAAAAGCCTTCAGCCTATTTTCGTCTTCCTTTCTCAAGGTCCACGTTTCTGCCCCATAAAACGCCACACTCCATATCAAGCTCTTTACTAGCCTCTGACTATTTAAATTATTATAAAATTAAAAAAACTGTTTATAAGAAGTTATAATGTTGTAATTTATAGTACCAATTTTTACTTTGAAAACTTCTGACACGTTTTTATGCAAACATGTACCTCTTCAATATGACAATTTTTTGTATTTGGTTGCTAAATCTCATAGCTATCTATCCTTCAAGTTGTGTTTCCCTTATGGAGAAATTAATTTTTATGTGTTCGCAAGTGTTCTCATTTTAAGTTTCGCGACATCCTAGGCTTGGGAGCGGTGGATTTCGGCAAGCGAAAATTCCTCGCACATATCATTTGAATTTTGTGAGCTGATGTTAGCTAATGCCAAATAGAAATACCAAATCGCAAAAATGCTCTTGTAGCGATGTCTCCATGACGACGAATCACAAAATTGGCTTTCTCGATTTGGATGTTGAGCTGATCGAAACCTCGTCGAATTGTTAAGCTTTTTTACACGAATATTTTTTTCAAAAATTATGCCTTGGAAACTTATAGATGAGATTAGGGGAAGACAGGGTAGGTGGCTGGAAGGGGTGATGAGGGACGATGGTTTGCTGAAGGCCGTGATAGAGGGAAGGATGTTGGGTAAGCGGGGAAGTGGAAGGAAGAGAATAGGTTTTATGGACGGGATGAAGAAAGTTAGGACTCTTGCTGAGATGAAGAAAAAAATACTAGAGGTAGAAAGGGCACGGCACGTGTTGGATTTTCTCTGACTTTCATCATAACCTACCTTTAACCGGTTGATTACTCTAGTGAATGAATTATATCTACGAAAACACATTAATATCACGATACCCGGTCAATTTTCTTCCAACTTCTTCAGGTTTCTCGTTAAACGAGGCGCCAAAGAGGTTTTGCCAAATCCCTTTCGAGGAGCTGAATAATGCTTTCACAATAATGTCTTTCTATGAATGCGTCACTGTAGCATCAATTGACCTAATTGTTGCAATAACCATGTAGTATTAACTTTACTGGTTTGGCTAGCAGTTAAGTATTATTTTATAGATTAAGAATAAGGCCTTAAAAACACAAAACATTTCTTTCAAATAGGCGTATTTTTGGAGGGAGATGATAAATAACATGAGTAATTGGCGATTCAACGGCATTGAATGTATCGTCTCCCAGACGTATGAACCTGCTCATGGACATGCATATAATGGCTATGCTGTCATTCCAATGAAGGACTTGATTCATATCTTTTAGCACAAAACAGTAATTGATCGCACGGTTACCTTTCTTTTTAAAAATGTTAAACACAGAACCGCTTTCTTTGGTGACGATGAAATCACACGCACCTCTAATTGTAAGATATCCAGAACCGTTTCATCGGTAATGTAATATCCATGACAAAAGTGTCAAGGCTGCACTAGTCTACCGGAGTTCACAGTAACTATGACATTACATTCAAACAAAGCGATTTAGGTTCCCTGTATTCACTGCTAATATCATGCATGACACTTCTACTTCGCACAAAATCGAGTGCTACCCGCCTCTGGAAGCCGTTTGCAAGAAAGATTCTCCAATATGTAGTCCCTTCATTAACAATAGGAGTAAAAACGAACTAGTTGTTCTTTTCGCCCAATTCTATTGTCTTCCCAGATTGTCTATAGGTAATTGTAATGATAGGTTTTACAGAAACATTAGTACGGACCTTTTTGTGCCTGCCTGAGGCGTTGATTAGTATTTAATAATTCCGGATTTCAAAATTCGTCAAACTTTGTGAGACCTATCTTTTCGTTTGGATGCCTCTCATTCAAGCTGGTATGTATTTCTTACAAGTTTGCAAAGCAAGTGTCTTTCAGTTGATAATTACTTCACCTCTCCCACACACTTTTAAAACCTGCACTTGGCATTTCTCCGATAACAACTGAGTTCTCTTTTTTAAAGCATTTATTTTGATTAGAGCTTAATCAGAAAGTGTTTTGCCTTGTTTTTTCGTGTAAAGTGCAAATCATTCCTTGTTCAGGTAAAAATTTCTTGGTTTCCTTAGCGAAATAGGGAGTTGTAACACTTTTTGGATTTCAGCTGTACAACATGATTCTCAAATAATATTTCTATACTTTTTAGCTACATCGTAAAACGGAATTAACATTTCCATTACTGGTGTAACATCTCTCTAATTTCATCTTTATATACTTTGGCCGCTATTGAATCAGTGGTCGTGAATTCGCTGTGTAAAGTTAACTTTCTCACGTTTTCCGAGGCCTGATGTAAAATTAACGTAGCCGGTAACCGTTACAATTTATTATGGTCCTCAAAAATTTAATTTCTCGGATAAACATTGGAGTTGAGCAAAATCCAATGAAATAGCATTAGAGCAACCGGAGTTACCATTTTCAGAGGTGAACTGTGATCTGGATCTTCTCGCCAATGAATCCCGCATTCATCGAAATAATCACATGCCAGTTGATGTCATTCACTACGTTTACCAATCGATCTCAGATCGATCTGACCGGCTCAGCTCGGTATGGTAAACGGAGCGGGCTGGCCAGATCGATCTGAGAAGCGAGCCGAGTCAGCCCGCTTTCCCTAACCGGTCTGAGATCTCAGATCGATCCGAAGAGGTCGGAGTGTGGCGCTCATAGTTCTTCTTTTGGTTGCCGATGGTAAACAAAATATAATCGATATTCTTTACGGCGTTACTAGTTGTTAGAAGGGAAAGGAAAGAAATGTGCGGCTGAAATACTCAATAAATCTCAAAATAATTCAAACTACTGAATTCGATAGTTCAATATCGATATTTTCAGACCGTGTTGATAAACCAGGCGATCTGTGTCAGCTCGCCTCTGAACTTTCAGATCGGTCTGAACTCAGACCGATCTGAGATCGATTGGTAAACGTAGTGATTGTTTTGTCTGCGTTGTAAGGATCTTCTCAGCTCTTCCACTCAATACTAGTTAATTAACAACTTTTAATTCCTCTATTAATCGAAGCACGATCTTCTCGTAGTTAACCAATAGAAATTTAAATGAATTGAAATAAACAAAGAGTCTAGTTCATAATGTTATGTAATTCATTGAGATATGGCATTTTGTGCAATGGCCTGCGGTACACAGCTAGGTTGCATGACAATATTAAAATATTGACAAAGCTTGGCATATAATTGGAGCAGCAAGTATGGATAGGAATTGGAATCCTCATTCGTTAATGCAGTTTGTTTGATTATTTTAAATCTGCTATGTAGTAATAATTCATTTCCTATATATTCTGATGCCACACTATTCAGCAAACCTGCTAGTTAGTAATTGTAAGGTGACCAACCGTCCTCCTTTAGGGAGGACAGTCCTTCCTTTGTAAGTTTTGTCCTCCCTCGAAATGTGTCCTCCTACATGTCCTCCTTTTCGATATTTGAAGACTAATCTGTAAATCTCTGTTTTTGATCGATGCCAAGCCGGTCCGTTACACGTGAGGTGACGTATATGTGCTTGATATGACGATTCGTGAAGGCTCGGTAGGTACAGTGCGGCGAGACGCAATCAACATGTTGAAATGAACAGGTTGAATGGGAAAATCAACATGTTGAAATTGATCAAAGATGGGTGGAAATATTCAACCACTTCAGACATAATCATATTTCATGTGAACATTCATTTGTTCTTGTTAAATTTATGTTGTGCTGCCCTGGAACTAATGCAGCAGTTGAAAGAGTTTGTTTTAATTGTAAATGAGTTATTGGCAATTGAAAAATCGAAATTGAATGTTGATACCCTAAATGTAGCTCTTGCCGTAAAATTCAATCTGAAAGAAAATTTTTGTTAAGATATTTCCAATATATTTTTAGAAGATAATAAATGAATTAAAAATATTTATTCAATGGAAAAGTACTCATTTAAATAATAATTAATATGTATGTGAGCTTAATCACAATATAAACAGTCACAAATGTTTTTATCATATGATATGTAGTGTATTATTGTTGCAATGAATGAAATGTTTCTTTTACTTACGATATTTGTATTTTTTTATTTGCGTCCTCCTTTTCACTGTAAAAAAGTTTGTCACCTTAGTGATTGTATGTCATGAATGCGCAAAAAGATTAAAGTATGCCATTCCCTGTGGTAGTAAATGGACCTCTAAAAAAAATCATTTTATAATTGTGTACAAAAATTATAAAATCTTTTCAATGCATGAAAATTGTTATTGTTGAGGTCTGAAAGGTGGTTTCAAAGGAAACATTTTAAGACGTTAATCAAGTGTGGTATTATATGTGTAGCTACCTATGGTATTTGTGTATTAAGTAGTTTATGTTGAATGAGGAAGGGCCACTGATTCGTTAGGTATGAATTACACTATTTTTTTATTCTGGAATTGAAATAGATATTTTCTAATAAAAACTGATATTCATACTATTTTTATTAAATAACAATCTATTTATGCATACCTTTTTTATGCAAGCTTTTTCAGATGTAATGGGGACCATGAACAGAAACTATGGATATATTTGCATATTACCTAGATCTCCATTTGATGTTCCCCCTTTTCAATGATGCTTTTGAACCTGTTTTTGAAAGAGTGAACATTTTGGGCCTTGAAGCTTGTATTTATCTTTTCATTACGTGATGAAAATCCTTCAACTTGCTCTGAGAATTGGCGAGTCCTCGCTCATGCAATATTTCTTTATGCATTTCTTATTCATAGGTTAGCATTGGATATGCATACATTGATTCCTTAAATATAAACTGTCATAATGTGTTTACACTTGTGGTGCAATGAATTATGAAATTAAATGCACTGTCATCTTCACAGCTGATGACTTGACATAGTAGAGAAAAATGTGTATGAATTATCATTCTTAGCAATTTAATTAGCATTGATTGTAACTCTTTTGGTATATAATGATGATTGATTCTTTAGGCTGTCGTTAAATAATACTCACAGCTTTTCTTCCCCTCAAGGGTCCCTAATTAGAGTCCTTTTACCCTATCGGTAATACACTCTACACGGGTAATACACTCTACATGGGTCTTGCTACATCTTCTCCACAACTTGATAAATGAACAGAATATATCAACTATGAAGTGTGATAATGGAAATGTATTTATATGAAATGAGCTCTTACAATTAAACCAGTGAAATGTAAAAAACAGAAATTGGTATTTTTTGAAAATGTTTAAAAAAAGTTACTTGGACAATCATTTGTAATTACTTTTTTGTAGTACATTCTTCCTGGGTAAATGAGTCTAAAAATTAAATCTGAATTAACGTGTACTGCTAGGTAGGAATCAGAATTTGAACGTCATTCATTGAAATGTTTGACAAAGTATATTCTTCTCAATCAAAATGAGTGTTCAAGCCCTGAATGTATAGTTTTTAGTGCTATCCTTCTATCTATCAGAGTGATTCGCAAAATGTTCGTGATATATGTTAATTTTATACATGGCCTTTAAACAAGGTTATCATTGTGCCATGGCCATTTCAAACTTGTGCTGAAATTGTATTGTTTTCATGCAATAAACGGATTTTACCCCAATTAAAAATTGCAGTGCTTATTTTACCATGCATGAATATTCTTAATTAAAGAGGATAAAATTCTTAAAATGGCAAGAAAATATTCTTAATTAAGTAAACTGTACTTATCTCCCAAGAGCGTATTCTTAATTTAAGAATATGGGACGCTATTCGATGTTAAGAGAATTTTCTAAATTGAAGAATATTTTTCTTGTGGCCACCACACTAGTGGGATCCCCTCTTGAACTAAGAAAATGTTCTGGGCACCTACTTAAGTGGGACCTACTCTAAGCGGGCGCCTCTCGATTTAAGACAATCTTATTTTCAGTGTTGTCTCCATTAGCCATTCTTCCATCGCGGAAGGAACGTGTAAGTTGGACTCTTGTCATGCATGTGGCGTGTCATTGCATTCGCTATGTCACTTCACTTGCGTCTTCCGTGGATGTCAACTTACGTACATGTAAAACCGCCTACTTATCGTTCCAATCGCTAAGTTGATAAGCCACTGCAGTTGATGCAGATGGCGCATTGCATCGGATACTGTTGTTGCAAACATCGCAATGTGGGATTAAATCAACGAGTGACCAATGCATTCATAAGTGATTGCCCAAAGAAGTGCGTTGGAAGAGATTATTCTATGTCGGAGTTCTGCAATAATTTTGTCTGATCGCTAAATGCGATCTTTTGGCAGTGGGTCCCTCTCTAAACTGAGGTTTGTTTTTTGTACGCTAGGAGGAGTGTGTGGCAATCGGTGGGAAAGAATTCGCTTCCGGCGCCGTCATCTGTTCGCCAGAGGGCGCTCCTCGCACGTCACACCCACCCACCCTTCTTGCCCTACACCGCCCTTGTGTTTCCTTCCGCCCCCCCCACCCCCAATGACGTCACCATTTGCGGTGGATCATTTGCCGTTTTGTTATCCCAGTAGTACTTAACCCTCTTCCCTCTTACTCCCCTTTCCCTCAGTCGACGTCTCTTGTTTTGCCATTGGCAACCAAAGCCGTCTGATGTTTCGGGAACTATTGACCTCATATAAAAATAGCGCAATACCAAGTAAGCTTAAAAAGATCAATACTGAACCTAGGTGGTATAATGCGGACGTCCGGAAATCTCTCAAGCGACAACGAATACGGCACGCAAAAATAAAGAACGCACTTCAGGGTCTCCCCGAAGAGGAGTATAAGAAGTTAGGCGAAAATAACAATAAAAGCGAAAACATCAGCTAAGGTGGCCTTTCAAAAAGCATTAACGGAATTCAAAAATAAAATATTGGGCGAATATTTAGAGGATAACCCAAAGGCATTTTGTTCGTAAGTGAGGGATGCTCAAGGCTGCACATCAACAGTAACGTCACTAAAAGACAATCTAGGAGAAAGAGCGAACAACGATTCAGAAAAAGTAAATATCCTCAACTTCTTTTTCAAAGCGTCTGTACAAAATGCTCTCCAAATGACACCGCTATAATGCCTAGGCTCCATAAGAATCCAATGCAGTCTATTAAAATCACTAGTCGTGGAATAGAAAGAAATAATTCGTCATCTGAAATCCATTAATTCCAAGAAATCACCCGGTCCCGGTCAAATTCCCGCCCGAGTTTATAAAGTATTTGCAACAAAAATAGCACCTGAAATTATTTGTGGATGGACGAAGTGTGTTTCATGGAGTTGCTTGGCAAGATCAAACCTCAAATTGATAGAAAAAATACAGTTATGAGGGAGTGCGAATGAAGTGCTGAAGAGAGGCTGGTGGGTGGTGACGCTCCGTTATTTAGCAACTGGAAGGTCGTTGGAAGACTTGAAGTCACACAACCTCGCACGACCAAATCCAGGGGTAAAATGAGTTGGGTCGAGATCAGGAGTCGGGGCCGATAACAGTACACACGTTGCGACATCACAGAAATCGGGATAGGGCGGTTGGATGGTCTGTTAGGACCAACTAAGGCGCTACACACGTTCCGACCAAACCACCCAACTGTCGGAACCAACTACGTTGGAGCCGACGGTTGGAGGGTGTGTAGGCCTGTCGCCCGACGAAAACAGTCGGACCCGACGGTCGGGCGGTTGGTCCTAATAACAGACCATCCAACCGCCCTATCCCGATTTCTGTGATGTCGCAACGTGTGTACTGTTATCGGCCCCGACTCCTGATCCCGACCCAACTCATTTTACCCCTGGATTTGGTCGTGCGAGGTTGTGTGACTTCAAGTCTTCCAATGACCTTCCAGTTGCTAAATAACGGAGCGTCACCACCCACCAGCCTCTCCTCAGCACTTCATTCGCATTCCCTCATGACTGTATTTTTTCTATCAATTTGAGGTTTGATCTTGCCAAGCAACTCCATGAAACACACTTCGTCCATCCTCAAATAATTTCGGAAACCATTTCCATCCAATTCTCGAAGTAAATTCATGTGGGTGAAACTTCGTCACTTAAGCAACCACTTCTTCACCCATACTCTTCTCTTTTTTTATGTCATCAATGAGAACCAAATCGGCTAAAGCCAAACCAATTTGTTGATGTTTCGAAAAATGTGGAGCCATTGCCAACACAAGCCGAAGCCAACTTCAATCCACGAGATCACGTTATGTACTGAGAAATATTTGGTAAGTTGGTCGGGTCGGGTGGATTGGTTTGGACGTCTGTAGTGCTGGCCCCGACAGGGGTGGTCGTGTCGGGTGATCGGGTCGGAACGTGTGTAGCGCCTTGCATGTTTGCACGTTCATTTACGTAGCACTCTCCCAGTTTCTAGTTTGACTGCGCACTGTTCTCCTGACTGCTTTTTTGTTTGCGCCTAGCGGCCGGGGGAACGAGCGAGGTCCTGATTTGTACTAAGACGAGTGCTGCATGTCTGGTGTGGAATCACCCCGTGCCACATACCCTAGTGGTGGCTTGCACGGTACTTCGTAGATGTTTGATAATGTTGAGGAAAGAAGTACCATAGAGTTGTAACCGTTTTCCGCAAGTTTTCCTTAGATATAATAAAAAATTTTAAACAAAGAAGAGCAAGTCCACATTTTTAATAAAGTGGATACCAATGTAATTGGGAGTAATCTGAAATAGGTTTTGCCGGACTTCCAAGAGTCAAGCGTAAACCTAGGCACGGAGGCGGAGGGTACTTGGAAATTACTAAATCATTTCAGTCTTGAGCCCGTTTCACAGTATTCGAGAAATCATGAACAAGAAACGTTGAATAACACGTCTTGAACGCTTAAGGTTTATTAAAGATCACTCAAGACAGACTTTCAAGAAAACTGGAATCGACTTGATCGGCCTTTCACACTGTCACATAACGCTTGAATGTCGGCTGGGCACTTCCTAAAAGGTATGTACCGTTATTTAACCGACAAGTATTTTACAGCACTACTTGTATCGAACCAGTACTACCAACGCAATCTTTTCGGTATATCGGTATTTTTGACTGTTTATTTTTATAAATTAGCTGCAAATGAACGTAAATATGACCTAATTTTCCCGGTATTTGTGTAAAATGTTGAATGTTGATTCCACCATAGTACGAGTAGATGCAAAGATCTCCAATTAATTTTAACTGACATTGAGTGATAACTATTCTGTGAATCGCCGCCAGTAAATTTCTTTCGAACTTGCATGATACTTCGTTTTATCTTGAATGCGAATAAACACACAATGCGAATTTTCGAGACAATCCTGCCTCTTCTTGAGGTGATTAGAAGAGGCACTTTATCATTTCTCGTCTTCGGGCGATGAGAAGAGCCACGTGATTAAGTCTATAAAACTCGCAATGTAAGCGTTTTTCGTCGCCTCTTTTTGTGCTTCTGTCGGCGCATCCCCTGTCTACTTCGTATGCGCATCCGAAAGTGTAGCCGAACGGCTGACTTCAACCTCTAAATTATATATATTTATAAGTATTCCGTAGAGACAGAAGGGGAAATAAAGAGAATAGGAATGTGACAAACACATTGGTGGGGAACGAAGATGGAACGCTGACCAATTCAAAATGATAAAAATTCGACCAGACCTGGAATTAAACCACGGACCTTCCGATAGGTATCGTGCTAGATGCACAGACCATCATGCTATGTAGCCGTCTAAAATTCACTGGAATTGGTGGGGGTTTCTAAGAACAAACTCGCTTCGCTCGCTAGGGATCCCATAGAAGATTTCGAAAGTTTCCATAAGGTTCCGTTGCCTAAGGCTCGTTCTAGTTCCTAAAGGTTCCTCGAATGTTGGAGCAGAATGCGCCGGTAGGAGGCCACCTGACGATAAAGGTTCTTTTCGCTAGCTAGGGCGGGCTTCGCCTCCAACGTCCTAAAGCTGTTACCGTTAATTCTAAGTCCGTGTCCTAAAGGTTCCAAAAGGATCGCTTCTCTCGCTAGTAAATTCTGATGTTGGGGACTTGTTGTGAGAAAAGTATAAGAGAAAGAAAAAGCGAAATGTAGAATATCGTGATATATTTATAACCTAACAATGAGCGTCCAAAGAATCGAAATGCTACTCACCGTTCAGAGGCTAGAACCAGAAGACCAGAGATTTTCACCATCGCAGAGTGTAAAATCCGCCATTTTGAATTTATTGGGTGGAGTCTTTTCCACTTCTTATTGGGTTAATTCTACGTCCGTGGGAGGAGTTAAAGATTAAAATTCCCGGTTTTCGGTATTTTTTGTTCGGTAGCACACCGGAACGCATCCGCGTTACAAATTTAAAGCTTCTAGGTTGACCAGAAAAAATATAATCAAATTTAATTATAGAAAAATTGGAACATTTTATGAAAATCAAGACTTAAGGGAACTGTTTTGTAAATATTACTACTGATATAAAAAACGAAAGGTAAGCAAATATAGGCAATCAATAAACTAACCACCAGAGTCCGTCACAATGGAATATGAACTTACCGTTTAAAATCTATTGACGGAAAACCAGAGACCTGCACCGCCACCGGTTGTCAAATTTGCCATTTTTCATTTTATTGGTAGGATCAAAGATGAAAATTCCCGGTTTTCGCTAATTTTCCGTCGTTCTCTTACCAAGAGGCATTCGGGTGCCAAATTTCAAGCTTATAGCTTGATTTGAGAGAGTGGAATGGAACGAAACGTTTGAGAAATTGGGAAAATTTTACAAAAATCTGACTTTGGGGACAGGTTGTGAGAAAACTATTAGCGATAAAAAACTAAGAAAAAATTGAGGTTGTATAAAATTGAAAATCTTTTCAAAATATTGAAATTCAGATTTAAGATTTGACTTACCGGTCAGACGCTATAGCTCGAAAACAAACATTTTGACAAAATTACGATTTCAGGGACTGAAGAAAATAAAGGAGAATTTCTTTCCGTCACGCCTTCAACAGTGTAGATATTACCTTGAGACTCTACAGGCGCATGCGCCATAACATGAACTTTACGGAGAAGTATCAAAAACCCGTACTCCCGCGTAGTTCTCTGGCAAAATGGTGCCAAAGTGAAAATCTCGCATGTTTCTTTCTCTCACGCCTCCACTGACAAACAATAAGGGGGCGCATCCCCCTTGCGAGCACAGCGAGTCTCTCTATAACACTCCAACACACGGGTATGTTTCTTACATTTCTAAAATGGGCATTCAACAGTGTAGATATTACACTTTCACTGGGTTACATTGTCATTTGCACCACTAACTGGAGTGTTTCACAAAACAGATATTAGCTGGAGTGACGGAAAGCCAGATTTACCTTCATTATCTTCGGTAGGTAGCGTGATTCTAGCTCAAAATGGGATACTTTATGGGCCGTGGTTGCCGTGGTTTGAGCGAGATAGTTCCCTAGTTATAATGGAGACCATATTAAAATTTTATTTTTTTATTTCAGCGTCTGTAAGAAGTATGAAATACATATTGTAATATTAATGGCGCAAAGATATAGTTATATATGACCAAATTTATCTGTAATTAAATAAATAAAGCTACATAAGTCACTAACTTGACTCATTTTTTCCCACCGTACAGCTGAAAACCCTTCAAAACAGCAGGTTTTTGTGGAGATTCTGTAACAGTTACTGTGGTGAGAAATAGATTATTTTTTATAAATAGTTGAGAAAACATGCAATCTACACACAGTTAGTTTTTTGACGAAATCTAGGCGCTAGAAGTTCCTAATTTGTTTAATAATCTCCCTCTGGAATGCACAGCCCTAATCTATCCCATGTAAAACAGATTATATTTTCAGGGAAATTGCTCGAAAATTAGTTTGGCAAGGAGTTGATATCTTGATATCATTGGAAAGATGAGAGTTTTTTTCTTTTAAATGAGGCCAAATTCATCACATTCTAGGTGAAGTGATTTTTCGCTCTCAAACTACCTAAGTAAGTACCTATCACCTCTGCATATCTTTTGAAAGTGTAATATTCGTATATTATTTAAATGATTAGAAGCAACGAGTAATTGACGAGAGCAATGAGTACGAACAGCCCCCTATGGTACCCCATGGGAGCCTCTTATTGAAGTCGTTTCCTCAATCCACCGCTTGGTTTTCGGGGAGGCGCCGAGCCACGGGTACGAGAGGGCAAGAGTCAGTGGCCCTATTACTGAAGGCAGTTTGCATGTGTCGGCTGAGAAGAAAATGAAATTTTTGTAGTTAACGTTAATGTTGCATTCATTTATTTCCATGCATTAGTTTAGTGATGACCTGAGTGGATTTTTTTCTTCAATGGTTGTCGAAAGTTTTGGAGACTTGCGAACTAAGTGAGAATGCCGTGGACGCGTGTGGTACCACGTTCAAATACAAGCTATTAGTCCAAGAAACAGATAAATAAATAGCGATTTCAGGGATGTAATTGAGGAATGGACGGAACCTGTTTTACGTTGTAGGCGGGATGAAAGAAGATCCCCCGTTATTGTTTGCAACTCTTAGATTCGGTGTCATTTCGGAGCTATACTTGCGTCCAAAAGTTGGTCAAAACATGTTTTCACCAGCAAATATAAGATTTTTAGAGAATTAAAACCATAATATACTTGTAGGTAATTCAAAGATCACTAAATTGAACCGTGGTAAGTTCGATTTCATTACTTTTCGTTTCCTAATTAACAAAAACCGTCCAAAACGGCCAATTGTTTAAATGAATTATTTATCACAAAAGCATTTTTTAAATGTTTTGATAATTTTAAAAGTAAACTTTTCCAATTCCAAATTGATCGAGAGTTTATTAAGGTCAATCGGTTAATTTGTTGCTGAAATATGTTAATTTGTTTAACCCAAGACGCTCAATCTTGAAAGCCATAACCTTTTTGTTTATCAACTTTTCGGGTCAATTCAAAATGGATTATCTTCTGGAACGTTTATGTTATCAATTGTTGAATAAAATCAATGAAAATTTTTAAATAATAACACCTTATTTTTTGCTTCAAAAAAGGGGCTACTTTTTTATAAACAATTAGAGCCACAGCATTGCTCGTACATAGTACGAGTTTCTCACCGCATGCGTAACTAACTTTCATAATAAATAATAACTCGAAAGCAGGCTTCAAAACAAATATTTCAAAATGTATCCTACCTAATATAAGGCCCGAGTTAGGAATTTGTTTTTAAAAATTCGCAGCCGCTTTGTTAATAAGAATTAATAAATGAGTCCAATGGCATTAGTTAGTCAAATACATATTTTTTAAAGTCCATATAATGTATTAAAAAAAAAGCTTTCTAGTTCCTTAAAATAGCGTATAAAGTGGAGCGTACTCAGAGCGACCGTAGCGGGAGTGGTGGGGGTGGGGGTATAAGGCGACGACGAGAGACGCGCGCGCAAGTCAAAAACAACTGAAAACGCAACTTAAAATCTGCGGCACGCGGAAAAAATCGCCATAACCCATTCAACCATAATACTCAACCATTTTGGACGTTTTTTAAACTGGTATAGTTTGAAAAATTATTAACAACCACATTATTGATTTTTAATAATAATGCATATTTATACGGTTTTATACGCATTATTAAGTTTTCCAAGTTTTGCTGAAACAAATTAAGTACTAGCTTTGAAAAAAATTCTAACATTTACTGCGTGCGTCCGTACAAACCATTCTTGCAAGTGAGTTCAAATTATATTATGTTCATAGAGATGTTCATTTAATTGGTATTACTGAAACTTGGATGAAATCATCTATTTCATTGATTTTGTAGCACTTCCCAACTATCGTCTATTTAGAAATGACAGTGAAGAAAAGAGAGGGGTGGGCATTTATGTCCACGATTCCCTCGAAGCTAAACTGATTGGGTCGTCTCCTAGTATGTATTTGAACCGACCTGAATATTTATGCTTAGAGTTACGTCGATCGTCAACAAAAATGTTAATCGCAATTGTGTATAAACCTCCAAAATCTCAAAATTTACAAGACTTTGAAAGCTTTCTTGGGAATCATATTTCTATGCTTGAAAATGTAGTTGTGATGGGAGATTTTAACGTTAACCTGCTTAAATCCTCTTCGGAAAAAGATAAGCTGTTGGAAATACTAAATGGATTTAACCTTACCATTGTAAAAACCGGACCAACTTGCCATACGCACAATGCCCACTCTATTTTAGACTTATTTTGTGTTGATAATCCTAAGACGGTAGTTAACATTGAACTATTTGACGAACCTAACATGTCTTGTCATGACCAAATTACCCTTGTATATGATTTCAAAGCCCCAGACCCGTTAGTAAAATACGTAAACTTTAGAGACTTTAGCTGTTTTGACCACACCAAGTTCCTTTCTGGCCTAAATAATAGAGACTGGAATGCAATAGCCAATGCACTCTCACCGGATGATAAAAGAGAAATATTCAACTCCAATATTTTAGATTCATTTGACCTAAATGCCCCAATTCGCTCCATTCGCGTGACCCACCCACCAACCCCATGGATTACGCCCGAAATAAAGTCGGCTATCAAGAGGAGGAATAATGCTCGAGCATTGTATAGAAGGTATGGTGACCCTGAAGTGTTTTCCTCATTTAAGGCAATGAGAAAGATCACGAAGAAAAAGATTCGCGAAGCAAAAAGTAATTACTATCAGACGCTATTTTCAAAAAGTCATAGTTCAATAAAAACATGGAAAAACCTACGAAACTTAGGAATAATTAAAAAACCCAATGATGAGAAATTGAAAATTCACCCAGATATTCCAAACAATTACTTTTCCACTAGCAGAAATGCAATTCTTCATCCAACACTCATTAGCAATGAGACAGTTAATCTTGATAGTCAATTTTTTCACACGTGACGCCTATAGAAGTTAATTATGCATGTAAAAACATTGTCTCAACTGTTAGGGACTATGATGAAATCCCTGTAGATTTTATAAGAAAATCATTACCCGTGCTTTTAAATATCTTTGACTCCTCCTTACAACTAGGCATATACCGAACTATTTGGAAAAGAACCTTACTAAGGCCAATTCCTAAATGCTCTAATCCTTCCAATCCGAGTGATTATAGACCAATAGGCTTACTATGTTCCACCGCATAAATCCTCGAGAGAATAGTTTTCGACCAAATTAACACATACATTACCGAACGAGATCTGCTCGACTCAAGACAATCAGGTTTTAGGAAGGGACATGGTACTCAAACCATACTGCTTCGCCTAACTGAAGACATCAGACAAGCAATGGATAATAGACAACTAACTGTGCTTGTTCTGTTTGATTTTTCACAAGCATTCGTCTCCGTTAACCACGCTCTTCTATTACAGAAGTTAAAAGGGTATAATTTTTCGGACAGTGTTTTCAAATGGTTCCGATCATATCTTACCTGGCGAATACAAGCAGTAATAGGAAAGACCGGAGAGACATCTAACTGGCTAAACGTGGACACTGGAATGGTGCAAGGATCTGTCCTCAGTCCATTACTATTCTCTTTGTTCATTAACGACCTACCGAGATTCGTAATTCGCTCCCAATATTTTCTATATGCAGACGACTTCCAAATTTAACAACATTCAACTCTAGAAAGCCTAACACAGACTATTGCTAGCTTAAATGCTGATATTGTCCATAATTACGCATGGGCTGAGACCAATGGCCTACAACTAAATTAAAATAAAACTAAGGCTATTATTATCGGCAGTAGGAACCTTATATCTAAGATAAATTTTCACCGCATCCCAGCAATCACAGTCAAAAATAAAACTGTCCCCAATGAAGAACATGTAAAAAAATCTAGGGGTAATAATGGACAGGAACTTAAATTGGAATGCACACTGCCTAAATATTAGGAGTAAAAGCTATAAAACTCTTCACCAATTATACAAATCCAAAAACCAGTTGCCTACAAACCTACGAAAAACAATCGTAAATGCGATTATCTTCCCACATTTTGATTACTGTTGCGGTGTACTAAGTAATATTAACGAAGAAACAAATAATAAGCTCCAAATTACTATGAATGCTACCGTGAGATTTGTATGTGACCTGAAACGGTGGGATCATGTTACTGATTCATACAAAAGACTAAAATGGCTTAAAGTTAGGGAAAGACGGCTTTATTTATCTATTCTCTCCGCCTTCAAAATTTTCAAGACAACTTGTCTTCCATACCTGTTAAACTCTTTTATTTTCAAAAAAAAGCATCCAAAACCGGTTAACAAGATCCCATCATTTAGAACTTCAGATCCCACAGCACAAAACTGAAATGTACCACAAATCTTACATCGCCACTGTAGCAAGAAATTGGAATACTCTCCCAACAGATATAAAAAATGTAATTCTGTACCCTGTTTTAAAAGAAAATTATTTCATTACAAAATCACGAAAAAATGTTTAAGGAGGAAGTAAAAATAGTAATAATTTTTGTAACACTGTAATCAATTTTAATTTTTTGTGAAAACACTTTCTTGTATTTTTTGTGTATATTTATTATTATTATGTAAATTTTTGTGTAAAAACTATCTTGTAATTATTATTATATTTTTAAATTTTGTGTAAATGATAATTAATACACCAAAATGTCTGAAAGACCGACAAGGGTCTACGACAATAAACGTTTTATTTATTTATTTATTATTATTTTGTAGTATGCCATGTGTTCTAGCAAGTGTATATTTGGCCACAATAACAGTATACAATGTGCTTCAGTCCCCCCTCTGTGATCTAAAGTCAGCAGTTGACCACGTGGAAAACATTGTTGAACACTTTGAGAGCATTCAAAGTACAATCGATCAAGTATATTGTAAAGCTTTTACAACGGCCAAGGCCTTGCTGAATGATGTTGAAGAAGATATGTGTTCACCAAGTATTACACATTATCCAACTCCACAGAAGTAACTACTCCGAAAAAGACCCAGAAAATTATTTTAAAATAGCTTTGACCATTCCACTTCTTGATGGCTTAATAAGTCGGCTGAAATTTAGGTTCAGTGACCACAAAAATCTTCTTAGCACTCTAAACTACCTAATCCCTTCACGATACTCTGATAAGGCATTAGAAAAAGATGCCTTAAAACTGTACAAAGATAACGTAGAACTAGAATTACTTCAGTCAGAGTTCCAAGTGTGGAAGATTTATTGGAAGGAAAACTCTGAGCAAGATAGACCCTCTTGCATCATTGAGGCCTGAGGAGGTGAGTGCAACAAGGAACTTTTCCCTAATATATTCATGTTTCTGAACATAACATCTTCGCAGCCCGTCACTATTGCCACACCTGAGAGGACGTTTTCGACTCTAAGAAGATTGCAAAATTTATTTGAGAATAGGAGCAGGATAGGCTTACTGGACTAGCTCTTTTGTCAGTTCACAGATTAATGTTCCGACTGAAGAAGTGGTTACAATGTTTGCATTGAGGAAAGATAGAAGATTAAATCTTTTCATGTAAAGTTCAATTAACTATTGCTGCTTTATCTTTTTAATGCAAATATACTCATAAATCTGAGAAACTTTGTAATCTATTCATTCACATTCCTCGACAGTTACATTTTAACAGTTAACTTATTCTTTTATGGGAAAAAATCTATAACCACTAATTATTTAGCAACCCCCATCGGCATCTCCCCCCCCCCCCCGAATGGTAGAGATAGCAAACTCCAACATTTTCCTGCGTACGGCCTTGGTCCAGGATCTACAGTGGTGCGGAGGCTTCCGCGGTGATTTGATGAGTTCCTCTTATTCGGGGTTTTCCCGCGTCGACTCATTTTAAGGGATAGCAGTTTCGCTTGCGTCACAGCTAGGGTCGTCAGGTCCTGAATGAGCTGCAGAGATTCTTTTTCCGTTATATATAACGCTTGATCGTCAGGCGCGTGCTGATTGGCCGGATGGACCCAGGAACGTAGCCAGGGGGGGGGGGGGGTTGAGGGGCTTCATCCCCCCAGAAATTTAAATCATATTATTAGTTTAGCTTTATCATGCAATATACCTATTGGCTGAAAATTACAAGGGTTTAAGAGGAGGAAAAGGAAACAAAATAAAGCTGTTTCCTATTAAAAGATAGCCATAAATAAACTGCAATAAGGAATGAAATTGTACCAAAAGAGGACCCCCCAGGCTTCAGATGTCCAAATTGTCCCCCGAACCAAAATCCTGGCTACGTCACTGGATGGACCTTTAAATTTAACTGTTGGAAAAGACGTTTGAATGTTGAGGAGAGAGGATAGCCGTCTTCCCTGTTGAAGTTGACTTCACAGAGGATCGTAGGAGTTCTCGCCAAGCACGACGTCTTGACGAGATTCAAAAGCGAAAAGAAGACCACTGACCTCCTTCGAACCGAAAAAGATCGACACCCGTTAGACATTTACGAGGGAGTGTGCGAAGTAACGTGTAGCCGTGGCAAATCGCATATCGGCTGAATATCAAGATCCCTGAAATGTAGAATAGAGGAACACCAAAAGGGCGACCGAAAAGAAAAATGTTCGCCATTCCGTGGCTGCAGAGCACGCCTGTTCAGAACCCGGCCGCATCATAAACTTTAAAAATTTCACGATCATCGCCAGATAATTCCATCGGTGATTGCCGTGATTACTGTGTTAAGAGAAGCAATTGAAGCAGTGTTGATTGAGGAAGGATCATGCGTATCAAGAGAGGTAGGGTCGGATTGGAAGAGGATATTGGAAAAGCGACTATGGGTGATAGAGGAAGAAGGGACAGGAAGAGCGTGGGAGAAGATTGATCAGTGGTGTATGACGTTAGCAGGAATTTTATAGAGGTAATTGGAAGAGAGTGCAACGTCTAGGATATCTGATTTATTGGTGTTGCAGTGTTCTGAGATGTGGGTGTGTTCAAACGGGGAGTGCAGTCATGGGCGGACTGGCCAGGGCGGGCGGGAATCTCCGCCGGGGCCCCCAGCCCTGCGGGGCCCCGGACGGCCTCGGGTAGCCCTGGGCCCCTTCAGCGCTTTCCGTTTTCCAGTGAAAAGACTTGTTGTACATTTTAAATTGAATTGTCTTGTTTAAATCAATAAACATGCTAACCTAAATGTGTTATCTCCTTCTTTTTGTGGGGGGGGGGGGTTGTTTGCTTGTTGGGTCCCTTTGACCACGTCGCCGCTGGGGCCCTTTAGTCAGCCCCTGAGTGCAGTTGTATGTCGTGTTCGTTTATGAAATTGTGTACTGTTTTACCCTTGGGATTTTGTGCCCGGCATCCCCATGATCGGTGCTTACATAAGGTCACCCAGGGACAGGACAAGAGCAGAAGAGGTGGTGGAGTGGATAGAGCGAAGCAACAAAAGGTTTGAGTAGGGTTGTAGTAGGAAAAGATGCGGATTTGACCAAGCATGATGTGAAGTGTGATACCTATTGCTTCGGAGGAGGTGGATGGCACAGATATTTGGGAGAATTTAAGGGATATTTTGACAAGAATGGCTACTCTGCCTCCGACTCTTCTTTGGGCGGGATTATTGGAGATGCAACGATCTTTACGGTAGATGGAGTAGCCACGGTTGAAAAGGGATTTTTTGGGTTGAAGGTGAGGGCAATCGCGTCAGGATAACAATGAGATATTAGCAGGTGGAGGTCGGGAGTGCGATCAGTAAGGCAGCAGGGCTTTAAGATGGGAGATTCTGTTTCGGTTTTTAGCCATCAAGGACAAGGTGACAAGGACTAGAGAAGGAAGACAGAAGGATATGAGAACGGTCGGGGATAGGTTCAGCAACACCCCTCTGTTACCAAGAGCGTTCGCGGCCATGCCTCTTCCATTTCATTTTAACCTCCTTGGTTCGCCCACTCTTTCTGAGCGTTTGTCATCTCGGCCGCCAGAGGGAAGATGATTGCAGGGTGGCGGCGCGAGAGAGTCCGCGCGTTGCGCGTGGGAGCGGAGGGATGGCAAAGAGGAGGCGAAATGCTTCTTGTGACTGTATCATGAACAGCCCCGCCAAGTTCATTGCGCTTTCATTGTTTTTTTGTTACATTTTTTGAGGCCGTTCGATAGGTGACAATAGTGGGGTTTCTGATGGAGTTTGTTTACGTTTCGTCACTATCATTTGCTTACGATACGCTTACGATTTACGTTTTGCTTACGCATGGCGGGTTGGCGGCTTGTGAGAATTTTCATTTGTTGGTATGGAAAAATATTTATTACTCGACTAAAAATGGGTAAGAGATCTTACTTCCTGTTCCTGGATTCTCCAAAGTGTATTCCGTAACCGTGACAAAGAACAGAATTTTAGGTGTGAAGAGCAGACAGCTTGTTTAAGGCCAATCAATATAAGTACTCCGTTTTATTCTTCACGTTACCGTATAGCAAGGCATGGTCGATGCTAATGATTACCCATGTATCCATTGCTTCTCCTCTTATTATTTTGACAGATTTCGGTTTTTCTTCTCTATGTGATATTGTGATGTAAATATCTTTGATGTGGTCATTGAAAGTATGTAATACCGAATTCAAGTACTCGTGAATTACGCTAATTATCCATATCGACGCTATATTTTGTTTTGTAGCCGTGATTATTCTAACATTTCATTGTTTATAGCTTATTTATTAGAAATTGTTACCTATTAGGCTTATAGGCTATAGAAGGGGTTTTCTGTGATTATATTGATATCAGATTTAGTTAACATTATTATTAGACGGACATAAACATGGCCCCCTCTAATACATTGCCGGAACATGGAAATTTGGCAACGCTGAGCAGGGGTCCGATCGTTTTGTTTTGAAAGCATGGCGACATGTGTGAGAAGTCAATCCGTGTGATTACAAATAAATATAGTTAAAAAAAACTAAAAAACACGCTTTAATGATAACTCAAACTAAAAACTGAAAAATAATTCTTAATATAGAAATAAAAAAATAAATGAAAAATATTAATAATATCGTGAAAAAAGCGTGGGGTGCTCCGTTGCTTAGTTAATTTGATATGCCTTTTGTAATTGTTTACCCAAATGCGGGAAAAGATTATGCTTTGAGCCATATTTTTAGTACCATTTTTCTACTAATCGTACCGATTGAATATTTTCAATAATTGAAATATTGAGCACCCCACGCTTTTTTCACGACAATATTAATATTTTTCATTTATTTTTTTATTTCTACATTAAGAATTATTTTTCACTTTTTAGTTTAAGTTATCATTAAAGCGTGTTTTTTAGTTTTTTTAACTGTATTTATTTTTCACGTTTTAGTTTGAGTTATCATTAAAGAGTATTTTTTAGTTTCGGAGTGAAATCGTTAAGAATGATTTCGGAGTTGAGTGTTAAGGAGTCGGTTACAAACGAACAGACAAACAAATTTAGCAAATACGAAAAGCGAATACGACGATAAAAAATTCTTCTCCCGTCTAAGCTTGCTGCAATTAAAATTAAATTATAACTGGCCGTTAAACGATCAAATTAAAGACGTTAAGAGTTGACCACGCTAACCACTACACCATCCGATCAACACACTGATGGCGCTTACTCTATCCGTTTGATTCTCACGCGAAGGATCTGTTCAATTGAAGAAAATTATTAATCCTGGCGATCCTGATTAGAATATTGAGAAAATCTTATCAAATTATTGTATTGTCATCGGTCCTTGATGAGTCTACAAAGTTTAAAGGAAATCTGATCGTTCAAAGTGGGTTTAAATCGAGTCCAAAGGAGTCGGTTACAAACAAACATACATACAGGTGAAGCTAATAAAAGCGTGTTAAAAAGGCATAATTTCACTGGTTTGAAAGTCAGAACTCGGCTTAATTTTAGGATCTTGAGTGGCTTAAGGTAAGTACACCTGGTTATTGGGTCTTCCGCGCGGGGCACAGCCCTTCCCCCGGTCTTCTAGCTTTCGCTCATCAACGAGGGGACGGAAGGGCTGCGGGAATAAGATGGAAATAAGGATGCGGTAGAAGGGGTATGGGGAAAGGGGAAATTCTGGCCCCAGAGCCATGTACAGGCTAAGGGGTAAAAACGGAACGCCAAACAACATGTGATCTCTAGCGTTTGCGGAGATGAATTCTATGAGTAAGAAAACTTCAGAACAGCAACCCGTCGTCCAGCCGGGTCCGCTGGATTTAAGGTAAGTGCAATAACTTTAAGATACTAATTAGTATGCTGAAGGTGGAGTATTAAGATTATTTCTCTATGTCTTCTAAAGCATTGTAACTAGCCGGCCGGCCATTAACGGAGAGAAATTGATAGTACAAAAATGTAATGAACATTATTTCTTAGGAATTTTTTACGCAATTCTGTTTAATTGCTATCAGTCAATTGTTTTCGAAATAATCATTGTGTCATCCTACATTATTTCGCTGTGACTAGCAAAACGGCTTTTTATTACGACAACTTCTCTTTTTTAAATGAAAGATGCCCGAGCATTGTTGTGTGCCAGGTTGCAAAAGCAAACTACCTTTCCACCAAGTATGAGAGATACGTCTCTGTGTTCTATTTTCCCTGAAATGAACAACAGTGACTGAATAATATTCTTAGGAAGGACTGGAGTCTTTCTTCAAGCGCAGCAGTTTGCTTTAAGCATTTTTGCTGATCGGAATATCCTCCGAAGTACAACTTACACCGATAAGAGCGGTGAACTACAAACCTATCAGTTAGATCGCCCAAAGTTTTCCTCAGGTATTGCTCCTACTGTGTTCAGTGTTACTACTCCGTGTTCACCTCTTTCAGTACAAGGCCCCATATCCCATGTCTGTGAAAATGAAGTGAAATATCATTAAGTGAAGTGCTGTTCTTCTTTTTTGTGAAGTGCCTTAGTGCCTATTCAATGCAGTGAGTAGTTTCTAAGGCTGTGATAGTGAATGACAGTGAATGGTTACAATAGTTCCATTGTGTATTTTTTATTATCCACCCTCACAGACATTACAAACAACACGGATACATTAGTCTTACAGCTGAACAATCCTCTTCAGCTTACAGCATTTTCACGGCTGAATATCCATGCGATTACTACTTTACACCTCAAATGCACACTCCCAACGAGAAAATTTCGCATTTTTAGTTGTTTGTCATTTTCCAAAAAATCACCTTTTTGTTAATTTGAAATACAAATTTTTTTTGAGGTTACATATTCAAAATTTCCTTTTAAACTTGATTTTATTTTCAAAAATATGTACACTACACCACAGGTATCTATGCCGTTACTTCTCCCTTACCTCTGATTCACACTCTCAATGTGAAATGCTTTGCATTTTTAGCAGTTTATTATTTCCAAATAAATTATCAATTTTTATCTCTCCCACCCGCACTTTTAAAACTGTAGAATTTCAATTGTTTGACGCATGGTTTTCTTGACGATACAGTAAGTTCGTTTCTACTAAGTTACTGTCCACGCAAAAAGCCGAGATACCAGAATTTGAGATGCAATATCTCATTAACCAATAAACCTATTGCAACTCAGTAAACTGAATATCAAAAACAATTTATACTTCCATCCAATTGGTTTACATTGCGATTTTTAGTACTGTTTAAATATGTTTAATTTGAGTCCTTTCCTTTCATCAATATCAAATTTCTTGTGAATACAGCGGTAAACTTCTAAGTTGTTAACGTAAGAAGTGGTGCTTACGTTTTTGTACCGAAAAAAAAGCGTGTCTTTTTTCATTCAAGCTCAAATTTAAAAATTTAAACAGTACTAAAAGTCGCAATATACCTAAACCAATTTAACGGAAGTATAAATAGTCTTTAATATTCAGTTTACTGTGTTTCAATAGGTTTATTGGTTAATGAGATATTGCATCTCCAATTCTGGAATCTCGACTTTTTGCATGGACAGTAACTTAGTAGTAACGAACGTAGTATTAACTAAGTTTCTTATTTTCCCATTATTAAGGAGTATGTTTCACCTCATCCTCTCCATGGACGGTTAATGATCAATTGTTTATGGTGTACTTAATGGTATTTGCAATTTGCTCGTCACATCATGGGGATTCTTTTTACCTTATGATAAACAGTAATAATTTTCTTCTTCCCGTTAAATTTAAACCGGGCACCCTCCACTAGTATAATATATTATTATCCTAACTGAGTTTATGCCGTTTTTTTTGTTCCTTGTTGCTGTTTTGTTTCCTAAACACAGAGAAGTACACAGACATATTGTTTTAATTTAAGACTCTTAGGTAGATTATCGTTCATAGATTACTTTTCAAGCATATTATGTTATTTTTTTGGGAATATTTTTAATTAAGAAAATTGGAGTATTTTAAAAATCTATAGCCTTTTCTCGTAAATTTGTGTAAAACCCTTTACATTTGAGTTATTTTCTCTCCAATTATTTATTTTCATATTTAATTTAAATAAATAATAAATTGAAATAAACCTAAGGCAGTAAAACTCTTTTGTAATTTCTTCAAAATTAATACTCTCAAATGCGTAAAAATCTGCAACCAAATTTTTTCTAGAATTTTCAAAAAAAAATCCCCCCCCCCAAAGGGGAATGGGGATGCGCAAAGTAACGAGCCCTCCTAAAATGTTAGCGGCCCCTGATTGAATGTAAGTAATATTTTACCATTGCTGGATGTGTTTAAATATAAATCCTATTGGTGTTTAATTACTTTATAGGTTTAAACAGTGGGCTGGTGTAGCTGGACTCCAATTCGGCAGTTCAAGAAGTCTTTCAGGACTAATCTCCTCATTAATCAAGTAGCCAAAACTAAATCTAAATTTCTCCACTGCCGTGTTCTGGCCACATACTAGCATCAAAGTATTTTTATGTGTACTGAAGTCAAAAATAGATGCATAATGCTCATCAGTGTTAAGTGTTTCAACGTCTACTGATACGTCAATGTCTGCTGATCCAGTCCAAATATTTCTTCAAGTGGTGGCATTTAGTCTCAGGATATTATCTGCCTGTATCTCCTGACATTTTCCATGTGTATCTGTGTGTGTGTGTCATGATGTTTCCACCAAGAGTTAGTGATTAATGTGCTATTTTCTTATGTTACGACAGTAGTTTTCATGCCGTTGTCACTTTTCGCCCCCAATTTGCATTCCCCTACATCCTACTAATAGTACAGTACCTACGCAGAGTCATATTGTCACCAAAATCCGGACAAAATTCCTAACTCTCTGAAAATCGGTATGTAAGTAGTTTAGGGCGTATAGAATTGGGAAAAAATTGTTTCGCGGAATTCGGTTATCAGGACTAAAGACATTTTGCATTTTAACCCAAAAATTCAGTTTTTTTTTCTATGTTCTCGAAAAGTATGGGTGCTGTTCACAATTGGTTCTCACAGGTTGAAAGAGCACTCAATTCCGCATTAAAAAAGCACACTTGGTGTTTTTTCCAAGTATTTCACGATTTAAAAAAATTGAGAAAATTTGTACCATTTAAAAAATACGGAAGGAGACCAAGAAATTGGCACTTAACAATTAGAAAGTATGTAAAACATATAATAAGAACATTGTTCAATGAAATTCATCCATGAAAATCCAGTGAACTCTTGTTTCATTAACAATATTATTGAGGAAACAGTTCCCCAGGCTGAATGATTATAACTAAGGCATCGATAGAAGGGGTTAAGACTTTTGAGAATAAATAAACGGTAGATTATATAAACATATTTAATACTTTTCTAAACTACAAAAATTCATCGTCTTCCTCAAGTTCATTTTGGGTTACGAGAGCATCGGTTTCATTATCAGACTCATCGCTCTCACTTGCTATTTCTTTATTGAAATTGGTGCACGAATTTGTTAAGCATGAGGCACGCAATGAACTGCAGAATAATCCATTCTGCTTCATTTGTAGGGCAGTGCAATCATGGCTCACGTTCATTGCACAGGTTCAAATAGCATATACTTTGCTGATTAATATTCTCAATCTCCAAAACTGAAACATATTCACCAATGCTTCACTTTTACTAGTTAAATTTGAAAACTCCGGAATGCCGGTATGTAAACACACGTCGAGTAACAACAATAAACAGCCGGCTTCCGTCGTCTCCCGCAGTGTGGCGCTCGCGCAGCACGGTGCCTGAAGAAATTCTCGCCTCATGCAGTCGAGAAGGGGACTTTTGTTGAGATGATTTCTTTTGTCCCGATAATCCAAGCATATGCTCACTACATGGAGCGTATTGGGAAACTCGTCCTCTTGCGTTTCCACACATAACATATTATCCTGAGTCCTGTAGTTCGATAACATTCTAATTTAATCTCAAAAATTGAAGAATTCATGTCTTTGCGAATTTTTGAAATCTCAACTAATTTATCTATCTCTAGCTATATTTCAGATGCAGAATCGTCAACACGAGGTCTTGAGGATCAATTTCCTTATCTTTATTTTTTTTATAACTTTCTTATTGACCCGTTTATTCCCTCATGTTTGAGAAACATGGCGTGTACCCGTGACCTCATAAAATACCTAGAAAGTAAAAGAAACTCAATTTTTGTCCAGTTGAACTGACAAAAATTTTAATAATCGCAATCCAAAAAGTATGGTACCTGGAAGCTATATGCACAATTATTCATGATATCATCCGGGAATTTGGAAAATATACTGCATTTTAGTAGCTCAACTGAAGCTTCCAGTATAACTACCCTGAAAACAGGTGAAACACATACCCAATGTTACCAAATTAGGAACTTTTGCAGGAATATGAAAGCCTAGGGCTTCATGAACATCACGCACTTTGGTTTTGGAAAATACAATGATTTTTTCCCGAATTATGACGGATTCCGTTGGCCGGCACGATGGGAATTCATGTATTTTTCAATGGCGCGAAACCTTGGAGCCCCGCGCGTCATGAATATACTCAATGCCATTTCCTGACGACATAAAGAACTTAGGTAAAATGCATTCAAACCTTTTTTGTCGAGAATTTCACGCTTTTTCCCTTATTGAATCCTATTTTGAAAATATTTCATACTCTTCGAGAAAAATGGGGTTAACTACATTTTTCTGCTTAAATTAAAAAATATTTTGGGTTCTGATAACCGAATTCTGCGAAACAATTTTTTTCTAAATTATATACGCCCTAAACTACCATGGCAACTATCAGCAAGTTATGTATTTTGTCCAGGTTAAAATCTCCATTGAGTGACTATAATTTTTCCACTTTTAACTGCATTGAGAAATGTGGAATGATCAGAGAGTAATCATTTTTTTGCTTTAGTTTCTCAGTGTTTTGAAAATCGGACATCGTTCTGCAATTCTTATTAATGGTAGTGAACACATTCCTCAGTATTCGCTGAATAGTTCCCTACACCTAGCTTAATATAATGTAGGAAGCTTAATATAGCAGAATGCAACTTATCTGAACCATAGGTCTATTGATCACAGGATTTTTCTTGTAATATTTTAGGAATTTTTTCTTATGGAGATAAAAAATATTACAATTATTTGTCTCATGTTTTGCATATCTAATAGCTTCCAGTATTGATTGACCGGTTCCCATTCTGGTTTCCTATTAAATTGATACAATTCATTGCTTGTAAAGGATGTCATCATATCATTTGCGTTATTCTTATTTTGTATATATCATCTGTAATTTGTGTGGTGCCAAAGTGGACAAGTTAGGAAAAGAGGAAATAATTCACACTTTCACTTATTTCTTTGTCACTTATACAGTACTTACTTTTCTCAATTGTGCACTTATTCTGTTGGTCCTTTCAACAGAGTTGTGAAGATGTCATTGTTGCCTGTGACTTAATTTTTAATTTCTCGATAATTTCAAATAAAAATGTGCTAACCGCTTTTATGTAATGCTGGAGTATTGTTACACTTCATTCAATATGTATCTATAACTTTGCAAAGTGTTTTATTCGCCGTATTTTGTCATACTTCTATTGTTCACTCAAGAATGTTCATCTCATTAAAATCTGTGTAGTTAGGATCTTTAAAGAAATAAATTTGATACTAATGCTGTAAAAGTATGTCCATTTAAAAGGGGAACATTAAAGTGTTTTTTTTTTAAATTACTGTTCTTAATTATGCCATATCTGTCCCAAAAGGTCTCTGTCCGTGAATTTAGGAAATTG
Source organism: Pyrrhosoma nymphula (assembly GCA_963573305.1). NCBI lineage: Eukaryota > Metazoa > Arthropoda > Insecta > Odonata > Coenagrionidae > Pyrrhosoma > Pyrrhosoma nymphula. The sequence goes on from OY754337.1 coordinate 8,954,303, forward strand.
CACTATTTCCTCCAAGGTTTATCATATTTAGCACGCAAAGGATATGAATATACTTGTTATTCCCGAGGGCAAAAATTATGTTCCCATTCCAAGAAGTGTTTATGCGATTTTTACGGAGGAACAATTGACTGAATATGCTACTAACATTCCAGGTACAGATTTTAGAAATGAGTATATAAACAATTAAGTTTTTAAAGAATTATTTAAGTTAATACTATTTCAGTAATATAAGTAACTGTCATTAGTATTAGATTTTCTGTTTAACAGTTAAGAAACTTTGCTGTGAATTTAGGAAATGATAGTTTTTCCGTATAGGTTTATCATATTTTGTATGCATAGGGTATGAATATAATTGTTATTCCCAAAGGCAAAAATCACGTTCACATTCCGAGAAGCCTTTGAGCGATTTTTACTGTAACTATTGACTGAATTTGTTACCAAATTTCAAGGTTCAGATTTGAGAAATTTGTTCTTAAACAATCAACGTTTTTCCTTTTTTTTCATTCTCAATTTCAATAATATAAGTAACTTTCATCATTCTTCACTTTGGTGTTTTACAGCTAAACGTAAAGAGACGAAATGTATTAAGCGCGTTCACTACGATTACATCCTGCTATTTCAAAATTGCCGGGAAGGTTTAGTTCTCGATTCTGCCTCGCAGACAGACAGATGTCACTTCTATCGCGTACTCCACAAAGCGCTTGATCTTACCAAAGCGCTTGATCAAGCGCTTTAGTACTCCAAACACGTAGCATCGGATTTAACGTTGAGTTGCAACTGGCTGAAGCAGAACGATGCCCTCCTGTAAGTAGAGACGATCCCCTACTCTTTAACACTTCCGAGAATATCAACTTCGCGTGAAAAGCGTTCGCCTATGCATTGATGCAGCTATTTCGATTATTTGGATACGACCGCCAACAAGGGGCGGCTCCAGACCAGAGGTTCGGGGGGAGCAACATCGGTTCTTGGGGTATGGATTACCCCCAAGAAAAGGGAGGGTTTGTGGGTCTCGTCCCGGAAATTCGTAACAAACTATGCGCAAAATGGCGCATTATAAGTGCTTTGGAAGCAAAAGTTTGCCTTTTAAGAAGAGCAAGTTTTTACTAAATGCATATGTATTTCCCTTTCTGATTACCACCAAATTTCGACTGATTCCAAAATTATTTTGATTCATTCATTCATTACAGTAATCTACCGGTTAGAGGTAGGTTGTGATGAAAGTCAGAGAATATCCAACGAACTCTTACACGTGCCGTGCCCTTTCTACCTCTAGTATGTCTTTCTTCATCTCAGCATAAGTCCCACCTTTCTTCATCCCGTCCATAAAACCGATTCTCTTCCTTCCCCTTCCCCGCTTGATTAACATTCGCATATAGCTTGTGGTTTTAAAAACAGTTTTAGTTAAAATTTAACTGAATTTCAAAAAAAAATAACAAAAACTTTTAAAACAAAAAAAGCAACACAATTATTTAGGCTTTTAATTTAAGGTCTATGATTAAGACATATGCCGGGTTTTGAGGGGGGGCCCTATTACCCCACCACCTTGGGGCCGCCAATGCTGCCAACCCGTAATATTGCGTCACCAAAGACTTGGCGACACGGAGGTTTACTTCCGTGTGGGTAAATCCACCTCTCGACTCAATCACAGTCTCGGGCGCGGTACATCGCCGCTCTCGACTCGACTGCGGTGGCGCTCTGCTGGGTCTTCTTGGCCATCTGTGTTCATCTGCCTCCGGCTGCTGCGAGGGCGGTGTGTGCGTTGGTTGCATTAGTTCGTTGAGGGGTGGGGGCACGCGGCGCGCGTGTTGTGGGCGGGCTGGTTTCTCCGGGGGGCAGAGAGGGGGGCATAGAGGGGAGGTGGGCGTCTGTCTCTCTGAAAGCGAGAGCGTGAAGCGGGGAAGGGCCTCCCCTCCGCTTGTCTTTCCGGGGGCGGCGAGCACACGGGGCCGGTCGTCAGACGTGCTCTCGCCCCGGCGGCATCCACTGTGGAGCCGTCCTTCGCCTTTCTTCGTGCGTGGGCGAGCGAGGAGTCTATCCTCGCGTGTGGGCGTCGACTCGCGTGTTTCTGTTCAGGGTGTTGTTGGTTCTCGTCGCATATCAGTTGAGAGTGTTGGAGAGAGCAACAGCTAGCTGAGTGTCCATGTCCTCGCCTTGAATCGGGAGATTGCCCTGTCTCGATGTGCGGGCGGCGACCCCTTGGCGAGTGTCCCGACGTGAGTTCCTTCTTGGCGTTCCCTCGCCCTCCATAATAGTTTCCCGTCTGACCCCCTCCATATTTGTGGCTCCGGCGACAATCATTCCGGCTCACTATTCGATTTCTGCTCCGGGCGACCGATCTATCGACGCCCCCCTATGCCGGCAGTCTGCCTTTGGAAATACGCATCTCCACGGAAAATAGCCATCGTCTGCAGCACAAAGGTTCTGGAAAAGTGGTGTTCTCGATTGCTGCATCGGCGTTTCCGTGCGTGGTTGAAAATGGTCTGGAATCCGCCCAAAGGTCGTGAGGGACAATAGCTGTACCATAGGGAGACCGCTTCGCGTGTAGTTAGTGGTACATACCTGGTGTCGACTCGTGGAGGGATAACTCAAGGTTGGTGCCGGGATCTGTGGATTTGGGACCCAGTGCCTTGTTGTGTTCCTCGGTGATGCCCTATCTCGTCAAACCCCCGCCATTTGGAACTGGTGGCGCACCACTTGGGCCAATACTACGGCGAGAGTGAACGGCGAAGAGTGTTTCACGAGTCGATTCATGGAGTCATCGCAACATATTTGTGGCTTACGAGAGTAAGGATGGATGGATGATTGCCCGCATGTATTCGTCTTTCGGTGAAAGTGTCGCCTTGGTTGGCGATCGTGAGCCATGAGCCCGAATCTTAACGACTGCCGCCGTGCCCGAAACAAACGGGAGTAATTAATTGCCCCTGCGGAGTGTTTTACCTTGGGAAAACAGGAGTGAAAATGGTAATATTAGACATCCATTGCGACTCACCGTTATGGTGAAACACGTTGCTTTATATCTTGTGGATGATGCCTTACTTTTCTCTTGATGTTCCCACGCCCCTTTGGAGAGTTTTAACGATTTTGACGTGACGCACGCCGCATCCATTACATTAAATGTCGACTCAATGTCATGGTCGATTACGTTACTTGTTAACTTCGTGTGGATTAATTGGTACAATTTTTGGCGTTTTCACTTCCCTTGAAGAGTTGTGTGTATTTGATGTTCCGCATTCACAACATGACGTCCACCACATGCCGTGTTAACACCGAAGCGAAATATGTGACAAGTGCCGTGAACGAGTTCACGAAATAGAACCGTTTAAGAGTTCTGTTTCCCCCGTTTGGTGTCAGTGTGCAGTGCACGTCTTTTGTGTTCTATCCGGGTGTGTTCGCGTGGGATGCGGCAATGAGGGAGGGAGCGGCGAGGGGCGGCGACGGGGGCCCTCAGGGGAGGCAGAAGCAGCGGGGCCGCCCCTCCGGAGGGCCGCCAGGGGCCAGCGGCGGCGAGCGGCGGCATATGACGGACGATGGCGATTCGGACGGATCGCTCAGCTGGGAAGACTTCTTCGGTGAGTGACTGCATTCAATTAATGTACTGGGCTGTACTTCGACTCGAAGCGAATTTCTGTTCAAAATTATCAATGTTATGCTATTTTTGTTTGCTCTTAGCCCTTTCAGTGCTATGCACGCATATGTATATGCGTTTGGGCGGAGCAGTGCCGTCAGCGCTACGCACGCATATATGCGTTTTAAAACAACGGAAGTATGGGCGCTACGGTGAGCGCTCTCTGGGATGGAACTTAGCACTGAAAGGGTTAGTAAACAACAAATAAGTTATTTAATGCAGAAGGGAAATGAACATTCCTAGGCCATTTATGAAGTCCGCAAACTGTAATGCATGTGCCTTGCTTGGTTAAGATTCTGTAGATAGGAGTAATTCATAAGCTAAGCGATTGCAAAAGATCAGTATTACGTTATTGCACGAAGTTATTTAATTTTATGATAAAATATATTTTTGCACAGAATTATCACATGCAATTCAATTCTATTCTACACTTCATTGGTCGTACCACTACGTATGTGTTTTCACCAGCGAGATGGTTTTTCGTGATACACGTCAATATAAGTTTTAGATTATTTGGGCGTATTCAGGAAGCATTCGTTTCGGTGGAACTGGTAAATTTATATTTCACTGCATCACGGAGTGGCGGACGAATAAACAATGGTATGTGCTACTGCACACATTACATTTAGCATAAGAATTTATCAAAATGACCATGCCGTCGACGCACTCTATAATAATAAACAAGAATTTATTTAGCTCTAATTAATTATATGCTTTTTGATATACTTATTCATAATCGAAAATTATTCGCCCCATTATTTTCTGTTTCCACCAACAATCTACATGCTACACAATCCTAAATCTATTATTCATAATGCCAAGTCATTAATTTATAAATGCTAAACATTGCCATCTCCAACCATGACACTAAAGCAAAATAGCACTCCAATAAATTCCGCCACAGTTTTAACATATAAATATGTAGATATCTAGTTTGCCTACGCTTTCCCATGAGCCTATTTCAGAAATAATTCATTCTGTAGCCTTAGGATACCAAACCTATTCTACAGGCAGTTGGAAAAATATGTGGGCAAGCTAGCAAAAAATTGAGGTTCATTAAAACGGTACCTGGGTAGCGCGGTGATAGGGTTATAGAGAACTAACTACCTACGTGTTTCAAGTGCCACGTTTTTTCGTTTAGAATAAGCTCTGAGTGCATGAGATACTTTCTGAAAAGTTATAACTTCTAAATTAACACAAGGGTAGCGAAGTGAGCATAAATAATAGGTAATGCATCATGATAAACCTAATACGTATAGCGACAACTCTCCTACGAAAAAGTAAATCACTAATTTAGTAACCAACCAATTTAGTACAACCAATTTTCCCATTTAGTCCAATTATTTGTTGTCAATTTGTTTAAGGGGGAGATAATTGTAAAATTTGTCGAACTTTACGTGCTTAAGATTATATCTTTCCACGAAAATTGTTTGTAGGAAATCCGCTTTACCCAGGTTTAAATGTCCGGGAATCAACTTCGTTTCAACAGTTGGCAGTTTCCGATTAACTCGAGGTCTAAATACTGCGCGAAATGTGAAATGACCACTTCTTACTGCCGGAACGACCACATTTTCCCAAACAACCTTTGGATTCGGTGAAGCTTTGTTTGCTTTTTTGTAAATTTCTTGATTTGAAATATTTTATTTTTTTTTTTCATTTTTACCGTTGGCTGATTGAATGCGGAACCGACCGAAAACATAGTAAAAACTGCGCTTAAGAATTTCAAGGGGATGTATTAAGCCTGTAATTGTTAAATATTAGCCTCATTATAAGCATTAGCTTCGTTACAAGGATCATCAGATCTTCCTTCGTTACAGGGTTCTGTTTTTTTTAATTATTTAAAATTACTTGCTCTCAATAGATAAGGTACTTTCACCGTTGTATGGCTGAAATGATGACGTTTTAAATCCTTGAAGTCGATTTTTCTATACGCTTCGTTTTTTTCTTAAAACTGGCGTTTTTAGCTATGAAATAGTCCATGAATTTACTATTAACTCGATGTTAACTATGACTTCGGGTTTTTAATATTGTATGAGGCTGTCGGTTTACTGCCGTGAGCTTGAGATAAATAGGAGAACGAATTAACTACGGCTTTCATACCAAGAAAATATTTAACCAGAGATCATAAAACCGGGTCGTAGATGGTAAGTGAATTATAAATTGGAGGATTCTTTTAATTCTTTACAACAATTATAAGTTTTATCTCCTTCAGTTGTATTTCTTCGGGCACCGTCTCCTCGTGAGTAATATTATAAAGACGCCGCCGTCGCGTCCCTTCGAAAGAAAAGAACCGCGGAAGCGTGTGGTCGTAGACGTCTCGAAAACCTTTCTTTCATAAGTATCGCCCACTCCCTCCCCTCCAACCCACTTTGCGTCACAAATACGAACTCAAGGAGCAAAATATTCATTCCTGTGGTGGTTACTGCATGGTGAAAATGGTTGACGTAACTACCTAGTACACATTTTTAAGGCATTACGGAGCCTTCGTTCTTGGTTATAAGTCGCAGGTTACAATTCGAAGCTGCACGTCTGGGATCAACAAAGACCATTTGTGGAGTTGTAGTGTTAAATTATGGTATTTCATAGTTTTGGCCCTTAATTAGAAACTTCTGTGTGCGTGTTACTAATGAAAATGGAACTTCACACCGGGCTCGGTGAATAGATTGAAGGTCTTGGTGAATGCGATCCGCGGATGACGGTGGCCCATGAACTCAAAGGGTCGCGGGTTTGAAATCATCTTCAGGCATGTATGTTGCTTGGTCTAATCAGCACTGAGGCCTTTCAGTGTGAGTTAGTCGGAGAACCTTCTGCTCCCCTACCTGGTAATCCTTGCGTCAAAAAGTCAACAATCATTTACGCATTGCACGCTGACGATAAATAGGGAAATGCGTTCTCAGAAGTTGTCATGTTTTGACCCAAATCTCCTCATTATAGCCTGAAGATATCATACCCAACATCAACCTCTGCGCAAGCCTCTGTTCTAGTGACCCTTACGCCGTCAAGTCCTTGTCCCTCCGAGTCGTAGGTCAGCGGTGACGAATCGATGGCTAATGTCTTCGTTCGACCTTCGCAGTCTCCAAGATCATCGGCATCATTTTTCCCCGAATACGATGACGTCTTGGAACGTCGCGTCGGGGGCCGAGAGTGCTTCCTCGAATGGATTCCCCGGGATAACCTGATCCTTTTGTCGTCAAAATGTTGTCCGTAACCACTACTTACACAATATCCACTTCCGATATAACTCCCTCAACTTGTGAGGTGACTCGACAGCTCTGTTGGGCGGCGTACGATATTGCTGACCGCGTGTGACTGCCCTCCTCCGATATCTCCCTGGGTGGATGGATTGTCAGTAGCGCCCCAGAAATGTTATCGAGAAGCAGAGGATGGAAGAGGTTGTGAGAAAGCGTCTTCCTTAGAGACCTTGCCACAGCGTAAAAAAGGGCACTTAAAATCCGTTTCCTATCAGCTACGCTAAAGGTGATTTTTTTTTGGAAAGATGATTTTTAGTGCGGTGATTCTAGCTATCGCGATCCTTGCTGAGTGCATCGAAACGCAGTTGAGAATAAGGAATAAGCAATCTAAAGTTCTTGATGATGCTCTTTTCAGAAAACTCCTACTCCAAACTTTAATGCTTGGACAGCAATTCACAAAGCTCGACAGCTCCTCGAAACCTCACAAGCCAATAGATTATACCACGTCCAGTCACGTTATATTTCCTCATGACTTACTGATCAATACGCCTAGGAAAGAATAAGTATATGTGATCAGCCTATTCATATACCTTTCAACTGTAGCCACTCCTACAACAATCCTTCTGCTCTAAACTATTTCTCGAAGGAGTTTTTACGTACGCAGATCAGCCGACGTAGTCTCGAGCAGACGGATTCACAATTGCAGATTTCGGTATTTTGACAATCTGTGTTGGACGAAAGGAGTTGGTAATTTCTTCTTTTAGGTGTAGACGTTTTCGTGTGGATCATTTTTTAATCCTTTATTTATCCTTCATTCTGTTTTACGGACGCTTCATTTACCAAATTCTGCAGAGAGCGAATTACCTCTACGAATGAAGGCAGCGAATTTCAGAAACAAGATACTTCCTGCTGCCAAGAGGAAACGTCATGGGCATAACATAGGAGTGCGCACTGTGGGTATAGCACCCATGGCGGGTGCTGCGGCACCCCCAAATCATTTTGGAGGGGCGCAAAAATTTGGATGGAACAGAAAACTTGCGGTAAAGCGAGTCCCGCTGAAAAGAACTGGAAAATCAATCAATCTAAAAATTTTATAGGGTCTGATTTTTTTATCTGTAATAAGACTACTCAAAATATTTCTTTGTGCTTCTTTGAAAATAGGGATTGTGGGAGCGAAAAAACGAGAAGTAGAAGTACTAGTATATTAAAAACATTATTCTGTTAAATCTAATTACAAAACGTTTTTTGTATTTGTAATGGAATTTTCTTCTCCATAGTTACTCTGCTTTTATTTGATAAAAAGTAAATAACTGACTAGTTGAGATATTTATGCGCCCTATTTAATTGCAGTTTTTAAGGTATTTTTTAAGAAATATCTTATCCTAGCATCAAAATTTAAGCAGAAATATAATATATAGATTTTTGTTTGACACAAATATTGGGGACTTCTAATTTTGTTGTGGGAGTTGCCTTATGGAACTGGCTTTCCCCCGAGCACTTGGGGTTTAGGCTTATGGTTACGGTCATGGGCAAAAGGCGGCATTTTTATCGTTGGAACCCCCAATAGCAAAATCCTGCACACGCCTTTGACTCCCGAGGAAATCCTCCATCCTCAGGAAATCTTCTTTCTAAGAAATTTAATTTTTTCCGCCTAAAAACATGTACAGTGAGTGCCTCTATGAAGGTATTCGGAATAAACACGATTTTACCTCATAATATATCACTTTTTTTTCTGTCGGTCTTCTATTTAAATGGTCCATTTGAAAGTATTGGTATTTTAAGCAACTAAAAAGCGGATATTGTTATTATCCAACATTAATTAAAAAATAATTGATTTTGAATCAGTCTCATAATCAGATGAGAGCGAAGTAGTATCTTTCGCAATACTGTTCTATGCCTTTTACTCTAATGAGGAAAGCTGAAATCGTAGGCTACTACGAAAAACATTTATTTTATTATTCTGCTTGTAAACTGTTTTCCTGCATCCTGAAATGCATCTTCCTGGATATGAATTATATATTATGAAGAAAAACCGGGTAAATTCTTCATGAGGAAAACATGTAGTCGATGACTGAGTTGAAATTAATATCTTCTTAAATTCTTACGTTCCAGAAATTTCTAAATCAAAAGGCAGGTCTTCCATGGCGGCCGATGTTTTGAGGGGAGACTTTCCATTTGTCTTCAGGGCTGAAGGATTATGATTGTGATGTAAAGAGCTCTCGGACTGTGAAGCCCAAGAGCTATTTACATCAACAATTTGCCGGGAGAGCATCAAATCCTCCATCCGGTAAGGGTTGTTTGTACGACCTCAATCCCGGCGGTTACATAGCGATGGAGGAGGTTTTATGACTCCACGAGACTCTGTCATCGGTATTAAGACTAGCCTGAAGTGTGAAGACTGCTTGTTGGCCGTTGAGACGACGACCTACGATCTTACGACCAAATCGTGCGATTTTTGGGCGATGGCCAATAGCTTTCGGAAACCTTGGGCCGGGGGTCCCATAAGACTAGGGTTCTACCAATTAGTACCATCTTTGCGTGTGGTTTCCGCTACACCAGCGCCACGACCCAGATAAGAGTCAGGGTCTATTCACATTCGCCCCTGGCGCCAGGTTTGTACCGAGGCACCAGCTTCAAGGTTGACCCATTTTCATTTGATTTTGGATCAATTCACAATAACATTGTTTCACTGTTATAATTAGAGGGCTGATTCGAATTTGAAGTTCCACATAAAGAACGTCACGTCCTAATTGAATTGACTAGTGAAAAACTCCAATTAACCTAATTTCTTTAATGAGATCACGTTGAGGAAATAAACTGGTAACAGGATCTGTAGCGAATAATAGGCTCAGTTCATTGATGAAATCAAGGAAAAATCAAAACTCATACACTGTACTTATTTACCAGACTAGCATTTATTCAGAGGTGCGTGACAAATATATATTTCAGTTGTAAGTCATTCCTCAAAATTATGCTACTTTGAAGGACAGAAGTAACCGTGCTGTTTTGATGAACATAATACTTACATATGGTACTGATGACTGGTGCGTTAGCTGTAGAAACGCTTTGGAAATACACGAAGAAGGCTGACAAGTGAATAACTATATTCAAGGTGCGTACTGTGCAAGCACTGGCGTCAACCGTGAAGCGTGAACGTGATAGTTGGAACAGTTTGAACTTTGAAGTTCTAGCAGTTCCGTTCGGATGACTTTTCTCATGCGATCGTTATCGTCCCCTTGAAACACAGCTATGTTTAGGAATTGCAGTTAAAGGTGAAGTTTGCGTTTACGCCAATCGTAAACCGGCCCTGCGGTTGTGCACCCCCGCAGAGCCTTCTTCTTCGTGCATGTGCGTGTGTGTGTGTGTTTTAGCACCCCACCAGGAGGTTTGCCCACCCCCCGTCTTCTCCGAAGTTGACGCGAGCGAAGATAGGAATGGCGGAGACTTTCGTTTCCTCATAATAATTACCTAATAAAATGCAACGGAGTGAAAGCGTCTACTGCGATAGGTGAACCTTAGCTGCCCGGTTCCTATTATTCACGGGGTTATCCAACTTAGGGGGATAGGTGGGAAAAAGGAAATGAGAAGGGCGGGAAGGGTCGCAATATTTGGCACAAGAGCATCATATAGGATGAACTGGTGCCGTCACAAAACCTGGGATTCGCTTACTCAAGCCGTCATCAGACAAACGCAATTAGTTCGAGTGTCTTTCTCGACGCCTTAAAGAGGAAGCCAGAGCCTCTTTAGTCGACGGAGGGCGGTGTTCGTCCGAAGAAGATAGATAGATAGATAAACGTCTTTATTGGGGCGAGATTGAGACTTTAAAAGTCTTTTCTTCCACCCAACCCCTTTAAGAAGAGCAACAAGTCACCGTGATTCCCTCCGTGTTCAAGCCCTTGTGCCACGTCAAGATAGAGGTTGGCGAGTGAGGAGCTCTTCCACTCATCAGTATCCAGTGTGGAGTGAGCATTGCACTACAATCTTCGCCGAAGAGCCTCGTTACCGAGGAGAGCACCGAACTCATCAGTTCCAACCGGGTGCAAGACACATCAATCTTCGCCGAAAAGGCAGTGGACTCCCCTTTACAAGGGAATAAAATTCAGCAGTGGATTCAGGGGTCTTCCGCGCGGGGCACCACCCTTCCCCTCGGTATGCAAGCTCTCGCTTATGACCGAGGGTACGCAAGGGCTGCGGGAATAGGGAGGAAAAATAGGGATAGGAAGAAAAGGGGTACGGGGAGGAGCAGCTTCCAACCCCAGAGCCATGTGCTAGGCTAAGGGACAAAAGACGGAACGCGAAACAACCATTTCTTCTAGGGTGTTTGCTACATAAAATCCTATAATGAGGAAACGACGGAGTCGCAACCGGTCGTCCAGGGCCCGGTCCACCCGAAATAAAATGTAGCAGTGGTTTGTCCACTCACCTTTCCATGAGTGTGAATATTTGCCGAGTTGAAATAAGGCTTTTCATATTCTATTTTTCTTTGAGGCGGCCATGTGATTGGCATTTATTCAAAGGTTAACAAGGCTTCATTTTTTAGAGCAAAAATATGGTTTCAGCAGAAAAGCTTATGGTGTACTAGTTAAACTAAGGTGTGCGGGGATTTGCGATCGATTCATATGGAATGGCTGGAGACAAGGGTCTCACCATGTTGCGGGCGGAAGTAGATGGGTACACGCGAAGATTCTCCTCCCATTCCACTTACCGTGGCTCTAGAATCACGTGGAAGGCTCAGCGTAGAAACCCCGAGAAATACGAGAAGTCAATGGAGTTTTTATATTATAACTATCATGGAGAATAGAGAACAGGATGCCTAACGCAATGCTAAAGATTTGAGACGGTCTCTTCAGCAAGGAATCGGTTACAAAAATAAGCTACGTAGCGCCACTGCAGTTCTGCAAGTCATGTTCGGCTTAACCGCACTGCCAATATGTTGATTTTGAGATGGAATTTGACATACCAGACTCACGTAAACCATGAAAAAATAGTAATTCTCATGTACGTGGTCTCCAGAAGTCTTCCAATCTTTTAGATGATATATTCAGGCCACCAGAAAGTCCGATCATAACACCTTTGCATTACCAAAAGTACTCTCCGGAGAGGGAATTTGAGGCACCCTTACTTTAGGGTGCCATTGAAATATATGACCAGCCTAATGCGGTTCACCACGCGTATGACGGAATAATAACGCCATGGAAATCGCTAACCATGTCTATACGCTCTTAAAACAAATGCCACGCCCCCTGCGAACTATAGCGATCATCATCATGGTATATACAAATTTTATACGGGAAACCTAGAAGCGTGAATCTCACGCCCTTGACTTCAAATCACATATCAGACCCAACGTTTAAGTTAGCCAGTGGTACATAATGCAGAAGCTAGAAATGGAGAATTTTAAAAAGACCATGAGTACACCGTAAGGGAAACATAATTGAACAATCTTTGACAAAGTTTATTCACAATGAATATGACAACAAAGAATAAAATTTCAGAATGACATCTGTTGAAATACTATCAATGCAAGTGAAGGCTATACATAAGGCAGGCATGCATACTATGAATAAAAAATGGATTGCAGCATACTTGTCATCATGCTGATTAAGAGTCCATGGAACATCTATGTTATGGTGTAATTCCGTGTCCTTTATCGTAAGTAAAAAGAGGAAAGCAGAAATCGGTAAATTGGTTATGAATTTGCCAAAGGCTTGAAAATACTGCCAAAGATTGGAGACACATTGCAATGGCTACTTTAAGAAGTAAGTGACTGATGTCACAGACACCCATGATAACAATTTTTCAACCTGTTAGAAATAAATTTAAAAAACTGGCAATTTTCTTAATTACAGCCCTTAATGAATCTTGATGGCTACTGAAGTTCTCATTTCATAATTATAGAATATTTCAGATATTCCTGGAGGAAACCAGTTATTTTCGAGTAACTTTTCATTTATTGGTGGTCATTTGTCTGCATGTCTTAATTCCTTATAAAAATATGACTCAAAAATACAATGCCTGGTGTTATAGTTAAAGGCAAAAATATTGGTTGAATGTTAACAAATTATAAAATACAGCATCTAATCAGATACGAAAGAGTATGATTATTGCAAAAAATGTTAAATAAGCTTGTCATCAATTTGGAAAATTCATACTCTCACTGTGACCAAAATGTCACCGATCGAACCAAAAATAATATAACTTTGAACATAGCCGCGAATGCCTCACACTGAACAGCAACATAAGTACACTGGTGACCAAACTCTACTTAAGTACCAAGTACGATGGCATGAATTCCTTCTTCTTATCTTCACCCCACTCTCGAATGGGGCTTTTATTGCGGGCTCCGGGTGGGGTGAGGAGGCTAAGAATAAGGAATGCATGCCATCATCATTACAATTTTCCCGTTTTTTATTGAATCTTTTTGTAACCCCCCTTTCTCTCTTTCCACCCCTCCCTCCTGTCACCTCTTCCTGTGGCTTTCCCACTCCTCCTTTCTCCCTTCCCTCCCCCACCTCTCCTCAATCATATATATATTGCTCTTAGCACCACTTGCTACCTGAAGATGATGCATCAACATTGAAACCCGGGTCGGAAGTAAATTTTATTTTTGTGGAAAATTGCAGGGTTTAATTCTTCATAATGTACAAATTGCACTCCATTTCGCGATAATCTTCTGATTTTATATCTACCTCTCTCCTCCAACCGTCCCGTCTCATTCCACCACCTCCGCCTGTCGTAGAATCTCCGCCACCCGTCCCAAGAGCTTGAGCGTGTCTGGAAGGATATCTATGAAACGTCTAAGCCATTCAACGGAGACACTCCGGCCATAGGCCTCTTTAAAGAGTTCTGTGACCGCCACCTACAAGATGTGGATGGGCATCTTTCAGTCGCGGAGAGAACTTGAAGAAGGCATTTCCTGGAAATAAGAACTTCTCGGCTCCAGGAATGGATGCCGTGAACAACTTCTCGTGGGTGAAAGAAATTTACTTCCACCCACCAACACCTCGCCAAAATCTTCACGTCCTTTATCAAAGGCAGAGAACCAATTCCAACTTGGCTGACTGAGGGATGCAAGGTGTTCATAACTAAGAAGGGTCCGATCCGAAGAATTAACGCCCTGTAACCTGCCTCAACACTGTATATAAGGCGTTCACATCGATCTTGAGCGACATTGTCCTCCATCACGTCCAGCCTGTATGGGAGGTGGTGTTCGAGCCGAGGGAATCAAAACAGAGAATCGTGGCATTCAAAGACTACCTACTCATTGATAAATGCATATGCCAGAATGTCATCCGGGATAAGCAAAACCTATCAATGACCTGGGTGGACTACAACAAGGTATTTGACACCACTTCGTATGAGCTTATCATCACGATGCTGAATTTGATGAAAGTCCACCCAGAGGATGTCCTGCATCCAACGCCTGCTACCACTCTGGAAAATTTCATCGAGTCCTGACTGCAGACAAGCGGTGATTTTCGACGGAGTTGGTGAAATACCAACGTGGTGTTTATCGAGGCACAACCTTGAGCCCCTTATTGTTCTGTACTTCTGTCCGACCCCTGTCCCTGATGCTGCGACGAGGTGGAGGATATATGTGCGGTGTTCGAGGTGACAGGAAGCATAAGGTTACCTATTTATTTTATATGGATGACCTGAAGCTTTACGATTAAAATACAATAGATGTATACACTACCTTGGATACCGTACTGGAATACAGTGAGGCTATATGGATGGATTTCGGATTGGACAAGTGTGCATCCATCTACCTAGCGAGAGAAAGATTTTCGGAGAATAAGAAAGACGTGCAACTCGTTGACGGGAGCGTCATTCGTCACCTTGAGGACGATGACAGCTGTGAGTACCTCGGCGTCCCCCAGTGCCGAATGCAGGAGGTTGCAGCAGGGAAGGAAAGGCTCACCGCCAAATACAAAGAGACTCTCATGAATATCAGGAGTTATGAGCTGTCTGGCAAGAACAAGATTCTTGCCACGAACATGTTCGTGGTTTCTACACTGCTGTATACCTTCGGATGCTAGAAGTGGAACGTCAACGAGTTGCAGAACCTCGATAGGGGAACGAGGAAGATGATGACCATCTATAGAAGTCTTTATCCGAAATCTTCTGTCGCCAGATTGTATTTCCCTCGTAATGTAGGTGGTAGAGGACTATTGAGTCTAGAGTGTCTCCACAACAGAGTTGTACTGGGTACAGCTAGACGAGTGTTGAAAGGCAGGGACCCCCTGCTCAATCACGTGAGAGAGAACGAGAGTGCGGGAGCAGGGGCGTTCTCTTCCAGGTGGCAAAGAAGGCAGTGGATGAAAGCGGTCTCGGCTTCGACTCGTCAACCGACAGAAGCGACAATGACACGACCATCTTGTCATTGAAGTCAGACATCCTCAAACTCGAAATTAAAAAGTCGAGCAGAAAGCCTTACTCAAAGTGCATACCGGTAAGACCATGCATGGAAGTTTTTATCTAAACATTGAGAAGCATAGGCTGTCGAAGGAGCTGACCTTTGCTTTCCTATGATCCGCCGGTCTCAAGTCCGAGACCGAGGGTTTCGTCCTCGCGTGTCAGGGTGGTAAACACACTCGTTTACCGCCGCCTTATATTCCAGGTGGACGTCGCGGACATGAGATGCAAGGGGTGCCGAGCCCAGCCGGAGACTTTGAGTCACCTTCTGTCCGTAATAACTTCAACCGGAGTCACCTTCTTTCCGGCTGAAGTTATTACGTCAGGTCAGCGTATTTAGCTCAGCACAACACGGCCCTGCGGGTGTTATATTTTCACCTGCGACACCATCATGGTATCGACGAAACACCTGTGTTTCCCTTTCACCCTGGAGATAGTGAGTCCGTCTTGGAGAACGATGAATGTATAGTCTGTTTGAATTACTCCTTCTTCACCAACAAGCAGTTGGAGGTGACAAAGCCTGATATCGTTCTCTTCGACCATCTCACACGTTCCATGTTCGTGGTTGAGTTTTCGGCTCCGGCTGAAACGAACATGGTTGCGAAGCGGTTTAAAAAACATACGTAATATCAAAACATGCTTTTGAAACTATGGCGAATATAGGTGTCTCCGTGGAGAGAAGGACTCACTGTCAGATAGCATCAAGTGCACTGCGTCCTGCTAGGCACAGGCTGAATCATTTTTTGCACGCATGCAGAAGGTCGTTATCCTGGGGTCACTCCGTCTGATGCGTACGCATCACCCCTTCGCAGCGTAGCCACCAATCTGATGGAAGTTGTAAGTTGTTTATTCTTCCATCAAATAATGTACACAACTACATTTACATCGAATACGAAAGATTTAGGAAGTCTGTAAGGTTATTCCTGAGGTAAGACTACCTTCAAAAACAAAGACATGCGCAACCCAGACAAAAAAATTGAACAAAACACTATGCGTACATAACATTATATAATACAGTCTCTAATGGACAGCAACATAAGATAAAAATACCACTATGCGTATAGCATATAATAGTCTCTAATAAACAGAAGCAGTCAATTTTTAATTCTTAGAATAGAGTATCAATGTTTTTTTGTGTAAACGGCCAAGTTTTAACTAAACGAAGAAACTTTGTGAAAACATTTTCTCTTTTTATAATTTCAGGCAGTGCATTGAAAACCTTTGCACCCATGTACAGAAAATACCTTTTATACAATGTGAAATTAGGTTTACAGACATACACATTACATTCTCTTCTCAAATGGTAAGAATACCTTTCGAAAATAAAGGGCGGTGAATAACCACTTCGAACATAAAAGGATCTTAACACTTTATATATATACAAATATCTAGCGGGCAACAGTCTTAATTCAACAAACAAGGGGAATGAATGTTCATACCTCCTTTTAAACTTCATTACTCTAACAATTCTTTTTTGAATGACCTCTACATGCTTAAATATATTTTTATATGCACCTCCCCAACAAAATATACCATAATTTAGAACATATTGTACTAGAGCACATTAAATTGTTCTTAAGAAATTGATAGGACATTTGTTTCGAATAAAATAAAACT
The DNA here is from genome assembly GCA_963573305.1 of Pyrrhosoma nymphula. Lineage (NCBI taxonomy): Eukaryota > Metazoa > Arthropoda > Insecta > Odonata > Coenagrionidae > Pyrrhosoma > Pyrrhosoma nymphula. Next base: position 8,971,151 of record OY754337.1, read on the forward strand.
TTGAAAGAGCACATATTACTTTTTTACTTACATAAGAAATATGCGTATGCCAATTTAATCTACTATCTAGTGTCACTCCCAAGTACCTAATTTCATTTACCCGTTCAATTACTGGGCAATTGCAGTGTATACTTAAACATTTAATGTCTAAGTATACACTGCAATATATAGTAAGTATAATAGCAAGTATACACTGTATACTTAGACATACTTAGACAGAATGATAAAGCAATTTAAGACAACATTACAACTATTACTAATATCAAAGCATAGAAATTTTGTTTTTTCACTCAACACCAGGGAATTATAATCCATCCATTGACGAAGTATTACTAAGTCTTCTTCTATGTGGCATTGAATAGTTTTCCAATTAGCAGCATCATAGAATAGAGCCAGATCATCAGCAAATGCTGTTACATGTCCATGGAATTGATAATTACACAAATCATTCATAAACACAAGAAATAAAATAGGCCCGAGTGCAGAACCTTGAGGCACTCCAGAATTAATCAATTTTTCTTCACTTATGCAATTTTTAATTCTCACACATTGCGATCTTCCACACAAGTAGCTTTTGAACCAGTCTAGAGCAATCCCACGAATACCAGCATTCATCAATTTCAATAAGAGCTTCGAATGTGACATCGAATCAAATGCTTTCTTAATATCTATGTATACACCAGCTGCACGTCTATTGCAATTAATGGCATTGTAGGTCGGACGTGGCTTGAGAGAACTGCGGAACCCCTCCCGAGTGTCCTGCCATTATGAGGCAATGAAACCTGAATCTTACCAGGGACTCAGAGGGGAAAGTTACAACGGCAACGTGTAATAATAATAGAGAAGGCCTTATATCCTTGGTTGAATGGGGTGAATCCACCTTTTAGGGGGCGGTCACAAACGCATTAAAGAGGACTATGGTGGGAGTGTCTCTGCTGAATGGCTTTGACATTTCGTAGATATCCTTCCGAAAACGTTCCCCCTCTTGAACGGTTGGCCGAGATCCGAAGACAGAAGGAGGTGGTCGGAAGAGACGAGATGGGTGAAGGAGAAAAGTTGATTTCTCCCTCCCGTCCTGTTGATTTGGATCATGGATTTCGAGTCGTGGTGAGCGCCGTTCGTCTATCGACCTCGCGTTCTTCAATGGTGAGCTGTACGTTTTTATTCCATTTGTGATGGTGGAATCTGAGACTACGTGCAATACGACGAACTTTGGTGTAAATGGACTTGGCTCTGTAAAACAAGGCAGATAATACCGAGATTTCATAGCTGACAAAAGCATCCCACCCGAGTTGACCCCGCTAAAAAAAAGACATTTTTACAGAATGGCTACGGTAAAAAAACAAATGTTTAAAATCCTTTAAAGTTCCTTTGGGACACAAGAGAGCTGCACAGGGGAGCCGACTGAAAAACCGTTGGCTTAAAATTTCCTCCCTTATATCTCCACCATATCGGGAAGGATTAACCGCTTTCTCCAGCGCTATAACATTAAAACGATTCACCTACCAACACCTAAATTAAGGGTTCCATTGGTGAAGGAGAAGGATCCCATCGGCCTCAAGACGCCAGCAGGGCTATTCCCATTATCGTATGGCCGGGCCATAAGTCGAAATCGACCATAACTACGGCCTCGGGACATACGTATGGCTTCGAGCGATTCCCATCCGAGCAAAAGGCCATAAGTCGGGCGGTACGTATGGCCCGAAGGCCGTAATATTATGACCTGCCTCGGAGGCCGGCATAAGACGGGCCATACGAAAAGAGTTGCCCACCTCGGAGTTATAAATTGATTTTGCGCATCAATTATTGATCTTGTTCTGTTATAAATATACCAGATCATTGACCTAAGTTAGCAAAATGACGAAAAATAAGGTTTCTCTAATTTATAGCCACGCATAGCGAAGTTATCAATTGCAATCTAAGTAACATTCTTTTTCACATTTACCACGATGCATCATTTGTGCATCTATTCCCGAATTTTGCCCCTTTCCCTAATAAATCTCTTTCGGAACTTTGTTCCGTCTTCCAATACTTTCAACGAGGGCAGTTTTTCGGGGAAGTAATATGCTGCCAGGGACAAGATGTTTCTGTCACAACGCCAAATTGATGACAAGGGAGAATACGACCGTCGGGTGGCCAATCGAGCTCATAATATCTGGTCCTGTAGTTAAAGATTATTAATTCGATATGCCGAAGTAAGACGACACCGTAATTGTTTAAGAAAAAAGCATCTAAAAATCTTAGAAATAACATATGTTGCGATATGTAACTCGTGTGAAGCAGGGATCGTGATAGCCCAGTGGATAAGGTGCTCGTCTCCGGTCGGGGTGATCATGCGAACGATTCCCGATCACTGACAACATTTTTGTAGGTTTTTATTGCTTTAATTTTTATATACTTAGTTCTTATCATGGTGACTTCTCTGAAAAATATTCTTAGGCAATTTAAAAAATAATTAAGGAGTTTTTAACAGGGTAGGGATTGGAGCAAGGGCGGTTATATATTTCTTTTTTGTACTAAAAGATATATTGTTAATTTTTGCGATTGTAAATTATCATACCTAGGGATGGGGACAAAATAATGGCATTGGAATAAATGATTGGGGGTGAAATCCACCCTAAACACTTCCATGCTTATGCTTCCATTGGGAATGTAATGCTAGGGATTGGGAACATATAGGATGAAGGGTGGATAGAAACCCGGCATCAGCATTAGCCTAGTCTTTACGAATGGTGCCAAGGGAACCACGATTTAACTGGTTTAACGTCCCATCTGAAGGACGGTGTACTGCACCATGGTGTAATCCACATTACACGCAAGGATCAGAATGAATTTCGGAATGCTCTGCAATTCGTACACGAGAATAGGACGTGGAAGGCCAGTACACTACCTAACCACTTATGTTACATATTTATTTATCATTTGCATGACTCAGGATGATAGTCATCGTAGAAAAAACATCATATACATTGAATTTCGCAAAGCACGTCGTAGGAGCACGCAAAGCACAATGATTGTCGGCACCTCGAGCAAATGGAGAACGCGTTCTTCGAACACCTTATTAATGGATTAAAATAGCACTAAATGTCATTAAGAAAAAATTAACAACGGGTAACTTACTCCGCTCCTTCCATTTTCAGATATTTTCCGGTCAACAAAAATTCCACAACGTTTGTCTAGGTTTGTTTACATAGAGCTCTATGTTTGTTTACCACGATTTTCGCCATTGTGCTTTGCGATCGTCCGTTTTTTTCGATATACTTCCAGTAACTGCCGCAAAAATGACATTTTCAGTAGCGCTGGTAGTGATTTCAAAGCATTTCATCGTACTGTACCGCAAAAGATTCTCATACTCACCAGTGAAATCGGCGTTAAGACTTATGGCCGAGCCATACGATATGGCCCCTCGAGATGGGAATCGATGTAGGCCGTAATTTCGGGTCAGGCCATACGAAACTTACGGCCGGCCATACGTATGGCCCCGAAAATGAGAATAGCCCTGCAGGAGTCTATAAAATCCCCTGTGAATGCGGTAAAGTATATGTGGGAGAGACAGGCCGAACCATTGAGACCAGGCTAAAGAAGCATCGGTGGCACTTTAGATTGGCGCAACCACAGAAGTCGGCAGTAGCGGAACATAGCATCAATTAAGACCTTGCCGTACAATCGGAAGATGCAAAGATATTTAGCCGCACGCATGGCTATTGGGACCGTATGATCAAAGAGGCCATAGAGATCCGCCTATAAAAAGTAAATTTCAATCGAGACGCTGGTTTTAAATTAAGTAGTGCCTGGAAACCTATGATAAATTGCATGAAAAATTAAAGAGAAGGCGAGGAAATCAGTCTACGGTCAAACAGACTAACGGAACAATCAGGAGTCACCTGATCCTGATTGTTGGATGGTAATAAAGGCCAATTTTGACTCACGCGGCAGTCAGAAGCCCTGGTGATGACGAAAAAGTCGTTCGTTGAAATGTTGGCAGATATGATGCCTATTACCTGGTGTAATATCCGAGAAGACTTTATGCATCATATTCACCGGGAGAATCTTAGATCTTTTATTTAAGATGATATTACAACAAAACTGTTCTACACATTGAAGGTTTAGTTATTTACAGAAGCAAAATGAAAAGTATTTGTAATGGTGCTTGCAACCCTACTGATTACTTTCTCAGAGAATAATTTGTAATTGTAATTAGTTACAAATTTCCCAGTGTATTTGTAATGGAGCCCTATTACATTTCTTCAGTACTTTTCCCTTCACTGATTACCACTCGCATGAAGAATGGCTGCTTGATGTGGGAAATAGGGGACGACCGCCAAAAGCGGACTCTGTTCTTCGTTTTTTTTTAATTTAGAATAGAATAGAATAGAATAGAATAAGTTTATTGTTCTTGGACGTTTTCGTCCACTAAGAACATACAATAAAGTTACATATTTGTAAGAGCTCTATAAATTATTGATTAATAAGACAGTTACATTATCATGATCAATAATAACATGAGACATATAACATATAACATGATAGATATAACATGAGACATAACATGAGAGGTAACAATTCAATGAGATTTTGCATAATTATTAAATTAACACCCTTCTTGGTTGAATAGATACAAAAAAAATCTTTTTTTAAAAACAAATACAGAACTTGATTTTTTTATGTCGATAGGAATAGTATTCCACAACCTGGCCCCTGCCACACAGAAAGATTTTTGGTATGTAGTGGTCCTATGTAGAGGAGGAATCAAATAATCGGGAGTCATTCGGGTGGTAACGTTAGCCATGTTTACTCTAGGAGGAAAAAATTGCTGCAGATAGCCTGGTTGCTGATTTTGAAAGAGGGAATACATATAAGAACCAAGGAAGTATTTTCTTCTGGTTTTGGCCTTCAGCCATGTAAGCCTGGTAAAATAGGGGGAAATATGATCATCTTTCTTGAGGTTAAAGATAAATCTTACACACATATTCATTAAACGTTCTAGCTTAACATTTAGCTCTTCAGTGATATCATGGTACACAAGACAGCAATAATCAAAGTGGGGGAAAATGAGTGAGGAGATAAGTTGCTGGCGTGTGAGAAGGGGTATGAGGTTTTTCTGAATTTTAAGCTGATGAAGGATCATATTAACCTTATTACAGATGGTTAACACGTGATTTTGCCAAGACAAATTACACACCATGGTGACCCCAAGGTTTTTAACATTATTTGAATACAATATTTCCGTATCACCAACTAATATCTTTGGAATAGCATTAGCGTCGACTTTTCTGAGTAACTTGGAATTTCCCAGAATTATTGACTTGGTTTTGCTACAGTTCAGTTTGAAATGGTTGTTTACAGCCCATACATTGATAGCGTTGACATCCTGGTTTACTTTGGCGATTGCATCATACAAGTCATTCAAATGGCAATGATAGTAAATCTGCAGGTCGTCAGCGTACATCATGTATTTACAGTTTTTAATACAACGAGGAAGATCAAGGACATACAGAGAAAATAAGAGAGGGCCGAGGACAGAGCCCTGAGGGACTCCACAAGGTTATCCACATTTAGTTATCTATTTTCGCATTAGTTGCCACCAAATGTCTCATTTTTTGTAGCCAAGGTTTATAGTGATCCTTGATGAAGGATGGAAGGCCTTCACAAATGTTTAGTCTTCTACGGATGATGGGTAGAAGTTAATCCTACCGCGCGAACGTACGTTGATGCACACACGGATTTTCCCGATGCAGACAGAAAAACAAACGGACGGGAGGTAATCAATTATCAGATGGCACTTCGATGGCAGTAGGCTCATATTTTCAGCCGTCAGGGACCAAGTATGAACCATGATACTTTTTAAAAAAATAATGGTCGCTGGACGACTTATCGCCTGTCAATTATAGCCACTGAATGCAATTTCCAATATCGAATTAAAATTTTCACCAGCCATTGACGTGGGATTTAGTCAATTGGACTTTTGAGTGTTAAAAATCTGCTTCTTTCCAAAATCTACAATCTTCTAATGAAACAGATTTACATGATAGCAGAGAAGTGACTGGTGTGAGAAGAAGAGCGACAGACCGAGGAAGTCATGGAATGTGATTGTGTCGGAAAAGAAGATTAAGAGGAGGTGTGTGAAATGCCTTAATAGCAATAGAGCACGCATTGAGAAATGCATGAATGTGCTAGAAGCAAAAGAAGTAAATTCAAGGGTAGGGCAGTGTGGGAGGAAGCATTATAATACATAGGTTAATTTACTGGGACTAACGGCAATTACCAAAAGTTATTTTTTTGGATACCCAGAAAGGGGACGGCGAGATGCATTCGAAATGCAGGTAGGTTATTTTACGAGAACTCTTCTTTCTATTTGCGCGCGAGTGAAGTTCAGACGGAGAGAGAGAGGACACAACCCTCGAGTTAATCCCTGGGTGCGTGCCACACCGACGATCGTTGTGAAAACAAATGAATCACCTCTCGCGCACTGATAGCTACACAGCAACGAAAGCTCTGACTCATCTGAGTCAATTGACAAGAATACGGAGATTCTCAGGAAAAATTGCTTGTACTCTTGCGACACTTTTGATGTATTTCATTATTACATATATATTCATATTTTCATAACTTGTACATGCATAAATATTAGCTATAGTACCGTTTAAGGATGACTTTCCTCTTCAGGTAGCGATAGCCACGAGAGACCTGGACCGGGAACTGAACACCTTTGGCTTCCCGTCCTCATTTCCATTGCGTTACCATCTTTCATGCGCCACCATTAGACCAGACATCTAGTCCTCCCTTGAATCTTCCAAAATCTGCCTCGTGCAATTAGGAGAGCGCAGTGATAGCGCGATTTGGCTCGGCGAGTATAAGGGCCGTGGTTCGATTCTCGGTCCCGGTGGAAAATTCCTCGTACGCCATCGCTGTCTATGGGCAAGCATGAGCATACTCATTCCTCTACAGGGTTTGCATCACGCACTATGTAAAACTGTTTATTTGTTGCGGAGTGAGCTGTTTCCGATATTTTGTAACAACATGAATTTTCATTGCACTGGTGGAACTGTGATGGTTTTCCTCCGCGAGGACTCAAACCGACCGAGGCGTCGGGAGGCGGAGGAAAAGAGCACCCGAAGCTCGCATACCGCAGAAAGTGTGTCTGAATGAGTTGGTGAATTCTTGAATATCAAAGGCAAGGAGACGTTTAAAAACACCGAGCGAAACATCGTTGTAACGGCGCAATTTCGGGTGAAATGAAGACGAAGCCAATTTCACGAAGAAGAAGGGGGTTTCACGATTTTTGCTTTTTACTTTATCGTGCAGTGGACCATGATAAATGATCATTTGCAAATCATCTCTTAAAGATTCCAAAATAGCCAGAGATATAGGAGTCTAAAGTTGATTGGATGGGCAACCTTCCCACAACGGACGTGACGTCATTTCATCCATCGCTTCTTCTTCCCTCTTCTTCTTCCCGATACATTCTAAAAGATGCCTTAAAAAGCCTTTTGTGAAGACGTCCACTTATGCCGGAAATACAACAGTATAAAGATTAAGAAAATACTTTGAAAAAATATCCGTCTTCACCTGGAATGGAACCACGGGCCTTTGATCGATGAATGAAATGACGCCAGAGGTCGATTTGCAGAAACAGAAAAAAAGGCAACTTTCTACGATTATTTTTGTGGTTATTAGGCCTTAATGTTTCGAAGCAACTCCGTCAATCTATATGAAAACCTTTGCAAATTTGATTTCAACGGCGACATCGAAAACACATTCGAATTGCATCTTTTTGGATTCATACCAGTGAGCATTTCAAATGATTTTCCGTTCTCATCGCAGATTTCTAACATTCACCGATATTTATGAGGAAATTGAAATAATGCACAGGAGAGTGTGATCCCAGAACAGGCAGCGTGGTCTTGGAATGGGTAGGCCCCCGCCAAATCAATTGAGATACATAAGCTGCAACTTAAATTTAACTCTTGAAAATTGATTAATATTTATTTTACAATGTGTACCTATGCTATTCACAAAACTCCCCGCGGAGAATACGTTCTACGCTCTGACACCGAAGGAAGAGGGAAATTGCCGGGCTCCGGTGTTGTTTCTTCTATATTCACGGCGTGACATATGGTGCATTGAAGACATTTTTATTTTATTGAAACTGTTGAAGGGTAGTTATTGTACATAGTGGCGTACTCAGGATTGACTTCCGGGGGGGTTCATTAATATTTTTTGCATCATCATAAAATGATAATTAGATTATTATTCACTAAAATAATAATTAAATTAATATTCTCTTTTCGTGAGTACAATTCAACTATATTTTTCAGCCCAATAAGTAAAATTCTAAACGCTAGTTACGTATATATATAAAGCTACAAAACTGACTGACTCACTCATTGATACAAATTCCAGGGCATTTATAATCGAGCTAGAAGATTTAAATTATCAGTAAAGGCTTGGAATTTGATGTCGAGTCAGGAAAAAATCGAAAATCCCAACGTTTTAAATTCATTTCGAGCCCTGATAGGATTTTGTTTTTTAATGGGATTTAAGGTAGTTTGAGCGAAAAATCACTTCACCTAGAATTTGATGAATTTGGCCTCATTTTAAAGAAAAAACTCTCATCTTTCCAATTATATATCAATAAATATCAACCCCTTGCCTATAACTACTTTTCGAGCAATTTGCCTGAAAAGGTAAGCTGTTTTACATGAGATAGATTACGGCTATGCGCTCCAGAGGGAGAATATTAAACAAATTAGGAACTTCTAGCACACCTAGATTTCGTCAAAAAAACTAACGGTGTGTAGATTGCATGTTATCCCAACTATTTATAAAAAATAATCTATTACTCACCACAGTAATTTTTACAGAATCGCAAAAAAAACCTGCTGTTTTGAAGGGTTTTCAACCGTACGGAGAGAAAAAATGAGTCAAGTTAGAAACTTACATAGCTTTATTTATTTAATTACTGAGTATTTTGGTCATATATAACTATATCTTTGAGCCATTAATGCTACAATATTTATTTTACACTTCTTACAGACGCTGAAATCAAAAAATAAAATTTGGATTTGGTCTCCATTATGACTAGGGAACTATCTCGCTCTCAAACCACCAAAATGGGAAAAGCGAATAATTTCCGTGAAGAGTAATTTTCTTTCATTCATTAAAATATGAAATAATTGTGATACAAGTTTCATTCTTCGACTGAAATGAGGCCAACAGATCAAAGCATTTAATTCTTGCAACCGATTTTTCTCTATCGATCGATAAACTGACTTATTTTAAGTTCAAGCGTAAAATTAATGCAAATTTCGATCTTTTTTCATTTTCGTTCCTAGGCAATTTTTTCATTGTTTCCGAGGCTTGCAGGACCTTATATTCTGGCTATTTAAAGGCTACATTCTAGGGAATTTAACCTTCTTGGTGCATATTTCAATAGCTTTTAATGATATTATGCCTTCGACCTGCATTATTAACAGGACAGGTGGTATCAGTGAATCGCAGTTAAGCACTGGGTCTAATTTCTTCCACTTCTTCCTGGCCTCTGAAATTTTACTTCAGAAACAATCCCTACACCTTATCCTGGGTTTATCTTTCTCTCTGTTTTTCCGTATTTAAATGCTTTCAACGGAGTTATGCTTTGACCTACACGATTTACAATGTTTTATGATGATACATATAAATTGTGGTCATTGAAAACCTTGTGTTCTTGCAAAATAAGAGTGAAAAAAATGGAATTATAAATCACTTTGCAAAAACATATTCATAAACGATACAGTAATTACACTCACACATCTGTAAACCGTAGTGATGCTCTGATATTATATTCAAATCAAAGAAAAAATAACCAGCACTCTTATTACAAGGATGCTTAAACAATTAATTTGGTAGAGGCCATGAATTGATGAACACCCCACCCAAAAGATAGAAAGGAGACTATTCCTCCGTAGAAAATATTATGATATATTTTGGAATTTAACGGGTTAACGTCCAAATTGTTTTAGTGAAAAATTAAATTGCCTCTTTAATATGGTATACAAAATGTGATAAGATATAAGGCGCCCATTTCTCAAAACATAATTCAAATGTGAAAACCCATTTCATTTAGCCGGACTGATTCAAAACTAAACTATTTATTAGTTATTTCTATGCACATGGGTTGAAGTAGCTAAATGGCTCATGGATTGTGACAGAAATATTTCGAGCACAAATTTACAACATCCAAAGCATTTATATCGATAATGGACTCATTCATTCACGGTCAGGATCCTTGAGTTATACTATTTGCTGATATTCATTTACAATCGTCTAACTATTAAAAATTATTACAGTTTTCATTCTAAAGCATTACCATAATCGTAAAATAGGGGACCTCCGGAGCCCGCGGGCCGTTTTGCTACCCACGAAATATTTTATGCGGCCCGAGAAAAAACATTTATTCGGCCCGCATAGCTTACAGCTGCTAATCATTTTAATTTAAAGATCCAAGTCATTCAAGGTAAGAAGTTCTTGATCATTTTATTAACTTGGGTTTATCACGTAACCTTCAAGATGAGGTTGACAAGCATGTTGCTCTCACATTTCAGGATTTACAGAGAAACGTAATATCTAAAACTTGCTTGCAATGTTCAATTACAATGCCATTTTCATCATCAAGTGTCTACTCATTCAAGCCTAGGTTTCGCCAATTCTTTTAGATTGCTTATTAATCGCTACTTTGAGAATTTTCGCGGTCTTTGTAAGCATATTTATAACGCTCTTACGTTTTTTCAATGCATTATTATGTAAAAACAACCACGGGATTGCTCCGAGTTCCGGACCAGAAAGAATACAGTTTTTTTTACAGTTTATAAAAGAGTAAAATCAAAATTTTCCATGTATAACAAAGTTCTATCTCGAATTTTTACATGAAAAGTCGCTACAACCATGAAACTTAGAGAACAATATGCCCTATAGACCTAGGTTTAAAATTCTGCCACCGATTTAAAAAAAATTGGTTCATTATTTCGCAATTTTAGTTTAACCGCTTTATTATAATGAGCAGTAAGACCTTATTGCTTTCGTTTTAAATGATTTACAATGTACTATGATACACTTTTCCCCTTTTGCTTGCAAACTGCAAGCACCCATTTACTAGTTCAGGTAAACAAACGAAAACGAATTCAGGTAAACATGTTTTTTTGGGGGGGGGTGAATGAACCCTAAACCGGGGGGGGGGGGTCCCGTCCGTCCGTATGCCACTGATTGTACATTCTTTCATGCTAATAATTCACTTCGATTAAAGAAAGCTCATTTCGACGTAACAAGAGCTGACAATGTCAGACTGGACGTGAAAGAGCGCCTGTGTGAGCAGTGTCTGGGACACACTGTATTTCATTTTAATGACCGGTGAAAAGTCGTTCGAAGTCGCTGTACGGTTTATAGGCCGTTTTACACGGTACATTTATTTGTACAATCTATCGTGTGAACGGATGTGCATTCAAGTGCACAAGAAAATATTGTAAGAACGACTGACTCAGAGTGAATGTTGCTTTACACGATGAGTGCAAACGTACAATCCGTGAAATTTAACGGCAGAAATCGATCGGAATTCGCGAGTGTTTTGTTTATCATATTTATGTTTCATTCATGAACATATGCTTCACTCACGTATTTGACACCTTGAAAAGCTGATCACCTGAAATTCGAAACTTCGACTCGACCATCTGCCTTATACTAATTATTCTCCAGCGGTTTAGACAAAGCGATCTCTTGGACTCTTCTCTCTGGCTTCATATTCGACCTTTGCATCGTTTCGGTTTTTTCTCTTCTGGATTTTAGTGCGACGAGTCATTGATGTTTCTCGCAGGATCTCCACTCCTGATAGACTCATTTCGGAGGTTTATGTTGTGTGTGTGACAAAGTGTTATTATCAAGTGGTATAGCGGAACACGCTTCTTTAGTCCCTCCAGATTTCCCTCCCATGTATAATTTGTACCAGTGTTTTAATGTCTTTTTTTGTGACGATTTTGTATGTTACTTTCTAACCAACAGAAATAAAATGATTATTAATATATCACGCGGTATATCAAGAATTCTACCAATTCTACTTGAGGGCCCGACCAATCACAATTTTGGGGGGAAAGGACACAAACCCCAAGATCGCGATTACACTGAAAAACCAGAACACCATATAACACGACGAAATGACGAAGTAAACATATGAGTAACTTTGAGTTAACTCTTCTAGGGTTCTCCACTGGTTCAAACTATTCATAATTGCCGACGTAATTAATTCTTGCCTTGAGAATGAGTGACGAATCGTCTCTCAAAACGTCGACAATTATGAATAGTTTAAACACGCGGAGAGCCCGAGAAGAGTTTACTCATTTAAGATTATGTACACAGGATAATCGTTACTCATTCTTCGACGGAAAAGTATTCATCCTTTTTATAAACAACTTTATTTTCAATCGTAACACAGGCGCCACACTTTTCGTCATATCTGCGCCATTTGTTGAATAAAACCGGACCGAAATTGTATGATTGTCCGAATGGAATTAGAACAGGTTCTATTTTCCGTTCAGTCATTCATGCATTCGCACAAGAGTTCGCACAATTTACCGTTTTACACGGTACACTTTCCTGATACATGCGTTCGCACGATAGATTGCACAAAAAATGTGACGTGTTAAAAGGCCTTAAAAGTTGAGCATCGCAAAATGAATGAATCTACATCTGGTAAAGAGAGCTGCACGCTTCGAGACGTCGAAACCTCACGAGTCGGGATTCGCGCGGCGCCGAGCGGAGGGGAAGAGATAATTTCCCCTTCCCATCCCTACCCCTCCCTTCCCCTCATTTCCCCTTCCCTGCCCCTTCCCCTCTTTTCCGCAGCGGTGGCGCGGCGCAGCGGCCGAGAGATGAAGACTCGGAAACGCCAAGGTCGGAGGGGGGGCGAGGGGCTCTCTTCCCGACTGGCAAGGAGGAGGAAGGGAAGGAGAACACGTTTCGAAGCGCGATCCGCCTGCCTTTAAAGGCCTTCTTCTGCCCTTCGCTCCACTCTCCCTCCAGCATCTCGGTCCTTGTGACTTTGCCGACTTCTTGGGCTACCATTTCCGAATATTACGCACTAGCGCGACCAGTCGTCGCAAATAGCCAATTGACAACAAATGGAACGACGCGCACTCGACGAGAAATGCGACTCGCTGGTCGAACCAGAGTCATCCGACCAAAAGTTTTGAGTTTGGTCGTCCCCGACTAGGGCTGGGCGGTATTTGTATCCCAATGTCAATATCCAATAGCTTAAAATGTTGAAAATGGACCAATATCAATAACCTGTATTGGATATTGGAAAATATTGGCATATTGGAATATAGGAAATATTTTAATCGTGGAATTAATGCAAAAATGAAATATTGGTATGTTGGAAAACATTGAACATTGTAATATTCACTCATTCACTATGTCATTCAACCCGAAGGTAGAGCTCACCCCGGGGACTAAGCCACAGAGGCGTAAGAATTTCACACATTCAGTGGGTAGGAGGGGGCCAGTTCCTTTCCCTGGGCCACCTCGCACTCGCACTTCGCGGAAAACCGTAGTTACATATTGGAGCACAGCATACGCAATTTCCTCCACCTGCCGCTGTAGCGCATTTACTCTTCACCGCGAGGACTAGCTGGCTTCCGGTGCAAACTCTGGATCGAAGAACTGTGGTAGTTGACTGAGTGATTAATGATTGTGACGCTTCTTCAGCAACTTCTTCTTGTGTCGTGAATTTCCAAGGAAAGCATGAAGCTCAGGAAATGACGTTATTGGACTCACGAATGACCCTAATGTTTAGGGAACATGTAGTAAATACGTGCTTGTGACTCTCCACAGCTTCATGTAACCCAAGTTTCTTCTTCACCCTTGTGTCAACTCATTTTTCTAAGACAGGGATGATACAAGTCAAGGAATTCAGGGAAATGTCAGGGAATTTGAAGCCCGTGGGTGAAATCAGGGAAATGGAAGGGAAAATCGTCGAGCTGTCAGGGAAAAATTGGATGAGGGCGAAGGTCAATGGATTGGTCTGTGGCCGACGAACCCCAACTATACGTTCGTTCGTTGTTGCCGAAGTCGATGTTCTATCTTCTGTTATTGTCTTAGTTTCATACATTTGTCAGTAAATTTGATGAGTAAAAGCAACATCGGTGTGTCTTCTTAACTTTCATTTGCACTTAAATTTTCACTGCTCTCTGAACGTCAAGGAAACGCTTGAGGAAAATGTCAGGGAAAATGACAATTTTTGTCAGAGAAATATCAGGGAATTTCATTCCCAGAATCTTGTAACAACCCTGTAATAATATTTAAATGCTAATTTAAATCCTTAAAACGGACTCAACATATGCTACAAACGACTCGCAGCCTCATCAAACTACGTAGATAAATTTTTTTGGCCAAATCTTCTTTTCTTCAAGTCCTGTATGTCACACGATACTCAAATCCTTTTGGTAATTTTTTTTGTCAAAATATTTTGATTCAGGGGCGTGTCTACATCTACATAACATATTGTGAGCCACCTCAAAGGTGAGTGGCAGGGGGTGAGTTGTCACCAATATGCACTGCAATATATCCAACTTAAGTTCATCAGATCGGTGGAAATCGGCGTTATATTAAGAAAATGTTAATCCGCATATACTCTGACTGTAACTGGGTAGTATTGTCGAGGAGAATGGGTTTAGTGGTTATGCAGAATTTCGCTCGCTAAAGAAGCATTTTCGAAGAGAAGGGAAGATCATCTTTTTGATGAGGGGGGGTCTGAGAAGAGACGTAAAGAACACTCTCGTGAAAACTTTAATTTGGAGCGTGGCGCTATACGGGTCGGAAACTTGGTCATTGCGAAGGGAGGATGTGCGTAGACTTGAGGCTTTTGAGATGTGGGTTTGGAGAAGGATGGAGAAGGTTAGCTGGATGGCGAGAAAGACGAACGAGGAGGTATTGGATATGGTCGGAGAGGAGAGGAAGCTTGTGGCAGAGGTTCGGAGAAGGCAGAAGAGATGGATGGAGGAGGTTTTTAGAGGACAGGACATGTTGAAAAGAGTGATAGAGGGGAGAACACTGGGGAAGCGTGGAAGAGGAAGGAAGAGGATAGGAATTCTGGACGAATTAAGAGGAGGTAGAAGAATTGAAGAGGGATCTAATAACGGGCCATCCTTAGGAGGGAAAGCGAGACAATGTCTATGAGGTTGGGATGCAGAATGGGGACTGTCCAAGAACCTACCAATCAGCTGGTATAATACATAAATGAAAAATACCATTATGGAAGTTGTTTTCTTACTAACAAGGCTCCATGAGCACGAACAACACCTCCGATGCGTTTTGAAGTGCGAAGGGTCTGTACAAATGGAAAGCAAGAGCGCCGCTGTGTCGCGAAGTGAGAGGAGTGCACTCCAAAGCGAATGGAAAGCGCTCCATATCGGAAGACGACGCGGACGTCTATTCCCACCCTCCACGAATCGATTCCTCGCTTTTCCATCCATTCGCATTACACGCCGTCTCTGCCCCAATCGTCATCATCATGGAGCATCAAGCGAGCAGGCCCTCAAAAGGAACGGTGGGGAAGGAGAGGAAGAGGGAAAGGGACGGATGTCGTATGAGTGCGTGTCTGTCTGTCCTCTTTGCGAGATTCGAAGCACGTCGCCTGGCGACAGAGGCAGAAGAATAAAGAAAAGGGAGAGAAGGGGGGGAGGATGAGTTGCCTGAGAGACAAACACGCAGCCAAGGAGCCAGCATGTACAATACATAGATACATATACTTGCGTCGCCCTCTGGAGGCGGTTGCCGGTCGTGGTAGCGGCATTCTCAGCATCACATATAGGGAGACGGTAGCAAGAAGAATTGGATTGCATCCACTTTTGGGTAGTTTCTCCCAGATCATGTCCGAAAGGTAACGACTCTTCGCTCCTTTGTTTTCTTCAGGGTGTCCACAGACCGGGAAAACTGGGAAAATCGGGAATTTTCAGTAGAGTGAAATGTTCGTGGATTATTCGTGAATTTCCGGTTTGAGTCGGGAATTTTAAAAATTATAATTTCAAGACAAAAAATCCTTATTCTATTTTTTTTTTAAGGTTTTCGCAGTGATAAGAGGTACTACTCTTAAATACATTTTCGGGTTAACTACTGCGTGGAGAAATGTTTGGCTCAACGTTTCATTCCTCGTGTTGGGAACGTCGTCAGGAGACTGAAGAAATTAAATATGTTTGTGGCTCCGTTTGGACCGTTGCATGACTGACCATTGTTGTCCCGATTTAAAAAATAAATGAAAACAAAAAATTTAAAAACAAAATATTACAATAAAATACGAAAAATCCTTAACGGTTGGTTATCACGCCCATATTTTTGGAAAGATATCTTTTCCACACACGTGATAACCGTCGTCCCTATTAAAATTTAAAGGACGTTGAGCTATTTAAACTGCCTCTCGCATCAGTCGTGCATAAAAAGAAGCTGTTTTAGCTGTTACCTTGGCTTCATTCGGGAGGATTTTGTGCCCTGATCCCGACATAAAATGGTCAGCGACAGCCGAGGTCTGCCACTGTCTTGCTTCCAGCGCCCTTTTTTTTAAGAAAAGATCGGCTGTCGCTAATCGTTTTATGTCGGGATCGGAGTGACAAGATGTTAGCCTCTTCTCAGAGTTTCTATTAAAAATCATTTATCTCCTACTCTCCGCAGGACTTCTCCATAGGGGATCTCTTCGTCCATTTGATTTTCGTCACACATCGATATCGCCATATCTCCATTGCTTGCAAGTTTATTTATTCCACAGTTTGTGTTTTTTTATTAATTGTACAGGATCCACAGCCAAATAAGAGCATATTCTAAATGCATATATATTTAATAAGTGTCATTATAAGGGGGGAGGGGGTGGGGGAAGCTGCCCCCCCCCTCATTCTTAATTGTCCTACCACCGAGCGAGATGTTCCATATGGTGGAATCATTATACTTATGTACGGGGTCAATCCATTTGAAGTGGTCCAAGGGTGGTTGCTTGGCCAATTTAAAAAAAAAAATTGAAATATTCCCAGTTGTTTCCCTCATGTCTTAAGACATTAAAATTTTTTTTAATTTTTATCAAAAGGTTAAACTACAAGCAAAGTTAAAAAAAGTTAAGAGTGAAATTTCACTGTTTGAAATTATTTTTCTAATAGTAGGAGTAGATTATAGAGTTTGAATTATTTTTATTATAGATATAAGTTATTAGGTTTACCATAAAAATAAATTTTTAAAAAGTCACTTTTTAAAAAATTGTTTAAGTTTGGCTTTGAATAACTCTGATGGGGTTGGAATTAAAAACAGCAAATTAGGAGGACTTACAGTCTTTTTGTATGTGTACATGACAAATACAAAATTATGTTGTGTTTTGTACTAATAACAAAGTCAAAACCTCTGAAAAATGACAAAACCTTTGTTAATGCGACACCTTTTGGCGCACTGAGTAAGGCTTTTTAGACGTTTCTGATCTTCTTTATAATTGGAAGTTCTATCCTAAGCCTAAATGATAGTGGAGTAGATTTTTTTTAATTATTCAAAATTTAATTTGGAAAAATTTGTTCACTAAGGGCATGTTCTAGTGTTAGTTCTCTGTCTGTTTTCTTGTGATTTTCAAAAGGGCCACAACCAGAATGTCCATACAGATGATTTCATTGAAATAAAAACTTTTGTTCTTGATACTTACAAATAGTTGTGACTTCTGAACTATAAGTTTTTTTATTTTATTCACAGAATTCACTCACATTCATGAGTAATTTAGCACTGCATCATACCCTGTTTTATGACTCTCTTCATTCATGCAAACTGCTATGGAACATTGTTTGTTTAAATTACCTAAATTACATGTAGTATAAACATGTAACTGGTTTTAGAATCTATAGATTGGTGTAGGCAATTATAATAAAGTAAAACTGACTTTATTAACACTTCTAAACACAATGAGGAATAAGGTACTTGGTGAAGATGTGTGCAGGTCACTGACTGATGTAAGAATCACCACTGGCTGATGATGATGACTGTCAATGAACTCGATATTCACAGGGGTAACTTTGTGAAAATCCATGTTGACAGAATCAATACAAACTTTGTAAATTTCACAATGGATTTTAATTAATAAATCTATTATAAAATAAATAAAAATCAAATAAAATCCATTGTTAAATTTACAAAGTTAATATTGATTCTGTTAGACTGACAAGTCTGTAACTGCAGGGCTACAGTGTCCGACTTGTCACAATATAACGTCCAAGGTCAGAAACGGCTCTAAGCCTGTCATAACTTGAACCGCTACAGCGGAGTTGTCCAAACGAGTTTATTTCATCTAGGAATATTAAATATAAAACTATCAGAGTGCAAAACACAAGATAATGGCATGTACTAAGAGTGCTGAAACCGTAATTTTAGTTATGTTTTTCTGATTTTTGAGGGGCTATAACTTTTTTATTAGTACAAAACACAATATAATTTTTTATTTGTCGTATACATATACAAAAAGACTGTAAGTCCTGCTAGTTTGAGAATTTTAATTCCAGCCCCATCAGAGTTATTCAAAGCCAAACTTAGAAATTTTGAAAAAATTGACTTTTTAAAAATTTATAACAAATTAAGAGTAAGTATATCACAATATATATATATATTTTTTATGATAAACCTAATAACCTATATCTTCAAATAAAAAAATAATTCAAACTGTAAAATCCATTCCTACACCTAGAAAAAAATTTCAAACAGTGAAATTTCACTCGTAACTTTTTTAACTTTGCTTGTAGCTTTACCTTAGAAAGGATAGAGATAGGTAAACAAATTAGTGGACTTAGTTTTTACCTTGAGATATTATAAACAAAATGCTTTTGGTTTCATCCTTCGAGGATTAATAAATATATATTTATAATCTTTTACGTAAACCTTTACAAACGCAAAAATGAGCTTGCGCAACATTATAAAAATGGCCGCCCAAGGTAAACCGCTTGAGATAAAAATTTGAACAAAATAGTTTTAATGCCTTTAGACATGGGGAAAACAAATGGGAATTCAAATGGATTGAACCGTACTCATTCCCAATAATATATTCTGCATTCACGATGATCTTCCATTTATCACTTTAAGTTATATTTGCTGAAGTATTTTAATTGACTGATAAATATTTAGGAATGAATTCATGTGAAGGCAGTGGTGCCATTCGTTGCTACTAGATGGCAGCCGCTACCTCACATTATGCACTCCGCTAGGATAGTAGCATTAAACGGTAGGAAAGTCCTCTCAAAACGGTTCAAGAATATGCCGAACAGTCGTCGTTGAATAAATGGACTGTGAGCATTCCAGAACAATTGCTCGGCGTTTCTTATTCAAGACTTGTCGAGTAGTCTGAAGCGGGCTTTCGGTAAAAACATGAGTCCTGCTCCAGATGGTAATGACGTGAGGGGAAGGTCGGAATGCAGAGAGGGGATCTGGGAGCGGTCCAAATAGATACGTATGGTAGGCATGGGCACTTCCTAAAAAAAGCACCGATATTTAACCGTCGAGTTCTTTTAAAGCACTAATTGTACCGTATCGGTAATACCGACGCAATCTTATCGGTGTACCGATAATTTTCAAAGTTTATTTTTATTAATTAGTTGCAAATCAATGTGTATCTGACTTAATTAAATTAGTGCTACTGTAAACTTGGGTAAGTAGATTCCAGTACAGTAGATAATTGCTCAAAGACCATCACCAGTTAATTTTCATTGACATTTATTGGTGAGTAACCTGTGAATCGCCGCGAGTAACTCTTGTGAACTTGCACAATAACTTGTTTTATTATCTCCATCGTCTCAGGCTCAACCTTGTGGAAGTTCATTTTATCGTAAATGAAAAGGAAAACTTGTTTTATCATGATAAATATATTTAAGGCAGTTTTAATAATGCCATATCCTATAATTCAAATTCACTTACGATAGGATTACATCACTATCCATCTTGAACGGTGCTATCCTTTCCTTTACGTTATTTATATCGGCGACACGTCTCTTAATGTCCCCCCTGGTAGATGGATACAGTCATGCTTAATAAAACTATGGATCATTTTGGGTGTGTTCGCTTTTGTCATCCAATTGAATAATTATTAATTATATGTTTCATTAATAATCCATTATGATTCAATGTACTAGGAGTCAATCCGTGACAGATACTGTAGAAACATCCGAAGTGTTGACCAAACAATGATCTAAACCTGGCACGATCTCCTAGCTTAATGTACTTAGCTATTTTTTTATGAAAATAATATGGAAATTTGTGGAACAAGTTCGCGAAGTTTTTAATTTCCGTACAGATAAGATTCGGATTTTAGATTCCGTACAGATAAGATTCCGATAAGATAAGATTATAATTTTAAAATTAGTCATCTCCTGGGAAACGACACGTATTAGTCGTGTTATATTATCGTTTCGCGCTTCGCTTAATTTATGTTGCGAGTGCAGAGTCATATAACTATTTAATAATCAGCGAATAGCTGTTTGATCAGCCCACGTTTTCTTAAATGGTAAAAACTGTTGCTGTTGTTATTACAACAACTGTTTCTCTGCGTGAACAAATTAAGTTTTAAGTCGCAAGCACAATTATCAATTATATAAATCCAGCGTGTTAAACCTCGTGAGTATGCACTAGTCCTTAATCAGTATTTCATTATCAGTGGTTAGGATATCCATTCAGCAGCAGAAGTTATCTAGGCTTTGGAATATTCAAACATTTCTGGAAGGTTTTTTCACAGTTATTTGGTAATCAAGTGCATCCAACAAATTTTTCATCATATCTTACCCGAAAAGTCGGCCCAAGGCAGTAATCGACAAAAGTTTCTGAAGGAAAAGGTCTAGAAATAGGGCCCAGAAAACTTGTTATTTTGTATTTAATTTCAATTAAATAAATTTTTAAATATTCAATTGACTTTTTGATTCATATCGCAATTGTAGTAATAAATACAAATTCAAACCCTACGGGCCAAATAATCCTCCGTGTGATCATAGTGATTCATTCAATCATGGACGAGAGCGATTCGAGGCAAGTACTAAGCACTTTTCAATGATCGCCATGATCCCATTCCAGGTGAACAGTTTGAGAGAAAAGAGAGCAAATGTTATTTTCGGGAATGAGAGTAATTGGAACCATCTAATAAAGATACATGCGGCCAAGCACCAAGGGGAGGGAATCGCTCCTTATCTGAGCGCCCATCACGTTGCATTGCTGTGTTTTTAAATTATTTGAAATTTATAGCTCCATTTTGTCGATGAAAATAAAAAAGAGCGTGAAAACTCTCTCAAACACCGTTGTCGCTTCAATCGAAAGGTACAATTGAAATGTGCGACCCTATACGAAATTTGTATCGCCAGATAAATCTACTGATCATGATAAACATTGTGATAAACAACTTCAAAGTCTGCACCTGTATGAAATTAGGCATTAAGTTTTAATTTTTAGGACTGAATGACAGAAACCTAAGTGTTTAATTAGGGAGTTCATGAGCTGCAGCCAAATAATGCTTGCTCCACTTGACTTAGTAGCTATTAACGGCTCATTCGATTATGCAAACAGCACTTTTTTTAGAAAGTAATTCTGAAGTCGGTATACTGATTCTTGTCCATAAATCTCCTGGGTGTTTGTTATACTTTTTCCTCTGAACTCGTACCAGCTGCTTCAAGTGCGAAATCTCGAGACGTATTATATAATTAATGTATAAAGAAGGTGTATTATTCCCCGTAAATATCCGCTAATTTCAGCATCTTCCACATAATTCAGC
The DNA here is from genome assembly GCA_963573305.1 of Pyrrhosoma nymphula. Taxonomy (NCBI): domain Eukaryota; kingdom Metazoa; phylum Arthropoda; class Insecta; order Odonata; family Coenagrionidae; genus Pyrrhosoma; species Pyrrhosoma nymphula. The sequence goes on from OY754337.1 coordinate 8,992,929, forward strand.
TATCTTCCCTTAGCAGTTGAACGCTTGTACACCAGACGGCTGTGCTGTTCGAGTATCGGTACTTACAGTACCGTTACCGCCGGTAGTATCTCTTCCTAATTGTACCCGGTAGTACCGGAATAGAAAAAAATATTACCCGAAAGTATCGAATACCGGTATTTTTGCCCACCCCTATTGCATTGTGTTGCGCCTGGCTGTCTGAGGAAAGTATTAAATGATGAAGGTGTAAGGAGGAGTCCAACAGAGTTTTAATGCTAGGGAGGTGGCGGAAGGGAAATAAAAGTTGGAGCCGCTGGGGTTAGAGGCAATGAGTGAAACTAAAGGAGTGTATTTGAAGCGAGTGGGAAAAGGCTTAGCAATACCAGATGATCGAAATTTCGAAGTTCCTTAGCTGTGTGCTCAAAGCATCGACATGGAGGATGGTAATGATAATAAGAGGGTCTTTATACAGAGCAAAATTAGCTCTGTGCAGTCTTATCTTACATTTTACTCTTCCATATCACGTGGGGAGGGAGAAGCAAGAATGGGAGCGGAGTGTGTGAGTGGAGAGGCGTGTTTTGGGACTCATGGGAAGAGGGGAGGAGAGAGGGTTTGGTGTTTGTATCTACGCGAGTGTACAGGGGGTTGGATGTTTCACCGATATAAAGGGCGGGGCATTCTTTACACTGCAGTACCTAACCGACATTGGAGGAGGTGCTACTACCGTGGGGAAAAATGGGAAACGGGTTCGGGTCATTTGGACTATGGAAAAATGAAAGTCTACGTATTACGGCCCGTTCACATGGAGCCACTCAGCAGCGCCGCCGTTGGCTAATAATGGGGTAGAATGGAAGTGTGTTCGCACAGGGCCACAGCCACCGGATGGAAGCGCCACAGACGGTTTCAGTGGTTCCCTCCGCCGCAGACGCCGGCGTAGAAAAGTGGCGCGTCTAGTGAGTTTAGCCGTAGCTAAATGGTGGTGTTCTCAAGTAGCGGCTGCCATGCCACTGTTCAAGCAGCGCGTTCGTGGCCCAGCAGTACCGCTGCTAACGAGCGTTCGAATTTAAAGTAAAGCAAAGGTTACAGGTTCACGCTAGTTAGAAGCGCTTCTCACGCCCGTTAGCAGAACCACGCACGCGCGTGCGCGTTTCTGAAAACGCCGGTTCGAAGCCACTAACCAACCACTTAGAAGCGCTGCTGAGTGACCTCGTGTGAACCCGGCCTTAAGGGGCAGGTTTTTTTCATAGACGTTTAAGGCCAAGGAGGTTAGAAAAAAAATGGAGGCGACATACCACTTGATTCTTGAAGCAAATTCCGCCATTGCAGTCGGCACAGTTTAGACCTTCCTCTTACTTGTCCGGCGGTCGCTTTTGATTTTCGTTAAATTTAAGTTAAAAACCACAGACCTGGCGATGGTTTGTGACTGGTTTAGCAACACCTACTCGGCACAAAACCCTTCCCAAGCACCCCTATTCTTGCTTCACTTTCGCCCATGAGCGTTCACGGTCATGCCTACTCCATTTCATTATAACCTCCTTGTTTAAGGCAGAGAAAGAAATCTGGGATCTAAGGAGAGTTCGTTATGAAGCGGGCGATATATTACGTTGAAGTGGCGGGTGCTTATCTGTGGAGAATCGATTCTTCCTATGGATCGACTTTAACCATTGAGATGGATGGAGTTTGTGTAAATTCGGACGGAAAGCGAGTGAAAGGAGAGAGCGTCATCCCTGTGTATTTACCACTTTAATCTAATCGATAGTCATTCGGAAACAGTTCTTACCGATATTCTTAAAGCGGGTTCACACATACATAGAAGTTACTTCTTTGACAGTGGCCTATGAAATCGCTTGGTAGTGGGACTTCGATGTGTAAGCACGGACTTCTATGGCAGTGAGGGGCAGGTAGCGGTAGCAACAGAAAAATTAATTAACGAACCAAATGAGATAGTGATGAAAGCCGCACGTTTTGTTTAAAACTGCTGCGAGCAAACAGAGAGTGTGGCACGGCTGATGGAAAGATTGCTGGGAACCGTTCAGGGACCCGGAGGCTTCACGCTCGGGCTTTGAAGAATTCAGATCAAGTAAATACGACACGGATAGATCTTGTTTTTTTTTAATCAAGGATTTTTTTCTTCATTCGCCAGAGTCTCTCCAAGTGTTTTCGCTTCTTCGGGGCTCGAGTATCTTTTTGCTTCGGCACTTCTTTTCATATTTGGTAGAACATTGGCGAATGAAGTAAATAACCTATTCACTATTGAAAAAGCCAATAGCTATCATCTCCTGAAAAGATTCATATTTATAATGAATAAAATCACTTGTTAATCTTCCTCTGATTAAATGACATGCATAATCATGTGCATGACATATCATGCACATGATTATGCCACAGTGTGGTGAAACGCGTCTTGCCAAAGAAATAAATCTGAGGAAGTTTTCAAAGTGATTTTATTTATTATAAATATCGAGAACTTCCACCATATCCAGCCTGAAACAGTTATATTTTTTAAGATTAATATTTATTAAATGAAGAGGTCGAGAAAACTAACATCTTAAGGAAAATACCAAGCAAAAATTCATGGGAATGCTCAAACGTTCGTGTGAATGGGAGGGCAAATGTATGAGCTATGTTGTTACGAATGAGTGCGGCGATACGCGGCTCGGGCTGATGATCGCGTCGTATTATACGATGGCCCAACTCGATATGTGCCAAACGGGCGTGACAAGTACTAACGGGAACCTCCGGAAATTCGCTGACGGCGCGCCGCTGTTTAAGTCCTCGTCATTATACCTTGAGAAGGTGTCGCCTTAGCGGTGCGGTGCGTTACAGTGCGTTGCGGTACGGTGGCACGTCCGTCCCCGGAAGTGCAACGACCGGCCGCGGCTTGCCGTGAGTGCCGCCTCCTCGCCCGATCGCCTATCCGGAGTCCGCTCCGCGTGGTTGACACCTATTAAGAGAAGCGCGTGTGACACACTCAACACCAAGGCACCAAGAAATGTTTTGCCGGTCATGTGTGATGGGTACAATTCCGCTTCCCAAGGCTAGTTTGGTTTCCCGTGTGTTATTTCGTCTGGTTGTTTGAAAATAAAAGTGGTTAAAGTGAGAATTTGTCTCTTTATCTACATATGTGAGAGTAACGGTTCCCTCTCAATGCTAGCGATTACTTTTTACATTAATACGGCGGTATTATGAGACAAAATTTTCAAGTGAAGGTGGAGTAAAAAATGGAATGCATGTTTCAATAAGTGTATTTAATACTTCGTGTACGTGATGTGATTCCCTGTCTTTATTTCTTTGATAATAACCGACTTTTTTTCTTTAAATATATATAATGTCTTGGTAGAAAATCGCTCTCAGCGACGATGCACATGCATAAATAAAACAGTGATACACTAAACAAACACAGAAATACGCAAAAAGGACACTCATAAAAGAAAACTTGTACGTTTCGGCGTCAGGACGCCATCGTCAGCGGTCAGATCATTCTTCTACCGCTGACGATGGCGTCCTGACGCCGAAACGTACAAGTTTTCTTTTGTGAGTGTCCTTTTTGCGTATTTCTGTGTTTGTTTAGTGTATCACTGCTTTATTTATATATATATATATATATATATATATATATATATATATATATATATATATATATATATATATATTCTGATTTCTCGGCTTTACCATCTTCCACATCACCAGTGTCTTCGTCCAATTTTAGTTACATGTTTCCTATCTCTTTCTTTCACCTTCTGTTCAAATTATTATATATATATATCATTGGAAGCTTTCACGAGCGTGAACACAAATATATAAAAAAACTTTGTCACAAGTGTGACTAAAATGAGAACACATAAAAAAGACACTCACACGGGTTGTAAATTTTTCGGTGGATCGCCGCCACCTTCTTCAGCGAAAGGTATAGGAAGAATGAAGAGGAAATGTTTTTTCACATCATTGAAGAATGAAGAGGAAAACATTTCCTCTTCATTCTTCCTATACCTTTCGCTGAAGAAGGTGGCGGCGATCCACCGAAAAATTTACAACCCGTGTGAGTGTCTTTTTTATGTGTTCTCATTTTAGTCACACTTGTGACAAAGTTTTTATATATATATATATATATATATATATATATATATATATATATATATATATATATATATATATATATATATATATATATATATACATATATAAATATATTATAAAAAGGAAATGAATATAAAAGTATAAGCTAGCAATGCCCGCCCGGACTCAATCTTCGCTAGCTCCCTCCCCTTCCCCTCCCACTCCACCCCCCCTGCACTTCCTTCCAACCAATCCCCTTTCCCCAACAACCAACCCCGTACCAAGACATACCCTAAACTCCTAACTCCAGTGTGACACTCCTTAGTAGTGAATCTCCTCCAGCTGAAGAAGGGTCCTTAGCCCGAAAGCTACCCCTAAGCAGTGGACACCGGTGTCGTCATTGATCATCTGCCTGTGAGTGTCCACTGATTTACTTTCCTATCCTTCCCCAACCTCAACGCCTTGTTGCTAGCTTATACTTATATGTTAGAGGGGAGGGAGGGAAAAGAGGAAAATTGGAGAGTGGGGGAGCGGAGGGGAGGAGGGGATAGAGGAAGAAAGGGGAGCAGAGGAAGTAGAGATGTAGGAGAAACAGGGACGGAGGAGATGAAGAGGAGGGAGAAACTAGTGCGATTTATTAAGCCCGGGAGGCGAGAAGTAAACTTGGTGGATCAAAATACATGAATATTCAAGATCCTAGAGCGGAAGGGTAGAGGAAGAAGCGGGAAGAGAATTGAGTAAACCAACCATAAAAGTATTATTGAAAGTGGAGTTGTGGGAGGATAGGTGAACGGCGACAGGGAGAGAAACAGATAGTCATTACACGAGGAACGGTGGCCGTTCATACGCATGTGAAGAGGAGTGGTGGATAAGCCAATGTAAAAAGAGGGGCAGTATTGGCAGAGGAGGATGTAAACAGTATTTTGTGTGGTGCTAGAGTGTGAGGAGACAGAAGGGAGGGGAAAAGTCAGAAACTTGTCCGGCAGGGGCTGGGTGATGATAATGGCGCAAGTTTTGCTTAGAGGGCGATTGCATGGGTTAGGAAGGGATTTGGTGGGTTTGAATGATTTGGATAGGGGTCTGGTGGGTTTATAAATGGCGGATGGATTTGGGGTCGTCTGAAGGTGAGAAGAGGCATCGAGGAAATACTTTTGAAGTGGTTAGGTGTTCTGAAAGGATAGGGTAGAGGTTTTTAATAATGCGTATAAGGGAGTCAACACCGGGGAAGTAGGTGGTACAGAGGGAGATTTTGTGTTGAGAAATGCTATTAGTGGGAGGCAGTTTAGGGTAGTGTGGTTTTATTAGGATTTTTTTGTTTTGGAGGTGCTCTGGATATCCTCTGCGAAGAAGAGATTGGTCGAGTTTTGTGAGGAATTTATCAAGGATGTTAGGGTTGTTGCAGGTTTGGTGGCCGCGAAAAGAAAGGGATTTGGGGAGGGACCGTTTAGTGTGAGAGGTGTGTCAGCTATTGAAATGGAGATATTGCTGTTTGTTGGTGGGCTTAATATGGACGGATGTGCTAAATTTGTGGTCTGAGAGGGACACCTAAACGTCTAGAAAGGTGACGTTCGATGAACAGATGTTGGAAGTAAAGGAGATGGAAGAGGAGGCGTTAAGAGAGGAGATAAAGGAATTAAGGGAATTTATATCATGTGACCACAGAAAGAAGATGTCAATGTAACGAAGCCAGAGAAGAGGTTTTAGGGAGCATGAAGAAATAAAAGGTTGTTCGAATAGACCAAGGAAAAGGTTGGCTTAGCCTGAAACGACTACCCGTGGTGCAATCTTGAGTAAAAAATAGAACTTATCATTAAAAAAGAAAGGGTTGTGGTTAAGAGATTTTTAAAATTGCAAATGTGCTATTAAAACACTCAGCGACAGCGTATTTATTAGAGTGCCCGTCCACCCTCCCGGTTTAACCTCTATCCACGATACATTTTTCCATGCGATATATGTGCGATTGTCGACCCCATGGCAGGACGTCCTGGAAGTAGCGTTTCGATTCGCAATATCCCTACCCTCTCTACTTACATAGCACTGTACTTCCGTGTGTAATGCCGTTCTCCGTTTCAAAAAGGCTCTTGTTCTCTGCTCTGGGCAGTTGTGTGTTTCCTTAACCCTTAAGACTGCGGGAAACGTACAACATGCACGTGTGTACCGGCAACTTCGGGAAAAACGTTCTTGTACGTTTGACCCTCTCTCTGTCTACCTGCTCCGTCAGCCCTTTCATATTTTTAAGACCCGAACTCTTTCTTTCCAGCGGTGGACATTTGGGAATCCACTCTTTTTACCCAAACCACTCCCTTCCCACGCTCTTTAGTGATAGGGCATATTCTGCGGTACAGCTGCCTCTTTAGGCCAATAAGAAGAGGAGTGAATGGGAAGGAATTATCGAGGAACACCAAGGATGGGATACATGAGGTAAAATAGTGAAGGATAAAGACGGAGTGAAGACTTGTGTGGGAATGAAACGGTTATCTGAGAGGAGAGTAGGAGGTTCAGCAAAACCGTACATTGATGAGGCAGTGGAATACCTACGGATCGCCATGCTTAATTGATTCAACGAAGACGTGGCAACATTTTAGAAATTTGTGAATTTAAGTTTAAATGAGTTTTACTGGTTCCTATTTTCCGCATTTATGCAGTAGACCTTAGAATTTCTCCTTCCATTTCTTAATATTTCGGAGGAGTTCAACTGGAACAACATAATCTTTTCCTGTTCTGCGAGTCCTTTAGCGAAATCGGCGCGCTCTAGCGGGCATTGAGCGCATTTCTCGGAAGCATAACTTGAGAGAGGATAAGTTGCTTACGAAGCCATGCCGATCGGGGGGGGGGGGAGTTCGTCGAAGAAACATAGTCCTTACCAAAGGGGTAACATTACGAGAAATGTCATGCGAATACGGCCATGTTGAATTTCTCAAAATATTTCTGTTATCGCGTTCGTACCTTGTAAAGCAGGAATGGTATATTAGAGTAATTCCTGATCGACAAACTTCTTAACGCTAATAGGCTTCATTAGAAGGTTGCTAATTGATATTCTGCATTACATCAACTTATTCCGAGCATTCAAACCATCTATTAATGATTGAATAATAATGTTCCTATGCGCCTAAAAAATCGTATGCTACGCAAAAGAAAATCATTGTAATTGCGCCAAGTAAAGGGATGTGGAGGTTCTTCGTGGTCATATCAAGAGGCATTTATTAATGTTAGTTATAGTGACGATGTAGTGGAGTTCTTCGAGGAAATTAATTTGTCGGAATTGTTATTGCCGAACTTTTCGCGACAGACTACTCAACGAAATCTCTCCGTAGTTGGCGGAGGTTGGAAACTTCGCCCACCGATTCTGGAACATGTCGAGACAAAATTAAGAAAATAAAACAAGCGAGATTTTGAAGCAAAAAAAATAATTTGTACCATATAATGAAAAAATGAAATTGTTGATAGGAAACATAGGAAAACCTAACTGGTAATGCCTTAAAGATGATAATGTTGACCAATACACGAAAAAAGGATACGCGTTTCGAAGCAATTTTCTGTCTAAGTTTTACACGTCTTGTTCAAATTATACATATTTGGAATTAAGTAACTAACCTTCCCTAAACAACACCAGAAATCACAGCTTTCTCACTCCATAACAGACTTGTACGGATTAAGGAATTACAAGAAAGTAATGTTTTGCCATTGATTGACCGTTCTCTAACCAATTACATGAAATTTCGATGAAGAATCAATGGGTCTTTCTAAACGAAAACAACAGCATCAACAAAATAAGTGTTACTACAAAACATACTCTCCTTAGAACTTTCTTTTGTGTTCTGACCACAACACAATTCAAAACAAACTCCCACGCTCCACGGGAAGTAAATGGTCTTCATCACGTGTGAACAACGAAAATAAACGTGTAAATGGAATTACTGAAACCAAAATACATCCAATAGCTGCGAATGTTCACAGATTTCCCGACGCCATCATTGTCCACACTTAAACTAAACTCCCTGGTTGCCTCTTGAAAATACGTAGGTTTAGAAGACCCCATTACTTTCCTTTTCTCAAACGTGAAATTATATAAATATCAAAATCTGATCTGGTAGTACAAGCTTTTTTATGAATTACTCAGTACCTACTGCTACTTCAGTAGTTCTAACACATTGATGGATGATATTAACAAATATTTGTACCTTGAAAAATTTTGGTATCCTGTTTCTGAAGTAATTATGGGTGAAAGAGCTAAGTTTCTTTCTAAAAACGGATGGGAATGTTCCAAAATAACGATCTCAAATCCAGTCGTATTCAATAGTCCGTTAATATTTTAGTAGTAAACCAAAATAGGAATCACAAATAAAGGCATTGGTATCAAATAATACCAGTAAAGGGTGGTGTACATTTTACATAGACTTATTACTTATTATTACTTATTTTCCGCAAATAAGGCTGAAATCCGTCAAATGTTGTGAACACTGCAGTCTCACGAAGCCCTAACTTACAAAGCGAGGTCCTGTCAAGACATTTCTTGGCGAAATAAACAGAAAATTCCCTTTAGGAAGGAGTTGTCAGTCAGTTTTCCCTCCTAATGATTGTCATCCATGTCTTCCATAGCTCCTTACTCAAAGGAAATCTAGAAAATTAAAAAGAAATTATGGTCATCTAACTATAAATATTCCCTCATTACGTAAAAGTAGAGAGAGATGGTGAAGTCGTGTCAAAAATCAAAACCTTCCTCTAGAAATTAAGTAAAAAAAAATGAAGTACAGAGCACGCCTACCTGTGAAAAGTTATTTTTTGTTCACTTGTTGATGATGGCCGGCTTTGGCAGCCAACGGCCCATTTTACTAACATAGTCTCCATGCACTTATTTTACCAATTAACAACAGCAGGAATCAAGCAACTTCTCAACGCATTCGTATGGTAACTGTAAGGTGGGTTCCCATTCGGCCGTTTTGCGCGAACGAGGCGAAGCGTTTCGCGCGCAGCCAATCAGCTGCTTCGTCTCGCTCGCTTATCTTCGCGTCGCCGAAGTTGAGTTTTGCTCAACTTTCTACGAACGCGACGCGTGAAACAAATGGCGGACACGTGGAGTCATTTCGTATATACTTTTAAGATTCACTGAAATATATTACCATAAATACATGAATTGTCCATTACTGTTAAACATTGCTACAGTGTTGCATATGTGATAGTTGTATTGTTGGCACTTTGAGAACTTTATGGGCTAATTTTCATGCATAAAATCCAAGGCGGCAACGGGACAACCTCGCAGTATTTATTATAATTTAATGTCCGCGCTAATGTCCGCCAAAAATGTGATATCGGATCGGATATGAGCCATTAAAAATTGTTTAAGTCCAAATAAGGCCTTCAATAAGTATATAATGAACAATCAGCATCAATAAATTACGCAAGGTGGTGACAGAATTCCTCAGTCCATACCCCGAGTTCCCTACGTAATGCTATGTATTGGTAAAAATGAACTTTTCTTCTGTAGACTGCGTGCTCAACTCCATGTGCGAGGGGTATAGGTTAAAGGCTAGGCCGGTTCAATTTTTTAAAACCCCCAATTTATATACTTAACTCTTAACTAACCAGTATATAAAACCTAACTTAATTTAGTCAAGACATCATTATTATCTGAGTAAGCTACCGATTAATGGTAGGTCATGATGAAAGTCAAAGAATACCCTTTTCTGTCGTTCGCTAAACAAATAAATATTTTTGGAGCTTTATACGTCGTACATCGACCACTTGGTACCAAGATATATTTGTACAAATGTCGCTTAAGCCGGAAAAATAGTAGATCTATGTGCGATGACTCATTTCATTGAAGTATTCTACCAGCTGATTGGCAGGTTCTTGGACAGTCCCCATTCTGTATCCCAACCTCATAGAAATTGTCTCGCTTTCCCTCCTAAGCATGGCCCGTTATTAGATCCCTCTTCAATTCTTCATATCTTCTACCTCCTCTTATTTCGTCCAGAATTCCTATCCTCTTCCTTCCTCTTACACGCTTACCGTGTGTTCTCCCCTCTACCACTCTCTTCAACATACATTCTCCTCTCAAAACCTACTCAATCCATCTCTTCTGCTGTCTCCGAACCTCTTCCACAACCTTCCTCTCCTCTCCGACCATATCCAATACCTCCTCGTTCCTTTTTCTCGCCATCCAGCTAACCTTCTCCATCCTCCTCCATATCCACATCTCAAACGCCTCAAGTCTACGCACATCCTCGCTTCGCAATGACCAAGTTTCCGACCAATATAGCGCCACGCTCCATATTAAAGTTTTCACCAGCCTCTTCTTTACGTCTCTTCTCAGCCCCACCCTCATCAATTCCCTTCTCTTCCAAAATGCTTCTTTAGCAAGCGCAATTATGCATCTGATATCCTTACCACTAAACCCATTCGCCTCCAAAATACTACCCAAATACGTAAACTGCTCGACCTGCTCTATCTTCTGCCCTCCCACCCTTAAATTCAGCCCCACCTTCTTACTTCTAGAAAATCTCATTACTTTCGTTTTCTTGTGATTGATCTTCATCCCATACTTTTCGCACTGCACCTCTGATGCATTCGCCATTGACTGTAACCCCTTGGCCGACTGACTAACCAATGCTTGATCAGTGCGATGACTAGAGTACTGATAAACAACAGCAATGGCCATAAGCCACCAATAATCGATATTTGAAGATATTATTGTGTTGAGTAAATTCACCACAGCAAAGCCTTATTCGCGCAATGAAAACACCAAAGGCTTTAAGAATATTTGATACTTGAAATATAACGTTGTATTTAGAATTGTAAATAATCTTCGGGAAAACGTGGTTTTCACGGGAAAATTACGAAGGTTCTCTCACCACTGGGGGAATTAGATTGCGTTTCCTGTTTATCCGTTGATACTTCTTTTTATAAAGAAAACCGTAATTGTTTTCTCGTAGCTCTACAAATATATTTGATCTTTTAGATTTTTCACACTATAAACATCCATGAATCAATTACATGTCCCCCCTTTCGTAGTTCTCCATGCATGCCACCTGGATTGCCCTAGAGCCTAGACCGTCGCGTGGGGACGGGGTAGGCGGCTGGCTCTGGAAGGCAGTTGTGACGTCAGACGGGGACAGGCCCTTACAGGCCGTTTTTCGCGGCGTTAAAATTTGGACTACTTTGTAAATTTTTATCTCCGAAACTAGACTTCACTTTGACCTCGGGTTTTCAGCATTGTCCTTTACTCAACATCTTCTATCACCTCAATGTTTTCCAAAACATCGGTGAGTTCCTCATTGTACTGAAATACTGAAATCCGAACTGTTCATACAATATGAGCCAATAGACCAAGTCATGGTCTATTGGCTCATATTGTTGGTAAACAAATAGTGGTGCCGTACTACCTTATTTGACATAACGATACCAATGAGTCCATATCTCCAGAATGCATACTCAAGTAAAATTAATGTATATGTACACCTTGCTGCAGAAGTCAAAGAAATGTGGAAAATGGACTCGGCCGATATATGTCCCATTTCCGAAGTAGCAGGTGACATATTTTGAAAATGCATCTTTCGCTACATGAGGGAAGGGATTCGATGGCGGGCAATAGCGAGAATGTCGCCACGATGTACAGAAGCGCTATTCTTTAGCGTCCCATTCTTGATTGTATTGAAAGTTTTGAACAAATATTTATATCATTGCATTGTATTTTCGACTGTTTGATAAGTGATCTACACATTCTAATGGATTTATTTTGAAGGGATTATAACTTTCTATGAAAACATACATCCGATTTGGATCCATCATCCTTAGAGGTAAGGTTCCCATAATTTTTTTTTGCTTGCTAAATACAACCTCCTTTTAATAGATATCCAGTGAAGGGATATATACCAACTTTGTCCACAGATGGCTCAGCTGTCAGCGGAAGCCGAGTCAAATTCCGAGCATCCGATCGTCCTCCGTTCTCCCCATCGCATTTTATTCTCGTCCTCGTTTATTTCCGGCAGAGAGCGCGCGCGTCGGCCAGCCGCACAAATATTTTCTCGCCACCGCCTATGTTTACCAGTTCGCGCGTCGTGGCCCACCCTGGAGAGTTGAAAGCTTGCTGCACCGTTTACTTATCGGCCGCACACTTAAATATCGAGCACGTTTATTATGGCGGAAGCTCTATGCCGTGAATGATGAGGACCACGGTGGCATATCCACGTGCCGTCGGAGAAGCTGACCACATGGTGGACACAAGGCCCTCGTCCTGCCCCCCGAAGGAAGGAAGAACCTCACGTCCATCGCCTGTGCTTTCATGTCCGTCGCAGAGCGAGACTTGAATTTCCTTCCCTCCGTAAATGGTGGAACACCCCTCCTCCTCACTACGTACTGGGTAAGTCGAATGCGTTCATCCGCTAAACATTCGACTCCGCCCGCGGTCGATTGTCGGAGGATCACGGGAACGATAAAAAATTAATAGGTGATTTAATAACTTTTCAAGTAAGTCAACAAAAATATTCTTGGACCACATTTCGCTCAAGTTCACCTGTTTATACGTTGGAAGTCACCATACATGCAGAAATGTATATGATGCAAGAGTTATATTTCAAATGTTCGCCACAATTAAAACATTGTTTTGACTTAGATTTTCGGCGCGAAATTCGAAATTTACGAGAAAATCATATCTAAATGTACGCTTTTCTTACTCGGCATGATACCTTGATATTTTTTGGTAGCTATTATAATAATGTGAAACTTATTATTTCGCATTCAGGAGAAAACCTGTACATAAGCAATCGAATTGTTTTAAAATATATGCCGTGTGCCATAAGGGTAATTGTTAAAATATCATTGAATTGCCAGGAAACCAAACCGGTAGCATGCAGTTTTTTACACTTTTATCGATAGATATTACTAATAAGGACATCACATGCAAATTCTCGCGCAAATCTGTACATAAACAAAAATCGCTCCAGCCACCATCAGCACAGTAGCCTTGCAAGACGCTCGCAAATGACACTTCGATGTGCAAGCATGGACTTCTGCGGCAGTAGGGGTAGATAGTAGTAGTTATCTACGGAGATTCGCACTTGCAAGGAAAATAGACGTTTCTATTTTGCCTGCAAGCTGCACTTTGATTCTGCGTTATAATCCGGTGAAACGTACATCCAAATTGAAAATTGAGAATTATAAACAAATAAATAACCGTTTTGGCTTCCTTGGTATTGTTCACACATTGGGAAGTTCAAAAAGAATACAACATTAAAAATTTAATTAACAGTGCGATACATTACATAATGTAAACAAGGATGACATATTAAACACGTAGGTATGTGAGAGGTATTTCGTACACGTAATAATGTCACGTTATTATTCTCACTGTCAGTAGTTAAGAGACTAAGGTAAAAATTATAATTACTTCTACTATTTACAATATTGAGGTAATTTGATTTTTTTGATGGTAGTTATTTATTTGAGATTAGAAGGTGTTTTCTTCATAATGGTTTTTTTTTCGAATAGTGGGGTAGATTATTTGTATTTGGAATAAAATAATAATTCGTGTAAGATTGTACTTTGATCATTTATATAATTTTTTAAAGAAAAATGACCACCGAGTTGCATTTAATTGTGTAATAAACTATTGTTACACTCCATTGTATCGTGGAAATTCCACAATAATGTAGTTTTAAAATTGTAAATTATATTATTACAAAAACGTATACGATTGCAGATTCCGCATGTTCGGTTTCGCTTTGGTTTCAATGATTTAAACTCGAAGCAGAACATCCGATCCCATCGTCCGATAGTGCGCAACGTCTGTGATTTTATAATTAACCAAAAAGCAGAGATTCGAGCAGGTGTGCTACAGCACTTGATTTACCACATTTTGTGAAAAAAAAAAGAATTCATTAATTTTATATATACTGGATAATTGAAATTTTTTAGTTCCGCTATTCTTTTGTGTGCGTATAATCCGGAAGTAATGTTTAAGCAGAACAATGCCCTGCAAGTAACGATACGATTCGTGATGTGTCTACACTCTCTACTTCCATAGACCTTAACTTGTATGTGTAAAGCATAAATAAATAAATGTCATATGGCGCAATCAAGGCTTAGCGACCGAAGTACAGGGAGGTCTTCTTCCAGCCGCACAGTGGGCTGAAATCGAAAAAATGAGGAAAAAAGTCTTAAGTGGCATTTTTTCGAATCGAAGATGGATATAAAATATCTATGAAAAAGAAACAAATAAATGAGTATAATTCTGGTAAATCCAAGGCATAAAAAGTATCTATTCATTGGTATTAAACGAATTTTTAAAGCTTAAATGAAAAATCATTTTACCTTAAAGTTGTCTAATTTGAAGTTTCTCATTTAATTTTTTCACCCAAATGAGTTCGCTCTGTAATTTTTAAGTAAATATTTTACTTGAGCAAGTAAAAAATCGGCCGCGCCGTTGAGACGAAGTGCGCCCCTTTCGTGGCGCCATATTGGGATCAGTGTCAAGCGGGTTTCAAAGCTTCCGGACCCCAATGGTTTTAGCTATCCTACTTTCTGCCGGATATATAGCCGCGAAAATATGCTGTTATTAATGTTTATTTAGTCTATAATCAAGGAATGGAGGGATGGTATAGGAAATTCACTTCGCGGAATGCACCGTACACCAAAAGTACTACCATAAAAACTACAAGCACATGATTTATCAGTCATAAAAATTTCCTTGACATGTTGACTTCCCTGACGCGACTGCCTTGTCACTGTCATTCCTAGCACTTGTATACGCCGCACAGCATCGATGCCAAAATGGCGCCACGAAATGTATTGAGCGAGAGATCAGCTCTCTCGGTGCTCTGGTTCTTGGCGAGACGGGAAAAACGGCACCAACATGGATCACGTGGGCTGTGCACGATTTACGCGGCAGTTCGTCATAGAGGGCTTGCGCTAAGACACGATCTTCTCTACCACACCAGTGCACTCTTTTATCTTTCATTCGCTGAAAGGGTAATCATCAAATGCAGAGTTGGATATTTATGAGCAGATTTCACCTCGCACGGAGTCTACAGGTGGATAAAATTCGTTGATTCAGGATACATATATGACCCGGCAGTCGGCGCGCGAAACTGACACTAGCCATTTAATTTAACTGAATCTCTCGTCTCAAAAGGTTACTTAATTAATCTTACGAGTCTTTTTTCGCTTGCATTGTTGTAGTTTGCTTGTGCTTCTCCTAGAACCAACCATAATGTAAGACAATCAGGCATCCTGCGCTAGCGGTGGCCTAAAGCCTAGATGGCCAAGAGCGACTTCTTGTAGGAAAATCTCAAAAAATGAATGAACGCTGTATTTTTTCCCTCGAATAATTAAAATTTTCCTAAGAATTTCCTTACGTATTCATTTTTTTTATTAATAGAACAAATTTACTCAACTTATTTACTAATATTTATTTTATTACAAGCATATGTAGCGTTCAGTTACGAACGAATGGTCTTTGAGTGTCGTGAATTCATATTTTTTATCAGTGAAAGATCGTCAGATAGTCTTTTATTATTCATGATAATTACCATAACCGCATTAACAATAAGAGAGTAAATGCTTTCTAACGATTTTTTCCTGGAAATATAGAAAATAATTTGGCAGCGATCTTTTTTAATGCTTATAATTCATTTCCATCACTTCGAATGAATTGTACAACCGTTCGTCTAGTCAGGCACAATATTCTTTCAATGGGCTTCATTTAATGTTTCGCTACAAGTAGGATTGCTTGGAGTTTTCAATCAACATCTGCCAACTCAATGATTGCATCACGGATACTCCCTACATGGGGTATAGAAACGGAGCACGGATGTCTACATCTACATCTACATACTACCCCGCAAGCCGCCTCAATAGGCGTGTGGCGGGGGATGTTAGGACACCAACCGTTTCAATATAAAAAGGAAACGCTCTAAAGAAATTACGCTTTGAAGTCCCTTATTGTTCGAGGGAAAAACGAATTCCCATACATATCCGTTCGGCAAAATATCTCTCTTAATTTATCGTTTCTGTCGGACCTGGAAATATAGTGGGGTTCTAATATGATGTTCTCCGTGTCGCTCTTAAAGGTATCTATTCTTAATTGCTCAAGTAATCTAAGCCTAGCGCGCAGCCTCCGAGTCTCTAGCGGCTCCCAACCTAATTCGTTTAACATCTGTGTAACGCTGTCTGTACGCCCTCTAGCAGTTTTTGACGAATCGCGCAGCTTTCCTTGGTATTTTATTAAGTTCCCGAATGAAGTCTTTCTGCACCGGATCCCATATGCTCGCTGCATATTCAAGGTGTGGCCGGACGAGTGCGAAATAGCACCTCTCTTTTACTTTTTCATCCGAAAATCTTCCCACAATACGCTTGACGAATCCTAACTTCTTCAGAGCTCTGCCACAAATATTTCTTATAATTGTTCCCCACGATAGGTTCGAGGTTATCGTAACTCCCAGATACTTCACTTCATCTGTCGCCTTTATGTTAACACCATCCACAGCATATACATGGGGATAGTTGGACGACCTCCGCAAAAATGTACCGCCGTGCATTTGCTCGGATTAAGTTCGAGTCCCCACTCTTGGCTCCACACATGAACGTTGTTTAAATCCGATGATAGAATTTCAAAGTCAGAGTGATCACTAATTTCGCGATGGATGACAGCGTCGTCAGCAAATAAACGTATTTTACTGCTAATTCTAGAGCATAGGTCATTTATGTATATAATGAACAAAAGGGGGCCGATTACGTTTCCTTGTGGGACACCTGATGTCACTTTGACTACATCAGAGCTAATTCCGTCAAGAACTACTTTTTGCTTACGAGCACTCAGAAAGTCGCGTATCCAGTTTACTACTGTTTGGTTCAGCCCGCATGACTGTAATTTGTATAAAAGTTTGTTGTGAGGTACCGTGTCGAAAGCTTTCTTAAAATCTAGGAATAATGCGTCCACTTGTCTTTTCGATTCACCAGATTTGATAACGCCATGTAGAAAGAGCGCGAGCTGTGTTTCACATGATCTACCTTTCCGGAAGCCGTGCTGACAGCCATAAAGGAAGTTACGACTGTCCAGGAACGTCATGATATTGCTAACGACGATATGTTCGAGTATCTTGCCTATAATCGACGTTAATGAAATTGGTCGATAGTTCCCTGGGTCGTGTCTGTTTCCCTTTTTGAATATCGGTGTAACGTTTGCAATTTTCCAGTCTATTGGTATCTTTCCTTTAGACAATGACTTCTTGAATATTATGTCTAAGAACGGTGCGATATGTGGCGCTAATTCTTTGAGAACACGAGCGGGTATTCCCTCCGTACCCGGAGATTTACTATTTGTTATCGACTGTAGCTGTTTAGTTATCCCATCGCATGGAGTAGTGATTTCTTTCATCGGTTCCTCAGTGAATGAAATGTCAAAATTACATGCAGTATCGTCTGTAGTGTATACACTTTCGAAGTGGGAATTTAACGTGTTAGCTTTGTCCCGCGCAGAACAAATGCAGTGCCAGGATAGGACACAACACCGGCGCAGATTAGGCGCCAAAATCTAGCCTATGTAAAGCGGAAGAAAAAGCTTTCTAGACACCCTTCACCTGAAGGAAACTGTCGTACTTCAAAACTTGAACGCAGTCGCAACACGGAAGATGTTTGCCGAAGGCTATGATAAAAGGATGACTATAATCGGATTCTGACAGAATGACTTCCGTATATATATATGTCCCTAACTACACCCAATTCTGGGGTTCACTATACTCCAAACCACGCAGTGACTACATCGGGGGATGCCCTGTTTAAGGTTTCTTTTGATGCCTCTGCCCGATATACCGCCGGCACATCACTCAATGTTGTTTTCCTCACGGGTCCTGAGCTCCAAAGTGACACCTTTCTTATTTAAATTACTTTCCTAACGCACCAAACAGCTTATACCACAGGCATCGTAAAAATATATTGGCAGATTCCGGTAGATCTAAACCATCGACGTTTTAGCGCGTTTTGTGGGGTGTATAGGTATTCAAGCGATTAGATGAAAGAGTTTGTACTGAACACTGACACCGGTTTCATCCTCATTTCTGGACATATGCGTCCTCCATCAACTAGCCTTCGATGATGGCAAATGTTTTCCCATGGTTGCGCAAGCTTTACTTCGAGATGCATATGTCGTATAGCCTCATAGTCCCCGAATGAGAACAAGGACTTTAATAAACATGCTATGCAAGGGGTAGGATACTGATTCTGATTAATGAGGGAAACTTATTTCCGCGGGATGAGGAGTAAATAATAATAATAATTACATGTGGGACGAAAGCCGGACCACCAGCCTACTCGTGGCGCTGCCGCTAACGGCTCTTGCCGGCTAATGGTGGACGTCTGCGTGTGGGGCTAACTATAACCAAAAGGGATAATTGGGAAGACATACCCATGATTGTAAAGGAATGTGGTAGTAGATTTAGACGACTTGAGCAAAGTGAAGTAACTAAACAAATGGTTCTCCAGCCTCTATTAGGAAAGAGACGAAAATAGGAAGGCGGATGAGCCCTTAAGCAAGGACAAGAGGTTGTTACCGAACTGCAACATAAACGGTACAGAGCATATAAAGGTGAAAAATAATGAAACCTTTAGATTGAAACGCCAACAACGAAAAAATAAATCAGTTTCGGTCAATTTATACATCGATGCAATAAAATTTGGAGCAGAGGCTATTGTTCCGTACATTAGGATACTTTTGTATGAAACAATAAACAACAAAAAATTACCTTTAGACTGGAAAATAGCAAGTGTTTTACCAATTTTTTTAAGGAGGCGATTAAACGATGGATGAAAATTAAACAGTTCAGGGTCAAACTTCAGTAGATAGGTATAAGGTTACTAAGGCCGGTAGGGTCATCAATTCATAGTAAAATATAGAACACACTAAACAAACTTGATGGAAAATTCCTATCTCGATCGTGTAATTAATGAATGGAATGTGTTACTTAAAGACATCTTCTTCCTCTTCAAGTCCTTATATAAATTTGTAAATAAATGTAAGAGGAAGTGTAAACTTCACTTGAAATTATTGGCTATTATAGACTTATGTGTGTGTACATTAGTGTATGTTTTTATTGTTTGCATATGGATATATTTAGGTTAACCCTTAGTTATGATCATTGCCATCCGGCCAGCACCCACCTACTTTTAATGCCTGTTTGATAAATAAATAAAAGATGGCGTGGTTTCTCGGAATGAGGATGTACGGCTGAGAAAGATGATAGGCACTTGCCATCCGCTCCTTCAGAGCATTGCTCGCAATACATGCAGCACAGCAGGTGAATAATTGATTCCTGTTCCTTCCAGACTCTAGCACATGACCGAGGGCACTGCGCACTTCCAAAGAGATTGGGAGCAGGACTGATACGCGCTTGAGAACAATAATAAGATTGTATTCAACGCATACACGTATCCCAAATTACATGCGTTATCATACAAAAGAAAATCAATAAAATAAATTATAGTGAGTACAAAAGTAGTAGTAGTATTATTGTTTAACGTTCTTCGACGGCATAAGTCATTTCGCACATACTGTATGCCACGTGCAGACAGTGGTAACAGCCAGTGGCGTAGCGAAGGGGGGGTCCGGACCCCCCCCCCCCCCGAAATATTAATTATATATAAAAAAATAAATTAAGCATGGAGCAGGGAAAAGTCTACAAATAATAAATTATCATATCGTTGGGTTTCTCCTTTTGTTTAAATAATAAATTATCAAACGATACGTTTGGGCTCAGCCGCTCGGGTAGTGTAATGGCGGTGTTTGTATTGCTGGCCGAGTTTCGACTGTGGACTGTCTACTGTCTAGTTCGCCCTGTTTTTCAAAAAATTTCCCCTGGTTTTGGACCCCCCCTGAACGAAATTCCTGGCTACGCCACTGGTAACAGCACTCGGACCTGAGCACAAAATACACTTTAAAAACTAGTTTAATTAATCACATTGAACTAAAGTACGCAATTATTCACGTATCACAAGTATTTCCTCCTCGTGAGATTCAAAGTATCAACAAAAAGTATCCTGATATTGTAAAAGAAATTCAATAGCCGAACGCATCGTCCGAGTCAACGCGCGAGTGACAACACATCCAGCAAACTTCGAAAGCGACGAGACATTGAGGGAGAGCAGATGTATCGTGTCTAGTCAACCGCCAAATGGTAGCCACACTCGAGTGTCTATCAATCCAAGGAGAGAGTCGGCTGGGAGAGCAGCGATAGCTCCGTTAACAAGTTTGTGGAGGAAAAGCACTCGTCTGTAACCTTTCTTCTCACACTGAGTAATGAGATGATATAATACAAGCATTGGCCACTTCTCTGAAAATCAGAGGTTCCGCAAGTTGACATCGGGGGAGCGGTCGAGTTCAAGCACTATATGGTGCTAGACGTTTATTTATGAACACATATATTTGCCCGACATACATTACATGTAGGTATATAAGAAAGCTAGGGCAGCCGAGCTATAGTCCAGCATATGGAGCTCCGGCCTGGGCGGGATTTCTATCAAAATCCAGCATAAATTACCTAGTTACACATGAAAGGAGTTTCCTGAGAAGTATATTTAAACTGAGTTACTGGAATACAAATTTAGATGTCATCAAAATAACCAAAATTGAAACAATAACGGAGGTAATTAAGCAATAATCCGAAAGATATTTCGACGTTATTAAAAAAACAAAATGGAGGTACATGAATATCCCTAATACATCTACATAATACCCTGCAAGCCACCTCGGGGGTGTATGGCAGGGGGTGAGTATTTACCAACATGCATTACACTATAACCTAAAGTTAGTGTAACTACGACTAATTGATGAATTAGCAAAAATCGCTAATGCTTGTCACTACACTACACTACACTACAAATATGCTCACAATGGAGAGGGACCGTTAATATATATGTATTTTGCAACTACACAAATGCACAGAGACTCAAGATTTATGTAGAAAACATGCACGGAATGCTGTTAGTACTAGGTAACAGATAAGGATTCAAGTATTAGGGAGTACTACTACTACTAACAGCTACACTTCCTATCGACAAACCTAGATAAAAGTGATATTGGCAGCTGTTATGGCCCCTTATCGTTCGTGGGAAAAATGACATTTTTAATCTGTCCGTTCTGCAGTCTAGTTTCCTAATGTTATTCCCATGATCTGATCTACCGTAGTATGTCGGATTTCGTAAAATATTATCAACGTCGTCAGAGAATAGACCGGTTTGGAACTTACATAATAGATTGAGTTTAAATTTTAATCGCACTTGCCAACTACTTTTTTAACAAATCCCATTTTACGATTAGCTTGACCGGTAATGTCTCGAATATGTTTACTCCACGAGAGATCATTAGTCAGTTTAACTCCGAGGTATTTAACCGATTCTACAGTCTCTAATTTGCTGTTGTTTATGCAATAGCTGTTACAAGGAGCGTTTTTTCGTTTCCAAAAATTCATAACGTATTTTTTTCAGGTTTAATTCTAGCTGCCACGCATCGCACCACTCCTGTATTGCCTCGAGGTCCTTCGTTAGCGCTTGCTTATCATTAAGGCTACGCATTTCTCTATACACCACTGCGTCGTCTGCAAATAATCTAAGCTCGCTGTCAACTGTTTCACCGATGTCGTTTATGTACAAAAGGAACAGAAGTGGGCCTATGACACTTCCCTGTGGGACGCTCTTTGCGACTTTTACTTTATTGGAGATAGCGCCATCTAATACAACCCTTTGCACGCGATTGCTTAAGAATTCTCTAATCCAGGAAGTTACGTCGTCGTCTAACCCGTAGGATTTTAATTTCATGAGTAGCTTACTGTGGGAAACTTTAACAAATACCTTTTTAAAGTCAAGAAAAATTGCATCAACTGGAACGTTATGTTCACCCGAGACTAAAATATCGTGGGCAAAAAGTGCTAATTGAGTTGCGATAATTGCGCGAGTAATAGATACGAGCGGTTGCAAATGAAAATGTAAAAAGGTCTGAATTGACAATTAAAAATTAATAAATAACGCGGAGGGCAACCGCAATACTGGAAAATGAATTATACATGGGCTCAGGGCAAAAATAGGTAACACCTATATCCCCTGATAAAGAGCTGCTTCGCAGTACATCACGTTTGACGAGCTATAGTCGCAATGACAAACAAATAGCAAAATACCTACCACGCTCACTGGTCGGTCAGGGCGATTGCCCCGGTCCACTGCTAGAGGTACCACAAGACAAGGGCCTGACCCAAGGTCGCTGTACCCTTACGACCTTGGCCTGACCCGATCCTAGTCCGGTAGTCGACGACACCGGTCGCGGCTTAGAGAGTGTGCCCCATTCCCCGACCAAGTATCCGATTCTAGTCCAGATGATCAGCGAGCCGGTCACGAGCGTGACACTAACCGAACTGAACCCTTGGACCGAGAATCCCACACTGCTACTCCTCAGGGTCGGGCCAGGGTTTTCATACTGCTTTGGGGGTGCAGGGTCAGCGCCGGTCATCCCCAGAGGAGTGGAAGTTTCCCAGGGTAAGGGGGGTGGGGAGTACAGAGTCGGCGCTCCTCACTTGAGGAGTTCCGACGGGAGGGGGGGTTCCGGCGGGAGGGGGGGAGGTGAGGAGTTGGGCATGCTCTCACTTAATTGTTGCAATATACTACATTAACGGTCCCTCTCCATTGGCAGCATGTCTGTAGTGTAGTGCATGCCTGTGAGGCTTCGCGTCGTGACACCCATTAGCGATTTATGCTAATGCATAATTAGCCGTAGTTGCACTAACTTTAGAGCATAGTGTAATGCATGTTGGTGGCTACTCATCCCCTGCCATACACCTTTGAGGTGGTTTGCAGGGTATTTTGTAGATGTAGATGTAGAATTACCTTGCGACAGAGGGGTAGGCCCACTTTTTCAACATAAGCCTTTCATTTCGACGCATATAAAAATTTTCTCAATGGCTATTTCATAAGTCACTTGATGTGGGTTTCAGATAACGCTATATTAGGTCACATACCGGCGCTATGTGACTGACCAACAGTTGCAATGGAGAAATAAGGCATTATCCTTTTAAAACCCCAAAAAGCGATGAAGTCGGCGGTCAGGGGCGCGAACTACTTTAAGTTGCACGTGGTTGCCCATGTTGGGACCAATGATGCTGTGGATCAGAGGAGATTTTACGACAGAACATATTGCTCTCCCACTCCATGTGGGCACGCGTGCGGTCTCCCACGTCACTCTTAGGTTCAAAATCTTTCTTTATTTCTCGAGTTAGTTTGGACGAGGGTAGAGGGGATGAGAGACGTATTCTTCATTTTTGTAATCCTAATAAACGAAGAATTCTTCATCTATAGAGAAATCTTCATTTTTCTAATCCTAATTAACGAAATATTGGAAACAAAAAATAGTTAACGCCATGATTCCACGATAATTCTTCGGCACCGATGCTCAAGAACGTGGTCCCTGCCCGGAACGTGGCCTAGAGTTACACAAGGCATTGTCACGACTCGCGTTTGAGCAAGTATGGAGAGGGAGATGATTTCTACACTACTTAGTACCTTCCTAATACAGTCCACTTATCCCGTCTTAAAAATCTCTGTGTCGCTACGGCTCACTTTTTTTATAATCCAACAGTTATACATAATTTGTTTTAAAAAATTAGGATTGCTCTTCACGACTTCCTTCAGTGAACACCACAATCAATAAAGGAATGAAATCCAAATTATTAAAAGGTTCGCGGTTCATGTTTGTCCAGCACTATCCTTTTGGAGTAACCCTCGCCAGGATTTTAAAATACCGACGTTTCTTCTCCTTTGACGGGAGCTAATGGCCTTGACGAGAGAGGCCATATTCACCAGCCCTGACGAGGTCTCCGGAAAAGGAGAAGATACGTTGACATTTTAAAATCCTGGCGAGGGTTACCCAAAAAGAACAGTGCTGGACGAATTAAATCCACTATTTCCGGATGCCTGTCATAAATTAAAAGGAAAATGTAGCAATAAGTAAGATAGATTACGGCAAATTGTGTTGTAATTTAGTTTAAATCGAACTCAGTTTCCTTTATTATGAAGAAATGACTGGAAAAGTAAGTCTGTGTTTTTCCTCAAAAAATTGTCACCGATGCGTTCCGCGACCCCGAAAACGCCATTAAAGACACCCAGCATGGTCATGTTGCCTATCGGGAGCATATTGTGCATCTAGACCCAAGGTGAGCAAAGAGAGATCTCTCTGTACTCACCTTGATCTAGACCACCATGTTCCCAATATGGCGTCGATACTTCGACTTCCGGCCGTCGGAGGGAAAGTTAAGTGTGCCATTGGATTTCTTGGGTCTGAATTATATTATATTGACAACCTGGAATTCCTCTCTAGCCCGTAAATACAAATTTCAAAAATTACTTCAACCACCCCTCCCCCCCATATAATTTGAGCCTGCACAGTACAAATCGGCGGGTGCCTCGGGCCAAATCGACCAAACATGTCCTAAGAACACGCGTGTACCAAGCGGCTTTTGCGAGTACATGTCACAATTTGCAATCCCCTTTTTTCGGAATATGTACCACCGGCCATGCAGTACTGGAAGCGTCCCAATGACGCCACTGCCAGCCCTGACGTCACGCCCTCCAGTATCCGAGCGGGGAATCGGTCCAATCGCCTCAATCAGTGAGGTTGAGTTGAGTCGCTTGAATTCCCAATTTCGCAGCCGCACGATACGATGGACGGTTCGCTCACCGTGAATGCAATTAACAGTTGTGCTTTGGGTTGCTTATACAGGCGCTCTTTATTCGGGGCGCCGCCATTGCGCGAAATCCGGAACCGTTGCGTAAATAACTGGAGCGAAGCGGCGGTCATCTCCATGACGAGCGCGGATTCTTACAGTTGGCCATCGCAATATAATAATGAACTATATTTCATGAGCTGCCAGTTCTTTGTGAGGGTGGCATGGCGGACAGTTGCGCGAGAAACGGGTGTGAACGCCATTTATTCACGGCTGGGTCGTTTTTGATTAGTCTTGTAATGTTTCTTCTCCTTCCTTTGATACCTTTTAGCGCTAGAATGAAGTGTGAACTTTTGTCAATTATTGTTTTCATAATAATCACCCATACAATTTGAGTATAACATGGGTTACCATCGCTGAAAAAACAACATTTTCTAAAATGTCGGTTGGAATATTTTGGCACAATGTTGTTTCCGAGGTTTCTTCAGTAAGAATTCATGTATCTTCTAATTATTCCTCTGGTTTCCATCATTTTCAGTAATTTCCTTTCACTATTTTATAAAACGTGTATGTAGGCAGTACTCTTTTAGCCGTAGAGAGGGCGATCTGCTTACATTAGAGGAGGAACACCCCGAAAAGTACCTGTTCCTCCAGATTTGGCGTGAGGCTAACTCCCTCCCTCATCCAGTAAAACCAGATTGTTGCGAAACCAAAATCAAGCCTCGAAACAGGACGGAACCAACGGACTCGACTCAAATTAAGAAAACGACTAGGATAGTGACTTGGAATATACGAAGCTTGCATAGACCAGGAGCATTGGAATATTGAACATCAGAGCTGATGAAATATGAGGTGGAAATATCTGCATTACAGGAGGTAAGGTGGAAAGGAAACGGCATGATCAAATCAAGAGATCATTCAATGTTTTGCAGTGGCAACACAACAAATACCTTTGGGATTGATTTTGCAGAACGCAATAACAATGAGGAATCCAGGTACCCAGTAAATGAGCGGTTATTTACCATCAGAGTCGAATCCAAATTCTTCCCATTCACACTTATCTGCTCGAATGCTCCCACGGAAGAAGCAGATGAAGAAGTCAAGGAGAGCTTTTATGATAAGCTGGAAGAAATATGCGTTATGGCAGCATGCCATGATGTTGAAATAATATTAGGAGACATGATCGCAAAAGTAGGGCAGTAATATGCAAACCAACGATTGGACGGGGAAGTTTGCTCTCAAGGAATCTAACGACAATAGTGTACTAGGATGATTGATTTTGTAGTGAGTAAAAGCATGACAGTGGAAAGCACATATTTTCCTTGAAATGATATTCATAAAACGACCTGGTGTTCTCCTGACGGGGTCACAAAAAATCAGATAGGCCATGTGCTTATTGACACCAGGCATGGCACGCAGACGTTACAGATGTGAAGAACTTAAGAGGCGCGGACGCTGATTCTGATAATAAGAACTAAGATATTACAATTTTCCATAGATAAAGTTTTGATCGACCCGGGTTTCGATGCACTGCATCGTCATCAGGGTCGATTAAAACTTTATATGTGGAAAATTGCATCGTCTTAGTTCTTGTTATGTTCATATTCCACAACATCTCGCGTGATTCCTCCCTTTTTGTGCTGATTCTGATCATTTGATGGTGGGAATAAAATTGTTTACAGAACTTTCATGTTTCACACTAGTAATAAACCACTGGAAGCGAAAGAGGATTTAGGCACATTGTTCTCGTTAAAAGTAAAGAAGCCTGGATGTGAACCCTACGTTCAGTTACAATTAAACCCAAAAAATAAGTATTATTTGAGACACTTATCGTGCCAGGAATTAGACTTGCCTCATGTTATTAGTGCCCGCACTCAAAGTTCATTTGAGTCCTCAGACCCATGTCTATAGAAATGAATATATGACAGATTTTCCCTCTCTTTGAACTCCTCAGTGTACTAAGTGTTGGAAGGCACGAGGGTATCGACACCTGAAACCTTTACTCATGTTTCATCTACAAAAGAAATGAAGAGGGAGTTAAGAAGTAAAACAGGGAAATTCAATATAGACCAAAATTTCAAAACAAAAGTGAAGCCTCAGTTAGGCAGTAGTAGATTTGCCTTAGAGATGCCTTTGTGGACATTAAAGAAAGAAAAACGGTAGGAATTGCACCTAACACAAGGAGGCGAGAGAGGTGATACAATGTTTGTGACCCTTATTATCATTGTGCATTATCATTTCAATGGAAACACACTAGATCCTAAAAATGTGTATTATTTTATTGTAGGCAGGATATTTTTTTTTAAACATTAGAAGGATATTGACTAAGCTCGTTATCAGTATAAACAAAAAAACATTATCTTATATTGAATGTAATCTAATGAAATTAAAAATCTCAATGTGTGTAGCTTACATTTACTTAATGCATTTTTGAGTTGAGACTGAATGCTTGTCACAGTTTTCCCATTAACTTTGCATCGCCGGCAATAGCTTTTATAGCATGACACGCATGGGTATTTTCAGTAGATCGCATGAAGACAAATTATTTAGTTTTTTAACATTATTTCACATTATAATAGTATTCTTTTGAAGAGATTAGTGCAATTGACGTAGCTATGGGGCCATTAATTATATTATAATAAAATCTTTAAACATTTGTTACTTACATGCCCTCACTCCTTCACTTGATCGGAGTTGTTTTCTTGGCTCAGCCTCATTTCCTTGACTTGATCTTGATGTCACTCGGTAGTTTCCCATTCTGTCGGTTGGATTGATGGCACAGCTTCTACTCTTAATCTTTTCCGATTCTCTGCCGTATTTTTCTCATATTGTTCTTGGCCAATGTGCTTCTACGGAATGAAATAGATCGGAATATTGATTGATACTGACGATGAAATACATTGAACCGCTTACATTACTTACATCCAGATCTTACTCATATGTAAATAGCACCTTGGCGAGACATAAAGAGTAGTCTTTCTTGCCAACCATTTTCATTCACCGCCATTTCTAACATTGATTGTGATTGATATTGAAGGGATAGGATTTTCGCTACAGCTGAACAACTAATACGGACCAATACAGTAACGCTTAATTATGAAGGAAAAAAGTTGTTTTTGGAGCATGTTCTACACCAGAACAGTACAACCAACATAAATTTATGGAGTTATTGCTTTACAAGTGAGTTATTATTTATTCTTAACCGTTCAAAATATAAACTCGAAACGACAACAACTTTCATTTGCGCTCGTGGTTTGCCGTTGCGCGTTTCAGAGGAAAATGGTGGCCATTTATGATGGAGTAATATAATTTATTACATCAAGGTTGAATCTTAAGAGTGACAGAAACATAAAATTCAAGTACAGTCACTCACCAAAATTTCGGAAACAACTTGGTACTTAACTCACGACAACGGGCATTTTTCCCTCAAATCCAGTCAATCCAGTGTATCATTTTAGGATTTATTTTCTCAGTATTTCTTTCCTTTGCTGACTCGGATGAATGCGGATAAAGTTTTGACCATGCCTTCGCTTGCGTTGAATACCCAAATGTACACCCCTGAGGCATGATGACACAATTATAGCAAAAAAAGCTTCTCAGCTACACGTTAACTCCATATTCTTCAATGATTATCCGCTGTTCTTCTTTAGGCCATAAAATGTCGGGAACCAATCAGAAGCCTCGCCCTGGCGGCTGTGTCCGGATAGGGCAACAACCAATTGCCTGGAAAAACAAAGCAACCTATCTGGGGATAGGAATCGACAGCACACTTACCATGAAAGACCAACTCTTAAAAACGACAGGGAAGGCAATTGCAATAAAGGCACAGCTATCGCTTACAATAAATAACCAATTTACGCCAAAAGTAATAAAAACAAGAATTAATGAATTATTTATTATAGTACGTTGGGTACACCAAAGAAAGCTGCACTTTTTTATTGGAATGTGCCACTTTCTGTGGTAATAGTTGATGCCAAAAGATAACATTCCAGATAGTGAGCCACTTTAAAATCCGTGCAGAACACATTCCAACTTCATTGTAGGATATTTCCTTGCGCTGCTAGGCGACGAAGACCAACGCCTCTCATACGTTTCTTCAGACAAGATGTTGAGTAGGTATCCCACGAAACGTATATTCTATTTGCATGGAAACTCTATGAATATTCAAAATTCTGTTTTTGAATTCCGTATCACAGTATTCTCCAAAATTCCGTGATGTTTTAGGTGGAAGAGCATGTGCTAGTGCTGCTCCATCGTAAATAATTGTATCGCAGAATCCTTCGAACTGTGGTGGGTCAACAGTTTCTCATAGAATTTGAAGTGGCTGAGATTTCTGACATGATCGTAGAACATCATTTGTGGGAAGCGAAGGTGGGGCACTGGTATTTTCATATTTAAAAAACTTGTCCAAGTCTAATTTTATGTTTTAACTTACAATGAAAGCCCAAAAGAAAAGTTCAACATCATTTCTCAAGTCAGAAATTGTTGTGGAGGAAACCTTCATTCGAGGAAAGCCAAAGAACGTGGCCCCGGTTTGTTTCAGAGGAGCAAATATACTAACGTTTGCCTCGTTACTCTACATAGTTGTTGTACAGTTTAAGGAATTTTCTTCAGCACCTACCAAAACGTTTCCCCGCTCTAGATCCATTACTACTTTTGTGTCCCAAACCATAAGATCACGCGAATTTCCCTCTAAAGAGCTTCCAAATTCAAGAAAGCTTCTTTTTAAATCTTCTTTTTGGTCCTGAAACTTGGTCTGGTAAGCAGCGTACTGTTCATGGTGAACAGGCATTTCAGCGCTGATTATGAAAGATGCGGGAATTATAAATAGAGAGATGACAAGGAAGGAGGAGAAACGTGAATAATGGATAATGTCTATCAACCAAGCTGCTGCCAACCAATCTTCGGATTGATCTCCAATGAGAGCGGAAAAGGAGATTGTCCACGGCTTCCAACCTCCGTTCTACTAATGCTGGATAAGCACGTGCGCTAATACACCACGGGGACCTTTTGAGTAAGTTCAATCAAGATAACATGCAAAGCGTGTGAAAGAAAACAACAAAAGATCATGAAATACAACGCTTCTATCTATCGCTTCCGTTTACATTATAGGCGGCGTCGATCACAGCCACTGTGGTCCCTAATCGCTCGCGGGAAAAATAACATTTTAAACCTGTCCGTCTCGTGAACTCTGCATCTCCCTAGTTGTCAGCATATGATCTCACCTGCCTCAGTGGCCCGGTGTTTTCCATGTATACCTGACGTCTTATGGGAAATAATTCGCCTGAAATGAAGACTATTCGATTGCTATCGTGTGCTACATTATTTTTCACGAGGTTTGACCCTAATTATTTCAGCCAACATCACTGGGATAGTGGGATGTCCTCAGCAGCGGTGAAAGACGGTGGAAGGAAGGGTGCTGCTGCTGGAGAGGGAGGGAATCCATTGGACGCCCCCTCCTCGTATTCGGACATCCCTTTTGTTTTCTCCGTCCCCGGAAGTCACGTGACGCGCGCACCCCCCCCCCCCCCACCTCCTCCTGAGTTCACGGAAGGAAGGACGGTCGCCGGCGCGTCGCTTGGTGGGTGCAGTCGGGGGCGGGGGATGGGCTGGGGGGGGCGGCAGGGGTGTCCATCCATTCCGAACCGTCGTACGAATGAATGAGCTTCGAACATCGCATTATAGTCTCTCCCTCACTCTCACTTTCCCCCTCTCCCTCTCCTCCCTATCTCCTCCCCCTCTCTAACCCCCTCTCCAACCCCTCTCCTCCCCCTCTCCTCCCCCTCTCCTCCCCCTCTCATCCCTTCCCCGCCCTCCCTCCCTCACCCTCCTTCCCTCCCTCTTTCGTTCTGCCTGCAGTCGTCCTCGCGCGCGGGAACTTAGGTGGTTTGAGCCAGGTATTACTAATACAAGGTAAG
Source organism: Pyrrhosoma nymphula (assembly GCA_963573305.1). Lineage (NCBI taxonomy): Eukaryota > Metazoa > Arthropoda > Insecta > Odonata > Coenagrionidae > Pyrrhosoma > Pyrrhosoma nymphula. The sequence goes on from OY754337.1 coordinate 9,023,575, forward strand.
TCGTTACGAATCTGTCGACGCGCTCAGATGCGCTTTTGTCGAGTGTGCGACGTCACTAGGATTGCATGCCACAGCTGTTTTCAGTGAGCTTTAAGCGTATGCGAAGGGATTGAACTTGAGAGTTTACACTCGTTCATCTATATCTCGTGCCGGGAATCCCTGGCAATGTCTTATTGCGCAGTATTTGGGTGCAACAATTCTGTAAGAAATCGGAATGGGAAGCTGAGTTTTTTTTAGATTTCCTGCCGAAGATTTAGTGCGGGCGAAGTGGATAAACTCATGCCGGAGGCAAGACCATCTCAATGCTGATAACGGTAATATCATTTATTCTAATTTTTTACTTAATTCGATTGTTACTTGTTACATATTAAAGTAATATGAAATAATTTTTTTGCTATAACTTGCGAGAAAATGAAGTTCCATGGACGTGTTTTGCTGTTGTATTAGAACTTATGTTTTTTACCCATAAAATAAGGCAATAGGTTTATTTTGTTAATGCAGGGTGTTATTTTTTCAATATGGATTTGATCGGTGAATTTTGATGTGGATGCTTTTTAGTAGCAACTTCTTAAGTATTCTCCCTAGAGCCGCAGGAAATTGTAAACAGACGCCGTGCTCTCGCTCCATTTACCGTTGTCAACGGGGGAAAAAGAGGATCCTAGGAAGAGGAAGGAAAGATGTGAAGTTAAGGTGAAGAGAAAGCTAGTTTCTCTTCACCTTAACTTCACATCTCTCTTCACATTTCTCTTTCTAGAGACTCTTTATTGGAGGATAATAATGCTTTAGAAGAGAATCCGTGAGTACTCGTATTAATGGAAGGGTGAAATACATCGGTCAGATTTTGAACATTGTTCTGCAACCAGCAGTTTTGAATTTTGAACGGGATGCCATTTTTGGAATTTGCCGGATTTCGTTCATACGATTGAACCCATTAACTTTCACCTTTCCAAGAATGCGTTATTTCAATTTTCCGGCTTATTTTCTTAATTGAGTAAAAGTATTTTCTAAGGAGATGGTCATTTTGAGAGTTTAGAAGCAATGTTTTTTTAGGAGTATTAAATTGAGAAGTAATCCTTTTACTGCTAAGATGTAACTTCAGTATTGCACTTACATTTCCTTCCCGGCTCCTAAGTGTTTAATTGAATAAGTATACCAGAGTGTAACTAAAGCAACATCACTTTTTGACTCAATTCGGAATATATCCAGCCAACCCAAACGTAATTTTGGTTTTGTTTCGTGGCTCCTGACCTAATACTTACCACACCTTAAAAATGCTTTCCTCGAAGCATTTAATAAAAATTGTGTTGCCTGCAATTTTTTAACTCAGTGTTTGTTGTGTCTCAAGGATAATGTTTTGTTACCTTGCTCAAGTGTCATGATTTTGAGAGCTTGTTCAGTGTTCCTTTTAATTTACCACAGCAAAATTGAACCCTGAGTGGTCAAAGATAAGGGAAATCAAATTTTTAATATCCGACTAGCTCAGTAAGTTATTATGAACAAGTTAATTTTATTGATTAATGGGATTAGTGCTGGAAGCTGTTGATTCTGAGAGAAATGTGATTCTATGCATCTGTGAATAATGTCCGCTTGAGGAAGATGAGTTTCCTCTACTACCATTACGAGCTGACAGATCAAGTGAGGAGCCCCTTAAAAGTAAATTTAATATCCCCCATTTTTGCAGGTTTGTTCCCCATCAGAGCTTATTAATGAAGTTGCAAATTAATTTTCTTTTAAGGTATGGTGCTTTTTTATCACTCTACAGTGAAAATGAAGCTGGAGGATGTTCACAGGAGAGTGTGACATATGATATAGAGTTTGAGGATAATCCTTGGAATATCCTGTGAGTATTGTGGGATAACACATGGGTTACTATGGTTAGGAGAAGAGGTAGTAATTGTCAATGTATAAATCCACTCAAATAATCTTTTTCAGCAGCTTGTCTTTCTGTCTTTGTCTTTTCAGTGTCTTTCTTTTAGTGCCCTGGTTAGTCTATGGAAAATGTGTGTAGTTGAGGAATTACAACAGGATGTTTGGTTGACTCAAGTGACCTTTGTTGATGTTGTATGCTCAAGCTATGGGATGTTCATTCTTGTCTGATCCTGAACCATTGTATTTAATTTGTTTTGCCGTTGATAATGTAATAACTCTAAATTAACCATAAGGTTTCACGTACCTATGTGAAATAAATTTTTTATCCTGCATCAATAGCATGCATAAAATTTGGTTGTCATTTTGCCTCCTCCAATTCCCCCTTTAGGAACTGTTAGCAGTATATGCTTGAGGCCAGCTTGATCTTGATCAACATCGCAACGTTTCACGTTCCTCGGGCTCAACCCACAAGGAAGAAATTTGATGAGAATGCGACTATGTACCAATGATTATAACAAAGACAAACATTTTCCCAAAAATTAATCATTGTTCACTACAAATTATTTGAGTATTTTTTGTAATGTTAAATATCGCTAGTAAAAATCCCCAAAGTATTATTTTTCAGAATTGCATAATGTTCAATTGTAAAACTTACCATAATCCAATTGTACGGTACAATTGTAAAATTTACGGTAGAAAACTTACTGTAGAATTGGCTTTTGTTTGTTTCGGGTGTTAATATGTGACTTAGGTAACCTAATACGCTAGTGCATCTTGATGTATAATAATAAAATGACAATTGGGACTAAACAGACACCGCCTAATCCGAGCAGAAATGTGTGGTTTGAAGAGTCCATATCAATTGAATCAAAGAGTAATAATTTCTGGTGAAACAATTTTCTTAAAACTGGAACTGCAAGTTGTTCATTGCTAATCCCAGCTGATAACTACGTAAAGATAAGATAAACTGGCTCTATATTGTCAAAAGTTGTTAATTATGACGGTACGGTAGAATAAAAATTTTCTAGACGTTCGACGCTGTTGAGATCGGGGATAAGTTTTTGATGTTTGAATCAATTACTTATGTGATTGTCAAATATTAATGAAACGACGAAGAAAAGTGAAATGACGGACACTACCATGCCGATGTACATTTTTGAACTGGAGAAGTTTGGCGATTGAACTGCAACATTCCCGGTATTTCGCTAACTTGCGTTGGGATAAAAAAAATTTATATTCCGTAACGAGGTTGCTACTGCTCTTTACTTCTACGCTTTATTAAATACCGAGAATCTTCGTCCACAATCAGTCGCATTTGTATTTACTGCCTCAAGAACGTGGCTTCCATGTTTATTCGGTAGTATTTACTCATCAGTAGTTCACGAACGGTGCTTTAATATTGAGTCCATGGATTTTCGTCCAAATATCACTAATGTGAGATTAAAGTAATGTTTAATGTTTCTCCCAACCAAAACATTTACGGTAGTGATATTCTTTACTGTCCCTGTTACCGAAAATAAAGTTATAAATCACGACTTTCTTAGCTCCATACATTTAGCGAGTCGTCTGCTGCTACCGCTGATATCAGCGTGACCTGATGCGCAGAACGGTATCATTTTGGTCACGGGAACGACTTACCTTGTATTAGTAATACAATTGTTTGAGCGAGATAGTTCCATAGTCAATACGGAGACCATATTCAGAATTTATTTTTTTTTAATTCAGCGTCTGTAAAAAGTATGAAATAAATATTGTAATATTAATGGCGCAAAAATATAGTTATATATGACCAAAATTCTCAGTAATTAAATAAATAAAACTGCATAAGTGTGTAACTTGACTCATTTTTTCTCTCCGTACGGCTGAAAACCCTTCAAAACAGCAGGTTTTTTGTGATTCTGTAAAAATTACTTCGGTGAGTGATAGATTATTTTTTATAAATAGTTGAGAAAACGTGCAAACTATGTACCGTTAGTTTTTTGACGAAATCTAGGTGCGAGAATTTCTTAATTTTTTTAATATTCTCCCTCTGGAGCGCACAGCCGTAATTTATCCCATGTAAACAGTTTACATTATTAGGCAAATTGCTCGAAAGTTCGGCAATGGGTTGATTTTCTTATATAATTGGAAATATGAGATTTTTTTCTTTAAAATGAGGCAAATTCATCAAGTTCTAGGCGGAGTGATTTTTCGCTCTAACTGCTTAAAGGGTTACAGATTGTGCATCGTTGGTGAGTGATATTAGTCCAGTCAATGAAGGGTGAGTAGAGGACATGGAAGAAACAAGAGACCACTGTGCGGCAGCGTGTACTTTATCTAGTAAGCACATAGATGGATAGATAAACGGCGAGATAATTATTGGGGCAAGATGGAGATTTTAAAAGTCCCTTCCATCTAATCCTTCGTCAGTATATGAGTATCTACAGTGAAGAAGACAAACAGTTAATTATATAGATCTAAGAAATAATACTAAAAACAATAGAAATATAATATTAACCCATTCAATGCTGACCTGTTGACATGACATTTATTCCCACGCTGAAGGGTTTTCTTCTTTTATTACGAAAACACATCCAGCGAAGAACGAAACTCATCCACGTGTGCCTAGAGCAAGCCTAAAGGCCGTTTTACACGGGGCACGTCATTGCGCAGGTTAGAGCTGCATTTATTTCTAATATGGCGGGCAATTGCGCGAATGCATGAACGAAATTAGAACAGGGGCTATTTTGCCATCTCGCATCCATGCATTCTCGCATGCGTTCTCGCAATTCACCGCTTTACACGACGCAATTTTGACTGCGCCTTCGGACATACGTCAGATTGCGCAATGACGTGCTCCGTGTAAAACGGCCTTAAGACGCTGAGGGAAGTTGCAAGTGTCAGCGCCGACGCTTGGGAACTAGGGAAAACCGAGAAAAGTAACGGACTGATGCCTTGAATTCAAGGCATCCGCGCCTCTGGCTAGCACGGGATGCCTTGAATTCAAGGCATCCGCATTGAATGGGTTAACGCGACGTAATGAAGTATCAGATATAAGTGTAAAAAGATATCTCCAATTGTGGGAAAAAACGTGACGATTTTGGCTGGCATCTGTCACGGGAAAAAGCCACTGCTGGGAAACACCAACACATGGAGATGGGGGTGTGAAAAACCTTCGAAAATCTACTGAGAGAAGCTAATGTGACTCATGATAATTAATAATATAAATACACAATAAATACGAACATTGAAATTTGTATTTGCATTTCTTTTAGTAGAAAGGATTTTATTTGTATTCAACATATTACGGTGTGTATTTTTCTACTCACCCTGCTGTGCATTGTCTTATGTACTTAATCCCTTTTGAAAAAATAGTGTGAAAAAAATGATTATACATAAGCCTACTGTACATTTAGTTCATTACATACATTTTCTTTCCATTTATGTGCTTTAACACATCATACAGCTGAATTAATAATATAAAATCCTAGAAAAACGGGGAAGAGCGGTGTGCTACTTTATTACGAAATTCCCGAATTTCCCTAGAAATTTCTAATTGCTGTAACTTTTGACCAGTTAAAGATAAAATATTAAGAGATGTCTCATTTTAAAGATAATCTAATTTTCTTAAACTAAGCTTGATAGTTCTTTGCATTAACACTAAAGGCTGAGCCTCTAGAAGAAAAAGATTATAAAAAAACGTGAGGAAATAAAGCCTTTTTTTTCTTCAAATATTTACAATTTTCGCTATCAAATATCTCGTTAACTATGAGGAATAGAAATAAGTGTAGAGGGAACCGTTTTGTAGTAAATTTTGTCAACTTCAATTTTTATAGCAGTAATATTTTCGCTACCACGCACCGTTTTCAAGATATAAGCAAAAAAATAAAAAAGGGTCCTTCTACCCCCGATTGTTTGGCACACCTCGTTGGTCCGGTGACTTTTAGTACGTTTACCTCCTATCAACTCCAAACACCTCCCTGAAGTTTGGTCTCGGTCCTTTTCCATGTCCTCTACACCCCTCTTTTGGGCTTTCATTGACTGGACTATATGTACACTTGCATTTCAAAAAGTCACTCGACAAAGCCCCCCATCTTTACTGAGTAATATTCCAACTTCGACCATGTGGATTAAACGAGACCATTTTGAATTGGTTGCGTGACTTTCTTTACAAATCGCAAACTTAAAGTAGTGTTTGACATTGGCATTGGTACCGACATCCTCGACCGACCGACCGACATACCCACGTCCCTCAAAAAGGCGGCTTCCTCTTATTCCTTATTTATATCAAGGAGATTAACTACTCTTTAAAGTGCGGACAGTAAAGTACAAAAAGGACTTCCCGAATTTAACTCGTGGTGTCGTTAATAGGGTCTCGAACCTAATCTTATGAAATTCGCTGCAGTACACTTCTTACGAATATAATCAAACCAATGCCATATTCATGAAGAGGTAGGGGTGGATATAGATGTTTCAGGTGAACATAAATACATGATTATGATGGAGCAGAGGAGGAATATATGGGCGTATTAGGACTCTAAAGAACAACAGACAAGTGTGCATTAGTGTTACTGCGATACGAGAGGGGACTTGAACTCAATCTCGTGTTACAAGGGGAGGTTCATAGAAGGCCGATTTCGTTGAAACTTAAGAGTTAGGTTCTCCTACACTCTCCAGTCTCAAAAATACCGCATTTTTGGCGTAGATGGAAAATAATTAAGCAGATAATAGCGTTTAAAGAGCGCTGCACTAGGCTGGTGCTATAAGGCGATATGGTGGTAGCTAGTGTTGCCGCGAGGCGAGACTAAGGTCGGAAATTCGAGACGAGACTCAAGACTCTCGTAAGCCTCGTGAGAAAGTGGTTAAGAACTACCAATATAACAATCTATGGAAGTGGTAAGAATTCTCCGTGATAACTAGCATTGGACTCAACTAAATATTTAAATTGAAACTTTCTGTCATTAATAAGGCTGAGTTTCCCCCTCTTAAACCCTTGTAATTTTCAGCAAATATATTACATGATAAAACTAAACTAAATATATATGATTTGAAATTTCTGGGGGGTGCTGAAGCCCCTCAAGCCCCCCCCCCCCCCCCCCCCATGGCTACGTGCCTGGCCTGAGAGGGAGAGAGTGAGAGTAGGATTTTGGAGATAGAGAGGGGAAGGAGTAGGTTTCCCTTGTGGGATCGATGGCCCTTTTGCCGTACACTCCTTGTGCGACTCGGGATGCGAACGAGGGCGTAATATCTGCGCGGAAATCGACAAGTGAAGATCGCGCTTCCATCGGTGGGGAAGATCGAACGGGGCTGAGAACCGTTGAATGCATCCTATGACGTCATTGGATGACGCGGACGTCCTCCATTTTCCTTCGTCTCCCGTCGTCTTTCCTCTGGCGAGCGATTCCCACGGGAGGATGGGGCTGCTTAATTCTCTCGATCGTAATGGCCGCCGCTGTGTATTGCACCGCTACGTTGGGTGCTCGAAGCGGCGCGCCTCGGGATCACGGCGGCGTCGCCTCCAAAGCGGCGATCGTCTGACGCGTGTGGCGGGAATCAAACGGGAAGCCATCGTGCACTACGTCCCTCGCATTGCTCTCAAGCTCAGGGGAACAAGTCGAGTCATTCAATTCTATTTCGGGGCGTTGCGGCCTTGTGACCCCGGCGACCTTCCGAGCGGGATAGGGGGCCAATCGGCTGACTCCCTCTCCACATCAATGGTCCCCATTCATTCATCCAGTCAGTCAGTCGTTCGTCTGTTTCGAGCAGTGCTGCGAAGAGTCGGTTTGCCAGTGTCTTCCCCCTCACCCAATTCCATCCTCCCTTTCCTCATATACAGTGCTTTTGAGTTTCCAAGAGTGGAGTTTAAAGGTTTCCATGGCACGAAACTATATTATGGCTTGAAGTATTGACGACTCCTAATGGTCTGCAATGCCCGCTCAGGCTACGGCAGTCTACCTAATATTAATATTACAATCTCGGGTATCTGGTTCTTGATACTTGATAGTGACTGCTTCGTTATAAGTAATGCGTGAGGTATAAATATGCTCGCAAACTGTGTATCTTCACCTTTGAAAATGACATAGTGTACATGTCGAAACCTGGGTCGGTCAAGTAAACTTTTGTGGAACATACAACAGTGTATCTTTTATTATGTTTCTTTTATTATGTTTCCTACCTATTGTAATTACTCTTCAATTTGATATCTTTCTATATATGATGACTATGGGAGTTTACTCGTATTTTTATTCATATAATGTATTTCTAAATTTGTTGTTGTTTTTCTTGCTTGCTTAGATGCCTTTGTTGTCAATGATTGATGTTTCGCTATCAACCTCATGAATGCACTTGAAATTTGGTTTTTTGCTTTATATTGCTAAGCTAGTAGTGTTCATAACATGCAGATATTTTGGTGACAATATTTGCACATTTTCGTATTAGCTGTAATTTGTGAGCATCGGCGACGCTAGGCTCCTGCTCTTACACCGAACCTTTGCTCCCAACGTTGGTGATCGTCAAGAGAATAGACTTGGTGAATTTTGGTCATTCTCGGCTACCGGTCAATTGCCCTCGTTTCGTATCCGACGCCCATGTGTGCAAGTACAGTTTTATGCAATTGATAAGTGCAGCGATGTCTCGTTTCTTGCAAGACTTCGTTCCGCTAAGACATAGCATTCAGGGTTTTGCACTAACAAGAATAATTTAAGCTAAAAATGAATATAGCGGAATATCGGCGAACTTTGAATATGTGAGCACACTTCTCTAGTTCTACAGGCAACCGTGGAATTTATAAATGTGTATGAATCAAATTTGATATGAGTATGCAGCTACAAAACATATTTTGATATAGAATTATTCTATTCCTTATTAGTGAAGATAAAATCAGTCAATAGTATTTTATAAGAAGTATACAACAGTAAACTAATTAATTCTTGGATTTATTTTCTACTTTCACGGTCAGTGGGTCGTGTGATCCGAATTCCACTAGATGATAATATCACTTGCTAGCAAAATAAAAGGCAGTCTATATTCCGTGGAATTGAAAACCGTGGTCTATAGTACATTCAAGTATTCCACTCCAGCTGATTGGTAGGGTCTTGGATATTCCCCATTCTGTACCTGTATCGATTAAAACCCCTGACTACCCCTACGGCCATTCAAGCCCTTTGTACACTTCAAAGTGCTCCATGCTAGCGACTTAAATGCCTTTCATTCAAGTATTCCACTCCAGCTGATTGGTAGGTTCTTGGACATTCCCCATTCTGTAGCCAAACCTCATAGACATTGTCTCGCTTTCCCTCATAAGGATGGCCCGCTATTAGATCCCTCTTAAATTCTTCATATTTTCTACCTCCTCTTATTTCGTCCAGAATTCCGATCCTCTTCCTTCCTCTTCCACGCTTCCCCAGTGTTCTCCCCTCTATCACTCTTTTCAACATGCCCTCTCCTCTCAAAACCTCCTCCATCTATCTCTTCTGCCTTCTCCAAACCTCTGCCACAAGCTTCCTCTCCTCTCCGACCATATCCAATACCTCCTCGTTCGTCTTTCTCGCCATCCAGCTAACTTTCTCCATCCTCCTCCAAACCCACATGTCAAACGCCTCAAGTCTACGCACATCCTCCATTCGAAATGACCAACTTTCTGATCCATACAGCGCCACGCTCCATTTTAAAGTTTTCACCAGCCTCTTCTTTACGTTTCTTCTCAGACCCCCCCGCCTCATCAATTCCCTTCTCTTCGAAAATGCTTCTTTAGCAAGCGCAATTCTGCATCTGATGTCCTTACCACTAAACCCATTCTCCTCCAAAATACTACCCAGATACGTAAACTGCTCGACCTGCTCTATCTTCTGCCCTCCCACCCTTATATTCAGCCCCGCCTTCTTACTTCTAGAAAATCTCATTACTTTCGTTTTCTTGTGATTGATATTCATCCCATACTTTTCGCACTTCTCCTCTAACGCATTCACCATTGACTGTAAACCCTTGGCAGACTGACTAACCAATGCTTGATCATCTGCAAATCTCACTGATTTTATCAGCTCCCGTCCTACCTTTATTCCTACCTCCTCTTCCATCCATGCCTCCATTACCATTTCTTCTGAATACACGTTAAAAAGCAACGGCAATAGTGGGCACCCCTGCCGCACTCCCCGTCCTATCGTGGCCCATCCCGATTCTCCATTGGCTACCCTAACCTGCGCCGTCTGGTTCTTATACAAATTCCGAATCAGACGCCTGTCCCTCCAATCGACCCCTAATTTCTTCAACACTCCCATCAATTTCGTCCATTCCACCCGATCAAACACCTTCTCGAAATCTACGAAGCATGCAAAAACATCCTGCCCATACTCTAGGTTTCTTTCTACCAGCGTCTTCCTCACCACTATAGCGTATCGCGTTCCCGTCCCTCTCCTAAACCCGAACTGGTCGTCACCCAGGTATTCATTTGCCTTCTTCTCTAGCCTTCTGTTTATAATTCTCAGAACTACTTTGGCGGCGTGGGATATTAAGCTTATTGTCCTGTAGTCTTCGCACGCTTTTTCCTTAGTCTTCTTTGGTATAGGAATTAGTACAGTCTTCGCGAAGTCTTCCGGCCACACCCCATCCTCATAAATCCTATGAATAAGCGCGAAACGTTTTTATCTTCCGTTATTCCCCATGCTCTTTAAAACCTCTGCAGGTATGGTATCTATTCCCATCGCCTTATTCCTTTTCATGTCTCGTAAAGCTTTTTCGATTTCGCTATCTAGGATACCTGGTCCGATGCCATCTGTGTCGATATCGTCTTCCATTTCGATATCTAACCTATTGGGACTTATTTATTTACCATACAGCTCTTCAACATACTCCTTCCACCTCTCCTGGATCTCTTTTGGTTCTACCATCACCTTTCCTGTCTTGTCTGTTATCGTTGTAATTCCCCTTCCCTTATTACCACCCGTCAGTTCCTTTACTTTCCGATATAATGCATCTGCTCTTCCCTGTTTTTGGTATTTCTCGAACGAGTCGGTCTGTTCTCTCCACCACGCCTCTCTTGCTTTCTCTGTTTGTCTTCTAAGCCTGTTATTTAATTTTCGTTATTTTCTCTTACTTATCTCTGAGTTTACGCTCTTCCATTTCCTTCTCTCCTCCATCTCCCTGATCATCTCCTTCGTGATCCACGGTTTTCTAATTTTAGTTGTACTCACTACGCCTACCGTTGCTTTCACCGCTTCTACAATTCCATTTTTCAAACTTCCCCATTCATCTTCCATTGATCTAACTCCATGTTCCTCACCCATTGTCTCATCCACCTTCTCTCGATGCTTCTTTTTCATTGCCCCAGTTAATACCTCTGTATTCCACTTTCGTACCCTCGTTCTCATTCTTATCTTTTTAAGTTTTACCCGACATTTCATGGCTAATAAGTTGTGGTCTGTGTCTGCATCAGTTCCTGGATAAGTATGCGAGTTTTTAACACTATTCCTGTATCTGTCTCTCGGCTTCTTCCAAGTGTAACAACGTCGAGGATGATGTATGAACCATGTATTTATAATTACTAGGTTATTTCTGCGGCAAAACTCCACAGCTTCCTCACCGCGGTCGTTTCTCCTTTCTAACGCGTAATCACCCACCTTCCACCCATCTCTGCCCTCACCCACCACCGCGTTCCAATCCCCTATTACTACTAAGTGCTTACTCCCAGGTATCCTACCAATTATTTCCTCTAGCTGATCGTGTACACCGTCTACCTCCTCTCTATGATTAGAGGTAGGCATATAAACCTGGATTATAACTAAATTCGTTGGATCTGCCTTTAGTTCCACGACTATTATCCTATCACTCACCAGTTCTGCATACACTACTTTTCTACCAAATTCCTATTAATTACGAATGCAACCCCGCGCTGACTTTTATTCCCTCCACTTTAAGTTACTCTATAGTCGTCGCTCCAGTCGTCATCCTTCCATCTTACTTCACCCAGACTCATGATGTCTACACCCACCCTCTCCATTTCTTGCTTTATATTCTCTAGCTTCCCCGCCCTCAGCATAGTCTTAACATTCCACGTGCCTATTCTGATACTTTCGTTCCTCTTCTTTATGTTCTTTTCCTCTGCTGCTACTACGCCTGAGCAAGGATTTCGTGAGATGACGACCGCAGGGGCCTTGCTCCCACCGCTGCCGGGCACGACACCCGGCCCTCTTGGCCGAGTCCCGTAGTTGCCAGGATTCATTATCATTTGAGAACTGTCCATAATTTCAAGGTTTTTGTTTTAATTGAGATAGTATTCCGTGGCCTTACTCAATTGTGTTTTTTACGTGACACCATCACTTCAGAGGCCGCCCCACTGGGGTCAGACGCCTTTTGCAGCCGCCTCACTGAGGTACAGACGCCGCGCGGACTACCATTCGTCTGTCTCCTAACCTTCGACCAATCTGGCATGGGTGACCCTACCAGGAGCTTTGCTCCCGCCATTGCAGCTCTAGGGGTCATCGGAGCACGCAAGCCCTTCAACCACGACAAGGTTGTAGTCCTAGGGAAGAGGTCTTTTGCAATAGAAGTAATTTCCATATATAAAGTCTCATAGGAGTTCCAAATCGAGAAGAGCTGGCCAAAATAATTTTTTCTACTTTGATCATGGATGTTTGGAATATTAAATTTGCATTCTACAGAATGTGGCATATATTCAATGCAGGCTGTTAAGTAGGTGAAAAGGATACTAGAATGGTCTTTCAATCGCGCATGTGGGTGGATCACATTTTACTTGAGTAGAACGCAGGGGTGGCTCCAGATCAGAGGTTCGGAGGGGAGGCAACGGGGGTTGGGAGAGAGGAGGGGCCACCACTTGCTCTGGAGGTATGGAACACTTCCCAGGAAAAGATGAGCACGGGGTTTCGTCCCGGGATATCGTAACAAACTATGTGTCAAATGAAAAAGAAACTCTTGTTTAGCTTAAGACTAAGGGCCTACCATCGTACTTCGCAGCATTGAATAATTTTGGCTTTTAGCTTTAGGTATATGAAAATATAAATAAAATACACCGGGTTTTTTGGGGGGGGGGGGCAATTGCCCCTACTATGTGTAAGCCCCCCCCCCCCCCCCTGGAGCCGCCAGTGATAGAACGGAATTCTTGAATAAAAATACTTAAAATGTTACGAAATGTGCACTACATGAATCACGATTACCGCCCCAGCCACCTAAAACTAAGGCTAACTGAGGTACCACTACCATACTTGAAGTTAAATGAATACCTTGAGAATTACTAGTTAGAAGAAATAGAAATATAAACGACCGCAATCATTTCGTTATTTCAACTATTATATAAAATTTGGAATCAATGCGAATTGAAATTAAGTTTCTGACTACATGGATTGCTCTTGAATTGTAAGTGTGGTTGTTTACATCCTCAGTGAAAGTATAACAATTAATTTGAGTAATAAATCAATGCATTATAGTTTTTTATTAACTTTTAATAAATTTGCCACCTCAGAGTCGTCTCTTTATTTTGTCGCTTTATTTTATTCGAAATGGGATTGTGTTCACTTAATGAATTCTTCTATTTTGTGCCAGTAATGACTAATTAACATTAAGAATTAGGATTCGTCCTTGGCAAGGATTTAAATTTTAAATGGACATGGTCTAAGCTCCTCAGTGTAGAAGCCATGTCGGAATACCAGCGGACGCGTGCGTAAATTTCGTACACGGGTCCTCTGGTACCCATGTTGTATTAATATTCTGCTCGATGTACGAAATACGCGCATGTTATGTTTGTTCTATAATACCTGTCATGCTCAACTTAATATACATGTTAATTGCTTTTGAAATACTAAAATACATTATAAAAATTCTTTATTTTTTGTACACATAGCAGGGCCGAGGCCGAGAACTATTTGGAGTTGGGCAAAGATTTGAAGTACATACACCGACCCCTTACGTACAGAATGTGGAGGGTGGGTGGTGGGAAATTGGGAGAGGAAAGGAAGGAATTTGAATCGGGATCGCGGGAGGAGTGGAAGGTCACCAAGATACACTTTTTAAAGGGGGCGCAGGGGAAGAGTGGTGAAAAGCTACAGCCATAACATCTGTGACTGAAGGGAAAGGAAAGTAGGCTAAGATCCGCCAAAAAAAAGATTAAGAAGAGGGACTGAAGTGAGGAGCTGGAAAGAACGCTATTTTCATGCTTGCAAGAGTAACTGTCACTCCCCCACATCCTATCCCCTTCGCCCCTTCCACTCTCCTTCTCCCTCTCCCCGCTTACGGCTGCTAGGAGCCCTTCCAAACCCCTCCCCTCACAACCCTCCGTCATTTGTCCATTCATCAACCCACCCAAGGTTTCCTCTGGTGTCCTTTCTTTCCAACTCCTCACTTCACATCCTTTTTTGAATCATTGTTTCGGCCTATGTTATAGGTTTCCAACATATGTGTACAAAAAATACTCATCCTCCCTGTTTTTGTCCTCACTCTGCCATACTCTAGCCGCCCTACTACTCTCCCTCCCATCTCAATCCAAACCCCACCAATTTTTCAAACTTTCTCTGGGTTTATATAGAATGATCTAAGCTTCAGGATGTGCCAGAAGATGCCTTATTAAGGTGAAACCGGTCGCAGTTTTTAAACAAGTGTGGAAAAGTACGAAGTTTTTATTCAATATGGTTCACTTCCACGAAGTCAAGCCTGAAACAATCAAATTTATACTAGATAGCCGTTGACACGAAGACTTTGACATTTTTAATAAGGTAACCCTATATCAGACAAAAAACTCAAATTTCAGCTTGGTGAAAACTATTGTGAAAAATTATCTCCCTTTTCAACTAGTGAATAGTGAGCATTTTAGAGAATTTAGTTCCAAACTTAATGACTCATATCATTTTCCTAATAGGATTACATTATCGAATGTGCAAGTGCCACAGCTCTATGAGGTTCCGAAAGAAAGGGTAAAGAATGAGTTGAAAAAGGGGTAGACGTACTCCACTAGTAAAGATTATCTGGATATCTGGAAGTTCAACTAACTTTGCAATAAAAATTACTTGTCAATAACATTATGAACATTTCATTTCCAATGGCATGCAGTTTATATACGTTCTACTATTTCCAGTATAACGACAGGCATACAACAGGAAATATTACAACTGAGTTGGGAAGGGCAATGAAGGAGTGGGGAATATATGAAAATGTAGAGGCTGTAGTAGGCTGTATAATGCATCCGACGTTTGTGGCAGCAGTGAAATGTGTTGGTTGGAAGCATACTCCATGCTTCCAACAAATACGATCAATTTGATTGCTCAGTATGGAATTCATATTATATTACAAGGAATAGTCAGTAAAGAACAATGTTAAGCATTATCCCATTGTGACCTCAATTCCCTTGTATGCTGAATATGAAGCTATTTATAACTTTTCTGCGCAATTACTCTTATTTATTTATCATTTTTGATACTTAGGAAGTATCTAAATAGATTTTTTCAAAGCAGTCTGAATACGCAAAAAATATACGAGTGGATTTTAAATCCGCGGTTTTACGGTGGTGCAGCACGTAGCGCCACCATTCAGAATTGATTCTTGCGGTAGGCAGTCACTAACCCCTATCAAAAACATATAGCGTTGAGTTGGCACTCCTTTCCTTACGCTATTGGGATTCCGTTGAGAGCAGGATATTGGTGACGCCGGTTACCCTTCCTCCATTTCCCATGCGAAACTCACCTCGCCACTACCTCTTTATAATGGCGCTAGTGAACTCAGTTTCCGACCGCCTCCCCCACTAACCCATCCAACCGTTATTCAGCGATATTTATTGATATTTCTTTCTTTTCAGGTGAGTTATGATGTTCATCCAGCCAGCTATTACGTTTTCACATGCTCCTGTGTTCTCGTCCAATCGGTGAGTAGGTCTTTGTGGCGGTTAGACGTAAATATTAAGGTTGTCCCTGTTGTTTTCAACGGTCATGACCTAAGGAACCGAATAATTTGATTTTCAAAACTAATTAAGCATCAGCTATCGCAGTGAATTGTACTGAATCAGGTTGTCCACTGAACCGGGAAAATCTGGAATAATTGTGCATTTTCAGTAGATGGAAATGTCCGTGGATTATTCGTGAATTTCCGGTTTGAGTCGGGAGTTTTAAAAATTATCATTTAAAGACAAAACATCCTTATTCTATAAATAAAATCAACAATGATGACTTTGAGATATATCTGATATTTGATAACTGCACATGATGAAATGGATTTGCCGCTGGTGTTAATAAATAAATAAATCAAAGAAAGAAAACTTATTAAGTCTCACTGTATCGTCTGCGCTGTGCGGATAGGAGAGGTTAAGTGATCGAATGTAGGTAACTACTAGATGCCGTCAGCGTCACGTCAAGTGCCCTAACACCCCCCGCCACACGCCTATTGAGGCGGCTTGCGGGGTAGTGTGTAGATGTAGATGCCTTTTGTTTCTTTAAACGCATTCGCGCTTATTATGTGACGAAATCAGGCATTCGTTCATACCATTTATTTCTCCAAAACATTTCGCCGCCTAAAATTAATATCTATTGCTTGCGTGCAGTAAATATTATACTTTTATAAATATTATACTTCCATGCAGTAAATAGTATCAATTTGTGGGGCATTTGGAAGTGAAGCTTATTTTCAGACGCGCAACCCGTTCCGTTTTTATACATTCCAGTAGCTATTATTATACTTACTTGTGGTATTTGCCCATCATTTCTGTTCAGTAGCCATCAATAGGAAATTAAATTCAAGATAGTAACATTAGAAGCCGTGTTTACACAATGCATATCCCCGCGCGCGAGTAGATGCGTGAACACATTCACCATCAAAATTAGTATCGTGTAAACATGCAAAATTGCGCAAATGCTTGACCGCGTGGCCATAAAATAGCCCGTGCTCTAGTTTGGAGCTTTGTTCACGCATTTGTCCAGCCACGTAACTGCGCGATTACATGCATCGTGTAACACACGCCTTACACTCATTGTGAGGAATTTCGACCATGCAGATAGGCAATATTTGCTTCACATTTTTTCAACTTCCGAGACGCGTCAAGAAAGCTGTCGCACACTTGCACGACAACAGCTCCTCGGAGTCCGATTCCTTCACCCCAATCTATAGTTCAATTATTTATAATTATTTAATTGCTTTATTTATATTATGTTATGGGTTTTGTTAGAAAAATCCACGTTCTACATAAAACATGAAAAACATAACGTTGGCTCATACAAAAACTGCGATATTATAGCCTGGAAATATTTATAAATTTAGCATTGAAAGCCTTGAATAATGTTTGAATTTAATATTTTGACTTTTGTGGACACCCTGTGAATTCATTGCACGCAAGTGACACAGATCCTTAGAGATCGCGTAACGTGATGGCAGTCGCCTGCATGAACCTTGACGTCTCCGAGGGAAATGCGAGCGTGGTAGGGATCTGACAAAAGAGCGGGGAAATGCGCGCGGATGTACTTACGGTGCTGCCAACATAAATGCACTTCAGGTGGTTTGAGCGAGATAGTTCCAAGTCAATATGAAGACCATATTCAAATTTTATTTTTTTATTTCAGCGTCTGTTAGAAGTATGAAATAAATATTGTATTATTAATGGTGCAAAGATATAGCTATATAAGACCAAAATTCTCATTAATTAAATAAATAAAACTACATCTTTAACTTGACTCGTTTTTTACCATCGTACGGCTGAAAACCCTTCAAAACAGCAGGTTTTTTTGCGATTCTATAAACATTACTTCGGTGAGTAATAGATTAATTTTTTATAAATAGTTGATAAATCATGCAAACTATACACCGTTAGTTTTTTGACGAAATCTAAGTTCTAGAAGTTCCTAACTTTTTTAATATCCTCCCTCTGGATCGCACAGCCATAATCTATCCCATGTAAAACAGCGTACCTTTTTAGGCAAATTGCTCGAAAAGCAGTTCGGCAATAGGTTGATATTTTGATATCATTGGAAATATGAGATTTTGCTCTTTCAAATGCGGCCAAATTCATCAAGTTCTAGGTGAAGTGATTTTTTTTGCTAGTATTCCTAAGGCGCTTTGTGGCAATTTCGGATCCCACTTAGGCAACCCATGTGGTTCTTAGGTGGTTCACCCATGAACGGAGGAAGTTGGAAGTAAGTTTTATGATTCTAAGCCATTTCCGATGAGAACTAAAAACAATACAACTAAACAACTCGCGATTGGCATGGCGAGCTTGAGAGAGGTGTTTGAAGTACTGATCAAGGAGCTTAAAAAAGGTATTTTAAGCCCCTTATGGCACTGATGTGTAATTGTGTGCTACTAAGGCAGTGTAAAAATGCAGGTATTCTCCAGCATCCGAAGTTTAAATACATATATTCATCGAAATCTCTGTTGGAAGAATATGATTAGGAGTGGGTTAGCGTTTAATTGGCTCATCTACCATCTCCTAATTAGTATAAGTCAAGGCTTTGAGGTGAATTTACTCCGAAATGTAGCATGCATGTACATTGAGCTATTGATACTCCATCCTTCAGAAGACATGCTCCGTTAGGAATTCGTCGGATGCTATCCTAAGGCAGAGAGACTTTTTGAAGGTGTCTGTGCAGACTAAATCAATCCAATATAAGTGCATTGTCTTAATTCTAAAGTGTTAATTAAACTGTTTTCCTATGCAATAAATTGCCTTCAAGTAAATTATGCATTACATTTCTAATAATTATAGCAGAAAAAAATGGCTGTAAATGCAGTGTTAGACAATCTATAGTAGTTATCCACAGTGTAAGGTGGTTATTTTTTGGTTAATATGTAGAGTAACAATGGAAAATTATTTCACTAGTCTAATTCAGCTATTATAAACGATTAATGGATAGCAGATGGAGCAGCATTCCACGAACACGATTTACAAGAGGCATACTTACCTTTTACAAATCGCAGGATTCAAGATTTTTAAAATTTTGTGTTCTTAGTGTAACAGATATCTAGATATTCTCGTTCTTAATACATACCACCAGTGAATATGTAATTCATGTCTGAGTCTAAAACATAATATTAATAATATGGGAGAGTTTATTTATTCACTAACATTTTCGGCAGTTTAGAACCTATTTTCGAACATGCGAGCCTATATGATGAGCACAGCGAACGGGTAATTTGTTTTCTACGAATTTAGAAGTCTAGAGAGTCGCAAATTACATAACAGTCTTGTTATTAATGCAAACGTGTCGTTGAAAAATCTATATTAACATTTTTTAACGAGTAAATAGAAAAGTAGATGACATTGCGATGTGTGAACATTAAAACCGGTCAGGCTTGTACCATTAATAAAAACAGTGTGGAAAATTACAAAGTTTTAATCATTCTATCATGTCGAAATTCCACCAAGTAAACGCTTCAACCATCGTGTATAACCGTGAATGAATTTATATTATGCATTTCATTATGTGGGTATTGATTCAT
This sequence comes from Pyrrhosoma nymphula, assembly GCA_963573305.1. Classification (NCBI taxonomy): domain Eukaryota; kingdom Metazoa; phylum Arthropoda; class Insecta; order Odonata; family Coenagrionidae; genus Pyrrhosoma; species Pyrrhosoma nymphula. Next base: position 9,042,841 of record OY754337.1, read on the forward strand.
TTTATATTTATTACTTACACAAGTGTAACATTCACTTTTAATGAACACATAATATGAGTAAAAATGAAATATTCCCATTGCGATTAATTTAAGTGCGATGTAGTCCTGTATTTGGTATAGCACGCCGAACAGAGACATTTAAAAAAAGGTATAATCATCTGATCTTGGGGCTTAGGATGCGATAAATTACTTGAAATATGCAGAATGTTTCAAAACAGCCAGCCAAGACGCCTTCGAAATATTCAAAATAAAGAAGGCGGAAAATAAGTATTGAAAAGCGGTGTGAGAGACCGTCACTATTGACGTAACTTTTTTTCCCATCACGGTTTGTGGGTTCAATTTACTCTTTCTTGCCTGTCAAATTCTTTACAGTCTGTCAACGTGTGATATGGTAGAGGTGAACTAACTTTGTGTAAATAGTCGAAGAATAAATCACTTTGTAATTTTCCACACTTTTTGTTACTAAACTGACCGGTTTCGTTATCTCAACATCATCAAGTCGATCTCTGATATATTGTGATATAGATTGTTTATTGAAAAAGTATGGAAAATTACAAAGTGATTTATTCTACAACTTTACAGTTTATCAGCTTTCATCAGTCAAGTTCTTGACATTAATACATTTCAGTTGCAGTGTATACCGATTTCCTTTGCTATTTGTCAAATAAAAAGAATATCTGAGTTAGTCTGGAGTAATTAAATCTCATCAGCAAATTGAAACATCAACGTCATTCTTCGACCAAGAGTCTCACTTTAATCGCTTGGATCGTAAGATTGCTGGCAGGATAGAGCAATGGGCGGATATTAGGCGATGTAAAGGTTTTTGAAACCATCCAATATTCATACTCACTCCACCGAACATCACTCCATCCAACTCAAACATCACTCCATCCAACATCAAACATCCAACTCCCTTCGTAATCGAGAGAAAGTGATGAACCTTTCTTCAAAAATAACTTGATGGTGTTGTCCAAATTTTATGGGTAGTGTATATATATATATATATATATATATATATAATTCATCACTTCTCAATTTTCTACAGCTGAAGAAGGGCCTACAAGCCCGAAACGTCCCAGTAAGTCCTCTCTCTCTTTTTACTTTTCTTTCCCCACCCCCTGTCAAGTATTTTTATTATATATATATATATATATATATATATATATATATATATATATATATATATATATATATATATATATATAGGTCCAGTTGTCGCTACAGGTCGCTACAAACGCCCTCGCTACAAACGCTATGAAAGAGCGGTCTACTTGCGCTACAACTGCCACGGAAGCATCGCAAGTTGACCAGTTTTGGAGCGTTTGTGGCAAAGTGTAAAGGCCGAAGTCTGTTATTTTTGTTCGTAAAGTAGGAATTGTCTGCTATGTGCATCGGAATTTATTAGCCTTGAGTCCAATTTTCATTTACCAACACTTTTAGTTATTCTGTTAACGATGGCGGTTGTATTCCTGCTAAGTTAGAGGGCGATCACGGACACAGTAGCAAACATTTTTATGACAAAAAGGAGAGGAAATTGAGAAGGCACTGTATTCACTCTAGCCATTAGCATGCAAGCTTTTATCATTGAAGCCATACATCATCTCGTATCTATAACTCATCTACATTTCTTTTACATTAATTATAAATGACGTTAAACAATGCACTCTTAATCGAATTTAATGAAGCTTGCTGGTAGATAATGTGAACATTTTCTGAATGCTATTTTCAAAAGGAGATTTGGATAATCGTTACCCATGGGAGGGATCAACCAGAAAGATTAAATCATAATAATTAAGAATTTACTCATATTTACATTCAAGACAAAATATTCTATGAATATTATTGGTCTGGAATAAACCGACTTTCACTCAGCCTCTTCATGAGTTACGATATTAAAACACACGAAACCCTTCGCTCGTACATTGCTGGCTCTAAAACACACCGAACGACTAACTTTCTGTTTAAACTGCTTTATCACAGCTTCAAAAATCAAATCAACTATTTCAATTCCGATTCCCCGTTGATCACGCATTCGTTTCTTTATGCACAAGTGAAATTTTAGGACAAGAGAAGTATTTTACTCCAGGGAACGAGTAAAGAAAAGTAATTTATTATTATAACTTTACTTACGTTAATAAACTCAAACTTTACGCACGCCAAATGTCGTAAATATAGAAATATTAAAAAAGTAAATATTAATTTACGTTAATAATTAAAGAATACCTACGAGAAATATCGAAACCCAATGGCCGTACACATTTAACGGGTAATGGAGAACAGTATTGTCCGTGTCCTTAGATTTGAGGACGTAGATCGCGTCAACCTCATATTATTGTGAAAGTTTGCGCAATGAACAGGATTATCCAGTGAATTCAGACATTTATAACATCCTGGTAGGCAGATCACAATTTAAAATAGTCAAAACACAAATTTCATTGATTGGACCTAACCCTTTTATACATCCACAAACAAAGCTTCCAATTGTCCACTTTGAAATTCCGCCATGTAACCACGGACGGACGTCTCGCTCCAGCTACCCCATGTCTCCCACGGGAGTGTCTGGAGCTTGTCGGGAGCGTCTGGAGCTTGGCAGGAGCGAAAACGATGACGTCGTCAGTGACGTCTTCCCTGCTACGGGAGCTCGCTACCAACGCTCTGGAGCGTAGACTGGGCCATAGACAGCCATAGACATACATCCTAAGATACGAAAGTTAGCAGGAGATCGCTTTTTACCCTACAAAATTCCAAAATTTTTGTTCAAAAGATAATTAAATAAATATTATCTCTTTGAAACAGAATTAAACACGAATGCAAGTTAACCGACATCGAGGGTAATAAATTAAAAAATACATCTACATTTACATCTACGAAGTACCGTGCAATTCACCACTAGGGTGTGTGGCACGGGGTGATTCCACACCAGGCATGCAGCACTCGTCCCAGCACAAGTCAGAACCTCGCACGTTCCCCCTGGCTCTAGGCGCAGGCCAAAAGCAGTCAGGAGAACAGTGCGCAGTCCAACCGGAAACTGGGAGAGTGATTCGTAAATGAACATGCAAACATGCAGAACAATGCTATACACACATCTAGTGGTTAATATTACTGATACTGTTAATTTATGAATGCTACCAGATGCTACTTCATGCAGAGAACAAAATAAAATAATGCCGAACAAATCGACCGGTGTGAAGTGTTAGTAATGATGCTGTGTTATTAAGCACAAGTGAAGATTCTACTCTACCTATTGAGGGTGGGAGTTTCATATGATTGATCTATCGCAACTATTATGATCCCTTATTGTACATGGAAAAAATGACATATCGAATCTATCTTCGGCAGTCAATTTCCTTTATTTTATTCCTGTGATCGCTTCTACCGTAGTACGTTGGCTCTAGTAGTATATGTTGAACCTCCGGGAAAAACTGTCCGCTCCAATCTTGCGCTAAAGATTTAACCTGTATTTCTCCCTTCGATCAGTTAGAGATTCCCACCCCAATTCCTTCAACAATTCAGTAACACTGCTAAGTTTATCGTAACAACGTTTCACAAATCTTGCTGCTCTCCGCTGTATTCAATCTATTTCAGAGATTAGTCCTACTTCGTAAGGGTCCCATATGCTAGCGGCATACTCCAAGTGAGGTCTCACGAGTGAAAAATAATATCGCTCTTTAACCTTCTTCTAAATACTTTCCGTGTATGTTATTAGCTAATATTGCGAACCGTTAAACGAAAACTGAGTGAAGAAGATAAAGTCAGAAAAGGCACGTTATCAGTGGAAATTAATGAAAATTTTTATGACTTTAATTATACACAATATTGACTATTTATAGTCACCACTAAATGTAGCGTCTCTTTTTGCTTCAGGACACAACTTTTTATAATACTTAGCGCTGTATAAATTTTCCTTTTATGCTGCAATTGGCAATATCACACCTCCGGCCTTATGAAGATTTACATAGGAAACGTAGCTCCATAAAAGCCCATACTTTTAACTAATTGTGGAACGCCCTTTAGTATAGAATTTTCCAGTTTCTCCGAGGGGTGAGTTTCATGGGACACGGATGGATGCCTCCTTCCCCGTCTTCTGTGGAAACACGCTCCCATCTGCTGCTGCGTCCCTCCCGCCTCTCCCGAAATAGAAGAGGAGCGGTCCACCCTATCCCTCGCTCCAGCATCCGGACACGCTCTCGAGTGAGACCGTCGAAAGAAAAAGCCGGACATGTTTGTCGTGCACACGGCCGAGGATTTGGCGTGAACGCTTTGGCGTTACCGCAGTGAGACAATAATAATGAGCATATATATTTAATCGGCCGTCATTGAGAGAGGGCCATCATTTGAGGCGCGCGTTGCACTAATTCCCCCGAAGATGTCTCCCACACCCGCTCCACGAAGGACATGGCGATCGACAGGTATTGGCTAATTAGTAGCACGCCTTCTCCGATATTATGATAAGTGCTCTCTCCTGCAATAGAGTATATGCACAATTTTTGGAAACTATGTTAAATTTTGCTTTTGTGCGTAAAAACCATATATCCAAAATTTTACTGTCGTAACTTTCCTACTTTTTAAACAATAAGCGATTTAAAATCACATTTCGAACCTTGCGCACAAACGGACCACGGCCATATTGAATCTGCTGTGACGTAATCGCCCTTACTCCACAATCGCTGCCGGGTTTGTTTACATTCGTTCTGTGTTGTAGTTACTGCCTTGTGTGGTAAATATCCTTTTTTACAGGCTAAATAGTTCCAAAAATTACCATGTAGATGCCTGATGATATCAATTAAAAATTACTGCGAAAAAGAAGAGCTGCAAAGAGTATTGTTTCGTGCCATAATGCAATGTTGCTCAGGAAATCTCCGATCATTAACGCGTCAACACCCGGAAGATTATTGGAACTTGCCTTTGCGAATCCTACTTTTATGATGAGCACCAACGTTTTATTTCAAATATCGAAATAACTTCGAAAAGACAAATACTATTTCACTCTCAACGCACAGCTAGGCTATTTCGCTTCTGCTAATATGGGAGATGACGTCACACTACGTTTAGACCTTGGAAATTTCGATGCTAAAACAATGCATATTAAAAGCTATTTATTAAATTAATTAGTGGGAATTATACCTTGGTATTTCGTACATGGCATTTCGAAACCAAACACTACTCGCTACAATAAATTTCAACAAAATACCCCACTTACGCAAATACTCTATTCCTCCTTTTGCTATCTCCCCCCTCCATCACTCTCCTCTCCCTTCCTCTATCCCCCTCTATCCCCCTCTATCTCCCCCTATCTCCCCTCCTCTCTCTCTCCCCCCTCTCCATCCGTCTCTCCCCCCTCTCCATCCGTCTCTCTCCCCTCTCCCTCCGTCTCTCTCCCCTCCTATCTCTCTCTCCCCCCTTTCCCCCATCTCCCTACATCTCTTTCCCCTCCTCTTTCTCACCCCTCTCTTTCTCCCTCTGAGAGAGAGAATCATTTTTTGCACACGTGACGTATTTTGGCTGCAATTCACGGAATGAGGAGCATTCACGCATATGCTATGCACGGTCTCGCTGTGAATGTGCAATGGCGCGTGAGTGAGTGGACTCGGGAGTAGTATATTCGGGGAGAGTAGTATCGTTTGGACAGCTCCTACTTTAGGGGCAGGAACTACTTTAGGGGTGGTAGATCGCTATTTCGTCTGCTTGGGTCACTTTGTTCTCATTTGCGAGTGACGCGCGCAGGTGACTACATCTATGAACTACCCGACTATCGTTTAAACCCACTTGGTTGTGATTTGCATGGCGCTGAGCTTATATATTACTAGTACCATGGTAATTTTAATACATATTATTTTTCGTGAGGAGCCTTGTCAACTGCTTTCTTGAAATCCATGAATGACGCGTAAACTTGTTTTTTCGCTTCTTCTGATTTTAGAATAGCAATGAGGAAGAGTCCATGCTGTGTTTAGCAAAATCTACTCTTTCGAAAGCCGTGCTGAATGCTGTGGAAGATGTTTCCATTGTGTGGGAAGGAATTTAGTAACAATGTTGTGCTCGAGAATCTTGCAAGTTAGGGACGTTATGTCTAGCCCCTGGGTTTGCTTTTTTAAATATAGGATTGATATTGGCTATTTTACCCTCTTGTTTTACTTTACCTTCAGATAGGGATTAAATTAGATATGATTTGTAGAAATGGCGCAGTGTGTGGGACCAAGAAAGGACCCTTGAGGGGACGCGTGCACTGTGCAGAGTGGGCCAAAATTTCAGTGAGTCGAATATTGAAAGGTCTTGAAGATTAACTTGCGAACGAATCGAGAGGAGCGTTATAAATTAAAAATGTCGCAACAGCGTCTAAAAATCGAGTTAGCAGCGAGTTGAACTAATTAGAATAAGAAATAATAATGCTTGAGTTAAAAATATGTAAATGCCATTTATATACCTATCCATGTTAATGTTGAAGAAATAAAATTACTGTTTATCACCAATTTATTCTTGATACGAATATTCCTCATATAATTTATGAAAATATTTTGGACAACGTGTATGTATTTATAGGTTAAAAAGAACTCAAGTCAATTTAAGATGTGTGTATTTAGCATGAATCCACCATTTTAAAAGACAAAAATCGCATGACTACTACAAGAATAAATAAGTAAGTAAATAAACAACACAACAATAAAAAAACGTCAAATGAAGGACTGACTGTGGTGCCAACTTATGCGAGGTTTAGTCAGTTAATTATCAACGAAACTTTGTTTGGTATAACTTGGTTTTAGTCCATTAACACACCCAACTTCATTCATATCTACATACTACTCCTCAAGTCGCCTCAATAGGCGTGTGGCGGGGGGTGTTAGGACACCAGCCGTTTGCATATAAAAAGGAAACGCTCTAATGAAATTACGCCTAGAATTTATTAAAGTCCCTTATTGTTCGGGGGAAAAACGAATTCCCATACCTATCCGTTCGGCAAAATATCTCTCTTAATTTATCGTTTCTGTTGGACCTGGAAATATAGTGGGGTTCTAATATGATGTTCTTCGTGTCGCTCTGAAAGATATCTATTCTCAATTGTTCAAGCAATCTAAGCCTAGCGCGCAGCCTCCGAGTCTCTAGCGGCTCCCAGCCTAATTCGTTTAACATCTGTGTAACGCTGTCTGTACGTCTGCTTTCCTTTGTATTTTATTAAGTTCCCGGATTAAGTCTTTCTGCACCGGATCCCATATGCTCGCTGCATATTCAAGGTGTGGCCGGACGAGTGCGAAATAGCACCTCTCTTTTACTTTTTCATCCGAAAATCTTCCCACAATACGCTTGACGAATCCTAGCTTCTTCAGAGCTCTGCCACTAATATTTCTTATATATGTTCCCCACGATAGGTTCGAAGTTATCGTAATTCCTATATACTTCACTTCATCTGCCACCTTTATGTTAACACCATCCACAGCATATACATGGGGATAGTTGGACGACCTCCGCAAGAAATGTACCACCTAGCATTTGCGCGGATTAAGTTCGAGTCCCCACTTTTGGCTCCACACATGAACGTTGTTTAAATCCGATGATAGAGTTTCAAAGTCAGAATGATCACTAATTTCGCGATAGATGACAGCGTCGTCAGCAAATAAACGTATTTTACTGCTAATTCTAGAGCTTAGGTCATTTATGTATATAAACTTACAGGGTTCGCTCTTGCTTCTTTCATCACCTGATTAACTTTTCAGTCAACTTCTGATACATCAGGTCCTCTTGGCAGTTCTCCCTAATTTAGTACTATTACCATATTACTATTAGTCTTGGTGGGAATGGTTGACCGCAGAATCAGTCTGATTCCATTGGACAGCGTTGGAAACCTCGGCTTCCATTCCCCATATACTCTCCCCGCTGCATTCGTTGTCTTTACTAGGCTCACATTGTCTAATTTTTCCTCCGGCAACTGTGAGTTTCTGAATGCTGAGAGCAAATAATCTCAAAGGTGTATCTCTTAGGATGATGCTATCCCAAAAAACACGCCTCTTTCCAGTCTTGCCTTAAACGCAAAATTTTCAAAAATTGTTTGAGCTAGAGAAACTTTGCTCATCCTTTGTCGGGACACTTCTGATTGATTTCCTCCTGTTAGGAAGAAATATAATTGAGGGTAATTACATGACACTAATACCGGAAGTGTATGCCGGAGGAGGTTTTTTGGGTGGCGGCTTGATACATCTCCCAAAGGAAAAAGAAAATATCTCTAATAGGGTGAATTCTAATGTGAAGAGTAAACAAACGTCCACTATGTTGAAAATAAGACCAAGTGACCAAGAATTCGTTGGAAAGTGACCCCTGCATGGGGCGCAACTCTCCGCCCGAATCTAAAGCCCGTTTCACACGATACTTGATTCAGCACAAGTTCTAGGATATTCGCTAGTATCATAGATTTCCAGTATTGTGTGATATAGAACCAGCATGCTGGCTAGCCAGTATAATCGCTATCACACTTGCTGAGCTACTTGATTTCATAATTGATGCGGTACTAGTTTGCTACTAGCTCCGAGTAGGACCTAGTAGCCGTCGACCAATCGCGTTAGCTTTTACAGTCGTAGTGCGATCTTCACTTATTTGAATCAGCACCTCACTTTATCGCGGGTGTTACGCACTCTTTGGCGATGAAAATGTCTCGACAATCCCTGCTATTACTGCAGCAGCCAAAATTCGCCTTCTTTCATGGAAATTTTCCATTTTATATTAACAGTTTGCAACAGTGGACGACAATAACGCTTCCTCGCAAGCTAAAGTTCAATGATCGTGTGAAACCTTCTATGACGGTTTCTATCATAGTACTGGGTTCCGTCCTCAATATCAAGTACCAGCTAGCATACTAGGTCTTGTGCTGGATCAAGTGTATAGTGTGAAACGGGCTGTAGATTCGGGTGGTGTGACTCCGCTGCCCGCGTTGCTCCACCGTATGTGGTGAGTCGTTCGTAGTATCCACCTAGGGGGAGTAAGCTTGGCATGTCTGTTGTGTGGAATGCGTCACACACCCTGGAGGTGGTTTTCCAGGGCATCATCACGCCTCCCTGCAAGCGTGAGTCGATTCGCCATATTCACCGTGTCCACCCGACGCTTACATACCCTTATTCGTCCCTGAGATCGCGGCCCTGACATCTTAAGACGCGTGTATTCATCATCATTTTCTTGTGTCGACCTCGCGGTAGATCTGGGAGGCCTCCGTGAATTGCTTGCGATGGCACGCGAAGGATGCAGTCGGCGACTGGAAGCTTTGCCGTCCGGCTTCCGGGAGGCTCTGTGCCATTGCCACGCAGTTGTTTGCCCGGTGATGGATGGTGGACAGCAGCCGCGAGGGCACTGCTCAGGTCTATTGCGTCGCTTTTCATTCGTTTCTCTCGCGCCTTAAGCGGGAAATTCATTCCGCTGAGGGATTAAGAACTGACTGAAGCCGTGGAATGTTCTTTAAAAGAAGAGCGGAAAAGTGTTGTCAAGTCTAATTGGAATTATGTTAGCCTTTGACATGGCATTGTGTTTATGTCGTGGTGAAATAAGTGCAAGATGAAACGTAGGCTCACACGATGTCTTGTTGTGGAACCTTGGGGAAGAGCCATCCGTCGACTGTGGATTGGGAAACTCGTTTCTTCCTGCGTCGTCTTCTTTTGGTCACAAGAGCAACCGCGTCCACGCGCACTCCTTCTCGCACCGCGGCTGGAATAAGACGCATGTCTCCACAAGTGTACTTTACAGGTAGTCAGAATTGTTTGCATGTATATGGGGAAAACTCTCTGATAAACGGGGTACCACCACCTTTCCAAAATTTGAAGATATCCACGTACGATTTTCCTCTTTTGAAAAATGAAATACGGTTTAAGCTTCCATTTACAACATGGCCTTTTTTCCATAGCAACGGCTCCAGTATGGAGGCGCAAGTGGTATGTATACACACCATGAAAGATTCGCCAATAGGCCACAAAAATAAATATATAGATATAAGTATATTTAACTGAAGAAGGGCATACAAGCCCAAAACTTTCAGTTTCGGAAGTCCCTGTAAGTCTTTTCTTTTCACTTACCTTTCCCCACCCCCTGTTAAGTATATACTTCCTGCTCCCTTCCTCGCTTTTCCCCCCTTCCTCCCCCGCTTCCCCTGATTCCACTATCCCCTCTCTCTTCCTCCCTTCCTTCCCCTCCAACCCCTTTCATCCCCCTCCCTCCATTTCCTTGCCAAACGTCAACCAACTTGCCAATCTCCCTTTGTCTCTACTCTGAGGAAGGTCATCTCGGCCATCGAAATATTACATTTTTTTATGTGTAAGTGTACCTTTTTTGTGTTTTCTGTCACCACATCGGCCATCCTCCTGGCCATTAATATATGGTACACTTACACATTTAAAAAATCTAATATTTAGATGGCCGAGACGAAACTCACACGTATGTTTGATATTTCGGCAGCACGACTTCCATCTTCTGAATTGTAATCACTTACTTTATACAATTCAGAAGATGGCAGTCGTGCTGCCGAAATATCAAACAGACGTGTGAGTTTTCTTTTTTTTTGTGTGTGCCTATATTTTTTTTATTTTGTGTGTGTGGTTTTATACCGAAATTCTGGAGTTTCCCCGGAAATTTCAACTTTTGACCAGTTAGAGAAAAAATATCATTTTAAACGTAATTTAAATCTCTGCAACTCTATTATTATTGATTAATGATGAATTTACTGTAAAACTAAAGACTGAACCGCTAGCAGTAAAATTTGTCATATAAGGTGAGGAAATAAAACTTTTAATTTTTTTTTTCAATTTTCGTTAAAAATATCTCGATCACTATGAGAAATAGAAAAAAAAAATCTTTTAAGACTATTTTGTAGGAAATTAAAAGAACACCAACAGAAACTAAATAGAACACCAACTGCTGGCTGGTGCCATCCAAAATAAGTTTTCGTGTCTTAAATGGTTAGAATTAGCCTCAAAAAGCCTTAAAAGGAAACCTGATTTTATTTATTTATTTAACCTGAATACAGCCTCGAGGACCATTTTACATCAGGCAATGTAACAGTAAAACACACACACACACAACCATGTCCTGGGAGGAGAAAAATTCTCCCCAGGCGGGACTCGAACCCGGACTTCGGGTTGGCAGGCGAGGACGTTACCCCGCCGCCAACGAGACCGTTTAGAATGCACTCAAACTGCACAAAATTTATTGCCATCTATATTAGCAATTTCTTTGGGTAAACCATCACATAATGATGCTATTTTCTTAAGACTTTTGAAATTTAGGTGACCCATTTTTCTATGCCATTCCATACCTACATTACCTGTATGTGTCAACATGGCTTCATCAGTTTCATCGAGATCAACAACAAACATTCCATTTGCTCCTTTCTTACCTTCTATTGCAATATTTTCTTTTGGCATAGGTATTTCACTTGCTCAAATTTTAACACTGTCCTTAGTAAACAGTATACAGTTCCATTGTTCTCGGTAATTTCACAAACAGACATTAGATATTTAGAAAGTTCAGATACACACAACACCTCTTTTATTATCCACAGGGGAGAAGGACGCCTCAGTAGCTTAACTGGTTAAAGCACTCGGCGCGAAATCGAGGGATCCGGGTTCGTAATCCCGGTCAAGGCGAATGATTTTTCTCCTGTGGAATATCGCACTTATGTGCACTTGCGGGTGACTCCGTAAAGGTTACTACCGTGGCTAGTTCCGGTATCCTCAAAATTACACCTCTTTTAGTTTACATTTATTCAGATCCAGAGTTCCTACTCCTTTAACTGACATACTTGCATCTTTCTTAGCAACTCTAACCTTTTAATTACAATGACGCTAATTTTTAACTATTTCAGTGGAATTTACCATGCGTTTTGTCTCTCCACTATCCGCCACAAATTCATATGCATTTTTTATAATAAGGTTAGCCTCGGAATCGGCAAAAAATGCTACTTTATCTTCCTTTGACTTTCTGTCTCTATTCCCTTTTTCATTTGACTGACCCTTATTTTTAAAGAAACAATTGTTGTCATTGTGATTCGTTTTCTTACAGATCTTACAACATTTATCTCGTAAATTGCAGTCCTTTTCTGTATGATTTGTCCTTGTACATATTTCACACCCTCTTTTTGGACATTTACTTTTTATATGGCCTTTTTCTGTACATGAAAAACATACTATGCCATTTTTATACTTAATTTAACCGGTTTTGTAATCTGCAGTGAATGATACCACCCCGTATCGTTCTCGTCGTTCTCCGTCTTCAACTTCGCTTCTTCTATTTGAAGTCGCGCACACAGGTCTTCAATTGTTTTTTTCCGGTCCTTTCGCGGAATCCCATGCACTGGAAAAATGTTTGTAGTCATCAGGAAGGATGTACATCATCTTCGTCATAATCATCAGGTCATCAATGTGTTGTTTGAGTCCGTTTAATCTGTAGGCAATGTTTTGTAGACTGCTCGTATTTGTCATGACGTCCTTTGATCTTTCGTACTTGTATGCGTAGAATTCTTGAAGGAGCTGGCATTTTTGTGTCTCTGTGTCCTTTTCGTATATTAACTTGAGTTTATCGTACATCTGTTTGGCCGTTGTACATGTCATTATATGTTGGACCACTGATTTTTCTAGTGTAGACACAATATAGTGTTGGGCCTTGGCATCTTTTGTATTCCATCGACGTGTTTGATCTTGAGTCATTTCTTTTTTCTCGTTTAAGTCGTCACCTTCTATTATTTCAATCATTTATTTTGCTCTAAATAGAATTCTCATTCGAAAAGACCACATTGCGTATGTGTCCTTCATTTTCTTAATGTGCGTTACATCTTCAATCGACGTCGCCATTTCATTTATTTTTTTCCGTTTTTCTTCTTATTTCTCAATTTTACTAATTTTACTGCACTTATTGCTCTGGGCTCCCTGGGCCCATAACCTTTTGAGGTTATTTGGGGTAATTTGGTTATTTTTGGAGCCTTTTCTGGTATTAAATACACACAGGACTTCTATCTGGAAACCATTTTTCAACTCAACTTACTTATCTCGCTACATTGTTGCTGTGACTACATAAACAGCTCCAGCCGGGAGTATGGAAATTTGAGCTCGTAACTTTCTGTTGGAGTTCTCCTCGATATCTCCGGATGCATGACATTTATGTCACAGAAAAATACTCTTTTGAAAGAAAAAAGCAACGGCAAAATATTATGCTGCCTTCAGTTAAAAGTTTGCAATTTAGAGCATACATTTTTATTTTTTAAATATTAAACGCGTATTCTGCAAACATGTGCCCCTTCAATCATGTTATTTTTTATATTTGGTTGATAAATATGTTAGCTTTCATCCTTCAAGTTTTTTAATGGTTATTTTTCTCTTAAGGGAAAAATAACTATATGTGTTCACATATTCGCTTTTAACGTCTAAGTTTCGCGGCATCCTAGGCTTGGGGGACTGTGGATTAATATAGGCGAGCAAAAGCACCACTCACATATCAATTCTATGGGCTGATGTTGAGCTAATAACAAAGAATTATTAAGTACCAAATCACAAAAATGCTGTTGTAGCGATGTCTCCATGTCCACGAATAACAAAATTTGCTCTCGCCATTTGAATGTTGAACCGCTCTAAATCTCATCATTGTTAAGCTGATTTTTTGCACTAAATATATTTACAAACACATTAATATTATTATTCCCGATCGATTTGCTTCCATTTTCTCAGCTCCTTAGTGAAACGAGATGCCGAAGAGGTAAAACTAAAGTCCTTTTGAGGAACTGAATAATGCTTTCATAATAATGTGCTTCTATGAATACGGCACTGTAGCATCCATTTACCTCATTGTTGTGCTAACCATATGGTATTTACTTTAACTGGTTTAGCTAGCAGTAAAGTATTATTTATAGATTACATAGACAACTATATATTGACATGGCCTTAAAATCACACAAGATTTATTTCGAATAGGAGAATTTTTTTGGCGGGAGAGACTATGAGAAATATAACATGAGAAATCGGCGATTCGACGACATTCTCCCCGACGTATGTAACTATCATTTGAAAATGGATATATAGTTGCTGGGCTGTGATTTAAATGAAAGCCTTGATTCAAATCTTGGAGCACAAAACCACGGTGACCTTTGTTATTTCTTTTAATTTTTGACACATCTCCGCTTTCTTTGCTGGCGATGAAATCACACGCACAACATCTAATTGTAAGATATCCAGAATCGTTCCATAAGAAGAGTAATACTCATGACAGCAGTGTCTAGGCTGCACCAGTCTACCGGAGTCTACTGTATCTATGCCATTCGATTCAAACACAACCATTTAAGTTCTCAGTATTCACTGCGAATATCTTGCATGACACTTCTACTGCGCCCAAAATGGAATGCAACACGCCTCTGGAAGCCATTTGCAAGAACTGTTCTCCTATAAGTAGTTCATTAACTTTAGGATTCAAATTGCACTAGTTATTCTTTTCACCAAATTACTTTGTCTGCCCAGCTTGTCTGTTAGAAATTGCAATTCCAAGATGTACAGAGTAATGCGTACGCACCTAGTGTGCATGCCTGAGGTGCCGACTAGTATTTCAGAATTCCGGAAACGAAACTTTGTGAGACCTGCCATTTCGCTAGGACATCTCTCATTTAAATTGGTATGAGTTTCCAGTAAGTTTGAAAAGCACGTCTCTTTCACTTGATAATTATTTCACCTACCCCACACACTTTTCAAACCTACTCTCGGTGTTTTTCCCATAAAAACTGAATTTTATTTTTTAAAGAACTTATTTTGACAGATACTTAATCGGAAAGTGTTATGCCTTGTTTTTCATTTTAAGTGCAAAACATTCCTTATTCAGGTAAAGGTTTCTTTGTTCCCTAGCAAAACAGGAAGAGATAACACTTTTTGGGTTTTAGCTGTGCAACATAATTTTCAAAGAAAACTTTTTTCTTTTTTATCTACATCGTACAACAGAATTACTTTTTTCCAAAAACTGGTGTAACATCTCTCTAATTTCATCTTCATATACTTTGGTCGCTATTAAATCAGTGGTCATGAACTCGGTGTGTTAAGCTAACTTTTCCACAATTTCCGAGGTCTGATGTAAAAGTGACGTAGCCCGTTACAATTCTACGAAAGTGGGATGTAAGCAAAGATGGTTATAGAGTAGTGACCGTAGTTATTGAATTTAGTATAATTGGTGACGGGCATGTGAGAATGAAGAAAGGCATCCGCAAACAGATAATTCGTTCAATGTTCCTTCTTTTCCATTCAGGCGTTCCCTGTACCACACACAGGCATCGCCAGATCACGGATAGAAATGGCGGAGAGGAGGTAACAAACCCTTAGTTAATGATGTTAAATAAATCGCCAATAGGCATAGGAAAAATATACAGGCATAGTTATCAGTAAATATAAGATTCATGACATAAGATTCGCATAAGCACACAGATGCAAGAACGCGCGTGCACGCACAGATCCATACCTTCAAAACATTTTCCCAAATTCTCTCCCCCCAAGATTGCTCCCTGGATCCGCCCCTGATTCAGCTGCCCTTAGAATTTGTCTTTGACCGAGAAATAATAATCCCAGATACGCAGGGTGGTTGAATATCGTCCATAATGATTTATGTCAGGCATAATATTTTGAACTATCGGAAAAAAGTATGTTTCAGCAATTCACGCAATGGCGGATCCAATAAGGTGGCAGAAATAAAAAAATAAAAATGTAAAATAGAGCAAGTTTAAACTAATATTCGAATTAATCGATTTTAGTCGAGGAGGAGAAGCTTATCACTGACGAAAGAAGGATCATTGGCATAGACTCTTTCACATACTGAAAATTTGGGAGTGGAAATAACTTATTTCCATATGGCCCCCAAAGTGTCTTTTCAAGGGGGAAAGTTTAGGCACTATGATTTGTACCTTGCTTTCCTGAATTTAGGAAGAGAAAATTCTTTTTTTGTTGTTGTTTTTTAGTAGGTTAGTTACAACAAATTCATCACCTCCGTCCATAAAAAACCCACTAACCATAACCTTTACCTTCATTTTAATAGCTGCCATCCACCACATACCAAACGCTCCATTTCATATTCCCTCTCTGTCCGCGGCCACAGAATTTGTAACGACGCCCACTCCCTTCAACAATACACCGATAACCTATATCACTCCCTCAGAGAACGCGAGTACCCCAAAAAGCTTCTTACCAATCAAATCCTGCCCCCCTCTGCCAATTACACCCCTCGGGCCAAAACCCACCATCCTGACAGACTCAGCCTCATCACCACATTCTTCCCTGGCTCCCATAAAATCAGAAACATCCTCCGCGATCTATACCCAATTTTAAAGAATAATAATTCCACTGCCCTCCTATTACCTTCATGTCCCACAGTATTTTTTAAGCGTCCCGCAAACCTGCGAGATATCTTAAAATCTACTAAACCCTCCCTTCAACCGACCGCCCCCTCTCCACCACTCTCCACAACTTGCAACCGTCCTCGGTGCAAATGTTGCTCCCTCCTACGCTCTTCTGCTACGCCCTCTTCCAATAAATCTTCCTCAGCAGCCAACTGTACTTCCACAAATATCGTTTACCGTCTCTCGTGCAATTTCTGCCCGGCATTTTATGTTGGCGAATGTACTACCCCGCTTTCAATACGAATGAATGGGCACCGCCACTCCACTACATGTCCTCCCTTCATTGATCCCATTCCTAAACATACCGCTTCCCATCGTAAGACCTTCAATAAATGTTTCTCTCTCTCTATATTAGAAGCCCTCCCCGAATCAGCAACTAATATTGAACTGAGGACTCGCGAGATGGCTTTCATCTGGTGCTTAAGGGCATTTGAATCGCCCGGGCTTAACTTGGCCCACTGACCAATAGCAACCCCTTGCTCCCGCTCCCCACCAGTCCCCTTCCCTTCTCCTGTTCCGCTTCCCCCCCCCCACCCGAGGTAACAGACCACTAGTTAGTCTCTTGTCGTTGACGATGGCGGCTTGCCCGTCGAAACGTCCGCAAATTATTCTGTGAGTGTCCTTTTAATTTTCTTGTGCCTGTGTTTTAAAAGTATATTTATATTTGTGTTTATATATATATATATATATATATATATATATATATATATATATATATATATATATCAAAAACCCCTATCAAATTAAATAATTTTTCAACAAAAAAAAAGATATATATATATATATATATATATATAAATAAACTATGCCACAGGTGGGGCGGAATGAAATATAAACACATAAAAAAGAACACTCACACTATAAGTTGATATTTCGGTTGCTCTAGAACCTTTCTCAAAGATAGACGGATACAGAATCATATGTATCCGTCTATCTTTGAGAAAGGTTCTAGAGCAACCGAAATATCAACTTATAGTGTGAGTGTTCTTTTTTATGTGTTTATATTTCATTCCGCCCCACCTGTGGCATAGTTTATTTATATTATCGCGTGTGTGATTTTCCACGAACTCGTATATATATATATATATATATATATATATATATATATATATATATATATATATATATATATATAAGAGTTCGTGGAAAATCACACACGCGATAATATAAATAAACTATGCCACAGGTGGGGCGGAATGAAATATAAACACATAAAAAAGAACACTCACACTATAAGTTGATATTTCGGTTACTATAGAACCTTTCTCAAAGATAGAAGGATGAGATTCCTTATAGGAATTCCTTAATCGCTTATAGGTATTCTTTAAGAAACCAGCACTGATAAATTACATATTTCGGTATAAAGTAAATCGTCTGCAATCGTGACGAGGGGCATGGATGGGGCCAATGTTTTTGTTTACTCCCCCGAACATAGTTGCCAGGTTTGTTTCAATATGGTGGCTACAGAACGAAAGTAAGACTCTTCATCGCTTTTCAATCATAAATATCTGCATTAAATGGCCGACAAGGTAACCTGAAAAAAATGCATTGTATCCGTTGATTATTTAATCACCATATAGTCGTTTTTGAGGTAGCCTTGTCGAGGAAAATCTCGAGAAATAAAATGTTGAAGTGAGGGACGACACCATTCCGCCATTAGATCAATGTAATTTGAGGCTGAAAATGACGATTTTCAAATCGTGATATCAGCGCTAAATGGCCGATGACCCCCAATTCTTTTTTCACAGATCGACTAAGGCATAAGTTCTCTGCAATATATGAAAATATCAGGGCATGTTTTCGAGGGTCCTTGTAGTAGAGGTTCTACCTTAATTGGTTTTTGAATTTTCTCTATATTTTCGAATGTGGAATCTTTGCCATTTTTTGCGATTACATGTATGAATAATAATATTTCTCATATCCGAAGGCACCGTAATCACATTGCCAGTCACGTATATCTACTTCGCATACCGGACGTACTAATCCTATTGAAGGAAGCCGTAGTTGACCTAGAAGAGGGGCTCAAACTCTGTAGCAAAATGCATCGATGCTGGTGGAGGAGTTTTTATAAATTTATTATAAACGTACGACATGTGACTCTCTAACAGTTCTTTTTCTTTTTTCCAAAAACTTATTCCCCAAAAAGTTTAAGGTATGTGATATATTAGTTGATTTCACTCTCTTCGTTAATTTTATTTCCTTCAGACCTTACATTAAAAAAAAATGTAATTGATTCTGATGTGATGCCTTTTGTCATAATATCTATTGATAATTTAAAATCCTGCATAAGTCAAGCAAGTTACCTCGTAAGGATTAGCCATAAACACCGCTTAATTAAACCATGGATGACTAGAGACTTGTCAAGCAAAATCACTAGGCGAAATATGTGGTATAAAAAACGCGAAAACAGCCAAATAACGAAAAATTGGCACAATATTATAAATCCTATCAAAAGCGGCTAGACAATGCTATAAATAAGTGTAAGGAAAATTATTATTTGCGTGAATTTAGTGATAATTCTAAAAATACAGCAACAAAATTGCGTATTTTAGACTCCATTACTGGAGTTAAACAAAAAGGTGGGAGAATCGAAAATATGAGGTCCAGTGATGGGACTGACTTGATTAAAATGCAAGATATCGTTAATGAGTTTAATACACATTTCGGTAGACTAAGTGAATACTCAACCAATTCTACGAATACTACAAATAACCTGGTTGATCAGAATGATTGGTTTCCTATGTGTAATGTTAAAGGATCTTTGTTTCTTTCTCCTACAGATGAGAAAGAAGTCAGTAGTATTATAAAAGATTTAAAACCAAATAGTTCGAAAGGGAATGATGAAATATCCGCTATTGTAGTAAAAGAAGTTAGAGATGATGTTTCTATCATATTTGCATACATAGCAAATTTAAGTATTCAAACAGGTATTTTCCCGAAACAGCTGAAAACGGCTCTTGTAATACCAGTTTATAAAAAAGGTGACAAACTGGATTTGAACAACTGTAGACCAATATTCTTATTGTCTGTATTTTCTAAAATATTGGAAAAAATCGTCAATAAGAGATTATTAAGCTTTCTTAACTCCCATGAGTTCTTTAGTAGTAATCAATTTGGTTTTTTAAAAGGAAAATGTACGGAAGATGCCCTGCTTAATTTTTGTTCTAATATACATGATGGACTCAATAAAGGTAATAAAGTTGCAGGATTATTTATAGACATAGCAAAAGCTTTCGACACAGTTAATCATAAATTTTCATTGGAAAGATTACAGAAAGCTGGTATCAGAGGAATTGCCTATAAATGGTTCGAAAGTTACCTTAGTAATAGATACCAATGTGTTCAAATTCAAAATTGTATTAGCTGTAAGACTCATATTACCTGTGGGGTTCCACAAGGTTCAGTTTTGGGACCAATACTATTCCTAATATTTGTTAATAACCTATGCAATGGAAAGTTTTATGGAAAGCTTAACTCATTTGCTGATGACACAGCACTATGTTACGCTGATAGCAGCATGTACACTTTACGTATGCATATGCAAAGTGACTTGGATAAATTGAAGTCCTGGTTTTCTGTAAACTCTATGGTGCTCAGCAGCAAAACAAAATACATCTTGTTTAATTTAAAAAATGTAAATATAGGAGACAACATTTGATTTGTTATAGATGTTTAAAATGTTTAAATGATAATGCCTTGTATTGTAACAAGTGTATTTTAATAGAAAGAGTTAGTCATATTATGTATCTGGGAATTTACATTGATCAACGATTTAACTGGAAACATCATTTTAGTAAACTAAGATCTGAGATGATCTCTATAATTAGAAAACTTTACTTGTTAAGATATATTTGCCCAGTGTCAGTTCTCAGATTGGTATAACTATGCTTTAATTAATTCACGATTAGAATACGGAATTGCGTGCTGGGGGGAGCATACTTAACTAATATGCAACCTCTTCTGGTATGCCAGAAAAAGGTAATAAGGGCTACTAGTTGACCCGTGCGAAGCATTCGCACTGTATCCTCCTCAAATCCCACTAATTGAAGTGCACACCGTATAGTTAGTACCGTGTAGTTAGTGCGTCAGAATCCATACGGTACCTACTTTTGAGTTGAACTTGTGTAGATTTCTTTAAAGTGAATAATCTGATTTGATCGCCGGGTTTGTTTATCGTAGAGAGCACAGACGAAGTAAGTTGGCCGTCATGGGCTAAGTAAAAACAAACGACTGCGAGCGGTTTGGGGAAGTAAATATAAATTCAAGGTTTGATTAATTTAGTTCATTTTATAAATACCTATATCAGCATATCGAATAACTTAAATCAATATTTTAAGTTGAAATTAAATGCGGATTGATATAATAGATGCATGAAATTGAAATCGGTTTCATTTAGATACATCTCGATATTCTCGATAGAGGATCGATAGGTCGAGGGCGGGATTTCAAAAAACCGTTTTTTTTTCAATTGTAATTTTTCGAAAAACAACTGAAATGTGAGTAATTTGTATATTTTTCCGGTGTAGCGGTTAAGAAAAGCTTTAAAATGATTCCTCATTTATGAAAATTGATGAAGTGTTAAGGAAGTTATGGCGTACCGACAAAAAAAGCACTTGAGAAATAATATATATGATGCTACGGTCGCCAAATAAAACGCATTCCTTTCCACTATTCAAACAAATGAATATTTTGCCTTTAAGACATTTACTTGTCTATAAGGTCCTAAGGATTTTCTATAATCGTGGTGGTGAATGGAAAACACCAAGAGTACATGAGCTGCGTAGCAATTGCAATGTGACCACTCCTAGACTTAAAACAGAAACTTTTAAGCACAGTTACTTATTCCTATGGCCTAAAATATTTTGTGCAATACCGGGACCTATTGCTAATATAAAAATGAGTGTAAATTTTGTAGAAGTGTGAAAAAAATTGTTATTTTCTATTGATGATATTTCAATTTTATTTAAAAATTTTATGAAATGGTAGATCTCATAGCAGTGGTAATTATCTTTGTATGTAACTATATGTTATGTAACTTTGTATGTAATTCCAGTATGTAACTATACCAGCGTTAATACAAATTTGTTATTATTACTTATGTTGCAACACATTCAATATATTTTTTTGTTACGTAAATATGAGTCGGTAACCACAAAACGGAGCTTCTCCATAGGGGTACCTATATTCCCAATGTTAAGGGTCAATGTTAATGTAAAATGTACATGATGTTGTGGAATAAAATTTATTTATTATTATTATTTTCTCACATCGAGATTTTACCTTAGAAAAATTCATGCAATTGATTAATTAATCTTAGAAGAATGTATAAGTTCAATCACCTTCTTAAACAATGAATCTCAGCGCCAGTGATCGAAAATTAATCCATGGAGATAATCTCCGCTTGAGATCTTTGTTACCGCTTGATTTTTTACTTCCTTTGGTTCACAAAAATACCTCCATTGGGGCTTCAGTGGTTGGCAATTCTTTTAAAAACATTTTAAAATAAGTAAAACTCCTCTTCCAGTTTGGCAAACATAACACGACATACATTCATCTCCCTGTAGTTTTTACGCACCAGATGTGATATACTTGTCAACCTTATCCTTCCCACAGTATAGCATTTTCCCCAAGGTAAGAGGGGAATAGAACGCTGCCTTCAAATTTTTCGGCTGTAAGTTTCCCAATTTATAGGCGAGATTGCCCACAAAGGGGAGGGACCTCCATTTTTCCCTAGAAACACAAATAGATTTGGAGGAAACTATCTCTTTAATGGCCATCTGTTTAATTGGCCCTTACCATTTTGTCTACTAATTTTATCGATAAACGATTTGTTATGGCAATGGAATACATCGTTTGGAGTTCTCTTTTATAACTCTCCGGTGACAGGGGAATATTGATGAGACGGTGTGCCATTGCATGGAATGCGGCGTGTTTGTGGGAGAAATGATGGGAGGAGTCTTGGGGAATGATGTGATCTGTGGCGGTATGCTTTCGATAGATTGAAAGTTGGTGTCTTTGTGCTGTAATTTTGATAGTAAGATCGAGGAAATTCAGACTGCCGTCCACGTCCTTTTCCATCGTGAAATGCAAATTATTGTGCAGATTATTTAAATTTGTGAGGAACTGATCCAACTGTCATGTCGTACCTTTCCTGTTCAGAGGCAGATTATGTCGTCCACATAACAGTACTAATTATGGACACATTGAAGGAGTTTGTCTTGCGACGTGAATAGTTTTTCCTCTTTATTTTTAAGAAATATTTCCACCAGGAGCGGGTAGAGTGGTGAACCTTAGCGGGTAGAGCGGGTAGGGCGGTAAGATCCTCATTTTTTTATAGAAAACGCCCCTTAAGGTGAAGTATTTTTGAGCAATTGTTGTTTTGTTAAGAGAACAAAATCATCCCCGATATTTGCATTAGTATTTGAGTTTTATAACAGGTTTCCAACTAAATCTAATGTTTCAAAAGTTGGGACAGACGGAAATAAATATTTAATGTCAAAGTAAACTTATTTCAGATGAAATTATTTTTTTTTACATTCGTTTCTCTAACGAACTCGCAATACCGTATTTCGGTATAAATTTTTTGTAAGATTTAATAAGGTCGTTTAACTTAGAAGGAAAGAGGTGGCATGGCGATGACATACACGACCCTACAGGCCTAATTGAAACGGAGGGTTTGTGTAATTTAGGCAAGGCATACAATCTGGGATCATAGGTAATATGCTCCCGTTTTTCCTCTCTTTAAAAATAACAGTTTTAGACTAGGCACTTTTCGCAGCATTCTGGGCCAATTGTGTTGGGTCTTCGGACAATATACGAATACTATTATTTAAATTGAAATCACAACACTTTTCCACATAATCACACTTGTTCGGAAGAAATAGGAAATGGTTCTTCTATATTATATAGTCCTATGGATAATATAAAACACTATTTCCGTTGTCCTTTCATTGAACGACGAGGTCCTTCTCAACCACCTCCCGGAGGCTTCGAAGACCCTTCGGTTGCTTTTCAGGATCCCACAGCGTCGGGTGTGCGGCATAGATGAAGTTGGAGATGCAGTTAGCAATCATCTGCTTCGTGCAGTGATTCTTGACGTAGGGCCAACTCACAATCCGCAGCAAGATTTTTGAGCATACTCTCGCCAAGAGTAACTGGTGGCGAATATTTTAATCCCTTGCTTAGTAGATAAAGGTGGTTCTCATACGTGTCGTAAATCTTTCAATTGACTGCTTTTATGGCCTCAGGCCTCATTACGTTGTCCATATTGTAGTACATATTTACATTTTCGCTTTTTATCTTAGTTACGGTGACAGTCGTTCTATAAGATGCCTTTTATTGATTTTAAAAAATTAGGTCATTTTCGGACGTGTTCATTCTGACGGTTGTGAAATAAAAATTATTGCCGATTTCAAACTCACTCGTCATGAATACGGGACAACTCCGCTTTCCCGAGAAACTTCGCCCCGCGCGAAACTCGTCCAAGCCTCAAGAGAGCGCCAGAGCCTCCCTTCCCGTCTCGCCACACTCCCTCCCTCTGCCCTCCCGGACAGAACCTGCCCTTCCACAAGGAGCCCTCCTCTTTCGTCAGTCGCACCGCGGTGCCCTCTGCCGAGCGGACCACCGTTGCTGCCTCTCCCGCGAGAGAGAGACAACGACGCGCTCGACCTCTCTTCGCTCTCCAGCTAGAAATCCGAGCCTGCGCCCGTTCAAGTCTCCGCGCGCCTCATCTCGGCGTCGCCAACCGGTCAGTGGAGGCGCACGGTGCGGAAACGTCCGCCCCGAGAAGAGCCTTTGGCTCCGGTCGAGGACAGGGTGTCGGGAAGAAGAGGAGCCTAAGAGTGCTTGAGGCAATCATCGCGTGTAATCGAGGTCAGCTGTGGCCCGCGCAAGTGTGTGACCCAAGGAATTGTTGAGTGCCCCTGTAGCAGCAGCAGCCTGTTGGTCCAAGTGACGATTTGCTCGGAGTTCCCGCACGGCAGGAGGAGGTGGGCATTTCCGTGCCGAGTGTGTACAGTGTGTGTGGTGGGAGGCCATTTTGAGACTATCTCCGCTCATCCGTTTGCGAGGCTGGAAGAGAGCAACGCGCCTTTTGGGGTGGACATGGTGTCGCCTCCTTCCAGTTGACGGTTCGGGAGAGGCATGGTTTGGGGTGGACGAGGCCCTCATCGCGGCGCCAACGGTGAGCAGTGGCCCTTCTCGTGGTTGTTGGATCTTTCTGGTTTTCCGCCGTGCCATTTCGCGGACAATATTTCGCCGGCGATCCTGCAGGCTTTTATCGGATACGGGTTGACTTGAAATTGTTCGGAAAATGGAACGACTTGTCGGATCACCCGGAAGATCTAACAGCCGTCGAAGCACCGCGGAAATCACACTCCTTCCCTTGATTGCCTTCCTAACGTTCGTGACGTCTGTCAGTGAGTCGACATCGCCTTTCTCGGTTGACTTCCGTGCACACAATTGTCGTGGTTTGGTGGTAAAACAGCTTTGAACAATTCTTAATGAAACGTTTCGCTATCACATTAGTTTCGATTCCTGGCGTACCTATCTACTTTTAGTGGGCTTGTGCTTCAGCAGCTGAGGGGGGCAACCTGCTCCTCGCGGTCCGTCCTCCTCATCTCTAGCTCCCTTCCCCAGGTGCAAGACTGGGCAAGCTGGGCGGTACATATTTCAATATATTATAAATCAATTCAGTGTTTTTAAATACTGAATATTTCAATATCGGCACATTGAACATTCAATATCCAACATAGGGTAGGAACTTGATCTTTATGTAATACTTATATGTCAATACATAAGTGTTGAGTACTGAGTATCGCTATTCCAATACATCAATATTAAAATTTAAAAATCGATATTCTAGTACTAAAATAAAACTGCAGTATTTGTGATGTCCACTTAAATGTACAACTACTGTAGTGCAATATGTACAACTACTGCAGTTTTATTAAAGTACTAAAATGCTGTTCCACCATCCCCCTGCTACACACCCCTGAGGTGGCTTGCAGGGTATTTTGTAGATGTAACGCCAGAGACTGTCGAATTTATTCGATATTCTAGATTGCCACGATAAAAAAGTTTAGGAGTATAAACCCAATATGTCATCATCGAAAATTGTTGAGTAGGCTTATAACTTTTTTTACTAAATCTCCATATTTTGATTGTCTCTTTTATCTTCCCGCTATAGAAAATTACAGACGATATCATTAACTATTCCAGTACTTATTGATATAATTAAAACATAATTTCAATTCTGTATTATTAAATATTGAAGTAATGAAATATTGTCACTTAGTACAGAATGTTCCATATCTGGTGCTACAAGTAAGTACGTGTAAAATAACAACCCAGTTACCAATTGGTTTGTTATTTTTCCTGCGTGAACTCCAAACCAAGCAAAATTTGACCTTGCGGTTAAAATTTCATTTTCACCAAAATTTCCACCCAAAAACAGTGGTCGCAGAATCGTTATTCAGTGCATCATGTCACTTAACAATATCAATATCAATCAATATCAATCAATCTTCCACTTATGCCGAACACGGAAAACGTATTGAATGAGCACTTGGATGATATTTAAGAGTGGCATGTCCTGAACGGGAAATGAGTGCCTAAGCGTTACGCTAAAACACGTTTGCTCCCAGTTCGATTTAAAGCTGTCTCGCGCTGAGGTCTCCAGGCTGAACAAGAACTTTCGAAGGAGACACTGCTTCATGAGGAATCAGCTCAGGAACTGTAAAGACATATCAGGCAGACCAAAAACTGTTCATGGAGAGTTGGAGGACAATCGTAAACTTTGAGCAGCTATGGTTGTTCCCTGGGAGTTGAGTAGACGATAGGTATAGAGGATGAATGAGGTGTTCCTAGAGTGGACTTTTAAGAAAAGACTAATTCACATCTTCAAAGTACTGTGCAAGCCACCACTAGGACATGTTAACATAAAGGCGACAGATGAAGTGAAGTATCTGGTAGTTGCGATAACCTCGAACCTATCGTGAGGAATACATATAAGAAATATTTGTGGCAGAGCTCTGAAGAAGCTAGGATTCGTCAAGCGTATTGTGGGAAGATTTTCGGATGAAAAAGTAAAAGAGAGGTGCTATTTCGCACTCGTCCGGCCACACCTTGAATATGCAGCGAGCATATGGGATCCGGTGCAGAAAGACTTAGTCCGGGAACTTAATAAAATACAAAGGAAAGCTGCGCGATTCGTCAAAAACAGCTATGGGCGTACAGACAGCGTTACACAGATGTTAAACGAATTAGGCTGGGAGCCGCTAGAGACTCGGAGGCTGCGCGCTAGGCTTAGATTGCTAGAACAATTGAGAATAGATATCTTTCAGAGCGACACGGAAAACATCATATTAGAACCCCACTATATTTCCAGGTCCGACAGAAACAATAAATTAAGAGAGATATTTTGCCGAACGGATAGGTATGGAAATTCGTTTTTCCCCCGAACAATAAGGGGCTTCAATAAATGCTAGGCGTAATTTCTTTAGATCGTTTTTTTATATGTAAACGGCTGATGTCCTAACACCCCCCGCCACACGCCTATTGAGGCGGCTTGCGGGGTAGCATGTAGATGTAGGGTGTGTGGCACGGGGTGATTCCACACCAGGGATGCAAAACTCGTCCCAGTACAAATCGGGACCTCGCACGTTCCCCCGGCCACTAAGCGCAGCCCAAAAAGCAGTCAGGAAAACAGTGCGCAGTCAAACTAGAAACTGGAAGAGTGCTACGTAAATGAACATGCAAACGTACAGTGCACTACTAATGAGACATATTGGTTAATATTGCTAATACTATCAATTCACGAAAGCTACGAGATACTACTTTATGCAGAAAACAAAATAATGCAGGACATTCCAAGCGGAATGAAGTGTCATCAATGATGCTATGTTATTAAACACAAGTGAAAAGTCTACTCTACCTAGTGAGGATGGGAGTTTCATAAGATTTATCTGTCGCAACTATTATGATCCCTTATTGTACACGGAAAAAATGACATTTTAAATATATCGATTCTGCTGTCTATTGTATGTATCTTATTCCTGTGATCGCTTCTACCGTAGTACGTTGGCTCTAGCAGAATATGTTGGACATCCGGCAAAAACTTGTCTGCTTCGAACTTTCGCAAAAGATTTAACCTATATTTCTCCCTTCGATTTCATTGAGATTCCTACCATAAACCATTCAACAATTCGGTAACACTGCTAAGTTTATCGTCACAAATATTTACAAATTTTGCTCATTTCCGCTGTATTCGATCTATTTCTGAGACTAGTCCTATTTCGTAAGGGTCCCATATGCTAGCGGAATTTTCCAAGTGAGGTCATCACATTTTCCTAGTATTCTTTTCATGAATCCTAATTTGCGACTAGCTTGCCCGCAGATTGCCCGAACGTGTTTCGCCCAAGACAGGTCCTGAGTAAGGGTCACCTAAGTATTTAACTGACTCTACGGTTCATAATTAGATTTGGGTAGTGAAGTCATCAATATACAAAAGGAGTAGTGAGGGACCGATGAGATTTCCCTGAGGCACACCCGATGTTACTTTCACTTCATCTGAACTAACGCCATCTAGAACTACCCTCTGTTCGCGGTTGGCTAAGAACTCTCTTATCCAACACATGACGTCTTTGATAAGCTTTCAACTTACTGATTTTGCGTTGACAAATTTTGACTATCCAAGTACCCCATAATCGAACTAACTGAATCGAACGATATATCTCAATATCTTGCACGAGATAGACGTAACGGAACGCGTTCTATAGCTAGTGTGTTCTTCCTTATCACCGCTCTTAAATATTGGTGTAACGTTCGCGATTTTCCAATCGTAAGGAATTCGATGTTCGGCATAAATTTTTCAAGTATTAGTTTCAAGTATGGTGCAATTGCTGACGATAATTATTTATAAACTCAAGAGGGAATTTGATCGGGACCGGGTGATTTCTTGGAGTTAATGGATTTCATGACCTTCTATTACACGACTAGATATATTAATAGACTGCATTGGGTGACTATAGAGCCTAGGAATTCTGGTGGTGTTATTTGGAGAGCATGTCGTGTAGACACTTTTTAAAAAAAGTTGAGGATATTTGCTTTTTCTAATTTGTCGTTCGCTCAGTCTCCTAGGTTGTTCTTCAGTGACGTTGAGTTGCTGACTTGAGCCTCCCTCACATACGACCAAAATTCCTTCGGGTTATCCTCTTAAACTTTCGCCCAATATTTTACTTTTGAATTCCGTTAATGCTTTTCGACATACCGCGTTAGCTGCTGTTTTCGATTTCTTGTATTTTCGCGTAACGTCTTATACTCCTCTTCGGGGAGATCCTTTCGTGCGTTCTTCACTTTTGCGTGCCAGATTCTTTTTCGCTTGAGAGATTTCCGGACGTCCGCATTATACCACCTAGGTTCAGCACTGACCTTTTTTAGTTAGCCTGGTATCGCGCTTTTTATGGTTAGTCGTGTGTTGCTACGAAAAGTATTCCATGTACAGTCAGTGCAACGGTTTTGACTAATATCATTAGCATTTTTATATTAGGTCAATAGTTCCCTTTTTAAACCTTCGAAATCCGCCTTGTGAAATAAGTACCAAAGATGACCACTGCCAAAGATAAAGAAGTATAAGGAAGACCAATTTAAAGACGGGACATAGATTGGCCCCCTCGCAGCACCGACCTCTCGGCTTGCGACTTATTTCCTGTGGGGTTTTCTTAAGCAGCTAAAGTATTGATAAGAAGTGGAGTGCCCTGCAGGAAATCTAACGCGAGATAACTCACATCTTCGAGGGAATAATCCGCAAAGATTGCGAAGGATCTTCTGGTTTATCTAATGTCATTTAGAAATGAAAAAATGTCTTTCATCATGTGACTGGAGACATTTTGAGCAAATCAGAACCGTTAAGTAGACAGGTCGGTCACAGATGTAAGAAAATAATCAATCAGTACTCTAAAATTTCTTAAATAATGACCGGTTTTGGTTTTATGTGTGCGTTTACGTGAAAATAGCGAATTAGAATTCTAGGACGTTATTTTGTACATCTTTCTTGGTTTACAGTGGCCCCAGGAGTAAGAGAGTAATAATAAGACATGATAATGAGCTGGCCTAAACTGACAATAGTCTGCTTTGGAACCTTTCCACTTCGAGGCGTTTTGGTTTACGGGTAATTTATTCCCTTTTAGTCAGAATCACCCCTCATGAGAGAACGCCGGGCTGGGAACAGCAACATTAGTGAGTGACCTGCCATCGTATTTACAGAGTCAATATTATCAATAACTGGCGATGAAACCACTCCGATATGAGATACGTTGTTATGGGTAGTATTTTTTAGGGGTCAAGTATACCCTAAACATACCTACTACATAAGATACGTACCCTATTAAGGGGGTGTAAATAATTTTACTGGTGTACACTGACTGAGCGTTATCTTTTTGGTGGAATTCAGGTAATTTTAGTCACAAAACAATTCGCATATTAAATTTGGGAAAATATTTGCGTCTTTAACTAACTCAAGGTAGCACTGCTTCTTCTTTTAGTATTGAGAGCCTGAACGCATTTACACCTCACTGAACTAGTTTAGGAAAATTCAATATTCAAGTTCTCGATGTGCCTCATGAATCGATTGATAAGATCGATTTCTGAAGCGATGAAATGTGATTGTTAGAAATATCTCATTCACTGGTTCGAGTTTGAAGCGATGATAAGCCAAGTTAATTTTTTGTGAAAGAGACAGATTTGAGCCTTCGAGCGGCGCTACATGGCTATTCGAGGCTCGTAGCAGGCAATCCCTATGTAAACTTATGGAGGTTTTCTATTGTTCAACCTTAAACTGAAGGAAACTGCTGTTAGTTACGAAACATCTAATGTTTTTAGTCGTCAGGTTAACTACCTCTGATATTGATATAGTCAAAGAATACCTCTCCCAAGAACCTCGTGTGGTGCAAGGCTGCACTTGCACCACAAAGCAATGGCAGCCATGAGACAGCGATGATACCATCAGGTTACGTATCGAATGTTTCGATTTTTTATCAAGGAAGCTTACTAGAAAAAAAAGGAATTCATTTTAAATGAAGGCCGTCATAAAAATATACAGGAAAAATGGAACGGGTGCCACCGAAATATTAGGCACATTCGATGCCCAGATAGAACTTATATTAGGGAAAATTAAATAGCCAACTGAGAGAAGAGACTGAGGGGTAAGTACTGTAGAATACACTGCACAAAAAAGAGAATTATTTATTCAGGTAAATGTTGAAATAGCAATGGTCACATATGAAGAATTTCAGGTCTCACAAGAGCATATTAACACTCACAGAAGAACTGGGACAAACCTTTTCTGCACTTTGATTTCTCCAAACCCACTACATAAAGCATAATGACAAGATCTCACTTGGTACTACTTCACTTAGTATTTTTTCGATCGATTTCAACGTCTATGCATCATCATCTAGGGAATATCAGTTTAACGTGGACATGAACTTCCTGTCTCTAGATTCTACCTTCCTGTCTCTAAATAATAATGTACGAAATCCGACATACTACGGTAGATCAGATCATGAGAACAAAATTAGGGAACTAGACTGCAGAAAGGACAGATTTAGGATGTCATTCTTCCCACGGACGATAAGGGACCATAACAGCTGCCAATATCACTTTGATCTAGGTTTGTCGTTAGGTAGTGTAGCTCTTAGTAGTAGTAGTACTCCCTAATACTTGAATCCTTATCTGTTACCAAGTACTAACAGCACGCCGTGCATGTATTCTACATAAGTCTTGAGTCTCTGTCCATTTGCGTAGTTGCAAAATACATATATATTAATGGTCCCGCTCCATTGTGATAATATCTGTAGTGTAGTCGTGCATGCTTGTGTGGCTTCGCATCGTGACAAGCATTAGCGATTTATGCTGATGCATAATTAGTTGTAGTTAAACTAACTTTAGGGTATAGTGTAATGCATGTTGGTGAATACTCACCCCCTGCCATACACCCCTGAGGTGGCTTGCAGGGTATTGTGTAGAAGTAGATGAAGGGGTTCTACCCTTCCATTTTAATTACATAACTAAGAGTCACACCGATAACCCCAGGTATGATCGAAACGTGTACGTTAGCATTTAATGTCTTCAGTGGGAGCCAAACAAAACTATAACGATACGCACTTAAAACCTTAGGTCCTCCGAAGTCGCAAGATTATTCGGCGATGATGATCGTGCCCACATTTAGAGATACGACGCATATTGCCTACTATTCCTAAAGTCGAAGGAGGACTTGGCAGCGAAATAGTTTTCAGACACTGGAATAGGGTCCTCAAGTTGAATCGGAAACAGCACAGGAAGGCAGAACAATAGGGATACTGTCACTGGCTACTTCGGCCAACAACTCACTCAACAAATAACATCACAGTTTTTATTCCCAAGAAATTCATCCTCCAACTCCGGTCGATCTCGTGCTTAGATCTGTGCCTCTTGTGCCTTCCTCTCGATGAGTGGCGCTTAATTACCGTTGACTCATTGGTCCGGCAGCTCGATAAGTTAGCAAATACCGTCGGAATAGCATCAGGTTGAGAGTAGGTTTGCCTCTAACCACTCTATGACTGATTATGAGGGGTATTATCGTTTCATAAGAAGGATTAATGTCCTCGGGCAGAAAAAGTGGAGCTCACAAAAACGATATTCATTCACTAAAATTGGATCCTTTCGAGGTTTGGCACTCCTCCATTCGTGAAGCTGGTCCTCAGAGTTAAGGCTGAAGGTTTCAAATAAAAAAATTATATAACTTTAGTTTATATAGTTTCAGGGTACTACGTACTGCCAAAACTAGGATGGTAATCACTAGTAGACCGTCGGTAAAACAATCAGACTCAATTTTTCAGGGCCCGGTTTTATAATGTCTGGTTAACTTTAACCTTAAAATGACTTAAACTTTCAGTTAACTTGATGTTAACTGAGAGTTCTAATTATGAATACTATATCTGGTTGTAGGTTAGTTGTCGTGAGCGTAATCGATGATAGAATTATTTAACTTCGGTTTTCATACAGAGACAATAGTCAACCTGAGATTATAAAACTGGGCCTTATAAGCAAGTTCCAAGTCAATCCGTTTTCTGACGACGTGAAAAGCATTTTACGAAACCCTTCATACAACGGTGGATTAAATCATGGAAATAGAATTAGAGAAATAGGCTTCATTACGGACAGGTTTAAAATGTCATTTTTCCCGCGAACGGTAAGAGACCTTGATGTCTGCCACGGAGACTAGATAATTCGCTTGGGATCGAGGGACTTCCGGGTTCCGCTGCGTTGTTTAATCGAAATGATGACGTTTCGCGTCCACTACAGGGAGTATCTTCAAATCAGGAACTGATGGTTATATTTAGATAATCTACTTCTGTGATCATTATATTATGATGATAATGATCTGGGACTTAATAATTTGATTTGCTCTCTTATCTATATTTATCTGCTACGTAGTACTACTGGCGGCACGTCACGCTTTTTTCTTGTATCTCGTTCATCCTGTAGTTTGAAAGTAAATTATAACTCATAGTTTCTACAATATTGACTTCAAATATTGTAGTTTATGTAGTTGAAATTTCACCTCCTGACTGGTATGAACAGGTTTTTGCTATTGATATAGTAGTCGTAGTTTCATTAACTGAAGTAGGATATGGCGTAGTGCATGTTGGTGAAATCTCACCCTATGCCAAAACATTTAGGTAACTTTCAAGGTACTCTGCTTATATGAGTGAATTCATTTGCGCATGAAGTTTTGAGCAATGTTGAAATGCATAGCCATAATATCGATAGTCTTCGTACAAATTGCATCGCTGTAATTTCGATTCGATTATCCATCCGTCGCTAATCGAGCCACCGCCCACCAACCGGCACTCTTGAGCAAGAAGACTGCGCACAGCTGGTCATTCCTTCCGTCTGGTCCGCCTACTCGCTCTCCCTCCTCCTCCCCCTTCCTCCCCCCTCCCTCCACATCCTTTCGTATAACCTGCTACGCTCGTAGGCGACCGTTCGAAGAAATGTTTTTGTGTCTGTGTGCGGTTGAGAGTGAGCGAGTTTTCGCTCTCGGCACGAGGGAGATTTGGCAACGCCGCGCTTCTTCTCGACCCGATGGATCTGACTCTCATCACCTCGATATGCATTTTTTTTCTGACGCCGCTCGCCGCCTAAGTTAATGAAACGAGGCAGTGGGAGCTTTCCATTCGAGGTGTTGAAGTTAACGCAGATCGGATCACATCTGCGCAAGCGAAGGGCACACTGCGCGCGCGTCCGCGGTGTGCTAAACTGCCTTCTGTTGGCACACAACTTAGCCACGGCAGAATCTTTTGTGAACAGCTGGCGAATTCATTTCCGTATGATTGATAAGGCTAGCTTTTTACCCGTAGTAGAACCGCGGAACTATATCATTAATATGAATAGCTTTTTATCCCATTGCTCAGTGATTGAAATATGTACATTAACCATGTTTGTCCCCATTTTCTACGACCAAGGCTGGTGCGATTACCGACGTTCTTTTCTTTTGAAGGGCCAGTTAACTCTGCTACCGATGTGTTTTAAGTATGTAGGGTCTAAAACTATTGGAAAACAATTGTATACCGTTGTGTTTCCAATTGAGGAGCACACTGGAGCAAATGGATAGGCACCAGTGGCCGTGGAACCGCAGTACAATACGCCGATGGCGCCTATTAGGTATTCATGCAATTACAATTGCTAGAGATGGATTCGGCGTAGCCAGACATGCTCTTCCTAGGTCTCCGCGATTTCCCACTCCAATAGACGAAAAGAAATCTACATCTACAAAATACCCTGTAAGCCACCTCAGGGGTGTATGGCAGGGGGTGAGTATTCACCAACATGCATTACACTATACCCTAAAGTTAGTGAAACTACGACTAATTATGTATGAGCATAAATCGCTAATGCTTGTCACGATGCGAAGCCACACAAGCATGCACTACTACACTACAGATATTATCACAATGGAGTGGGATCATGAATATATATATATATGTATTTTGCAACTACGCAAATGGACAGAGATTCAAGACTTATGTAGAAAACATGCACGGCGTGCTGTTAGTACTTAGTAGCAGATAAGGATTCAAGTATTAGGGAGTACTACTACTACTAAGAGCTACACTACCTAACGACAAACCTAGACCAAAGTGATATTGACAACTGTTATGGTCCCTTATCGTCCGTGGGAAGAATGATATTTTAAATCTGTCCGTTCTGCAGTCTAGTTCCCTAATTTTATTCTCATGATCTGTTCTACCGTAGTATGTCGGATTTCGTAAAATATTATCGTCGTCAGAGAATAGACCTCGTCGTCAGAGAATATACGATAAACGTCGTCAGAGAATAGACCGGATTGGTACTTACATAATAGATTGAGTCTAAATTTTAATCGACGGTCTGAAAGCTTTTCCCATCCCAGTTACTGCAAATGAGGTCGCCAATCACCACGTGTTAGTGCTTAGCAAGTGTTAATAATTATTACGTCATGGTAAGGAAAATACAAAGTGAACCGTGTGCTCACAATATCACTCGATCTGTTGGCGGCCTTGGTGTCGGGGAGAGCTGGTCGATATTTGCTTCGATACAATACTTGAATTTCAAAAGAATGTCTGACATTCGACAAGTTTACACAAAAACTCTCAGGTCAACTGGTCGGATTCGAAGTTGTTATTTCGGTTAGGGCCTAATTTTCGTGCATTGAACAAAAGCAAAATGAATTACGCATTTCCTTAATCTCACGTAATTTCAGACACATTAATAGCTTTGTAATTAGAAATATGGAATCATTCAGTGGATAGAGATGTATTCTAAACTTTTCCAACATTATGATTTGACTTACATATACTCTTGCGTTGGACATACATATCAATTTAGATAAAAAAATAAGAATATTTATTCCTTGCATTAACGACATATCGGAGATGCCATTTATTTTTTCCATCCATTTCATTTTAACATTGTTTTATAATTAGTCATGAGGCTCTTTCCTGATGGATTGTTATAAATAGGAGCGCAAGTGGTAGATCAGATCATGAGAGTAAAATTAGGGAACTAGACTGCAGAACGGACAGATTTAAGATGTCATTTTTCCCACGAACGATAAGGGACCATAACAGCTGCAAATGAGACTTTTATCTAGGTTTGTCGTTAGGTAGTGTAACTCTTATTAGTAGTAGTACTCCTAATACTTGAATCCTTATCTGTTTCCTAGTACATACTAACAGCACGCCTAGCATGTTTTCTACATGGGTCTTGAGTACCTGTCCATCTGTGTAGTTGTAGAATGCATGTATATTGACGGTCACTCTCCATTTTGATGACATCTGTAGTGTAGTAGTGCATGCTTGTGAGGCTTCGCCTCGTGACAAGCATTAGCGATTTATGCTAATGCATAATTATTCGTAGTTACACTAACTCTAGGGTATAGTGTAATGCATGTTGGTGATTACTCACCCCCTGCCACACACCCCTGAGGTGGCTTTCAGGGTATTTTTTAGATGTAGATGTAGAAGTGTTATCTAGATAATCACGAGAGAGCGCTTACGTGCCAACAATTCAACATGTTTCTTCAAAGTTTACAAATATTCGCGATGCTTAAATACTGAACTTTTCATATGCTTAAAATGCCGTCTGATTCGATGTCGATCGAAACCAAACACCTACCTATAAGCTCCAAAACACATGTGCACTGCATGTAAGTGTCGTTAGACAACTTGACGTAGAATAAATATGTGTTCTAAACCTTCAACATGCCTCAGTTCATCACAAATTGACGTTATAATGAACATCGCAAGTACTTAAAATGCCTTCTGCTCCAATACCTATTGCGATCAAAGTGAGACCGTGGATGGTCAAAACACCCATGAACTGATGTTTAGTAACACAATGAAAGATGCTTTATAACAAGTGAGTATTTTTTATGACCCGTTGTTTCGCGACAATTGATGCAACAATGAAAACCAATTGATACCCAAATTATATCGTCCACTATGATTAAATATAACACTAAATAGAACTCATAAAACTCGTGCAACGGATTTTCGGTTTCCCTCGCTTTGTACAGATTGCACTTCTCAATGTTCCCTACAAAGCACTAATTAGTGTTACTTTTAAGGGCCGAATAATTGAATACAGGAATATAGTAATGCGCTTAAGCCCTCATTAAAGTCATCTCTGTTGGGCCACTGTACACAAAGCACCCTCCTTTAAGGGAAGAGGACAAAAATACTGAAACACAAGACTGACACGGAGGATGAATTCGTTCCAGTTCCAGAAAGTTTTGGACAACTATCCATCGGCAAATTAGTTAGGATTGTGCTCCAAAACAGGAGTAGCTTAGAAAGTCTTACAGAGAGAAGTTATTAAATGAGATACACATTTCAAAGAAAGCACTTATTTGTTGGAAAACATTTTATTGATTGTGAAGATAAGAGAAAGCTAGGCTGTATTCATCATGTGAATTTACCGCGAAACAGATTATATTATTGTTTTTCCACTGATTAGAGTAGGTTTTTATTGACAATTTTCACTCACGCGGCTATCTAAGTATTTTGTTAATGAAACAGTCTGGATAAAGGAAAAATACAAGCACTAACAAGTTTATCAGGGTCAATGAACACCGCCTACTTTCATTTCCTCTATGTCAGGGGTCTTCAACGTTTTTGGAGCAAGGGCCGAAAATATTTTTATTTGGATTCAGCGGGCCGCAACGCAAGGAAAACATACCCACATATTATTGTCTAATTTTTTTATTACTTACATACTGCTAGTCACATTCTTTCCAATGTTGTTGTTCCAAGGTAAGAATTTTGGCGACCATCTGACATCATACTGTCTCAAGAAGTGTGGCAATCAGGATTATTTCTTTATAAATTAAATTTAAATATTAAAAAAAAACAATAATTGTGGTTAATTTATAATTTTAATGAAACTAAAAACGTGAAATTACTTACATTAATAAAATTCAATCAATGAGATGTTTGGCATAGCTTACTCTTCACTAATTTGTCAATATCTGCATCAATTGTGGTCGTTGCTATTCTCAAGCTGTTTTCAAGGTGAGCATTGACTATTCTGGTTCTTATCTTGGATTTCACGATTTTCATTCGAGAAATGAATTGCTCGCACAGAAATGCAGTCCCAAAAAGTGATGTCATTATCAGTGCGTGATCTCTAATTTTGGGAAAAACTGTAATGGAGACATTTTGAATAAAAGCCCATCAGACCCGAATTACAAAATTTCTCTTTCAAAATAGAATAAATGTAAATTCAGTAAATGGTTTTGACTTACGTGCAGTTTTCTCTGATATAATAGAACTCACTTGCTTCACTGTCTTCATTTTGTTTGTCAAAAGAATGCTGCTGTCGTTTAAGTTGTTTTTTTCTGAGCCTCGAACTTATCAATGCGTAATTTTCCCTGAAGATGCGCAAAGTTAGAGCAATGTTTGGAAACATAATGTCGTTTGATATTATACTCTTTGAACACAGAAACTGATTCGTTGCATACGAGGGAAATGGTTTTTTCTCCAACGCAAATATATAGATACAGGTGCGTCCAATTATCTTGAAATGATCTGTGCTCATCCGTGAACTAGCGTTTTCTACTTGTACTTGCTGCCATAACACGCGTTTAATGTTTACGATGTACCTGCTCAAGATGTGACGTGCTTCCCGTTCAACTCTCTTTTAACGTACTGAGCGAGTGAACCCCGCTCCGCGCTCACTTCCGTCGTCTCGTTGTCATGTGTTGTCAATGTTGTCATGAAGCTGTACTGTTGCTGCGTGTGAGAGGTATGAAGATGGTAGGGGGAGGTGCGCACGCCCATTAGTAGGAATTCCCACAGTAGGAATGTAAGCCAAACAAAACCGACTCATAGGAATGGTGTGCGTTAGTAGTTAAGTATCTGACATGTAAAAATTTAATTTATGCAAACTATTGGCGGGCCACCAAAAAAGCTTACGCGGGCCGCAAGCCAAAGGTTGAAGACCTTTGTTCTAAATCATATGTTTCATCCAGAAGAGCAGCAACTGATGCACTCTCTCCAAAGTTACTTCTTAAATTTTTGAAAGACTCCCAAGCAACAGCAGAGTTTTTGTGTGTGAAGCTGTTCTCATGCTGCAAATCCGGAATTAAACTCTGTCGCTCTTTACCGATCAGTGAAACCCTCACTTACAAAACTATTCAATTCGCTTTTTGTGCCTTCAGTTTGGGGAAGGAAACATTGACAGTCAAAACAAAATGCAGCATCATTTATGATACTTTATTCCAGTCATGGACGAATTTTGTACCAACTAGGCTGGAAATTTCTTTTTCTGTCTCCAAGCAAGCGAAAAGGAAAATGCCTTAATAGAGGTTGTTTTGGTTCATCAGTAGGTTTCGTAGATATATCTGACATATTTTTTTAAAAATCTATGATGTCTTAAGTTCACGAAATTATAACATAGCTTGCATAAATTAAAAATTTAATTTTGCAAGCTATTGGCGGGCCGCCAAAAAAGCTTACGCGGGCCGCAAGCGGCCCGCGGCCCACAGGTTGAAGACCTTTGCTGTATGTGATATGGCATCTTTATGACCATTTTTCGGTGCACATGCCAAATATATTTGTCTAGTTCCACCATATTGGGAGTAGGTAATATAAATGTTAAAAACGCGATGAAGTACCTAATTTACTCTGTTTAGTATGGCCTATCGTAGCTAGGGAAAGCCATGAAGTTCACTCGGACACGCCTGGGTCACATATCACTCGAAGTCCTCTCTGCATGATAAAGCATGGTTCCTTGCAGTAACACTAAGGGCATGGCTGAATGCAGGGCTCAAATAGTGTCACTCCATTTATGGCATGTAAGGAAATTCAAAAATTAAATTGACATTGAAGAAGAAATTTTTAACTCGTTTTTCCATTATTGACAATCAAGCTCTTCCTTTTCAGAGTTTATTTATTATACATTGTTATTC
This sequence comes from Pyrrhosoma nymphula, assembly GCA_963573305.1. Lineage (NCBI taxonomy): Eukaryota > Metazoa > Arthropoda > Insecta > Odonata > Coenagrionidae > Pyrrhosoma > Pyrrhosoma nymphula. Next base: position 9,082,206 of record OY754337.1, read on the forward strand.
GGTCCTTCTAATGTTGGTTTTTATTAAATTGGATCAAAGTTACGTCCTTAGGCTACATTACAAGGGAACAGATGCACCAAGTGATCAAATGCAACGCCTCTCCTTTGACCTGAAAGATTGATTAGAGATACTGTCACTTGGAAATGCTTACATCCCACAATTAATAACAACTCACATTCAAGCACTCATTTCACATGAGTGAACTCGTGAAAATCTTAAAATTCTTCTCCCAAATTCCCAGGGGCGTAGATAATTTTTTCTCTGGGGGGGGGGGGGGGAAGGGAGGGGGGCAGTCCTCAATGAAGTATAAGAATATCAATGTAGTATATGAATGAAGTACTAGCATCATTGGATGCTGTTGGATTGTTAAGAGTGTTGTTGTGCATGTAACCATTCTTGATCTTGAAACGATCGATCCTTAATCCCAAAATGTCAATTTCTAATAGATTCAGGTTTGAATCAAAAGGAGCTGTTAATTAAAATAGTCAGCCGGAGCAAAGAGAAAGTGCCATTCATGGAACTAACACTTATTAATAATACAAGGGAACTTGAAACACAATCATTATAAATCTTCGTTTATAATGCCATGTTAAGTTTTTTTCTAGCGAGGTCATCTAAAACTTCCACAGGTGTCACTGGTTCAGAAATGTGAATTGAAAGGAGTGCTAAACCATTTAGTCTTGTCTGGAACGATAGAAAATACAATATTTATATATATATATATATATATATATTGATCCGCAGGGCCTTGCTCCCACCGCTGCCGGGCACGGCACCCGGCCCTATGGGCCGAGTCCCGTAGTTGCCAGGATTCATTATCATTTGAGAACTGTCCATTGAAGCTCTAGGGGTCATCGGAGCACGCAAACCCTTCCACCACGGCAAGGTTGTTGTCCAAGAGAAGGGATTTTTGTGATAACAATGAACCATTGAAATCTTAAATGAATAATCACCTAAGTTTAATTGAATTTTAATATGGAGCAATTCCTCCATCTCTTGCCTGTCAATATTAATTTTATGAACAACTTAGATTCTATTTACAAATTGATACTATTACTTGCCTGCCCTCTTGTATTCCGCAAATATGTCTTAACCCTTTTCAAAGTGGAAAATGACCTCTCGGGTGTGATATTTGACACTGGAAGTTCAGCCAATATCTGCAGAAGAGTCTTAAATATTTTGGTATATGTCTTTGTTGCACAATAGGAGTCCACTCATGGCGCATGTGAGTCATGGATGTTGTTTCATACATTTCCTTCTCCATAAATGGAATTCTGAAACAACATCTTCTACAGAACCCTTCATATCTCTTATATGAAATTTTATTAACGTCTTAATCTCATCAAGTTCATCACCTTTCACAATCACATCACTTCTATTCGATACTATGAATATTTATGAAAATCCTGATAACACACTCTTATGCTCAGCAAACTTATATTTCAACTCTGTTATAAAATTGTTCAAAATGGGATTTTTACTGCCACTTTGAAGTACTCTTCAAGACCATGGGTAATATAGTTTGGTCTGTTTGTTTGTATTCATACCATTCGTGGAACTGAGATGATGATATCCAGATTTTGACAAATATCTTTTGCACTTTCAAAAAGAATTCCAAAGGTTTCCGTAGCACCAGCCCTCATAACTTCCATTTCTTTTTTGGTATCCTCAGCTAACCTCACAGCCCCTCTCAAATATAGGGTAGGTTTTCGAAGGATTTTGCTTAGTCCTCGACCTATTCCAAAAATCTTGGCTGTCGCTAAGAGAGATATGACAAATTCACATCGTTGGATGGACCAAATTAATGAGTTTGCCTCTTTTGATGTGTCTGATGATTCTTTTGGCCATTCTGACATAGTTGTCAGTGCTTTCATCAATGGCTCAAGAAGTTCTAAAAAGTCAGACACTGCATCAAATCTCTCAACTCATCGAGTTGCACAACCTATTTGTAAAGTTTTTGCAGCAGGTGGTACGTACATCACGACTTTCAATACAATCTAAAAGCGCATCTTTTCTTTTTGAATACACAAAAAAGGTATGGGCAGTCCCTATGATTCCCAAACAGTTAGTGATAGCTTGCACTTCGCAAGATTTTGACAGCTAAATTGAGAGTGTGTGCTGAGCAGTGTAGGTATAGCGCTGTAGGGTATCTCTCTCTTTGACCACAGCTCGAGCTCCTTTAATTTTTCCTGACAAAATTGAGGCCCCGTCATACCCTTGACCCCTTACGTATTGCATTTCTATTACAAATGTAGCCAAATTTTCTATCATTAAGAAAGCTAGCCCTCTTTCAGTTAAATCAGCAACTGGAATAAATTGTAGAAAGTCCTCTCTAAGAATGTGCTCATCCAAGTCTACTTGACGGACACAAAGAGAAGCCTGCTCTTTTTCACTGATGTCTGTAGTTTCATCAAGTAGAACAGAGAAGCACTTTGATGTGTTTAATTTTTGAACTAGTTTGATGAGAACTATTGTATTGCTCGATTCAATGCTTTAGTTCTCTATGTTAGGGCTTGTGTACTTTTCCATGACCTACTAGAGCTGCTTTTAACTTGGTCTACATTAGCACGCTACCTTGCAATTAGTATAGCACGAAAGTTGCCTTCGTTATGATCCGGCTGTTCCGCACGTAACCTATCTTACCATAGTCCCTCCTTCCCCTTCGGGCAAGTTCTTGTCTTCCAGACAAAATAATAGTTCCAATTGTAGGTATCAATTTATTTCTGTTCTCAACTGCTTTCCTTAGGGTTTTTAACTGTCCAACTGGTTTTCAATAGACTTAGCAGGATTCTTTTTCACAGACGGAAAGCAATTTGCATTATGAACGCAATTTCGATGATAATCGTGAATTGCGCGTTTATCAAAACATTCTACCGCTTTCTTCCAGTTATCAATTTTTTCTTACATAAAGAACTAAGAGGTTGAGAGATTACGCTCCTGACTTTTAAAAAGCTACACAGTATTTACTATAGACACCATCCTCGACAGCAGCATAAGTTAACCACTTCCATTAGAAAATCCACTTATGTTGAAATGTGAGGTTTCGTCCCTCTTCCTGATAAATTTTTGAAAGTGGAAATTAATGTTTCATCTGGCTCCCACAAATTATTTAATATGTCAAACCTATCAACATAACTGATGTCGCCTTTGCTTAAACAATGATATATGTCATTATTTACTGGTGGAGGTGCATGTGAAGAAATAATTGTTGAATCTACATTTTCTTGTGAACTAGCTTGATAGGACTCCCCAAAAGGAATAGAACTGCAATTGGCTGGTTGTACACTTATGAATTCTTTATATTTTTCTATAATGTCTTCATTATGCGATTCCAGTCTTGATACCCTAACGCTCAAAAATGATGTATAGTAATTGAAGCTCGAATTGGTCTTCTAGATGCCGATGGGTTAATTATGGTTACTAAAATGAAACAACGAACATAAGCAAGACTTAACACCGGCAATTAAGACCATTAAGAGTTTAATTGCGAACAAAATATTATTTACTCACCTCACAGTCAACAACAGGTTTCAAGCTTTGCATTCGTTTCATTCCTGCGGATAAATGGGAAGTACTCATCACCCATGTCTTTTTTTGCGAACACTTAGCGCGTAAGATTCCAATGAAACCAGCAATGATGGTGTTCACAGAAAAAAATAGCGCAAGAATTCGTCGAATTTGAAATTACTCCGTAATATGTCTCGCCGACAGCTGATAAATACGCTAAGCGTTTAGCGTTTGCTATTAATTCTTAAAAGACGAATAGATGGCGCCCAGTCTACGCAAGTTTTTTCCATGAATGCTCCCGGGGTGAGGGAACATAAGATATCCCAGTGCGACATTTAGTGCAACAACACCACAACTAACACTAAGCGGCATCTCCTGAAAACTCCAATCACGACTACGCACAACTGTCCAAGTTTCTTGTCATCATAGCGTAAAAATGGCAACAATGGTCTTACAAAGAAATGGCAATACGTTGTATTATACTTGAGTTTATGGAGGTTCTTAGATTCAAATACTATTGCGGATAAGTACCGTGAGAACAGAATACCCCTCTGTCTCGATAGAGTCGAAATTAAGGTGAGTGAAACGTATCTGCGGTTGAATTCAACTTTTTACACTAGTAAATTCAAACTTTTGACGTGTTCCGACTTCAGTAATTGTTTATTGCAGACGACGTTTTTTTTCCTTTCATTTTGTACAGGAAGAACGGGCATTGTTGACAACAATCTGGAATTTAAATTATCGAATGATACCTTGTTGACGAAAAAAATGGAATAAACGGAAAAAAAAGATTTACAGACTTTCTAGTTATTCATTAAAATTTTTATTTTATATTAGCATTTATTGTTTGGGAGGGGATTCAGACAGTCTCGACCCCCCCCCCATATATACGCCCCTGCTAAAACCGGCAATACCCTTTACAGTTTCTTAAGTTTGGCGCGTCCAATTAAATAAAATCGACTAACATGTTAAAGGCTATTGTTTTGGCTTCCTTTAATAATAATTGTCCCTTGAATTTATTTACTTTACGATGTCGGCGGTCAAATGCACTGCACTCTCTGCCATACGCATTATTCTGCACTCACCGCATTTCTCTATCGTACGATTACAACCGTGTAGCCTAGGCAGTGAGTGGATTTCTGAGGCTTCTAAAAGGACTTCATCTGCCTAGTGCCTCCATGAATTCAGTGCAGCCACGAAAAATTCAAGGCAAAGCCACGAAATGCATGAGCTTCCATCGCTAATGCAAAAGTATAATCGATGTTTTCATAGGCAAAGTATGGCGAAATGTGCAAAAGCGACTTAAGGCTTCAATATTTGCGGCCGGAGGGAGCTTCGAGGCTACATGTCGGCGTAGGGCTAGAATACTTTATCGCGCGGAACGCAATTGACGTGGATGCGCGAGTTAAGGTGTCTCACATAATGTCGTGTATGCCCACGCCGCGGGTTTAAGATAGCCTCGCATTCCCTATGCCCGTCCTCTTGATAATGGCCGATGGTATGTGGTTTTGATTCTCTCCTCATCCCATAATTGAGCCTCAGCGTTCTTATTTCTTTGAGTGTATTTATCATTCGTACATCCGGTACATCTGTGCTTCAATAATTCAGAACCCTTTATCCTCTCACCGTGTCTACAAATAGGTTTGCTAAGACCCTGGACTGGACTGCGCTAGTTACTGTGTCGCAAAACACCACAAGCGATAAAACCATGTCTTTATCACACATCTTCACCTTTTATCGTCTTTTCTCAACTTCTTTACCTCGAGGAACAAATTATGACGCTAATTGTAACGTTTAAAGTCCTGAACTTGGAATATGGAAAATTAAATTGGATCTATGACGATTGCGTCTGCATATAACCGTGGGATCTGAGTGAGAGGCGATGTCTGGGAGGAAAGATGCAACAGGCAAAACAGCCGTTGAAAATTGAAGACGTCGGAAGATGGCATCGGAAGGGGGAAAGGACGACGGTGAACTGTACATACATTGACTATTTCATGCGCATTATAACATCACAAATTATACGTGGGAAGGAGGTGTGTTATCGTGCAGTGCATGTCTTATTTCTTCGGTCATGTCAGCTCTCGAGGTATAGCGTGGGGTTAGAATAACGTACTCCGTACTCACCCTGAAATAATTTGAGTGATCCGAATCAACTTTTCAAGTGACGACCTTAGCCTACTAGAGGCGCGCGTGTAGCCTCCGAGACGCTCCCAACCGAGTTCATCCATCAGCTGTGTTACACTCCCCGTTCGCTCGTGGCTATATATTTGACTAGAGGCCCTCTATTATAGGGCCTCTATATTTCACGACTTCCCTTGCCCCACCTTTACTCAGGCCCGGTTTTATGATGTGTAGTTAGTGTTTTAGCCGCTGGATGATTTTTGCTGATTTGATATTAACATAGACTTTGTGTGTGTCACATCAGACTCACGGTTAGTTGACCTTAGTGTTGTCAATGGAAGAACGTACTATAGTGCGTTCCATTTTCACTTGAGAGTATGGTCTATTATGGGGCATCGTTTCCTGTGTAAACCCTCATAAGGACCGCGGTGCGATGTTGCTAATTGCAATCAGAAAATGAGCCAAGTGCTATGCAGTGTACTATTTCCACATCTAGGAGTCTTCCAACTTGCAAAAACTATTCCCTCAAGGTAGTTTGAGCGGAAAATCACTTCAACTAGAATTTGATGAATTTGGCCTCATTTTATAGAAAAAAACTCATCTTTCCAATGATATCAAATTATCAACCCCTTGCCGAACTACTTTTCGAGCAATTTGTCTAAAAATTTAAGCAGTTTTACATGAGATGGATTTTGGCTGTGCGCTCCAGAGGGAGAATATTAAAAAAGTTAAGAACTTCTCGCACCTAGATTTCGTCAAAAAACTAATGCTGTATAGTTGGCAGGTTTTCTCAAATATTTATAAAAATTTATACATTACTCACCGCAGTAATTTTTACAGAATCACGAAAAAACCTGCTGTTTTGAAAGGTTTTCAGCCGTACGGAGAGAAAAAATGAGTCAAGTTAGAGACTTATTTAGATTTATTTATTTAATTACTGAGAATTTTGGTCATATATAACTATATGTTTGCGATATTAACATTACAATATTGATTTTATACTTCTTACAAACGCTGAAATAAAAAATAAAATTTGAATATGATCTCCAATATGACTAGGGAACTATCTCGCTAAATACCACCTTGAAGTAACTTCCTTTAATTTAGCGCGGATTGGGAAATAGTTTCCCCCGTGGCTTTGAGGTGAGCGCGCGGAGAGTAAATTTGGCAGCAATGTTTTCCATAAGGTCCGTACTGTGAAGTGAATGAGGAACGCTCTATAGCGTCGTTTAACCAAGCCTAGAAAATATTGAATCTGAGTTTATGAAACCGGGTGTTAGTTTACTTTGCATCAGTACTGTGTGCCCTTTCACTACTCCGCTTGTCGTGGGAATATGCTCACGCACTCCGCTTGTCTCTGGAGGGCAGAATTGTGTACGTAGAGGCAGTGGATGCACAGGGGGGAGGGGACGATGGTGAGGGGGCGCACTCATTGTGACGCCCGTTGGATTGGATCGACGCTTTGATGTGAGCGACCAAATGCGCTTTCACACCCCTCTCTTGTTACTGCCAAGTCGCATTCGATGGTCTCCTCTGGACAGCAGCTGGTGCTTTAAACTTGTAGACACCATCTCCTGGCTATCTTGCTGAGATTTCAGGTCTGTAATGCTAAATATTTTGAGCAATTTAGGTAAAATGTTTAAACGTCTCTGAAATGAGAGAGAGAGGCAGAAAGAGGTTTTGGGATGAAAGATTCTTCATTGAATTCTTCACTCTTCCGTCACTCATAATTTGCCGGAAGTATTCCTTCAATATACCTACTTCGTCGGTAATTCTTTCCATTCATTTCTTCATCCGATATTGTCTTCAAGAGACTGCCATGTCGCTATAATTGTCCGCTAAATTTGTCTATAGACCTCCGTTTTCTCATAAATTTCATTAGACCTCTCCCCCCCCCCCCCCCTCAACTCATCGAGGTCTTTGTATATGCCTTTTGGTGATTCTCTCTCCTTCCATTTGATCTCCATCTATCTTCATCAACACCGCATCTCCACTGCTTCCCGTCTTCCTTGTATACGCAGAGCAGCTGTTTATCGTCCCTTCTTCACTTCCATATAAGACGTATATGTTAGGATAGAACGCTTCCTTCGTTCCCTATGCTTGTTTTGTTTTCTGTCAGTTGACTCTTCTCCTGGTACAATGCCTCTTTGCATGGGATCTTGTGCTCGCAGTATCATTATTTCTTTTATATTTAAGTTTTATATGTACGCCTAGGCATTATTTCATGTTTTACGAGTGACTGCCAGTCAGTCACTGACTGACTAAGTAGCGACGGGTGGTCACTCCATATCAATTCAGCCATGGTCAACCAGACCTGTGATTTTGTTAAGATTTTCCTCGCTCAAAGAACTCACATTTAAAAAGATAAATAAAAATCTCAGACTTTTTTTATTTTTCTATCACCCCTTGTTGAGTTTTAATGTATTTCAAGCCAACAAAATTGCCACGAAATTCTGGTGGAATGCGGTAGCATGGTAGCGTTTGGTCTCCCTTTCATCAACCGAGATAGGGCTCAAGTGCCGCCTAAAGTACATACTTCCGCCCCGCGCCAACCTTTGCCTCCCTCTTCCCTCCTTCCCCCCCCCCCCCATTACCCTCCTTCCCCCCCTCCCCCTTCGCTTAATTCAGACTGCCTCCATCCATTCATCCAAGATAAAGATTAAGATGGCTGGTCTAAAAAACCAAAGTGAACAGATTTTCTTTAAAATTTCCAAACATGTTCCTTTTTGGATATTCTATGGAGTATCGAAGAAAAAACGGGGGATCATCGACATACTTTTTCGAAAATTCAGATTCTTTTAACATGGAGCCTTATGGCGCTCTCCACTCCAATAGGATAAATTAAGCACTTTCTCCATTCCTACTGAACAGATTTTAACCAAAAACGGATATAATGTAGCTCTAATAAATTAAAATCTATTCTGAAAAAATCATTTAATACTATTGAATGAAAGTTTTCGTAAATACGATTAAAAATATGTATGCGAGAATTTCAAATGTCGCGCGCGGCTATGTGGTGTAAAGTTGGCAACGTGGCACACAAAAGTACGGGACAAGCTAAACAGAGACACGTGTTGCAGAATGGACGCTGTTGCCGGATTAAAAACGAAAGATTAAATAATTTATAGAAACATATTTTAATACTAGTTTGCATTCGAGTGACAATACATCTTCATTAAAATACTTATTTTGAATTCTATGGCCACGTTTGTGAACTGTTTTCGGAAAATTAATTTCGCAAGAATGACTTACGAAATGAATCAAGTCTGCATTTAAGCAAATTTTTATGGCAATATGTAAATTTAAAGGACAATATTTCAGAATGTACCTAAGACATAAGTCATTCCTACTGAATATAGTTAAACTACGACCTATTATTTAAAATTTAAACGAGCATTAAAATTTAAGTAACTTAATTTCTCAATGACTAACGATTACCCGACCAGCCACCATTGCTCCACTTGAAAACAAATGCAGTAACAAGTTTACCAATATGTACAATTATGGAGCATTAGGTAGCTTCAATGCTTTACACCAGTATAGAAACTATCATCTATGATTTATGCGTTCGAAAAAATGGCAAAAATAATCCAAATGTAGCTATAGTTTTTGGAGAGTCTTGGTTTTCGGGTCTTTCTCCGCGTCTATCCTTATTCTCCTGTCTTTCGCCCGTCTATTTGTGCTCCTCCGTTTTTGCGCCTTTGGGCAGAGGTGTGTTCTCATTGGTACCTTTTGTTGAAGAATCGTTTGTCCATGAGTAAGCGAGAGTGTAGCCGTCTTCTCCGTTGAAATTATTGGGTGTTCTCGCTATTTCAATTGCTTCCCGTATGAGTATAGGGAAGTAGCGACCTTCTTTTGTCAACAACTTGGCCTTGTTGACGTGCCAGTGCCGTGCGTGGGCTCCTGCCACTGATGCTCGGCGACCGCTGACTGGCGGAGTTGTCCATTTTGTCCAATTATCCTTGACTCATACGGGAAGCGATTGAAACAGCGAAAACACCCAATAATTTCAACCGAGAAGACGGCTACACTCTCGCTTACTCATGGAAACGAGTCTTCAACAAAAGGGACCCATCAGCACACACCTCTGCCCAAAGGCGCAAAAACGGAGGAGCACAAATAGACGGGCGAAAGACTGCATCGACACTTCAGCGGACCTGAAGAAGGCAGCTGGAATGCCGGCGAAATATTGTCCAGGAGAATATCAATAGACGGGGAGGATGACCCGGAAACAATGTCTCTCCAAGCCAAAGACACCGTGGGAGCCTTCACGGAAGCTATAATTTTTTTTAGATATGAGCAAAAATATGTAAAGACAAAAAGAATGAAGAATAAAGAATTAGTTGATTGCACTTTTTAATAGTTTAAGAAATTACAATGACAGCAACAAAGTATTTTACATTTTTTTATACAATGCACAACCATAAAATCATAATATGACATCTATCTCATGATGAAATAATAACCACGCTAGCCACGAGATCTTGCGCGCGTGTTAGAAATGATGGTAATCTCCGATTTCAACTTTTCAAGAGGTGCTTTTTATTACCGCGGAGTCACATGTCCGCACGTGAACAGCCCAACACCGTGTCTGGTGTGTCGTAGTGGCATCGCTTATATATACACAGAAATGGTGGTGACGTTGTGCAGCTCTCGCGAAAGTTTATGGCGTTCGGATGTGCAGAAGAAGACGTCGTGAAGGGGTACATTTTGGTGGAAGGGGAAGGGAAAAGGGACGTATGGGGAAAGCGAAGACATGGCATTTGTAACATGAATGATTGCATTTAAAAAATTGAATTTGTATGACGTGAAAAACAAAAAACGCCGCGCATCCGAACGCCATAAGCTTTCGCAAGAGCTATATCTTCTTTTGACTGCAACTCTTCAGGCAACACCTCCAGTCCACGCCGCAAGACCGGGTCGTCTTGGCCACCATTTGACGATGAAGGCGAAGGGATTCTAAATCTAACACGGTCATACTGACGCTTCGACTCATCCTCGAGGCGGCTGTTGGTGTTCCGCAGGAGAAGCATTCAACCAGCACTGTAAATAGATTCATAACATGAGTCTTTTCATTCAAAAACCACTCAAACTGAGTACCAACGGTGATAACAGAGTCGGAATATGTCGATCCCGACAATTCTTTGGCAGGCATCAGTAGAGAAGCATCATTATCATTATATTTTAGATATATCGTATTTCTTTATTTACAACTTAAAACAACATATTTCAGCTTTTTATTATTGCCTGAAGGGCATTGTCAAGTTATCTCGTGTGTCGTAGTGACATCGCTTATATATACAGAAAAGGTGGTGACGTCGTATCTTCTTTAGGATAGGGAAGGACTGGGCGTGGGCCCACTGTGGCCGACCCGCTTTTGCGGTGAAGATCGGTGGGACCGCCATTAACGCCGTTTTACACAGTACATTTGTATGTACAAACTCTTCCGTGAACTCTTGCATGAGGAAAAATGTATCGTATAAAGCGGAAAATTGTATGAACGGTTGTGCGAATGTCTCAATGCCTGAACGGAAAATAGAACCTGTTCTAATTTCGTTGAGACAAACGTACAATCTCACGTACATTCGTTTTTACAAAATCTTTCATCGTGTAAAACGGCCTTTACAGTCCTTCATTGAGTTTGTCGTTCCTGCAAACATCCCTCCCACAGGCTAACGGCAGGGGACTCCGTAGGCGCACAGAGTGCTTTCGGGAAGGGTTGCGGTCGGCTTCTTATAACCTTAGGGTTTTAAAAATTGGGTAAAATTCTGACAAGATGTTTAGATCACCGCCTGCAAAAGGGAATCGAACCGTAAGACCAGTGTTTGCCGACAGTGACAATGTTGAGAATAGTCATCAACGTGAAAAACGAGATTTAAACAATGACAATTCTGATTATGCAGAAGCTTCAGAGGATGTCCGAAATGTAGACAATGCAATGGGTCCACCTTTTAATGAGACGAACACTTTTGAAGAAAAATGTAACGAAATAGACATAAATAGTGAAGAATCGGAGATTGACGATGATGAACTAATGAGGAAAGTATGGAGTAACATGTTCGAAACTGTGGAACAAAGCAGGAAAAAGCGGAGGCGTGACAGTACACTGGTCGCTCCAACAGTAAGCTTTCCAACTAAAAATAGATTCGCACCTTTGAAAGAGGTAGATTTAAATACTGAGGGTAGAGTTAATTTCGAGAAAGAGAAAAACGGGGCCGTTAATAAAAATAAGATAGAAACCACATAGAGAAAGAACTGGCTACCTTCAATTGTGGTTTACAAGATCAATAATATGACCGATTTTATCTTAAAAATTAGGAGTAGATATTGTTTTAGATAAAACTTTTATTATAAAGAAACTGAATGAAGGATCACGACTTCAATTAAAGACAAAGAGAGATTACGGTGCTGTCAAAAAAATGTTAAATGAAGAAAGGGCGCGAATTTATACTTGGGAAGCCAGAGGGGAAAAGACCGCCAAATATGCCATATATGTCACGGCCTAGACTACAACATTGACTCGGAATTCACAAAAGAAGAATTGCTTAGCCAAAATATTCTGTGCGTTGCAGTTAAGATAATGTCCGCAAGAAATAACGGGACTTTTGTTATGACGATCCAAAAAGGTGAAAATTTTAATCCGAAAATCATAGAACAATTTAAATATGTTTGTAGCCATCCGGTAACAATTGTCCCCTTTGTTTAGAAAACGCCCCAACGATGTTACCGATGTAATCGATACCGCCACGGGTCACGCTTTTGTACGGAAGCACCGCGCTGTTGCTACTGCGCCAGTGACCACGAAGGTAAAGACTGTCCCAAAGTTTGACCGATTAAATGCTGCAATTACAACGGTAACCATCAGGCAAATTCCCACGATTGCGAGGTAAGTATACCAAAAATAATTAGAAGAGTTAAACATGTTGAAAAATAGATTCGAGAAAAAGGACGCAGGGAAAAACACCGAAAATCAGGGAACGAGGCGATGCCGCCGCCAGAACAAAATCCGTGGGAAATGAGGAAACTTGATCTCGAGAATAGTATACGAGGAGCAACTGCGGTGGCGCGAGGAAATAAAAACATCGCTCCTGTCGCCGACGAAGCAGTTGGGAAGTTAGCGGTGGCGCAAGGAAACAATAAGACGACTAAGCAGACCGGTGAAGGAGTTGGAAATACAGACTGAAGAAACGGTATCTACTAGACCGAAGGATATTAACGCGAAATATAAAGATCTCATTAATAGGTCGACGGTTTCGCGTATGGGGAGCAAAAATAAGGGAATATATAAAGGGGCGGAGCCTTCTACAGACTCTGACTTAAATATTGAGTACAATGGTATTATTGAGGTGAAAGATGGTGAAATTAAATTAATTTTAAAAGAAATGCTAGAGCTTAATAAGATGATTATGGCGCAATTGCAAATGTTAAATTCCATGATGACTAAAATGGGAAGTATTTTAGAAAAGATCGACAATTATGGATCGCCCAAAACATAAAAGGAGGTCATTGGTCATGGCCCTCTGGAATGCCCAGGGTGGCGTTATAAACAAAACAGAGGAACTTAATGCCTTCTTAGATGATAACATAATGTAACCATATGTCTTGTGAGCGAAAGGCAATTAAAAACAGGAAAGCCGTGGGAAGTTCCTGACCACGATGTTTTTAGAAGGGACAAACCATTATTTGGAGCTCAGGGAGCTAGCGGTGGAGTAGCAACTTTAACAAAGAAAGACATAATGACGAATCCCCTACAGGAGATGAGGAATAATAACTTTGAGGTGGTAGGTGTATCGTTATCAACTGAAATTGGAGAGATAAATATCTTTTGGTGCTATCTACCACCAAGGAAGAAGATGCTAAATAGTGAGTTTGACAATCTTTTATTTAGTGACGCGCCGACAATTTTCGTTGGGGATTTTGATAGCAAACACCCGTCATGGAACTGCCCAGCAAATAATAAAAATGGCATTAGGCTCCACAAGTGGGTGCTTGGCAGGGGACTGAAAGTAATCGCTCCTAACGAACCCACCAGGGAAGGGGGGGGGGGCGTTATTGGCATGGCCTTCACTTCAAATGTAAGGAAGCCTATTAAAGCTTAAAAAAATTAATGATCTCAGCAATGACCCTACCCTGTACTACTATACGTCGGGAAAACGCACATCAATCTGCCAGATCGCCCCAAAAGGTATTGCTACGGATTAACGAAATGGGATAACTTATAGTACGTAATTGATAGCCTCCTAGCAAACAAAATTCAAAGCGCAAGTAACCGAAATGAACTTTATATGATGGCAACCAATATTACAGTGGCAATAAAGGAAGGAAGGAATGAAGGAAGCTATTCCAGTTAAGAAAAGGAAGCCAGCCGATTATCTACCGTTAACGCTCGATATTAAACATATGATCAAAGAAAGGAACTATATTAGAAGGCAGTACCAACAAAAAGACACCATGGTTCTAAAAAGGAAATTACGCGATCTATCAAAAAATATTTAAAAAAAATCGAAAAAGTCAGGAAGAAGCGATGGGAGGAGCAACTAGAGACATTATACGCCAAAGATGGCTGACTATGGAAAGTAGCAAAACAAATGCGCAGAATTCCTCCAGCGGACCCTAAAATCCGATGCGGTGAAAGTATTATAATTAATTTTAAGAAAAGGCTAACTGCATGACCGATAGTCTTGAGCAGATTTTCAACCCAGGCGCGCTAAGTATGCGAACACCGGATATACAAGTTAACCCAAACGAATCGGAGGCTGTTGGCAAGGATGAGACTCCCTCAGTTACCTTTGATGAGGTAGAGAATATTATTTTTTTAAACACCCAAATAGCGGGCTAGACAGGATACCGAACGAAGTTATTAAGAAGATATCTCGACCGGCGATTAGCTATATTACAAATATAGCAAATGCCTCTATTCAGATCTGCTATTTTCCAGAAATCTGGAAGAAAGCAATGGTGGCATGCCTCCCCAAGAAGGGACGGACAACTCTAAAACCAAACGAATTAAGACCAATTTCACTTCTTCCGAATCTTGGAAAACTCCTAGAAAGGATAGTAATCAGATTCTTTCACGATTTCTTGGAAGAACAAAATGTCCTTCCCCCAGAACAATTTGGGTTTCGAGAAGGAATGTCGACCACTAATCAAATGCACCGTGTACTTGATTTTATCCCCGACAACTCGAATAAGAAGCTAACAACGGTCGGGATATTTTTGGATGTATCGAAGGCTTTTGACGAAGTTTGGTATGATGGCTTATTTTATAAAATGATTTTGACAAAGTCGCCAAGATGGCTAGTTAAATTGGCAGTATCCTATCTAAATAACAGAGCTTTTGAAGTTAAATGGAAAAACGAGAATAGTTCGGAGAGATCGATCCAAGCCGGCGTTCCACAGGGTTCAGTCTTAGGACCCACCCTGTTTAATATATATGTCAGATTTCCCTAGAAACCAAGACAACTCGCTGACAGGTTTAGCATTATATGCAGACGATGTAGCCATGCTAACTAAAAGTAAGCAGGCGGGTAAAGCCAAGGAATACGCCCAGGACTGGCTCGATGAGGCGGTTGCGTGGTACAGAAAGTGGCGACTGGCTTTAAATGCAGATAAGACGCAGGCAATTATTTTTAGTAGGCCAAAGACTGAAAACCCGACATGTTTGTGCCTGCGAATAAGGGAGCAGCCGATAGAGTGGACATCCGAGGTTACCTGGGAGTCAAATTGGACAGTAAAACATCAATGAGGAAACACATAGAAAGTGTTTCAGGGAAAGCAATGGGCATGAGATAAGGGCAACCTATCGGTCATTTTAAGAAATAACTCGACACCGAAGGACATTAAGGCGAAAATGTATGAAATATTCCTTAGACCGGTAGTGCTTTACGCAGTACAAGCCTGGGGAGGTCTTTTAAATAAAGGTACAATGAATTATATTGAAATATATGAAAGAAAATGGATTAGATCCGTATTATTTTACAAAAAGAGAACTACAAACGAGGATGTCTACAAAAAATCCGATATAACGCCAATAAAGGCCGTTGTACACGGTACATTTTTTTGTACAATCGTGGGAACGCACGTATCAGGAAATTGAAACTTTCGATCCGGTTTTATTCAACAGATGGCGCCGATATGGCGAAAACTGTGGTGCCTGTGTTACGATTGAAAATAAAGTTGTTTATAAAAAGGATTAACACTTTCCCGTCGAATAATATGAGTAAATATTATCCCTTGTATATAATCTTTAATGTGTAAACTCTTCTCGGGCTCTCCTCTAGTTCAAACTATTCTTAATTGTCGACGTTTCGAAGGACGATCCATCACTCATTCTCAAGGTAAGAATTACGTCGGCAATTATGAATAGTTTGAACCAGTGGAGAACCCGAGAAGAGTTAACTCAAAGTTACTCATATGTTTACTTCGTCATTTCGTCGTGTTATTTGGTGTTCTGGTTTTTCAGTGTAATCGCGATCTTGGGGTTTAAAATTATTTGATTCCCCCAAATTTATGACTGGTCGCGTCCACAAGTAGAGTTCTTGATATCCCGCGTGATTTGATAATAATAATTTCTGCTGTTTAGCAAGTAACGAAATCGTAAAAAAAATACATTAAAACATTGGCACAAATTCAAGGGAGGGAAATTTGGAGGAACTAAAAAAAAGGGTCCCGTGTTCTGCTATATCACTTGATAATAACACTTTGTTACACACACGTAATAAGCTCACGAATTTTGTCTATCAAGAGTGGAGATCCGGCGAGAAACGTCAATGACTTGTTGCACTAAAATCCAGATGAGAAAAAAACGAAACGATGCAAAGGTGGAATATAAATCCAGAGAGAACGGACGTCTCAGCGAAATCACATCGCCATCCATATCGGAAGGGGTCACTCATCAGCACCCTCATACACCGTGCCCTCAACATCTCGAACTCGTGAGTCACTACCCATCAAAAAGATTCACCTGATGGCAGATTTCAAGAAGAGTGGATACCCCTAAAAGCTGGTCGTGAAATGGACCTCCGAAATAGGGAGTTTCCTCTTAAAGAGGGATACAAGCGGATGGAACAAGACAAACCCACATCATATGCTATTCCACATCCCTTACGTTGCAGGTACGTCATCGAGAGGATACTCAGAATTCTGAATAAGCACAGCGCAGCGCACAGACCAGCTCCACGTCAGCCAAAAAGACAGGAGACATCCTTTCAAATCCTAAAGATCACCTCTTTACCACAACTACATGAGGGAGTTTACGAGGTGAAGTACTCCTGTGAGAAGGGCAAGCAGTCAGAGCAGTAAAAGTTAGAATCAAGGAACACGAGAGAGTACTGTAAGAGAAAGACTTCTGACTTTCAGCCATCGTCAAACATGTGTGGTTGGAACCTGGCCACGACGTTGATTTTCAAAACACAAGCGTGATCGCGAAGGAAAGAAAGGGTTACTTTCCAAGGGTGATTCGCTAGGTCATTGAAATTATGAAGAATTCAGAAAACTTTGAACGGAGAAGATTGGGTATTCCTCGGCAACAACATGGACAACATCGACTTGGAGACACCTGTAACGGAGGAGGAACTGTTGTCTTCTTAACGCTGGCACACGCAGTTGAACCTGAAAACATGGGATCCAAACGTTTACCCATTTTAATGGATTTCGTGGCCCCCTACTTTGAAATGAATTAGGAGTCATTGAGTCTGTATGTTTTTTAACGGAGAATTATCGCAAAAATTAAGTAGTTTGAATAAAAATAAAATAATGGAGTGGGTTACCAACACAGATTTTTGAATAAGTAATTTCCATTGTTTCTCGTATGCCCTTTTAGTGGCAGTTCGTTTTCATTGTTCAGGGAAGAGATCGGAAGTTGAAGTCAATTCCACCAAGGACGATGTATTAGAGAGGAAAGTATTATTTTGGGAAAAGCTATGGAGTGAAGAAATACCCAAAAAATTAACATAAAATTTTTAAAAAATTACAGTTTGACGTCCCATCCGGAGGACGAACTATTGTCCTTATTAAATAACCTAAGCTGGGAGCGGGATTCCACTGAAAAATCTCCGGATTGTCTCCACCTAAGACAGCAGAAACCATGCAGTTTGATTCTCTGCTTCTTTCTACCCCAAGATTTCGGGTAATCGTGAGTCTTTGAGTGCGCATTTTAGTAATTCGACAAAAATCCTTGGACCACATTTCATATAAGTGCATATGTTTAAACATTAGAAATCGCCATTCATGCTGTAATATAAATTATACAGGAATTATATTTTTCAGTTTTCACCTAAATTAAAGCTTTGCTATGACTTGGGTTTCCGGCGCGGAATACGAAGTTAAGCGAAAATTGTAACTGAATACGTTGTTTTCCTCGGTATGATACCTTGATATTTGTAAGCGAGCATTTTAATAATATGAATCTTATTATTTTGCGTCTAGGAAAAAATTCGTACTGTACACATCTAATCGAATTATTACGAAATGTATTTCTAGTGCCATAAGTCTATGTGTTAAAATAGCAGTAAATTTCCAAAAAACCGATTCGGTAAATTGAAATTTTTTCATTTTTATCTGTTAGTCCAGTCATTGAAGCTTTTCACCTCAGAAATATTTTACTATGAACCGATTTACATGAAATTTTGAAATTAGGCTTATCTTACCCTTAACTTTAAAAGTGATACTGACCCGACCTCCGTTCTTACCCTGGGGGTGGTTGCCACCCCTACTCGTTATTGGAAAATTTTTTGGTCAAAATAACCTCGGGAATCGATAGAAGACCCGATTCTAAGCAAAAAGTGTTCTATAAATTTTTTCAAAAATTCAATACTTTTCGAGTTATTGGCGATTGAAAACTCATAATTTTCCCACGTTTTTCAACTGTTTTTTGCAAATATCTAAAAAAAATATGCGTTTTAACGATAATTTCATAATAAACAAAATTGTAGCAGGTAAGAAAATGAACAAAATTTTTTTCTATAGAGTGTTTTAAGTGCAATATTAAGCGAGATATTGAAGATAAAAACCGTTTTTATTTTGTCTGAAATTTAATTGATGTCTTCAATGCCATCTAGCGGACAACGGATGTTTTATCGATATGACAATGGGAAACTTTGATATAGTGCTTAAAATAATCTTTGAAATGAGCAGTGTTGAAAGTCTTTTGCACGTAATGTGAGTGAGTTTTAATGAAAAAAAGAGGGACATCTAATATTTTTTTTAATCGACGTGTTTCATAAGTGCCATTTCCACCAAAATTAAAATTAATCGTATTCCGTCTAGAATTAACTTTAATATGAAGAGTCTATTGGATTCCAGTGGTTTGGCTGCTTTGGAATTGCATATTTTAAAAAAAATCTCGATTTTAAGAAGAAAAAAAATTTACATAAAAAAAACACCTTTTTTTCATAGTATTTCAAAAACAATGAAAGATACGTAAAAAAAACTGTAATGATAAAAAATGTAGGTCTTTTTTTGACACAAATGTTGGTGTTTTTTTTCTGTCAGACCAAAATTGACGGAGATATGACAGTTTAAAGAGCGCGCGGTAGCGCAATCACAGTCTCTCTCAAGCCCTTTGACCCTTCACCGTTTCAAATAAAGGGTTTTATACTACATGTCATAATGAAAAAAGTTGTAGCTCTTTTAATTACCTTTAAAATGGTTTTTTGTAAATTGTGATAGCTTTAAAATTGAAGGAGTTATGGTCCAAAAACTAAACGTTTTTTTTCTAGTTAAATTTTCTATTTAGAAATAAATTATCCAAATAGTTGAAAATTGATTGTTTTTTCACATAGTTTCACTGGGTGTGACTCAACATCGGCGTCATATAATAAAGGCAAAAAAAATTCATGGATCTTTTAGAAAAAAGGCAAGATTTGAGAAATAAGGCACAGATATTTTGTAATAGTACATCTGAACTCGAAGATATTTTAGAAGCAGGTAGATATTGCATGGTATGTTTATATGGACTAGCTAAAGATACACAACCGAAGACATTGAGTCGCGTAGAAAACTTATCAAAATATCTCGAAAAGATGCGCTATGAAAGTTTTATTAAAGCTACCACGAAAGACAGTGCCGCAAAAGTATCATCCTTAGCTCCAACAGTTGGTGCCATAGATGAGCATACTAAGAGAGTTTATCTACAAACGCAGATTTGGCTTGGCAACAAAAATACTCATCCAACTGATTGGGGATGGGTCAGTAATGAAGGGTTAATGAATCCAATAAAAACTGCAGGTTCACCTGCACCGCAAGAATTACTTAAAATGATTTTTTGCAACTGCAAAAAAGGTTGCGGAGCCACTTGCGGATGCCGAAGAGTCAGGCTGTTTTGCAATGTAACTCGCGGAACATGCAGTGGAGATAACTGCCAGAATAGCCCCCCAATTGACCCAGAAGAAGATCTTGATTACGACAGCAACTCCGATATTGAGTCATGAATAATAGTTTTTTTATGTATTGTAATGCTCTTGTTGCAGACTTTTTTATAATTAATTACTTTTAATTTTGTAAATTTCCAGATAACTTGTAAGTTCATATTTTATTCAATAAAAAGTGTGATTTCTTACTCTATAATTAGATTATTTTTAATTGTATAAACATATATTTTCAATTTTTTATTTTAGGGGTAGTTTTGAGGGTTGAAAAGCTTAAACAAATGATAGTCATTATCGAGAACAAGGAACAACATTGAAATCCTTTTTAGTTCATCAAAAGAACATTTTGTATACAATTTTTAATGGAGGGGTTGTTTTTAAGGGTTGAAAGGGGGTTAAAAATATGATAATTAAGGTAGAGAATGTAAAACAATATTTACTCTATATTTAAATCTTTTTAAGTTATACAAAAGTAATTTTTTGTAATTTATTTCAATTTAGGGGTGGTTTGCAGGGGTTTTAAAGTTTTTAGGGGTTGAAAATGGGTTAAGCATGAGGTAATTGTGTTAGAAAACACTTTCCCATTTTACTCCTTATTATTGAATACGTTTTCTAGCGATAAAATGGCTCAATGTCAATTTTTCCATTAAGGGGTGGTTTTCACCCCTTAAAAATAAAGAACGGTGGTCGGGTCAATATCACTTTTGAAGTTAAGGGTAAGATAAGCATAATTCCAAAATTTCATGTAAATCGGTTCATAGTAAAATTTTTCATAGGTAAGACCCTATTTTTCGCTTCAATGACTGGACTATATAGATAGTACCATAGAGTAAGCAAGTATTTATGCTAACTCTACCATATTAATGATAAGGACACGTATGCAAAGTTTAACGCGAATCTGTTCGTAAACAAAAATCGCTGCGCCCACTTAAAGCAATCGCGACCCCGAAGTGGCGGATCTCGTTTCTCACATAGTGCCACCAATCACCAGAGAGCGATATCGAAAAAGTTTCGAGTGTTTGAAATAAAGCTGGGTTTACACGTAGCAGTCGACTGTCATAACAGTCGACTGTTAAGCCCGACTCGTACGTGTGAACGCGAACTGCTATGCGAGTAAGAGTCGATAGAGGACTAGATCGAACGTGATCGACCCTGCATTCGAGCTATTACCAAAGTAGAAGGACTTCTACTTTCCATCACATTGAAGTGCAATCTATCGCAACACTCGCTAGCGGTTGAGGACGCGCTATGGAAAGCGACCGGGAATTTGAAGAAGTTGGCGAGAATTTCTCTGCGAGGAGGTCATCTCTTCAGATTAATCGAAGGATATATGGAGCATGAATGCTTATGGAATGCAAGGAAGGGGGATTATAAAAATAATGACGACATAAATGCGACTTAAAGACCGATAGGAATCCCCAGTGGCCAAAAAACTTAGACATATGGCCAGTCGTACCTTTGAAGATATTTTCTCGTTCCATTGCTGATTCTTTCCAGTTTTGGACCAGTCTGTTAAGTAGGGTACCTATACATATTTATATTAATACATGACATTTTTAACCGATTCTCATTATTGTTACAGTACGTAATATTCATTAGAAAACTTTAAAAACCAACCATAGAAGGTATGTAATAGAAGGAATATGTCGTGGTCAATACGTAAGAATTCCAACATTCCTCGCCGTCACTAAGGAGTACCTAGATCTTTGAGGAGAGTTTATTCTAAAGTTAGGTCGAACCTCTACCATTTTCCTCTCCTGCTTCTGCCGCTCTCTAACAAGCAGGACGACACAGGAGACACAAATGTCCGCAGATTAAACAAACACCTACACCAGTTACACCTATGGACACGAAGATGGAAAATTTCAATAAACGCCACAAAAAGCACACATGTCCACTACTCTTGCAAACGAAAACAATTACCACAAATCCACGCACTTTTCAACAGACAGCCGACGCCAGTCAAACCCGACCATAGATTCCTCGGCATCATCCTAGACAACCAACTGACTTTTCAGACTCACCTCAACGCCGCCCGTCATAAAGTACGTACTAATCGCCCGCCAGAGCTTATCAGTTCTGTGCCACTCCAACTCCACCCTCTCCCACTCCACCCGTACCAATCTATACATACACCTCAGTATTAGGCCGGCCGCACACCGAAGGAGCAATCTGTCTGAAGCAAGTGTCATGAGTCATTTTGATGGAAGCATTTTGACAGTTTGCTCCTCCAGTAGCTTGCGACAAAGGGAAATTTTGACTCTAGTTGAGAAAAATAGCTAGTTGCCCGTTCACCCTGCTAAGAAGATGAGTGCAGAAGAAGATCTTAATGTTGCCATGTGCTTATGGCAGTTTGTCCAAATGCTGGCTGTCTCCAGAAAGGAAGCATTAGGTTCCCCCCATTAACGAAAAGAGGGATATAAAATCATTTGCAATCGCATCCTGATTGCGGTGATCTTTTCTTGTTATGTCGTATATCTCTGGCCTTGCCTCAACCATTACCAAAAGTTTGTCCACATCGACCAATTCGTCAGTATCTCGTTCTATTGACATTTTTAAGGAACACATGTCATAAAACAACACAATGCTCGAAATGAAGTTAGAAAAGCCGCCGTGCGCATGCGCGGACTCTTAATCTTCCGACGGTTGTCGCGAGACATAAAATTTCCACTAGGCGTCCGACACCGTTTCAAGCGCCTCGCAACGTCGCGAGGCGCCTCGAAACACGCGTTCCCTCAGTGTACGTCGGTCCGTTGAAATACATGCAGAAGTAGGTGTCCGACAAAACTGTAGAAACAAAATGACTCGCGACTTTTTCTTCAGACAGTTTGCTCCTTCGGTGTGCGGCCAGCCTAATAAGGCAATCCTACTCTACGGATGTGAAATTTTCGCTCACAAAAAATGCCCACAATAGGTAAACCATCCGTAGTCCAATTTATCAGAAAACTTGTCAGTAACTTCAAAGAAAGGCTACCGGCAACAAACAACTTCCTCCTCACCGCCATATGGGACTACGATCATTATACTCCCACCATATACACACTGCCTAAACAAATAACTCGCCTATGAGTCTACCCTATGCCTTTTTTAGAATTAAGTCATCTTCTCTATAATTTACCGTTTGTTTTGCTTTATGCTCAAAGCACTGTTATCCACAATTATTTCCCAATTCTTTTCTAATTATTCCATTGGTTATCATGTGGTGAACGTGTCATAATAAAATAAATAAAATTTAACAAAAAATAATAAAAATAAAAATGCAAAAACGAAATAAATAAAAAAATATCTAACGAAAACACGTTCAAAAAATAAAAAAATATAAAAGGAGAAAACAGAAAAAAATACATCTATAATCAAAAATACTCTAAAAAAATAATACCTCTATTACATCCACTAAGACACCTCTATAATTGTTACTTTTGTGAATCCAGTTCAATTAAATTAAATTATTTCCTTTTTTTCTTCTCTTTTATTTTTATTTTCATAATCATTCGTTACTTTAGCACAATTTTGGTAATTAATTGTAAGCTTTCTCCTTTCTCGCAAACAACACTGCTACTCCTCAGTTACCCCAACACTCGACAGTCACCACACCGCCACCGGTTCTGAAGTACATATCAATCTCTCCGGGACGGTCAAGAAAATGGCGGGTATGACTACGTGCCCTAAGTGGTTACTTTCTGAGATAGAAATAATGTATTAGTGAGATCATAATAGTCCCTGTTGACTGAGACTGTATGTACGAGAGTATGTTTTAAGGTGTTCATGTAAGTACTGCTCCAGAAAATAATGCCATAAGTAAGCTTGTGTGAACTACAATATGATATATCGTTATTTTTTTATAGTGGATGTTTATTAAGAATGTAATAAAACCTGCATCAGGCATTCCTTAGAGATTTGTTTATCTTCAAATATTTTTATCCAAACGTAAGCTATTGTCCAAAATCACTCCCATTTATTTCGTTTCAATAACTCTATGACAGGACCATTACACCTGTGGGTGTCACGGTTGAAATAACAACACCAAATGCTGGTGTAACGGTGTTTATTTAGCGTTAACACAAATACAAGATATGCCACCACACCGATCGATCGCTAGGAACGACTTACAATTAGACTCAATGACTGACTTCGGCCAGCGGGTGTGGTGTATTTATATGAGATTTGTTACATTGTAGTCAGCGTAGCCCCGCGTGGGGGGGAGAAGACATGAGACAGCGCGCCGGTCTGTCTGACACCACTGGGGCAGTGGCTGGCGAGAGCTCGCCGAGGCCGCGCGCGCCGGGCTGTCCGGCGTCGCGCTGAGGCAATGGCGAGAGTTCGCCACACACCCATTGTGTCAGTTCAGGTTTATGTGAGATACAGCAATTTGCATTGAAAGGCACATACCTATATTGCTTACATCAAAACACAGAAATTTAATATTTTCCCTCCGTTCCAATCGATTAAAATCGAACCATTATCTTCAGTAGTGTAAATCATCTAAAACAAGGGCTTCAATATGATCCCATTTTGGTGTACTGTAACAGTGGACCGCATCGTCTCCAAATGCTGTTAATTTACCACTCAGTTTATGTTCACATAAACCATCGACATGAATTAAAAATATAATGGGCTCTATAAAAAACCTTTGGAAACTCCTGTCCAGAGGATTATAAAATAACTGTGGCATTTATCTACTTTCACCATTTGGGATATTGACGACAAGTAGCTTTTGAACTAGTTTAAAGCTACTTCACGTATTCTTGCATGGTTGTGTTTCAACAACAACCCTTCATTTGAAAGTGTATAAAATTCCTTAGTTATATCTATATGCAACACGATTGTGCGCATAACTGCATGTTTGAGAATCATCAGTTCCCATGCCTTGCCTAAATCCAAACTGGTTGGCTGAAATATTTTGTTTTTAATAGACATTTAAGTAAACGAAATTTAATAAGTTTCTCCAAATTTTTTAGAATACTGACTAGAAGATATTGGCCTGTGATTCGTAAATTTTAGTTTGTCTCCTTAATTTATACAGAGGTACAGCAACAGCTTTTTTAGCGGGTAAGGAAATACGCTACTAGTAGAACTAAAATTACAAACATGAGCAAACGCAGCTGCAGCATGTCCGATCGAATATTGTAATAGTTTAGAATGAAATGCCATCGTGTCAGGTGACTAATTACAAATTACTAAAACTGCATGGAAGTAATTATTGAATTTAGTGGCTAAAAGCTGTTAATCGTGTACATATAACATTACCCTCTATTTCCAGTTGCAATATTGGACGGCTTGTTTTCAACTCTTAAATTTTTAAAATAAATGTTATTGATTTTTATATTTTTATCCGCCATTTGAAATTTCTTTTTGTATACTCAAGTCCTTTTCACTCAACTTGTTTCTACACTTGAGGCAACCTTTTTTCGGACAACTGAAGTTTGGATGTCCTCTACAATTTCAGAACTAATAACTGTTCCTCTCACATTACCCAAGAAGAGAGATAAGTACATTACATCAGTAGAGATAAGTATTTTAGCATTAATGTTTTGTATTTTTAGCATTAATTTTTTTAATTTAGCATTTTGTAGCATTAGTTATTAGAAAATTTGGAAATAAATAGCAAAATGTGGAAAATTGGATTCTTGGGATTGAAATGGTCACGAACAGAGGTTTCCGGTAAAACATTATGGTATCTACGCTGTTATGGATGGAGTATTTGCGAGTGTTTCATGTAGTTTGTAAATGGATGTGTCGATAAAAAGTTATATTGGAAGAGTAAACGAAATATATAAGTATAACCAAGCTGCTAGGCCTAGATCATTCTATATTTAAACAACATGAATCTTGCAGTTACTACCATAGAAAAAAGATATTCATAATTATATTTTTATTTCTAGTTTTGTTTGCAATATTGAAAATACAATTTTTAAATACAAATTAGCGCCTATTTCGCTAAATAGCAGTTATTCGCTCTAAAAGACGTATTTAGCATTAATTCGCTAACCAGAAAACCACTTTAAATGCTTCCAAATACCACAAAACTTTAAAAAAAATTATAACAACATGTTTTTAAGAGAATTTAATTTTTTTCGCATTTTACGTTAATGCGATAACAATGTATCGCTAACTATCAGATATCCAGGGTTTCAATTTCACAGATTCACCCGTTATATTTTTTTAACTCTACGTTGAGTGCGACATTCCACAGAGGAAAAATCATTCGCCCTGACGTGGACTCGAACCCGAGTCCCTCGATATCATGCCGAGTGCTTTAACCATTTAAGCTACCGAGCCGTTCTCCTCCCCTGATGAGTATTTTATGAGCTCTAAAGGAACAAGAAGTTCAAGATTGCCGGAGACACAATGTAACGAAGCAGTCAAAAGCGTGCGGTCAAGGCGAATGATTTTTCCTCTGTGGAATATCGCACCAATATGCACTTGCGGGTGACTCCGTAAATGGTAATACCGTGGCTACTTAGACTCGGTATCTTCAAAATTTGTCAACTTGAGACTAGTTTGCAGTGTTTCCAAAATAAGGTAGCGTACTCTAGTTGCATTCAGCTTAAGTGAACACTGAATCCCATTTCCTACAACCGCACAGTGGACCGAAAGGCCGATCTCACTGATTAAAATGCTTCAAGTAAATTGTATTGATTGAAAATAATCAAAACGTATACAGACTATATACACGGAAACATTTTAACCGAAGTTTTGCAAATTTCTGCTATTTGGAGGAGGAGGGGAAGGGAGGAAAGGAGGGAGAGACTAGGGCGCAGAAATTATACTCTCTCTCCCTAAAGCTAGTTGGCATGGGAAATAATAGATTTCGCCGACTCGTGACGATTATATCTGACAAAAATGTGAAAAATTGTGTATCCACATAATAAAATCTACATCCTCCTGGGCTAGATGACATTTTTGAAGTTGAGTGGCAATCCATAAACTAACTGGATATTCGCTCCCAAGCGTTGCGTTGCGACGGTAATTGCTGTCACGTAATGAAATGTTGTTATATTTAAATTATATTGTAATTTTATTAGTCGAAGGGCGACTCGGAATGCATAATTGATCTCCAAATCGTGATTATCGGCACATCAGCTTTAGGCGTTAATTTCTAGCTTCAATTTCTGTATAATAGATGGCAGCACCCAATCTTACTGTCACCGTCAACAAAAATCACCCCTATGTTTCCCCTGGACGATCGAAAATTCGATATTATATCTCTTATATCAGATATATAAATTGTAGAAAGATTAAAAGTAGCCCTCATGAAATTATATCAACTTTGACGCCAGAAAAACAATAAATAAAAGTAATTACGTCCATTGCAATCTGGTAAAAAGTTGAATAATTGGAATAAATATGTTAAATGAATGAATTGATGATTAAAGTTTAAACATAGTTTGGACTTTCCCAATGCAACACATGGGATACCCAATTTTTGAAAATCTTGCCGTCGGTACGGTAAGATTAATAAAATAGATGATGCATGCATCACGTGATGACGAACGTGGAGAGACTAGATATATGTGCAAATTGCTTACATTTTAACCTTCTCGTGGGTGAAATAGCAACCTCGTGACAAAACTTTTCAAGGCAGCAGTCCGAAATCTGGGGAGGGGAGAGAAAATAGTAGATGACCTCAGCACCTTGCGCCGTGATTCATGGTTGATTTTTAGAATTTAAAAATGAATATTACTTATTCCAATTGAGATTAGATAGTTCTATTACTTATATCTATTCCGGCTACTTTGTCTTATTTCAACGTATCCCTAAAAATAATCTCACTCAATAATTTATTTGGAAAATATTTTTTGAATTGAAAGTTTCATTTGTAGAGACAACGTGACATGTCGGGGGGGGGGGGGGGGGGTTGGAAAAAATACTACGGTTGTCAACGAAGAGGGGGGGGGGGTAAAAATCACCGAAAACGGTAACTTAGTTATGCAAGACCCCGTATAAGTGTGCGGCGGCAGGGGTGGGCCCGGGCATGGCCGTTTTTATAGAAGACGGCCATGGGTTGGGTTTTCTATAAAGACGGCCGTGGCCCGGGTCCACCCAAATTTTTTTCGGCCCACCCTCTGGCCCACCCAAATAAGACGGACAAATTTCAGAATCGAAGTCCAAAGTCAAACATTATTTTATAAAATTAAAATAAAATGTATACAGTTGTAGGCATATGGAAAACCGCTCTGTTAATTTGCTAAACAATTTTGTATTTTCCATATTAACTCAAACAAATACGCTCGAAGTGGATTTTATAACGATGACGTTAACATCGACCTATCCACTGATCCTGACATGCAGTGCTTTTCGTGGTGCTTTCGATATGAGGCTATTGCCACACCGCGGTGCTTTCGATTTAATGAAATACGGTGCTTTCGATTTAGCTGAATCGCCGTCTACGGCCGACTGCCGGTGGTTCTCTGCTCTGGGATGAGTCGTCTATCGCCGGCTGTAGGTGGCTCTTCTCTCCGAGGTGAGCCGAACAACTGAAGGGCTTCAAGCGGATTTCTTCACAGCTATTCGCTACTGCTTAAGTGTACGCGAGACGGACTGCGCATGCGTGAATAACCGCTTTGAGCTGTTTGATTTAATTTGGTCCCCTGGCAATCGACAATCGCTTCCGTCAATAGCCATTTATCGCGATGCTAAATCGAAAGCACCCCATTTTGAGCACGGCGATTATCCGAAAATCGAACGCAGGTGCCGTCGATCGCCGACGGCACCTCGGAGCAGTGAGCCACCGGCAGCTGGCGGTAGACAGTGATTCAGATAAATGGAAAGCACCGCGGCGTGTTGATCAACAAGCGAACGAACCAGTTGATCGATCTATCGGACGAACGGCTCTTCCGGTTCTTCCCCTGTTTCTGTTTTGTTTTTGCGTGTGTGGTTTATAGTTTGCATTAACGGTATACAATAAAAGAATAGTGTTTTTTATTATCATCGTGGTCTGTGTTTGGTTTTTTTATAGTGAATTGCACGTGCTATTGAAAGTGAGCGTAGTAAGATGGCAAAACGGCCTAGCATATCAGATTTCTTCAGTCGGCAACAAAAAGTTGTTAAACCAAATGAGGGCATTACAAGGTCTCCAACTATAAAAGGTTACAAGGTCTACAACTACAGAGGTTAGTGTTCACGATCCAGAAAGTGAAGTAGAAAAAATTGTGTTTGATGGTAATGAAATGGAAGTAGTAGAAGAATTAAAACAATTGGAAAATGAAAAACTCAGTGAAAATAAAGGTAATGATTTATTTTCCATTCCCAACAGTAGCACCAGCTGTACTGTGTATCTACGAAACCTACTGATGAACCAAAACAACCTCTATGAAGGCATTTTCCTTTTCGCTTGTTTGGAGACAGAAAAAGAAATTTCCAGCCTGGTTGGTACAAAATTCATCCATGACTGGAATACAGTATCATAAATGATGCTGCATTTTGTTTTGACTGTCAATGTTTCCTTCCCCAAACTGAAGGCACAAAAAGCGAATTGAATAGTTTTGTAAGTGAGGGATTCACTAATCGGTAAAGAGCGACAGAGTCTAATTCCGGCTTTGCAGCATGAGAACAGCTTCACACACAAAAAACTCTGCTGTTGCTTGGGATTCTTTCAAAAATTTAAAAAGTAACTTTGGAGAGAGTGCATCAGTTGCTACTCTGCTGGATGAAACATATGATTTAGAACAAAGGTCTTCAACCTTTGGCCCATCAACCGCTTGCGGCCCGCGTAAGCTTTTTTGGTGGCCCGCCAATAGTTTGCATAAATTAAATTTTTACATGTTATAATTTCGTGAACTTAAGACATCATAGATTTATAAAAATATATATGATGCTTAACTACTAACGCACGTCATTCCTATGGGTCGGTTTTGTTTGGTTTACATTCCCACTGTATGTGCACGCGCCAGTAAGTTGACTCGACTGACTTCGGAGCATAGGGAGATCGGCGTGCGCACCTCCCCCTACCATCTTCATACCTCACACGCACACAGTACAGCTTCATGACAACATTGACAACACATGACAACGAGACGACGGAAGTGAGCACAGAGCGGGGTTCACTCGCTCAGTACGTTAAAAAAGAGTTGAACGGGAAGCACGTCACATCTTGAGCAGGTACATTGTAAACATTGAACGCGTGTTATGGCAGCAAGTACAAGTATAAAACGCAAGTTCACGGATGAGCACAGATCATTTCAAGATAATTGGACGCACCTGTATCTATGTGTTTGCGTTGGAGAAAAAACCATTTCCCTCGTATGCAACGAATCAGTTTCTGTGTTCAAAGAGTATAATATCAAACGACATTATATTTCCAAACATTCCTCTAAGTCTAACTGAGTCTAGAAGTTCAAGAAAACAGAGGATACATAGAAACTATTGCCGATGTACTTCGATACACAGCCCTTCAAGGAATAGCTCTAAGAGGTCATAATGAATCGAGAGATAGTGCGAATTAGGCATTTTTTTAAGAGTTAATGGAACTTATAGGGAAAAAAGATCCAAGTGTTAGGAAAAAACTTGAATCTAAAAGGTAAAAATACACACATCATGATATACAAAACGAAATTGTTAGCACCAGGAGCAACATTCTGCTAGAACATATCTCAGATGAAGTGAAAGAAGCCCAGTATTTTGCTCTAATGGTTGACGAGTCAAAAGAAGATTGTTCAAAAACTGAGCAACTATCAATTGTCATTCGGTACTATTTAGATGCTACCTAACGTATACGAAATGTTTCTAGGCTTTGAACCTGCAAAAAAGTTGGATGCTTCTTCTTTCTTAGTCTGCATTTAAAAAAAACTAGCAAACTGTGTAGTTAATTTAAATTACTGTGTTGCACAAATACTTGGATAGCTGCAGTTATGAGTGGTTCTTGTGCAGGAGTTCAAGCTCTTTTAAACAAAGAAGTCCCACAAGCCATCTACACACACTGTATGCAGTGGCGGATACAGAAAAAACTCAAGGGGGGGGGGGGGGCGCAAGTTATCGCGACGATTGTAGCTTTCAAACTGACTGCCTGGCAGCGACTCTGCTTCCCTTATATATGTAGCTCGGTTGTTTCGAGAACATTTGGTGCCAGAATGTTCGCTTCCAGACTTTTAAGAAGTGTGAACAAATACAAACAGTAGAATATTCGCGACTTTTCTCGAACAAATTCCAGACGGAATAACGTATCGAGATCACTAGAATGGCCGCGACTTTTCTCCTAGGTTAGCTATCTATGCGCCAGACAGAAACGTATAAAATACGATGACGCGGACGCGCGCGCGTGCTACATAAGAAAGTACAACTACTCGATAACTCGACTCAGAGTCGACTGACGAAAGACACGAACAAATAGCGTGCGGGCTGACTGGCGGGGGTGGCCCCGCAAGGGGGGGGGGCCCGCGCCCCCCATATGTATCCGCCACTGACTGTATGAACCATATAAGTTGAGTATCGTCCTAGTATAGCCACATGTAGAGAGGGATCAAGTCGGCTACAGATTTTTTTATGACGCTGCAGGGACTCTTATGTTTTATGAGTGGGTCGGAAGTGCATCAAATGTTTATTGATACATAAATTAAAATGAAGATCGGAAGAGTGGAATTAAAAAATTTAAGTGACACTAGATGGGCCTGTCAGTATGCTTCATGTTTGGCTGTGAAGAAGACAATTGAAGTTATCATTGTAACCCTGGTAATCAATCTGGCAGAAGATTCAGAACGAGCTGCCGAAGCATCAGGATTTAGTGAAAAGTTAAACTTTTCTTTTATTTTTCATTTATGCCTGTTCACATGTTTGCTAGAAAAGTGCAAGTCGCTATCTGATTTCCTTCAGGACAAAGACTGTGATATTGTTTCTGCAATCAAATTGGTGGAAGCCACAAGGGATCATTTCAACCAAAGGCGTATATCAGACTCAGGTTTCACTTATGTATGGAAAGAAAGTGTAGATGTGGCAAAACAAAAATAGGTGCTGATATTCCCACAGATTCCTCTTCTCTTGGTAGAATTCCAAAGTTGCCGAAACATCTTAGG
Organism: Pyrrhosoma nymphula; assembly: GCA_963573305.1. Taxonomy (NCBI): domain Eukaryota; kingdom Metazoa; phylum Arthropoda; class Insecta; order Odonata; family Coenagrionidae; genus Pyrrhosoma; species Pyrrhosoma nymphula. Next base: position 9,114,211 of record OY754337.1, read on the forward strand.
GAATATGTTTGTGATTTTCCGAATAAAGACAGCCTGAAACCTGTGCTACCAACAGATTTCAAATAATTAGTATTTGATAACATTTTACATATAATAGACAGTGAACTTGAGAGACGTTTTATTTCAAACTCTGGAATTATTAAAGTAATCACTTGTCTAAACCCAAAAAGTGAAAATTTTATGGATGAACAAATGTTACTGCCGTTGGCACAAAATAATTCATTCAATATTAAGTCGATGGAAATTAGATGATGTCATAGTTATGAAAGCGACTGTTTGCACAGAGCACGGATATTGGCTTCTACCTTGGGTGAGTTGTTCGAATTATTTCTTCTTCATCTTCAAAGCATTTAATGGTTGTCTTTGCAAACGAACTTAATTATTCTTCAAACCTTTACGCATTTCCAGAAAAGGAATTTATGGATTTTACTTTGCTATTTGTACAAAATACTGGTATTTAGACAGCGCTGCCATCTTGCGTCAAATAACGGAACTAAGCACGAAAATTTACTAACTACACCCAAATTTCAAATATTCTCGTTGGTAATATGTCTGTCATATTTTTCTTATTTACATATCCGTGAATTTGAGATATGTTTTGTAATCATAATTGATATAATAGGTAAGTATTTTTTTTGACGCATGCCGAACACCAGATAATCGATGATTTAGAACCGTATAAATAGAAATATTTATTTCTATAAGTTAAACGTCAGTGCGACCGCAAGGATTGATCACTATAACAGGTGATTTTACCTGTCCACAACATTAATACAATACCGATCGTTCTTCAAGTGATTTAAAATAATTCCAACAATAAGCGACAGCGTCACGAAAAAAGTATTTGCTGAATAGCCGATGTATGTGTATATTTCAGAAGAATGTTGGGGGGTGCTCGGGTTTCGGACCGTTTCGATGAAAGTTCATCGACACATTGGCAGAAGTGGAGAGTTTGATCACCCAGTCGGAAACCCAAAGAACAACCCCCAACATATCGCATATACGCCGGGAAAGCCATAGATATTTTATTCCCCATGAATGCTCATTAAAAATGCCAATGGATGGAAATTTCTGCGTATCTTTTTGGACTGATATTACAATTTGCCGAAATACCGGAAAATTAGAGTGAAACATATATTAATTTGTAATTAATTAAAATATTGAATGAATCACATAAATACCGGTGTACCGGTTTGTATGTGATTCTCGTCGGTATTACCGGACGAGTAGTATTATTGCTTTTTATACTCATAAAAAAAATACCGGGACTTATTTGAGAACCGCCCATCCCTAGTGTGGTGGCTGTTGGTTGCGGTCGCTAGATTTTACGTTGTTGACTTCACGATGCAACCAGCTTACATCATGATTTTAGTAATGTTGGGTGGAAAGAATTAGTTTATATTAAATGATTCGTAATGCAATCATGTGGGTGTTTATAAAATTGTTTTAGTAAAATCTGGAAATTAACCCAAATATTCATATATTTTTCTCCGAGGATCATTTGAGTCAAATTTAAGTGAAAAGTTACGGAAATTTCCCCTAATTCCTCTATCTTACATAGATATCTACTTCCATCTAGCCATAGTCTATTTTGTAATGGCATGTACAATTAGTTAATATGTGTAAGTTTTTTTTTCACTTCCGCAATTTTTTCCTTGTTTCAAGTTCAAATTCATAGTTACTTACCAAAACGCAATGAATGTTTTTTTTAAATTTTATCCTTAAAAAAAACTGCGTAACCTACATTCAAATATTTTTAACCAAGAATCATTGAGGTCACATCAAAGTTAATAGCTGCGGACATTTCCCCGAATTCCTCTGTTCGTCATAATGAGTCGGTCATTTTGTTTTCTGAAATTTTCACTTCAAATTCGTGATCAGCGACCTCATTAAGGTATCGGTTATTATGTTTTCTGAAATTTTCACTTCAAATTCGTGATCAGCGACCTCATTAAGGTATCGGTTATTATGTTTTCTGAAATTTTCACTTCAAATTCGTGATCAGCGACCTCATTAATGTATTAGCTCTCATTTTAATTCAAATGAATGCCCTTTTTTTTTCATTTTTTCTTCCGCCATATTATGTCAGCCATTTTGTTTTTGGCAATTCTGATTCTTAACATGACCTAGGAAACCTCGGAGGACAAAATTTCACACTTGTTGGACCAGGGTGGCGATCGTCAGGGAAAACCGGGAAAACCTGGAATTGTCAGGGAATTTTGAATATCTGGAAAAGTCAGGGAGATGTCAGGGAATTCTCGTAACAGTCAGGGAGAAACTGGGATAGGAAATTCTAGTTATTTTTCTACCATTTCGTTTATCGCCCAGTCTTTCTCGCACTTTAATTCACCAACTAAAACTAATGTCCGTCGCTGGCGTGCATGGAATAAGCCCCATCAATTCGTGGAATATGCAGTTATGAATCTTATTAGTTGTGAATATTTGTTATTTAGTTGTGAATCAGACGTACAATGTATCCCTTTTGCATATCCTTATTGCGATATTTGCCTAGTAGTGTTAAAATTCATGATCACAATGTATTACGCTCATCACAAGTAATTTTAGGCTATGTTGTTCGGAAAATTTTACCTCCAGTTTTTTTTTAACTCCGGAGACTCAGGTCGAGAGATAGCTGGAGCACACTAGCTCGTCGTAAATACATGCTTGTAGTTCTAAAAATACGATACGTTGATTAATAAAATTGTAATACTAGTACGATCTCACGTGTAAACAAAATCTTACGCAAGAACTTTCCCTTCGATGCCTTTTCAGTAATCCTCAACTTCCCACGATGCGACTATAATTTGGATGAGAGTTTAACTTATGAAGGTTTAATATATTTTTTCATTAGAATGTAAAAAGCAGTGCTTGTTGCTTTTAATGTATTGATTTCAGTTTTTAGCATTTTCTGAGTTTTGAGGAAAATTTAATACGACAGATATAAAATATTCCAATAATAGGTGACCTTTTGGTAATTGGTCAGGGAAATTGGTAAATCCATCAGGGAAAGGTCAGGGAAAAGTCAGGGAATTTAAGAATTGGATATCAGTAGCCCCACCCTGTGGACGTCTTCTATATATTTTGATCGTCTCTTCGGATATCACTGTTGGGTTGGGTCCAAAAAACAATCGCCGTATTTGTTCACAGTTAACTCCCGCGTCTCCAACTCATGCTCGCATATTTCAGTCGCATATCCGTCGGAACGACGCCAAATTGTTGCAACTGTGTATTATTATTATTTATTCACCATAGGCATGTACAATATAATACATGGCTTCGTCAATTGAATAGTAGTACACTTCTTATAATAATAGTATGAAACATATCAATTAATATTTCTGATACATAATTTTTACATTTCAAAAATCAATTTCCATTACATACAATATCAATTATATACATAAAATTTCCATTTCAATTACATCGTCAAATTAATTTACATGAAAAATTCCTCTACACTATAGAATAATTTGTTTGACAGTAGTTTTTTTAACAGTGCATTTGAACTTAGATGCACTTTTAATATTCTTAATATCATTTGGCAATTTATTGTATAAAAGTATCCCTTGATGGTCTATCCCTTTAATACTTTTGTTAACTCTGTGCTGATTTATATGAATTAGGTTTTGACTTGTAGTGTTATGGCTATGGATGTCACAATTTTTGGTGAACATGTCTTGATTCTTGTTAATGAGAGACACTGTCTCAAGGATATAGGTACAAGGAAGTGGTAAAATCGCTAGTTTTTCAAAAATAGGTTTACTGGGTTCTCTATTATTAGAATTAGCTATTGTACGAATAATCCTTTTTTGCATTATAAATAATCTTGGAAGGTGAATTGAGGAACCCCAGAAGGGGATGCCATAATTTAAAAGTGATTGCACTTAGCCAAAATATATAATTCTCAATACCTGTATACAAGAGATTTCCCTGAGTATACGGAATGCATAGCAGATTTGTGCTAGTTTTTGGGTTAATTTATTGATATGTTCCTCCCAAGAAAGATTAGAGTCAATCCAAATTCCTAAAAACTTGGTAACATTTTGTTCCTTAATGGGGCAGCTGTTAATTGTTGGATTAAAATTTATTGATTTCTTTTTAGGATTGAGGTTTAAATAATGGGTTTTACTGACATTTAAAAATAGCTTATTATCAGTGAGCCAGTTCATCAAATTGTGCGTAGTTTCTGTAACATCATTCATTAGCTGAAAAGGATTATTGCTATTAAAAATTAAGTTGGTATCATCAGCAAATAGGATTGTAATGGAAAGAGGTATATTTGCAGGTATGTCATTAATGAATGTTAGAAATAGCGATGGCCCAAGAATTGAACCCTGCGGGACTCCACAAATAACAGAAGTTGTACTTGATACAGATGTAATTATTGCACTCACAGTTAGCTATTTGGTCGGAATAGATCATCAACCTGCATACGTTAGGTCGCTGTTTCTGCCGTGGCACCCCATACTGAATGTGGTTCAAAGACGTCTGCATGTCAAAAATACCTATCTTGGAAATATCTGGGAAAAGGAAATATCACGTATCACATATCAGGCAGTGGCCAAGCGAGGGGGGGGGGGGGTCCTGGGGGTCCGGACCCCCCCACCCTCCCGAAATATTAAGACATATAAAAAATAATTTAAGCTTGGAGCAGGGGGAAGTCTACAAATAATAAATTATCATACCGTTGTTGAAAAAGGTTTGCCCTTTTGTTTAAATAATAAATTATCAAACGATACGTTTGGGCTCGGCCGCTCGGGTAGTGTAATGGCGGTGTTTGTATAGCTGGCCGAGTTTCGACTGTGGACTGTCTAGTTCGCCCTGTTTTTCAAAAATTTTCCCCTGGTTTTGGACCCCTCCCCCCGAACGAAACTCCTGGCTACGCCACTGATATCGGGTATTCCCAAAGATTCTAAATATACCTACCTTGCTTTTTCGTACTTGTACTCATATTTGAACACTCTTTGTCGACCATATTTTTTAGATCCACGTGTTAGGTGGCATTCTATGTGCTCTCAGATATTCTCCCTTCACCACGTACTCATCGCATTTTCGTTTTCTTTTCAGGTAAGGAAGCTAAGCCGTGAGCTGCTGCAATGGTGTGTGCTCACCCGGCAGTGGTTTTTGACGATTGTGAGTACTCAGCCAATGGGTTTTGACTCCGGTTTGTTCCGGATTTTGACTTTCTGCATCATTGGCGGCTGGAATGTTAAAGTCTCAGTTCTGAGCCGTTCACTGCCAGAGTCATGAATATACATATGGATCCTAAACTTTCCCCCAGTGGGCGTTGCCAAACATTCCGCAAGCACCAAAAAATCAGGACCAAGCAGATTGTAGCGCCGCCACTCCAGAGAAGGTGGTTCTAATAAGGAAAGGCCGTGATTCAAATGGAGATACTGGAAATAAAAAGGTACCGGAATTGGCCTTCCAATTAAACCGGCCATTTTTTATACACACAAGCGGAACCATGCCGACTGCAGCGCGACCTATCTTTTGCGGAAAGCTAGACAACACTTCTGCCCGTATAGTGGTACCGAAGATTTAGATCCATATGTATATTCATGGTCAGAGTGAACGGAACGCTAGGCAGTGTATTTATTGCCTTCTGCAGCAGAAGCTTGAAACGTCGGAACGTTCGGCTGAAACTTATGGCCCGCAAAATATTTCTATACGGCCACTTTGAGTGATTTTAAGTAGGTACCTATTTCAATCCTTTATATACTTAAATGCAAATGAAATCGAGGAATAGCATTCCAGTGACATCCCGATTTAAATCGCTTTGCTTTCTTTTTATGAATCGCACGATTCGCGATTTTTTCGTGAGAAGAAAATAAATTCACGATTTTGACGCAAGATTTTAAGGCGGAGAGTCAATGCATTGTTTTAGTAAGCTTATTTTCTAACCTCCACTTAAAATAATATTTATTGACTATTTAACCGAGATCCCTTCCTTGTCTGTCTGTCTTTTTAAAAATAATTTGATCTTACGTTTCAAGTGTCACTAGTACCCAACTCTTCATATTTATTTACCTTTTCGAAGTGATGTCCGTGATTCCGTCATTTGTTTATCATGTTTTTAGATAGCTACCGCGCTGAGCCTGCTTTCGGACTAGGGTATAGCTGGAACGCGCCCGACGCACAGCTGGCTGAAATCGAAAAAAGCTGGCCAAAACCCCGAAACAGGTTTTCTTTTATAGTCCGGAAGTTAAAACTTTGCACAGTCATTTTCCATAGATTGGTGTATGTGATGTTGCATTCCATTTGTCATAGTTCTTACGTGATAACAATACACATGGGCTCAAAGTTGGACAAATTTCGCAAAAATAGCCCGCCTTAGTTTTTTTCCGAAAATCACCAAATTCAAGCTAATGCTGAACCTTTTCTAGAAAAGCTGTGGTATAACAACTGACATTCTTTGGTATAACTGTTCTTTTTCATTAAATATTACTTATTTTTCGGGGATATTTGTAATATTTGTTATCGATATATGACAAAATGGCGGACCCTGTTTTTTGTCAATTTTTCGCCGTTGTGTAGCAAAATTAAAAAAAAATGGACATCGACGGACATTGAGATACTTACATCACGATAATAACAAAGTTTTTAGAGTGTGAATCCGAAGAAATCATCTGCGACCGTTTGCGACGCCGAAAATAAAATCGATTTATTCGGTCAGTTCCGGACTAGGCCAGTCCGGAACTGACCACCAGCAACGGGGTATGTCGTGACGCGGCGTGTGTTGGGAAGCGCTACTGTTTCATAACCTTCGTTATGGCTATTTTAAAGCTATATCAATTGAAAAATACTTCCATGTACGGTACAATGTTGTTAATCCGGGGTTATCGATCTCCGTATACGGGTTCTACTGTTAGCCAAGTTAGGATTTAGCACTCTTTCCACGGATGAAATACTGGAGCTGACACTGGCATTTCACGCATATACTTTAGCCTTTGAAAGGAAATATCAGTTTATTGTTCTAATTCTAACCATCTAAGAAACGAAAACTTATTTGAACGGTACCAGCCAGCAGCTGGTGTCTAATTGCCACTCCGCCCTCACTGCGGCGGGATTCGCAAAAAGGGTCTTTGCAAAAATCCCTAGCTGATCCATTCTCGATTCCCAATGGAAGCATAATCAATCTTTAGGGTGGATTTCACCCCCAATTTCTTATTCCAATACCATTAATCTGTCCCAACGCCTATATATGGCAATTTACATTCGCAATATCCTAATATACCTTTAAAAAGAACAAATTCATATATAACCGCCCTTGGAAAGGTTATTTTAGCCCTTGCTCCATTCCCTACCCTGTTTAAGACTTATTAATAAAAAAAAAAATTGCCTTAAATATATTTTTTCATTGAGGTAACGATGATAAGAAAACAATCTATACAAATTTAAACAGTAAAAACCTTGAAAAATAAAGCAAAAAAAATATTCCGATAGTTGGGATCGAACCTTTCCATTCGCAGTCGACCGCCTTCGCCATAAAAAATGGCATTCTACAGAGGTTGTATACCGCGACATGCTTTTTTTACAATTTTTAATTGCTTTTTTCTCGAAAATTTCCCGGAGGTGCGCCGTCTCGCTTCGACATATCGAATTAATAATCATGAACTACCGAATCAGAAAACTTGAGCTCAATTGGCCACCCCACGACGGTCGTGTATTCCCCTTTTGAGTAGCGGTTGCTTGTTTGGCTGATGTAGGTACTGTCCAGAGTCTTGATTTACCTTCTTCTCCTCCAAGCTCATCTCGATAGCCTCTTCATCCTTATAAAATCCCGGCATGAACCTAACTCGGTAATCAGTCTCAGCCCTGATGACGATGAGGGAGTCACTCGTCGAAACGTTGGCCTTTAAAAGCCTTACCCGGTGGCAAACCCGAGAAGATTTTACTAATGATAGATATATATTTATTTGTATTATATATATATATGTACATTTTGTATCCTTCTATCTTTGAGAAAGGTTCTAGAGCAACCGAAATATCAACGTATAGTGTGAGTGTTCTTTTTTATGTGTTTATATTTAATTCCGCCCCACCTGTGGCATAGTTTATTTATATATATATATATATATATATATATATATATATATATATATATATATATATATATATATATATATATATATATATATATATATATATATAATAAGCCAGTGTCACTAGCTTTGACGCACTAAATAAAGTAAAACACTTAGAAAGAACACTCACACGAGAAAAGTTTTTTCCGGAGCTTTCGAAGCCAAAGGCTTCTTTCTCAACGAGGAGATGTCGACTGGCTGGGTCAGAATGCCGCAGGAACAAGGGATATTGTAGGACGAGCGAACGGGAGGGGAAGAAGGGGTGATGGGGGAGAGGGTTAGCAGGATATATATGGTCTAAGAGCAGGATACGTTCAGTCCAGGGGCGCTGCAATCGTTTAGGCGCCAAATGCACGCTAATTCAAGCGTGTGGAGGTTGAGGGCGGAGTCTGAGGGGGGGAGGGAAGCAATAATGGACACCTTGAAACAAGAATTGAAGACCGCGTCGTGGGACAAAGAATGCGTGGCCACTGGGAGGGAAGCATGGGGGGATGACGGGCAGCAGGAGGCACGATGATTATTCATTCTGAGGTTAAGGGGGGTGGTACATTGGCCTACATAGAATGCTGGGCAGAAGTTGCACTGTAAAAGGTAAATTATGTTGGTGGACGTACAGGTGGTGGAGGGAAATATCGGGAGAGATTTAAGTTTGGGGAGAAAAGAGGCTGGGGGTGGAGAAAAAAATCATGCAGGTCTTGCATCTGGGACGATTGCAAGGCGAAGGTGGAGTGGCGGTGACTCGCAGGGATATTTGAAGTGGGCGGGTGGCTTTAAAAATGGTGCTAAAATTTGGTGGCCTTTGTATGTGATCCGTGGAATATTAGGAAAAATTTGTGAGGTGGATTTGTGGTTAGAAAGAATGGGGTACAGGTCCTTTAGGATATCCTGCAGGGCATGAGCGCCTGGGAAGTAGGTAGTGAGAAGAGAAGGGGAGCAATGTTTTTCTGAGCGGGGTTTATTCGGAACATAAGGTTTTTTTCTGATTTTATATTTTAAAAGTTTTTCGGGGTATCTGTGGCGAAGAAGAGAGGTGTGTAATTGCGAAAGGAAATTCTGAAGATCATCAGGGTTATTGCAGATCGTGTGTCCTCGGACGGAAAAGGAATAAGGGATGGAGCGTTTGGTGTGCGGTGGGTGGCAGCTGTTGTAGTGGAGGTATTGCTGTTTGTTTGTGGCTTTGATGTGAACAGAGGTTTTAAATTTGTTGTTGGAAAGGTGTATGCATATGCATAGGCCTCCGTCCAGCAATATTATTTATTTCTTCATCTCAGCACATACGTGCTACCCTTCTTCATCCCGCCCGTAAAACTGTTCCAAAATTAGTTATCTAGGAATCACATAGAAAATGAACAGAACCAATTCGAAAGAAGAAATTAAATTTAAAAATTTATCTCCTCAACCGAGACTTGTATTGGTTTTCTCACACGTTGGGAGGCCGTTAATGAAGTGTTGCATGGGCGTTGAAGATACACATGTGTGCCATATTTGAAGGAAATATATCGAGTGTGAGTGGGTTAAAAATCGATTTACAGATTCCACCCAAACAAACAGACGGACAGGCAAAGCAACTGGAATAAAACCATGTAGTAAAAAAAGGAAGAGACAAATATGGCACACGGGTATCTTCGATGGCCATGCAATATTTCATTAATTACAGCTTGGGTCGATACGTAAATAACGTCAAAAAAGAAAATTTCTATTTTCCCTATAAAAATGGAAAGTATAAAATATGCGTTAAGCAATAGTAGTGTTAGTTAAGTTACGGTGGTAAAGTGAGTAGAGTCGTGGCCTTCCATCGTTTGAGAATCCCAGTACAAGTCTCGGTTGAGGAGATAATGTTTTAAATTTAAATTTGTAATTATCTCCTTTCATGCGTAATAAGTAAATGTTTTTTCCAAAATGTGAGTAATAATCGGAAACGGTCAGTGCTCAAGCGGTTAAGGACTTTGATCTGTAACTGTCAGGTTAAAAATTCGAATCTCTTGTGTCCACAATACATTTTGTAGTACAATTTTTTAAAATTCTTGCATCTAAAGAAAGGTTAAGCCAAAAATATTTTAAATTCAAATTTTTTGTGTTGGTCGATTGGTTAGTTTTTTTGACAGCCGTTGAAGTCCTGGGTTAGAGCCCCAATAAATCGCATAACGTTTTTTGAATTAATTTGTAATTTACAATAATTAAAAAAACGCCAAGTGGATTTCAGAAATAAATAAAAATAAAACGTTTTCAGTTACACGATTTTATTCAAAATACAAATGTAAATGAAATACGGACTTTAAAATAGTTGCTGTATGTTAAAAGGTCGCTGAATACTACTGAAAAATATTCTTTTGCATGAAGAATTGCAAAATAAAGTATCATTACCTATGTTATTGAGTAAATTTAAGAAAATTTTAGTGAAGTCTGGATAAAAAATACGCAGTAAATCAATGGCTAAAAAGCATTTACAATATTTTTTAAACTTTTTTTAAAAGAGAGAATAGGATGTTAATTGAATATTTCATCGACGGATCGCATGACGATTGACAGACAATTCTTTCTTTCCCATGATGCTATCAAAAATATATTTGCAAAAGTCATATAAATATATTGGGCATTTATAACAAAAACTCTAATATTCTTCTTTTCAAAATGTTACAAACACATTTCGCATGTATCTACAAGTTATGGGCACAAATCTTTTCTTTGAACGCCTAACGATGTTTTTCAGTCACATATGATCCTGAATCCTACACCAAAATCCATGTTTCATTTATATACATATTTAAGCTACATATTTTTGATAAAAAATATGTAGCTTAAAAAGTTTTAATAATTTTTTATTCTTGTACTGTAAATAAATACTTTTTTACTTGAATTCCCCTTCTTACCCAAGGTCCACGTCATCAGCTCCCATTTAATACCTACTGGACGCCTTCGCTGGTGCTATTCTCCTCCTTTTGTCTTTGCTACCATACCATAATCGACTAAATTACATACTTTGGAATGTTACATATATTGTGACTATAATTGTCACATTGTGACATCATTACTTCTAAGTAAATAACTATATTTATTCGGTATTCGAAAATGTTTACATTTATTTTGTAATATACAGGTCGACCATATTTATATTGTAGGTGAAATATTGTGTATGCATTCCAGTTTGCTTAGTTTATTGCATCTGGAATTAACAATCATATGCATGTATATGCTTGTCATATATTCGGAATTGATATTCCTCGTGGCGGTTGCATGTTAATAAAATAACATTGCAGAATCTCCCAGAATTTTCACCTCAGTTGGTCGACCTTTCTACTTTGTGGGTTTGGCCATCCTGTGTCGGAGGCGCGGCCTTCGAAGGCGCCGAAGCGAAGGAGAGCCAGCCGATGGATGAGCGATTCCCCGAATGAGTGAGTCCGCGAGCGCTGCCAATTGTTGCGATAGTGAAAAGGGGGGATGGGGGTATTTAGATGGCGGGAGCGCGCACGTACGATCCACTTCTCCGGCGCCGCCGGGGTGGCCACTCTAGGTCAGTAGTCGCGGGAGGAGGAACGCCGCCGGTGGCGCCGCCGTGGCGTGGCAACCGCTTGCTTCCTGGAGGTCGGGAAACGGAATCCTCCGTGCCGTTCGCAACGGCATCAATCAGACAGTCAATTATTTAAGTATTTATTTATTTCACGCTGGCGCTCCGCTCCTCGTATGAGAATAGTGGGTGGGGGCTAGTAAATGAGAAAGTGACCGGTCGTGGTAGTATTAGTGAAGAGAATTTCTTGAATCCATTCTATCCATAAACCCAGCATCTTAAACCCATATCTTTCTAGCATCGATTCCCTCTTACAATTAGAACGTATCTCAGCAATTCTTGACCATTACCTCTACAACCCATTGTCATGTATTCAATCCAACCTCTTTCATTTTTAGACACCTATCATTTCCTCGACCTATGCGCAATCCCTATTCCTACCAAAAATAATCTTCTTACGGCCACAATAGATGTCACTTCCCTCCATGCCTCAATTCCCCATCCACATGGAATTGAATCTCTGCGATATAATCTCTCCCAACACCCAAAACCACACCTTCCCTCCACCAACTTCACTGTGCGCTTAGCTGAATTAGTGTAGATTAAAAACGCTTTCTCTGTCAATAATCAAGCTTTACTTAATATCTAAGGCCCCGCCATGGGCGCCATCTCATGTCAACCTTCTATTGGGCCATCCCGAAATCACTTTCCTCAAAAATCAAACTTTCAAACCTGTCGCTCTCTATCTACTCAACTTATGAATCATTTTCATGCATGCATTATGATCCAATTTTCATTTTTAAGCTCGTTAAAGAACCTAGAAGTTCCCGCCGAAATGCTTGGCCCTAAACATACCGTCGCCGTGTTGTGACGTCACGGCTTGGCTTTTTTTCCCAGCTGTGTAGATGTTGTAGACACCAGCCTGAACTGAAACGTTATCCGTGGAAGGTTTTTGTTTTTGAATGGCTCACCAACCAAAGAATTATAAATGTTGTATCGTTCCTCTGTCGGTTACGTCGGCGAATGCGCCACATATTTTTTTAAATTTATGTCCCGAAGAAGGAAAGCATAGATAAAAGCTGTTCTCCGAGATTAATGTGGAGGAAAGATCAGTGCCAAAATTCCAGTTCATTTTTTTCTGTAAAGACCATTTAAAGTTCATTTTATAAAAAAGTTATGGGTAAAAAAAATAAAATTGAGAGGCAAAGACCCGATCCTACGATGTTATAAAAACCCTTTTTATGCAAACATTATTCTTATTACTATTCTTCAGGTTTTTATTCATACGCACACACAATCATCTTTTACATACATCCACTCAGACTTTTGATTTTGGGCGGAAGGTAGAACATAAATCGTAGATTATATACTTGGACGGTTTACCCTTCTTCCCTGTTAAGTCTGTGAGGGATATGTGCCCATGGAGTTCCTGTTGTGCCAACAATTGACGATTGATAAATACGGTGCGATTATTTAATGGAATTTTGAAATCATTAATGTATGTACGCTAAAATACCGTATTGAAAATTATTAGAAAATACTAAGCGAGGGATTTCCCATGTTTTTCTTTTGTCCCTAGAAACATTCGTAGACATTTCTAAAATATGTTCTAACTAGTGAGTTCCCGCACCCATTTTTCTTTATCAGGGCTATCCAATGGCAGAGTTTCGCGTAAATATGAAAACAATGAACTTTTCAAAAGCAATATATTTTTAAAGTTCTTCTGTCGAAATATTTTCGTATTCCTGAAGTTCTCATTTCCTGCCTGTTTTCCATTTAATTCCTCGAAAGTGCTTTATTTAAGCGTATTTTTTCTTAAAACTATAGTTTTTTTTTAAAACACAGGCTCAAGAAAAAATGGAAAGGATACTCCCAACAACTTATCAGGACGTTTCGACGCTTAAGCCGTTTTCGTCGGCAGTAGATTACTACCTAAGGGAGGAAAAGGGGAGGAGAGTTGATGGAGGTATGCAAGGAGTCAGGTTGGGCCCCCCTACGGTTCAAATGCTACCTTTGCCACCCATATGTAGGACATCTTTCGAGTTCTCAATCAGATATTAGTAGTAGATTCGGACAGGGCTTCAAGTATAGAGAGCGCGAAATACTCATTGAAAGTTAATAACTTGTTATATTCAATTTTGTGCGCAGTATGAGAGTCACGCATGATATTCGCAGTGACAACTGACAACTTAAAGGACAGCGTTTGCATATAATGGCACAGATACAGTGGTCTCTGATAGACTAGTGCAGCCTAGACACTTTTGTCATGATATTAATTACTCTTCTTACGACATTGTTCTGGATATCTTAAAATTACATGCTGTGCATTTAGAAAATCGTTTTCTTATTTCTTAAAAGATGGCAACCAGCGAAAAGTTGGTAATAATTGGAACCAATTAATCAATTACCGATGATAAGAGGGCCTTCCATAATAGGTTAAAGTAATTGATTAATTTTGGCTGAACAATCGATTAATGTGCTCGATTACTTGCATCTCTAGTCCAGGCATCATCCTGGACGTAGGTAGGTACACTTGGAAGAAGCCGGGAGACTCATATAGGATCCAGATAGTTTATATAATGGTTAGATCTAGATTTTGGAATAGTGTTTAAAATTTGCTTACCTATCCAGGGGCTGATAAAGGCTCAGATTACAACTTATCAATTTTGAAATGCTTCTTTAAACTCAAACACATAAAAAAGCGTAGGAGGGAACGAATGTGGAATACAGAAGCATGAACCGGGGCGGTAAAGAAGAAGTATATCATGATCAGGGTGATAAAATCCTGGGTGCGGGTCAGGGAGTGAGATCAGCAAAAGATGAATAGGGAAGTTAGGAAAAAAATTAGAAAATTGTGGATTACTGAGAAGTTGATAATGGGGATGCAGGAAAGATGGGAATGGAAGAGCGTGAACGCAGAGCTGGACTAGAGAATGTACCGAGGAACTAAATAACAGGCTAAGAAGAGAAATGTAGAAAAAAAGGGAGGCATGGTGTAGAGAGGACAAATCGACTCCTTAAAGAAATTTCAAAGAAAGGGAAGTCGTTGTATTTTAAATTAAAGGAAATGAGGGTAGTAAGAGAAGGGGAGCCGCAACGGTAACAGGAAAGTTGATTGTAGAATCGAAAGGTATCCAGGAGAGGTGGAAGGAATGTGTTTAAAATCTTAATGGTAAGGAAATAAGGCCCTCAAAGTTAGATATATATAAAGGAAAGACGACATGGATATTGGATAGGGATGGCGTCGGAATAGGTATCCTTGATGGTGAAATTGAAAGAATACTAGGAAGCATGAAAAGGAATAAGGAATAACATTCCAGCAGAGCTTCTAAAAAGTATGGGGAAGAACGGAAGAGAAACATGTATGCACTTATTCGTAGGACTTATGAGGATAAAGTATGGCCGGAGGACTTCGCGAAGACAAAACTACTTTCAATACCTATGAAGAACGAGGAAAAATCGTGCTAAGACTATCCGACAACAAAATTGCCATCCCACGTGGCCAAAGTACTTCTTAGAATTGTAAACAGAAAGGCTAAAGAACTCCGCCACCCAGGCGGCGTGACCATCTTCGGCTCTCAAACAGGGATGTGATCCGAAAAGGAACTTGAAGTTTAGTGCCGGACGTGGAAGGTGCGAAACTATCCCGGATGGTTAAGTGCCGGACCTGGGGAGGCACCCGAACTCGGGAGTCGGAGCCAAGAACCATAGCCAGGGTTCTTGGTCGGAGCCTTGGCGTCGAAGGCGATCCAACCCTTCACCGCGTGTGGTTTATGGCACCAACTGACCAGTCACACTTTAGTTTATAACTTCTAAAAGTTAAGCATTAATAGCAAAATTATGTTCGTCTTTTTGTTGCACTAGTCACGCTGATGAAAATGGTTTTTTCATCGGAGGTATATGATAGATATTAACCATTTTACGTTTTTAGTAAACAAAGCCAGTTTAATGTACATTAAATCACTAATGCACGTAAAATGGTTAATGTCTATCATATAACTGCGATGAAAAAACCATTTTCATCAGCGTGACTAGTGCAACAAAAAGACGAACATAATTTTGCGATACTAAACCTTGGATAATCGGGAGCCGATCATTAAATAGAGTGAAACGGATCTCCCGCCTTCCCGCAAAGAGTAGTCATTAAATTTAAGTTGAGATTGCAAAATAACTCCCCAGTTTGGGTTTAGGAGATGGACGGGATCGCGGGACGATTTAGGAGTGATGAGGACCCTAAGAGAGAGACACCTAGAAAGACATGGCCAGGATATTTTAGCTTGCCATAGACGAAATTAGTGGAAGTGCTGAAAACATTTGGGGTCATTTGGAGGGGCAGACGTCTCATTCGGAATCCGTATATGTATGCACCACACGGCATAGGTTAGGGTAACCGATGGAGATTCGGAATGGGCCGTTATAGGACGGGGAGTAAGGCAGAGGGTGCCCACTATCGCCATTGCTTTTGAAAGTGTATTCAGAAGAAATGGTGAGGGGGGCATCGGGGGAGAGGGGGGTTGGAATGAAGGAAGGAAGTGATCTGATAAAGTCATTGAGATTTGAAGATGATCTCACGTTGGTTCGTCAGTCAGCCAAGGGGTTACAATCAATATTGAATGCTTTAGAGGTGTAGTGCGAAAGGTATGGGATGAAGACAAAAGAAAACGAAATTGATGAAATTTCCTAGAACTAAGAAGGCGGGACTGAATATAAGGGCACAAGATAGAGCAGGTCGAGTAGTTTACGAATCTGGGTAGTATTGTGGAGGAAAATGTGTTTGGTGATGGGACATCAGATGAAGAATTGCCCTCGCTAAAGAAGCATTTTCTAATAGAGGAGAATTGATGAGTGGGGGTCTGAGAATATACGCAAAGAAAAGTCTAGTGAAAACTATTATGGAGCGTGGCGCTGTATGGGTCGGAAACTTGGCCTTTGCGAAGGGAGGATGTTTGTAGACCTGAGGCGTTTGGAATGTGGGTTTGGAGGAGGATGGAGAGGGTGAACTGGGTGGCGAGGAAGACGAACGAGAAGGTTTTGGATATGGTTGGAGATGAGAGGAAGCTGGTGGCGGAGGTAGAGTCTATATAGTTCAGAAGATGGCGGTCGTGCCGCCGAAATATCAAAAAACAAACGTGTAAGTTTCCTTTTTTGTTCATATTTCGTTCAAACAGATGGTGAAAGTAAGAGGATAGGAAACATAAAATTTGACAACACAATGGTGACATTTACGGTATCTCTCGGTGACATTTACGGGCTACTCTTGGGGGTGTTTGGTTCATATAAACCCCCCGCCAATTCCAGTGTGTCTTATGAGACTATATAGTCTCATAAGGTGGTCTGAGCATTCGACGTGACATCGAAAGGTCCGTGGTTCGATTCCCGGCCTAGTCGAAGTTTTTCACTTGGAATCGGCCATCATTCCATCTTCGCATCACCATTGTGTTGTAAAAAAAAAAATATATATATATATATATATATATATATATATATATATATATATATATATATATATAAAACTTCTAGGAAAATCACTCGGGTGATAAATATACAATAAGCCAAGAGGGTGGCCAATAAATATAAATATGCCAAGAGGGTGGCCGTTTCTATATTTTTATCGGCCACCCTCTTGGCATATTGTATATATATATAAGTAAAAAGAGTGAAGACTTACAGGGAACGCTATATATATATATATATATATACACTTCCTACTCGAACAATATGCAATAAAAAATATCCTTCACGAAGTTAGGAATATAAGTATTCAAACTTAGGAATGCCCATAGCCCTGTGTTTATTATAATTAATGCTATATTCATATAAAAAAGTGGGAATAAAACCTGAAGATAAGAGCTGCTGCATAAACTACTGTGGCATTTATAGACAATTTATATTGGTAGTTATTCGGCATCGCTACCCCCATCGAGATCGACTTCATCTGTGTCATATTAATAGTAGGTACTTAGAAGGGCAGGTTCTATCCTTTAGTGCATTCGTTGACAACCTCACGCGCTAAGATGCGATTTGAAATGTCTCCCACTGGGAATATTCTTCGCAATTCACTAATCGATGCGGAAAAAATAGAAAGTTGGCAGGCATGCGACAGCGACGCCCGCCAGGCTGGAAGCGACGAGACAAGACGAAGAACGCTCTATCTCTCTCTATTCATCTGTCTCGACTCTTTGCCTTCGACCATTTTAATACAAGTATACCCGCCATTCCAGCCGCCCGCTGTTGCCAGGATGGGAAGCCGGTGTGCCGGGACGTGACGTCGACCGATGTGGAGACGATTGCGCTCCTATACGCTCATTGTATTGTAATCACTCTCCAGCTTTTCAAATTGACTTAGAATTTTAGTGAATGGGTTTGCAATATATTATCAGACAAAACATATTGTTGAGCAATTAAGGGTCCTCGAAGCCTCTTATTTCATCTATGAATGACCAAAACTAATGTACATCGACCTAATACTCTGTAAGCCACCTCAAGTGTGTGTGGCAGAGGGTGAGTAGTCACCTACATGCAATACGCTATAAACTATAAAAGTTAATGTAACTACGACTATTGACGCATTATCATAAATCGCTAATGCTTGCCACGAGGCAAAGCCTCACGAGAATGCACTACATCATAGGTAAGCTAGTAATTTTAATAGGACCGTTTGTATTAATTTTTTTGGACACAAATAAATGGACAGGGAAAGCCGAAATTGATCTTCCCCTATGGTGCTAAAGTTTTTAAACCATGTACCATTGTACATATACTGATTCATACATTTTTTAATTGCCATTGAATTTTCAACCGTCTTGTCATTTTCATATTTCATCCTGAAAGAATGAAATTCAAAATGATAGACTGCTGCACGCATGCCGAAAGCATGCAAGGCAATGCTATTAGTACTTCGCATTCTAGTTTGATTTTATTCATGCCTGCTGCAATTATGGCGTTGAAATACGTAGAAATTTCCGCGAGAAAAATAAAAAATTTTCTCGTGACAATTCCTAAGTATCCCATCCTAGTTTCTGCTTAAGTTCAATAACACAGACTAGGTTATCATAACGGCCTTCAACGTATCTTGCCGATCTTCGCCTCACGCATTCTAACTCGTTTTTTAAGCCAACCTCATAAGGATCCCAAATAACTTTATCGCTGCTCTTACTGAGTACTCTTTGAACAAATTCTAATTCACGATTCGCTTGGCCGCTAATTTCCTGAATATGTTTACCCCACGAGAGATCAGAGGTCAGTTAAACTCTGGCGTATTTAACCGATTCTGCAGTCTTTAATTGGCTGTTGTGTATGCATTACTGTTATGAGTAGAGTTTTTCCGTTTACAAAAAATTCATAGCAACGCATTTTTTTTCAAGTTTAATTCTAGCTGCCACGCATCGCACCACTCCTGTATTGCCTCGAGGTCCTTCGTCAGTTATCAGTAAGGTTACAGATACGGCTATGGCTGCGGATTACCTACTCTCTACATGAAAAAATAAGAAATATCGCCAATCAGCCAACTTTCTGTTCCCATAATGACGTTGCACTGCGTGTAATGAATGATATGGTGAAAATCTGGAATCTTATTTTTTTAATTACGGCCATTAACTACTGAGGCGATTAATTCTTGAACATTGTTATCGTTCAAGCGTTTCGGGTGTAATATATCAAAATGCCTGTCTTCAATTAAACCATTCTTGGACCCTATACTAGGAATAGTCTTTCATAAACTACTTGCTGGCAACGCATAATTATTGATCCCACTCATTTACCTACTCTCTGGCCTACCATCTAAAACTCGACGAGTATGCTCAAGTGTCCTGCGCGCTACCTTTTGCGATGCTTCGCAGTCCATTATACGTGCGAGGCATCGCAGGAGTTAGTGCGCAGGAAACTTGAGCATACTCGTCGAGTATAACATAGATGGTAGGTTATAGATCAGATTAATTAGTGGGGTCAATAATTCTGGGTTTCCAGTAAGTAATTCAGGAAAGAGTATTGGGTCATTCCATGCCAAATGGTCTGGTGGTCCCCGCTCGATCATCACAGATTTCAATGAAATTTTATATGGACATTCACATATGTCCCCAATGAACATTTGTAAATTTTTACGTTCGCCGATGGTATACTTGCTGAGATAACGTAATTTGTTTGACCCCGTTCCGCAGCCTTCTTCAGTATGATTGTGAGATTAAGGTAACTTTGAGACGTAGTATCTCAGAGAATATATTGATGAGAGAAACAAAACTTAGCTATCTTGTACTGCTTTTTGCGCTTTATTAAAAAAATAATAAAAATAAGTGTAGAAACCACCTCCTAGCAAAAAATTAAGGGCGAAACTGGCCCGAAAAATTTTGGATCGAAAAAAATTAAAATTTTGGCTTTTTTTTATTTCAATAGGTAAAGGTATAATCAGGGTGAAAGTTTGCGCATGATAACATATCAGCACATGGTTTACTCTTATAAAATTTCATCTTCCTAGTGCTTTCAATTAGTTTAAAAATTGAGTCAAAATTTGACATTTTTTCTAAAAACGTCAAAAATAGGGTATTTTCACCCCGCTTTTACCAAAAAAAAGACCCTTTGGAATTTCTTTTGCATCATTTTTATTAAGCAGAGAGTAATTTTAACCCTCTAAAAAAGTATATCTGGTTTTTCATCGCGGGCATATAAGGCCATAAAAATAGGGACAACCTTGAGGATGACATTTGTAAAAACGACAAAAATAGTTTATCTTCTGCCCGCTCTTACAAAAGAAAGAGCTTCTGGAAACTCTTTTGAATCATTTTCATTTGAAAGAGCATGTTTCAAACCGCTTAAAAAAGTAGACTTGGTTTTCATCGCGAGCAATTACGGCCCTAAAAATATGAACAACGTTGAGAACGTTGCTATGGTGGTGCCAAATGCATTCTGTTGTTTGTCGTCCTGTTTGTTTTATGTAGACATTTTTAGTATATTGCGTTGGTCCATGGTGACATTATCACTACCAGTTCAGGCATTTGAACCCGTAACCACATCGTCGTTAGGATCACGCCCGATAGCCGTGCAATACCAGCCACGGGTGGGTTTCTTGGTTGAGGATTTTTGGCTTGCCTGCAATTTGGTTTCTTCGGCAAGGTTCCAAATCCTTGAGTGGGTATCTGTCTGGTTCCCAAGCCTAAATTGGGTATCTTATATGGCTCCCAAGACGAAGCTCGTATGGTTCTCATGGACTGCCAAATTCCACAGATCGCTTATTTATTACCTATTGAATTTTCGAGCCATGTTCTTTAGCGTCGCTTCTGGAAATCGATGCATTGCAAAATGCTTCAGTCCCCCCTCTGTGATATAAAGTCAGCAGTTGATCACGTGGAAAAATTGTTGAACAGTTTGAGAACATTCGAAGTGGAGAATAAATATGTGTACCAAGATTGATTATCTATCCAGCGCCACACGAAAAAGACCTAGGGAAGTATTGCTTTGACCATTCCATTTCTTGATGACTTAATTAGTCAGCTGAAATGCAGGTTCAGTAACCACAAAAATCTTCTTAGCACTCTAAACTACCTAATCCCTTCACGATGCTCTGATAAGGCATAAAACTGTACGAAGATAAAGTAGAACTGGAATTACTTCAGCCTGAGTTCCAAATGTGGAAGATTTATTGGAAGAAAAACTCCGAGTAAGATTGCGCCATTGCGGCCTTAGGTGAATGCAACAAGTTTCTTTTCCCTAATATATTCATGTTGCTGAACATAATATTTTTCCTGCCCGTCACTATTTCCACACCTGAGAGTACTTTTTCGACTCTAAGAAGATCAAAAACCTATTTGAGAAACTCGTGCGAGAAGGATAGGCTTACTGGACTAGCTCTTTTGTCAGTTGACAGATTAATGTTCCGACTGAAGAAGTGGTTACAATTTTGCATTGAGGAAAGATAGAAGATTAGATCTTTTCATGTTCAGTTCAATTAACTATTGCTGTTTTTTATTTTTAATGTAAATATAATCATACATCTGAGAAAACTTTGTCATTTATTCATTGACATTCCTTCACAGTTACATTTTAACAGTTAACTTGTAATTTTTTTGAAAAAAATCTATAACCACTATTATTATTAAGTATTTGGTAAGTAGCTAACACCAGGGGCGGATTAAGGGGGGGGCGGGGGGGGCGGCCGCCCCCCCCCCCGTAATTCCCGGGAAAATAGAAAATATGGTAATCATTAATGTGGTTCTCCAATGGAATTTTTTATTTCACCAGCTCAATATACAATGTTTAAATATAATTGGAATGTGGTGTAAAACCTGGGAGACCTGCATCTTCACAAGAATGGCATTCTTTACATCGTTTGTAAACGTTTTTCAACTGTAATTAGAGATCTTTACTCAATATTTTTTCACATCTACTATATAATATAGCCACACCAAAACTACGTTCCAAGCGCTTCATTTCTTTTAACTTTCCGAGGGAGGTCCGCCCGGACCCCCGTTTCGTTGAGAGGTATTGCATACCCTTACAGGCGCCGCGGGAAGTAGTGAACCGCCCCCCCCCCAAAACAACGACCTTAATCCGCCCCTGGCTAACACCCCCCCCCTTTCCCCCCCTGAAATATTTTCCTTGGTGCAGCCGTGATTACATTATCTTTAATGTGGTATGAGGTAATGCATTTTGGTGACTGCTCACCTTGAGGTGGCTTGCAGGATATTTTGAAGATGTACATTGTACATAGATACTTGTAACATGTTGGATAAGAGAGTTCTAACCGTTCGCAAGAAGAGAGTAGTTCTAGATGGTGAAAGTTCAGATGTTGAGAAAGTAACATCAAGTGTACCCCAGGGAAGTGTCATCGGTCCCTTATTATTCCTTTTATACATAAGTGACATCACTACCGTTGTTACGAGCAAAATTCTCCTCTTCGCAGACGACGCGTCGTCTGCGAAGAGGAGAATTTTGCTCGTAACGCAGTGTTATACAGGGATCTAAGCAATGAGTCTGACAGGACTGCGTTACAAAAAGATCTAGTGACCATAAATGAATGGTGCGATAGCTGGCAGTTGGAACTGAATTTTAAAAAGTGCGTTTTTTTTTATTTTTGGAAAAGAAATAACTCGGTCAACGAAGCGTGCGCAATCAAACAAATAATCACATGTTGAGTCAGTGAAATACTTAGGTGTGACCCTTACTCAGGAACTGTCTTTGGGTAAACACGTACGGGATATCTGCGGACAGGCTTATCGCAAATTGCGATTTATTTGGAAAATACTTAGTAAGCGTGATGAGAAGGTTGAGTTGGCTCCCTAGCTTGGCTGAAAGCGTTCCTAGGCCATTTGTAAAGTAATTTTCGTAGCTAAACTATATCTCTGAGGCACATCTAGTTTCCACTTTTTTCTTTAAAAAGGATTGCCCTTAACACTCAATGCGCGACATTGTCCATTCTAAATTACATGTTGAGGAAAAGTATTGTGTCTGCTGACGTTTTCTCTCGTTTTTCAGCATGTTTTAGTTCAGTTTTTGATGCGCAGACGTAGTGATGTTATTTTTTTCTCGTGAGACCTCACATTGAGTATGCCGCTCGTATATGAAATCCTTAGAAAGTAGGAAACGTCTTAGAAATAGATCGAATACAGCGGAGAACAGCAAGACAGTATTTTTATGATAAACTCAGCAGTCTTACCGAATAGTTAAAAAAACTAGGAAGAAATCGGAGTGGTCCTTTGCTGGCCTGCAGAATTATCAGATGGGAAGAAATCTGTAACTGATCGAATGGTAAAATATAGGTAAAATATTTTGCGCCACTTGGAAGCAGACAATTTTTTGCCGGATGTTCAACAGATTTTGACATATATAGACCTAACGTATTACGGTATAAACGAACACAGGTATTACGTAAAGGAAATCGACTACAGAACCTATTGATAAAAAATGCCATTTTTTCCGCGTGCAACAAGGAATCATAATAGCTACGATATATCAATTCTATGAAACTCCCTCCATCACTTAGTAGAGTAAACTTTTCACTTCTGTTTATTAACATAACATCATTACTAACACATCACCCCGCTTGTAATGTCCGGCACTATTCTGTCCACTGCATGAATTTGTACCGCGTAGCATTCATTAATTATTAATATTAGTAATATAAAGTCGTAGTTGTCTCTTTGCCAGTGTACTGCATGTGTGTATGTTCCTTTACGTAACACTGTCCCACTTTTTGTTTTGAGTGCACACTGCTCTCCTGACTGATTTTTTGTTTGCGCCTTGTGGCCGGGGGAGCGTGCGAGTTCCTGATTTCTACATCTACATCTACGATGTACCGTGCAAGCCACAACTAGGGTGTGTGGCACGGGGTGATTCCACACCAGGCATGCAGCACTCGTCCCAGAACAAATCAGAACCTCGCACGCTCCCCCTGGCGCTAGGCGCAGGCCATAAGCAGTCAGGAGAACAGTGCGCAGTCCAACCGGAAACTGGGACGAGTTGAACTGGGACGAGTGTTGCATGCCTGGTGTATAGTCACCCCGTGCCATACACCCTAGTGGTGGCTTTCACAGTGCTTCGTAGATGTAGATTAGTCTTTCCTTTAAATTGGAAATAAAACGTCGCTTTGTACATTCCACACACAAACTTTATTTACTGGCCACACACACTTTATATCGACCATGGTTTCTACATGTAAATGTTATTATCAAGGATACCTTGATAATGACATATACATGTCGAAACCATGGTCGATATAAAGTGTGTGTGGCTAGTAAATAAAGTTTGTGTGTGGAATCTACAAAGCGACGTTTTGTTTCCAATCTCGTGGTTCCACAAAGTGAAGCCTCAAATGTTAAACCGTTTTCCTTTGAAGTCCACTCTAGGAACACCTCATTCATCCTCTATACCTATCGTCTATTCAACTCCTAGGGAACAACCATAGCTGCTCAAAGTTTACGATTGTCCTCCGACTCTCTCTTCAAATTTAACTTATTTATTCATTTATCTGTTGGTTGCGCCGAACCTCCAGTTCCTTCGGTTATTTATTACTTGTTGCTTGCTTTCTCCTCAGTTCTTGGCAGTCCCCATCCCTGCTGACGAGGCGTGTTGCCTAAACCAGGAGCCATGCAGTGTTTGTTGTTTCACTGTTTCAGTAATTGTTATTTATTGTGATTTTTACTATTAATTTGTACGCAATGGCATGGCATTAACATATTTTGACTTCACTCGACACCATCGAGTCGTAGACCGAATTTCCTTTGGTACCATCCTGCAGAAAGTACAAGGCAAGGTCCCCTTCTCTTCGTTCGGTGCAGAACTGATCGTTAATCATTGAGCGATTGCTTCGATGGTTCGAATTGCATTAAAAGAATATTAGTCCTATCAGTTTCTCCGAGGTGATACCGCTAAAACCATTAAACCTCTTTAGTCCATGGTTTCTTCAACAACTTTGCATGTTTTCTTGATAAACCGGGAACGGACTTGGCCAATGTAAATGAATTGTTGAAAATAAACCTTTAATAGCGTATCGCATAATAAGCATGGTTATTTCTGTATTGCGGATAGAGAATACTTTTTTATCGTTGCAGGTGGTATGTTGCAAGTGGTATGCTTCCGCGGAATATCTGTTCAGCTCACAATGGACCCTTCAGATTTGATTCGTTCTGTTGCAAAATTGGAACGATCCTTCGTTCCGCCGGCGTCCTGTTTGAGAGGAAGCCGGAAATAATTGGTCCTTGGGAGGACCTAGAATGATGCAGGGAGAGTTTAAGAACTTTCTTCTTTACCTTGTCTCGCTCTCTCTTGAATGCTCAGTCAGATGCAGGAAATTAAGAAATGCGTCGATGTGATTTGCATCGAAATACACGCATTCCAACAAATCCTATAACGTTGATCTTTTTGCATAGTGTCAGCCAATCACGATCTTGCACCATTGTCCACGCACTCAATGTCCCTCGTCTGCCTCCCCCACAGGTCACTCGTCGTCCTCCGACCTGGTGCCTTCGCTGCTCGGCATGTACGACGCCCTGATCGGCAGGGAGCCCGCTGCTGACCTCGTCTCCAAGCAGGGCCAGCAGCAGAACACCGAGTCCAATCCGCCGCCCCTGCATCCCGAGGGCCGGCGCCCCCTCTCCGTCACCTCCATCGCCTCCTCCTGCTGCTCCTCCACCTCCTCGTCCTCATCCTCTTCGTCGGCGGGCGGCGTCGGCGGCGCCGGGGACGGCGGGCGACGTCGCTCCGAGTCGTGCGCTTACCTGGCCAGCGTCGAGTCACTTGGCGACGACGAGCTCAGCCTTTGCGACGAGGACGAAGACCAGCGGCCGCCGAGGCACCAGCAGCAGAGGCGTCGCGGCGTCGCGGGTGCCGCCGCCGCGCGCCCAGCCGCCCAGGGAGCGGCTGTGTCCGCCGCCGCTGCAACGGGCGTCTTCGGCGGTAAGTGAGAAACCACTTGTATACCTGTCCATGTTTTTGAGTACTCAGCCATCCATTTGTCACTGCGATGCGTTGTAGTGGTCTTCTTTTTACAGCGTTACAGAAGCAGTGGTGCGTGCTGCGGTTTCCCACTCTTGACTGGCCAGCGCTCATTGGGCTCTTCAGTCTCGATGTTTTCCGCTAGCATGGACGTTACGTCCAATCAACTTCCTTTATCGGAAAGAGGTTTGTCTCGAAAGAATGATGCGCCGAAAACTGCATCGCCTTTTCCGGCCTTTTCCACGCGACGGCAGCTGGTGCTCCAATCGCCCAGGGCCGGCCCTCGGTCGAGGGTCCCCACGGAAGGATTCCCATTTCTCGGAAGTGGCGAATCCCTTCGTGGGCTGATGTCTCCGTTGCTGAGAAAAGTGATATGCACTACGTTTACCAATCGATCTCAGATCGGTCTGACTTCAGACCGATCTGAAAGTTCAGAAGCGAGCTGACTCAGATCTCCTGGTTTACCAACAAGGTCTGAAAATATCGATATTGAACTATCGAATTCAGTAGTTTGAATAATTTGGAGATTTCTTGCGTATTTCAGCCAGACACTTATCTCCTTTCCCTTCTTACAACAAGTCACGCCGTAAATGATATCGATTATATTTTGTTTGCCATCGGCAACCAAAAGAAGAACGATGAGCGCCACGTTCCGACCGCTTCGGATCGATCTGAGATCTCAGACCGGTTAGGGAAAGCGGGCTGAGTCGGCTCACTTACAGATTGATCTGGCCAGCCCGTTCCGTTTACCATACCGAGCTGAGTCAGTCAGATCGATCTGAGATCGATTGGTAAACGTAGTGATGGTCTGTCTTTGAATGACGGCGGTAACGGGGGGCATGTTGTTCGGTGGTTTTTATCGGAGCGCGATACTGATGTTTTTTTTCTGTTTTCGACGTCCAGGGTGTTTCGGGCGGCAGGACTTGCTAGTCCGTACCATGGATGAATGGTATTGGAGTGCATAAAAAATGAACAGACAAACATTCTTTTTTATACATAAGAAGACTAGCTGTGCCCGGCATGCGTTGCAATGTCACTTTTTCTTTCTTAGTAGACACTTATATACAAAGTAGACATGCACAAAATAAATTATGGACAGTAATTTTTTTGTCTATTCGAAAAATAAAATACTCTATATTGAAGTCCCCATTCATTTCCATACTTTTCATGGCTTGGCCCACAAATCATTTTCAGGGTTCAAAATAGGTCCCTAAGCAAATTTAAAACCTAGTTCAATAAATTCCTCGTACCTACACAGGAATTCATAACGCACAAATGATGACATTAGTTTATATTCCCTGTCTATGCTGCGGTTTATAAGCTAATAAAATATTCTGAAGTAGCGCAAAATGAATATTCTGAAGTAGTGCAAAATGAATGTTGAAATAGTGCAAAAATTTTAGATGTTTGCACTATTTCAACTACACCTTAAAAATCCAATTTTAGGGAAAAGCGAAGTATATACGAAAAATCGAATGCAATAATTCAAAACCTTGTTCTTTAAGTTATTGTATGATAAGCATTTAAAATCCAAAAGCAAACAAAGAGACCACAGCAACAAATATTATTCTACGTGCAAATAAATTACGCTACTTTTAACACAAATTATGTCTCACTGATACGATTCTGATGCACGTGATTGAGCAACTCGTAAACTATCTGCTACGTGGCTTGCTTGTTGTTCCTCGCTTGTTTGAGAAGCTCGCATGCCAACAATCTTTTGTTGAAACTATTCGCGCTCCACCTATTGTACAATTGATTTAATAATTCAGAAACCTTCGAAGACACGCGCATAACAACTCACCTAAGTTTCCAAGGCATGCGTTCCAATGCCTCTTTTTATTTCTAAGTAGGCACACATATGCAAAGCAGAAACATCTACATGGACAAAATAAATGAAAGACAATGATTTTTGTGCATTAAATTAAAGTTGAAAAAATATATTCGAGTGCTTTGGGATATACACAATTTTTGGTCTTACCGCCCTCTGAAAAAAAAAAACAAATAAATGTTTCGGTTGTCCCACTCGTGAGCATATTGTGAAAAGCATGGATTTTCCAGGTTTAATCCACACACTTGAAGCGATTGACCTCTTACCTTGTTGATCGTCATTGAGAAGGCAAGGCGAACGGGGAACTGTAGTTGTTTGAATACAACTGTCAAATTAGTCACTAAACCTGGCCTTATAATGCTTCAGGGGTGAATAGTCATTCATTAAATCGCTATTAAATGGATATTCACGCCTGGTTGCCAAGGAAATTTTGTGCTGTTGAAAAGGAAGAAAAATTATGAATTCCGAGATAAAAACGCAATACATGGACAAAAACGAAGCGTATAAAAAATTGAATGAAAAAATTAAATACTGCATTATTTTATGCGTTCTATGATGCAAATTTCCATCCAATATCTTGAGTGCAAGTGATTTAAAAATGCAAATAAAGAAATACCTGCACCGAATTCAATGCTTTTCTTATGGGAGTAAATGTTAACAATATTGGGGTAAAAACAACCCCAAAATTTGTGATTTTATAATTCAGAAACCTTAATGGTCACGTGCACAGCAACTCACCAAAGTTTCGTCGCAATCGGATGTATGGTATTAGAGTGCATAAAATACGAACAGAAAAACATTCTATTTTATCTATACACTAGCTAAAGGTACCCGTTGAACTTCAACGGATGTGAAAAACATTGAACTTATTTTATAAGAAAACCACAAAATCTGAAGAATACTGTCAGCGTGATCATTTGAGGTGTTCGTATCCTAACTTGTTTGTTGTGATTCGTTCGTTTTCCCTTTCGTGCACGGAGAGTTGAGTGATTGTTTGTCCTCTTTAATGCACGGGAAACCCAATAATGGGCCACGAAGACTGATTACTACTTAGTAAATAGCACCTAAGTTGATAGATGGTGACCTCTTCCCTCAAGTTCTCTTGAGCCGTCTTCTGGTTGAATAACAGCTTGAGCACTTCCCTTGTGTACATAAATATATTTGCATTCAATGACTTAATTGAGTTCCGCCATTCACCGTTGATATGTGCGTTGAGTATCTTAATCAGGATAGGAGAGTAGAGTATAATACAGCGGTTGACAACGTCAAAAGGAGCATTTTCAATATCATCGATGTTTATTTGTCCTATGAATCCTTTAATACCCGGACTATGCCTCTGGCATAAAGGGTGGCTATATTCATTGTTTCCTAAATCATAATCATTGGTTACAAAATTAAAAATCTATGGTGATCAGTCTTAGTGCACTTGCCAATTTTCATGCACCGATGACGTTCATTGCGCAGAATATCCGTTCTTCTTATGGGTAAGAAGCATGTAGTGACGCAATTATAATTTCCGCCATCTTAAAACAGATTGAAGTTTCGAAACAGATGGCTCAATATTTGAACCAGGTTTTTAGCTGGTTACTCGTCAGTAGGTTTGGTTAGGATGAAATTTGCGCGGTTCTTAGCGTAATCCGAGAAACACCACGGGGAGATTATCATGAGATTGCTGGTAGGCATGTCTTTGAGCATCCAAGGCTAACCTTTGTCGTTTTTCATGCAAGGACTCATTTTCTCGCAAAGAAGACATTCCTCATGCTTTAGAAGATTTTTTCAAAAGGTTACCCTTTATTCTATTAGGAATGTTTATGGATATATTTTTAAGTCCAAGGAGGGGAAACACAGAGGCAAGTGAGAGACTCGAATAGGCAACTCGATGATTAGGTGAATGTAAGTAAACTGCATTTTAACACGTTTAAGTATATATAAATAACTCATAAAGTTTTTGTGGGAATTGGTCTAAAAACAGTTCGCAATCGTAATGAGAGGCAGACGGTTCCACTACGTGTAATACATCTGAGTATTAAACTATAATAAACGACGCCGTGTTTGTTGTAGCAACAGAGGCATTATTAACATTTTTATTCGCTGCACGTAAATATTCTTCCACGTTTAATTCCTTTATATGTATCATTTTCTACATAAGTGTTCTCTCGTATGCAGTTCCCTTTTGAGAGCTACTTTGAGAATAGACATTGAAGAGTATACTTGTAAATAAGCATTGAATTTATCGATTACCCCCCGAAGCAATCTATCATGGGGCCCATGGGACTCTGGGCCCTTCTTATACAAATTTTCTTTCTACGTGCTATCATGGGCCGGCAGGAAAACGTAAATGCCAGATGCGTGAATATCCTTTGAAATTCAAATCTCTGGTTGTCAAGGAAATATGCTATTGTTGATTAAAGAGAAAAATGTCAGATTTTTCAGCAAAAAAGATAATATTCAGACAGACACGAAGCGTAAAAGAAAATCGATTGAAAGAATTAGAAACCTCATTTATTCAGCCATCCGTTAAAAAAATATCCAGCCCTCTGTCTTGAGTGAAAGTAATTTTAAAAAGCAAAAAATGAAACCACTGCACCGATCCCAATGCTTAGAATGGACCACAAGGGACCCCCAGGGGGGGCCTTTGGGGGCCCTGACAGATTTTTAATATAGCCTATGTTTCATCCCGGTACATTTTCTAACTACATACAAAATTTCAGCTCAATTGGTTCAGTAGTGTTTGCGTGATTGAGCAACAGACAGACAGACAGACAGACAGACACCATTCAATTTTTATATATTAGTATGATTAGATTATTATTCTATTGTTCTCTTACTGTTGTCTATTACTTGCTATTATTCGATAATCTAGCACCTGCCATTGCCTGATTTTAAGGAGATGCCATTACTATTTTCAGCTGGCAGCACAATTTACTGACTTCCCTTCTCTCAGTAAATGATCACTATGAGCAATACCCAGTAAACTTTAGGCTGAAGTATCTGTAAAAATTGCTTTAGTTTTAGTATATTTGTTGTTTTTGCAACTTAAAAATAAAACTACTTATTGAGCCTTATAATCAAGCATTTTTTCATGTTTAAGCAGTGAAGTATGCTTAAGAGATCAGAAGTGAAAAAATGATGGCAAGTATTCCATCGCCAAGTTATTATAGTATAGCGACGTAACATTTATATAATATTTAGCCCCATATTTTTAACACTGTATGCGAAACTTTATATGTTCCTCAGACAAGTAACTTCAAATACCATATTAACTTATCTCATACAAAGAAGATATTCATACGTTAAATTTGGTTTTTCAACCAAAGATATGTGTTTTTTTTTGTATAGTTATCCGGACCCATTTACCACTAACAATTTCTTTACTTATTGTTTCATCTTTTCGACAATCGAAATAGAGTGCAATTATTTCTGAGGTGGGAGTTGAACTAATACCCTGACGGGATTTCACCCTTTCGCGAAACACCTTCGATTTATCTATTACCGCTGCCTGATTTTCTGGCGTTACAATATTTAAATCCTGCAAAAGAGCACTTGCTAGTTGAGCTACTGCTCTACAGGAAATGGCTCTACGGTCACATGCTCTGGAAAAAGAGGATAGATTTTCTGGCAGTCCTTTTTTCACTTAAATGCTTGAAATTTCTGGCTTTTCCCTTGGTGAAAGCATTTTACTATATCGGTGGCGACGAGGTAACGTCTTCGCCTGCCAATCCGAGGGTCATGGGTTCGAGTCCCGCCTGGGTGGATTTTTCACCACCCAGGACATGGGTGTTTGTGTTCGACAGTTGTTAATGCTACATCACCCGTTGTAAGAGGCCACTGCGAGTTGTTTTCGGGGTATTTGAAATAAATAAATAAAAATAATAAAAAATAAAATAAATAAACTTTCATCACTCGAACTTTGTGACACTGAATCATTTTCAATAACGTTGATTTCATGTCTCAAAACTGGTGTCTTTTTTAGTTGGAGACTTCTATTTAGCACGGGTTGCCAGGACTTTTCGTTTCTTTCACCACGTTTCATGAGTTTTTTACTTTGTATTGCATCACCACCTCCGGTAATCCCGCTTCGTTGGTCGCCCAAGAACTCATGCACCAATGGGGAAACTTTCCTTTCAGCTGGACACAAACAGTTCTCTAAGTCATTACATTTGCAGGAACAAATATTAAACAGACTAGTTACAATGTCCGATTTTAAATTTTCAACTGAAGTCTTGAAGGTTTCTTCGGTGCGTCCCGAACGCTGCGTCTCCCAGGCGATTGCCTACGTCACAGCGTCACGACTGCTTCTCGTGAGTGAGACGCATGAGTGAGTACATACAATCGGTCGCACGTCCCAACACAATTGAGTTGCCGCAGCGTTCGGACGCAGCTGCGAGACGCACCAGTAAAACGACACCTGAGTGTAGCATTCACCATTTCATAAAATAATAATCTCGCTACTTTAAAATGCTGTAAACAATACCTAAAATATAAACAAATAATTTAAATAAATCTGGAGGATGGGTTTAAAATTGAAAAATAGGTGTATTTGGTAAAAAATGTAAATTTTCATGTAGATTCCGGGAGATGTAGATGTTACATGGCAGATATACATTTTTTTCTAATGTTAAATATCATTCTAAACTTTATATTTTTGTACTTGAAAACAAAAATTTGGTTTTTATTTACGTTTTAGAAACAATTGAAAATCTACGTTTTTGACAAAAAAATCGAACTTTAGGTCCGTTCCGGGAGACCTAAACATTTTTCAATTTGACTCAATTTTTTTATGCATGTGTGAGCACAGTGACAACTTTTTATCGACTTGCAATTTTGAATTTCAAAAAAATGTTTTTCGTGATACACCCTAATGTACAATAGTGTAGGTAGTGGAGTGTATTGTTCAGTATACATAGTAGTAAATTATACAGTACCCATATTAAATCAGACAAAAACAAAATATTGACATTCTATAAAATCTGGTAACGTACGATACTACAGTTATCAATTTGCAATCGATTTTAAATATCGAAATATGCGTATCTCGAATACACATCACCCAACCTTAGCTGACAGAGGCAAGGAATGTGAGCGAGGAGAATTGATTGCGCGGCGGAATTCCGCGCGTAAGCGTCTTGCGTCACCGCACCTGCCCCGCGGCAGCGATGACAATAACAACCGCACTGTGTCCTAAGCAACCGTGTTGACTCGGTGCGTGTACTCACCGCGCGCTGCCGCTCCCCATAGTCTGTGCCCGGGCTCACTCCACCATTGTGCATTGGCGAATCTCTGGTGGATTACTCTCTTGGTTCGAGAAAAGGATATTCTTAGAAAGAAAAAAACCATGTTGGCAAGACTGGCTGGCATTTGCAAGCCATGGCTGTGACGCGGCGGTGAGTTTTACGCGAATGCAGGGTCTGCGTTCGGAGATGATATTGAAGTGGGGGGATATTTAAGTTGGGCGTCGCGTGGAGAGAGGTGTGCTTGCGCCGTCGTTTGCAGCGTCGGCTTTCCTGAATCCATCGCTCTCATTCCGCGAAGGGCATAGGTGCAGCAAGTATAAAGACGGTATGAGTATGAACCGGTGAGTATGGACCGGTATCTGAAATTTTACTTTAAATTTAATTTCTCATTGTTAATTTTACACCGATAGATGTTTTTGTAACTCTTTTGCAACTACATAAATAGACAAAGATTCATGGGTTTTGCGGAAAACATGCACGGCGTGCTATAAGTACTAGGTAGTAGATATAAGGATATAATTTTATCATTCGCAGGAAAAATTACATTTTGAATCTATCCGTTCTGCATTATAGTTCCCTAATTTTATTCTCATGATCTGATTTACGGTAGTGTCTAGGATTTCGTAAAATATTACTAACGTCATCAGATTATACTTAACTTACTTTTCGGAACTTACGTAATGGATTAAGTAGGTACATATTTAAATGGACAGTCTGAAAGCGATTCCCATCCCATTTGTTACCAAAGGTCATTAACGCTTAGGAGATTATCATAACGGTCTTTAACATATCTTGCCGATCTTTTCTGCATGCGTTATAATTCACTTTTTACCCCAACCTCATAAGGATCCCAAATACTGGCAGCATATTCTAAGTGGGGTCTAACGAGGGAGAAGTAGCTGATTTCCCTAACTTTATCGTCGCACTTGCCAAGTACTCTTTTAACTAATCCCAATTTACGATTCGCTTGGCCGGCCATTTCCCGAATATGTTTACCCCACGAACAGGGTAGCCACCTTTTCAAAATGTGAAAAAAGGACACCAGGCTGAACTACCTTACCTTAGGATTCTGGTGGGGTCCACCCTCCCCCCAGATAAACCCGGGGCCAGCGCGAAAACTTGTGGAAAAAGGGACGTGGAAATACGATTTTTCATGCATTTTTATTTCCCTACAATAAAAAAATAAAACTCGTCACTCTTAATAGGATGCATGATCATGATCTATAATATATTCTGAGCGGGGGAGGGGGGGTGGCAAATGTTTTTCGGGGGTGCGGGGTTGACGCGTTAAGCAAAACTAGAACTAATAGTTCATGTTCAATACATTTGTGGCATTGTGAGAATATTATCGAACTTTTCAACGGGATTTGTTTTTAAATTATCCATTATTACCAAATTTATTTTGTGTCCTCTTTTGAAGTGGTAAAGAAAGGTCGTGACATCCGTGGAATAGAAATGGCATAAGCTCAGGGGAAAGAAAATTGAACCTGATGCAGTAGTGAATGCTGTATTTGCCAAGCCAAGCCTGAAAAGAAAAAGGGAACCACCAACATTCCAGTATTGCGTTGATCCTAATGCTATTCCTTCACCAAGCTAGGTTTCAAACATCGCAAATTGAACGTAAAAATATCTGAAAAATCAAAAACTTTCAACAAGAACAAATGGTAATTGCCGGGCGATGGGATCGCACCTCCAACGCCAAAAGCCGTGACATTAAAACCCACAATTTACAATAACACGACCAGTCAGGTCGTGCATTGAAATAGTCAATTCAACTAGTTAGCCAGGAAGTGACTGATAAAATATACTCTTGGCAGTAACACAGTTAATCACCATAAAAATCCACTAATCATAATGGGAGGAAACGGTATAATTACTGTCGGTGTCACACACATGTATGAATCTTAACAGCCACTAACCCTCCGCAACTTAACTGGAATCGGGTCACCTCGGGAATTTTCCATGGCTGCTATACAAATACGTTTTTATAAATATAATACGTTATATATAAATATACAAAAACGTTTTCATGTGGCCGTTTTTGCGTCTTTTCGTCGCTGCGTTGTGCGTCACGCGATTACCGCGCTTTCATGTCAGCGTCATCATTCGTGCGGCAGCACCTCCGTATGTTTTGCTATTATTTAATAAAAATTTAATTGTTTATTTTTGAAAATTCACTTCTCAGCATATTAGTTCCATTTTGATTCAAATTGAGAAATGCGTTTGTTGGCTGTGCGAGGTATATTGTGATCGAAATCAACGATAAAATAACTACAGCGGCGAAAGGGAAATAAGGGAAATCCCTTACGTCGTACTTTCTAAATAACTTTCAACAGGGTATTTCGGCGTACATTGATGATTTAATCATTCCAGCAAATCATTGATACCGTACTTGATATTTATCTAACGTCATTTATTCGCATAATATGAACTTTAGGAACAAATTTCCCTCACAAACTTGCCTGGCGAAGAGGACACTGAAACACGCTCCCAAGTATTTATGATAGTTTACGATTTCTGTGCCAGTGTCCTCCCAAATTGTGAAGCCTGACTTAACATATGTAAGCAAGGGCAGTTTTAACGGGTAAATAAGACCCTAGGGAACATTATGAAGAATCATATGCGACAAAAATAACTCAAATCGGAGGCAAGAATGTAATGCCGTGCCGTGGGGACGCTATAATTAGATTCGTATCATGCCATATTTCGCGATTGTTGACAGATTTAGTCTTGGTTGAGTTTTTACTGATGGCAATGTCGAAAATTAAAAAAAAAGAACGAAATAAAAATTGTATTAAAAAATGAGTTGTCCAATAAAAATCAGGCAATGTAGGTACCAAGAAATAGTAAGTGATTGCTTAATACCGGTATTTTTAGTACCGGTACCCTCGGTAGTACCGATTTTAGATTCTGGTCGGTACTTCCGGAGTTAAAAAGATAGTATCGGTACTACCGGTATTTTTAGTACCGGTACCCTCGGTAGTACCGATTTTAGATTCTAGTCGGTACTTCCGGATTTAAAAAAATTGTATCGGTACTACCGAATACCGATATTTTTTGCCCATCCCTACTGCAGAAGACCAAGAGTTAGAAACCTCAATAATCCCCTTATCGGGCAGCGACTGTACATGTTTCTTCATTATCTGGGACTAAATGGAGAGAGAGAGAGAAAACGGATGGGTCTGGCTTGGACTATAGTCAGTTAATTATATTTCATAAGTCATTAGCGATGTTGTTCCCAAATCGTGGGTCATGACATCGGGATATTGCGACAGCTAATATTTTAACTCACTTAACAAATAATCAGAAGAGTGAAATCCATTTTCTAAGAGCAAGGAACTCCCAAATTACGTGACGAGCTACCGTTTTCGGCACATAGGGTCACGATGCGCAATTGTCAGTTGAGGGATCGACAAAAGTGAAATTTGCAGAGGGAGACGTTTCAAAAGATACTGCTCTCGGATGAACAATCATATTTTTTTTATTTTCGAATAAAATCGAGACCCAGCAGAACTGGAAAAGGAATTTTGGCTACAAAAAACGTATGCTGCGACGAAAATTTGCCGATTTGTACCTTCGGTTGAATCAACATAGTATGCAATGGAAACGGTTGACCAGAAACTGTCTGCAGTTTGATAGACTTGGAAAAATTTTGAGATTTGCGACCGGGAAATTTAAGTTTTGAAGAACTTCTCGTTGCAAATTGAAACAGAACAACCAGCATCAATGCAACCATTTTCAACCAACCATCATACAAACCATTGCAAGAAGCATACTGCAGTTTTATTGGAAGAAGTGGCAAATTATTATCACGATTTTGACGTGCACTCATCAAACTCATGGCTGGTAGGCGTGTTTGACGGGATTTCTTGCGCCATTCCCTCACAAGATGCCCAATTTTATGACAATACGGACAAATTATTTGCCTCGAGACCACAGGAGTGACATTAGGAGAAATACTATGGAATGTAAAGGATTTGGTTCTTTCTCGGCGAATGATATTATACATTGGAGAGACAGGGCGCACGATAGAGACCCGAATAAAAGAGCACAGGAGATGTATTAGGTTGTTCCACCCGGAAAAATCTGCCTTGGCTGAACACAGCTTATCGGAAGATCACATCATCTCCTTCGATGAGGAGGCTCGCTTGGTCTCCAAAGCTATTGGATATTGGGATCGTCTCCTTAAAGAGGCCGTTGAAATCAGGCTGGAAGAAAAAAACATTAAATCGAGACTCTGGGTACATCCTTAGCAGAGAATGGAAACCGTTAATTCAAAAAATAACGGAAAACAGGAGACAACAATGCCCCCCGGATGAGACGGCTATATAAGCGCAGGGGCGGAATGCCCTGCAAGCTTTATTTCTCTGAGGACGACGGAGGAGTATTCCATTGAAACGTTAGCAAACCACAACCTTACTCGGCTGGAAACCCGAGTATTATTTATTACTACTATGGAATGTGTTGGCGTATTCGGTACAATCCATTAATTGCTTTGACGCCTGGGTAATGACAGAGCCTAGCTCATCAGATGTGGTGTCCTGGAGTAAGAACATTATAGCTGATTTAGTGAGAGGATTTAGCCCTTGAATAATTAAACGGACAGTTTGACACTCTGAATACTCCAGCGACAACATTTGAATCGCATTACCAACAGAACACTCGAAATCGGGAGGAGTTCCACCAGGAACTGAAAAATCTTGACTTTGGTGGCTACAATGGGGTAAAACTCTCGATCACTTATAGTTCTTGCCCAAATTCGTTTGGTTATTTCGGCCCATGATAGATTCTGATTTAACATAGAGAGCCAAAACTGATGGGAACTGGCGGGCAGCTTGGTGATGACTAAATACAACAACTTAGACAAAGAAATTAGCTAAAGAGAGACAATTTCCGTGAGCTTCTACATGAAATCATACCAATTTTTTAAATTTGAAACCTCGAATGGTGGAAAATCAGCTATCACCTGCTTCATTATGACCTGATTCGGACATCGGTAGAACTGGTTGCACTTGGATTGGTAGTGCAACATGGGTTGAGTTAAGCTCGTGAACCTGGGTTTGGGGAACCACGTTGGGTGTGGATTCCACCAACACTCCAGAATTTTTAAGGGCGACCCCCGATTCCCCATAAGATCTAGCTCGCCTGTCCTCAGCCGTGGTCTAGGGCCCGATTCTGATCTTCAATTTCACCAGTCAATGACTGGTGGAAAGTTCCACCATTCGTTCATTGAACGACTCTTGATCCGTTAAATGAACGGCTCAATGACCCCCTCTGGAGAGCCGAACATCACAAACTTATGCCAATTTCCAACTTACCTCGAAACCGCGAACAAAAAAATGTCTACCTCCCGCACGCTTACTTCCGTCGTAACGTTTCCACCACGACACAAGCGCTGTTCCACCAAGTGGATGATGGGTGGAAGGGAAGCTTGACTTTCCACCAGTCATTGAACGATGAACGATGTAGTGAACGGTTCTCTGGTGGAAGGTGGAACATGTGGCGTAGTGTCGGAAAGTCATGAGGTTTTGGTGGAAACTTATGACGTTTTGGTGGAAAAGTTGAACATCGGGAAAGCATCAGAATCAGGCCCCTAGTAAGCCCTTGCGTAGGGATCGACCGAATCACCGGGCATGCTGGCGATGACTCCACTCAAACTGCCAGAAAAAGACGAAAATACTTCGTCAGGTACAGAATTGACACCATAAAACTCCGAAAGGATTTACGATAATCTATTACGGGGCCTCAAGTGGGAAACCAGGAACACGAAATATATTACAAAAAACTCATATTCCCTATTTGGGTTGATGTTCAGTGGCAGGAACAAACTTCCGTGAGGGAAGAAAATTTTAATGCAATAAAATAATGGAGATCACAGATCCTCATCCAACACTCACTAACAGCGTTGAAAATACAGAAAAACGAATAACCACGCTCTGCCAGTGGCGGGCGTGTGGGGGGCGCGGGGGGCGCGCGCCCCCGCCCCTTGCGGGGCCGATCGCCTTGCCGCCCCCGCCAGTCAGCCCGCACGCTATTCGTTCGTAACTTTCGTCAGTCAACTCTGAGTCAAGTTCGTCAAGTTATCGAGTAGTTGTACTTTTTTATGTAGCACGTGCGCGCGTCCGCGTCATCGTATTGTATACGTTTCTGTCTGGCGCATAGATAGCTAACCTACGAGAAAAGTCGCGGCCATTCTAGTGATCTCTATACGTTATTCCGTCAGGAATTTGTTCGAGAAGAGTCGCGAATATTCTACTGTTTGTATTTGTTCACACTCCTTAAAAGTCTGGAAGCGAACATTCTGGCACCTAATGTTCTCGAAACAACCGAGCTACATATATATAAGGGAAGCGGAGTCGCTGCCAGGCGGTCAGTTTGAAAGCTACAATCGTCGCGATAACTTGCGCCCTTGAGCTTTTTCTGTATCCGCTACTGCGCTCTGCTACCACTTTGAAGAGTAACGACTAACGGGAGAAGGAATGAGTTTTCTCGCCGATAACGCCCGTCTAGAACAAACCAGAGTCCTCTGGATTGCCGATAATACACTACATAGTTGAGGGTGTAGTGTCAAGAACGGCCATCCAGAGGACTCTGGAACAAACTATGTATGTATATATATATATAGTTGGCACATACCTACATGTATTTTTTCAAGGAGGTTTTTACGCCATTTAAAATATCTCAGGGCCCCAAAAGGTCCCAGAAAGGGGCCTTTTGGTGGTTTAAGCTACGAATTGGGTATTGTGCAGTGGTTTCATTTTTAGCTTTTTAAAACTACTTCCGCTCAAGATAGAGGGTTGAAATTTTTTTATCAAATGGCTAAAAGAATGAAGTTTATAATTCTTTCAATCAATTATCTTTTCCTATTCGTATTTGTCTGAAAACAGCGTCTTAATCTGCAAAAACGCAGATTTTTCTCAGAAATCAACAATAGTATATTTCCTTGACAACTGGATTTTGGTATTTAACACATTTAAAATTGATTTGCCGTAGTTTAGCTGATTAAGAATGCTAGGCATTGGGTTTCATGCAGTGGTTTATTTTTTCCTCAGAAATCAACAACAGCATATTTCCTTGACAACCAGCTGTGGTATTTAACGCATTGGAAATTCATTTTGCTCAGTTAACCTGATTAGGAATTTAAAGCATTGGGTTTTGTGCAATGGTTAAAGTTTTCTGCTTTAAAAAAATACTTTGACTCAAGAAAGAGAGCTAAAAATTATTATATTTATTTAGTTAAGGGAATGAAGTTTTTCATGTTTTCAATCGATTTTCCTCTTATATGATAATTTATGAAGGAAGTGTTATCCCGAGCTTCTCAGGGGTAATTCAGCTATACATATATAAAAATGTTATGGTGTCTGTATGTCCGTCGGTCTGTCTGTTGCTCCATCACTCAAAAACTACTGGACCGGTAGAGATGAAATTTGTCATGTAGATAGAAAATATAGGTGTAAAAATCTGGCTGTAATAAGGCTATATTTAAAAGCCCTCGGGGCCCCCAAAGGCCCCCCCTGGTGGTCCATGCTAAGCTTTGGGTTCGGTGCAGCGGTTTAATTTTTTGCCTTTTAAAAGTACTTTCACTTGAGACAGAGAGCGGGGATTTTTTTATCGGATGGCTGAATAAATAAAGTTTCTTTCTATTGATTTTTTTAGGCTTCATATTTGTCTGAAATTTATTTTGTTAGCTGTAAAATCTCATATTTTTCTCTAAAATCAGCAATACCTATTTTCATTGATAACCAGAGATTTGATTTCAAAGGATATTCATGCCTCTAGCATTTAAATATCACGTTTTCCTGCAGGCCCATCATAACACCTAGAAGGGAAATTGTATAAGAAGGGCCCAGAGTCCCAAGGGCCCCATGATAGTTTGCTTCGGGGGGTAATCGATAATTCAATGCACATTTACAACAAGTTTAATCTTCAAAGTCTATTCTCAAAGTAGCTCTTATAGGGGCACTGCATGCATATGAGAGAACACTTACGTAGTTAGCGATACTCATAAAGTAATTAAAGAGACTACGCAAACAATTAAACGTGCAAGAGTATTTATGTGTAGCGAATAGTAATCGTAATAATGCCTCTCTTGCTACAACAAACACAGCTTTGTTTATTATCGTTTAATACTCAGATTTATTACACGTAGTTGAACCGCCTGCTTCTCATTACGACTATGAACTGTTTTTTAGACCAATTCCCACATCATAAACGTTACAAAATATTTATATATGTTAAAAAGTGTTACAGTGCAGTTAATTTACAGTCACTCAATCATCGAGTTGCCAATTAAAGAGTCTCACTCGCCACTGTGTTTCCCCTCCTTGGACTTAAAATATATCCATAAACAAGCACAATAGAATAAAGGGAAACCTTTCGAAAAAAACTTCTAAAGCATTAGGAATGTCTTGGCGAGTAACTTAGTCCTTGCATGAAAAACGTCAAATGTTAGACTTGGATGCTCAAAGACATGTCCACCAGCGATCGCAAGAGTATCTCCCCGTGGTTTTTCTCGGGTTATGCTAAGAACCGCATAAATTTCATCCCAACCCAACCTACGGTCGGGTAACCAACTATAAATCTGGTTCAAATATAGATCCATCTGTTTCGAAACTTTACTCTGTTTTAAGATGGAGGAAACTATAATGACGTCACTACATGCTTCTCACCCGAAAGAAGAGCGGAAATTCTGCACAATGAACGACATCCGTGCATGAAAATCGGCAAATGCACTAAGAATCGCCATGGATTTTTTATTTATCAATTGTAACCAATGATAATGGCTAGCTACTCTTTACACCGAAGGCGCAGTCCGGGTGACGGTGGATTGATAGGTCAAATAAACATGGCTGCCGTTACAAATGCTCCTTTTGACATTGTCAACCGCTGGATTGTACCCTACTATCAAATCCTGATTAAGATACTAAACGCACATATCAAAGTTGAATAGCGCTACTCAATTAAGTTATTGAATGCATTTTTTGTATGTAAACAAGGGAATCGATGAAGCCGTCTTCATGGTGCTATTTAAGTAGTAATGAGTCTGCGTGGCCCATTTTTGGGTTTCCCGTCATGAAAGAGGACCAACGGTAACTCATCTCTTCGTGCACCTGGAAAATGGTCAGCGTGTCTGCTACTACGAACACAACACACAAGATAGGTTACAAACTCCTCAAATGACCACGCTGACACTATTCTTCAGGATTTGTGTTTTTCTTATAAAATAAGTTCAATGTTTTTACACCCGTTGAATTTCATCGGGTACCTTCCGCTTTTCACTGCGTTTCGGTTTACTTATACACCATCATCTACATATATATATATATATATATATATATATATATATAGTCTTCTCAATTTTCTACAGCTGAAGAAGGGCCTACATGCCCGAAACGTCCCAGTAAGTCCTCTCTCTCTTTTTACTTTTCTTTCCCCACCCCCTGTCAAGTGTTTTTATTATATATATATATATATATATATATATATATATATATATATATATATATATATATATATATATATATATATATATATATATATATATATATATATTCCCTTACCTCAATTCCACCCCTCCTTTACTTTTCACCCTCCCTCTCCTCACTGCTCTCTTCCCCTCACCATCCCAAACATTTCCTCTTCATCCTCCCTTTACCTCTCGCTGAAGAAGGTGGCGGCGATCCACCGAAAATTTCAAAACCCTAGTGAGTGTCATATTATGTGTTTCTTCTTTTTAGTCACCCTAGTGACGAAGTTTATATGCATATATTAATTTCTCTTCCGCTCCCAAGGCTGCTCTCCTCCCCCTGGATCCGCCGAAGAGAGGGATGTAACCGCCGCGTGAATGTATGAGACGATGGCGTGCCACACGCCTCATATCCCTCACTCTTTCTAAATCTCTGATCTCCGCCTTCAGGGACTTCCTTGTCGAGCATCACTGGAGCCAGGGTCCTGTGGGCGGCGCACCACCGACACCAGTTGCCCGGACGACGC
Source organism: Pyrrhosoma nymphula (assembly GCA_963573305.1). NCBI lineage: Eukaryota > Metazoa > Arthropoda > Insecta > Odonata > Coenagrionidae > Pyrrhosoma > Pyrrhosoma nymphula. Next base: position 9,157,282 of record OY754337.1, read on the forward strand.
GGCCCTCTGCTCTTCGCCTCACCTACCTCCGCTTCGTCCGCATCACCGTCCAACGGCGGGGGAGCGTCTTCCACCTCCTCGGGCGTGTCCTCTTCGTCTTCTTCATCGTCTTCCTCTTCGGCCAACGCCACCACCACCACCGTCGCCCCCTGCAGCCACATCTCAGCGCCATCGCTGCCCTCGGGACCCAAGCCCAAATACTGCGACCCCAACCTGAGCTACATGGACCGCGTCGTCATGGAGATAGCCGAGACGGAGGCCATCTACGTCCGGGACCTCCAGCAAGTCATCGAGGTACGGGACTCAAAGAGAGTGCTTGAATGTGCTCTTCGAGCGATCGGATCGCTTCCCGCGGTGACGCTAATATGTAGAGTTTTATGGTACTGTAAATGAGATCACTCCGAGCACTCAGTAAACACTGTACAATGGAATGGCGAAAGCTTATCCTCAAAAGAAGCCAGAAAATTGCGCATAGGGGCATATTACTAATTAGGCATGGGCAATTGGGCACCTTTCTCATCGCGTTGATAATCTTGTATCCATGGGAAGCCAAACAAGGATAAAGTAAACAAACATGGCTGTAAGTTCTTGGAACTACCAATTAATGGCAATTATTGGTATTAATGCTTTCACCTGATAATGCATACTCATATTAAGCACAATAAGAGCTTAGACGTACAAATGCCTTAGCGCCGCCGTTGAGGGTGATCAGAAATTAAGTAAAGAAACAATACAAAAAGTTTTTAACCGAACATTCAACCGAAGGAGAGTGCATTTATCACTTCATGTGTTCGCAATGAATGTCATAGATGACAGATTGGTCAACATTGCAGTTTTATGTATAGTTTTACCATGAGCTAGCTAGTATACAGAGTGCCCCATTGGTCGTGTGTCATTTCTAACCTATAATTTCAGACACTTTCTTTCGTGTCACATGAATGAAATTTGGTACCTAGGTAGAAAAAGGTCGTAAGTTTTGTTGATTGCAAGCGAAATTTTATAAATATGATGTTTTGACCCCATAAATAGGGTCCAACCAAAAATCCAAATTTTGCCTCATGGGCTTTCAATGTTAAATTTTTCGAAATACAAAAAAGACATAATTTCTTTGCGACACTCAATTTTTGGGTTTTTGGGCACATGAAACACGATGAAAGAACTTTCGAGTTCGAAATTGCAACCGTGACCCCTGAAAGAGCACAGTCAAGGTCATAGGGGTGACGAAAAGCGAATCGCCGCGACAAACCTGTCGAATCATCCCAGTAAACACAAAATGCTGCCTATGCGCATCTGATGCGCTGCGCGGTAGCGCTGCAGCCTTCACAAAGGCGCTTCTGCAGAGCGCCTAGCACTCCTAAACTTCCCTTTTTTGAATGTCGAATGCTAACGGGTGTCAGGAGCGCTGCACAAGCGCGTCAGGAGCGCTGTATAAGCTGGAGCTGTTGCTTGAAAGTTGTATATATACGGCCATTCCCGTGCGTAAATGTGTTTGCGAGAACTAACTTTTAAATGTCAATGCCGTGATAGTTTATGGAAACGTACCATCCAATCACGATATCAGTTTTCAGGCATTAATTAACTGAAACCTATGTTGCCACATTAAATGAAAATAAAAGCCAATATTAATAAGAATAAATAAGATGTTTTCCAAATGCACACGTTTGTTTACATTTCAATGAAGACATAACTTACCTGCGCAAATGTTACGAACGTGAATATGCATGTATACGGGTCAATCCATATATAGTGGTCCAGAGGTGGTTGCTTGATGATTTTTAATATTTTTTTATATTTTTACCATACAAATTACCATTTATTGTGAATACAAATATGTCATTATTTTATTTTTTTATTTTTTTCCTGATAGTGGCCATTTTTATGCTAACGAAACACCGATTTTAGGCGATTTCTGTGTTCTGCAGTTAAAGCAAATATCTCCAATTCTGTGTATCCTAGAACAATCAAACAAAAACCAATCGATTCAGTAAATAATGAACTTAAATAAAGGAAGGGGGAAGTATCGACCTAAAATTAAGTCTAGGGTCCAAATATTGCTTCAAAGTTTTCATCACTTAACTAAAAAATCAATTTTTACAATTTTTTACATAGGAAGGCAAGATACTTAATGTTTGTAATTTTTTTATTTGAAAAGTATAAAGCCATGCTTTAAGTTTGCAGAATTTTAAGCTGTGGACTTCAGTGGTTTTTTTATTAATTTTTTTTAAATTTCTTGATTTTTTAAATTTTCCAAAGTTTGATGCCCATTATCTTTGTTGGGTATAAAAATAAAAATTTGAAATTTGGCCCATTTACAGTCCTTTAAATGAGGAATAACCAGTAAAAATTTTGTTTAGTGGACTCAACTATTTATAAAGATATTAAACATTGAAAAGAACCAAAACATCGACGAAGTCGACATCAACACGGCACCATTTAGTACCCTCTTAAGCAGGGGCGGATTAAGGGGTGGGCGGGGGGGGGCTACCGCCCCCCCCCTCCCCCCGTAATTCCCGGGAAAATAGAAAAAAGGTAATCATCAAGGTGGTTCTCCGATGCAAGTTTTTATTTCACCAGCTCAATACACAATGTTTAAAGATAATTGGAAAATATCTAAAAGCCACTTGTCTGAACAGACACAGTATCCTCGTTGTTCGCAATTGTACTTTAGTAGGCCTTTTGATGAACAGTGTTGTGAAAGCTTTGGTGCCATAACGGAATAGTTATAAGCTATTATACTATGTATGCAGACCTATATACACCTTTTTAATATGTATGCAGAGAACAGTGCCGCGAGTTTGGGCAGTTGAGCCGTAGTGAGTCTGCGAGAGGGGAATACAGTCTCCACGCCCTCCTACAGCATTGCCTGTTATTATGCGACACCCTCTGCTCTCGTGCTCGTCGCGACATGTCAGTTGCCCGGCTCTAACGAGTGTATTGTTTCAGATGTAGTGAGTGACAAGTTCAAGAGTTCTTCACATATTTAGGACCCTGCGTCCTTTTTCCTTTATTCTGTGATATACCTGACGTGCAGATCAACCTTTCTGCCAGAGATGGTAATTTCAGTCGGTTAATTACAAAGACATAATATATTTGCACTTTCTCGCGCTCGCCATTAGGGTCGGACGGCCGGCTTCAAACTCGGGCCCACATTAGCCTCCATTGCTATTTATCTGCTTTTTGATCAAGGAATTGAACACCCACCTATTGGACTTTCATCTTCTTTGTGTTATCATAGAAATGCTGTCAGAGGTCCACCCACCGTAGTTTTGTCCCCTCTCCTTTTGATAGCAGTAAAATTGAGGACTCTCTAAGCAAAATAATTTTCAAGTATTACGCTACAGGGTGAGAAAAAGATGCTTATAATGTTTTTTGCAACTCGTCGCAAAAGGAATAGTTAAGGTTTACTTTTGTTTACAGGCGTCTTCTTCTAGTAGGCCTGGTACAAAGCGGAAAACTAATAGTGCCTCTGCGGACCTTCGAAGCTTTTTCTCTCGCGTCCAAAAACAAAAGACGTCAGAAGCAGCAGGAGGAAATGCATAATTTGTTAATATCATGCCTTCATGCTGCACAACTGACAATAAGACTCAAGCTGAGTCAATGGTCCTTTTACAATCCCATCCACGTACCCACGAAAAATCGACTGAAGCTTCAATTTATTCACTTCCTTTGGCTAAAAAAATTTCAACTGTGACATAGGTCTCTTCATTGTACCAGGAAAGGAAAGACCTGACGATAGGAAAAAAGCAGAACTTTTGGAAGGCCCTTGGACATCCACAAGCGACTACAAGTATCCCTTTTCAACTCATAGGAAGGGAACCGCGGAAGAGCGTCGTTACGTGAGGATAGAACATCATGAAAAGTACCCTTGGCTTGTGGTTTCTCCCTCAATGAATGGAATTTTTTTTATGTATTGCCCTTTTTTTCCAATCAACGGCAGCTTGCGGTACAAATTTGCAGTTAAAATCCCTCGATACAGAACCGTTAAAGTTTTCAAAACTGCTAGGGAAACTAGATGATCTGGAAAACCACCAACACACAGTCTATCACAAAGGTGCAGTGCCCAGTTGGCCCTGAATTTTCTGGAAAATATAAAAAACCTGAAAATCAAAACACAAGCCAACTGGACGGCTACAGAAGGGAGAAAATCAAGGAAAATGGAGAAAATTTGAAGCTGATACTTAAAAATGTGATTTTTCTTGGCCGTCAGAACATACCATTCAGAGGTCATCGGGACGACGCGACGGTGCATTATCATTGGAAGAGCCCTTGACGAATGACGGTAACTTCCGAGCATTACTGCGTTTTCGTTGCTAGGCATTATAAAAAATTATAAAAATATTAAAGAAAATAGTATTTTCTGAATATGTACTTATATTTTTATTTCATTCCAACTAATTTTCATTTTGTACGGCATTAAAGAAGATTTATTTCAAGGAGTTCGAAATCCTTGTGTAGGCTGCCGCGGGTTGATGTATAGGAAGATGAAGGTCTTCCGCCTTTTGCACCGCGTTGGTCTATGTTTCCTTGGACGACAGTTTCGTCGGCGTTGTAGTCGGCTTCTTCTGGTCGGTGAAATGAAGGTGCAGCTATTTGTCGTATTATATATCTCAAGCGTTAGACCTGACTCCAACGGGTGAGATATATAATACGACAAATGGCTGCACCTTCACTCCACCGACCTGAAGAAGCCGACTGAAACGCCGCCGAAACTGTCGTCCGAGGAAACACGGTGTAAAACCTGGAAGACACTTCACTTCTTCACAAGAATGGCATTCTTTACATCGTTTTTTTACGTTTTTCAAATTTGATCAGATAGATTTACTCAATAATTTATCACATATCTTGTATATAATATAGCCACTCCAAAACTACGTTCCAAGCGCTACATTTCTTTTAATTTTCCGAGGGAAGTCCACCCGGACCTCTATTTTGTTGAGATGTATTGCATACCCCCCAGGCGCCGCGGGAAGTAGTGAACCGCCCCCCCCCCCCCAAAACAACGACCTTAATCCGCCCCGCTCTTTAGTAATGCTTGATGCCTTTAAAATCATTATCATAACTCATTAATCAGTTTTTCACCTCATTTTACAAGTTGTTCATTATAAAGTAAACATTTGGTATAGTAAACTTAAGCTAAAATATAAATTCAGGCCTTACAATACAAAGAATATTTGGGAATTCAAAGAAACTTACCCATATATTAAACTTGGTCATTCCATAACAATATACCAAATGTTTACTTTATAATGAATACCATGCAATTGTATGGTAAAAATATTAAAAATCACCAAGCAACAAATTTAACTTTTTCTGGACCACTTAATATGGATTGACCCATACTCAATGTTACGAATGTGGAAATGAGAAAACTGATGAATGTACCAATAAAAGCATAACAATAATTTAGTGTACAACGGAAATTAATTACACAAAGCTATCAATGAAGTGTTGTTACTGGCAGAACCCAAGTCTCTCCGATTCGTGTCAAAGCTTTCCCATTTATGCCAAATTTTCGGTCTAAGAATGAACCACAGGCTAAACATGTTACTATATATCAAGGATATATTTCATTAAATAAAAAAAAAAGGATACACATAATAAATGTTTAAAGAATGAGTATTCATATCTTCCTCTTTCGATTGAGACTTTCAACATCTCCCCTTATTCAAAAGACTACTTGCAGCGCTGTGGCAGTGCGTCCACAACTTGCAGCTGCTGCACTTCAAACACGAGCAGCGAATGCGCATTAGATGCGTTTCTCGATAATTTGCTCTATGAGAGCGCTGCTGAGATGCTGCTGACGCGCTTCAGTTGACATGTGCTGCACTTGCAGCGCTGACATCCTTGTGAAGCGCTGCTGCAGCCATGTGTGTTTACTGGGAAGGGTTAAAAAGTTTCCAATGTCGATGGCCAGGTCTTCAGATCCGTCTTGTCATCCCTTGACCTTAAAGGGTCACTCAGGGGTCACAGGGTTGACAAAAGGTGAATCGGGGCTACAAACATAACGATTCATAGGTTTATAAAAGTCACATGGTCGATGGTAAGGTCCTCAGATTCCTCCTGTCATCTCTTGATCTTCAAGGGTTACTCAGGGGTCAAAGGTCTCAGGGGTGATGAATAGTAAATCGAAGCTACAAAATTATCGAATCATATGTTTCAAAGAGTGCCCAATACGATAGTAACCACCCTCCAGGAATTCCCTGACCTCCCACTATTGGGCAGGGGTCAAAGGCCACCAGGTGTAGCCTAGGAAATTGGGGCAACAGACGCATCGATTTGTAGCTTCAAAAGTGTTGAGGAATTAGATGATGAAGTTCCCTGATACTGCTCGTCGTCTCCTGACCTCCAAGGGATACGCTGAGATAAATGGTCGCAGGTGTTAGAAATGTCGAGACGGGGAAACAAACATGATGAATCTGAGACTCTTTAGGTCGCTTAAGTCAATGTCCTCAGATACCACCTGTCATGTCTTGGCCTTTTTGGGTCTTATGGAGTCATTGATTTCGAGTTTACAAAGCAATGATAAACGTTGATTTTCATTTCAAGTTCATTCCTTTTATTTAATTAAAAGTGCTTTATCATATGTTTCATTCAAAAAAATTATGAAACATGGAAAATTAACTCATTATCAAATTTTTTATGAAAATGTCGAAGCAGTAAAATGAAAAATCAATTTTTATTCACTCTACATGCCCTCTATTCCGTGCCAGGCACAATTGAAATCGCTCGATTTAAGCGTGTGTGAACATGTCTTTCAGCATATTTGAACTCTGCACATCTTTTAATTTCTTTCTTCAGGTCTTCGTTGCTTGGAAATCTTTTTTTTAACCAACTGATTCAAGAATCTCCAAAGAAAGAAATCACAAGGCGTGAGGTCAGGGCATTTTGGCGGCCATGCGACCCCATCGTAATAAGCCACTCGCTAAATTCTGTTGGAGTACATACAACAAATAAACTCCGAGAGCAAAAGCCCTATCGGAAGCAATGCACTGAGGAAACTCACGTCCACTCACACTTTGGGCCGATCTGAGTCTTTTTCTTTCGTGCTCCGTCGCGAGGTTTTTCCTCTCCCTAGATTCAGATTTGGACCCACCGTGAGTGTCTCACCAGGAAGCGGCTCCGTAGCCGAGTTGGTTGCGAGGAAGTTGAGGTGCAGTTCTGGTAGGGTTCGAATCCGATTTAAGGCCATTTTTTTCTCCCTTCATATTAGCTCACACTGTCTGTCTGTGTGTGCACAAATCCATTTCCCCTCAGACAGTCGATCTGAAATTTGGACCATAGACTCCTTGCGACCAACAATCAATTTTAACAAACCCACAACTCACACACAAACATAAATACACACTGACTTAATTATATTAAAATGTATTTGTATGAAAATGAAAGATCATTAAAGGTCCGTTATCTGCTTCTCTCCTTGCAAGCAACCGATAGTCCAGGGGTAAGGTAGTGGACTGTGCAGCTAAAGGTGTGGTGTTCGATTCCCTGCTGGGGAAATTATTTTTCTTCTTTTTTCATAGCCTTTTTTTATTAATTTCATCAACCTGAATACAGCCTCGAGGACCATTTTACATCGGGCGTTGTAAACAGTAACGAAGGACAACACACACACAACCATGTCCCTGGAGGAGACAAATCCTCCCCAGGCGGGACTCGAACCCACGACCTTTGGGTTGGCAGATTTTCACTTAGGTACATCTTTAGAAATTTTGTTTTCATCATCGCATTTCCCTCTAAACTTTTGTTGCAATATTTTACTCACTAATTATTCATTAATGACGGCGATCAAAGACACCAACACTACTTTGCCCCATTCTACTGATTTGATTGAATGGGGCCGGGTTGAAAAAAATTGGAGTGTTCTTGCAAGCAACGGATAGCCTAGGGGTGAGGTAGTGAACTGTGCAGATGAATGTGTGGTGTTGTTTGATTCCCTGCTGGGGAAATTATTTTTCTTCTTTTTTCATTGCTATTTTTTGCAATATTTTACTCGCTAATTATTCATTAATGACGGCGATCAAAGCTAGCACTTGGCCCTTGGACGTTGTGGGAGATGAACCGTGGTGAGCCAACAACTGTGATTATCGCTGTTGAATGTTCAACAATTAATATAAATGTCATATCAAATTACTAATGTTCCTAATGATTGTCAAATGTCTGAATAATTTGACATATCAGTGAAGAAAGAATGATTTCCTTTCACAAATTAAATGTATTAGCAATGTTATAATACAATATTTAACGGCAAAGATATAAAACAATTTAAAAAATAATAAAATGCACTGAGAATATGAGACATTAAAACGTGACATAATGCAAATGAAAAAAATTTCTTTTCACAAATTAAATTTATTAGCAATGTGAACGAACGTTGCGCACACCCACTGGAACGAAAGCATTCGTACTTTAAAACAACTCACTTCCCGCAGTTTTACGTGACCAAGGGCCTAATTCTGTAACTTGTTTCTCCGGAGCTAAGCGCTACGGTTTTCTCCCTGAGTTTTCTTCCGATCCTATTCTGAAAATCGGTGAAGAAAACTCAAACACTGAATCGGGGTGGAGAAAAGTCAGCAGACGAAGTGGTTCCAGCTAACGAATGATCCGCCAATTACAACCTGTTTCATTTTTGTGACGTTTTTCCGTCTTGTACTTCCGGAAAAGAGCAGACAGCCTTCATGGATGCCAAGAGTAAATAATATTGTTGCATTATTGATTGAACGACTTTAACATATAAACAAAGTACCTTTCAAGCAATATGCCGACTATTTGACAAGCTATAGAAGCTCAATTGCGTTTATCCAGACTTAACATAATATTGCATTATGAAAGACCGACTGCCTAGTCAGTCTTATGAAGCCTCATTTTTTGTGTTCCGTAGCTATCTTTCCAGTTACATGATTGCTCCAAGCCTAAAACTTCACGGGTGGACGTTGTGAAGCGCCAGCAAAGTGCAAACAACCGATACGTAATCCTGAGGGGCATTGTGCTCCTCTCGGGTGCTCTGTAATGCCAAAATTGAGGCATTATGAGTTATGTAATCACCCTATAGATTTCCATTATAACCCCCTTGGAATAAGTGGTGATTCCTATGTAAGACTTTTGAGCTCAAATATTTTTCATGCATGCTCATTTGTCGATGTCGCGGGCATCGCTCACTCTTCTCTGTATCTCTGTTGATTCAAGAGATCTATCCGTTCTCCCTTCTCCCAAATGCTTTCAAAGATTAAAACTCCTTTTCTTCTTTTCACCCTTAGGGATACCTTCACCGTTGGAGATCCAGTGAAGACTGCCCCATCGGCCCCAAGCAGTTGAGGGACTTATTCGGAAATATTGAGGACATCTACTTGTTCAATAGGTGAGCACCAAACCAAAAATACGCTCCAGGGAGTCCCAGTAGCAGTAGACGGTACAGTACCGTTGCAGGCGAGTCGCATTCCGACCAGTGTGATGGTCCCGCAATGTCACAGGAGTGGCGGTTATGTCGCTGCGATGTTCCAGCAACTTGCAAAGTTCCCGAGAATCAATGTCGTGGGACCGTAGCATTGCGACCTTCCGAAAAAATTTTGCTAGTGTACCAGATTCCATTGCAATAAGCTAATCAAACGTTTCGGTTCTTTCTTCTGTTTAAACACTTGCATAAACCCCCTCCAATGGGAAACTTGTGAACATTGACCCTTGGTGACCCCAAATGCCCAAAGTCATCCCAGGTTAAAATATTTGATCTGCAACTAATCTGGAACCGGGCTGGAGCTAGAGGTCTGGAACTGGGAAGAAATTGAAACAGTGCTCCGGGCCAGTATTCCTCAATGCTCTCTCAAAATAAAAAAATATAATTTTAATTTATTTATTACAAATGTACTATTATGCGATCCATGTTTTAATTATCCTACTTAGTATCTACCGAACGACATTGTATCTATCTTGAATTTTCAGCTACCCTACGGTTCTACGCGCATTGTCTCGCACCCGAAATCGAAGTATCCACATCTAGAAAGCGGGTATATATGTGGCCAATTCCGTGCGTGAAAGTGACTTTGAGAAATAATTATATTAAATGTCAACTCCAAGACAGTTTGAGGAAATACAATCACATCACGATAACAGTTTTCAGGCATTAATTATTTAAAATCTACATGGCCCCATAGTACTAATATAAGTGCAATATTACCAAGAATAAACAAGATTTTTTCAAATAAATAAAATATTGGACCAACCAAAGTTGATAATTGATTGCAAGTTGATCACAAGTTGACGGTCAAAATGTGACGTGTCTGCAACGTTCCTGCGACGGACCATTGAGACCACAACCTTAAGACTACCTTTGTTACGTCACTGCAACGTTGCGGCGACCAACTCTGCTACTGGGGAGAAGGCAAGGTCCTCCTATATGTATATGGTTAACCTCCTTTAATTATTTCCTCTAAATTGTCCCAGCTAGTGGAGGTTTTGTTGATAAATTACTCGATGATTTTTGACGACATTTGCAAGTCGGTAACTGGCAGTTGTTAAAATTGCCAACTAACTGCAATCATCAACAATTTGAAGGATGAGAATTTTCGGAACAGTTGGCGATAATGATCTAGAGCCAATGAAACCCTTCATTGGATTTTCCCACATCAATCACTTGATTTGAAAGCAAACAATTTATGTATTCAACTGCAAAAAGAGAGAAAACTACGAACGGCGACTTTGGTTGAAACTTTAAATTTATCCAGTTCAAAGTTAAAATATGGATATAATGATATCTTTTGATGGAACATTGTAAGTAATCAATGTTTAATCGAGGGTTTATATGGCCTCTGCAGTGGTGGCGGGGTAACGTCCTCACCTTCTAACCCGAAGGTAATGAGTTCGAGTCCTGCCTGGGTGGGTATTTTCCCCCTCAGGGCACTGGTGTTAATGTATATGTCAATGACTTAAATGTAAGAAAGGTCTGTGGAGTCCTAATTTTGCTCAGAGTAAAGTGGTCATTATTCTTACATTGGTTTTTGGGCTGATGATTTATTTTTTCATAATTGAATCAAAAATTGCAAGAATGGAATTCTACACTGTATCAACATAATTTTTTAAATCAGGTAGAGAAAAATTACGAAGAAACAGTGGAGGTGATGCTAAGTTTTATGGTAGAAAATTTCAACTTTGCAAAGAGGAAGTTAGACTGCATTTCATTTGCTTGCTTGCAAAGTATAGGCATGGAAGGACGTGAAGTCAGAATCTCGCAAAAAAAGGCCCATCTATCTTAACATGGAGAAGAGCAATTCAGGGAACGTGTCGGTAAGTAAATGTGATTTGGATTTGTATATTTACGTGAGCAACTTGTTACAAAACATTAATCGTTGAGCAGGGAACTGCATTACCTCTGACAGCTGCCAATGAAAATGTTCATGAAAAACTTAAATACATATCAGGAAGACAAAAAGTTTATTTTTGATTTTTAAATGAATGTATTTCACGAATTTTCAAACCCTTTTTCCTGCAAACAGGTACCCCTTTAATCTTGTTATTTTTTTATATTTAATAGTTAAATATCTTAGCTAAGCATCCCTCAAGTTGTGTGATGGTAATTTTTCTCTTTCCTCCCTGAGGTTGTGTCCTGCATCCAACGCCTGGTATCACTCTGGAAAATGTGCTTCATCCTAACTTAAGACAAGCGGTCAGTTTCCACGGAATTGGTAGCATACCACTTAGGTGTTTTCCAGGGCTATAGCTTGAGCCCCTCACTGTTCTGTATTTCTCTCCTACCTCTGTCCCTATGGCTGTGACAAGGTAGAGGATATGTGTGTGGTGTTCCAGGTGACAGGAAGCATAAGGTCAACCATTTATTTTACATGGATGACCTGAAGCTTTACGATTCAAATATAAAAGACGTATGCTCTACCCTGGACACAGTACTTGAATAGAGTGAGGCATTAGGGATGGATTTCGGATTGGACAAGTGTACATCCATTAACCTGGCGAGAGGAAGATATTTGGATAACAAGGAAGACGTGAAACTTGTTTACAGGTACGTTGTTCGTCACCTTGAAGACGATGACAGCTATGAGTACCTCGGCATCCTGCCATGCCGAATGCAGGAGGTTGCAGCAGTGAAGGAAAGGCTCATCACCAAATACAGACAAACTCTCAAGAACATCTGGAGTTCTGAGCTGTCAGGCAAGAACTAGGTTCTTGCCACGAACATGTTCATGGTTCCTACACTGCTGTATACCTTCGGATGCATGAAGTGGAACGTCAACGAGTTGCAGATCCTCGATAGGGGAACGAGGAAGATGATGACCATCTTTCGAAGTCTTCATCCTAAATCTTAGCTGCCAGATAGTATCTCCCTCGCAATGTTGGTGGTAGAGGACTAATGAGTCTGGAGTGTCTCCACAACAGAGTTGTCCTGGGTACAGCTTGCCGAGTTTTGAAAAGCAGGGACCCCCTGCTCAATCTCGTGAGAGATCACGAGAGTGCGGGAGCAGGGGCGTTTCTCTTCCAGGCGGCAAAGAGGGCAGCGGACGAAACCAGTCTCGACTTCGACCCGTCATTCGAAGGAAGCGACAATGACACGACCATCTCGTCATTGAAGGCAGACGTCCTCAAGCTCGAAATAAAAAAAGCCGAGCAGAAGGCCTTGCTCAAGACACATACCGATAAGCCCATGCATGGATGCTTCTACCGAAACATCGAAAAGCATGGGTTATCGAAGGAGCTGACGTTTGCCTTCTTACTCTCCGCTGGTCTTAAGTCTGAGACCGAAGGTTTTGTCCTCGCGTGCCAGGATGGTGTCATAAACACACTCCTGTACAGCCGTATTATTTTCAAGGCGGAGGTTGCGGACACGATATGTAGGGCGTGCCGAGCCCAGCCGGAGACGTTGAGTCACCTCCTCTCCGGCTGTAGCTATTACGCCAGGTCATCATATTTAGCTCGGTACAACATGGCCCTGCAGGTGTTGTACTTTCATCTACGACACCATTATGGCATTGATGAAACACCTGTGCTGCCCTTTGCCCCTGGAGATATTGAGTCCATGGTGGAGAACGATAAATGTGCAACATGGTGGAATTACTTCTTCCCCACCACCAGGTAGTTGGAGGCAACCGTGCCTGGTATTGTTCTCCTCGACCACCTCACACGCTCCATGATCGTGATTGAGTTTTCAGGACCAGCTGAAATGAACATGGATGTGACGGATGAGGAAATACTGACGAAATATCAAGCAAGGCCTTCCTTTTGAACTTTGGCAGATGTACCCCGGACACTCTTTGAAGCTAGTAGTCCTCATCATAGGTGTGCTTGGTAGAGTTGAGGGCTCACTGCTAGGTAGCATCAAGTGAATTCCATCCTGCGTGGCACAGGTGGAATCACTATTTGCACGCATGTATAAGGCTGTCTTTCTGGGGTCTCTCCATATACTGCATATGCATGATCCCAACACAGTATAGCCACCTATCCGTTGGACATCGGATGTGGCTACAAAAACTGCCCAAACCCTCTTGATTCTCCAGCCATTATGATGGCAATGAAACCTGGTGTTTGCTGGGGACTCAGAGGAGAATGTTACAATGGTAACAATAATAATAATACAGATACTATGATGGGAACATGGATGTGAATGAGGTGGATAAACAGACTAAATATCAAGACCTACTCATTTAACTGTGGCAAATGTACCGTGGACACTGTGAAACTAGTAGTCCTAATCATAGGTGTGCTTGGTGTAGTTTAGGTCTGCTAGATAGCATCAAGTGTATTCTGTCCTATGTGGCACAGGCAGAATCAATAGTTGCACGCATGTAGAAGGCCATCATACTGGAGTCACTCTGTCAACTGCACGCACATGACCCTAAGTAAGTATAGCCACCGGAGGAAGGTGGTCATACCATCTCTGAACTACGATCGCAGTTATTAAGCACAATTAACTATAATGAAGAACAATCTAGGCAGAGAGATTTCCACCCTAAGATCTCTCTGCTGGGCAACCTCCTGCTTACCATTGAGTGGCCGATAGAGTAAAGGTGTTCACCACGGCCCAGATAAAATTCCACAAGAGGGGTAGGGTGGTGAGGGAGGAATAAATTTTTCTCCTTCACACGTTGCTTCTCTTGTGACCACATCCACCGGTCATCTAATCTTTGCCACCTATCCAAGGGGTTCCCCACCAAGTACAGACAAACACTACGTTTACCAATCAATTTCAGATCGATCTGAACTCAGACTGATCTGAAAGTTCAAAAGCAAACTGACTCACATTGCCTGGTTTACCTACACGGCCTGAAAATATTGATATTGAACTATCGATTTCAGTAGTCTGAATTATTTTGAAATTTTTTGCTTACTTCAGCTGCACACTTCTCTCCCTTCCCTTCCTAAAACAAGCCATATTGGTATATGAAATCTTAAACATAAATGGTATCGATTATATTTTGTTTCCCATCGGAAACCAAAAGAAGCACGAAGCCACGCTCTGACCTCTTCGGATCGATCTGAGATCTCAGGCCTGAGACTGAGAGACTAATGAGAGGACACTGAGAACTTTTACGATGCAAGCTCTAGAAATGCAAATTTCATGTGTTTATTTACTGTACATACATTTATTGTGTATTCCTTAAACAAATAACAAGTTACATAATTTTTTTTTTGCATTTCAGTGAATTCTTAGGTGAATTGGAGCTGTGTGGTTTAGACCCTGTAAGAGTTGCTAAAACATTTGTCAAGAATAATTCTGGATTTTCCATTTACACTGATTACTGCACAAACTATCCCAGGTAAGACTTTAATAGTTATTTTCTTTTTGAAGCTCAAATAGAAAAGGAATTTAACTACAAAAATAAAAAAAAATATTCTTGTAGAGATTTTTTTTCCTTGTAGACTCATGGCAATTTATTCACGATTCTCTTTCTCTTTGAAAATATGCCATTTGTTCATAATCCCTATATTAATATTTGTTCTGTACATTAATATGTGTACTTGGCCACCTTTTGTACACTTTACTCTTCTTTGGGTCATCGTTTTAGGCTTAGATCTGGCCTCTCCTGCATCCATCCAAATTCATTCATTAATTACACCAAAACTAAAACCCACTCTCTTCCACATCCCTTTCCACTTAACATATAATTGTTTTCCCTCCCTCCCAAGTCCCATTCTCCTCCACTTTTGGGGGATCCTCTCACAGTCTGAACTGTTTGTTAGATCCCCAATTGACCGCACCCTTGATTCTATTTCCAGGACTGTTTCTGTGTTGACGGAGCTCATGAGGCAAGATTTGACTGTGAGGCTTTTCCGCGAGAGACAGGGAGCTCTCCAGCACACTTTGCCTCTCGGCTCGTACCTCCTTAAGCCAGTGCAGAGGATTCTCAAGTATCACCTCCTCTTACAAGTTGGTCTAATGCTAATTTTACATTCAACTGCCCATGCAATAGATTGATTGCACTGACTTTAGTACCTTACAGAACTATAATTTTGTAATATAACAGTTCTATTATTTTTCCAAATATATTCCAATACTATTTGTGCCCTGTACAAACAAAATTCTTGTCAAGTTGCCTTTTTTGAGTAAACATCACATCAAGTGCCTGGAAAATTCAAGTTCCGTGAAAATGTTCACTTGCATTGGGAGAAATTTTAAATTTGTGCTTATGTGTAGAAGTTTACTTAATTTGAAAACTGTTGAAATTCTCATGAACAATTTCTCCAATGAAAAATTATAGCAAAAAGACTATTTCAGAGCCTGAAATCATATCAATAAAGTTGGGGGAGATTTGTATTTTTTTTTAATTAAAGAGGAAGTTTCTATCCTCTTTTCTCAATTCTCTTTCCTAAAGTGTATTGTCCATTATGTACGTAAGGTTAAGGAGTGATCTTCACAAGTGACTCCCATATTGTTCTCACTGAATATGTCCTGCGCTAATGAATTTTGTCTTGTCTAAGAATTAGCAGTGCTATTTTTTCATCTTGAGCAAGAAGGCCTGTCTTCCAAACGATACCTCAATCATCAAAACCAAGGCTGTCATTCACTGTAGACACAAGTGTCAATACGATTCTATGCATACACAGAAATATGCTGTAAAGAAAATTTCCAGATAAATGAAAGTATTCGGTATATTGTAATTTGAAAGCAATTAAAAGAAACATTACAGCATTCATCACATGATGTTGTTTCAAAGGGAAGAAATATGCTCGCTGATCGGAGAAGCACTGCCTTAGCTCTCATAGTAGTAGCAGCCCTCGGATGATCTTGGTTGGTGTCACGGAATCATCCAAGCCAAAATACGAGCGTAGAGAGAGAGAGGGAATAAACTGTCAGTCTCCATTTATCATGGAATGATTAAGCACCATCAGTCACGTTACGCCAACCCAAAAAAAGACTTTGGTGGCAGTAGGGGGGGGGGGGGGGGGGGGCAGGGGGAAGAGAGCTAGCTACACGGTGAAGACGAAGAAGTCGGCTGAATCAGAGGCCCAGATTGGCATGGCACTGACATCGCAGCAGAGTGCTGATGATGAAGCTTGGCCTTCGGAAGATGAGCCTTCTCACTCAAGATAAAAAAAAACAACACCGCTAATTCTTGGACAAGAGGAAATTCATGAGTGTGGGACACATTCTGCAAGAACAATATGGGAGTCACTTGTGAAGATCGTTCCTTTGCCTTACGTACACAATGGACGATGCAATTATCAATTGGTGATGTTCATTTTTTACTTCCATCATAAATTTTTATGGATAATTTGCAAGTAAGGTGAAAGCAGAGCAATGCCCTGCAAGTAGCAATGCACATTGCGACATTGCTACAAAAGAGACTTTGATGGAAATCATCTCCCATTTGTAATGCTGCCTTCGCATCAAATCAAGCAGGCATCCCATATGGTATATAGAGAATATAGAATGTCGATATTTTTGCTTATGGTCTATATTGGTCGATATTCTGAATGTTGGTCCAAATCGGTCTATGTTTTGGGGCAGGGTCTATATTTTGGCCAAATGTAAGCTGCAATTTACACTAAAGCAGCCGTCAAAGCTCTATGAAGTTTGAATATGTGCACCGCAGCCAGGCACTGCTGCTTTGTCTGGCTCCGTGCTCCGGCGGTGTGACTGTGGTGCTAGGCACTCGTCTCTGCCCAGCAGCGCACTTGCCTGGCTGCGGCTTCCCCCCTCCCTGCTGCAACTGTTCGCAGTGACACCAATAAATGCTCGTCAAAAGCATTAAAGGCCCAAAATATAACTGAAATCGCGGCATTGCAAGCCATTCCTGAAGCCACTGATGAACTGTTGAAAGAAGTGGAAGAGAAAAACAAAGAAGCCGACACTTTACGGAAGTCCCTTGACATAAGAAAAACCCAAGTCATCCATCAGCTGCAATCTGCAGCCACAAAAAGCCTGACTGGTGACAAAAGGACTGATGATTATCATCTTGTATTTTATTCAATGAATAAAATTGTTCATATTTGCAACTACCTCTTTCCTCTCCATTCTCGCTGGTACTATAGCCTCTACCACACAAACCAGACGAAGATTTTAAGAATAAAATGCATAATTTTGCACAATAATGCAGATTTGGTCCAATTTGCGTTGATTTTCATGCATATCTTGAGCCCGTTTTGGTCTATATTTTCATGGACTTGGGTCTATAACAGTGGGGGATACAGAAAAAACTCAAGGGGGGGCGCAAGTTATCGCGACGATTGTAGCTTTCAAACTGACTGCCTGGCAGCGACTCTGCTTCCCTTATATATGTAGCTCGGTTGTTTCGAGAACATTCGGTGCCAGAATGTTCGCTTCCAGACTTTTAAGGAGTGAACAAATACAAACAGTAGAATATTCGCGACTTTTCTCGAACAAATGCCAGACAGGATAACGTATTGAGATCACTAGAATGGCCGCGACTTTTCTCGTAGGTTAGCTATCTAGTATGTGCCAGACAGAAACGTATAAAATACGATGACACGGACGCGCGCGCGTGCTACATAAGAAAGTACAACTACTCGATAACTCGACTCAGAGTCGACTGATGAAAGACACGAACAAATAGTGTGCGGGCTGACTGGCGCGGGCGGCAATGCGGGCGGCCCCGCAAGGGGGGGGCGCACGCCCCCCGCACCCCCCATATGTATCCGCCACTGGTCTATAATGTCTATATTTTTTTGCCCTGAGCCTATGGGATGCTTGAATCAAGGCATTATTCTATGCACTGTTTATAATTGTGATGACTAATGGTAATTACGGATTGAGATTCGATTTTGCTTATCGTAACGCATGGGAAACATCCTTGCTGAGGTTTCTGGAATCTGGTGAACTCTGTGAAAAGGCCTACTACTCCCACCTACTCAATAAAGAAAACTGATTTCCAACTGATTTGAATACTGTTTTCTGTCTACTTGGAATAGCTGCTTTAGAATCCCTTTGAATCTGATTTCCAAATTGAAACACCTGGAAAACAGCTTGAGTGCAGTTGGAAGACAATACATGGTGGCGGCATGTTTCCAACTGATTTACTTAACTGTCTTCCAACTGATTTCCACATCTGTTTGTCAACCCATTTCCTCATCTATTCTCCAACTGATTTGAATCCTAGCAGTTCCCAATTACTTGCCCAATTGATTTTAATCTCCATAGTATTTAATCTAAGTGCCTGTTGCCCTACACAACCATACCTATATGTATTAAGGTTAAAGCTGCGAAACCACTATGCAAGAAAGAGGCATATTCATGCTTCATTGTCAATTGGCTGTGTAAAAATCACAAATAGCTTAAACTAAAGCTGCCAGGTTACAGGATCCATCAATAAAGTTTTGATGCAGTATATTTCATTTAAACATTTTATTACAAGTATTGTTCTCTGGCTCTACACCAGGTAATTAGCTTCATATTGGCCAATATGAAACTAATTACCTGGTGTGGAGCCCAAGAACAATACCTGAATATTATTCACTGGAAAAAACTAAAATCCTATTTTATTACAAGCAAGTCATCCACTACATAGTAATACAGAAAGGAAATATTAATAACACGCACACATCTCATTGAGATAGAGTGACTCATAAAGATCAATTACTTCTCCATCTTTTCATAGTGGTATTTATTATCCACCTTCCTCGCTGTGTATATGTGGAGATTACCCACGTATAACTTGTTGAATATCTTAGGCACTAGTGGGATTGTCATACATGGGCATTTGTACCAGAGAAACACTGCAATGTAAGCATACACTAGTAATGCTTATCATTCACACACTTATGTGACAGAACTGCATGGCAGCTTTGAGACATGACCATGAAATAAAACAAGTCAAATTTCCTGATGCATAACTCCACCAACACCGATAGTTAGCCCTCGATAACATGTGAATTTAAAGCTCTAGATTATGTGAATTACGATTAATTGGCAAAACTTACCTCCGACTTGAACTAGCTGCACTTTCTCCTTTTTGAGCTCCGGGGTACCTTGTAATCTTCACTCTTCTTTGGAATACTAACTATGTAATACGACACATCACTCATGACAGCCATCGTACTATTGCTGTAAAAATGAAATATAGCAGGGTATTTATTTCTCCTCCCTCTCGCACTCCTGCAAGATGCTGAAATTAGAGACCACGCTATTGTACAAATTTCCACTGTAATAATTCCATTTTTATAGCCCGCTAGTGAAGAAAAGAAGCAAAAAACATAGACCACGAGTGAATTTGCAAACCATAGATGATAAACATTGCATCACATTGTCTACGTTCCCAAAGTGACAGTTGCGCTTGCCGATACTTTGATTTTTTTTCATTTTCTCATGATAGATGGAGTATTAATTGCCAAGTGAAGACACTCTGCAAGCTTTCAAAAGGCATTGCAGATTTGATGTCATGGACAATTTGAATATTTGAATTTTTCTTGTGAATGCTTTTGAAGTGGTTTAGATGGTAATGCTTAGTAGTCCCTAGTCAAACTCTCCCCAAACTTAAACACTCTCCCTTCTCAAAAGCCTCTGATCTGCTCCCACCTAGAGATGGGAAAATTACTGTAATTTTCATCTGAGGTAAATTACCATGGTAAATTACGGTAATTTTCGAAAATTACCGTAATTTTCCAGTATTTTTCAGTTTTAAGCATTAAACAGAAAATGTATGGTTAAATAAGAATGCCATTAGCAAAAGGGAGAGGATAAAATGTTTAAACCTTACCTAATACAACATTAATCTATTAAAAATTTTCAAAATTTTAAAAAGAAATACGGCAGCAACACGCAATCTGGCTTTCTTTTGTCAAAGTATGAGAAATTTCCAAGAAGAATATTCTACTAATAATTACTCAATAATGTTATAATTTAAGTAAACTATGCCAAAAATGAGTTGTATATGCCTCAATTGAAAATTAAACACGTTGGAAATGTGGACTTGGCTTAAAAGAACATGTTGGGAACTTATCTGTATGAAAAATTATCTCAAACATAGGTGAATTATCTAGAATATTACCGAAAATTACGGTAATTTTCAATGGGTGCGGTAAATTACGAAAAATACCATGGTAATTTACGAAAATTACCACGGTAATTTTCAAAGTGGCCCATCTCTACTCCCACCTCACATTCCTCAATGAGCATGAAGTTTTGGCTCTTGACAGCACCACACTCGTCATGAAAGTTTTCAATAATCTTTTTCACACCTCCTCATAATTTTGGCCCAAATAACTCACACAATCTTTGAGTTGATCACAATGTGAGCAAGTGAGCCTTTAGATCATTTTATGCAGCAGAACCTTGCAGTTGCTAATTTTTGAAATGGGATAATTGCAAGGGAAATTTAAACAATATGAAATAAGTATATGAACTAACCTATTTCACATTTTAAAAATATGAAAGAGGTTCAAAGAAGAATGGGCTGCAAAATCATTACAGGACAAAAGCAAAATGTTTTTAGCTCAAAACAATTGTAAGATAAATTTTGGACAATTCAGAACATTTTCCAAAGAGATTTAATGGAACGATCACCTCAAAATCACTTTCAGGTCAGTTCAAAACACTACCTCTGGAAGACGGCTGTATATCAGCTTCAGATCACTTCCTGAACTTCCTATCGGCTGGAAAACAGTGGAAATCAGTTTCAAAACAGAATCAAATCACATATTTAAAACCGGTTTGACCCCAATAACCCCTCTCACTCAAGTTCTCACTGCTTATTCCTGAACGTGAAGAAATTCATCTGCTCGGCACTCATTCTGTGAGAAAGAGATAGGTGCAATCCAAGAAGATCATTCCTTCTTCATTTTATCTTTGTTTATTTTCCCATCACCAGCTTCCATCATACCCAGCTTCACTTTGACCTGGGCCCTGGTGAAAATAAACTGTGAGGGAGATGTGAGTTCCTGTGAGGGAAGTATGAGTAATGTGATGGAAGCGTAAGGTAATGTGAGGGAAGCGTGAGGTGATGTGAGCATAACTTTTCTGAGTCCTAAGGACATTAGTTCCCAAGTAAAAAAATTTTTCCCACCATATTTCTCCAAGCAAATAGTCATGGTATGACTTACACAAGACCACTTTAAATTAAGTCAAAACTATGCTAAAGTTAATGTGAGGTAAATATGAGGGATGTGTGAGCATATTATTCTTTCAAGTTCAAAGAATATGAATGTGAATAGAAATAAAATTTTTTCCACTATATTTCTCGAAGCAAATACTCATGGTATGACTTACACAAAGGCCACTTTAAATTTTGTAAAAATTATGCAAAAGTTAATGTGATGGAAATGTCAGGGAAGTGTGAGAACATTATACTTCTAAGTCTAAGAATGTTAAATCTTGGATATTATCAGTAATATTCCATTTATATTCGTAATATGTGGCAATATAGGTTTAAATTAATCAATGCCAAATAACTGTTATCGTGATGTAATGGTATTTACTCAAACTATCTCGGAAAATTGCCATTTGAAAATTAGTTCTCCAAGTTATATTAATCCACGGAAGTGGCCACATACATATATAAGACTTTCTTGACGTGAGTTTTTTAATTTCGAGTGCAAGACTATGTGTGTAGATCCGTAGCTGTTGATCATGTGAGATAGATACAATGTCATTAGGTAGATACAAGGTAGGATAATTCTATATACTAAAGCATGCCATTGCATAATAGTACATTATTTATAATTAAATGTAAATTATCATTTTTATTTTGAGAGAGCAGGGAGAAGTAGTGGAGAGAGCAAGGGAGTGTCAGCTCATTAGGCAGCAAGGATGTGCCAGCTCATTATATATTTATAAGGGCGTGTGGTTTATGTGCCAGCACAGGTGCAAGGCATTTTATTGCGTTTAACTCATACTACCCTCGCATTTAACTCACACTACCCTCACATTTAACTCACGCTTACCTCACATTAAATGTCCAAATCCACGTTACCCTCACATTTAACTCACGCTACCCTCACATTTAACTCACACTACTTTCACATTAGCTCACACTTTCCTCACACTTCACAGCTTATCAGAGGCCTTTCACCAGTGAGAGGAGGGCGGGGGGCCTCCGCAGTAAACACTAGCTTCCAGTGGAATTGTCTCAGGCTTCCGGCTGGCTCAGGTTCTCCATCTCCTCCCATGTTTTGATAGAAGACTTTTCCATCGAAACGTCGGTGGAGATGGAGAATTTGAGCCGGTCAGATGCCTGAGAGAATTTTAATGGAAAAATTCGCCGGGAAAGCATCAAATCCTACAACACTGGGTTGATGGGATATGGGTGTCCCAGGGAAGACCTGGCTCTATGCAATTAGAGTTTCAATGAAATCCACTCCTGAAGAAGTATGGCGGAGCACCAAGGCTACTTTCTGCTGTTACAATACGGGAAAGGACTGAAATCAACAAACAGATAGTCCTGCCGGTTTAACCAGAATTCTCTGTGTATCACCACGTATGAATGATGTTAGCAATGTTTGTAATGAAAAGTAACAGTGCAAAAATCACTTCCAACATTATGTCAGATAACCCCCAAAATCCTATCTGTCATACTGAAGTTAACTCAGTTGCTACTTATTCCTTTCGAAAAGGTGATTACGTGATTGCAGACAGGTGTGATGAAAAAGAAGTCGTGACTAGGCTTTCCAACACAAATTGGGAGTGATCTCTTAGGAAATCAGAGTGATAATATGGTAAAATACCACTGGTATTTCAGTTTTATTAAGCCTATGATAATTACACTCTCAAATTGCATGTAGTATTATGCATATTTTGAGGCTCTATTCATGTGCATGTAACCTCAATTTTAAAATTTTTACTGCAAAAAAGATTTATTGGAATTATCTCTGAAATCTCACAATGCAACTTCAAAACCAATGTTCTAGGACTTGAAATTTCTTCTCAAACCTTGTGTGCATGTGTATCTTCTTAGCAATTATACCTGTGAAAAATAATATTGTAAATTTGAACATGAATTGTGTTTTCCACAACACCATACAAGAACAAAAAAATAACTTCCATTAAAATTATGTGCGTGCAAACAAATGTTGCAAAAGTTTGACCCAAAAAATGGGTATTCAATTGTTTAATTAACTGACAAAGTGTTTAAAATAAATTAAAAGCATTAATGCCTTTAAAATCAAAATTGAAAATGTATTTACCAATAAAATTGTACTGTACTAATGTGTTGTTTATACTTTCAGAATATTGTTAGGAACTTTGGGAAGGAATCTGAGGGCTATCGGGACATTGCTGATGCTCTATCAGCCATGACTGGGATAGCACATCACATCAATGAAATGAAACGAAGGCACGAACATGCCATCAGGGTTCAAGAAATCCAGTCTCTTCTATATGGATGGGAGGTTAGTCCTAGCTCTTGGTGCCATATACATGTTATCAGTGCTTTTATAAAATCTTAATTGTGCATATATAAAAAAAGACATCGAACTGGCCTGCCAACCATCCTCACCCTCCCAGATATATCCTCATCTCTTATGCATCAAAGACTCTCTGGAATGAATTTCTAAAATTATTATATGCACGAAACTTTGGCACCAAAGACTTAGATATCTTCAACCTCATGAAATGGTTGATTTAACCATTTGGCCACGCAAAGAGACCGAAGTCACTGGGTGCATATTTTGGGTGCAGAAAGTGACTTTACTCTACATTCGTGGAAAATCTTTCTTCTTTGCTGCGTAAAGGGGCTATTCTCCCATGTGTATATGCTGAGGCATCATAACTTCTGTTGACATCTGATATAAAAAATGCAACTCTTTGGAAGTACATTTTTGGGACACTAGGCAGTCATGTTGTATGGGCCAACCATAAGTCTTAACACAGATTTCACTGGTATGTATGAGAATCATTTTTAGCACAGTGCATTGAAATAGAAGACTTCTACGATGAAATCACTACTGGTGCCGCCGGAAATGTAATTTTTGCAGTAGTTACTGGAAGTATGTATGCATGTACCTATATAGAAAAAATGGACAATCGCAAAGCACTAAGGACCATAATTGCAGTTAAACAATAATTTTGTGGAATTCTTGTTGAGCAGAAAATATCTGAAAATGGAAGGAGTGGAGCAAGTTACCTGTTGTTAATTATTCTTAATGACATTTAGTGCTATTTAAATACATAAATAAAAGGTCTGGCAGGGTTATCCAGGAGTAGCAAAGGTCAAAGAAAAACGAAGTAATAAGTCATCGATAAAAATTATAACATCTATCGGGCCAGCCACAGGTCCCTGTGGCACCCCAGTTTTAACTATTAAAGAATCAGACATGTATTTCTGTCTATCTTTTGTTAAACAAATTTTCTGGTATCTATCACTAAGGTAGAACCGAATCCAATTTAGTGCTACATGCCTATTGCATCACATTTCATAATCAGTAGCTGATAGTCAACCATGTCTAAGGCTTTATTGAAGTCAAGGAACATTCCCGAAGTGCATTTTCCCTCATCCATGGAATTAAAAATGTAACACATTTCATGGAAAATGGCAGCAGAAGTAGATCTGCCTTTTCTAATGCCCCATAGGCCATTAGATATTAGTTTATGAGATTCGAGATAAGGTACTAGACAATTTAAAAAGACATGTGATGAAAACTATGGTAGAAGTTCATAATGAATAAAGACACTTGGTAATCTTCCACAGATTTATTTATTTGACTCGACGGGTTTCACCACACTGTGGCATAATCATGTGCAGGGTTCTTCGCTTTAGGTCAAGCATATATAGCTTTCCACCAAGGCGTTAGGGAGTGGGGGAGGAGGAGGGGGAAAGTCTAAGGGAGGAGCGGAGAGGGGGGGGGGTAGGTGGGGGTGGGAAGAAGGAGAGTGAAGCGGCGGGGTGGGGGGGGGGGAACTAAGGGTTCGAGTGGGCACTGGACAGAGGGCGGAAAGACATAGGAGAAACGGACGCAGGGGTTAGGACTGGGTGATGATGGAGGCCTCCTTTCCTTGAGAACTCTGGATGGTGAGGGAAAGGAGGGGGGGGGGGGGGGGGGGGTCAGAAGGTTTTAAATGGCCAGTGCACTGCCCACACCAGAGCACTGGAGGAGGGGGGGGAGGAAGTAGAGTGTGAAAGATTTGGGACATGTGGCTGGAGTCGGTTGGAAAGAAAACGGTTAAGGGAGGGAGGGGGGGGATGCTTTAGTCTGGGAAATATTTTGTGGCCAATAAAGAAGAAGGGTTGTGAAAAAGGATGTCATTACATAGTTTTGTATCATTGCACTTCTGGTGCTTCACAATTTCCATTGTCTCCAAAGCGTCCATTTTCCACCCTTTATCAATCCTATGGAGCAGCTTGGGGGTGAAATCACTCCTTTGGCCGTCTTCCAGCAGATGTTTGGCAAAATTGGAGGATGTATCCTCCAATCGGAAACATCTTTCATGCTCCCTGGCTCTTGTTTTAAGCACTCGACCAGTCTGACCGACGTACACTGTCCTGCATCCCGGTGTATTACATTCTAGCTTGTACACGCCAGACTGTTCGAGCAAATCTTTTTTATCCTTCCCGTTTCCCAGAAACTTTCTTAGATTCCACTTTGTGTAGTGGGCTACCTTATATTGGGGGGGGTAGCAAGTTTGCTAGCCTGTGGGATATGCCGTCTAAGAAGGGGAGCTTACACCATTTTGGTTTATCTAAGGGCAGAGGGGTAAGGGACGTTAGCGCCGAAAAGGTTTTTTGTTTAATTTTATTTCTGATTATTCCATCAACTATTTGTGCTTTATAGCCATTGCTAATAGCGATAGACTTAATTGTCTCTAAGTTACCTTACCTTACTCTTACTTACTTACTCCCGTCCCGCAGGTTGCACGATGGCTCGAAATTGCTTCTCGGCTTTCGTGTCCGGCAAAGACGTTGATGTCGTGAGCCTTTCAGGGAGACACTGCAGCTCGCAGGCGTCCTCCCACGCTTGCATTCAATGGCAAGCAAGAGGGTGTATGGCAGCTCTCCTGACTCGCGATCCATCAAAAACTATTTCCCTCTCACTACTACGCTGCCAATTCGAGCATAGCGTCCCGCCAACAGCTGTCAATGGATTCTCCCTAAAATCGTGTGCCCAGGCCCAATATATACCCAATCTTGGAGGGGTGGGGCTTCCGTAGGCACACAAATGGAGGGGGAAAGCTGGGTATTCCCTTTCACTGGGAGTTGAACGCACTTGCAGCGGCCAGCATGGGCCATCTCACACACACGGCCAAGAGGATAATAGCCTCGAGCCCAATCACTCACACCACTGACCTTGCTCGCCAACTTCTGAGTGTGGTTCGTCCCATTCAAATCAGAACACGGGAAAGGGGAAGGGGGTAAAAAAAAAAACAATGGGAAAGAAACACGAAGACGCGAAGGGATCCTTTAAAAAGATGCGACGGTGAAACCGTTACTGTCACAATATGTACATAGTTACAAAAATGATACATCGTGGTAAATGTGAAGAAGAGGGTTACTTCGATTGCGATTGATAACTTTGCCATAATTTAAACAACAATTTAAAACTCTGAGATGGGTACCTCTCTTCTCGTACCTCTGAGTCTTTTGACGGCCTCCTAGGCAGGTTATAATAATATGGTCTCCAGGCCGTATGTACTGCCTACCTTATGGCCTACAGCTCAATCGGGAATCATTGTAGGCCGTTTGTAGGGCCCAAGGCTAAACTTATGATCGGTTTTCAGTTATGGCCCCGGGCAAGGGCCTAGCCATGTTGAAACAGCGGTTCCCGTCAGAACACCGAAGTTAAGCTATGTTGGGCCCGGACAGTGGTTGGATGGGTGACCCTCCTCCATACCTGCACCAGGCGTGGATGGAGAGGAAACTACTCCCTCCAGACCACCGGGAGGCCGGTGGGAGATATACCCAGACCGGCAGAGTTAGAGGGAGTACACCCTCCATCCCTGGTACTGGGGTGGGGCAGGGGGAGGCCAATCCTCCATACCTCTACCGTGGTGCTCTTGTCCCCTGTCTGCAAGTGGAGGACAGGCATGGGGTTGGCACAATGGACCAAGAAAGGTCTAAGTGCCCGGGCTCCTGACGAAGGCCCCCCCAATAACAATCTAACAGTTATGGCCCGGCCATATACTTTTGGGAATAGCCCTGCTGAACCAGTACAAAATTCGTCGAGTATGCCTTTATTTCTACCACTAGTATCCTGTCACTCACCTGTTCAATGTTAACTACCCTCAGCCCCAATTTGGTATTCAGTACCATACCTACCTCCACGTTAACTCTCGTCTCCTCCACTGTAGAATACCCTGTAACTATTACTCCAATTGTCCCTGCTATCCTTCTATCTCACGTTGTATGGCCCAGAGCATCTATTATACCTTTCTCTATTTCCTGTCTAATATTCTCAATCTTCCCGGCCCTATCACTGTCCTTACGTTCCAAGTTCCTATTTTACCATTGCTTTTCTCCTCCTCTTTCTCTTTTTCTTCATCTTCTTCCTCGTATTCCTTGTGTCCCCTGATGACATTTTTGTGCAAGGATTTTCGGTGATGACGACCGAAGAGGCCTTGCCTCTCCCACTGCCAGGCACGATACCCGCCCTTGTTGGCAGCATCCCATAGCTGCTAGGATTCAAATCTGTATGAATGACTTTCATATTCTGAGTAATTGATAGCTGGGAGGGACTCCCACCCCCACTTCCTAAAGGTATTTTTAATGTGACACCATCGGGGAACTACCCTTCATCTGGCTCCAACCCTTCAACCGATCTGGCATGGGTGGCCCTACCACGAGCAATATTAATTGCTCCTGCAAGTCCAGCTCTAGGGGGTCATTGGAACTCACAAGCCCTTCCACCATGTCTAGGTTGTAGTTAAGGGAAGGAAAGGGGTTAATTTTGTCATGGCGTCATTAAAAGTGCTTATAAATACTGCCTCCGAAATTTATTGGGCATCATATCGTAAATGTGGAGGGGATCTAAGAGAAGTGGGTAAGAAAATACGTTACCCTGATGGCAACAAACTGAATGCTTATGATGGACAGGCAAACATGAGAAAATAAATGATCAGTTTGCGTCAGTTTTGAAATGTAGGTAACTCATATTGAGAGACAATGCATAAAAATCACAAGCATGAAAATGCTTACATCTGGGCTCAAAAATCAGCTCAATTTTTCACATAATTGAATCCACTCACCATTCTTTTTCAATGAAATCCACATGTTTGCTGAACATCTCTTGTGATTGTGGTGATTAAATCTGTATCTCTCAGCAAAATGATCTCATAGGTAATGGAGATGAGTAGGTATCTTGAAAAGTGGACGTCATCCTGGAAAACTTTTTGTGTGTTAAATGAATGCCAAGTTTGAACAGTTACTAAGGTACCTACATAAATTGTATGCATTTCATGAAAACTAACTCATCCAGATCAAAGAGTAAACTTATGCTAAGCTCACAGTAAACGAAATATGAATTAAGTTATTTTAATTAGGTACCTGTTTTGTAATGAGAGATGAGAAGGAGCAGAATAATTGAAAAGCTTAGACACTCCAACATTACTCCCATGACAGGGAAAACAATGGCAAATTTGCAATCTCCAAAGTAAGCCTCCCCTCCTTGAACAGCAAATACATAGTTCCATTTTGAATTTATTTTTTCAGTGTTACATTTCGAATATTAAATTCTTGCTTTTGGTAAACTAATACATAGAATTTATTTTATGCTATTAGCTTGTGTTTCACCGAAAGCAAGAATTTGATGTACCAATAATTCCCTGAAGTGTACAATCCTAGTCCAAATAAAAAATTTCATATCCTGTACGATGCAGATACAAAGGGGATACAAAGATGCAGATACAGTGAAACCTGTCTTAAGCGGAATCTCTCGGTGCCATCATTTTTTTCCGGATAAGACAGTTTTCCGCTTAACCCGGGGTCTCACATTTCGACAAAGACCTTGAAAAGCATTTCACGCCCATAACATGCGTCGCCCATAAGGTTGGTTTCACTCTAATTTTACTTGTAGACGAAATTATTACGAAATCATGAAAGAACAGTATCACATTGTGGTTAAATTTGTGTAACCAACGTGTATCCAGAAGAAATGGTAAGGGAGGCGTGGGGGGAGGAGGAGGTAGGAATAAAGGTAGGAGGGGAGCTGGTAAAATCAGTGAGATATACAGATGATCAAGCATTGGTTAGTCAGTCGGCCGAGGGGTTGCAGTCAATGATGAATGCATTAGAGGTGCAGTGCGAAAAGTATGGGATCAATCACAAGAAAACGAAAGTAATGAGATTTTCTAGAAATAAGAAGGCGGGTCTGAATATAAGGGTGGGAGGGCATAAGATAGAGCAGGTCGAGCAGTTTACGTATCTGGGTAGTATTTTGGAGGAGAATGGGTTAAGTGGTAAGGACATCAGATGCAGAATTGCACTAGCTAAAGAAGCATTTTCGAAGAGAAGGGAATTGATGAGGGGGGGTTTGAGAAGAGACGTAAAGAACAGGCTGGTGAAAAGTTTAATATGGAGCGTGGCGCTATATGGGTCGGAAACTTGGTCAATGCGAAGGGAGGATGTGCATAGACTTGAGGCATTTGAGATGTGGGTTTGGAGAAGGATGGAGAAGGTTAGCTGGATGGCGAGAAAGACGAACGAGGAGGTATTGGATATGGTCGGAGAAGAGAGTAAGCTTGTGGCAGAGGTTCGGAGAAGGCAGAAGAGATGTATGGAGGAGGTTTTGAGAGGAGAGGGCATGTTGAAGAGAGTGATAGAGGGGAGAACACTGGGGAAACGTGGAAGAGGAAGGAAGAGGATAGGAATTCTGGACGAAATAAGAGGAGGTAGAAGATATGAAGAATTGAAGAGGAATCTAATAATAGGCTATCTTTAGGAGGGAAAGCGAGACAATGTCTATGAGGTTGGGATGCAGAATGGGGACTGTCCAAGAACCTACCAATCAGCTGGTAGAATACTTGAATGAGAAGAAATGAAGAATTGAAGAGGGATCTAATAACGGGCCATCCTTAGGAGGGAAAGTGAGACAATGTCTATGAGGTTGGGATGCAGAATGGGGACTGTCCAAGAACCTACCAATCAGCTGGTAGAATACTTGAATGAAAATACGTTTCTTGGCATTGCGGAAATCAATCTGCTGTTCCCTTAAGGTCCTTAGCATTCTCTGGTGTGGTCTTACCCTATCAGCAGAACGTAGGAAAATTATTCCGTCTATTTCGGTAGCGAGCAAGGCTACACAGCAATGTTTATGTACTCTTTGTGGAGAGGTGAGAGGGTTCTGCGAGTTTGAGGGGAGGTAAGTGTGCAAGAGTGGGTTGGTGCAATGGTCAAGAAAGAGAAAAGGGGAGAAACTTCCTTATTTAACCTCTTCAGGGACAATTTTTTTCATTATTTTTGATTTAAACAATTTTTTTCTACATTATGTTATACACTTTACAATCCTTTTAAAAGTGAGTTTTTTGCAAATTTTCATCAGAACACAATGGACACAAACGTGTATTCTTCCCGTTACAGGACCTCATTCTCTCCCATAGTCTTTACATACTGTAAATGGCCACATATGTGGAAGTATCGCTGAAGAGGTTAAAAAAATTGTGCATTAAATTGTTTTTTGCAATTCCGCTCAAACCAGGTTCACGTGCTGAAAATCGATTCCGTTTCCGCGTTTGACAGTTTCCGTTTAACACAGGGTACCAATGCATGTAAAACCCTATTACGATCGCCGGAACCAACATATTTTTCCGGATAAGACAGGTTTCCGTTTACCTCAGGTTCTGCTTAAGGCAGGTTTCACTGTACCATACATTTAATGAGATACATAGTATCTCATTAAATTATTGAAGACCCTTGCAACGAAATACACACATGTTAAATTTGTTTTATAGTACATATATACATGTAATGTGCAAGGTTCGACTTAAAATTCACGCGCATACCTAATGCCATGACATTCTTAAAAATTAAGGCCATCAAATATTTTACTTAAAGCACTGGCAATCTCCTTTGATAATTATCTGTATTCATATTCTTACTATATCTCATTTTCCATTTTTAAACATTTAATGTACACTACTGATATAATAGTTGCTTTATGTAAGTGAAGTTTCCCATTATTGTGCAATAAAATAAAAAATGTGTTATTTTGAAAAGGGTGAAGACTTGACAACCTTTGGAGAGCTGTGTGCTGAGGGTGCATTCAGGATGTATGGGGCCAAAGCCCTTCGCCATGCCTTCCTCTTTGATCGAATGCTTCTGCTGACCAAGAGGAAAGAAGAGGGAATGCTCATGTACAAAGCTCACATTCTGGTAAGTCCTAGCTTAGAAATGGCATTTGTTAGTCAGGTACCTATTACTTGTGGCTTTCATTTACCATTGCTATTAGTTTTAAATCTTAAATATTGTTTTCTCATAAAACTGCTCCATCTAGCTCCTTAGCTCCCCTATTATCAGGGTGCCCAGCGGTCAGGGAAAACCTGGAAATCAGGGAAAAGTTAGGGAATTTGGAAAAAAGGTAAAAGTCAGGGAATGGACCACCAGTGAGTTTTTTCTTGGTTTCTCAATGCGTGTTTACATGGTTTACACTAGCTGGCCTGAATCTCGGTGACTCTTTGGTATGCTTTCCTCTGTTGGTCCTCCATGCGCTACATAGTTGCTGCTTCAACTGTTACGCACTCAATAGGGTATGTCACTGAAGCTCGGAATGGAAGTAAGAAGAATGAAACAACATGGTGAGCGGTATGCTTCCCCTCAAAGCCTCCACTTCCCCGCTCGTTGAGACTTGCATGGTCAAAGGCAGTCACCACACCACTCGGCAGCCGTGTTTGCTGTAGTGTTCTTGTGCCTACAAGCCCTTCATCCCACAGAGTAGTGGGCTCTTGCGTCCAGTCCGTGTGTGGCTTGCAGTGAGGGCACGCCTATGTGCTTGTGCTGCGATGTCAAAGTAAACTAAATTTAACACAGAATGGCTGAAAGATCTGTGGTTCTCCAGTTGGTTGTGAGAAGTGCAAGGTAACCCGCACATTGCCAGATATGACTTCTGCATGAAAAACTTGCAGCTCAGCAACATAGGGAAGAAAGCTGTTAAAAGTCACCAAGATGGTACCGGTCATCTAAAGAAAGAAACGAACAAGTCATCTTTGCTCCCTATCACGTAATTTGCGGCCTCTACCTCTAGTCCAGGGGGCGACGTTACATCTTCTGGGTCCTCCATCCTATATACTTCCAATTACTCAAGTGCTCCATTGATCTTGAGTGCATCCCTCCAGTTCAAGTGCCTCAACTAC
The DNA here is from genome assembly GCA_963573305.1 of Pyrrhosoma nymphula. Classification (NCBI taxonomy): domain Eukaryota; kingdom Metazoa; phylum Arthropoda; class Insecta; order Odonata; family Coenagrionidae; genus Pyrrhosoma; species Pyrrhosoma nymphula. Next base: position 9,189,941 of record OY754337.1, read on the forward strand.
TCAGCCAGCATTGCCCTGCCAATTAGGAACAATAATACCTCTCAAGAGTGATGAAGCTGCGGTTAAGGCTGAAATATGCTGGGTTTTGCATGCAGTTAAGACTCACCAAAGTTTCCGTGCCCAGGAAGGAATCAGTGAACTTTTCAAGTGTATGTTTCCTGACAGTGAAATTGCAAGTGGTATGAAAATAAGCTGCACAAAAACTGGTTATGTAGCTTGTAGCATATGAGCTGGGACCTCTGTTTGCTGCTGAGACTAGGAATGACTTGATAAATGCGGATCATTTTACTGCTTGTTTTGATGAAAGTCTCAACCCTGATTTGAAAAAAGAGCAAATAGACATTGCTGTGAAGTTCTGGAATATTAACCACAGTGAAGTTAGCCCTAGGTACTGGTCGTCAGTATTCCTTGGTCACACAATGGCTCATACATAGAAGAATAAAGTGTGAGCACCTGGAATACTGTCAGCATGTCTACTAAAATGAACATAACATACAAGTTAGGTTACGAACTCCTCAAATGACCACGCTGACAGTATTCGTCAGGGTTTGTGGTTTTCTTATAAAGGAAGTTCAATGTTTTTCACACCCGTTGAATTTCAACGGGTACCTGCCGCTAGTTTTATATAAATTTACAATGAAAACTTACAGGAGGTGAGAGAAAGAGGAGATAAAAAAGATATTTGTTCTTACTGAATGTTTCAGACCACTTGGTCCTTCCTCAGCTTTAGAAGTGAGCAGTAGGTACTGTCGTGGGAGTTATTGAGGGTCAGGAGGGGAAGGGAGGGGAGGAATGGATAGAGGGGAGGGGAACTAGGAGGGAATAATGTTGCGCCAGGCTGTCTATTGATGGAGAAGTTTCAAGCAGGAAGAAGTGCAACAACAATGCCAGCTGTCAAAATGGAGATATTGTTGATTATTAGTAGCTTTAATGTGCAAGGACATAAAAAAATTTTTATTAGACTGGGAAATTTCAGTATCTAGAAAAGTTATTAGGGTGCTGGAGGAGGTAGAAGTAACAGAAACAGAAGATGTGGAATATATAAAGTGTAAATGGTAGTGTCTCCCTCTGAAATAAATTCCTGGGTTTGCCCCTGCTGTTAAGCAGACTAGATCGGGACCGTAGGTGTATCTAGAAGCATCTGAAGGGGGGACGGTCATCACCACTGAAGGCGGGGGGGGTTTACATTGGGGGTATTCCATACCTCCATGTTAATTTTTTATCAATGGGGGTTACAACCCACAAAACCCCCCTGGATACGCCTATGATTGGGACAAATTACTCTGTAGTAACTAGGAAATAAGAGTCTTCTATTTATGACACCAAAATAAAGTCACTCAGTATATCAATAAATGTTGCAGCAAAAGACCTTACCAAACCCACACTTTCTCTGGAATTGCCAAAATAGGTTCAAACCTCTTATGATGTATGGAGCTTCGTTTGTATGGGTATATGGGTGTCAAAAGATTGGCATTTTTGATTGCTCTGGCTAGAGGCTCTATATACTTTGTCATGTAGATGTCTTCTGTAATAAATATGCTGGTGAAATGACGGAAAAGAAATCCTCATTTCCATCATAAGTTGCATTCATAATATTTCCTCAAACCTTACTGAAAGTGCTTACATTGTCCTGGCTGGGTAGTATTCTTTGATTTCTTTTAACGTGGATGTTAATTTGTGTAGCACGAAACTCAGGTTTGAAGTTGTTGGAGAGAATAGCATTTTTACATGTGTATGAATCTCTTATCCCTACATCACAGTGCTCCAATCTAATGCTGATTGAGAGTGTTCCTGGTGAGCCACTGAGCTTCCACGTGATTCCATTTGACAACCCACGTCTACAGTACACCCTCCAGGTGAGTTCAATCTAAATTCATCACTCCATCAGTATTTTTAATATGATGGAGTACCTCTCCTAGTGTATATGATTTGTAATCTGCACTGTCCTTCTGATCACTGTTCTCTAGTCTGGCAGCTGCTCATGAATAGGTGAGAAATAAATGCTGCCTTGTTTGAGACAACATTCATTTGATATCACAATGAAGTTCTAAGCAAACTTAGTCTATATACCAAATCTTGGGCCATATATGGCCCAAGAGTTGGAATGTGACCATGTGTGCAACCTATGGCACAGAGTACATACAGAGAGCCAAATTGATGTTCTCCAAATTCTCCTTGTGTTATTTTATGAATGTAATGATAGTCATGCACACTCACCATATGTTTTAGCAAGTTCCTTCAGTGCTATAAAGTGTAAAATCATCACTGTGTATAGGGTTTCTTTACTAATTTATGTGTTTGGAAGTAGAAAGAAAGGAAAATTTGTGATAATTTCATGTTTCCTCAAGACTAATCATAAAGGAATAATTAATGGGTGAGCAAAGGAGATGATTCCTGTTTTAGGGGTCACAACCCAGCGAGCACAAATCCATATATTGACTTAAAACATCCATCAGAATGACATCATTTTCGAAGCTAAGTACTGACATGAACATGATGTAAATATCATATCAATAACTCGGCAAAAATAACATATACGTCATAAAGCAATGATCAATATGTTGCTGTGTCGACGAAAATAGGATGCCACCTATAGGCAATCTTAGAAACGACCGAAAATTCAACCAAAAAAAAATATGCCTCGGGGAAGCCGCAAACGGGAGAACTTGACTAAAGAGCGTTCCACATGACAGTATGGGCTCTTATGGAGATACGATTCTCATGTAAATCTTCATAAGGCCGGAGGTGCGACGTTGCCAATGACAGCAGGAAAATTAATGTGATGCTATGAAATAAAAAAAACATTTTCTGAAGCAGAAAAAGATGCTACATTTTGTGGTGGCAATAGTTAATTGATTTAGTTTAAAATAGATGCTATAAAAATATTTCCTTGAATTTTTGTTAGTAACGCAGCGCTTATGATTTCATGTTCCTCACCCAGCTGCAATCAAACGGTTCACAGTATTTCGATAAAACTTAAACAAAATGTTTTTCATATGTTTCCCTCCATAATGGTTAGATTTAATTTGTATTTAACTGAGATTCATTGTTGTTGTATTCATTTAAATATCTTTTGGACAAAATATTTTGAATTTTGCAAGGTAAAAAGCAGTCGCGTACTAACTTTCGTATCTCAAGATATAGATCCATATATAGGCTGCATATGGAATTCAGATAAAATTTTATATTTGTTTTTTGGTGAAAGAATTATAATCTATCTCGATTACAAAGGGAGTTATTAATTTTTGAAAACGCCAAATATTTTCAACGCGCCATAATTCTGCCGCTCATTCTGTCCTGCCAGCTAACCTATCGCGTGGAAGGGAGATTCTCAGTCGGGGAATGAGAATGTTTGTGATTTAGATTTCTTGGGTTTCACATCCCCGAATGGAACCCTGAGAAATCTACATCACAAGACAAATTAAAATGGTGCAATAGTGGAGCTCACAAGCCAACGCAAATTTCACTTTTCTGAGCATGGGATCTCCAATTAAGGTTTCCTGTCGTCCCACAACTTAGGTTAATGTAGGTAATGGCACTGAATAAAATCGACTTAGTAGTATTAAAGTATATTTTAAAAATTTTAATGTTGCTGAATAGCATTCTTTGCTTATGTGATGAAGAATGAAGAGCAAAGTCAAAAGTATATCCTGCAATATTTAAATGGAGAAGTTGCAAACTATATTTTTCTTTTATAACTGCTGCCAGTTTACGTGATTTGCCTTCGTTGATGGAAAAAGAATTTTCGTCTGGGAAACTCATATTTACTTAGGAAAACAAGTCTTATCCTGGAACCACTGCAATCTTTTCTCCTCTGGTGTGTCGATTGGAATTAGAACTTCCAGCAATGTTCTGCATGAGTTTCACTTCTGCATTTGCATCCCTTGCTGGTGATTGCCGATTTTTTACCATTTAAAAAACAAATAGGAAAATTAAGTTCTAGGCATTACATTTTTTGACAAGTTAACCACATCATGAGTTAGTTTGGAAGTTAATGCTGGATGATACGGTAGTAATGCTATCATTGGACACCAGATGTAATAAACCACCTGCAATACAGAGGCTGGAGGACTGTCCTGAATCTGCAGGGGTCAATATTGTCCAGATAAGTGGGGTCTACTGCATGCTGGGCCGGCTTAAGACAAAATTCTCACCCGGGCGAGAGAGTATTCCAGCGCCCCCCTCCACCGCTTATCAAACCTATGCACCAGTTAAATATAATAAAAAAATATTTTTTCACAATCACAGCTCCCCTTTAACTTTATGGTGCCCCGGGCAGTCACCTGTGTCGCCCAGGCCTTAAGCCGGGTCTGACTGCATGTGTAATTATTTTTTGCTTTCCCAGACAACTCTGGTGGCCCATATGTCCCTGCTATCCCAATAAGCCATATTTGACTTTTCGTCAGGGTCTCAGGGGCCGAACCCCCAGAACTAGGGATGGGAAAGTTTCCGTAATTTTCACCTGAGGTAAATTACCGTAATTTTTGAAAATTAATGTAATTTTCCTGTATTTTTTAGTTTTAAGTATCAAACAGCAAATGTATGGTTAAATAAGAAAGCCAATAGCAATAGGAAGGGAATAACCATGTTTAATCCATACCTTATACAGCATTAATGTATTAGAAATTTTTTTAAATTTCTAATACATTAATGTTGAATGTTTAAATGGTAATGAACTACGGCAGCAACACGCAATCTGGCTTTCTTTTAATCAAAGTATGAAAAATTTTATAGAAGAATATTCTAAAGCTTTAATCTTATAATGTTATAATTTAAGTAAAATATTTCAAAAATGAGTTGTACATGCCTCAGTTTATTATTAAACACGTAGGAAATGTGAACTTGGCTTCAAAGAACATGTTGGGAATTTATCTGTATGAAAAATTATCTCAAACATAGGTGAATTATCTAGAAAATTACGGTAATTTACAAGGGACACAGTAAATTACGAAAAATACAACGTAATTTACGAAAATTACCGAGGTAATTTTCAGAGTGACACATCTCTACCCAGAACATTACAGAAACACCCGTATCCTGGGCAGTGCAGAGTACTAAGTCCTGAACGAACCCGGCAGGACTTGAACTCCCAACCCTTGGATTAGCAGGTAAGGGCTGTACCCTGCCGCCACCAGTGGAAAATCCTTCCCATGGGAACTACATTGTATTACCGTCATACTTTTGGATAGGAAAAAATGTTTTAGAATTTTTACCCTCGATTGAATCCCTGCTGTATTAATGATTTCCTCTAATCTGCCCAGTATTTACTTTATTTTAGCTGTAGCTAATGAGATGATAGCTAACTGCTGGTCCATAAACTGTGGTCATTTATCACAGAAATGATATTTTAGCAGTTTGTGTTATTAAGAGGTGATTTTTTTTTTATTTACAACACAGGCTCGTAATCTAGAGCAGAAACGTGAATGGACTCTGCAATTGAAACGGGTCATCTTGGAAAATTACAATGCTGTGATTCCAAAGCATGCCAGGCAATTGGTGATGGAACTGGGCCAAAATAGGACTGATGGTAAGATTCAAGGAAGCTTTCTGAAACTCAGTTTAATTTAATGTAGTATGCTTAATTATGTAGACACAGAGATAAATTCATTTTTTGCATTGAGAACTTTTTGTTCCTTTATCTGCTAATTTTTCTGATGTACCTCATTGGAAGGAATTTAAAAATCATTACTGGGAAACTATGTATACCTATTCTTGCCATGGGTCATAAAATCCTAGAAAGAGGAATCAGTGAGATAGTGTAACTGTATGTTCAGGTATCCCTTGTCAACTGTGGGGGAATGCACGCATACGTTTATGTAGACTTGTTTCCTTCTACTTTTTATGCGATCTCTCGGATGATATCCTGATAGAGCTGATAACTGCTTCAAAAAAGATGAGCAGAGCAAATGGTGTCATCTCAATTAGAATGTTTGCACTAAATGGAGTTGCTCCATATCTAAGTCCTGTAACATAAATTTTACCGGGTGAAGGATCTAATTAATTTCCCAACATAAATATGTCAATGCATTATATTATATCAATAAAATTTTAAAATCAGTGGATATTTGTCAATAAAGAATAAATGAATAAAACTATAATTTTACTTAATCGAACTTGCTTTGATCATCAGTGATCCACGTTTGTTGTCAGTAACACTGCCGGGATCACTAGGGCTATACTAAGGCTGCCAATGGCAAAAGTCTTTCTGTATGTACTATTCATTTCAGCACTTCCTTTTTTACTGATGAATGACAAGGTGGTCAGCTGGCACATTTTTTGAGGTCACGATACCCACTGCACAGCACAAAATGTTATAAGTATACAGCTGGTGATAATCATATTGTACATCACTGTATGACACTGTTTGGTGCAGAAAAAGTTTCCGATGGGGATCCCCATGTAGTGCCATATCTACCTCTAGTATTTCTTTCTTCATCTCAGCATAAGTCCTACCTTTCTTCATCCCGTACATAAAACCGATTCTCTTTCCCCACTTGCCCAACATCCTTCCCTCTATCAATGCCTTCAGCAAACCATCAGCCCTCATTACCCCTTCCAGCCACCTACCCTGCCTTCCCCTAATCTCATCCACAAGTTTCCTCTCCTCACCCACCATGTCAAGCACTTCCTCATTTGTCTTCGTTTCCGTCCAACGCACCTTCTCCATCCTCCTCCACACCCACATCTTAAACGCCTTCAGCCTATTTTCATCTTCCTTTCTCAAAATCCAAGTTTCTGTCCCATACAACGCCACACTCCATATCAAGCTCTTCAACAGCCTCTTTTTTTACATCTTTACTTGAATTCCCCATCATCAGCTCCCTTCTATTATAGAACGCTTCCTTTGCTAGTGCTATTGTCCTCCTAATGTTTTTGCTACTATGCCCTGTTTCTTCTAGCATACTACCCAAGTAAGTAAATTGTTCTACTTGCTCCAGTTTGTGACTTCCTACTCTTGTGACCAGCCTCGCTTTATTTGTCCAAGAGAATCTCATTACTTTTGTTTTCTTATTATTTATCTTCATTCCGTACTTCTTGCACTGCTTTTCCAATGTATCTACTAATGTTTGCAATCCTTTCAATGCAAAGTGTACAGAAGTGAGGTATTCTTTCAATAATTTAGGTTAACATATACACTGCCTTAGAAAGTTTACCAAGAGTACTTAATACATGTGGCTCCCAACTTAATTTCTGGTCAAATTCAAAGCCCAGCAACTTAATGGTGTTATTTTTACTTGGTGTTTTTACATAAGGAGAAGGCCAGTGAGTTTTGTCATTATTTAAAACCATTCCATTGGCAGAAAACTATTTTGATGCATCGGACATGATCAAATTTGATATAAAACTGGTGTTTTTGAAGTGCTATCGGGAGAAGGGAATTAGTTTTCTCTTCAATAAAACCCGTATAAAATTAACTCTTTCAAAGCTTGAATGAGATAAATGAGGAAATTGAACGAAACACAAGTACTTATGTATTATCAATCAATAACTGAAATAGCAATGTATTTCACACAAAACGAACCAAATTACAAACAAATTACCAACAGGTTGAGTGTCAGGTGACCGTTTATGCGAGCTTCCACTCTGTAAAATGAATAAGTTATACAAGTATGAGAGGTTGAGCTTCTCTCTGAGTACAATTGACTGAAAAGCAGAAGGTTCATACAACGATGTTTCCCAGTCGCCGTCTCGACTGCAAAAGAGGATGCAAGAGAGGATTATCAATCAAATCTAAAGTAGGCCAGAAGTTTGAATTTAGATACAATTATTAAAACATATACCAAAAAATAGCAAGAACAGCAACCCAAGTAGCAAGAGAATGTTGAAAAATGATTTGAAATAATTTTAAAATCAAAATATCATAAGATGGCTAAACTCATGACTTTTTCAAGATTTTAAAATAATGTTTGATATTAAAGTTCTGTATCCTGTCATCTCAATTTGTTGATAACATATATATGCATACGTAGGAAGTACTGAGACATTTATTTGCATGAAAAGTCTTTTTTTAACATTTCATGTTAAAATAATATGAGAATATTATTTCAAAATCATTTCAAAATACTTAATTTCAAAATTATTTTAAAATATTTTAAAATTTATTTCAAAATTTTATTAAAATGATTTTAAAATTATTTTAAACAAATTAAAAATTATTTTGAAATAATTTTAAAATTATAGCTTAAAAATTGATAGCTTTTTGTAATTAATTTCCGCTGTACACTAAATTATTGTTATTCTTTTAATTGGTACATTCATCAGTTTTCTCATTTCCACATTCGTAACATTGATTATACATACATATTCACATTTGTAACATTTCTGCCGTATATATACAACTTTCTTGGAGCGCATCTTACAGTTACAAATAGGATATGACGTAGGTAGTTGCGAGATAGACATACCGTAGATAGATGTGAGATTGATAGATGAGGATTGAACTGTAAGAAGTCTAAACTGTCCGGAGTTAAGTAATAAAAAGTTGTCCATGGATGTACCCTTTTTTTTGCAGTTTGAAGCGATCGTGACACGCTTGTGCAGCGCTTCTGACACGCTTGTCATGCTTTGCGCATCCGACATTCAAAGAAGGGAAGTTTAGGAGAGCTAGATGCACTGCAGCAGCACCCGCACGGTAGCGCTACCGCGCAGCGCATCAGATGCGCTTCTGCAGAATATTGTGTTTACTGGGTAGCTTCTTAAGGAGTTAAACATATTTGAAACTTTGTTAAAATCATTTTAAAATTATGAAAAAAAATTTTAAATGCCTAAAAAGAGAGAGCTAACATTTTCAAAATAATTTTAAAATTATTAAAAAATATTTTTGCAATATATTTTAAAATAATTTTTTCATAAGATATTGCTACTTGGGAAAACTTTATGAAACTTTGGAAGACATTGAATTATTTTTTTTATGAAGTTTAATGTTTTTATACCTAATTTAAAGTTTAATTGCTAATAGTTTTTTGTGCTACGTGAAACAATGCCCAAATCAAAAATGCTTATTTGTCTCCAGAACAGCTTGTGCCTATTAAAATGTGACATAATAATAATAATAATATTTATTAGATATAAAACAAGATACAACTTGCATTAGTCTTCGTCATATTAATATACAGAATTACAATAGTTTTATTACAAATACAGAAAAAATTATAAATATTATTAAGTAGTACAAATACAGAAGATGTTAAATTACAAGAAAATCATATCATCCTTGTTGCTATCGATGAATTCCTCAATGGAGTAAAAGGCCTTTTTTATGAGCCAGGCATACACAACTCTTTTAAATTTTTCAAGACTGACAAGTTTGGCTTCGGCAGGTAAACTATTATACAGGTGCAGCTTAATTATGTGGAATGATTTACAAGTTTTTGATAGTCGGCAATAGGGAACATTAAGGATATCTCGGTTTCTTGTGAAATGGTTGTGCACATTTCCTCTTGTCTCCAAGGAGTTAAGATTTGCCTTTACGTCACAAAGACACTTCATTATATACATACAGTACAGGGTCAAAATGCCGAGCTTGGTGAAGAGTGGCTTACAGTGATCCCTGGGCTGGGCACAAGAAACTACTCTAACTGCCTTTTTTTGGATTTTAAATAGGCTTAAGGAGGATGAAGAATGGCCCCATAGCTCGATGCCATAGTTTATATGGCAGTGAAATAAGGCAAAATTGTTAGATCGAGGTCGGGTACATTTTTGTTGCACAAAATGAAAGATCAGCAAGGATTCTGCTGTAACTCATTTACTACGACCAGGCATAGCGAGCGAACACGTTAACATAATAACATCACCGGAAGCAGCCCGTGAAAAACGCGCCAAAACAAATGCAAAACTATAATGCATGCAAACACAAAACAAAGAAAAGCCCAAAGACGCACTGATTATCACTGTCATCAAAAAAAACAAACACTAACACTCCTCCTTAATCAAGCGTCTTTAGTCCAAGTTCACAAACAAATTTCTTAAATTTTGGTCCATGCAGTCCCTTTGTGAATACATCTGCCACCATTTCATCAGTGGACACATAAGAAATACATACATCTTTACTTTCCACCTTCTCCCTCACAAAATGGTAACGAATATCAATATGCTTTGATCTTCGATTCACCACTGGATTAGAAGCAAGTCTTTGCGCACCCTGATTGTCATTACACAAAACTATGCTTTCACATGAACCAAATAAATCACAAATGAGTCCCTTCAAATGCATGGCCTCTTTACACCCTTCTGTTAGAGCCATATATTCCGCCTCAGTACTAGAGAGCGCAACAGTCCTTTGTTTTCTTGACTCCCATGATATCGCACCACCATTTAGCTTGAAAATAAACCCGGTGTATGATCTCCTGTCCCCTTCATCATTACCCCAATCTGAGTCTACATACCCAATCAGGTCTTCCTTAGCACTCCCAAAAGTCAAACAGAAATCACTTGTACCTTTCAGATATCTCACCACACGCTTGGCAGCCTTCCAATGGCTTTCATCAAAGTCATTATTGAACTGACTCAGTTGGCTGCAAGCATGTGCTATATCAGGCCTGCTGTTTACCGCAAGGTACATAAGGGACCCAACCAATTGTCGGTATGGGAGCGATTGTCCTGCATCTCCTCCTGGCTCTGCTTTCCGCAGCTTCAGGCTCGGATCCATAGGGGTTGCTACTGGTTTGGCTGCTTCCATTCCAAACCTCTTCAGCAGGTCTTCCACATGCTGCTGCTGGTCAATAGCAATCGTCCTCTTCTCTCTGTCCCTCCGAACTCGCAATCCAAGGCAGCTCCTCACCTCCCCGAGGTCCCTCATTTTGAACCTCCTTAAAAGGTTTCTTTTGAGCTCCTCCTTTAATGGCTTTTGATTACAAAATAAAACAAGATCATCAACATAAATAGCCACAATGAGTATGCAATCACCTCCAACTCTGTAATAAATACATGGTTCACACTTGGACTGTGTCAACCCCTCCTCCATAAGTGATGTATGAAGTTTCTTATTCCACTGCCTCGATGCTTGCTTGAGGCCATAGATTGCCTTTTTTAACAGACATACCTTATCCTCTGACCCCTTTTTGAAGCATTCAGGCTGCTCCATGTATACCTCATCTTCTAGGTCCCCTTGCAGAAAGGCTGTTTTGACATCAAGGTGATCGATGTCCAAGTCTTTCTCTGCAGCCAGAGCAAACAGCAGTCGTATTGATGACCCTCTGACTACAGGAGCAAATGTTTCCTCATAATCAACTCCATATCTCTGGGTGAAGCCCATCGCCACTAGTCTGGCCCTGTGTCTGCTTCTCTCACCATCAGCACCAGACTTCACCTTGAATACCCATTTATTTTTTTACAACACTTTTGTCCTTAGGCCTATCAACAAGAGTCCATGTATTATTATCTATCAGCGATCTGTATTCCTCATTCTTGCACTTTTCCACTGATCCCTCTCAGCCCCATCTAATGCCTCTTGCACTGAAGTAGGATCACGCAAATCACTGCACATAGCTTGATAAAGTACAATATCATCAGGCCACTTTTTGGCCACCCTTTCTCTCAACGGGTACCTACGCAAATCCTGACACTCACCAACAACTTGATCTCCTTCATCTGATGCCAAAGTGGACACATTATCATCCTCAGCCACAGGAGCCCTCTCTTGCCCTATGTCATCACTATTAGCATCTGACAGCATATGAATGGGAACATCTGTACTCCTATCTTTTACGCAGTCATTTTCATCTATCGCACCCTCGATGAATACAACATCTCGGGCAATAACCACACTAAAGGGATTTTTAGGGTCCACTAGTCGATAGTTCTTTGATGTATCACAATACCCTGTGAAGATGCATTCTCTGCTCTTAGAGTCCCATTTAGTTCTTTTCTCATTGGGCACACGAACAAAACTTTTACACCCAAAAACTCTTAGATGGGCCAAATCCACCTTTTTGCCACTCCAAGCTTCTTCAGGAAGTATGCCTTTCAATGCCTTTGTTGGTGCACGATTTTTTAAGTATACTGCTGTGTTCACAGCTTCCGCCCAGTACCTCTTGCCTAATCCAGCATCCTCTAACATGCATCTGGCCTTTTCCACAATTGTCCTATTAACTCTCTCTGCAAGACCATTCTGTTCAGGTGTGTATGGCACTGTCCTCTGATGTATAATTCCATTTTCTTTCAGGAAATTTCTCATCTCTCGGTTAACGTATTCACCCCCATTGTCAGTGTGAAGTGCTTTGATCTGCTCGCCTGTCTGCTTTTCCACAAGCACCTTAAACACACGAAATTTTTCTGTCACTTCACTTTTTCGACGCAGAAAGTAGACGAAAGTCTTTCTCGTGAAATCATCGGTCAACGTGAGCATATATTTTGCCCCTCCCCAGCTCTCTTCTGTCATAGGTCCACAAACATCAGAGTGGACAAGCTCCAGTTTGCGGGATGCCACACTCTCTCTTGGTTGAAACCTTGCCCTCGGATGTTTCCCTTTAATGCAGGAAACGCAAGGTTCATCGTCTTTTCCCGTCAAGTGTACTCCACTGGCTAAACCATTTGCCAAAAGACTCATGGACCTACGGCACATATGTCCCAACCTTCTATGCCACAATCTCTTATTGTTTTTCAATTCCAACACTGAATTTACCCTTTCTTCATAGAGATCTAATTTATACACACCTCCTTCATTCGTCCCACTAAACTGTGCATCTCCTTCAATCTTACAGTCCTCTTTATGGTAGATCTTGCACCCTTCCTGGGAAAAAGCAACAACCATGCCTCTTTCTACCATTCTACTCACTGAAAGGAGGTTAGCACCGAGATTGGGTACATAAAGGACATTCCTTATTTCAGCTGTTTCACCGACACCACTGCTGGAAAGTTTCATCTGCACGGTTCCCGTACTCTCCGTATAGATTTTATTGTCATCAGCCACAGTAACTTCCAGAACACTTGGATTTACCTCCATCATCCAGTCTTTTCTCATCGTCATGTGAGACGTGGCTCCAGAGTCAATAATCCAATCATCCTGGCTCGCGGTGGATGCTGATAGTGCCGTAAAAAGAACTGTTGCTTTCTTCGCCCGAATTTCTGGCCTCCCTTGTTTGTCAGAAGAGCTGCCAGCACCAGCCTGGTCCTTCACATCCCTTTTCGGACATTGGAATGACTTATGCCCTTCCCTATGGCACTTGAAGCATACAACACGTCTTGGGGCGAATTTCTTTCCTTTGAATCTAGTAGCAAGGGCCGTCTCATTCGTCGAATTCCCCGATTCCTTCTGCTTTACATCCTGCTGAATAAGCATGGACCTTACGTAGTTGCTGCTGATTTTGGCACCTGAACTCTCCATGGCCATAATCATAGGATCATACTCATCTCCAAGACCATTAAGCATAATAACGCCGATAAATTCATCTTCCATTCCAGCGTCGATGGCCTCTAACTTCTGGGTCAGCGAAAGAATATCATTTAAATACTCCTCCATTGTCCCATAGTCCGCAAGCTTAATCCTGAATAATTTTCTAAGTAAGCCCAATCTTCTTGTCAGCCCCTTGTCTTCATACGTGTTATTCAGTTTTTCCCACACTTCCTTGGCTGTCTTGCATCCTCTCACCATGGGATACAACGATTCGTCGACCATTAAGCATATTTTCGACTTTGCCTTCGCGTCTTTCCTTGCATTCTCCTCCGTGCCCTGCACTACCGGCCACAAATCTTCGGCTATGAGAAACATTTCCATACCAAATTTCCAATTTCCGAAGTTATTCCTACCAAGCAGCTTCTTGATAGTCGGCAGCAAACCCATTCCCGTTTGTGCTTGTGTTGTCTCAGCGTTAGCCATATTTAATCCGGTGATCAAATGTTTCATGCCACCAAGACAACAAAAACTTTTATTTCCAAGCACAAAAAAAACAGCGAACTACTGGCACTCGGGAGCACATAGCAAAAAAAAATTTCAACAAAACTTGGTCTTCACCGGCATCACGATACTGTCTGCATTTTTGCTATTTAAATTAATACTTTCACCCGTTTCTTTTGCAACTAATAACGTGTACTGGGCCCGTAACCTGTTAGATCGAGGTCGGGTACATTTTTGTTGCACAAAATGAAAGATCAGCAAGGATTCTGCTGTAACTCATTTACTACGACCAGGCATAGCGAGCGAACACGTTAACATAATAACATCACCGGAAGCAGCCCGTGAAAAACGCGCCAAAACAAATGCAAAACTATAATGCATGCAAACACAAAACAAAGAAAAGCCCAAAGACGCACTGATTATCACTGTCATCAAAAAAAACAAACACTAACAAAAATATGCTGGGGTAATGTATTCTTTTGGGATCAGTGCTTTAATTTTGCGTAGCATGTACACTGCCTTTGATAGTTTACCTAAAGTGGTTAATACATGAGGTTCCCAGCTTAATTTGTGGTCCAGTTCAAAGCCGAGCAGCTTGATAGTATCATTTGAGCATGCTGTATGACATAAGGAGAAAGCAAGTGATTGGGTTTTGTCATTGTTTAAAGCAAGGCCATTGGCAGAGAACCATTTAGTTGCTTCAGACATAATTAACTTTGATGCGGTGCTGGTGTTGAGCAGAGTATTTGAATTATAGATGAAAGTGGTGTCGTCAGCATAGAGTAACGATTTACAAGAAATATTTGATGGTAGGTCATTTATCAAGATGAGAAATAAAAGAGGCCCAAGAATTGAGCCTTGGGGGACACCATAACTAATGCTTAGGGGTGACGATAGATTACCATTGATGTAAACACATTGACAGTGATCTGAAAGATATGACTCCATGAGTTGAAGCTCAAGATTACTGACACCATAATAGTGTAGTTTTTGTAGAAGAATTGGATGTGAGACACAATCGAAAGCTTTGGAAAGATCACAGGCAGTTATGGCAATAGGTGATTTTCCCTGGAATGCGTCTAGTATTAATTTAATGGCAGACTCTACTGCTGAAGTGGTGGAATGGCCTTTACGGAAACCAAATTGGGAAGAAGAAAATAAATTATGAGTTTCAAAATGATTGTACAACTGGTTATGGATTGCTTTTTCAAAAATTTTCCCAAAGACAGGAATTATTGAGATAGGTCTGTAGTTGGAAAGCAAGGTTTTATCCCCTTTTTTATAGATGGGGATGGTTTTAGATATCTTCTGCGATTTAGGGAAAATGCCTGACTGGAAGCAAGAATTCAAAATTAGAGCAAGGGGTTCATCGATTACATTGCTAAGTTTTTTTATCAAGTTGACTGATAACCCATAAACATCTGTGCTGTTGGAACATTTTAAAGAGTTAATGATGATTCTGATCTCGTGAGGTGTCACCCATTTCCATTTAAAGGAGAGGGTAGTACTTGGGAAATTCTTAAGAAAGTCCATTGCGGTGTTGTCAATTGAGTCAACACTGGGGACAAGTTCGGAGATCGAATTTATAAAATACTTGTTTAGATGATCAGATGAGATGGGTAGGTCAGAAGCACATTTGGAACGACCAGTTTCCTTGTTTATTATTTGCCAAGCAGCCTTGTTGTGATTAGTAGCATTGCTTATAAAATTTAAATTTACATTGCGTTTTGACTGAATTAAGAAATTATTGTAAACCCTCTTGAGTTGCCGCCAGGTACTTTTATCCTCCTCACTTTTGGAGGCAACATACCTATGGCGTAGTTGGACCACCTGGGATCTCAAACTAGAAAGTTCTGGGGTAAACCATTTCTGAGATTGTTTAGTGGGAGCAGGACGCCTCATAAGTTTCTTGGGAAAGCAGTTATGAAAGAAAAGTAAAAAATTTTCAAAAAAACATGAAAAGTTATCATTACCATCTGAGAATGTAAGTATGGAGTACCAGGGAGTATTAAACAATAGGGATTGCAATTCCCAAACCCCTTCTGGGGTGATAGGTTGACTAAAACTATGGGTGTTCTTAATCTTATTTTTGCCATTGCCTTTATCAATTATGAAGTGAAATTCGAGGGCAAAGTGGTCTGATATGCCGAGATCAATGACTTTTATTTTGTACATATCTGTACTAAGGCCTGTCATGACATTGTCCAGGCATGAGTCAAATCTGGTTGGTTCCGAGTTAGCATAATGCAAATTAAATGACTGTAACAGAGATATTAGAGCAGTAGAGGCAGTAGAAGATTTGCATACATCAACATTGAAATCACCACACACAAAAATTTCATGTTCAAACCTGGATAACATGACAAGACTCTGCTCAAGTTGATTACACAAAATTTTGCAGTCCCCTGATGGAGACCGATATACACAGACAACAATTGCATTATACTCTTTTATGGACACGGCACACATTTCACAGTGAAATTCCACACAAAATTGACTAACATCAACTTTCTTACAAGCTAAATTTGCCGTTGTATAAATGGCCGTCCCACCATTTTTTGCAAGTGACCTTGAAAACGATGAAGCAATGTTATAGTTTTCGATGTTAAAGAGGGACATTTCCTCTGAACACAGCCAATGTTCTGTGAAGCATAGCAGATCGTACTTATTAGTATTAACAGATGCCTCAACCATATGGATTTTATTCCTAAGGCATTGAACATTTAAACACCCCACATAGCAAAGCAAGCTTGCTGCAACCTTGCAGCAAGCTTGTCATTGCAAGATAGCAAGCTTGCATTGGCAAAATTAAAGCTTGCAGCAAGCTTGCTGCAATCCGACTACTGCACTTGCCTCAAGCTTGCTGCAAGGTTGCACGCAAGCTTGCTGCAAGCCTGCAGGGTTGCTGCAGGGTTGCAGCAAGCTTACTGCAATCAGACTACTGCAACCTTGCAGCAATCTGACAACTACACCTGTTGCAAGCTTGCTGCAACCCTGCAGCAAGCTTGCTGCAATCAGACTACTGCAACCTTGCAGCAAGCCTGCTGCTATTTTGAACTGCAAGTTGCATGCAAGGCCTGTGCAAGCTTCATGCAAGACAAACCTGGGCCAATTAATGTTTAATTGAAGCACGCGTTTCACTAACACCAGCAAAAGTAGGTATCACTAACACCAGCAAAAGTTGACGTGGAAGTCAGCTATTACTACAATTAACAAACTTGACAATATTTCCAGTCGGCCGCCATATTTTCCGATGCATCAAAAAGCAAAATCGGTACTGCTGCTGAGGCATTGCCTAACCTTGAGAATGCAGAGACTGCATTGTTGGACTTAAAATAATTGTAAACTTTAATTAAATATTTACAACTTTTATTCCTCTTAATGCTGGAATAACATAAATAAAAATCACAAATGTAAAATACTTAACAAATTAAATAAAAGTTGAATCATATGATGCTTTCCTTCAACTGCTGCACACCACAAAAACAAACACCATGCGAATGAGAACAGTTCATTTTGCTAATTTCACAGCACATTCAAGGGTAATTTGTTAACATTATTACCTCTTGAAATGAAGTAGTAATAGGTTTTTATGGCACCGCGAATTCTCTCCGAAATTATAAAAAGGGTTCCTGCTGCGGTTCCATCCTTATAGCCGTGAGCCTCGCTTCAACACTTATTCTGAAAAGTAGGGATGATGACGTTACGATTTCATACGCTAAGAATCCCGCATCAATTTTCTATACCAAACAAAGCTTACAAGTTAAATTAACGATGCTTAAAAGAACAGGAGAGGATTGATGTTTTGTCTTACCAGAAATCGGTGGCGTCCGTCTTTCAAGACTTCGCTCACACTTTTCGTAGGTTACACCCTTGTTCCACTGATTACACGGTAGGCTTCCCATGAAATTTCCGATTGAAACAGGTCATTTTAAGATGGAAAAACATTGACCTTTGGCTCCTAAAAGTATTCCAGAACTTCAATGGAGTATCACAAAGTCCATGGACAGAAAGGTGATACGAAATATTTAATGTGATACAAAGGATGTTTTTTAGAACTTAGATTCTTAATGAACCACGATTGTTAAATCATACCTGTGAATTTCTTTCCTTCCATTCATTCTTCTTGCAGACAATGCAAACAAATTTACGTAATATACCACAATACAACTACTAATTAGTTGTAAATATCACAAATAAACAAACGACACAAAACACACAAACGGCTCCTACTAACTTCGCTAACAACAAAAAAATGAGCATCTAAATGCACCCGGCTGTATCCCTCTATCGTCAAAATCAAATACTGCCAAGTTGCCAGAGTCCTGCAGCAAAGTTGGCAAGGTTGGCACACTCCATGCAGGTTGAGTGCAACTAGCCTTCTGCTTGCACTGAGCGTGACAATATTGGCAAGTTTGCAGCAGGCTTGCATCAATATTGCCAATCTTGGCAAGCCGTAGGCAAAACTCAAGCAAGCTTGCCGCAACCTTGCATGCTATGTGGGACAGTAAGGAGAGGGATTTCTGGTTACCTGTGGGCAACTGAAAAGTCGATATTTCGTAATTATCACCCGGATTTACAGTAGAAGACTGAAAATCTGGAACTCTAAATAATGGAAGATCTAAATAATAGAAGGTATTCCAGAATTTTGCGAATTTTTTATTTTTTAAGTCACGATGCCAAAAATACGGCTTTGAAAAAGGTGAAAGTGCCGCCTCAGAGCCTATTTGGCTTCCTGTCAATCTCACGAGTGCTAGCCAATGAAATACCATGAACTCTTAATTATCCGGGCTAATGATGGGGAGAGGACAAACGGATAATCAGAAAACACGGATAATCCAAACTTTCACTTTTATTTCCTATAATTTTCATAATATACGTTAAAAAAACAATGTACTATCATTTGCGCACATAGTCCGTTATTTTAGATTGTCTCATGGACTCATTGAAAGTTTTCTTCACCTGACCGCGTATATTTTTAGCAACGATAATGTTATTGTAGTTGCATTCCCACTGCTCTATATACTGTAGCAAAACATCTACGAAGTTGAGCGCCTGGCTGTGACTGATACGTTTGCTGCTCACCTAGTATTTATCCCCGCTACTTCAACTCTCCCAACTCCCTTCCACTCCCCATTCTCCAATCACGGCGTAAACAATATCGCTATCAGTCAACATGCTGGAAGCCTGGGTCACTTTCGTCTCTCTTTAGCTATTCTTCTAAGTTACCTGCATCAATATTTTCGAATCCTTTCTTGGTTTTCTGTCGTAGCTGGAGTCGCGTAGTGGTTGGGTTTGGCCATTAAAACAGATAAACGGACACTTACTCGCAAACAGCTTTATTCCGCCAAAAACATGACCACTCGCACACACCGGAAGGATGTACAAACATAAAAACAACGGCTGATAATAAAAGAACATCATAATAGGAAAAGCGCAATGATGGGGGAGATTCAAATACTTATTGTCATTTAAGATTATAATTCAACACTCTCCCTTAATCTCAAATGACTGAAACATTTAAATCATTTAGGTTCAGCTCTTTAACACAATGCAGGAGATTTTGACACTTAGCAGCTTTAGTAAGAATATTAGCCAACATATCTTGACTTTTCACATATCTTTAAGTAATTTTTCTCAGCTGTAGCCAAGAAGAATCAAAATTGGGATGGAGTTGACATTGAAAACAGTAATTACCCTGAGAGGTTCACACATTGCTGCTTCTTGTAACTTTGTCTCTTCGAGTGACTTTAAACATTAACAGTGTCATAATGTGTTTCAGAAATCTTTGGGGCATTGATTGAGTGTTTTGATCAATTCTTTTTGTGCATTTATTTAGTTGTATTGAAAAAAATCCTGCAATAGTGAATTTACATAATATCATGGAACTTTGCTATCTAAGGGTAGTTTGATCTTTTTTCAATCTTCCAGCGCTAAATAAAGATGGTTAGACAGTAGTTTTGTAATTCTCTTCTGCTGTCTTTTACTTGTGCAGATGAAATAATGGCTGAGAAGAGCACTCCAAAGAGACAGCACTCGGCACCTGAGTATTTGGAAAGGAGGAAGCAAGAACGGAGGAAGTCTGAGACTGGTCTGATACTCCGCAATCGCCTTCGCAGGAGCAACCATAAAGAGAGCAATGCTGGCACCATGGACGGAATGAGTTCTAAAGAGGTTTGCACACATTTTGCATGCAGCACCTTACTATCAGTGTACACTGTCAAATGCAGGCCTCGAGCTTGCTGACCGAATGCTTTCACTACAGCAAATCCTTGGCTCGCTCACTGGCTGCCACAAACTCTGCTTCTGTTGTTGATTGTGCCACCAACCCCTGCACTTGGCGAGACCAAATGCTCCAGCTCCACCCATAAAAATTACACCAACATCTCTCCTTGACTTCCGAGTCTTCATGTCAACCCCAAAGTAGAATCGCTGAATGCTTCCAAGAAACACCTGTTATCAGCTTCGCTAAGTAAAACATAACGATCAGCTCCCCAGAGATACTTTAGGATTTGCTTGCAGTGATATGGAGTAATTATGATTACAAGTAGTACAATTATGAATAACAATTATATTTTTTGTGATTTGCAACAAATTGTGATTCTGCTTGTTATCTACTCCCAAAGTAATAGTTACATTTGTGTAATTGTTGCTCATGAGATTATTTTAAACAGCACATAATCGGTCACTGCGATAATGTGGAATATTCCAGTTTTTTATTGTTTTCGACTGCAAGAGCATTTTTCACAAATGTTTATTTCAAGTACTTGTTTTGAACATCACCCTCTTCAGAATTTTCAATGCATTACTACCCTACAAACCAGAAAAGGATTAAATCTAGATTTTTTAAGGATTTGGAAATACATTGAATCTGTATTTCTAAATCCTTCTTTAATACATGGTAAATTTATATTTTTAAATATAGATTTCCAAATCCTTCTTTAATACATTGTAAATCTAGATTTCCAAATCCCAATGAAAATATTTTTAATCTAGTTTTTCTGATCCCCTCTTTCTTTATTTATCGCATATAAATTTAGGATGGTGGTATTCATTAAAAATCTCCATTACTCCCAATACCTAGAGACAACAACTCCATTAAACATTCCTGTAGGGAATGTCAAGACTTAAAATTCGGTATAGGGACGTGAAATTCCGCATAGGAATTTTGTACCCAATGGGGAACTACATATTTCTATGGGTCTTCAATGGAGACTCCTATAGAGAATGTGAACCTATTGAAATGTTCGTATGGGGATATGACTTCCCAGCCACTGCATGACGTCCAATGGACGTCCATTTTACATCCAGAAATCTCTTATGGACATCCTTTGGATGTCTATTGGATGTCATTCAAATGACATACTATGAAGGTCCCTATAGGGACATCCATACGGAGGCCACAGCATGATATCCAATGGACATGATGTAAAATAAATCGTAAATAATATAAATTCCTATGAGAAATAAAAGAAACGACTGTTACTGGTTGATACCAAATAAATCGAGGTAATATTAGCTGTGGGTCTGCAACATGCGCCCCCTGAGGGTTGCGCCCCTGGGGGGTTGTGTTTGAATCGCTCGTAATTATTCCGAGCACGTAACTAAGGAGTCACGTGGCACAATAACAAATGGTTCGACATTTTGGCGTGTTTAAACCACTCGGATGGATATCTTAAGCGAGTGATATGTTGTTTATCGTGTCTATAATCAGGTTATTATATTCCATCAACAGAATTTCGGTGAAAAAATACGATTGGGAAGACTGCATGAGATTTACGAAATACAAACCAGAAAAGGATTAAATCTAGATTTTTTGAGGATTTGGAAATACATGGCCAGCCCCTAGCTACGGCGCTGAAGCTAACGTGCGGGAATTGGAAAATCTTCTTTATTCGCAGTAATATTGCATTTATATTCATACTATGTGGCAACATAGGATAACAGTTATCTGGCATTAATTAATGGCAAATAACTTGTATCAAGATTTTATGGCATTTCCTTCAAACTATCACGGAATTATCATTTAATGATTATAGTTCTCGAAGTCACATTTATCCACGTAAATGACTACATATATACCTACGCCTTTCTCAATGCTGAATTTTTAAGAACTGGTGCAAAAATAGTTGCGACGAGTTGTAGGTTAGGTATATATGTGATACATATTCCACATCGATCGGTAGCTATGAGTAACTATATATATCATACGTACTGCAACATGCCATGGCACAATAGCACATTCAAATTGTTAAAATGAAAAAAATCTTTTTTTTTTATTTTGAAAAGATTTCAAAATCTAGATTAAATCCGTGAACAATCCCAGATTAAATCTCGAAAAAATCTATATAAAATCTAGATTTAATACGTCATGTAGCGGACATAGCAACAAGTTCAATCTGGATTGAATCTAGATTTTTAACAGATACAATGAATGCAAAAATCCATATTTAATCTATATTAAATCTTTTTCTGGTTTGTAGGGTAAGCTGGATTTCTGCCAGAACATTTTCCATGCAACATTATGTTGTAATACTGTGATTTTTTATGAAGCATATTATTCAGAAAAACAACTCCGCACCATCTGTGCAGCAAAAATAACTACAATTTTTATTATTATCAAACATTGAATAATTAAGATCAACATTTCTCCTTAAAGGCATTAAGATTGAAGAAAATAGATAATTCTTAAATTATAAAACAACAAATGAAATGACCCTTTCTATATAAACAATACCTCAGTTCTCGTACAGGTTGCTCATGTTTACAATATTCATTTGAATATAAATCTCTAATTTTATCTCTCATCTCATCCAGTTTTATATCACTGATTTTCTTTAGTTGTATATGGACATTAAAGGTTTTGTAAACATAGTCAGCTAATTGTTCTTCTGAGGGCACAAAAATTTTTATAATGATCACTCAAGTAGTTGTAGGATACCTCTATGTGTTTCCTGTTTCGGGTTATTTGACCAGATTTGACCATAATAACAGCACTTCGATTTGAACTTAGAGCTGATTATTTCAGGAAATTTTCACTTCATTTCTGAGCCAACTGAACCACAGATTACTGAAACGGAGGATGCAGTTACTCCTGTATTTCAAATTTCATTCTGCTTACTTCATTGATTGGAATGATGTATTTTCTTCACAGAAACTTACCAATCTTTTCACTTTGCCCATAGCTGTCACCGGCTATTCATAGGCGTGGTCGCCGAGCACAGAGTGTGAGCCAAGATCGCAGTGATGGTTGCAGCCGTGGTCAGGTTTGTGGTGAGCACCAGGGGGCGGAGACAATGCCAAGTGCTGCTGAGAAAGTGAAGGTGAGGAGGCTGACCAATCTACCCACTATCACTGCATTAAGAATATCATTTAAGTCATAGCTGATGATCATATGGTCTGCCAAATATGTACTTTTTTGGTAGTGTGAAGTAGTGATTTAACCTGTCAATTACATATTCTCATTCTGCTTTCTCATGACATAGGCTATTTCCTTGACTATGTTTTTTTCTGAATATGAAATCCATACATTCCTCTTTACTGAGTTAACTTTTATGTAAAATTACTGATTAGACACCTACCCATGTATGTAGTACGACTTATCTACTGTTTATTATTGATTATAATAATAATAATATAATTTTATTTGTGGTGGTTACCAAGTAACATAGAAATCGTCAAATTATACATAGGGACAGCGATGGACAAATTAATAAAAGAGAAAAAAAACTGACAAAAAGGCTAAGAAAAACAAAAAAACCACAGGACACAGCATATACCTACACAGTAAAAAATTCATGATTTGCTGCAATTACAGTCAGACTTGATGAACTCAGCAATATAATAGTAAGCTTCATCTTGTAAAAGGTGCTTAAAACACATTTCTTGAAAACTGATAGGGATTTGATTGATTTTATGTCAGCTGGTAATTTGTTGAAGTTTACTGATGCTGCGTGATGATTACCACGTTGAGAAAGGGAGGTAGAATTCTGGGAGAAATTGATTTTTATATTGTTGCATGTATGGTATGGGTGAACATTATTATTATTACATTATGTTGAGATGAGTATATTTGGGGGTTTTGTTTAACAAATAAGGGACAGTTAAGTATGTATAGGGATGGAGGTATGAGGATGGAATGAGTCTTGAATAAAGGTCTGCCTGGGGTACGGAGAGGGAGGTGAAGCATTGCCTTTAGAGCCTGCTTTTGAAGGGAGAAGATCTTTCAGGAAAGGCTGTCATTACCACAGAATAAAATTCCATACACG
The DNA here is from genome assembly GCA_963573305.1 of Pyrrhosoma nymphula. NCBI lineage: Eukaryota > Metazoa > Arthropoda > Insecta > Odonata > Coenagrionidae > Pyrrhosoma > Pyrrhosoma nymphula. The sequence continues at coordinate 9,214,043 of OY754337.1, forward strand.
ATATGAGATTGGATTTTTGAATGAAATAATGAGTTTTAAGGTATCCAAAGCAACAATTAGTGCTAGTTTCCTTATCAGGAATATGCCAAGAGTAATTTTTTTTCATGGTGTACTTGATATGGTCAGTCCAGTCCAGGTTTTCAAATTCTCCACAGAAAACAGATCATAAAGGTACCCACTCTTAGCATCAACCGTTGCAGAAAGAAAAAACTGTTAAGTGTGTGCTCTCAGTGAAGCTTGTGGTGATGAAATATCTCAGACATATTCAGGATATAAGGAGTATGATGCAAATTTTATTTATTTAAATCCATGGGTAAAAACCCATGTAAAGTAGATATCAACTATAATTTAATTTCCAATTAACTACCCTACAAACCAGAAAAAGATTTAATATAGATTAAATATGGATTTTTGCATCCATTGTATCTGTTAAAAATCTAGATTTAATCTAGATTGAACTTGTTGCTATGTCCGCTACAATACGTATTAAATCTAGATTTTATATAGATTTTTTCTAGATTTAATCTTGGATTGTTCACGGATTTAATCTAGATTTTGAAATCTTTTCAAAAAAAAAATAAAGATTTTTTTCATTTTAACAATTTGAATGTGCTATTGCGCCATGGCATGTTGCAGTACGTATGATGTATATAGTAATCGCGGAATATGTATCGCATATGTACCCATCCTATAACACGTCGCACCTATTTTTGCACCAGTTCTTAAAAATTCAGCGTAGAGAAAGGCGTATATATGTAGTCACTTTCGTGGATAAATGTGACTTCGAGAACTATAATCATTAAATGATAATTCCGTGATAGTTTGAAGGAAATGCCATAAAATCTTGATACAAGTTATTTGGCATTAATTAATGCCAGATAACTGTTATCCTATGTTGCCACATAGTATGAATATAAATGCCATATTACTGCGAATAAACAAGATTTTCCAATTCCAGCACGTTAGCTTCAGCGCCGTAGCTAGGGGCCATGTATTTCCAAATCCTTAAAAAATCTAGATTTAATCCTTTTCTGGTTTGTATTTCGTAAATCTCATGCAGTCTTCCCAATCGTATTTTTTCACCGAAATTCTGTTGATGGAATATAATAACCTGATTATAGACACGATAAACAACATATCACTCGCATAAGATATCCATCCGAGTGGTTTAAACACGCCAAAATGTCGAACCATTTGTTATTGTGCCACGTGACTCCTTATAGTTACGTGCTCGGAATAATTACGAGCGATTCAAACACAACCCCTCCTGCGCAACCCTCAGGGGGCGCACGTTGCAGACCCACAGCTAATATTACCTCGATTTATTTGGTATCAACCAGTAACTGTCGTTTCTTTTATTTCTCATAGGAATTTATATTATTTACGATTTATTTTACATCATGTCCATTGGATATCATACTGTGGCCTCCGTGTGGATGTCCCTATAGGGACTTTCATAGTATGTCATTTGAATGACATCCAATAGACATCCAAAGGATATCCATAAGAGATTTAAGATGTAAAATGGACGTCCATTGGACGTCATGCAGTGGCTGGGAAGTCATATCCCCATACGAACATTTCAATAGGTTCACATTCTCTATTGGAGTCTCCATTGAAGACCCATAGAAATATGTAGTTCCCCCATTGGGTACAAAATTCCTATGCGGAATTTCACGTCCCTATAGGAATATATATATTCCGTATATATACGGAATTTTAAGTCTTGACATTCCCTACAGGAATTTTTAATGGAGTTGTTGTCTCTAGGTATTGGGATTTTCAATGGAGATTTTTAATGAATACCACCATCATATATTTATATGCGATAAATAAAGAAAGAGGGGATCAGAAAAACTAGATTTAAAATATTTTCATTGGGATTTGGAAATCTAGATTTACAATGTATTAAAGAAGGATTTGGAAATCTATATTTAAAAATATAGATTTACCATGTATTAAAGAAGGATTTAGAAATACAGATTCAATGTATTTCCAAATCCTTAAAAAATCTAGATTTAATCCTTTTCTGGTTTGTAGGGTAACCACGCTTGAAAAGGATAAGCATACGTTAGAACGTAAAAAAATATCTAAAATGAAAAAATTCTAATGGTATATCTCAGGGATGTCTTAGAGATATCCTGGACATCAACAGGATATTTGAGACTAAAATGTGATATCCCAGGGACGACGTGTGCTGCATGGGTAATTAAGATTGGAAGGGAGGTTTTTAGTCAAAACCTAGCATCATTCTCACATTTTTCCAATCTGCATAACATAATTTTTTAAACATTCATTTATCAATCCCCTAAACGAAATTCACACATATTTAAGGGAAATTATTGGTATTCAATAACCTGGGAGTGTGCCAAAGATGACCACACCCCTCGCCACTGTAGACTACGCTTCTGTCTCACCTTTCTCAACAAACTAAGGACAGGTGAGGTAGTTAAGGGTGCTTGCGGATTCATTTGAGTGATCATTATCATAATAAGTAAATGTCTTGGATGTCTATGCAGCATGGTTGGTGTACCTGGAAGATGAAGTATCCAAGGGTATGAAATTCACATTCCAATTAATACTCCCACGCAGGCTTGCCTGATTGGGCGATTTATCGCATATTGGGTGACATGAGCTCATTATATCCTGCGAAATTTCAACAGTCTGCGTCGGTCGCAGTTTGGGCAATTTCACGTTTGAGTGACAGTCAACGCCCCCTTTCCTGTTTGAGAGCACCAGCAAGGCAGCAGGGAGGATGAGTCGGAGAGGAGGGCAGGCAAATGACTTGGAGGGGAGGGGCTCGTGTAGCTCATAGAAACATTTTGAAGTTTTGCAGGCAACAAGTTAAACAGTTAAAGTAGTATAAATTGAAAAACACTTAATCCAGGCCGTGACAGGAGGGAGACATGACAACGGGGCTCTCTCCAAATTAACTCAGCCTCACTCCAGTGAGGAAGGGGGTAAAATTGGAACACTTCATAAAGACCTCATTTTTTTGTTACCGAACTGGGTTTTTTATCCATATACTATTTTCAAAGTCGGAGTTATGGTGCCAGGGAGGTTCACTGCTGTGTGAGGAATGAAATTTGAAACCCAAGTCGGAAAATAATATTTTTTGTGACTAAACAAAGTGTTTAATAGTTAATTCATTTGAGTAATGGTATTAATAAAAGTCGGAGAAAATCCTCCAGATCCTTCATTCATGCGGGGCCCCATCTACCGAAGTACATATATCCTTCTTCATCTCAGCATACGTCTTACGCTTCTTCATCCCTTCCATAAAACTTATTCTCTTTCTTCCCCTTCCTTACAGCATCCAACATGCCCAACATCCTTCCCTCTATTATGGCTATATTTAAGGTCTTAATAATTTTTAGGCTACTATGCAATCTATTGTTAATTTAAAGTTTTTTTTCCATCACCACCGGAAACTACTATGCCCTTTTACATCAAGGTATTATCACAATTATCAACAACCAAACACGTACAACCTTGAGAAAAATCCACCCTGGTGGGACTCGAACCCTGTACCCTAGGGTTAGCAGGAGAGGGCATTACCCTGCTACCACCTAGGGAGACAGTTGTTAATGATAGTTTATGCTGGGGGACATAAGAAATGAAAAAACTGTTTTTTTTTAACCCGTTCAACGCGGCACCATTTTTTTACTTACCTATCCGGTGGCTGAAATCTTATTTACTTATTTTCCGATAGATTTTAACCTTAAAAGTCGTTATTCAGTGTTTAAAAATTTCTAATATTAAAATTGTAATTAATAAAAAATTTTTAATAAATGATGGGAATCCGGGTCACGAGTCACCGGCATGAACCTGTAGTGCGTGTTGCATAGATATCTCCCGTTTCTTTCTGGCGTACTTTTTACATTAGGTCTCTGTATTATTTAATATTCCCATATTACTTCATTAGGCATATATGTACAGTCAAATAATGAATTAGAGCAAAGTTTAATGTGGAAACTGATAAAAGGGACATGTTTTTGTAGTCGTGGCTTTTCCTTTCACATCCATAAAATTGCTAACCTTTGAAGAGAATTGTATAAGAGAGAACTAATTCCGACATTTTGGAATAATGAGGTGCAATTTCCACAAAAAATAACTTTTAATGCGACCGGGCTTTCAATGTTGATACATCATCGTCAGGGTACAAATGGTGTTAGGTGTAGCTAATATGTACATCTTTTGGAAGAGGTGGGGTATAGGAGGGGAGAGAGGAGAGGTAATAAGTGAAAAACCGGAGGTGGTGAAAGGGGATGGGGAGGAGTGGAGAGTGGGGAAATGGTGGGTTTTTTCAGGGTTAACAAACTTAGACAACACACAATTCAGTGACAAACAATAATCGGTGGTGGTCTTTTTCTTCTTTCGGATCAGGTCAAAATTTTCAGGGTGTTGCTTTCAAAGGCCCCCTCCTTTCCATTGAGTTGCAATTGTGTGCTCCCAAGACCATTTTCCACCCCCATCTCCCCACCTCTTCCCCCATTCAAAGTGTTGAGGCGTCTTACCTGCCCCCCCCCACCTGCCCGCCCTCAGACGAACCCTGCCTCGAGTGGGCCACGCCCGATCCGCGCGGCTGCCTGACTGCCCAGGGACACTCTCCCTCCACCACCACTCACCGAGGACCTTTGGAAGCAACACCACGAAATTTTTGAACTGAGCCGAAAGAAGAAAAGATGACCGCCACCAATTATTGTTTGCCACTGATTTGTGTTGTCTTAGTATGTTAACTCCGAAAAAACCCACCATTTACCCGCTCTCCACTCCACCCCATCCCCTTTCACATCCTTCTTCGGTTTTTCCACTCATCACCTCTCCTCTCTCCCCTACCTCTTCCAAAAGATGTATATATTGGCTACACCTAACACAATTTGTACCCTGACGATGATGTATCAACATTGAAAGCCGGATCACATTGAAAGTTATTTTTTGTGGAAGATTGCACATGATTTTTCCAATATGGACAAATTCCACTTCATCTCGTATGAATCCTCGGATTCTAAGTAATTCTAACATCTTGACACACCTTTGTCAATAGGTGCTTATGTACCTGCTTTAATATGTCGAAATCGAAGTACAACGCGATAGTCTTCTAATTACCTACCTTTTTAGAATATAGTAATGTGTGTAGTTTACGAATTCAATAAAAGAATAAAATCAATGAGAAATAAAATTTTAACGCATTTTGCAATAATTTTTAAAAAGAGGCAAAGACACTTTTACATTTAAACTGGTTTACACTAAAACTGGAAAAAGCACATGCATTACAAAAGTTTAAGTAACATCAAATATATATTTTTCCATATACAGGGTGTCCGGCGACCTGGAAAACCTTGAAAACCGGGAAAACTCAGGGAAATATTTTGTTCTGGAAAACTCAGGGAATACTCAGGGAATTTTTGTATTTTTCCGAAAAACCCTGGAAAATGCATGGCAGCCGATTTCCATTAAGGCAGAGAGAGAGGTTTAACCTCCGCCTTTGCTTGCATTATACTCGGCTCAGCGTAGCCTTGCGATCCCTGTTCATTTAATACACTTTCCATAGCTGTGCGCCCGCTCGCAGCTTGTGCTTCGTCATCCCACACCACTCTCCCTATGCGCAGTCTAGGGGGCCGATTGCATAACAAGGCAAATTCCACACGGAATAATTTCCATGTAAAATGGCCGCTACGAATAGAATCCGAATTGATGCCGAAATCTGTCACCGGAAACAGAATTTCACGCGGAAATCAAGATTCTGTTCGAAGAGCCGTACGAATGGAATTCTTGGTGTGGCCAAATTTACGAGAAATCTAAACGTCTGAGCATGCGCAGTGGCATTTCCCGCATTATACGAAAACCATTCGTCCGGCAACTTAAATGGATAATTGGGTATTGTTTTATATGTAATTGATAATCCTTTCCAAATTATCTCCACCCTCCTCCTATTAATGTTTGCAGAAATGTTTTTGAAGGAGCGGAAATACATTTTGCGGTCACTTTGTATGGAAACCACGGCCCTCGGGTTTGTAGTCGACAGGGCCACGGTACAGGGGCAATCCAACCTAATTTAAATTCGTGTATTGTCCAAAAAATACAATTTTGTTTTACATAATTAAATGCTTTTGGGCGTTAGATCCGTACCTATCACAAAGCAATTAATTCACAGTTTCCGAAATGTTCATGTAAAGTACAGTGAAGCCTTTTGGGAGAAGAGGAAAGGTACCAAGGCCTCAAGAGAAAAAGAATAACAAAGAGGTACATACTGCAAAAGTTTCAAGAGCTGCAAACCAAAATAACGTAACTTCTTGAAAAGCCGAGAAATTTGTTGCTGAAATTGAATCGGAAATGCACTCATTGAAAAATGTCACACCAGTTTCTTTTATTTACATTTTCTTTATCAAACTAGTCTGAATCTACTTTGTTGTGTTCAAATTGCACCTGACTCAGAATTTTGCTTTCAGTTAACCGTTTTTGTTTATTTGTTGGTTGAAATAAAACCCGTAATACTCCAAATTCCTTGTATACTCTTACGTTTTTAACTCAAAGTAGGGACCGAAATTTTTCGTTTTTTCATGTTTGGAAAATTATGCCGATTTTATTAGAAATTCATTAAAAATATGTTAGAAACAAAGTGCAGCAAGACCCTGGAAAATGCAAAACATTTGCCTGGAAAACCTGGAAAACTCAGGGAAAAAAGAAATTGAGATTCACCGGACACCCTGATATATTTTCCGCTACCAAGTTTTCAATATTAGAAGATGAATGATCTATTCAAGGAAGCAACATATATTTTTGATGCGTATTATGTAGGATATTATTTTTTAAATCACAATTACTTTTTTCTAAATCAATATTTTATTTACGTTTCCACATTTACATATACACATTTATTTATACACATCTTTTGTCTTTATACACAATTAATTTATATACATCTTTTATCTTTATGATAATCCACAAAACATGGAATGAGACATAAGGGAGGGCAGCCATCGTACTCCAGCAGGGCTATTCCACTAATCGTATGGCCAGGCCATAAGTCGAAATCGACCATAACTACGGCCTCGGGACACACTACGGCCTCGGTATGGCTTCGAGCGATTCCCATCCGAGCAAAGGCCGTACGTCTGGCGGTAGGTAAGGCCTCGGGACATACGTATGGCTTCGAGCGATTCCCATCCGAGCAAAAGGCCATAAGTCGGGCGGTAGCTAAGGCCTCAAGGCCGTAATATTATGACCTGCCTCGGAGCCCGACATAAGACGGGCCATACGAAAAGAGAGTTGCCCACCTCGGAGTTATAAATTGATTTTGCGCATCAATTATTGATCTTGTTCTGTTATAAATATACCAGATCATTGACCGAAGTTAGCAAAATGACGAAAAATAAGGTTTCTCTAATTTATAGCCTTGCATAGCGAAGTTATCAATTGCAATGTAAGTAACCTTCTTCTGCACATTTACCAGGATGCATCATTTGTGCAACTATTCCTGAATTTTGCCCCTTTCCCTAATAAATCTCTTTCGGAACTTTGTTCCGTCTTCTAATACTTTCAACAAAGGCAGTTTTTCGGGGAAGTAATGTGCTGCCAGGGACAAGATTTTTCTTTCACAACGCTAAATTGACATTCACATACACCCATAACAAGGGAGAACACGACCGTTGGGTGGCCAATCGAACTCATAATATCAGGTTCGGTAGTTAAAGATTATTAATTACATATGCCGAAGTGAGACGACACCGTAATTGTGTAAGAAAAAAGCATCTAAAAATCTTAAAAAAAAGCATGTTGCGATATGTAACTCGTGTGAAGCGCCTTTCAAATTTGGCATTGTGATAGCCCAGTGGATAAGGTGCTCGCCTACGGAAGGGGTGATCATGCGATCGATTCGCGATCGATCAAAATATTTTTGCAGGTTTTTATTGCTTTAATTTTTATATACTTAGTTCTTATCATGGTAACTTCACTGAAAAATATTCTTAGGCAATTTAAAAAATAATTAAGGAGTTTTTAACAGGGTAGGGATTGGATCAAGGGCGGTTATATATTTCTTTTTTATATTAAGAGATATATTGTTAATTATTGCGATTGTAAATTATCATACATAGGGATGGGGAAAAAATAATGGCATTGGAATAAATGATTGGGGGTGAAATCCACCCTAAACACTGCTTATGCTGCCATTGGGAATGGATCAGCTAGGGATTGGGAACATATAGGTGGATAGAAACCCGGCATCAGCATTAACCTAGCCTTTACGAATGGTGCCAAGGCCAGTCCACTACCTAACCACTTAGTTTACATCTTTATTTATCATTTGCATGTTTCAGGATGATAATCATCGTATGACAAACATAACATACATAGAATCTCGCAAAGCACGTCGTAGAAGCACGCAAAGCACAATGATTGTCAGCACCTCGAGCAAATGGAGAACGCGTTCTTCGAACACCTTATTAATGGATTTAAATAGCACTAAATGTAATTAAGAAAAAATTAACAACGGGTAACTTACTCCGCTCCTTCCATTTTCAGATATTTTCCAGCCTACAAAAATTCGACAACGTTTGTCTAGGTTTGTTTACCAATATTTTCGCCATTGTGCTTTGCGATCGTCCGTTTTTTTCGATATACTTCCAGTAACTGCCGCAAAAATGACATTTTAAGTGGCGCTGGTAGTGATTTCAAAGCATTTAAACGTACTGTACCGCAAAAGATTCTCATACTCACCAGTGAAATCGGCGTTAAGACTTATGGCCTAGCCATACGATATGGCCCCTCGAGATTGGAATCGACGTAGGCCATAATTTCGGGTCAGGCCATACGAAACTTACGGCCGGCCATACGTATGGCCCCGTTTATCAGAATAGCCCTGCTGACAGTATAAACTTGTCTCCTTCCTTTGTCCCTTTCTATAGCACTCTCGGCACCTTTTTTGGAGTGTTCTTTTCCTATTGTTTAGCTCATTTGAGCTAAGCATGGCTGGGAAATGTTTCGATAAGCCCATAATCCTTTGAGTTGGAGAAGCTCGAGGAGTAGGTGTGGAAGAAGAAGGTTGGAGTAGAGATTTTATTACGGAGAGTCGGAAAGAATAGAGAGATACCCAGGGGTGGGATTTTAGGTAAAGGAAATAACTGTTCACAAGGAGGACGTGGAAAATGTGGATGACCAACTTCCGATAACATTTAAGTGTCTTCCTCTCTATAGGGTAGTAAGACATCATTTGATCCAAATGATCAATGCCACCCATTGAATTGTTGTATTCAGCAACAGCCTCCGGTTTGGAAATGGAGCCACCTCCTCGCCGGCGAAGGACATCGCCAATTTGACTCCCATATTGAGAGCTGATCATTAGCACATCCCTCCTGTCTCTCCACTTAAGAACACAAAAATATATATATTGGGAAAAATCACCGCTTAACACTAGTTCTAATATTATTAATGCCAAGTTCTCCGATATTTACTTGCATGACTGCGCTATTGCGTTGCCTCCCCTCAAGGAAAATACACTTGACTCGATTAAACCTAGAAAAATTGAAATATTAATAGCTTATGAATTCATTGCTTCATAGCAGTAAGTGTGATTATTATTACTCTACTTACGTCAAATTGTTTTTGCATTCAACTCTCCAAAACTTCCTTCAATTTCCTGCTCTTAATAAAGCCTGGAAAAATAAATAAACTTTAATTGAAGCAATAATGACAAAATATGATGGTTGATTTCAGATATAGTTATTTTGAAAGATAACGTTGCACTTGGGTCTAAATCCTACGATAAAAAAGACAACATGCTCAAAAAACCATCACCATCCGTAAATCTAAGTAACGACAACATAGTGGCGTAAACTTGACGTACTTTATTACTTTAACAGCATCATTTTGAAAGAAAAATCGAAGTAAACCTTGTAATACAAAAATAAATGCAAATTATTTTAGGAAATCAAAAAACATCGCAGGTACTAATTCATCAAATATGCTCCAAGTTTATAAATTGAAAAAAAAAGAGAAACTAAATACATAAATGCGTTGGGTTATATAATAATTTAACATGATATATTACGGAACACATATGCGTTGAAAATATAATACGTCTATAACAACGGGATGCACACCTAACGTTATTATATGAGGAAATCTAGAACTGTTTCCTTAGATAGAACGTATAAATGTACAAATAAAGAGATAAACAAATATGTGTAACGGAAGACGATAAGACGTTATACATTCTACTCCTTTCCAAAGGCATATGTTTATTTGAGAATATAAAATGGTTAATATAATTGAATGAAGATAGCAATAAAACAATGAGTTGTCTCAAAAAACGTTGGAAAAAATTAAAAAAGAAACTAGTTTTTATACCCCTAGAAAGTGGCCAAAATACAATTACAAGAGAATAAAAAACAATAAGAAATAAATAAAAAAATCTTTCTTTCGTTAGAATATTATCCCTGATCTAAAAACTGTTCCAATATGGAAATAATGAATGGAAAAACACGAAAGACATTAATAACTATATAAGAAAAAAGAAAGGCTAAGTAGCAGTACTCACCAAGAGAACGATGTGTAATCTTCAAAAAATAAAGCTCCCAGAACCAAAACTGACCGCACTCCGTCAAATTAGGGTTCAATCTGACGACTGCAGCGCAACGACAGAGCCCTTGCGCGTGACTGAGAGCAGCAGGAACTGTTAGAAAGACGCTTGTACCGGTGACGGGAACTCCCGGCATGAGTCACCGGATAGAACCTAGAAAACGGGAATTTCCATCATGCCGCGTTGAATGGGTTAAACGTTTAATACTCAATGTACCCTTCTCTTTGTTTTTACTTTGGTGCCCAGCTGATTCATCCATTACTTTTTTTCATCTCATCTCACTTTTTGCTTATTCTCTACTTTCTCTTATCCATTGATTATTATGCATGTATTTATCAAGTATTGAATAGTAAATAAAAGAATTTCCTGTTTTGACCTTGTGGTGTGGCATACAGATTTTTTTCATGGATGTTCTGTTAAAATATTGGATTACACAAGTTGTTTTTTGTTCTTCGTAGGATCGGTTTGGCAGCTGGAGAAGGAAGTCGGAGCCTAGCTACTTATCAAAGTCAGGCACATCAATTGGTCACCTATCGATTTATGTTTCACCTGACTTCATTGAGAGGAGCTCTGATTCCCTGGTCGGCGTGTCTGGTAAAGAAGAGATGGCCACTGACTTCGGTTGTGTTGAGCGAATGCTTGAGGATGATAGTCGGGATAAGCAGTTGTTGAAAATGGATGAAACTCTGGGGAGCAGTCGGAAGAGCGAATTGAGCGGCGAGGAAGAGGGGGAGCAGCATCAGCAGTCAGCGGGTGAGGAAGGCGAGTGCAGGCGGGAGTCTCTCGAGGAGATCGTGGGCCAGCTGGTCATGCAGAGCCACCACTTCCAGAGGATACTGATGAGGCAGCATCGAAGAGGTGCCAGTCGAAGCAGGCATCAATCAGCAAGGGAGGGGGGCAGTGCCACCACAAAACCGCCAAAGGAAGGCAGCTGTCCTCCTCCCAGTGAGTCATCGGTTGCAGGCGAGGGGAGACTGCCTCCAAGATCGACATCTCCACCATCCAACATGTTCCGAGCGCAGAGGCAAGCACACATGCGTGCCCTAAGGAAAGAGCAGAGGCTCTCTATGATCTCACGTAACAGCCGAGGCACGCATGAGGAAGAGTTCAGTAAAATCCACGCAAAAGATTATGCCTCTCTCACATTGAGTGCTGGAAAATGTGTCAGTCGTTCCCAAGGTGATGAGGCTGGCTCTGAGGTTCAATCCAATGGTGAATGTATCAACCCACCCTGTTCAAGTGACAAATATTTAAACCACTATGACAACCTGCTGAATGTTTGGGAGAGTGTGAGGCAGGTTGAAAAGGAATTGAAAGAAGTTGCAGCCCGGGCAGCTCGGGGGTCATCGCCCACGAGTGATGATACATCCTCTCCTTGGGTGGCCCCGGTGGAGCCTTGCATCCCCACCCTGCCTGCTGTCTGGCTCAAGCAGCAAGAGGGCCACCTTGCCACCCATAGTCTCAAGTCTGGTTCTCTCCCAAGGGGTTTCCAATTGGGCCACCACTCACCTCGGGGACAGTCACCGTCCCATCGCCACACTCCATGTTCAAATGCCTTTGAGTCTGCTTCTCCTGTTGACAGCTTCGGCAACAATGACGAAGGATATCCCTCGAACTTATTCCGAATGGAGCGGCCCTTTACGATAGCCTCGGAATCCCCTGGTCGTGCAGATGAGATTGACTTTGAGGACATCGAGCAGTATATGGCCGAGACAGGTCGTGGCGGTGGTGGCATGTCCTCTTTCCTGTCACCGAGGTTCCCGCTACCCCCCCTCCTGGATGCCGATGGATCGCAGGACGGAGGAGGAGGGGGGTGTGTGGACGATGAAGATGATGAAGACGAAGAAGACGATGGCGAGGGCAACTCGAGCACAGTTGCCCAAATCAACGTCCATCCAGACTACCGGATATATCGTCCAAGTGTGTCTCGGGCGGCCCTCAAGCACGTCATCTCAAGCGTCAGCAACAAGCTGGCCAACCTGCGTGTGAGCGCGACTCCCGGGGGTGTGACGACGGAGGACGAGGAGGAGGGGGCAGGGGGCAGTGAGGGGGGGCACAACAGGGGGAGGAGCCGCCGCCGCATTGGTAGCTCGTGTCCCAATTCACTCAACTCAAAGCATGCATGTAGCACATCAGGAGGCCTCGCAATGAGCGGGGACTCTGAGTCAGAGGCTGGGAAGGGTGGAGGAGGTGGCAGCTGGCTAGTGTATACGCTTGCTCGTCACTACAGTCGCAGCCTCAAGGAGAGGATTCGCAGCATCATGACGATGAACGCTGCAAATGGCACAGCAAACAGCAGCAACCATGGCCAAGACGTGGCAGAGAGCAGCCTGAGGGGAGGCGAAGAGTCGGATGGAGTCAGCCTCGCTCCCGAACACTTCAACTCTCAGGACTGCCTTCACCAAACGTTAAACCGTTCCAGTCCAACAAAGAGCGTGACTCCTCCTCCTGTGACGTACCACAAACAGGGCTCCTCTAGTCTTGGAGCCCGCATAGCTCATGGTGCCGATGTGCCAGAGTATGCCACCCCTCAGGTCTGTGGAGTCAGGGGCAAAGCGGTTGGCGCTAGGGAGGACATCTCTTCGCGGCCTGACTCACTCTTGTCTGCAACGTCCTCCGCTTTCACTTCTTCTAGCGATGGAGACAATAAGACGTTGAATGGCCTTCAAAGTACTGGCTCGACCCAAGTGGAACGAGCTAGTGCACCCATCTGTAATATTCTCATGAATGCAGAGGATGATGATGACGATGATGAATATGGTGGTGGATCAGGAGACAGCTACTATGAGAGGTCCTTTGAAGCTATTGAATCAGTTGTGACGGAGTCAAATGTCGGTTGTGCAGCAGTAGGTGATACATTTCGGGACAGTGCAATTTTCAGTGATCACGAGGAAATCGATGTGATTGTGGGTAGGGCAAGTGATCTGCACACAATGAGCACAATTTCTCCACAACCCCTGCACATGGCAGTCACTAGGTCAGCTTCCCTTCGCTCGAAAATCCCTCCTCCAGTGCCAGCCAAACCCAAGGTGTCCAGCGTCGCTGTCGCCACCAGCTTCACCTATTCTATTAACTCATCCAACCAAGGCGACAGAGTAGCCATTCCATCTGGTGCTCCCGACAGACACCAGGCACCTTCCCAATCGGTTGTTGAGATTTCGGGAGTGAAGTCTGTGCGAGAGAGGAGACGGGAGTTGGAGATGTGGAGGAGCTGTGTGGATGTTTCCTTGGGGGGCTGCGAGGGGGAGCATGCCTGGAGGCAGGACATGGACTCAACGGGAAATGGCAAAGGTGGCTGCACCCCTGAGGATGCTGGCCTACATCCGAACAGTGAAGCCATAGAGGAAGGAGCCCCCACCCCCAAGGGGTGGGTTCGTCACGTGATAGGGAAGCTGCAAGGGGACTGACCCTCATGTGTACATGTGTCAAGCGGCCAAAGAAGAAGCCATATTGTGTGTGTGTGGTGTGTAACACACTGTCTCTCTCTTGCACTCCCATCAACTGTTGTCTTGCTCTTGATTGAGGAGGTGCGCATGGAGTGCCTAGTCACTTGTCATTTCTCTCCTCCCGGGAGGGGTGGGGGGAAATTGCCAGTCCTTGTTTCGTCAATTTGATTGAGAAGCGTTGTAAATTACATTTGGCTGTTACAATAAAATTTGTAATTTATAAACCTTGAAATATGTAAGTGTATCATGAATACTATTCACAATATTTATCGTGGCAACCTAAACGTTGCAGGACTGATGTTGTTAATACAAATGGTAGAAAGAATCATTTGATGTTTTCCTGGACTTCTCGTGTAAGCTGTTGCAGCATTGTTACTTGTGAATGCCATTTGCAGATGTTGGATGAGTCCACTCAAGGTCTAGACGGTGGAGTATTAATTGCAGTAAAACCTAAAAATAAACAACTCATTGGGACCAAAATTTATTACTGTTGCATTTATGTTCTCTTATAACTTGTTCAAAAATGTGAATTTCTAGTTTGTAAACTAAAGATGTAATGTGATATGAAGAGAGGTTTTTAGTAACAAAATGTATTTAACCAAGGTTTTACTGTAAGTGGATTCATGAAAAATATTATTTTAATCAAAAGCTTTGAAAGTTTGTGGTATTAACTACCAATGGCTGTGATAAATTGCAGATTATAAAAAGCATTTGTTAAGTTTTTTATCCACTAAATATTGGCCTTTTTCTATCAAATATGTTAGAGACTGTTTATAGCTACTTCAGTGCAATGGCCATTAGTGTAGCATTTTCACAAAAATGAAGGCAATCGCTTAAACTGAAGGTGTTTGAAACATTCATTTGTCTCCCTGATAATGTTAATTAATAGTTTTTTGCTGCCTTCGTATAGGAGTCTCCTGCAAACTTGATGCTTCCTGATCGGCTCTTTCTCGGAGAAGTTCCTCCTTGCACTATGGAGAGTGTATCCGTCTTCTAAATTGATGTTCTTTGGGGTTTTGAAAGTTGGAAAAAAGTTGGCGATAGCTGTGGCGAGAGGGTACCCTATGGAGACGCCATCTCGTTACTCATAACATTTTCCGTCATGGAGGAGGTATGTACTCGTGATGCCCGTGATGGAATAGGCTAACCATCTTATCATCGAAACAGACTTCGGCAACTATTTTATGGAGGGCTACAAGGAGTGGGCCCTCTTGTTGGCCACGCTAAAGCCAAAACACTTGTTTCCACACCTGGTCTGGCCCCATGGATCTGAAACACTGCAGGAGTTCCTGAAACACATGAATAGCCACCACCCAAGCATGAAAGTTACCATGAATATGGGACAAGACTAAATGGGGGTCATGGTGGCCTAGTGGGTAGAGCGCTGGGCTACCGACTAGAGGGTCCCGGATTCAAATCCAGCTGAATCTTCTCTGGACACCCCTTCAAAAATCCTCACAGTGTGACTGTCTGATTGTCAGAACTCATCAGAAAAAATCGCAGGTGGCCCAGGGAAAGGAACTGGCCTCTCTACCCTAAAAGCAGGAATTTCACACACCAATGGCTTAGTTTGGGGTGAGCTCTTCTCTCACCTATCATAAGCCAACCTTCGGGTTGAAACACAGTGACAGAACAAGAAAACTGCCTGCCCTTCCTCAGCATCCTGACTCAATCTAGGGAAGACAGAACCTATAACTCAATGCCCATAGCCACCACCACCCGTCCCAATGGAGAGCAACCATGTCAGTGCTCTTACACCGGACTAAAATCGTCGCAGACAAGGAGAGACTCCTATTGGAACTCTAGAATCTGAAGATGACCTTCCATCAAAATTGTTACACAGAGAGAGAGATTCATATAGCCTTTAAAAGGATTTCCAGCAAAGATACCTGACAGGGATCTCACGTAAAGAATTAGATGGCCCTGGAAAGGAACCCCAAGGAGAAGACATAGTCTCCAAGGCCTGTCTCCCGTATATCTCAATGATCACAGGAAAAATCTCGAGGATCCTAAGGAAGCATGACATAGGGATGATCCGCAGACCACCTGAGAAACTAAGAAGCCAACTAGTTCCGGTTAAAGACAACTTGTGGCTCAATTACTCTAAGAGTAGACCGAATACCATGGGAATGGGGAGAGGTTTACATCAGGGAGAGAGGACGCACCATTGAGACGAGAAGTCTGATAGACGAGAGATCTAGTCTGTAACTGGACTACAAAGGGGTAGACTCATCAACATGGAGGTATAGAAGGGTGGAACTGGGGTGCATCAGATTTGTAACTCAATTCTGTATGGCTGATTAACTTCCTCCACCCCAGTTCCACCTGTGATGAGATGACCCTCTCATCTGTAACTGGGGTGCATATATGGACTTGTAAAAAAATCACTTTGGATGCCCTTAGGGTGGATACCTATAATAATCATATCTTTATCCATCTAATCAATGAGTTCTTAACTACAGATGTCATCAAATTATACGTCACAACAGATAGGACATCAAGATACAAACACACAAAAATAATCAATTCTAGGGCTGCCAACATACACAGTGTGGAGCACTTAACATCACAATATTATAAATGCATTTAATTTACATCGCGCTCCCATAATTCATCTACCTACAGAATATAGGGCTTTAGATGTTAGCCAAGTCAATAGGACTCGAATTTATCATGAGAGACAGATCTGGCTTCCGGGGTTGCAACTTAAACATTTTTAATCCAATATTTTCGTGATAGAGTAAAGACTTGCTGAGCCTGAAAGATGCTGCATTGATATGATCTTTTCTCCTTGTAAAATAAATATGTACATTAAATCCAAAAGAGTATTTACCAAGATTATCCTTGATATACATGAGAATTTTATGTGTATATATACCCCCTTACTAAAAAGTAGTAGGTACCGGAAGCATTGGAAATCAAGTACTGGTGGTAGTGCAACGCAAGCCAGTGAAACTTGACGTCGCCAGTGAATTGACTGCGATTGGTGGGTGGAAACGAGAGAAAAATGAAAAAACAACCTTAGCTAGTTTGATTAACTTCCAGTAACAGCATTTATACAATCACAATAATTACAATAGAAAACAAGCCCATAGGCTAAATACCGTTCACTTTGCCTATACAAAACGAGCACAAGTCACAAGTGGCACCAAGCAGATATGTCCTTTTCCGCCCGTGGTCCGGTTCAAAGCGAGCTAGTCAGTTCACGGTACACTTTGTCAGTGCAGCTGACCAGTGGGGAGAGGAGGGGAGGTGCTATCACACTTTGGATTGGTAGGAATGTACACAGGTCGACTTGAAAGTGGAAAAAGATATCAGCACCAGCGTGGACCAAATAAAAGGAAGGTGCTTGCAGGAATCGCGATGACCTGAGTGTCCGCGTTGACCAGAGCAGATCGCAGCACTTGTCTCATCGCTCTCTGGCACTTAGCGAGAAGCGACAGTCTCCTGCGATTTATGAGTCTCTGAGGATTTTCGAGTCTCGAGGTTTTGAGGAGGGCAAATTGGCACGTCCACTGGGGGAAATGTTTTGAAAAAGGAAACTGGAGAAAGGGCGGGAGGAGAATAGCACAGCACTGACACAATCACAGCAAAACTTCCTGGCTTGTTTCCCTCGATGAATGAATAACTTACTTGAAGTTTAAATAACCAAACATAGGAACAACATAAACACTGACTAGACCACAAATGAATATTAGTCTTCGATGACTGTATCTCTGCCCAGAGAAAAATTATTTGTGTGGTCACCAAAGGGGTGACAGACCAAATCAAGCTAAGAACTAAAGGTAAAATGACAACAAATTTACAAGCTATTATATTAAACTTAATGGTTATACATATAAACATAATATAAATAGGCGAGAGTGGGCCAAAGATTTTTTTTCATATTCATTTTTTGTTAATCATTTTTTTTAATTATGCATTTTTTTATTATTCAGTAATATTTTTGAATTCTTTATTTTTTTAAGTGAATGTATTCTTATTTAAATTATTTTTTTAATTTTATTAATTTTTTTGGAATCTTTTCATGGCCCATATCTTACTGCCAAAAATTAACAGTATTGATAAACCATATATGGCTTTATACATAGAAAGATTACACAACCAGATAAATTACATAAGAACCATAGCAAGTGATCAATTAAAAATTTAGCTAGAGATTACCATTTTAGGCCTTTTAAACATATAAAAAAAACATAAAACAACCGCCCATGAAAATATGCAATCAGATTCAACATCCCTTGAAGACAGAGAGAGATCGTTTCATGGGTGGCATCAGCATAAACCGCTGGAGACTGTCGCGTCTCGCTGAGTCTCCGAGGATTTTAGAGTCTCGAGGAGTGAAAATTGATACAGTAGTACCCTTGAACTATTTTCACAAAGGTAGATATGGTAGTACTGGAGGTATAGTAAATGGATAGAACTAACATACTATGCATTAGGGATTAGTCGATTCCACTTTTTTTCGATGAGTGGGATACAGGTGGGCTATTGATATACTAGTAGCGTACAACTATTATTTAAATTCTATTATATTATAAGACAATTAAGTTGCTTAAAAAGTGTATTTATTTATTTAAATTGCTCACATACAGCATTTCTGCCAATTTAAAGTGACACAGTAACAGACTTTAAATAAAAACAACAACAATCAATGAAAACAATTGGTATGCGGTGAAAATAATAAAAAAATACAAATAAATCGTAGGTAGGAAGGGAGGTAAATGGGAGAGGTGTTATTTATTCATGGGAAAATGGGATATAGCGAGATTGATGAATGAGTCCAAAGAGAGAAAAAATGGATCTATATTATTAGGCAGAGAATTCAGTAGGGAAGAGGGACGGTAGTGAAGTGAGCGCTTGACAAGGGGATAGGCATATGGAGTAAGGAATGCGTACGTGTGGATCGACAAGGGACTCTGAAGTTTATGGAGGAAAGCAATTCAGGACAATCAATGAATGAGTTTAGAATATTGTAAATAAATTTTTAATCGGTTTTAATTCTTTGATGGGAGAGATCAGGGATTGACAGAGAAGATAGGATTGAACAAGTAGGCATGTTGCGGAATTCTGCAACTCTGTGTTTTACAATTCTGGCGAAGAAGCTAGTGATACTGTTAAGACAGGCAAGATTAGTTGGAGCTGCGACGGACCATATTGGAGAGCAATATCCAGTGATTGGAAGGACAAAAGCTGTGAAATATGATTTCAAAGCTTGGGGATCAGTTATTTCCGTGTAGCGGTAGAGGAGGCCTAATAGAGACATGGCTTTGCTCTTGACTGAATTAACGTGGTCCGAGAAGTTTAGTTTACTGTCTGTTAAGACACCTAAATCCTTCACAGCCGAAACATGTCGAAGAGGCTCAGAATTAATGGAATAGTCAAATTTGATGGGGGATTTTTTGAGGGAGATGGAAATAGAATTGCATTTCCTGGAATTCAAGTTGAGCTTCCAGGTATTGCACCATTTAGCAGTCAAATCTAGGGCATTCTGAAGGTCTTGGCAGTCCGAGGTAGCGTGAATTTGCTTAAAAAGTTTACAGTCATCAGCATAAAGTAGAGTATTAGCTTGAGAGGGAGAAACAAGGGAGGAAAGGTCGTCAATGAAGAGATTAAAAAGATATGGCCCCAAGACACTACCCTGAGGAACACCAGATGTTACCGGGGACCATTGAGAAGAAGTGCCTGAAAGTATTACCCGCTGAGTTCTATCGGTAAGAAAGGATTTGATGAGATTAATAAAACTTCCATGCACAATGAACCGTTGACTAAGCTTGTGAAAGAGGAGGGTATGGTCGAGAGAATCAAAAGCTTTAGAGAAATCTAGAAAGATGGCATCAAGTTGCGTATTTTTTGCTATTGAGTTGACAGCGTGGTGCTGAAAGACAGCTAGGTTAGTCAGACATGAACGTCTTGGAAGGAAGCCGTGTTGATTATTCGACAGGAGAGGAGCTGTGAAGTAGTATAATCTGTTGAGGATAATCCTCTCGGAGACAGAGGATAGGATTGGTAGCAATGAAATTGGGCGATAGTTAGCAACTTCACATTTAGGTCCAGTTTTATGAATAGGAATAATGTTTGCCATTTTCCATTGGAGCGGAAAGACGCCGAGTGTGAAACAGCGATTCAGCAGGAGACTCAGTGGAATCGCGATAGAGGAGGCGCAGTTACGGACAAAGATAGGACTGAGACCATCAGGACCTGGGGAACGGTGGAGAGGAATTTTGGAAAGATACTGAAATACCTCCTGTGGATCGGTCTCTATCCGGGATAGACAGTGCGCACAGCTAGATGTGAGGGAATGGTCAGGGGTAGTAGGGAGATTGGTAGTATTAATGACAAAGAGCAAATATATCCTCAGTTCATAATCTACATCTACGAAGAACCATGAAAACTACCACTAGGGTGTGAGGCACGGGGCGATTCCACACCAGACATGCACCACTCATCCCAGCACAAGTCATATCCTCACACGCTCCCCCTCGTGCTAGGCGCAGGCCAAAGCAGTCAAAGCAGTCAAAGCGGAGAACAGTGTGCAGTCCAACTGGAAACTGGGAGTTATGTCTATATTTAAATATGTCTAATATTTATGTCTATATTTAAATATGTCTGATATTATGTCTGTGAGTCTATGTTTAAAATATGTATTTATCTATCTGGAATCGATGAAATCGGAATTGACTTTAGGAGATCAATTCTCGATACCGATTCTATCGGTGGAATCGAGAATCCACATTTCGAATCAACTCATCCCTACTATGTATAGTTCTGAAACTGGGGGTATTAGTACTCATGTATTAGTGGATTAGTAAAAGTGTCAAGTATTGCAAGTAATTCTAATTCAAGTAGGTATTGGCAAGGCTGGTGACAAGGGGGGACAGACCATGCCCATGGGGTCGGGCCCAAAAAAATTAATTAAAAATAAAATTTTCAAGTTTAAATAACATTAAATCCCAACAAGAATACAAACTTTTTTGCTTAAAAAGTGAAAAAACCAATCAAGATAGAGTGTGTGTCAATGTGGAGAAGTATGATGTTAGCGTTGTTGTTGTAGTCATTGAGGGTTGTGGAGCGGGTGATGGGGAAAATAGAGTGAGAATCGCAGGCACTGTGACTCACCTCCCCTCCTAGGCCAGTCACTTTATGCACAAATAGAGGCCCAACATTGCAAAAGGTCATGTAGTTCTTGGTGGTAACTTCTATAAGAATTGTGACTCGCTGCATCAGTCGTTGGGGGCAAACGAGCAAGGTTAACCTTTGAGATGGATTCTGACTTTATGAAAACCTGGTAGTGGAGGGTATTCAAGGTGTCCCTTCTTCCTATATCACCCCCTTAAAGAGCCATGAAGCATTTCTCCCCAGCCTTGGCAATGATCTTGTGACTGGAATCGGCCTGCAGGAAAACAGCAGCCAGCTCTGTGAGGTGGGGATTTTTCTGGAGGACGCTGGACAACTTTGTTTTTCCTTGCCTGAAAGGGGCAGATGTGGTGTCGCAACCACTGTATGCATGTAGAAAAAGAATTGTCCCTAGCAGGTATTGTGTGGTTCCGTGAGTGTAAGATGAGCTTGAGAAATAGTAACAACCAGATTCCTGTCTGTCACTTTTTTGGAAGTATACGTTCGTTGCAGCTGAGCCCAAACAATTTAGGAGGATCAGGGGGTCCACGTCTTCTCCAATAACAATAACACAGTCAAATATTTGACTTTTGGATAGTGTTAAGTCAATGATCCCACAATCAGCATCTTCTTCATATACTTTCACTGCAAAGCCCTGCTGCTCAATTGCATTGCGAAGGAGTGCGATGAGGCGCCTCTTGTAGTTAGCATTGGCCAATAGTTTTTCCTGAGGTAGTTGGATGATGGTGGACTCTTCACAAAGCATATCACTGCAGGAGTGATCAAGTCTTTGCTGGAGTCTGATACATTCATCACTGACATCCTCCCCACAAAAAACAATTCTTTGGAGATACCAGGAAATTCACAACCTGAGAGATGGCTGATTGGATGCATGGAGAATAGGATACCCTCCTTGACAGACCGATGCTTCAACATTACTTCCAACCAGTGGCGAACACATATGGGGGGCGCGCGCCCCCCCCTTGCGGGGCCGATCGCCTTGCCGCCCGCGCCGACCCCGCCAGTCAGCCCGCACGCTATTCGTTCGTAACTTTCGTCAGTCAACTCTGAGTTAAGTTATCGAGTAGTTGTACTTTCTTATGTAGCACGCCCACGCGTCCGCGTCATCGTATTTTATACGTTTCTGTCTGGCACATAGATAGCTAACCTACGAGAAAAGTCCCGGCCATTCTAGTGATCTCGATACGTTACTCTGTCTGGCATTTGTTCGAGAAAAGTCGCGAATATTCTACTGTTTGTATTTGTTCACACTCCTTAAAAGTCTAGAAGCGAACATTCTGGCACCTAATGTTCTCGAAACAACCGAGCTACATACATAAAGGAAGCAGAGTCGCTGTCCGGCAGTCATAGTTTGAAAGCTACAATCGTCGCAATAACTTGCCCCCCCCTTGAGCTTTTTCTGTATCCGGTACTACTTCCAACAGTGTACCTCTTCCCACATGCATCATGGACTGTGACCACATGGAATTTTTGGTTCTCTTGAAAAAAATAATTGAGAGAATGCCTCGTTTTTTAACGACAACAACTGGGCCTTCTTCCAAAGCACTGTGACATATAAAACAAACTCCCAGTGGAACAGACATTTTGCTATGGTTATTCACTAATACATTCACATTTTGGATAGGTCCGAACACTTCAGTTTCTACGGTAAAACTGACGAAAGAATGTATAGTGTATAGCTGTCTTGTGCGAGGGCGCCAAATCTATCTTGAAACAATGCATCAGAATTTTACATGCTTGGGATCTGTTCTCCTTTGAGAGAATTGACTTCGTTCAAGATTTCTTTGGCATTGTAAGATGGATGTGGCGGCGCGGCAGACGACGCTGCGCCCACCGACAGTCAATTGTCGGTAGTTCCGCCCGCGACCACGAGAGGGAGTGGGACGGCGCTGGCGTTGGGAGAAAAGAAGAGTCAGTCATGCTTTCGTTACCGTAGAGTGAACACCGTGAACACACTCTCGCGCCGCGGTAATTTGTATTGTAAATTGGAAAGTACCAATAAACACCGTCCTTCCGAACGGCTTGAACCTCACACAAGTTATTTCTTTATTGAGTTAATAACCCTTCAACTGGTGACCCCGACGTGATCCACCAAGGTTCAGCCGTTTCCTTTTATTTCGCCCCACGTGTTCCGATTCCCGCGCGTCTTCGCCTTTTTGCCTTCGCGACGGGTGTCACGGCAAATATATTTATTTTCGAGCGCTGTCGATACTCCCGTTGAGAGCGGCGTTAATTTCGCGTGGTTGGACGTAGCGCACATCGGGATGGAGGCGGATGCTAACGGCGCAGTGACGGTCCGCGTCGCCCTCAGGGTACCGCCATTTTGGCCGGAGAGGCCGGCTCTGTGGTTCTCGCAGCTGGAGGGACAGTTCGCGTTGAACGGAGTGACGGACGATAACCTGAAATTCTGGCACGTTGTTGGCGCCCTGGACTGCCGCTTTGCCGCCGAGGTCGAGGATATTATCACCAACCCTCCGGCCGAACATCGATATCTTAGGATTAAGGAGGAGCTCGTGAAGAGGCTATCCGCATCCCAGGAGCAGAACATCCGTCAGCTCATCGAGCGCGAGGAGATGGGCGATCGCAAGCCCTCCCAGTTCCTTCGCCACCTGCGCCAACTGGCCGGCCGCAGCGTTCCCGACAGCTTTCTCCGCTCCCTGTGGATCGGGCGCCTCCCACACCACCTACAACCCATCGTCACAATGCAGGACGACCGGGACTTAGACACAGTAGCTACCCTTGCGGACCGGGTGTACGACATCACCCCACGGCCACAGGTAGCCGCTACATCGGCCAACGACGCCCTCATCACGACGCTACTGCAGCGGGTCGAGGACCTGAGCCGGCAGGTCGCTGCCTTGTCCGTCTCTATCCCGGCGGACAGGTCACGCTCGCGTCCCCGCCACCGATCACCCAGTGGCCGGCGAGGCTCCCGCGACAACTCTCCCCGTAATGACAACGGCGGCGCCACCCATCTACGGACTGCGGCATATCACCCGGCGGCAAACGGGATGGTGGAACGTCTCCACCGGCAGTTGAAGGCTGCCATTCGTTGCCATGAAACTACCGACTGGGTTGACGTCTTGCCTGGCATCCTCCTTGGTCTCCGCGCCAGTTGGAAGGACGATCTTTCCTGCACTTCCGCAGAGATGGTCTTCGGCGAGCCGCTCAAACTCCCTGGCGAATTCCTACGCCCATCGCCTGTCAGCCCTGCCGACGATCCGACCGATTATGTGGTGCAGCTGCGGACACACGTCAGGAAACTGACGCCAGCACCTGCCTCACGCCACGGAGAACGTAAGATTTTCGTGTTCCGAGACCTTGCCACCTCCTCGCATGTATTTGTGCGGAACGACCGCACCCGCGGGACACTGCAGCCGCCATATGACGGCCCGTTCAAGGTGCTCCAAAGGAAGGGGACGGATTATCTCGTGCGAATCCGAGGCCGCGATGTTTGGGTGGCCCTGGAGCGGCTAAAGCCCGCATTCGCCGTAAATAACGACGCTATGATCGCCGATGGACGACGTCCCCCAGATGACATCGTCGTACACACAGGAACGTGCGTATACGATGGCGTCCCCGCTGAGCCGCCAGCCGACCACCTACCGGCCCCACCGACCGACCCCCGGCCGACCATCGACCGACCGCACCCTCCCGCCCTCCGTCATGCGGAGCCACGGAGCCCGTCTGCTGGCCAAGGACCAGACAACAGGCCCGCCGAGAGAACTACAAGAGCTGGGCGAAAAGTCCGTTTTCCGCCATACCTGGCGGATTACAAGACCTAATCCGTCCCAATAATTTCTTTTTTTTTGTTGTTTTTTTTTCTCTTCCTCATTCTACGCAGGCCAATTTACTGCCAGGGGGGTGATGTGGCGGCGCGGCAGACGACGCTGCGCCCACCGACAGTCAATTGTCGGTAGTTCCGCCCGCGACCACGAGAGGGAGTGGGACGGCGCTGGCGTTGGGAGAAAAGAAGAGTCAGTCATGCTTTCGTTACCGTAGAGTGAACACCGTGAACACACTCTCGCGCCGCGGTAATTTGTATTGTAAATTGGAAAGTACCAATAAACACCGTCCTTCCGAACGGCTTGAACCTCACACAAGTTATTTCTTTATTGAGTTAATAACCCTTCAATGGACTGGGCTAATAAGAAGCATTCGTGAGTTCATCACACCACAATTTTCTTACCCACTAGGCTTTCCAACTCAGCACTTTCGACTCAATAATCACTTGAGATAGGCGGTTGAGTCTGTGCGAGCCCCCCCTGACGTCCACTGCCTTGGGGTCATCAAAAGGGTGCCCATGTTTAGCCAAGATAATACACTGGAGTTAATTGAAAGGAAGAGAAAACATCGTAACTCCTGCCTGCCCTTCTAAACCAGATGTGGCCATTACTCCAATCTGACATGAAGTTCGTCGCACCAACTGCCTTTAAAAAAATGTAGGTAGTCAACGAGGGGACATGTTTACATTGACAGATGCGGGAAAAAGTGGCATTATCTTCTTCCGAGCACCGAATATGTTTACGCTATTCTTCCAAGTCAAAATATAAAATCTTTTCATCGACGCCGTGCACATTTCTTCTGCAGAAAAAGCTGATGATCAGGTAAGTCTTGGTTATAAAATAACCTGCAAGTTCGCAATTTGCAGGTCTAAAATGAAGTAAAGGGGGTGGGGTGAACTGGGATTTAGTGGCCCGGACCCCTCAGTTGCCCAGGGGCCCAAGAATCCTGTCACCGGGCCTGAGTATTGGTATCACAGGCTGCTACAGAGTGCAAGTACATACCTACTTCCCCTCAGAGTACTACATTGAGGGATCCACTATTCACCCTGAAAACTAATTCTGATATACACCACTATAACACGCGAGGATGTAAAGACTTAAGAGTAGTTACCCACAACACTGCCATGTTCTCAAAGAATCCGAGTTATTCAGGTGTTAAATTTATGAATACCCTACCTAGGGATTTAAGGGAAATTGGTAAATTCCCATTATTTAAGTCTAAACTTTATAATTTTTTATCCCAGCATACTTGCTATTCGACCGATGAATTCTTATCCATATCTAATTGTAAATAATATATTAGCTTTGTGACAATGCTGCTGCTCTATGTATTATTGTTATATTTTTTCATTCCTGTAAATAGGTATTGTGTAAATGTATGTATTTTATTATTATTATAATTTTTTCATCCTGCACTGTTTTCTGACCTGTTATATATATGTACATTCACATGTCCTGGAATCAATAAATATTATTATTATTATTATTAATTGTTACAGTTGTAACATGACCCTCCGAGTCCCCGGCAAGCATCGGGTTTCATTGCCGTCATAATGGCTGGAGACTCGAGAGGGCTTGGGCAGTAATCGTAGCCACGTCTGACGCCCATCAGATGAGTGGCTACACTGCTGTCGGGTCATGCGTCCGCAGTAGACGGAGTGACCCCAGGATGACGGCCTTCTGTATACATGCAACTAGTGATTCCACCTCTGCCACGCAGGACGGAATGCACTTGATGTTATTTATCAGCGAGCCCTTAACTCCACCGAGCACACCTATGATAAGGACCACTAGTTTCACAGAGTGTCCGGGGTATATCTGTCGTAGTTCGAAAAACAGGTCTTGATATTTCGTCTGTTTTTCCATCTCTTTCGCATCCATGTTAGTTTCAGCCGGAGCTGAAAACTCGATCACGAACATGGAGCCTGTGAGGTGGTCGAGGAGAACGATATCAGGCTTGGTCGCCTCCAACTGCCTGGTGGTGGAAAAGGAGTAATTCCACTAGATTGTGCATTTAACGTTCTCCACGACGGACTCAATATCTCCAGGGGCATAGGGCAGCACAGGTGTTTCGTCGATGCCATAATGGTGCCGAAGGTGAAAGTATAACACCCGTAGGGCTGCCTTGTGCCAAGCTAAATAAGCTGACTTGGCGTAATAGCTACAGCCGGAGAGGAGGTGACTCAACGTCTCCGGCTGGACTCGGCTAACCCTACATCACGTGTCCGCAACCTCCGCCTTGAAAATAATACGGCTGTACACCAGTGTGTTTATGACACCATCCTGGCAGGCGAGGACAAAACCTTCGGTCTCGGACTTAAGACCAGCGGATCGTAAGAAGGCAAACGTCAGCTACTTCGATAACCCATGCTTTTTGATGTTTCGGTAGAAGCATCCATGCATGGGCTTATCAGTATGCGTGTTGAGCAAGGCCTTCTGCTCGGCTTTTTTTATTTCGAGCTTGAGGACGTCTGCCTTCAATGAGAAGATGGTCGTGTCATTGTCGCTTCCGTTGGATGACGGGTCGAAGTCGAGACCGGTTTTGTCCACTGCCCTCTTTGCCGCCTGGAAGAGAAACGCCCCTGCTCCTGCACTCTCGTGATCTCTCACGAGATTGAGCAGGGGGTCCCTGCTTTTCAAAACTCGGCAAGCTGTACCCAGGACAACTCTGTTGTGGAGACACTCCAGAATCAATAGTCCTCTACCACCTACACTGCGAGGGAGATACAATCTAGCGACAGAAGATTTCGGATGAAGACTTCTATAGATGGTCATCATCTTCCTCGTTCCCCTATCGAGGTTCTGCAGCTCATTGATGTTCCACTTCATGCATCCGAAGGTATACAGCAGTGTAGGAACCACGAACATGTTCGTGGCAAGAACCTTGTTCTTGCCTGACAGCTCAGAACTCCAGATGTTCCTGAGAGTATGTCTGTATTTGGCGGTGACCCTTTCCTTCACTGCTGCAACCGCCTGCATTAGGCGCTGGGGGACGCCGAGATATTCATAGCTATCATCGTCCTCGAGGTGATGAATGACGCTCCCATCAACAAGTTGCACGTCTTCCTTGATCTCCAAAAATCTTCCTCTCGCCAAGTGGATGGATGCACACTTGTCCAATCCGAACTCCATCCCTATAGCCTCACTGTATTCCAGTACGGTATCCAGGGCAGTGCGAAGGTCTTTCGCATTAGAAGCGTACAGCTTCAGGTCATCCATATAAAACAAATGGGTGACCTTATGCTTCCTGTCACCTGGAACACCACACATGTATCCTTTACCTCGTCACAGCCTAAGGGACAGGGGTAGGAGGGAAATACAGAACAGTAAGGGGCTCAAGCTGTCGCCTTGAAAAACACCACGGTGGTATGTTACCAACTCTGTGGAAACTGACCGCTTGCCTGAGGTCAGAACGAAGCGCGTTTTCCACAGTGGTAACAGGCGTTGGATGCAGGACACAACCTCAGGGTGGACTTTCATCAACTTCAGCAAGGCGATCAAAAGCTCACACGAAGTGGTGTCAAAAGCCTTCTTGTAGTCCACCCAGGCCATTGATAGGTTTCGCTTATGCCAGATGGCATCCTGGCATATGCACCTATCAATGAGCAGGTTGTCCTTGCATCCAGCGATTCCCCACTTTGAGCCCCTCTGCTCGTACACCTCCTCCCACACTGCCTGGACTTGGTGTAGGATAAGGTCGCTCAAGATTGAGGTGAACGCCTTATATACAGTGTTAAGGCAGGTTATAGGGTGGTAGTTCTTTGGATTGGACAAGTCTCCCTTTTTAGGTATTAGAACCGTGCGTCCCTCAGTCACCCAAGGTGGAATTGGTTTTCCACCATTTAGAAAGTACATGAAATTCTGGCAAGGTATTGGTGGGTGGAAGTAAATTTCTTCCACCATAAGTTATTCACAGCATCCATTCCTGGAGCCGAGAAATTCTTCTTGCCAGAGAAGGCCTCCTTCACGCCACTTTCAGTGACTGAAAGAGGTCCATCCACATCTTGTAGGTGGCGGTCACAAACCTCTTTAAAGAGGCCTATGGCCGGAGTGTCTCCGTTGAATGGCTTCGACGTTTCGTAGATTTCCTTCCAGAAACATTCAACCTCTTGGACGGGTGGCGGAGATTCAACAACAGGCGGAGGTGGTCGAAAGAGACGGGACGGGTGAAGGAGAAAGGTGGTAGGTATTTCCTCTCACGCCCCTACTCCTCTTGAGGAGTTTTTTTTCAGGCCATGGTGAGTGCCCGTACTCTATCGACCGCGTGCTGCTTAATGGTAAGCAACACGCTTTTATTCAGGGTGTGATGGTTGTACCTGAGACTGCGCGCTATGCGCCGAACTTTAGGGGTGAAAGTTTGCCCAGATAAGATGTATTCCATCACACACTGAATTCTCATCGCCTGTTGTCTCGCCTGCGTGATCTTGGCCTCCAACTGTTCAAGCCTCTTTGCTGCTTTGTCCTCCCAAGAGGTGTTCTTTTGGGAGTGAGCCATAATTTTGGCAGCAGCATAGACCACGCAATTTACCATCCAAAGGTCCGACGTTTCCGTTAGGATTTCGTCGATAAGACCATTCAACTGGGGCAGGTGGTTACCCCGCAGAGAGATCTTCCGGTGGATGTCTCTCTGCCTAGGATGTCCTTCATCATAGTTAATGGTGTTTAACGACCGCGTTCGTAGATCAGAGACGGCCTGACCAGCTTCTTCCCCATTTGGCCGAGAGACAGACACAAATGTCGTTCTCGCCTCAGGCGGTGGAGAGGCTGCCTGTGTCGGGGAGGGTGGTCTGGCCGGTGGTGTATTCCTCTGAACCGGCGGTTGTTGGAGGGTTTCCTTTCTTCGCAGGTGGTTGGCATAATCGCGCAGGTTTTGCTGCGATAGGTGGTCGTGTTCTGGATGCATCTCACACTACAATGAGTGCATACTTGCCATATCCCCCCTGCGGTCAGGCTCGCTTGCAGCATGGCACACAAGAAGGTCGCCCCTTAGGGCTTCTGTCCACTGCATCCGAGCTCCCATAACGGTGGTATTATTATTTCCACACCCAACAACACTAGGACCCCCATCCGAGAAGGGCCGGTTGTGGGTGGCATTTCTGGTATCTTTCCTTGGAACCAGATTTACTGTGTGTGGGGTGGTTAGCCCCACACGCAGACGTCCACCATTAGCCGGCAAAAGCCGTTACCAGGTACGCCTCGGGGAGGCTGGTGTTCCGGCTTTCGTATCCTTATTATTATTAAGTATTCACTGTAAAGCACTAACGATGAAAGCTGAGTAATATAGTACTGAGACTTCACTACTTAGTACTGACATCCATGTACTAAGTACTTGACTATGAATACTACTTTTTGGTAAGGGTATATACAGTATGGTATGCCAAGCTTTATGAAGAGAGGCCAACAGCATTCTATTGGTGAGGAGAAAGTGACGACCCTAACAGTCTTTTTCTGAAGGAGAAAGACTTCCCTCACATTTGGAACATTGACCCATAATTATAATCCAAAGGTGATATGGCAATGAAATAGAGAGAAATAGATTGATTTAAAAAAGCTGGCAGGAGTCAGCATTCTTAGTTTTCTCAGCATAAACAGGGCCTTAGAAAGTTTCTCCGGTGTCACAGATGGTTGATTTGTTGATCCCCGGTTAGCAATTGCGATGGATGTAGACTCCAAATAACTCCGAGTTTCTATCATCACTGACCACTTAAGTGTATTTTTCACATAAGTACACCGCGTAGACGCCCTCTCACCACTTACGTAATTGGTCCATTTAAGGGGACCCCTTTTTTAAGTGGACATCGTGGACATGGATGATATCGATAGTGTACCGTCGAGGTGGTCGAAGTCTCGTCATCGATAGGTCGAAGAGTTTCGATAATCATACACATCACTCATCACATATCCTTCTTTTACCTTTGTTTATAGGCTTATACGAAAATAGACAGTATCTTTGCACATAATTTTTGCGCTATGCAAAATTCTTTCCATTATCACTAGGAGCGCTGAGGTAGATATAATTGTCTGTGTGTAGACCTCAGAGTAAATACTCTATATCTATAGGTATCCCATCTAATATAAAAAATGCTCCATTAAGGGGAAATTTTAAAAACTGATTAAAACATTTTTTACATGATAAATCTTAATATAATGTGAAAGACTTTATAAGAGAATGTTGGGCATGGCATATGCTGAGAGTCTTGTATCTTGATTGAGTACAAACAGAAGTTTGCCACGAATACTGAAGATGACATTAATGTAGTAAGTAGGTTACTGGTTGTAAGCCAGTTTGAGAAAAAAACGTTTCTATTATAGGACCCCCTGCTTTTTCTAGAAAAGGAACTATAATTGACAAAATTGACTCCTCAAGAAAGATAGAAAGTGACACTTTTGCGTTAATTCGTCTAAAGTGACGTATATAAAGCGGAAAGAACACTTTAGCCAGTCTAAAGTATACTTTAGCTAAATCATGGTACTACTAGCCTAATGTGCCCACGAATCTCACCCAAGAATTTGTTCAAGAACAGTACTGTATCGCACAATTTTCAGACCGTTCACAGAGTTAGCGCTACCAGTGGCGAATTAGTTGAAACCATTAAAATTTGCGGGTTTTGGCAGCACTTCGGCGGCCAATTCGGGAATCCTGAATGTAGTTTTCATGGAAAGTTGCCCTCTATAGGAATATCCAAAAACGTCGGATAAACCTTGATACTTTTATTTCCTAGTATCAAGGAGACGAAATTAGGGAAATGGGGAGGTACAAGTCTTAGGAAATTATTAATGTAAGAGCTGTTTTGTAAGTGGAATATTTTAATGCAATAATACATCAAATAGTATCGTAGTATTGCTGTGAGCCAGATTGTCTCTCTTTAAAAAGGTTTTAGATATTTTCAGCTGATGACTCAGTACTTAAATGTTAAGTCTTATAAACATAGGTGTTTTGTGTTGTGCATACTTCTGAAAGACTGGTGTGTATGTGAAATTTCGTACTTTTGCCTCTCGCAGATATACAAGTCGAGTTGTATGCTGGCTCGTCGTTAAATCATGGGTTCAGTATGGAAAAGACTTCAAAGAGTAAATAAAAGGGCAGCCAAGTTTCAGTTCACGGTATCGTATCATCAACTTACTCTAGAAACAAGTTCTAAATGGTAAGTAGTAGTTACAATTAAAGGTGCTTCACCGAGAAGAGTTCTCTTATAAATATTTGGCTATGATTTCTTATACCATCTATTCTTCAATTAGGAAGCCCAACAAATTAAGTGTTGTGTGGACCAGACGGACGAGGAGAGTAGCAACCGATCCTCTGCCTTGGGAGCCCACAATGAAGGACCCGCTAAAGGGAGTTGTTGTTTGGGCCATCCCTGAGAATAAGGAAGTATCTGTTACACTTTTTAAAGACCCAAGAACACAAGAGTTGGAAGATAAAGACTGGACTTTCGTCGTCGAGGATGTGAGTTTGTTCATTTTTATACGCTTGTGAAATTTTTGTCTGCTAGCCCCAGGTTCGATGTATTTCAGAATTAGGGGACCAGCATGAATATAATAAAATTACTCCCCATTCTCAAAGTAAGTGATTCTTCTCGTTTCAATGAATTTTCTGTGAAGAGTGCCATCTCTATTGCTGATTTTTGTTTTTTTCAGCATCATACTTAATATCTTTACATAGCATTAGCAGAATACATTGTGCCACTCCCTTTGATCGTTAAAGTTAGTTATTTATGCAATAGTTATTTCGTTGAATGAGACACTTCTCAAGTATTTTGATGGCAATTCCAATTTCATTCATGCATATATACTAAGAAGTTAAAAAATGTGTACGCTTTTCATAAAAAAAATTAGTTGGGTCCATGGCAGATATGTGCCGTCCAAAACACCTACCTCACCTCACTCCTACCTCACACATCTCACATCAATTTTCTCCGAGAATACCACCCTTAGCATAACCAGTGTATCTTGTTTGTCCAACCTAGGCCTATAAAATACGCTTCCCATGCCAGCACATCATTGATCCCCTCTCTCAGTGACCTCCAGTCCTGCTCCCACAGGTGCGCAAGATACTGCTCACATGGTCACAAGGAGTCAGACGGGTCACAAACTAAGTCATCTTGACTGGGACCAATAAAAAACTGCAACTCTTCTAACTTTATACTTAGTAATTCTTCAATAGTTCGCCCTTTGGCGTCTGACTCTGCTGTAATAGACATGCAGCAAAAAATATTCTCAACGGGCAGATTCCTAGTCCTAAATATCCGGTGCCTGAGGAATAAAATATGTGAACTTGAAGCCTACCTTAGCTCTGATATATATGATATTTTGTGTCTCACTGAACATTGGTTACGCCCACACAAAACCGATTTATATCATATTCATTGTTTTAAACTTGCCTCCATTTACTGTAGAAACATGTCAAAAAACATGTCTTGTTTGTTTATATCAAACAACCTTGAATATAAAATCTTAGACATAGAGTGTTATTGTATGGATCTTCACTTTGAAGTAGTAGCTATCCACGTGAAGAGCATGAACCTATAGTGGCCTCGCTGTATCGGCCACTCAATGGTGAATTTAATTTGTTCTGTGACGAAATGGAAAAGCTCTTGACATACCTCCAAAAATATAATGTGCATATTGTGATTGGCTCTGACTTAAATGTTGACATGAGTTTATCTACAAGTAAAAGTTCCCAATTACATCTACTCCTAAGGATCTTCAATTTATATAGTGTCAACATTAAACTGACTAGAAAGTCTGCCATTCTTGATAACGTATTAACTACAATTAATAGACTTGCCTATTCTGTCACAGTATTTGATTCAATGCTATCTGATCACAGTACTATCTCCTTTTGTGTTAACCATATTGTGGATGGATGTACCAAAACTAAACCACAAAAAACTACTAAAATCATTAGACCAACGAATCCACACTTAGTTGATGAATTCAAGCACTTGCTATGTACAATACAAACTTAATGAAGTAAATATTCTTTTTAATCTTTAATTTATTTAATATCACTTCCATAAGTCTTTTTTAGCTGCTGTTGCTGTTTTTAGTTGTCTTTGTTAACCCTTAGTTACATACATAACTACAAAAAACGATCTTATAAAAAACCGGCGTCACAGCGCCATCTCTGGTTCAAATCATGAACTAGGAATTCAACTTAACTTCAACATTACAACTTCAATACTTTCCCTTGTTAGTTAAAAGTTGAATTCAACAGCATAGTTCTTTCTATCCTACATTAGTCCTGTTTTCACAGACAAGATCTTCAGACGTTTCTTTGGCAATGGCTTCGTCATGATATCAGCCACTTGATGTTCTGTGGAGATCTGTTGAACTTCAAGCTTGCCTTCTGTCACTTTCTCTCTGATGAAAAAGTGCTTAATGGAAATGTGTTTTGTCCTGCGATGAAACTCTGGGTTCTTAGCCAGTCTCACCGCTGCTGAGTTGTCAACTTGAATGACTGGAACATTTTTCAGCTGTATAATTCCTCTGAATAGTCTGCTAAGCCAAATTGCCTCTTTGGCCCCTTCATTTGCTGCGATGATCTCTGCTTCAGTTGTCGAAGTTGCTACAACAGCTTGTCGTTGGCTCATCCATGAAATTGCCCCTCCTGCATACCTAACGATAACTCCAGAGGTTGAACGACCCGTTGACGTGCATCCTCCAAAATCTGCATCGCTGTAGACATCCAGAAAACCCTCATCCACATTGCTTCGATAGACTATCCCCAGATCCAATGTCCCTGCTATGTATCTGAAAACTCTCTTGACTCGTACCAAATCTCCTTGAGTTGGATTTTCAAGTGTCCTCGAAAGGAATCTGACACTGTAAGCCAGGTCTGGTCTTGTGCCAAGCATCAAATACATCAGAGCTCCAGAGCCCTATTCGTCTGTAGGGAAACCTTGGTGCCTCGTCATCTTTCCCTGGTGTGGAAATTTCTGCACCTTTAAGCATTGGGGTTGAAACTGGTCTACATTCTGAAAAATTGAAGCATTCTAAAATTTTCTTTGCATATGCTCTCTGACTTATCTTAATGAACCTCTCTTCTCGCTGAATTTCAAGGCCCAGAAAATAGCTTGCTCGCTTTGCAACGATTTTGAACTCGGTCTTCAACTCTTCAATGAAATCTTCCATCTCTTGTAGATCGGTTGCTGCCATCAAGCCATCATCTACATAGATCACAAGTATGAGCTTCCTACCATTCCTCTCTCGAATGTATAAACATGGATCAGCATCGCTGGCCTTGAACCCACGTTGTTTCAGGAATGCTCCAAGTCGTTTATTCCAGCATCTAGGTGCTTGCTTAAGTCCATAAAGATTTCTCTTCAGCTGACAAACCTTGCTGGTTCCGTCTTTATATCCTTGAGGCTGCTTCATGAAAATTGTTTCTTCAAGTTCTCCGTAAAGGAATGCTGTTGACACGTCGAATTGTGCCAGGTGCATCTTCTTACTTGCTGCAATACTGAGTACTGAGCGTATCGTTCCCATCTTAGCCACCGGACTGAAGGTCTCGATGTAATCAATGTCGTGACGCTGACTGAACCCCTTAACAACCAATCTTCCCTTGTACTTATCAATGCTGCCGTCTGGATTTTTCTTGAGTCGAAAGACCCATTTACATGGAATTGCCTTTGCACCTGGTGGAAACTCTGTCAAAATCCAGGTTTGATTCTCTTTCAATGAAGCAATTTCACGATCCATGGCTTTCTTCCACTCGACTGAATCCTCGCTTCTCAGCGCATCTTCAAAGGTCTCAGGATCCTCCGTCACTTGATTCAAAAACTCCTCCAATCTCATGACGTAATCTTCAAGATGTTTCGGTCTCTTCAAGGTTGATCGATTTCTCAGAATTCTTCCAGATGAGTGCTTGGAGTTTTCTTCCTCATCTGTATCTGACTCACCTTCACCAAGTGATTCTACATCACTAATTGATGATTCTTTCTCGATGTTGATCTGTGGCTCTTCTTCCTTCTCCTTTTCGTCAAATTCGTCTCTATGCTCGATATCTTTCAATGGTAGATTGACTTCGTCCTTACATTCTTTAATTCTCTCTTGGAATTGAACATCTCTTGACAGGATAACTTTGTGATTAGTTGGAACGTAAACTCTGTATCGCTCATCTCCGTCATATCCTACTAGGAATCCTTTCACTGCCTTCTTGTCCATCTTCTTCCTCTTTTCGGATGGAATGTGAACGTAGCAGTAAGATCCGATGATACACAGATATTTGATTCTCGGTTTCTTTCCCATCCACAGTTCATAAGGACTGACTCCATCTTCTGACGATTTTCCTGTTCTGTTAAGAATGTAAATGGCTGTTGTCACTAGCTCTGCCCATATTGCATCCGGAAATTTAACTTCACTGTTTGAGTACTTGAAGGTCCTTGCCATCTCGACGATTGTTCGATTCTCGCGCTCACTGCCGCCATTCTGCTGAGGTGTGTATGGCGCTGTCAGTCTCTGTGTGATTCCGCTAGAATGCGCTTAATCTCTTCACAGTCGAATTCTCCTCCATTGTCACTGAGTAGCTCTTTAATGTTATGCCCAAGTGTCTTTGCATGTGCTAAGACCTGTTTTAACACAATTTTGACTTATGTTTAGTTACGAAGCCATAACGAAACTTTGTGTAGCTATCCTTGAACACAACTAGAAATCGTTTCTTGCTGAAGGATTCGCAAAATGGGCCTACAACATCAGAGGAAAAAAGTTCTCCAGGTCTTGTTGCCTTTCTCCTAGTGCCAAACGGTAAGCGATGTGACTTGCCAAAAGTGCAGGGCTCACAAAATTCTCTCGCCATCTTCACAATGATACCCAACTCTCTCTTGAGCATCTCTCTCACATGTCGCTTGTCTTGGTGTCCCCATCTCTTGTGATACAGCTGCAGTGTCGAACTTTCTGCTTCAACAATGTTGACCCTTCCTTTTTTCTCGGGAACAGCTGGTTCAATGGCTGCCTTGTACAGAGTTTTCCGCCTTTCTCGCGACTTCCGCACAGTACTACGTTTCCATTGACTTCCAGCCAGCACTTAGTTGTCGTGGAATGGAATTTGCTATTTTCATTCCTATCTTGAGCAGCTAAAACAGAAAACAAGTTTCTCGAAATATTTGGAACGTACCAAGTGTCTCTTAGTGTCATCTTCAAGGTCTTTTCTTTAGTGAATGATAAAATTTCAACTGTGCCTTTCCCGATGGCCTTGAGAGCTTCTTTTCCAGCGGCCTTGATGACGCAGGGACTTTGAAACTCCTGGAACTCGACAAAGAGATCCGGACAATTCGTCACATGCTTCGTTGCTCTGTTGTCGATCCACCATCCTGAGGAGACCGTCTCGACTTGAAAAATATCTTCACTGATTGCACCCAGGGCTACATTGGTTTCCACAGCGTTGCTCAGAGGAGCGCTCTTCTTTGGTCGTCCATCAGCAATCCACTTCTTGCATGAAATTACCCAATGCCCTTTCTTCTTGCAGTAATTACAAATGTCATTTCCTTTTGACCTCTTCTGACCTTGACTTGATCTTAGTTTTCCGCTCTTCACGAATAATGCTTCTCCTGCAGTGTCTCCCTCTGTGCTAGCGATCTTTTTGAAATTTCGCTCGTACATACATAACTGGCTGATTAGCTCTTCAAATGTCTTTTCTTCTTCTTTTGACAATAACATCCAGCTGGATCTAAAATTCTCGAATTCACTTGGTAAAATTTGCAAGACTTTACTTACTAAAATCAGATCTGGCAGCGCATTTTCATTTTTGGCTTTCAAGCCACTATTTAGCTCGAACCACAAATTTTTTAACCTCGCGGCATGAGTAGAAACATCCTCTCCATTAATCCAGCTAAATGCAAAAAACTCAGTGCATATTTTGAACAGCTGGTCTTTGGATGACGCCTCGAAATTTAACTTTAATGCCTCCCACGCCTCTCGCGCTCTCTCTTTATCCATGATTTTCTCATAAATTGCATATGTCACCGAACTCGAAATTATTGACTCTGCGTAGCTATTTGCCTTACGGAATAACTCATAGTATTTTCATAGTATTTTTGTTTAATGTGCTTCGACGGCTAAGGTCATTTCGCACATACTGTCTGCCACGGGCAGACAGGGGCAACAGCACTCGGACGAATCGGAGGATCACCCCTCCAAACTCGAGCCGAGCCCAACGATGCTTAACTTCGGTGACTGATCGGGAACCGGTGTTTCCATTGTGGCGAGCCGTTGCCCACGGAATAACTCGCTGACCTTCTTGTGCTCTTTGATTTCATCTTCCGTAGCATTAGGCGACAGAGGCTCAGATTTCACCAATTTTCCGTCAATTGCATCTAGGGCTCCTTCGTGGTAATCCAACAAGTCCCGCAATTTCCTCTTACAAATTGGCCAGTCCGCCTCTCCAGCCAGGGGTTTGATGTGCTTTGCCAAATCCATTCTTAAAAAAACGCTGAATTGACGAGACTCCACAGCAAACTTTAACTCGACGTAATTATCACAATCTTGCTTGCAACTCTCTATTTACTTAAAAGAAACTTGCGTGAGCAGGACGGTCTGGACCCATAACCTAATGAAGTAAATATTCTTTTTAGTCTTTAATTTATTTAATATCACTTCCATAAGTCTTTTTTAGCTGCTGTTGCTGTTTTTAGTTGTCTTTGTTAACCCTTAGTTACATACATATCTACGTAAAACGTTCTTATAAAAAACCGGCGTCGCAGCGCCATCTCTGGTTCAAATCATGAACTAGGAATTCAACTTAACTTCAACATAACAACTTCAATAAAATTGAAGTTGTAATGTTGAAGTTAAGTTGAATTCCTAGTTAACATAACATTGCTCCTCAGACAAATGGGGAAAAGGGTTTTTCAGAGTTTTTTGAAATCTTCATATTGCTATTTGAACAAGCTTTTCCAAAGAAGATTGTTTCTGTAAAAAGTAATGCATCTCATAACTCTAACTGGTACACTGCTTACCATGGGCATCTCAGGCAACAGTTACTGCAAGTATATTATCAACATAAAACCCATGGGACAGTATTACTAAAAATATAAGTACATTAAGTTGAAAAAGTAATATCAATTAGAACTATGGAGGGCCAAGCAAACATCCAACGTCAAATTTATTAAAAATGCTACTAACAAATGTAAGGTCAGTCATCAAAAAGGAAACAGGCCAAAAAGCAAAATATCCAATCGATGCACTGGCATTAAATAACCACTTCATAAGCTCGATAGATAATCTTCTTGCTAATATCATTGGGCCAAAAAAAGATGTGGTTGAACTCCTTCACAACATACCCAAACATAATGCCCAATTTAAGTGGAAAAGAGTCTCGTCTGGTGACATACAGTAGAATAATAATACATAATATCTTTATTCATCCTTGGCACATTTACATGTAATAGATGTCATCGTTGAGTGCATCTAAAGCATAAAATATATATACAAACGATCACACAAGTATACATTAGACCTTAGAATTTTAAGCAAGAGAAATCAAGGTCATAATACTCCTCTAGTGAGTATAAGGGATTGGAGATAAGCCAATCACGGAGAACCCTGCAGAACACCACATTGGAGACCAACTTTGCAGGAATTGGCAGCATGTTAAAGAATTTAATGGGTAAACCCTCAACTTTGAAAGTTCTGTCAAGCCTACAATATGGTAGATCCAAAGAGTTTTTGGCTCTTGTGTTTTGACTGTGGACATCCGTCCGTGTAGAGTACATGCTAATATTTTCTTTTACATGAACCAATGCGGAAAATAAAAACAAATTAAAAACTCATAATTTTTAGATTTAAAAAAAGTGGTTTGCAATGTTCAAGCAAACATGCATTAGATAAAATTCGGACAGCTTTTTTTTGCATCATAAGTATTAATTTAGCGTCAGATGCATGCCCCCAC
This sequence comes from Pyrrhosoma nymphula, assembly GCA_963573305.1. Taxonomy (NCBI): domain Eukaryota; kingdom Metazoa; phylum Arthropoda; class Insecta; order Odonata; family Coenagrionidae; genus Pyrrhosoma; species Pyrrhosoma nymphula. Next base: position 9,253,880 of record OY754337.1, read on the forward strand.
AGTCTTGTACCATATGTAAGATGTGAATGAAAGAATGCATAATAGGCGTTATTTAAATTATTCTTACTCACACAGTTTCAGCTTTCTAAGCAGAAATAAGGCTTGTGCAAGTTTCTTTCTGATATGTAGAACATGAGCACTCTGCGTTAGCTTGGAGTCTAAGTGAAATCCCAGCAATTTAACTGAGACAGTTTCCTTTTAGCTGGTTTTAGTGTGCAAAGAAGATACATACTGCGTTTTATCTGGATTTAGGAAGAGATTGTTGGCAGAACACCAATTGTTTGCCTTATCGAGGATGACTGGATATCTACTCGTGGCATTGGAGTGATTGGAGGAGCTATGTGAAAATGTAGTGCCATCTGCATAGAGAACACAGTCAGTAATCATATTAGGACACAAGTCGTTAATCATGACCAGAAATAAGAGGGGTCCTAGCACAGAGCCTTGGGGTACACCATATTTAATATTTAATGGTTTAGACTGATTACCATTCACATAAACCGACTGCTTACAATCAGATAGGTAGGAGAGCATGAATTTTAGTTCAACATCTTTAAAACCATTATATGTCAACTTACTTGCAAGAATGGAGTGATCAACACAATCAAAGGCTGATGAGAGATCACATAATATAAGTGCCAAACATCGTTTATCTTCAAATGCCTTAATTATGTGCTTTATAACGTAGTCAACAGCTTGGGTTGTACATTTGTTGGGTCTAAATCATAACTGGGTTGGTGTGAATAGATTTAAAGATTCAAAATGATCCAGAATTTGTGCATATACAACTGATTCAAAGACTTAAGCAAGGGGAGAAATAATTGTGATTGGGCGGTAATTATTTGGAGAGCTAATAACACCACGTTTGTGGATAGGAATAACTTTAGAAAACTTCAACTGATCAGGAAAGTATCCAGACTGATGGCAAGAGTTAATGACATTAGCAAGAGGGTATGATAACCAGTTAATTACAGATTTAATTAAATTATTTGAGAGGCCATACATATCTTTACAATTTGAATTGTTAAATTTTCTAACTATTTTCATTATATCTGCCTGAGAGAATCCTTTCCATCTAAATATAGAATCGGTAGTGGGGTATTGCGTAGTAGATCATTAGCAGTATTACCTGGTATTTTATGGACATTATTGAGATCAGCAATAATGTTATCCACGGAACTAATAAAGAAATTATTAAAAGTTTCTGAATCAATTGGAATTTCATGAAATTTATTACTTAGTCCTGTTTCTTTTTTTACAATAGACTAAGCCGCCCTACATTTGCTGGGTGCACTATCAATGTAGTTAGCATTAGCACGGTACATATTTAGTCATTCTTACCTCGTTATGGTAATCCTTCTTAAGATTATTATAGACTTTTAAAATTTGATCACTGCCACACAGCTTGATTGTTTATGTAAGTTTAGCAAAGTCCTTCTCTTATTCACAAGATCTGCATAGAACCATTTTGCCCATTGATGGGACTTTTGTCTCAACTGAATTAGTGTCAATGGGAATGCATGCTCAAACAAAATTAAGAACTGACTAAAAAAGCTGCAAACATTCCTTTACCATCAGTGTTAGGCAACAAGGCATCCCAGTTGGTACTATTAAGCAATATTACAAACTCATAGATATGGTTTGCAGTCATCTGTTTGACATACTGTCTGACTGACTTCAAGATGGCCACCACCACAGTCACACGTGTGCTTACCATCCCGCTTCTTTTGTGTTTTTTGTTGGTGCGAACACGGTATTCTGCCAGTTTTATTCTGTTTTATATGTGTGAACCCCCTTCCACTACAATCCATCGTCAGATTTCTGTGACTTTCCTTTGCTCAACAAGAAGTTTTGTGTTTCCTTGCTCACCGCCATGTGGCCTCCCCTTAGTCCACTCCATCTCCCAGTGATCCCTAGTGTCTTGCCCAGGGGACTCGTGCGGTGTTCCCGGTGATTCGGGCATGCTTCGTGGGTGACACTTTGTTCTTTTCTGCGCTTGAGTTCCTTGTGGAAGCACCTAGCTTTCCTCATCCTTCTTGCTGGCGATGTGAGTACTATCCCAGGTCCGGTGTGCAATTTGTGCTACCAGAACACTAGGAGCATTCTGAACAAACTATCGGACCTCGCCGCCCACATCAGAGAACTCTCTTCATTCCAAGTGATTGCGTTTACCGAGACATGGCTAAATGATCAAGTTTCAGACTATGAGTTAAATTTCGCTTCCTCCCACCAAATTTTCCGACGGGATCGGCCCTCTCGCGGTGGGGATGTTCTTTTTGCCATTGATGCAAACTTACCTGCAATTCGGCGGACGGATCTGGAACTGAACTGTTAGATAGTATGGACGGAGATTCAGTTTAATCCTGGCAGCAACTGTGGTCGGAAATTATTTATTGGTTGCTTTTATCGCCCACCCAAAAGCGCCCTATCCGTCCTCGAGGAGTGTTTTTCCTCAGTTCTCCATGTACGCTCGAATGGTGATGTGCTATTATTTGGGGACTTCAATCTGTCTATTCAGTGGACATCGCGCACCGAGGGCCGCACCGCCACCCCCACTGATGATTATTTCATTCATCATTTTATCAACGGGCTAGGGATTGAGCAGTGCAACCCCTTTCCCACCAGAAATCTGGCAACACTTGATTTAGTGCTATCGTCCTTCCAACTTCCCTCTATTACTGTTGGGAGAAACATATTCACGTCTAACTACGAGTCGCTCGAGTGCTAACTTGTTCTCCCCTTCCCCCCACTATCGCATTCAACCCCCCCCCCCCCCCCCCCCAGGGTCCTCAGAGTGTGAAACAAAGCCACATGGCCTGAGCTTAACCACATTGGACGCGTTTCACATGGACCTGGACAATCCACGCTCCGCACTAGCCGTACGGACTTCTAAAAATTGAATAACTTGGCTAAAGCGGTTTAATTTTAAAAGAATATTTGTAATTAAGAGATGTAGTTTTCTTCATATAAAACAATAAAGTGCACAAATCAAATATTTTGGCCATTACGGGATGAAGAAGACGACCGTTTGGCCGTTTTCCTAGTTTTTCGCATGTTTTTCTTCATTCTTTCGACCGTAGAAGCTAAACATTTACATTTAAACACTTTTCAATGAATGCATTTTGTAGTCAAATAAACAAGGAGGAAAACAATTTATTACACAACTCTATGGAACTCCAGCGGAATTTCATGCAAATGCTTGAAGTTCAGCGTTCTACCTTTTTTGTGCCGATAGTAAGATCCATTGGCATTAATGGAAGTTTTCACATGAACGTGGATCGTCCGCAGGCGGTGGAGTCATCCTTGTGGCCCCTCCGCGCCACGGTCCATGCGCATGCGTACGGGCCACATAGACAGATTGGTGCATGCACATGAACATGGACAGCTTGTGCGGACGAAGTAGGTTGTAGTTTGTTGTGAGAGCTCGGTGAAATGCCACCGCGAGTTGCGCTATGGATGGCGAAATAGACAGTCGCTATCTTTCTAAGATCTCTGTGCCACTATAGGGTGCACCCAAAACTGCCTATGGCGGGCATTTTTCTTCTGTTGTATCATAGCATGGTATATACCAATTCCTTTAATTACACTAGGTTGCAGGATGGCCTCCCAGCTTGGCAACCTCAGCACAACTGGGATTGCGGCCTACGTTGACACTCAGACATATGTCGTCCGCGCCAATGTGAAAGGACGAGACACTCTGCGTGTGGAGTGCAGATCGTCCGTGTCCATGTGAAACGGGCCTATTTTTTTTTCTGGCGGATGGATCGTCAGATATTCGGCGCTCCACTGTATCTCAATGCAAATAAAATTATTTCAACACACCCCTGGTCAAGTTTCGTTGTTTCCTATTGTGTTTAGTTATGCATGCTTCTTTCACTGCTTTTCTTAACCGATTGCGATTGGCAACAGCTGTAATCAATACTAAACGATTTTGTTGCATCTATTTCTACCTACCTTCCCTTGGCACCTTTTATTGCTCATTCTATAATATTAACACAACCTGAACCATTTTTTTCATTTGGTTTTATCAGAAATTTAGTACAATCAACATTTTATTAAATTTATTATGTAAAATGCGAAATAAAAGTACCTATATCCATTCACAAAACGTGTACCAAAAAATAATAAAGCACCTAGAAATTCGCAAAAAAAATTTTAAATTATAATAACACCGCCAAGATTTTCTATAACACCGAAGTCGCATAGTTTTACACCAAATTTTAGCCAAAAATAAAACCACTTTCACGGATCTCTAGTCATAAGACCTTAGAAGGATACCTAGCTGAGTGTTATTCCTTGATGGGCAGCCCATGTCAACATTTAGATTGTTACCTATCACTATGTTTGTGTGGAAATTTTGAAAATAGATGAAAACCCTTTCAAGCTGTTCACAAAACAAATCAAAGTCTCCATTAGGAGAATGATAGATAGAAGCCACTATCAATCTCGTACCCTTGAGATGAATTGCAGCTATTTCGAAATGCACATCAATACAAAAGCTATGTAAATCCAATGGTTTGAATTGAAGGTCATCTTTTACATAGATACATGCCCCACCATTTTTGAAGGCTTTCCTGCAGTATATTGAGCCAAGATTATATCCCGTTATTTGATATAGGTAACCTTCTTGTGCATGCAACCTATGTTCAGAAAGGCACAGAATATCGTACTTTACAGAATTCAAATACACTTCCAAGTCACATGTCTTGTTTCTTAGGCACTGAACATTAAGCACAAGAAATTTGACTGCAGAGCAAACACTATCTAAGGATTTAGGAGTTTTCACATTCACATCACTATGTGCTACACTGGGGCTGGTACAAACATCAGGGGTTTTATCAGTTTGCCATAAGGACACGTAGTTTCCTCCATGGCCATTTACCGTGACAGAGGCATCAATGTTCTTTGGCGTTACTTCACTAACAACTAGACTGATACAATGAATTAACTCTGAGCATAAGTAATTTTTACCTTTGTGATTAAAGTGAAGGCCATTTTGTGTATGAAATGCACGGCCCATGCTATTAGCATCAATAACAGAGACATTATCAAAGGTGATGCTTAATTTTTTTAGTTCCTCATTGACCCTTTTAGACTCTGTATTTACACATGTAGTAGCAGGAATGTCGTGGCGATGAGGGACATTAACAATTATTACATTAGTGTGCGATAGCTTAGGAATCAAATTATTCATGGTATCTAAAAAAACTTTCCCCTTCTTAAGATACATATCATTCGTGCCAGCCATGATGATGATGATATCACTTTTGGATAAGTTTTGTGAGTTCGTTGTGCATGATTTCGTGACCTCGGCGATCCCAGCTTTCGGCTTCAGTACACCACACACGTTATATTCATTACTGACCTCATTTTCAGCTATTTTTACGGATAAGCTGTGGCCGTGGCTGTCCGCAAAAAACAGAATTGATTTCTGCTTCCGTTTTTGCCCCTTGCACTGCGGACCCGTGACGTCCTTTTTTATTCTGGGACAAGGGGGCTGGGTGAACTGCACTGCACTTCGCTTTCGGAAAGATCACTTAAAATGTTATATTTGTTCCCTAGCGGGATCAAGGGTGGTGAAGGGGCTTTAATCCTCGATCGGTTAACTGTAAAGCTACCGTGTTGTATCCAATTGTTGTCAGCCAAGGATGATTGGGTTGACGTGCTGGAACTACATACAAAATGATTCTTTTAGAGGGTCTGTATCTGCAACTCCAGATCTCTATTCTTTTCACACAGAAGACTCATATGAATTACTAGCTGCTCAATCACCTTTTCTTTGGAGGCAAGGTCTCGTTGAAGTGAAACACTTTTGTCACAAGCTGCACTGAACGAACATGCCAGGAACAACCACATTTTGTCAATACTCGATGAATTATCAACACCCTTGGTGCAGTTGTGGTATAACTTCGAACAGGAGTTGCAGCTAACTCCATTAACCACTTTTTTTGGCAGATGTTGCATTTAAGAAAACTACTAATTGTTTTACCGGTGCCGATCACATTTACGCGTGACTCCTTCGGCGCCATCTTAATGGCTTCACCCCAGAAGCCCCATATAACATGTAGGGCATATAACGAGAAGCTCGAATTGGTGAGGGATGGCAAAAGAACGATTTAAAACTATGATTTACATGTAAAATAAATCGGTATTAGCAAGGACAACAACCAGCCTCCACTGTGGTCCTTTGCTATTACGAGTGGTAAATGGCAATCTCGGCAAACGTGCACAAACTTGTGCTCATGTCCTCTGTCATTGAAATTATGTCTAGCAGTATTTTTTTCCGCACAATTTGACGTTAAAATGCACCTTTCAGACATTCACGGAATGCCTTTATTCACACTAATAAATTTATTGCAAGTCTGTGCATTTCATTATTCTTTTGTCACATTCACACATTTTTATCAAGTTCAGTCCGACTGATACAACATTATGGATGGGAAACGAAAGTTGTTGGATCAGAAAACTAAAATACGAATTATCAATGAATGCGAAAGTGGCAATGAGTCCAAGAGCGAGATAGGGTAGCGATTTGGCATATCATCCTCGACCTTATTCACAATTCTGAAGAATAACGAAAAATTTCGTGCCCCAGTGCTTAAAGAAGGACGTCCAAGCACCCAGAAACATTTGCGGCCAGGAGAATATACACAGTTAGAATCTGCCCTTTTCTTGTGGTTTTGCCAGCAGAGAGCAGCCTGAATTCCGATAAGTGGACCAATGATGAAGGCAAAAGTGGAGTATCTAAGTGAGAGGCTCGGTATTGACACATTTAAATGTCCGATGTTGAATATGTAAATTGTTATGCATTCGGATTCCCTATATTTTCAGTTGTCTACGTAGTGTATTGTCTTTTGTAATTGTTTCAAAGATTATAAATATTGAAAAAAGGTCAAGGATGATGCATTTCGATTTGTAAGAAAGTTATGTGCTATAAATTATACGTCTATTTTGCAGCAGGGAGTGTAGTCAGTATTCATGGTATTCATTAGAAACAAGTTCCCACTAGATGTAAGTATGGCAGAAGATATGATGTGTATCGTGATGCAATTCATTTCAGAACTCTCTGCCTCACGCTCAAAACTCAGAGCAAATCACGTTTATGTACCATGGAATACCTAAAAAAATAGTGAGCCATAAAAATGTTGATGTGTCCTGCCACCTAGCGGCTGTAACGTGCACTATCACTTGAAAAATACGTGTTTCGCTAGTGGCAAAAAGTTTCACATCTTATCTAAACACAGTCAATCCATGAAAGTCTGTGTTGTGTTCCCGCTCCTTGCTTAAAACTGTCATATGTGGACTTGTGGAGTTTCTGACTTCCTACATGACAGGTCGGAAACAAATGGTCCATGTAAAAGGTAAACACTCTGACTATGGCAATGTCAAATATGGTGTCCAACAGGGCTCTGTTTTAGGTCCTCTCCTTTTTCTTTTAATGGTAAATGACTTGCCAGCCAATAATGCTGCAGATTGTGCCCTGTAAGCAGATGACACTACCTTTCTAAAGAGTATTCCCAACCTTAATGAAGCTAGTACTTTAGTGCCCCCCATAACCTCGCAAGCGAATGAATGGTTTTCTGCCAATAAACTATACATGAATCCTTGTAAAACTCAAACCCTTATCTGCAGTCTCAATCCCCTTATCAGGGAAGGCGAGCCAGTCAAATTGCTGGGCTTTTACCTGGACCACAAACTTGGATGGAGTAGCAATTTATATGCTGTCAGCAAAAAACTCTCGAGGGCACTGTACTTACTGAGAAAGCTCAAACTATGAGTTAATGATGCTTATCTTGCATCAACCTACTATGCTTTCATCCACTCCCATCTTGCCTATGGTCTGTGGCTGTGGGGCCACGCCACAGTTGTGAAAAAGGTATTCATGTTGCAAAAAAAGGCTATTAGAATCCTTGCCAATGCTGGTCCCATGGAACACTGTCGCTCGCTGTTCCGTAGATTTGATATCATGACCATTTACAATCAATATGTAATGCATTCCCTCCTCTATGTCAAAGATAATTGTGATGACTACCATACTCAGCCCAAGTTACACACATACACCGTTACAACACAAGAACAAAGTCTAGACTGATTATAACACAGTACAGATTAACTATAACACACAAAACTTTAAAAATGGTTCTTAAGTTAAACAACATGTTTCCAAGCTCCCTTCAAATGGCCACATCATGTAAATTTCGAAGGGCATTAGAGAAATGGTTGATTGATTGACCACTGTACAGCATTTAAGGATACTTCGAACTTGACTTAGTAAGTATTTCAGTGTAATCTATTTGTATTGATCATGTTGGTATTTTGATGTTTTTGTATGTTTTACTTGTAACTTGGATGACACCTATCACTTAATTGTGCTGTTGGTTAATAAACATTATTATTATTACCTAATGCAGGGATTTCGATGTTACAGAAAGCATGATGTCAGTGTGCCAATAGTTAGTACTCATGCCAGGGTCATAGAACGTGGAAAGACTATTTTTTTCTGAATTTTTCATGTGGTTGCTTGGCATGATTATTTACCTAAGCTTGTTCAAAATTTTGCTTTGACATAGAATCATAATATTTACCTATGACAGACATGAAAGTTTGTGCTCTTTTGTTAGGAAGGATGGAAAAGAGACCTTACCTGTGGGCTGAAGTGAATGTTTAATAAAATTGAGTTCTGTCCAATTTGTGAAAATTATGTTGAAATACTGAAATGACTTTCTTATTCCTTCAGAATGTGTTTCTTCTATATTTGGGACTATTGGTAGATTTTTGGCTGGTGCCATGATAACTTCAAATATGAGTGCTTCTACATCACGTGCTCACTGTTTTCAGGTCTGTTTATTTATTAAGGTTCCTTATTTGTTTATTCATTGAAGGTAACCAATGGGGGCAAAAAACGACAATTAGCCTCAGCTGCTGTCAACATGAAGAAATATGCCAGTGTGGAATCTTCACAGTCACAATTAGTGTTACTATTAAAACCTGTGACAAAAAAAATTGTTGGTGCCTCATTAGAATGCACTCTCTCATGTGTTTTTCTTCGGGAAGGAAAAGCCACGTAAGGATACATTTTTTATCTTATTTTAAGTTATGTGGTAATAACCAACCCTGACAGACCTTGGTTGTCACAGGCCTTAGTGTGACCCGGTAGAATATTTTTTTCTCGCAGTTTATTTGTTTTTATGTTTTTATGTTGGTTTCATGCCTTATATCTTATATGTTTAGAAAATTACTGGTATTCTTAACCCTTTGAGTGCCTGCCAAAATTTCATAAAGGTACCTTAAATGTGCCAAGGGATTTTTCCCAAATTCAAGAGCAAGATTTTGGAAGCAGGTGACTGTGGCAAGAAATGAAAGCATTTATTGCTTGCATTTTGAATATGGGATAGTTACTAAGCCCAGCATTCCTACAAGTCATTGGCCCAAAAGAAATGCTAGGAGACACTATGGTTCAGAAACATGTTTTTCCATAACTGATTTCAAATTATGCTCTAATTTTTCCATCTTGTTGATAATTCAAAAGTTCCCCGCAGTGATGACTCAGCATGTGACCCGTACTCAAAGTTCCAGCCCATTGTGGATCATGCCAATAAAATATTTAGGCATTACTTACTTACTACATCCCTATAAATGAAACTATTAAGTAATGAAAGTTTAGTTGGGACCAAATCCAACCGCAGGTTATTGCAGTACTTTTCAATAAATGTCATCATTGTTGGGGAATTAGTTTTTGATGTGTGACTCTGTATCACGCTGAAGTGTAAAGTATGAAAATGGCTTGCATTATAAATGTATTAGCAAGTGGGTCATTCCACGTCAAATCACCCAAAAATCTTTCAAAGTATCACCCACCATCTCAGACTTTCATGAATATTTTTATTAGTCTTTCACTGTCAAAATAGGAGAAACAGGAGACATTGTATCCTTTGAACTTTCTCAATTAGGTATTATGGGAGAGTCACTATTACTTTTGGGTCTTAAAAATTAACAAAACTTAACAAAAAATTAGGTGATCATTATATAGTATCTTTCAAATAGGCAAATACTTCGGTGATTTATTTTCTCTCAGTACTACTTTGAAGAGTTAATTAATTATCAATTTTGATGATCACATAGTATCCCAAAAATAAGAGTGCACATTGATTATTGAGAAAAATGTCTAGATCATCCTATGGGTAAATAGTTATTTACATTATCTGAGACATATATTACTATGCTTTTACATAAAAATTATTTAAAATCAATTTGCCAACAATACTTCATTGAACACCTTTCAAAAATATCTTATTACAGTACCACCTATATGATTCATGGTGTGCAAAAGAATGTTACATAATAATGTTACATAATAATGAAAAAGTAGACAGACAAAACAAGATTGCTTGAGTTCACCTTTGTGAATAGTTAAGCTCCAATTACAATTCCCTCTAGTTCCTTCGAGTACTGTAAAACCGGCATGTAATAATGAAATGTCCCCAAGTTCATTTTTTGAAGCCATTTTAACTTAAAAGGCTATTACATTCTGTCACTAGAAGAGTGATCGGCAGTCGTAGGCATGGAGGGCATCATTGCAAATCCTTGAAGCAAAACTCTTGAGGGATAGGTAAATGAGAAACTTTGTATAGTCATACAGTAAGCATATTCTAGAGCGCTCAACGCACACCCAAAAACAGTTATATATTGATGAAGTAGTGCCAGTAGGAAAAAGTAGATTGCAATGGAAGAATTATTTGCCGAGGGGGGAGAATTTGCACGTTCCATAAGCATGAAAATTATTAATGTGATATATGGGGTAAAAAAAAAATCCTGAAGCAGAAAGAGATGCTAAGTTTAATGGTGACAATAGATAGTCAATATTGTTCATAATAAAAGTTATAAAAAATATATCCTTGAATTTCAGCTAGTAATGTGGCTCTTCCGAGTTTATCTTCCTCACCCTGTTGCTGACTAACAGTTCTCACAAGGAGACATCGCGATACAGATGCTCGGGATCCAAATGAGGCAATTATTTTCTGAAACTATGGAGGGAATTTGGAAAAGTATCACAGCTTTGTTCCACATAGGCCTGGGTTCGCAAAAAAATGCTACTATAGAATTTTCCTTCGTATAAATCCTTTGCTGTGCACACCTCCCTCAACCGTAGCCAAGTGGGTTTAGGTGATGTGCCAGTCATTCCCATATGGTGGCACGAGTTTGAGCCCCAGTCGTGACAAATTTTTTTCTCTTGAATTTTTTACGGAATCACTGTAAAATGCCCAATCCCATACATTTATGGCAGTAATAACAATATCTATTATAGGGTGTCTACCAGTTGGGAAAAGTCGGGAATTTAGTAATTTCGGAAAAAATTCACAACTCACAAGCTATAAGCTGTGAGCGTCGGTGGAGCATTTCAACTGCGCTCGGCTCTAAATTTACGAATTTGCCATCGAAAAGGCAAATTTGCTGTAAAAATAACAAAAAAGTCCAGTCATCGTGCCTATGTCGCATTTATTCACGTGCATTGCAGAATTATCGCATTTATCGCATATGAGATTTTCACGTATCTCTAATAATTTGATAATGATTGCTGTGCAGTCGAAACCTGCGTTGGCAATAAACACTTTAAGTGTGGACCATACTAAGATATTATTTTCATCATGTCTGTGACATCTGAAGGAGTTGAAAAAAGGAGAGGAGCTGGAAGTGATTACAGAAGAAATATGTAGGTAAACTTGAAATAAATCTTAATTAATATATTGTAAAAGAAGATGTAGACGAGATGCTAGATTGTGAGAAAAAAAATATTTAGATGAAGAGTTAAATGAATTGGTAGCAAAGAGAGTGTCAGAAGAAGAAATGAGAGAGAAAGAAGAGGAGCACCCAGAAAAGATTGTCAAAGCAAACAATTTCAGTTTACAAAGGTTGAATTTATCATTCAAGATGCAGTGCGTTGTTATTGTGAGAAACAGTAGACTCTTGATTAGCTGGTATCTGATTGACTGGTATGCAGATTAACCAGGATGCCTCCAAAATTGGTTATCTTTAGGACGTCATTTGCAAACTTAATAATCCCCTAGATGTCAAATAGTTATCTGAATGTCAGTTTCCTGGAGTGTAGGCAGGCCCGGGCAAGAAAGGGAAGAAAGGATAGGATTTTGTATTGTTTTATGAACAGGATGGAGAAAGTTTGGATGTTTTCTGAGATGAAGAAAAAAAAAATGTTAAGTGTCAAGGGGCCATGAAAGTCTAAAGAAATTTTTTATTCTCTTTCTTTTATATGTTGAAAATTTAAATGTTGAAAATTGAGTTGTTTCGATGAATTTTTGTGAATTAACAGTTTACCATTTTGCTATCCCAATAAATATCTTAGTTTTTATTGAATAATAATTTGCTTCTGATAGTTTGTGATTATCATTATGTTAAGGTTGTGTTTATTTGTATTATAGTATTTATTACATGTATATTTATTTGTATTTCACTATTCACTTGTATTTAGGGCGACCAGACGTCTGGATTTCACCGGACATATCCAACTTTTTTATTAATGTGTTAGCGTCCGGCCGGCTTTTATCGATTAAGCCAAATTGTCCTGCTTTCTGCCTTTATAAACATCATGTACCAAATACTGAAATACAGCATATTAGATAATATCCGAGGGCAGCAGTAGTACATATTTTGTCTCTGTCTTTATATGAAAAATGTGCATTTTAAAGGGAATTTTGCTGTTTGTAAAATGACGAGTTTCGATCCTGCTTCCCGTTAACACCCACAACGATCGCAACAGAGTCTGGCTGGTCTGGCGTTTAGATCAATTTCCGCTTCCTGCTCTAGTTTACGAATCATTGTTTTTAACCCGCAATAGTACGCACTTTTTTTGTTTTGCGAGAACACGTGGGGTGGGGAAAAGACTGAAGGGAGGACTGCAATAAGACAGGCATTACTAAATTATTCAAACAATCATTATTAGACACTTTTGGCAGAGAAAATGTTTGACTTACAAAATATGTTGAACTTGAAGTAACAAAGTTGCAAAAAGTTTCATGGAGGACATAAAAAAAGCAACATTTTCTGATTTCCGGTGTGATGAATGTTTGTTTACTCATCGTATCTATTGACATCTGTACAAGTGAAAAGGAATTAAATGTGTTGTCAGGCATTTTTTCAAAATGTCCTTTTTTCCTTCAAATGTCCTGATTTTGAAATTTTTGATGTAGTCACCCTACTTGTATTTGTTACTTGCATATTACCTTGTGAAGAGTTATTTCAGTTTTATTCTTCCACTTGGCAGGGATGAAGATATGCAAAGTATGGCAAGTTTAATGAGTGTAAATAATAATAGTGACATAGCTCCTCTGGATGACTTTGATGAAGAAGATGAACTTGAAGGTAAGGCAAAAAATCAGTTACATTTATATTAATTTCATGTAGTTAGTGTGCCATCTGTGTATTGATATTTTCATTCTGCTAATGTTAATATGTTGAGTAGTTAGGGGCATGGCACACAAGTTTAACTTCTGCTTACATACTCGCATATTTCCATGAAAAGCATCCCAAATGATTGAGCAAATTTGACTTTGGTCATCAGGTTGTGATTGATTTGTCTGGCATTTTTAAGGTTTAATGAGCAATGATCAGTGGTGCATGCGTCTTTTATGTGAGCAAAGAGGGGAGGGATGTGATGGAGGGGTGGGTGGAGAGACACTCTCGTTTTATAAGCCCAGGTCAAGAACTGAGGAGGTCTCTGAACGCTTGTGTGTCACCTAGGTGTAAAGACCTTGCAGAGGTGTTATCACACAAGTGCACTGCTAGGAGGGTGGCTTGATGACAACATCGAGCAATTCTGCACTCTTGACCTATTTCTCTGCTTCCAAAATCCAAAATTCCCGGGGAAGCCCAGTTCAACAACATTTTTACTGTATTTTATCGGTGTTTATAAAAACGACTCCAATAACATCTCCTAGGACCAGTGAAATTTGGGGGATTGTTTATTAAAAAAATACCAGTAATGGGATAACTTTCGTAAACGCATGAGTATAGTACAACTTTTTGAGGCAAAATCATGGGGGGTCGGACTACACACTATTAAAACTCTTCATAGTTAAAGTCTTACAATTAGCATGAAAAGAATCACTGTAAATCTTTCTCAGGACATGCAGCTTCACCACTGTGAGATATTCCCATCCCCAAATTCACGGAAGACACTCATAAATTAAGGTACAGTAGACCCCTGCTTTACGGTGGTAATCTGTACCATAGGACTGTTTGTAATGTGAATTCCTTCGTAAAGTGAACCAGTATTTGTACGGTAAGGAGAAGGAACAGGTACTTTGTTGATGATAGACTCATTGAACCATAACTACTGTCCATGCACTTAGTTATAATTCCACACTTTATTTTAAACAACACGACCCAGGTTTCAGAATCTCATGCCGGGCTGAAACCCAGGTCGTGTAGTGTAAAATCAAGTGTGGAATTATAACCAAGTGGCTGTTTTTATCAATAATGAAGGAGTTCGACTGAGTAAATGAAATCACATTAAATAGATGCATCACAACAATTTACACATCAGTTGGGAAACTTAAGTAATCTTCAGTAGAGTAAAATCAGTTCTCCAAAAGATATTGTTTTATTTTGCCTTCAAATTTTCCAGGTATTAATTCATTTTTAACAGATTTGGTAGTTTATTATATACATATGTAACTTGCAACTCATGGTGATAGGTCCAGTATTGTATGTTGCAAGGTTATGTTGTCTAACAGCAATTTCCTATTTGCCTCTCGTATTACAGTCATGAATATCACGTCTAATCATTTTGAGATATACAGCTTATGTTTGAATTCTCTGATGAAAAAAACGACATAAAAACATATATACATGGTAATGGAAGAATCTGTAGTTTTTTATACAGATTGTGACAGCTATCTTTTTTTTATAGAAATGATTCTGACTGCTAATTTTTGTAATTTGAAAAGAAAGATTGCTTTAGGGAAGAGTCCCCAGGTTAAGATGCCATACTTCATTCTGCTATACAGGGTGTCCGTAAATTTTGTTTCCGATTTTAATATTTCATTATTCAGCTCTACTTAGGTTACACTCATGAAATACATAAGAGCTGAAATGTCTACTCAATAAGTTCAATTGAGGTAAATAAAGTCAACGGTTAAGTTCAATATAATGAGGTAATTTTAGTCATTGGTAAAAGTCAATGTGAGCACCTTTAGTGACTCGAATGACTTCATAGTGATATTCAATCTCTTGCCACACCCCGTGCTTCATTTCTTCATCAATTTCACCAAAGGCCTCTCTGATCCATGCCTTTAGCTCCTGCAGAGTAGTTGGCAGTGGAGGGACACACACATTGTCCTTCATATAATCCCACAAAAAGAAATCCATTTACGTCAGATTTGATGAAGAAGAAGGGCCCATACACCTTTTCTCTAGACAATGGGGCAAAAACGTTAATCTTAGGACTGTCTCTTTCATGTTCAACATTTTCACTGCCCCAATTCTGAAATTGCATAGATTCACTGTTCCCGACAGGTGGAAGGTCGCTTCATCACTGAATGCCACCTTGTCCAGAAACGTGCCATTGACAATCAGTTGCTTGAGGATTTTGCTGCAGAAATCAAGCCACTTCACTTTGCCCGTGGGTTTCAATTTCAACATTTGCAGTCGGTACGGGCGCAGATGAAGGGGTTTTCGAAGAACTTGCCAGACAGTTGTTTTTGCTACTTTCGAGTTCTCGACTGGCACACCGCACAGATTTTTGTGGACTGCGAGCAAATGTCTGGCAAATGGCTTCAACGGTCACAGCGCTCACTGTCGATCTTCTGGCACTTTTGTGTTTGCTAACACAGCCCTCAGAAACAAAGCCCTCATACCAAGCACAAATAGCTGGATTACTCGGAGGGGTCTTCCCGTACTTAGGTCGAAACTGTTGCTACACTGTGACAACGGATTTTGTTTCATGAAACGCTAACACACAGAACGCTTTCTCCGCTCCGGTCGCCACCTTGCCGTTCTGGCGAGTGTAGTGCTGCACAGCAGACAGAAGGAGAACTGGTAGTTGCTCACCATATTTAATAAAAGGTATTGAATTAATCTTTTAGGTGATATGCATTTTGTATGTGTAACTTAAAGTAGCTCTGAATAACAGAACATTAAAATCAGAAACGTCATTTACGAACACCCTGTATATATGGGCTTAATAAATGGTTGAAGCAGTTTGTGAATTGGTTATCTTGATCTTCCCTCTGAATAAATAGCAGCCAGAGAGCACTGAAGATGAACGAAAATTTATGTGGGAGTCCCAGTTCAAATTTTCGTTAATCAATAGGCCTAGAAACTTAGTGTCTGTTGCTCACCTTAAGCTCCAATCAGCAAATTTTAAGTATGGCCTGTAATCTGTGTTTTATTTGGGGTATGGAAGAAGACAAATGAGGATTTGGTTGTGTTTATATTAACCTGTTTTGTGGAGCATCAATTCTCCAAACTAAGGACAGCTTTTTGAGCAGCAATTGCAAATTTGTCATCATATTTTATAAGATGGTTTGTGTCATCGGCATGCATAATTGCATTTCCATTCCTATTTCAAAAAATGGGTAGATGATTAATAAAAAGCAAGAACAGCAGCGGCCCTAAAATGGAACCCTGAGGAACACCCCTCACTACCTCCTATGCAACATAACTTCATGGTAAATATTTTCATTGCATGACATGAGAATGACAACTGTCTATCATGATAGCTCCTGTGTTACGAGACCAGAAAAAGAAACATCTTTGCTTTGAGGATTAAGTCTGTCTTGCATGCAAAAGATCTTGATAAAAATAAAGTTTTTTCCTAAAATGGAGGTGAAAAGTTGTTGGGGGGGCAATATGAATTCAGAAGGGGGGCATATTTCAACGAAGATGATGAAAAGTGATGTGCAATAAATACTGTTCCTGAAAGAAGCTGTTGTGAAGGAGCAGTGTATGTGCTTGTTTGACAAGGTAAAGAGAACTGGAAGGGGGTGGGGGGGGGCACTGTTTCTGGTCGATTCTCCCTCTGTGTATGGAAGGAGAGTGGGAAATTTGAGTGTTATTGTCAGCTCTGTTTGTATTCCATTTTGCAATGCCGAGACTGAGATTTGCATTTCTTGCTGGTTCTTAAATCGATGAACTTTCTGCTGTGGGATGGTAGAATTTCAGTATTTTTATTTTCTGACAATCCCAAAAAGTATTTTACTTGCCATGAAATGTAATGATTTTCCAACTTCAATACCTGGACTAACTCAAATGGAAAGGATTAAATTTTTATTTGCCATAAATTATTATTGTATTCACTGTTAATTACTTTAATTTGCTGCTTTCATTAGGAGTCCTATTTCTGTTTTATTTGCTTTGAAATATCTGTCCAGTAATATTTTCTGCTTTTTCTATTTGCCAATTCCATTGCCTTTTTCAGATGCTTCTCAGGACCTTAGTCTTAAGCTGCAAGAGGTCACTGACCTTACCACTCAAATAGATATGTTAACAAACAGCATAAGTGAATCTGAGTTTGCGAGCACCCCAATGAGTGGTAGGTACTGCTGAGATATGCATTCCATGTCCAAATATGGAATGCCCAAAGGTCATTTCATGATTTCCTAAAGTGTTTCTTGTATGTTTTTCATAGAATTTTGTCCTATGCATGTATTTACCAATCCTCTAGGGTAGATCACAAGCTCTCCATTTCCAGCCTACTATGTATTCCTTTGGATAGAGGGTATTGTCTATTCAATTTATCTACCTCTTTTTACGAAATATCCTTCCTTGGAATCGTCTAGGTAGTGTCTTTTTTACTACTCTTAAGATACTAGGTGTGTGTGTTTTTTTACTGGCTCACAGTTATATCCATGGAATTCAGCCCTTTTAGAGGGGATAATGATATTATTATTTACTATGTTTTATGCATGAAAATTGTTTTTTTTTCAGTTTCATGCTGTAATAATTTAATTTGTATTAACTTTTCAGTGTTTTGGTTAACATTCTTATTTTAGCCGTGAATGACTTGACTTACAGGCATAAGTTTCTTAACTACAGGACTTGACAATGTGTGGTAACTGAATCATTGCTAAGAAAATTATCATTTTATATTAATTCCTGTGTTAAAATGACAAGCACATTTCCTGAAAATTTATGTACAGAAATGTTCTTTTTTGTAGAACTATTTCAAATTAATTTCGTTTATTGCCAACAGTTTTTTTCAGATTTCTTACAGAATTTATGAGGTGTGCAGTGGATGCATTTTTTCTGGTATATGAACATTTGGATTGAGGCCTAATAGCTTAAATACAGTTGAAGGTCACTATAGTGAGAGAGAGAAAAAGCTTAACCCTTTTACTGCCAGCAGACCGATATATCGGCTCATGTTGAATGTGCGAAAACTCCCACGGGCCGATTTATCTGCCAAACTTTAAATACCTGAATTTAGTGGCCCAACTTTAAAAACCTGAAGAGACCCTTGGCAGTCTTTGCACATCCCACCCGAAAAGGGCTGGCAGTAAAATAGTTAAATTCAAAGAACTGCGGATGTGGCTGTGCAGTAACTGTAGCAGAGTTACATGCTGATGGTCACACAATTTTGTGAAATTCACAGTGAAAAAATCATCTCAAACCCAGAGCCCTCAATTTTGCACCAAGTGTTCTAACCAGTTATGCTACCCAGACGAGGACAAGAAAATTAAAATATGTAATAGATTTTTAAAAAGTTTAATACTCATAGAATTCAATGGTGTGGTGATGACCTAGTTTGTGAATCCGTATCAAGTAATCTTAATCTACTTGTACAGCGTGTCCTCGTTTAACGTTGTTAACTTGTTCTTGAAAAACTCTTATGTTAAGCGAAACAATGTTAAAAGATGCAATATTTCCCACAAGAAACAATGTAAAAAATTAAAATCAGTTCCAAACATGCCAATTCTTCATTTCAGCACAATAACGATTTCCGCACAGCACAAGGATAAAAGGTTGGATACCTTTTATCCTTGCGCTGGATATTGAATCATTATTGAATGCAGAGTTAAAACTAAATTTCTAAAACATTTTAATAATGAAACTTTGATATTTTCACTCACAAAAGAAATTTTGAAATTACAGTAGAAGCCCTATTTAGCGAGAGCTCTCGGGATCTGAAAAATCACTCGCTAAATGGAACTCTCGTTAATACCGAAAGTGATTATTAATCACTCCACAGCCATTTCTTACAACTGTAATGCTAATTTAGCCATTATTGTGGCAATTTTTGGTGAGTGGCGAAAACATTCTATTGAGATAGCTATTAAAAATAATATTTTCAAACACTTCAATTACTTATTATCGTATTTACTTTTGATGACATTCCATGTTAGATGTCATACACTGGAATATTAAACGTTGAATTTTGACACTTCAGGACATGTGTACTATACTATTCATTGCTGTATTGTTATTGCCCCAATGTTTTAGGTATGCCAAATGTCGCGGCTGCAAGTAATAGCAAGGCAACGGACTATAAATTGCAAAACCTTCGGAAACAAGAAAAAATTTCATGCCTCCTACCTCTCTAAAAAGTGTTTAAAAATTTATATACAGTTCGTAGAAAGTTCTATTAATTGAAATTTTCGAAAATGCTAAAGTATAAACTCGTGTAAGAGGTGCACCTTTTTTCCCAGAAATCGCAGCCGAAAATGAGGGTGCGCCTCTTACACGAATCTGTCAGTTGCAAAATTCCGTCACCCGAGTTTGAAGGCTAATATCTCAGAGATGGCTCAATCGATTTTATAATGAAGTACATCAAATTAAAGCTTGTTTATTTCTGCGTTTATTGATGGTGTACAAAACATTTTACCGTTTATATCGATTTCAGTGTGTGCTTAAAAACAGAATTTTAGCGCATTTTCCCGGGTACCGGACGGATGCATCGCATTTACAGCTTTGTAATAACAACACGGATCAAGATATCGAAATTTCCTTTACAAATATTGTAGTAAAGGTCTTTCCTAACAGCTATACGAAGTTTCATATTATTTAATGCATTAGTATTTTAGTTATAGATGCAAATGCACGGATCCGTTATTTTCCGTTCCGCGCATCCCTGAAAACCGCCGTTTAGACCTTCTTCAAGCTCTCGAGTTCATCATCATGAATCCACTTATAAAATCTTAGAGGAATTCGTTGGTTAATCAATATCAATTAACATTTATTTTGGAAAAAGAGCGCGTTCAACTGCCAGGAGCATGCACGGAAGAGAAAGGGAGAGGCGTGCGCTGTTACCCAGTCGGAGGGCTACCCCTAAGGCGCGCGAGGGAGTCTACTACAAGCATTACCTGCGGGGGAAAACCAGTTGTCTTTTCTCTGTGCATGAGTCATTTGGACTCGGTAAATAGTGGCATAAAGGGTGACGCGGCGTTCGGGCACGCGGGCGTTCCTCCGCGTTGTCTTGTAGAGGAACGCCCGAAAGCCGTTACCACTATGGAGAAACGCCGCGGAAACCTCAGATCCAAGTGAATACTTACCTCCGGGGTCTATATATGCCTATGAAAAATGCCGCGTAAATTATAAGAGAATATCGCAAGCGGAAGGCTTTGAAAATGGCCGAAAGTTCGCAGTTAGGCCCGCAAAACCTCGCAATAGAAGAAAAAAAAAACTCAAAATTTTTTCTTCAATTTCGACGCATAAAAAGAGGGGTGCGCCTCTTACACGCGTTTATACGGTAACTTAATGACCAAGATATAACCTACGGGCTGCTATCTTCTCTAGTTATATAGTGGAAATAAAGGAGAGGACTTCAACATCTGTAAGATCGCCTCGGAAAACAGCTGACTTAGGCTTTTTGGAATCATACAGCCCAATTTCACCAGCATTTACGGTTAGCCCTTAACAGTATACTATCGTTTGTGTTATTATTACTACAATTTTGTGTGGAATACTCTCTTGATTTTAAGGAAACATAATTGTTACGAGCAAGTCCAAATATGACAGTTGTAAACATGGAGCGGGAACACAACGCGGACTTACATGGATTGACAACATTTAGGTAAGATGTGAAACTTTTTACCACTAGCAAATACGGTATCGGCTCCCACAAGACACGTATTTTTCAAGCGATCGTGCACGTTGCGGCCGCTAGGTGGCAGGGCACATCAAAATTTTTACGGTTCACTATTTTTGAGGTATTCCATGGTACATATACATGATTTGCTGTGAGTTTCAAGCGCAAGGCAGAAAATTTGGAAATTAATTCCATCAAGATGTACAGTGAACTCTTGATTATCCGGGCTAATGATGGGGAGAGGACGCATAGATAATCAGAAAACATAGATAGTCTGAACTTTCACTTATATTTCTTATATTTTTCATAATATACGTAAAAAAACGATGTAATATCATTTGCGCACGTAGTCCCTTACTTTAGATTGTTTCATGAACTAATTGTTAGTTTTCTTCACCCCACCGCATATCTTTTTAGCAGTGATATGGCCATTGTAGTCGTATTCCCAATGCTCTGTATGCTGCTGTAAACCATCTACGAAGTTGAGCACCTGGCTAAGATTTATGCATTTGCTTCCCCCCTTGTCTTCATCCCCGCTACTTCAACTCTCCCTACTACCTTCCTCTCCCCCTTTTCCAATCGCAGCGGAAACAATATCGCTATCATTCACATGCTGGAAGCCCATGATGCTTTCATCTCTCGTTAGCCATCCTTCTAAGTTCTCCGCATCAACATTTTCAAATCCTTTCATGGTTTCCACTAAACCCCCCAACTCGGAGTCGTGCAGTTAAGTTTCTGAAAATCTCCAAACATCACCTTCGAGGTTAAACAAAAGTTTTCTCCAAGAACGAACTAGTGTAATAGGTTTTACTGAGGACCAAGACTGTGACTCACGGTGAATTGCATCCAATTTTGCCATTTTCTTCCAAAATTTCAACAATTTATCATCTTCATTGGCTAGCGTCCTGAGAAGACAAACTCATTAATTCCTTTTTATTGACGCGATGATGCCATGATCCATTGGCTAACGTATGGAAGTGACGTTCGGGGGTAAAAAAAACTTCGCTTTGCTGCACTGTGTTTTGAGAGGCTTGTTATGTCGCCGATGGCTCTGACGAACTTGTGGGTTCTACATGATTCTTAAAAGTTATCTTGACCGTTTTAGGGCGCTCGCTCATATTTCTGGCCTTTCTTTTGTCTGTTATCTTTTTTCTGCTGATAGCTTGTGAGCTTGAGGATTTCTCTCTCCCAGGCACCTTGGGAGTTGTTGAGGGTCAATGGTTATTCCTTATCTTCGCGATAGTGCTTCTGGAGTATCTTATTACCCACAGCTGCTAGATTTATTGCCTGTACTGATTTCTTCACCGTTATTTTTTCTCCATACATCCTTCTATTCGATGGTTTTTTTTCTACTGCGCCAGCCTTTTGAGTTTGATTTCCTGCATTTCCTCTCGCTCATTTTTTGACCCATTGCTTGCTGTTTGGACTTTGTCTTCGTAAATAATTCCACTGTGCATTTATTGATAATCTCTCTGGAATCTCCTAGATTTCTCTTCTGCCCCTACTTTGTTTGGTCATTCATCTCTGGACTTTTTACCGACCCTTGAGTTTGATTGGTAGCATGGCGTTCTTTGGATTACCTGAGCCAACCTCAAGAGTATTTTGTTCGTTTATAGTCCTGCGCGTCATCTTGGATTTTTATCTCGGCATTTTGGGACATTATTTTGGCAGTCTTGCGGCATCCTTGTAAATTCGGATTTATTTTGCCCTTGGATTATCAATGGCTTATTCTCCACTGTCCCTTTTTAGACCTTCACTGACTCTACACCCAAAAATACATGAAGAACGTATGTATTTTTCAAGAAAAGCATTCCAACGGAAGGTTTTAAAGAAATTCTGGAAGAAAATGAGCGCGGGGATGAATTTTTAGACAATATTTCTGAAGATTACTCGACATCCCTCCTTTCCCCAACCTCCCAATCAAATTGCCATAAAAACTCCTCGATTTAAATAAATAATAAAAAAATTCTGAGCGATGGCTCTGTTTGAAAGAAAGCGAGAGGAGAGGGAAAGCGTGTAAATTTTAGGCACTGAGGAGGAAGAGGAAGATGCTCTAGAGCTCAATCTGCTGAACCATCTACGTCGGGCGGGAGCCTCTGCTAAAGAAAAATAATTTCCTAGTTCACCTTTAGAATCTGAAGATACACGTCTTCCAGGTTTTACTCCGCATTGGTCCATCTTCTTCGGATGAAATGTTTTTTCGGCGTTGCAGTCAAAATTCGGCGTAGAGTCGACCACTTCACGACTGCAACGCCGGCGAAACCGTCGTCCGAAGATGATGGACCAACACGGAAGACCTGTATCTTCATGATTTACCACATTTGAAGAAGAAATTCCCGGAATTCATATGGCACTCTACGGATCTGAATCCGGGAATTCATGGCTGCAATCCCCAAGATTCTAGATACAAGGCGAGTGCTAGCAAATATTGTGCGACACTAGATTTTTCCGTTAATTGTTTTTTTCAGTAGATCTCATGAAGTTTATTGTGGACGAAACCATTAATTATTGTAAATATACCACAGAGAAAGTTCCGAAGAGTGCGTATTCACTGCTCAAAAGTTGGAAAGATACTGATGATGAACAATGAGGCAAACATTACATGTTTATTGTAAGTAAATAAGGAAAACAATTACGTTTTATATGGTGGATTTGAGTGGCAATAAATGGCCTTACATGGTCTTGTTTGTATTAGATTACTGAAATCCAAATGTGTTTTTTGATTGAATTTTTTTATATTTACCGCAGAAAATATCGACGAAGAGTAAAAAATCACGCACGGATAATCCGCAAAACAGATAATATGCGCACGGTTAATTGGGAGTTCACTGGACATAATATCTTCTGCCGTACTTACATCTAGCGGGAACCTGTAGATGATGAATACTGACTACACTCCCTGCTGCGAGATAGACGTATGATTTATAGTACATACCTTTCGTGCATATCGAAATGAATCATCCTTGACCTGTTTTCAATATTTATAATCTTTGATACATTTACAAAAGACAATAAATACGTAGACAACTGAAAATATAGGGAATCCGAATTCATAACAATTTACATATTCAGCATCGGAAAATTTAAACTTGTAAATACCGAGCCTCTCACTTAGATACTCTGCTTTTGCCTTCATCAATGGGCCATTTATCGGAATTCAGGCTGCTCTCTACTGGCAAAACCACGAGAAATGGGCAGTTTCTAACTGCATATGTTCTCCTGGCCGCAAATGTTTCTGGCTGCTTGGATTTCCTTCTTGAAGCACTGCGACACAAAGTTTTTCGTTATTCTTCAGAATTGTGAATAAGGTCGAGGATGAAATGCCAAATTGCCTTCCTATCTCGCTTTTGTAACCATCACCTATTTAGCATTCATTGATAATTCATATTTTAGTTTTCAGATCCAACAAGTTTCATTTCCCAGTCATGAAGTTGTCACATCAGTCGCACTGAACTTGATAAAAAAGCGGGATGATGACAAAAGAACAATGAAATGCACGTACTTACCAGGAATTTTTACCTCTCGTAGTAGTAAACGACCTCAGTGGAGGCTGGTTGTTGTCCTCGCTAACACCAAATTATTTTGCATGCAAATCATAGGGTTTTAAATCGTTCTTTGCCCATCCCTTGCAAATTCCAGCTTCTCGTTATGTGCCCTACATGTTATATGGGGCTTCTACTGTATTCCTTATCCTGGCAGCATGGAAACTACAGGAAGTAACTGCTGATATTTAAAAATACAGGGGACCCGGTTGAAAGACGTTAAGTAAGTTAAGAGGCCATAAATTAAAATAGAAATGAAAACAAAATTATTGGATTTCAGAATAAAAAACTATAAACTTAGTCAAATGACGTTATTTTTAGATACTTTAGGTGAAAAAAAATTTCCTGTCACTGGTTGACCAATTGGTGAAATTCTTCCACACTGAATGTGTACGTTAGCAATGGGTTTTTCTGCCTCTTGGGTAAGAATACGCTCTTCAATCCCGTGAAGAGGATCAGGAAACATTTCACATTGCGTGAAATGTTTTCCTGGATCTGGGGAGAATGGCTCTACTTAGGTGGTGGGCGTTGTGTAGACTGGTATATAGGCAATATGCAGTGCGTTTCCTGTTAAAAAGACTTAGGTACTAAGCAATAATTATTATTTTGAAGATGAACTATAGGGGGAAGAGTAGGAAGTACCTACTGTTGGAAAGACTGTAACTACCGGTTATCTTCATTTTCAGAAGAAAGGGAAAGTAAAATTCTTTGCCTACTGTTATCCGTCACTTCCGATTATCCGATTGGGCTTCCTCCTCCATTAACATAGATAATTAATTGGTGCTCTACTATTACTCCTAGATTTAAAGCATTTGACCCTCACCACCATTGCCTAGCACCCAATGATACCACAAGTTTAGAACAGCATCACAAATGAAAGGCATTGAACAGTGTTGGATTTGTAGACTGGTGAAACTGAAACAAATCTTATCATAAGAGTGATATCTTAAAATAATACTGTTACCTTCAGACAATGATAATCTTCCAATTGTACACCAATGATTATCGTTATAAACTTCAGTTTATCTACGAGCGTGTTACGGAAATCCAAATTATATTCTTAATTTTACTTCTCTCAGAGATTTGATTTTCTTGCACATAATTAACTTCTCTTCCTAGAAAATAATCTGGGGTGGCAATATTTTCAAACACCTGATCACTTTACTAGAACCATAAATACACAAGGTGAATACAGTGAAACCCCTAAATTTCACTTTTCCAGGGACCCTAGAAAAAAAGTGTAAATTGTGGGAAAGTGCAAATTGCGGGAAAAGTAGAAATTGCGGGATAAGTAGAATTTTCACTTATACATTCATGTTCTTTTACTGGAGTAAGGGTAAAAATAAGAAATACTGATAAGCTGAAAAAGAGCAGTGTCATAATGTATTCCTTGAACTAGCACTTCTCATTTATTTATATTTGATGAAAAACAAATACATTAAACATCTTAGAAAAATTGAAAATTAAGAAAGGATGAAGATAGCAGGGTGATTTACGTTATATTTGTTATTGGTAGCCATTGAAACTATCTAATGAATATAGCATGATTAGTTTTAGAAATTTGATGTTTTCAACTGCTTGGACTTCCTCTGCCTATTAATAATATTATGCACTTTATTTTCAATTTTCTGCAGTTCCTCAAGAATTTGCTCAGAGCAGTCACTACCTACTAAGTAATTTCTTAAGAGTTTGAACAGCACACACTGTGTCTTGCCTTTCATAGTTATAGCTCGGGAATGAGGCAGTGCAAATGATCTCAGTTGTCTACCACGAGTTCTTTCATTTTTCATGATATCTGGTTAAGAATCCATTGTTATTCTTCATAGTTTCTACTTAGATAAAAATTAATATTCCCCCGCAGGTTCAATTACAGTCGAGCACCCATAACCCGGAAATCCAGGAACACGCTATAGTCCGGCAGTGTCGCGAAAACAACCTTGCATATTCCGAGAAATCAGAAAATCAAAACCATAAACGTTTGGGTTTAATTTGGGTTTGTTAATGATTGCTAGAGTTTGCACAAATGAAAATCGTTTTTGCCATAAGGGAAAAAAGGACGAAAGCCACAAAAAATAATAGGAGGAAAAAACGTTAATATTTAGATATGAATACAAACAGGATTTTTGTTCGTACAACTGAGGAAGCTCTTACACAGACATGAAATACAACAAAAACTACACAGCCGCGGAGACAACTTCTATCAAAAAGGTAAAAATTATCTGTAACTTACACTTTCTTAATGGAATTAACTGCAAACGAGGAAAATATGTTAATTTTGCTGTCAGATATGATTTTATTACCTTGCACTTGTCGGTACCAATGGGTTTGATTTTGTAAAAAATAAAGCATCCGAAGTAGTCTGTCTTTTAGCTGTGTCAATCTAGCATATTGAATCTGAAAATCACAACCACTTTGTTGGAGTCAATTACAGCAGTGGATGTAATAGGGCTTGGAGCAACTCCCAGTATGATGTACTGTAAAGAGCTTATGTGTCAAAGACTTGACATTCAAAAATGCGAAATACTCGCTCTTGGACATGTCTTCCTTCATTCCAGCGCATACTCCATGAAGGTGGTGTTGTCATTTTCCAGAGCATTCAGCATGCGGCCAATTTTTTATCATCATCCCTTTCATCTCAGAGTTTTAATTAGTCACTTATTCTTTCATGTTGAGAAGTGGTTTTTAGTGAACGATTGTTCACAGAGACTGAAGTATAGGAAATAATGGCTGTGCTAAGTTTGCTGTCCATCAAGGCTGTGGATTTCAAAGAATAGGGTGTAAATAAGTTGGTGAATAGACTAAAAAATCTTAGGCATGACTGGGGAGAGGAGTGCACAAAGGGTAACCCGGGCAAATATCCATTCTGGAAGAAGGGTACACACTAAGGTCCTAACCCATACCAATAATATAATTACATACATAGATATGAAACAAGCTGCTGGCCTAGTTATGCTGTTGGGGTCATTTCCCTGGCACTGTTTGGTATTCACTCTACTAATCTATGCAAATGCCTAGTGGTGGAGTTTATGGTAAATAGTTGATTCTTACTTAAAAGTTATTTTTCTTCATGGCTTACATAATTTGAATTGAAAGAATTCAGTAATTTAAAAAAAATAAGACTTGATAGTAATTGTTAAGCTTTTGAAACAATGTATGTACTTTCAGTCGCCAGTTTGCCGTATACTCACAGAGATGAAGCTTCTGTTGTGGTTGATGTGAATACTGGCACAACCACTACTGGCACAAAGGACATTGCATCTGATTTTGCCACCAAGCCTCATATACTCAATGACTCATCTATGGAAGGTCTCAGCCATAGGATTGCTGATGCAGGAGTGAGTTTTTTGAATGATAAAGATCCTGTCAGCCAAAACAAGTCATCCACCTCAACTACATCAATGTAAGTAGACCAAACCATGCAATAGCGAAGGCTGAGAATTGAAAATGTCTTATATTTTGTCATTTCATGAGCTGATTTCAAGAGTAAAAATGTTAAATAAAAGCAAACTTCATTGTGCTAAGATTTTGATGAACTTTTGTTAAAGTAAACTATAAGGATGGGTCAATTCCATTTTGTTTTAGATTCCAAACCTGTTACAAAACCAACAATGTCAGTTGTAACGTAGTGAAATTTCTTCATGATGGAAAAAGAACAAACTTTGTGAATTTAACTCGTAAGTTTTGTATTTACGACCCGGGTTTCGACAGTTTATGCTATCTTTAGATGCCGGGTCATAAATACAAAACTTACGAGTTAAATCCGCAAAGTTTGTTCTTTTTCCATCCAAACCCAAAACCAATTCCTGTGCTATCGTTTCCTGATTCTTGATTCTGAAATGGTTCTGTAAATACAAATTTTGGAGATTTTTTTACGTGCATTTATGTAGCTACAAAAGATAATCAGGATTAATGAAAATTCTAACAACTTTTTTAATTTTTCTTCCAAAATAGTATAAAATATCTGGCAAAGAATTCATAATAGTGATAGTAGGCATATGGCGGCATATGATTGCCTGGTACAAAGGTGTACTTACGTTGCTTTCGAGCGAGGAGTGCAAGGAGGGATAATTGCTAGAAGTCGAGGCGATGTAAACAAATTGGCTTCGTGCAGAAATATTCTTTGCTTTATATGTTTTTACGATAAATATCATCCGAAAGTAAGCAATTCCACGTCATGAATGACAAGTTAAATTCCTTCAATTGAAATAAACATGAGGTGGGAAAAGAAATAATGTTATCATTACGTGATATTTTTTGTGCTGGAATCTTATATCTTCCTCTCCCCCACGATACAGGCTTCCCTTCAATATAATATGTTGCTCCGCAGAAAGGTCATAGCAACTATTTTTTACATGACCTCGGAAACAGTTACGAACTCTTTTCTTCTCATATCATGTTCACTATTGAATGAAAAATTGAGTCACAAAAGTCATTATTCAAACGCAGTTCCTGGGAAATTTGAAGTGCATAAATGTCTGTATATTAAAAAGTAATAATCCGTTCATTGTTTACCGCCTTGAGAAAGAGCCACGACCAATTGACGCCCATCCTATTCACGGAAGTATCCTTGTGTTTTCAAAATCTAAACATATTAGGCCTTTCGGCATGTGAAACCTCTTTTCGGCCAAACAAGAATCCCGAAATTAGCTTCGAAAGTCTCCCAAGGGGGTTGATTGAAAATCCAGAAAATAGGCTGAAAATTAAAAATTATTGTTTTTACTGCAATAATAGAATGGGATTGGTCAATGTACAGTGACTCCGTAAAATATTAGAAAGAAAAAAAAATTGACCGGACTGGAATTCAAAGCCATGCCACATTTCAGGGATTATAGGTCCAGCACCTCTAACCGCTCGGCCACAGCTTCTGTTGGTAGGCGATCGCATTGCAAAGGGTTTATAGAGAGGGAAATTCTTTAGTTGCATTTTTCTTTCGAACTGGGGCCCAAATGGAAGAAAGCCGTGACACTTTTCCTGCATTCTCTCTCTAGTTTCAGAAAATAATTGCGTCATTTGGTTCCCGAACATCAGTCACGCAATGTCCCCTTGTTAGCAGTGAGCCCTTAACTCCAACAAGCATACGTATGATGAAGGCTACTAGTTTCACAGTGTCCACTCTGGTTAAGGAATTAATTCTGCACTAGAGATTCTATTCACTATAGTGCGAGGCTCACTTCATAACACAAGGGCGTACTTGTTATCCATTTGTTTCAGATCCTGTGCACTAGGCACGGTGCACTTGTCAACATTTTTGGAGGGGAGATGGTTCGTGCAAACCAATAACATAACATCGACAGTGGTACCCACAATTGTTGTTCTTGTGTTGATTTTCAGTTTAGTCGTCAAACAGCGATGACTTAAAGTTGTTCATAACTTGAAGGTAAAAAGCCTTTGCTTAATGACATAAGTGTTTTCAACGAAAGTGATCTTTACGCTCAGCATATTCTGCCATGACTATTTTGAACCTATTTTTTACAGTTATACAGGCAGGTTAAAAAACAATTTGCCAGTGCACATCGCTCCATTCATCGTTGTTCATGTGCATTTACGTTGGCTGATGAGTTCCGGTCTGCGCAGACTTTGACACGTTGAATGAATGGTTCCATAATATTGTAACGGCACTCGATTTTGAAATCCCGTAATTCATATTCGGTAATAGTAGTACTATCTTGTTATTTAAATACTTTTCTTCATTCTAATTGATTTGCTAATCCAATCATGGAACCCAAGAGGGTAACCAGGGAAAGCTCATGGGGGGGGCGATTAGTATTGGTGCCACTCCCCTCAGCTACTCTTACCAGTGATGATCACCACAGTTGTTCCTTAGAAAACGTACCTTTAATAAGGACTTAACTTACAACGCGTCAGGTGTGCTTGATTTGCATTTATCAAAATTTGATTGTAGAATATTAAAATTGAGCTTTTTCTGCATCGTTGGGCGGGGTGGGGTGGTTATGCCTTTGATGGAACCAGTTTCATAGTTTTTTGGTTTTCTTTGTTTTTCAGTTATCCATGCTTCATCATCCATCCATTAGCTCGGATAATGGAGAGTTTACTGTAATCCTATTTCAATATAATTAGTATTAGAGTGGGCTATGTGTAGGGATAGGAAAATTTCGCAATCGCGAATTTTGCGAATTTAGACAAAAAATGTCCTAGGAGTGGTATTTAGTTGCAACATACTCCATACTGACTGGGGAAATGACTTTTGAACTCGCGAAATGTAGCGAATTGTGCCCCAAAACGCAAATTTTAATTTTTTGTGAGAAAATGGTTGAAAGTACATTCAAACACAAGAAAAACATTAAAATTGCAAACAAATGTTCTCATTTCAACTTCACCTTCGATTTAAACAAACTCACTTGCAAATATTCCTGAGGTATGCGGAAGTTTGCAGTTCATCGTAGCATAACCGGTGTCACGATAACAATCGCGGGAGGATGACATCGGGTGCTTTCGATTTACGCGATAACCGGCAATACTCAGCTCATCACGCCGCCGTGCTTTCTATTTACAATTAGTGGAATAACCATCTATCGGCATCTATGATTGGTGGTTCTCCGCTCCGAGGTGAGTCGAACAAAGGAAAAGCTACATGTGCATTTATTCAAAGTAATCTGCTACAGCAGGGTTTCCCAAACTTTTCCTGTGATGGAACACTTCGTAAATCCTGAAACTTTAACGGAACACCTTGTGGAGTTCGCAAATATTATACCATTACGTTTAGGTAGCAGCATATAAAGCCATTATAGGTTACTCTGAACACCCATTAGCCTTCCGCGGAACATAGTTTGGGAATCCCTGTGCTACAGATTTGAAGGCGAGACGGACTGCGCATGTGTGAATAGCCGCTTTGAGTTGTTTCATTTCAATGGGCTTGTTCGCCAAGAGTTTTTTTAAAATACCAATTATAGTTTGAAAACTAAAGAGACGTATTTTTCCGATTTTTTTTTATTTTGGGTCTGATTTGTTCATTCCACTACTACGGATTTGAAGATGAGACGGATTGCGCATGCGTGAATAACAGCTTTGAGTTGTTTCATGTCAATGGGATCGTTCACCAAGAGATTTTAAATGCTAATTTTAGTTATAAAACAAAAGAGATACGTATTTTTCCGATTTTTTTTATTTTGTTCTGATTTGTTCATTACACTCTACTATGGATTTGAAGACGAGACGGACTGCGCATGATGCGGACCAAGAGATTTTAAATGCTAATTTTAGTTATAAAACAAAAGAGATACGTATTTTTCCGATTTTTTTTATTTTGTTCTGATTTGTTCATTACACTCTACTATGGATTTGAAGACGAGAAGGACTGCGCATGCGTGAATAGCCGCTTTGAGCTGTTTCATTTCAATGGGCTTGTACGCCAAGAGTTTTTTTTAATGCCAATTCTGATAGAGCCTGAAAAATAAAGAGACATGTATTTTTCCGTTTTTTGATCCATCGCCTGCTTTTCGAATTATCGGCGGCGAAAAATCGGGGTTCTTATTCCTTCACGTAAAAGAACCAACATGAAAAGTTTTGAAGACACTCGCTACTCCGTCCAATCACGCTGGGCGCTATGCAGCATTCCCCTTCCCTCGCTTTCCACTGAGCGAATTAGTAACTGAACCGGATCTCTGATGACCATACGAACTTTTTGAGTGGGCGGCAAGTTTTGCATTTTTTTTCATTTTGATTTAAGAGTGAGTGGCTGAATATAGAAGAATTTTGTCTCCACCGAAAATCTATTTTCCAATCCATCTACCGAATTCGTGAATTAAATTGCAATTTCGCATCATAGTGAACTACCTTATTGCAATGGGGTCATTCCATTGCAATGGTTGCGTAGCTAGCTTGAAAGCACCAATCAAGATGGAAAGTGCATGCGTGAATAGCCGCTTTCAGTTGTTTCATTTCAATGGGCTTGTTTGCCAAGAGTTTTTTAAATGCCAATTCTGATAGAGTTTCGGATGGGAAAGGATAATCATAGCAACCTCCATGGCTGCTGTCTCTTCAAATATTCCATGGGTTAGGCTATGACATTTCATAAGTGTGTTATATAAATTAATTTTGGAAGAAACATTAGTTAGGTCAAGTATCTGTTTTCATTGCGAATGCATTGCGTGCGGAATGCCGTGGATCGTCTTAATGGATGGTGTTAAATGGAGGTCATCATCCTAGATATGATTAGTACCTATACGCAGGGAAAAACGGTGTGTGACATTTTTTCCATGACTACCAGATACCTTGATCACATGAATGGTCAACATCCGAACATCGAATTCACCCTGGAGACGGAGAAAAACCAAAGGATTCCCTTCCTTGACATCCTCATCCGCCGCAAGGAAGATGGTACGTTGGGCCACAGCATTTACAGGAAGCCGATGCACACGGACCTATACCTAAACGGACGAAGCCATCATCACCCTTCACAGAAAGCTGCGGTCTTGTCAACCCTACTACATCGTGCCAAAACCATTTCCGACGCGGTGAGTCTTCCCAATGAGCTTCGTCATCTAAAGAAGACTTTTCTGCAAAACGGTTATAGCGGCAACGACATATCTAAGGCCCTAAAAAGGGCCTTTACAACACAAGACGTAACGACTGGGGAAGAACGCCAGAAGCCGATTGCCAGGGCTGGCATTCCGTTCATATCCACCGTTTCAGGAAAATCGCCAGAATCCTCAAGAGGCATGGAATTGAAGCCTATTTTCACCCGCCGCCTAAACTAAGAGGCCAACTCGTGACGGCCAAGGACCCTTGTGGACTTCAGACTCCGGGTATCTACCAGATACCATGCACATGCAGCCTGGTGTACGTGGGAGAGACAGGGAGGACCATCGAAACAAGATTAAAAGAACACCAAAGACATTTCAGACTCGGACAGCCTGAAAAATCGGCCGTGGCCGACCACAGCATTTCCTCCGACCACGCCATCTGTTGGGAGAAGACCAAGGTTCTTTGTCGGATAGACAAATTTTGGGAAAGACTGGCAAGGGAGGCCATTAAAATTCGTCTCAACACCACCATGAACCGTGACACTGGCTACACACTGAGCACCTCATGGAAACCGGTGCTGAGGAGTATTCGTGAGGAACGAGGAAAATGGCGGGAATTTCTCGACCAATCACATAACTCCTGCCTCGGGTGATACCGCCGTCATCCGTATATAAGGAGGACCACTTTCAAGATTGGACATGCCCTGATGACAATGGACAACTCGTTCATCGAAACGTCGGCGGAGATGGAGTTGGAGAACCTGACCCGGTGGAAATCCCGAGTAACCTTCCACAATGACCCCCCTGATGATGGGGGCCGTGTCGGACATCAAAACGTCATAAAAAATGGAACCTTTCACCCGTTTGAAAAATTTGCATGATGCAACATTCCTTGCCGCAGATGATAGATTGATGATCAGTTGTTTCATCGTTTTTGATGCTATCGTTGCTTCGGGAGTTAAGAAATTAAGGTTTATTTCAATGGAGTAGTTTAGTTTGCTTCATCCACATTGGTTTCAAGAGGCTGGTGAGGATAAACTTCTACTTTTTCTGCGACTAATAAAGTTTTGTGCTGTCGCTTAATCATGCCGCAGGCATCACTCTGCCCACTCAGATTGGACATATTCAGTAGTTGTGCGTACGAAGCAAAGAATTTTAATGAAGTTTCTTGCACCTTACAGTCCAAGAATAAGCTATAAAGCATTATATTTATGCATAGCTAAATATGCCCACCATGAAGTAGCATAGCCACGGTATGTCACCAAACTAAATGTAGTGGTTTCTAAGCCAACAGGGAAGACTTCAAACTGCAATATGCGTACTTAATCCTATAATTCATTTAGATTGCACGTACAATTATTTTTTAATGAAATTACCACGAAATACTTAAAAGTTTCATTATATTCCAGCAATTAAAGGAAATATTTTAATAAAGTGCAGTCAAAATCTCTTAAAACAACTTTTATGATTAAGAGTTTTTGATTCCTCGGAATATGTATGAGGCTGTTTTCGCAACACTGCTGCACTGTAAGTTCTCCCAGATTACGAATTTCCGGATTATGGGTGCTCGACTGTATTTAACTTTATTTATGGAGGGACCATAACCTTGCAAGCTATGTTTTGTATGTTATCATATTCGAATCGATTAATTGATGTATCGACTAATAAAAACAATTAATCGGGCACGATTAATCGGCTGCTTGCAATTAACCGATTTACAAAATAGTGATAATTTTTTGAATAATCGCCCATCCCTAGTGCCCTCCTGGAACCACGCCAAAATGAAAACAAATATCATTCCCGACGTGTACTCAGAATGATACGTTTCAACCTGCAATAATCTGTTGTTGTTATGACTTTGAATATTTCTTATTTTCAATGTAATTATGGACTATAAATCTTTTTACAGGTTGTAATAAACTAATAATTTTTTTCTGGGGGGGGGGGGGGTACTGGTCCCGGTCGTCCCCCCTGGTAAATACAGTGGGGTACTAATTCTATCCTTTATATTATAGGCCATCTCCAGAACGAACTGTTAAAAATGTGAGGTTAACGTTGGAACCATTGGATTTAAAACAGGTAAGTGAAGTCGTTATTGATTTGTAATTAATATAGTTGTTGCTGGATTGTTTCACCTTTTTCTTCATGCCTGAGTTAAGTTCTTTCCTTTCTGATCTGATTCTTGGTTCTAGTTCTGATACAAACTTGTAGTTTCATTGACTTCACTCAGTTTTATACTGAGCTTAACTTACCTTATGTTTAATTATTGATGTGAGAACTTACAATTACATTATTGTGTTTAATGAAGTCTGACATTTTATCTCTTGAAATAATTAAGTGCTCAGAAACACCAGATTTTGGACAATGTTGTATCCTATTAGCTTTACTACCTATATTAAATAAGATAGTGATAAATACTTGAGGATATACTATCCTTGAAACAGGGAATAAGACAAATATATCAAAAATGGGAGTTTGAGTGTTGTGTGGTAGA
Source organism: Pyrrhosoma nymphula (assembly GCA_963573305.1). Taxonomy (NCBI): domain Eukaryota; kingdom Metazoa; phylum Arthropoda; class Insecta; order Odonata; family Coenagrionidae; genus Pyrrhosoma; species Pyrrhosoma nymphula. Next base: position 9,289,436 of record OY754337.1, read on the forward strand.
GTTTGAAAGGAATAATTATGGACTGCACTGAAAGTGTTTGTGGGAAAGGGGTCTAGGCAAAATGAAAGGATGCTTAGTGGAATGAAGATTTAGAAAGTCGTGTGAGTGAATAGGCCGGTGAGAAGCAGACAAACCTGAGGATGAGTGAAAGAAGACATGCCATATATACATATGTGTAAAGAGAGAGAATGAATGGAAAACCATTTTGATAGAGAGTGAGGTGAGAATGCATGTGGATGAAGCTGAGAAAATGCAGAGCTGGAAATACAGTGAAACCTCTGTAAGTCGAAACTTAAGGGACCAAAATTTGGGCACTTTCATCTAGGGAGAGTTACATAGAAGAGTTTTCCACGGACTAACATTTTTGATTTGATTTTTGAATAAGTTTTGTTAGAACAAGCTTTCTTGGTGAAGGAGATACAGGAGGAACTCAAGTGGAATTTCTATTTTACTTGCTGTAAGTGTACCAGTGTTAGTGAGTTAGGTATTGAACAATTGCTGAACTAATTTTGAGGATACCGGGACTAGCCACGGTAGTTACCTTTACGGAGTCGCCCGCAAGTGCACATTTGTGCGACATTCCACAGAGGAATATCGCACAATTGCTCTGTGGAATATCGCACAATTGCTGAACTAGTGGAATGGAAGTATATTAACTTTCACATGTAACCCCATACCATATCCTATAATAGGGTCGAACTGAATCGTTTACTTCACGTTTTTCTTGATTTTTCTCTTTCCTGTGCCCCACAGTACTGGCATAAACTTGAGGAGAAAGAATATAAGAAGTTTCTGAAATTGAAAACACCCAGATTTTGATTCCATAATGACCAAGTTTACTTTGTATAGGTGCATTCCGAAATTCACTGCCAGTATTGCCAAACCGTTCCGTAATCAATTGGCAGTACTGCACAGTGACCAATGACATCAGTCAATTGATGACATTTCTCACTGTGAATTCTATTGTCACGACTGCTGCGCTCGGGTTGCAGTAGTGGCAGTAAAGCCTTTGCTATGACAACCATTACAAAAAAATGGTAGAAAAAATCAAATCTACAACGTTAACAAACAAAATCTGAAGAGTTTAGAGAAACTGCTTCGAACGTTTTAATGTTTGTATTGGCGAGAGCGAAAAGTATTGATGCACTTAAATACATAGCTAACAGCACCTGATTAATGTATAATAGTTTATAAAACACAGTTATTTGTCAAGTACGTAAGTTAAGGATGTACCAACTAATCGTACCAGAATATTTAAGTAGAATAAAAGCAACTTTTGAGGATATCGGGACTAGCCACAGTATAACCTTTTATGGAGTCACCCGCAAGTGCACATTAGTGCGAATTTCCACAGAGGAAAAATCATTTGCCTTGACCGGGATCCCGGTTTCCCGAATTTTCCTCTGTGAAAATTTGCACTAGAATAAAAGCGTTAATGAAATGATGAGGGAGTGAAGAACATTACAAGTGATACAAGTGGAGAAGCAATTGTTTTCGCGAATGAAAGGGACTTGTACAATTACCAAAAATTAATTTAGTGTTATGAACCCCAAAGCAGAATGTTTTCCATCTTACTGTGACGGACATGCAGTTATTTTTCACGGATTATTTACGGTTTTCCACGTGGTTCAAAGATAGTTAAATTTGTAATTCATATAAAAAGTGTGTGCTTATTAATACATGTAGTTTTATTTTATCTTTCTCTTTCAATATTTATAATAAATACATATGATAAAGGTTTTGTATGGTTGCAAACTCTAAGTTACTTATTGATTTAATAACCAGTATTAGAGTGAATTTACATAGTAGCTGAAGAACTGCCTAGCTTTGGCTACTTTACAGAGTTGACTAGTCTAAAGGGCTTAGAGGCTAGGCTAGAGCTGGTTATTGATTAGGATGAAAAATAAAAATAAAACAACAATCTAAAGATATGAAAATTAATTTAATAAGATTAAAACAAATTATTTAAATTGCTTTCAAGTATGTTGGCCTAATAGTTAAAGCCTAAACCTATATTACATATAAACTACAAAAAAACATGGTACCTAATGTTTTGTCATTCACTTCATTTTGGATTCTGCTAATTACTAATGTTTTTCGGTTATCCGTGCCTCGTCGTGCATCCATTAGCACGGATAATCGAGAGTTGACTGTACATTGATACTAAAGCTTTATCATATACAATGATTAAAATTTCCATCCACTATTTACAGTGCAAGTAATAAAAAAAACTAAGGAAGAAATCTCTGGGCCGAATTCAATATATTTCTTATGGAGGTAAAATTTCCTAATAATGTAGTATAAACAAAATTATTTTTGTGATCTTATTTCCAGGAGGTATTGGGTCAATAACTGCTTTCAAGCAAAAGTTCAGCCCCCTAACTTCCCCGTTAGATCATTGCATGTAAATATATTAATGATAATAAACTCACATTCTGTTTTATGTATCAGATTTGGTGGTAGGTAAATGTTTGGTTTTTAGTTCTTGTTTGAAACCAGATATAATTATTAGATATTGGATTACAACCAGATAGGAACATTTTGTATTTGGTATTGCAATTATGACAGTTCCCCCTAAATTTCATGATTTGGAACATTGAGGAGAATGGTGAAAAATAGACTTGAAAGGTGTGAAAAGGCCTTGTTGGTGAAGCATAGCACAAGGCAAAGAAGAGAATGAGCAAATGATGTATGTGTCTTGGTGAAAGTGGTAGAAGTACGAGAAGGACGGTATTCTGCAGTTGAGTTGAGAGGAGATGAGTGGGGAGAGAATTAGGGCTGTCTCTCCTGAATTTCACCCTGTTCATTAGGTCCTATTGGTTGCATTGCAGGTTGATGCGAGAGGGAGCCTGCCACGCTTGAAGGAGACCACACCAGGGCAAGATCTTCTCGAGTGGTGCAAGGATGTCACTCGGGACTACTCAGGTGTTAAGGTTACCAACCTGACAACATCATGGAGGAATGGAATGGCTTTTTGTGCAATCGTTCATCACTTTCGTCCTGATCTGTTGTAAGTATTTGATAGAGTGCAATAGGGAGGTAAACCTACAACAGAACTAGAAATGTAAGAGTAATAAAATATTATTAAAAGTCTTCTCCTCATAATAATCACCGATTTGCATATATACAGTGAAACCTCACTTCAAAGTTCCCGGAATTTACGTTTTCCTGTGATTTACAACTTTTCTTCCGGTCACAAAAATGTTTGAATCATTCCAATGTATTTTCATCCGGCGATTTATACTTTCAAATTCTGCCATTTATGGCATTCTAAGGCGTGAAAGATGGCAACTGGCGCACTTCAACTGGCGACCCTACGAAAGTGATTAATGTTAAATACGAATAAAATACATGCTTAAACATGATGCATGAATGCTGATTTATTTCGTTTTCTAAAAAAACATAATCATTCGTTTGATGGTAGCACATTACATGGATAAAATTGCTGAAAAGTATTAATGCCGAATATTGTAATTCTTGCGATCGGAATTGTTATCGAATGGAATGGGGAATGGTACTGAGGAGCCGAAATGGCTTTTTAAACAGTACATTTAAATTGTAGCGGATGCCATAAAGATATTTAATTAAATTTTATTTGGCCAACTACCACTGTCATTGTGGCGAAAAGTTTAAAATTTATGTTAACTCTTGTACTCATTGCATTGTAACAGAAAACACTTTGTAAATATTTCCACACCAATTTTTTTTTTTTTATTCAACCGACCTAGGTTTCGGCAAACATTGCCATTATCAAGGTGAAGTCACAAATACACGAGCGATATATATATAGGTATGGGATGGAGGAGGGGAGTGGTGGGAGAGTAAAGGCGACTGAATTGGGGAAGGAGGGGGGGGGGGAAGTCGTGACGCAACGGGAGTAAGAGGGGGGGGGGGTTTGTTTACAGGGAAGTTGACGGTTAGGATTTTAGTGGTAGTGACGCAATCATCAGGAAGGTGACGGATTCAAATTTCGTTCAAGGAGAATGGAGAGTAATGGGGAGGAGTGGGATGGGTACAATTGGTCATTTACAACAGAGACATTTTTGTTTTTACATGACAAGCTTATTTGAAATTGTTCCAAAAAGTCAAGTTTTTTCCACCACTCCCCTCCTCCATCCCATACCTATATATATATCGCTCGTGTATTTGTGACTTCACCTTGATAATGGCAATGTTTGCCGAAACCTAGGTCGGTTGAATAAAAAAAAAAAATTGGTGTGGAAATATTTACAAAGTGTTTTCTGTTACAATGCAATCTGTGACAATTTTCCACAAACTTTCGCCTGATACTTTAAAATCTGTTCTTGTACTCATACTTTGCAGTAATCTTTTTCTTATTTCTCGTAACTTACGCACAAATGCCACTCATATTGCATTTTTAGTTAATTCACCTTTTGTTTTATTTAATGAACAATTACTTACGGCAGTTGTGAGGAAACGTATTTTAAAATGGCAAACAAGCATCCGAGATAATCGCTAATATTGGAAGAAAAAATCAACATTTTGCAAAGAGTTGACTCTAATGCGGGCACTCGCATGTCCCTGGCAAAAGAACTTGATATGTATACAGTGGAACCTGGTTAGGACATTTTTGAAGGGGACACAAAAAATGAACGTGGAAACCAGGAAACCGTGCTAACCAGGAAAGAAAAGATTGTAATTCAGGAAATTCTAATCGGTGGAGAAGTCAAAATAATTACCATTACTTTCGTAAGTTCTCATATTCACGCCTTCCTTAACTATTTTTAAGCTTAAAATTAAAAAAATAAGCTCTAATTTGCCAAGAAAAAGCAAACTGAATGATAACTATGTTTCATAGCTTTCCCAGAAATATAAATACATGACAATGACATCGCTTCAACCTTGATTCATTGATAAAAAGAGATGTTTTGCCAAGTCATATAGCCTTTATAAGGGCAAATAGCCCTAAATATAATGTTAATTAGTTGTTTGTGAACTCATCAAAATATTCTGAAACATTGTATCATTATTGTATTTCCCTAATTTCTCCAACATCCATTCTTCGCATAATGCCATTAAATCGATTGTAAGATCGATCAATATATCGATTTATAACAGTTAAATTGATATGTTTTATTGCATACAGATTTTTATAATTCAATGGTTTATATTCACTTAAAAAATTTGTCCAAGGTACTCTGCTTTTTATTTTTTCTACCGAGCTCGAATATTCTCGCATCAAGCTTCGCGTGGAGAGTCAAAGCTTCGTCTGCTCCCACAACACTCATCAAATAACGGCGCACGTACTCCATAGCCTCGAGTGTTTTGGTCAGACTTGGAGACGTCGGAGATGAATCAGACTCAGTTCCTTGCTAGGGATCATCTTCATCATCTATTTCCACCAACTCCTGCTCGTGAATCTCATCAATCGACATGGTCAGGCAAACATCAAGATCATCGTCGCACTTGTAGTACTCGTCAGAATTCACCTCTCCAGCAATCTGACGCCACTCCTCCAGAGGAAAATGAGTCGGTTCTGCCTCTTGTGTCGTGTCATCCGTAATGCCAGGCTCCATATGACTAAATTCTGCTGCTTTAAGCAACTGGCGATGTTTTCTCTGTTCACGGAATTCTATGCGTATTTGACAAAGTGCATCGCATCCGTGTATCTTCCACTCTTCCACTGTATCTTTGTAAGGTGGCCAGCCTCTTTTGTACAGTTCTGTTAAAAAAAATCGTTATGCCAAAAATTATTAAGTCCCCAGTTTACGACGATGTGACAACGTGGCTGAAATTTGCCCCCCTGAGCGAACGACAATAACCTCTCCAAGCTGAACGAGAACCCTTCCTCCCCCTAGGTGGGCGAGTTGAAAGACTCATGGAAGGAAAATTTTGACCTGCGGAAAGGATTATTTCTGAGGGGAGGGGTAGGGTTTCTTTTCTTGTGATGTGTGAGTACGAAGAAAAGGGAGATCTGCAAAGTTCAGATGCACCAAGATCCCTCGCACACGACAGATGCAAGCAGCCACGGAAAACAAAACCCTATCTTAGGTCTCAATCCCCTGAGTTCCTTTCATTTCTTATGGGTTTTTTAATTTATACTCGTATTCATTAATGTAAAATTTTTTCAAATATTTGACTCATTTTCGTCATCTAGAAGTCCTTGTGATATAGCAATATATATTATATTTGAAACGGAGTAATATATTCTGGATCGAAACTGGATCACACAATTTCGCTCTGAAGTAACTGATAATTTCAGGCTCGAATTTGAGCTCACAACTCTCCTTACAAAGCATTCTTGGAAAACATTTTCTATGGGCGATATATTTCTGCGCAAACAACTGTTTCATTTTAAAGTGATGAGCTTTGAATTTCACATTCTTTTAGCAAACAATTTCATGATAATTCGTGGCTCAGAAAGAAGGACGTGCAGATTGAAAAATGCACCTTTCGCAATCATCTCATCCTTCTTGTGAATTCGGTCATTTTATCATCCAATGCAGAACTTCAAATACGTGTATATTATGTGTTCAGAAATGACATTATACCGCATATGAATGACTTGAGGTGGCTGATCTTAGATTAGTGGTTGTATCAGGTTCAAGTGGTCACCCTCATGCTTCACTGCCATTACTGCGTTTTCCATTTGCCATAGGTCAGATTTTTCTCATGCGAGATCTATAGAAAAACATTCATAATAGCACTTTCTACTATGCGTTTTGTGGCTTTTTTCTAACTTAATTACCTATGCAGCAAATATTTTATGGTGAAGTAAAGAAAATTGAACCAATGTCCTTTAAAAAGTGCAGAATTAATTATGACGTTTTGAAATTAATAGGAATTTAGATACCGTAAGGACTCACAGACAGAAAATCTAAATGCTTTTTATTTAGGATCAACCTATTGTAATTTTACAATGCTAATTAATACGAAGAGGAAACTAATAAAAAACGAAATGAGCAGGGGGGATGTAAACCAAAGAAGTGGGCATTGAGTTTCCACGCTTTCTAGCAGCTGTGAAAGAGAGATGATCTATTCCCATGCTTCCACACATCCACATAATGTGCAGAAACAGTTCGACGGACCTCACCTCTGCTTCTTCACACCCAGTCGAATAAGAAGCCTCCGCCCCCTTCCATTGTCACTTTTTGGCAGTTTAGGGCCTTTCCTCGAGCAAGGGTGATGGAAGAGGCTTCCTTTGGTTCGGATTGTTTATTTCTCTCTCAGTAAAGATTGGAAGGACCCAAGGGGTCGTGCCTCTATGCAAAGATCCTCACTAATAGAGTTAACTCACTAACTGAGTAGATTGAAAGAGGAATTTGAGAGACTAGGAGAGTAAAATTATTGGCATCAGGTTACTTTTATGGAAACAAAGAAATTTAATCCAATTTCCACCACGAAATAATAATCGAGTACTGGTTGAAGTTGATGATTGAGTGGATCGAAAGTTATTTTTTCCTAGGCATTCCAATATTGGAATAAAATAGCATCAAGCTACTGTAATCCGAAGATATTTGAAGTGAATAAGGCTTCCCTTGTTTATCGAGAAAAAAAAATGGAAAATCAAAGAATCGCAATCATATAGTTCCAAGCATAGCAAAAGAACTTGATATGATATTGGATAATCGAGAAAGCTCACTATTTTAAAATGAAAACATTAATTAGTAATAGTTTGCACATAAATACATCGCCCCTGAAATTTTCTTTCTCCGAATACTTTGCGATGATAGGTGTGCTCTAAAATTTAAGCCTGGCATTATGGGTTACTACAGAGAGTGATCCAGTTTTAAATCCCTTATCCAAACTATTATTCTTTTATTGTGAATATCGCACATTCTTGTAGAAAACTTAGTATTATAATTCCACCTGCACCAGATTTATGTACGCACCTAATTAGATCAAAGAAAAAGTTGTAAGTGCACTTCTAAAAGATGCGTTTCCTGGCTTACTTCCGAAAGAATTTGCAGCCATTAGCTGAAATTAAACGAAAGTCCGAAACAAAGAAAATGGTTAAAAACAATTCAAATTCAAATATTGTTCAAATATTAAATATAGGAGTTCAAATATAAAAGGGATTGCACCGCCACAAAAGTACGATATAACAAAAATAAGTTGAAATTGCTATAATTCTTAACATTAATGAATAGGCTTGCAAATTTAAATAATAATAAAAACGAGTCCATATCATTTCCAAGATACCATAATTAATTGTTGTCATTTTAACCAATTTTGGTTCAGTTGGTTTGGTATTTCGCATTATTTTGCGTTATTTCGCGATATCGCATGTCGCGAATTTCACGGATCTCTACTTATGAGATGTCGGTGTTATTGAGCAAAGTGATCTTTATTTTGAATTCGTATTATTCGCATTAGGTATTATTCAGCTCCCTTGCGTGAAAAAAAATATCGCGAGAGCCGAACACACTTCTATCTTCTCTTCAAACATTTTCTGTTTAGGAACTGTCCCCGTAATGAATTGTAAACTAAGGAAAGGAGTAAAAAATGGCCGCACTCATAGGATTCCAGAATGGAAGGTGGGCACAATCGAGATATCAGCCTGCTTAATGATCTTCATATTATATTATATGATATCTTTAGTTCACGGATTATAGGTACTCACTCTTAATTGAAGTTCAAAATTGAATAACAAAATTGTCACTGTCACAAAAACAATAGTATCAGTACGAAACCTGCATTATTTCCATCCACACGTCCCTCCGCTTTTCTGAGCCCCGCATTCCCACGAAAATATTCGCTGTAAGAACGTGAAATTCCAACGCCCTTCCAAAATCTAGACCGTGAGCCATGTCATTCAATACATGCCAGGGTCCTTTACAAGGACAAATCAGACAAACGAAAATAATTTAGCCACGCTCTTAAAAGCATAGAGTTAATGCTTAATTTCACACCATTTCACTAAAGCTAGGTGTTGAAAAAATGGAGCAATAAATGGCATAAAATAAGTGTCATGAGCACAAAAATGTTGACATTAGGTGGGAACATATTTATAGATCTAATTTTGCTATAGTGACTATTTTAGGCTTCTTTTCCTTTCTCTTTTAATAAATTAGCTCCTGTGAAGCAAAAAAACCTTTATGCCATCAAAATGCTTTCCGCTGCATTATAAGTTTTATATTTTATAAATCTGTCTAAGTGGAATAGATGTAGCCTATAACATATAAAGGAATGTCAAAACAAGCAGAAATACCAAAAAAGTTATGATGTTTTCAAGTAATAGAATTATTTGGATAAATCTAATTGAAATAATTCATAAATTCTCTTTGACACAATTCGATCTCTTCGAGTGAGGATTCGCAGTAATTGCCTTCTCTAAACAAAAAATAAGGGAAGATATGTCATTTGCAGCGGGATTATTCCTCGTACTCTGATGGAGACTTTCAATGGATATTTGAGTCCTGGCTTCTACATGGTAGTTTTCTATTATTCGAGAGATCGGGTGACTTTGGCCGACAGACCGATCGTTCATCTACTCATTTTTGCTCACGCATAACCAAACGGGAGTCTGAAATCCAACCCAAGTTGTAAGTGTGGGTGACAATTTTGCAGATGCTTGTAATTCTGCTCATCAAACTTTAATCAAAATGTTTAATTGGTGTAGGTTGAATAATTTGAAAATGAATGAGTACAAAACCAATTTTCTACAGTTTCAAAATAAAATTAATCCACCAATATTGACCCCTCTTCTTAGAGTGGATACAAGTACACCTATAAAGAAGTGTAGCTCCGTAAAATTCTTGGGAATATCTTTGACTGAAAACCTTGATTGGTATCCTCACATTTATGGTATAATTAAAAAAATGGCCACTGGAACATTTATGATCAGGAAACTTGTCCCTACTACTTCCATGGAAATTTTGAAATTAGTATACTATGCGAAAGTTCACGCCCACTTGACCTATGGAGTTGTCTTATGGGGTAACTCGAGTGCAGCAATGAAGGCATATTCTATGCAAAAGAGGTCTATAAGGGCCATGATGAGTGTACCTATCAGGACCCCTGGAAGGCCTTTGTTTAGGCAACTGAATATCATGACTTTACCCAGCATATATATTTTTCACTCATGTTTATTTGTAAAAAAGAATCCATCTATGTTCGTTCCTAACTCGATGGTTCATAGTTACTTGACTCATGGAAGGGAGAATGTTCACCTGCAAGTATAACCACGTGCTTTATGTAAGAATGGCCCTATTCACTCGGCATCACTTTTATACAATAAGTTACATACAAACTTTAAATGTATGTCCTCTGTGTCTTCTTTCAAATTAAAAATCAAAGAACTACTGCTTAATAAATTTTATAGTAGTACTGATGAGTTTTTTTCGGACAATGTTGTAAATCTATTGTTAAAGGTGATTATTTATTAATGTTCTGATTATGTTCTATGTCAACAACGACCAACAGAGCAATAAAGCTATGTATTATTATTATTATCTCTCTTTCACAGCTGCTAGAAAACGTGGAAACTCAATGCCCACTTCTTTGGTTTACATCCCCCTTGCTCATTTCGTTCTTTTATTAGTTTCCTACTCGTATTAATTAGCATTATAAGCTTACAATAGGTTGATCCTAAATAAAAAGCAATTAGATTTTCTGTCTGTGAGTCCTTACGGTATCTAAATTCCTATTAATTTCAAAACGTCATAATTAATTCTGCACTTTTTAAAGGACATTGGTTCAATTTTCTTTACTTCACCATAAAATATTTGCTGCATAGGTAATTAAGTTAGAAAAAAGCCACAAAACGCATAGTAGAAAGTGGTATTATGAATGTTTTTCTATAGATCTCGCATGAGAAAAATCTGACCTATGGCAAATGGAAAACGCAGTAATGGCAGTGAAGCATGAGGGTGACCACTTGAACCTGATACAACCACTAATCTAAGATCAGCCACCTCAAGTCATTCATATGAGGTATAATGTCATTTCTGAACACATAATATACACGTATTTGAAGTTCTGCATTGGATGATAAAATGACCGAATTCACAAGAAGGATGAGATGATTGCGAAAGGTGCATTTTTCAATCTGCACGTCCTTCTTTCTGAGCCACGAATTATCATGAAATTGTTTGCTAAAAGAATGTGAAATTCAAAGCTCATCACTTTAAAATGAAACAGTTGTTTGCGCAGAAATATATCGCCCATAGAAAATGTTTTCCAAGAATGCTTTGTAAGGAGAGTTGTGAGCTCAAATTCGAGCCTGAAATTATTGGTTACTACACAGCGTAATTGAGTGATCCAGTTTCAAATCCCCTCCAGGTGATTGTTTTTTCGTAATGAATATCGCACATTCATGTTGCTCAATGTGTATTGTAATTCCACTTACGCCAGTTTTATATACACACCTTGTGAGATCAAAGAAAAACTTGTTAAATCACTTCCTAAAATGCTTTTCGTGGTTTACTTTTATAACTTACTTTTGGAAACAGTACCCAAGTGTGTGATTAGAAAATTAAAGAAATTGGCCCTGAGTCCGAAATTAACCAAATGGCTTTGAACATAATGTACATTTCAAATATAATATGGATTACGATATCACCAGGATTTCTAGATAACGAAAATGTCTCAAATATTTGAAAAAAATTTCGTTAATGAATACGCCTATAAATTTAAGTACTCATAAGAAACGAAAGAAACACCGGGGATTGAGACCTAAGATAGGCTTTTGTTTTCCGTGGCTGCTTGCATCTATCATGTGCGAAGGATCTTGGCACGTCTGAACTTCGCAGATCTTCCTTTTCTTCGTACTCACACATCACAAGAAAAGAAACCCTACCCCTCCCCTCGGAAATAATCCCTTTCGCAGGTCAAAATTTTCCTTCCGTGGGTCTTTCAACTCGCCCAGCTATGTGGAGGAAGGGTCATCGTTCTGCTTGGAGAGGTTATTGCTCTCTGGCTCAGGGGGGCGTGCTTCAGCCATGCTGTCACATCGTCATCAATTCAGGACTTGGAAATTTTCCGGCACCGAGGCGGTACAGTTGTTTTGAATAGAACTGTACCAGCAATCTTATAGCACCATGGTCGACAAAAAGTGAATTTTTTCTGTTATTGCCTCTCAGTTTGGCATCTAACCCACGCAGAATGATTTCAAAAATTGATGTTGTCATCCATGCTGCAGGGTTGGCTGTGTAATGACAGGGAAAGTTTTTAATGTTCTTGAAACACCTCGGGTGTTTTGATTTCCCTATCACAAGCAGCATTAGCTTTCAGTTCCACTCTCGTTGCAGCACAACAGAACTGTTAGTCTCTCCTTGCTTAATTTTCCTCCATGACATTTTTCCCCTTTAAATGCATACGTTCGATCTGGTAATTCGTTAAAAAAATAAACCAGTCTCATCGGCATTGTAAATATCATCGGGGCTGTACCCTTCAAGCAGCTTGGGCAGGGTCGTTTTCTTCCTGGTTTCAACCACATCAAGCTTGGCACTGGCTGCCTCACCACGTACACACCTATAAACTAATCCATGTCTGTTTTTGAATCCATCGATACAACCATAGGAGGCATGGAAATTTTCAATGCCCATTTTACAGTCAAATGCAACGCCTTTTCTTCGATGATGGAGCACGTTTGAACTTTGTGCTTGTTTGCACCATTTAAGGAGAATGGATTCTAATTCTGGATATTTCCCTTCACAAATACACTTTCGTTTTTGTCACAATGACCACTTCGGATTTTATCGTGATTACTGACAATCGTGCTTAAAGTGGATGCAGGAATGTTCAACCTTCGTGCCAATTCTACTTGCATGATGTGTGGATTTCTATCTACTTCTTCCAGAATTAAATTTTTTTCTGCAGTTGTAATCTGCTTCACAACTCGTTTACTTTCCATTTTAACTGTCCTTACGATCACAAAACGTGCAATATGAATGACTGCCTGCTCAGAAACTACACTCCCGCTAATCGGCTGTGTATTGTTTTATGTCACGCCACAAAAATAGGAATGCATATGGATAAATATGCAAATGCTAAGGGGTAATTTTTAGTATATTAACTCAGGAGTTTTGGTAGTTTACATGACTAAATAATACTAGAAAAATGGTGATCGGGTTGCTTAACGGCAAGTTGTTGAACGTACTAACCAGGGAAGTGTCAGTATTTAGAATGTAGTAATCAAATAATTTTACCTGTATTTTGTCCTTATGGTTACGGGACCGTGATAAATCAACGTGATAAGGAGGAAAACGTGCTAAGAAGGAACGTCCTTACCAGGTTCCAGGTGGAACACAATTGTAAAAACCCAAAATGTACAAGGAAAAGTGCTAAGGACTGTGTCCCTATTGGTAAAAGGCGTAAATACATACATAATTCATACATAATTCTGAACTCACGACAAAGTCAATGGTGTTTTGGAAATCTCTACCTGCCACAAGAACAGAAAAAAGTCGTTTAGCAAAAATGAAGACAACATTCAATCAAATGAAGTTACAACTCTGAAATTTGACAAAAATGCTTTCAAACGTTTGAGCAATATCTTGTTTAAATTTGATTTGCATCAAATTAATAATATTTTTGAAGTAATCCCCGAAAGTTGGACATTGCTTTTTGCAGATCACAAAATGGGCTCTTTTTTCCTTTTCTCCCAAGAAATTGCTGGGCTTATGTTACTTTTAGATCTGTCCTTGGGAAATATAGAGATCTTTTTGTGTGTTAATAGTGGAAGCAGAGCATTAATGATGTGTCTCCAGACACATTCAGTGGAGTTCTAAATGATAGAATGTACTTTCAGGGACTATGAAACCCTTTCACCACATGATGTAAAAGGAAACTGCAAGCGTGCTTTTGATGCAGCTGAATCCTTGGGCATCCCTCGAGTGATTGAGCCTGCTGACATGGACCTTCTGGCTGTTCCTGACAAGCTGGCTGTCATGACGTACTTGTACCAGTTGAGGACGCACTTTACTGGTCAGTAGAAAAAAGGTGCACATGTATTTGTTAAACATAAATCACCATAATGCTCTCTCCCTCCATGGTGGATACATTTTGGCTGTGAATAGGTTCAGTTGAGCCTCGCTAAGCACAAATTCATTCAGTGTAGTTTTGCCATTGATGTAAATCAAGCTTCCACAGGGCCATGAAATTGCCGTCCGTCACATTGGATGGGCAATCCAGTAATTCTCCGTCCCACTCTCTAACTTTCTCTTATTGTTATGAAGGATATGCTAATTTCCTGGCAAATCTTCGTGGTAAATTCTCAGTGGATTGACACTTCTTTGTACTTTTCATTTCGGCCAACTTTTTGGGGACAGACTCTCCAATTAACACCTTAAACACAGAGCGCATCTTTAGACGCCCTCAGGAGACAACTGGGGAGAGCATCCACAGATGTGCTTTAGAAAAAGATTTTTTCATATGTAGACACACTTCCTTCGGATCTATGTTCAGTGTGGTTCTACCATCTAGTGTGATTTTTAAAAAACTCAATGGCCAAAGCTGCAGAGGCGTAGACATTCTTCACTTCTGTGAAAGTTTTATGGTTATTTCAAGGCCAAGATAGCCCTAACGATACTTTTTCTTTCGCTTACCTTCGGTTGCTTGTCTCAGGGAAAAGGGTTTAGTTTTTGTGTTTATTTTGGTGGACAAAGGTGGTGTGTTTAATGGTGTTACTTCGCAGTTTTTTTGTGCGAATAGTTACTGTTTTACTTTAAACATTCAAAATATCATTTCTTTTCACTCTTAATTTTCTAGTGGAAATTCAGCTTGTGATGGTTCCCATGTTTTGCATCTGTTTAAGTTTTATTTTGAGCTTGGTTTTTTCAGTGTAAAAGACAGGCCTGTGTCAACCATTATTAGCAGGGTGTCCACGGACCCTTGAAAACCTGGAATTATTTTGGAATTTTCCGAACCCTGAGACTTCCGTAGATTATGCAGGAATTTCTGGTTAAATCTGGGAATTTTTAAAACTAGCATTTCAAGGTGAAAAAATCCTTATTTTATAATTTAAATCAACCGCGAAGGCCATAAGATATATGTTGTTTGATAACTGTGCATAATGTAATGGACTTGGTGTAGGTATGAATTATTAAATCGAAGATCTGAACTTAGTTAGGCTCATTGTAATGGCAGCATCACATCAAGTGTTCTTTTACCCTCGTTAACTGCGCATCGAACAATAAGACCTGTTTGCCGGCTGTAGTATTCATCGGTTGCGGCGTCGTGGCATATTTTTTTGTGGCGGTGCTCCGGTGTCCACGCCATTGATATCTACGGTGCTAATTGATCCCTGACGACAGAAAATTTGACTCCAAGAAATATAAGGTTTAAAACAAAGATTAAAGATTGAGTATGCATCCTAGTACTGAGTAAAATTTGTGAGCGTCACGATCTGAATTGGACTACGACAGCACGGCGGCAGTCATGTCGACGAGCAGACTCGGTTGCATGGGGTGGAATAGCTGTCGGTGGCACGGCGGTGCATAGTCTAAAATCAGGCCACCTGGGCATTATATTATACAGAACAATTTTCAGTAGAGAATGCAATCCGGTGAATTTTGGCTCGCAACGCAAGGGTAAATGGGTACTGTGGGACGGGTCGCAATCGGGAGTCAGCCGACTACGCCACAGACTTTGCGACGCCAAAGAAATCGGGGTGGTCGGCGGTTGGATGGTCTGGAAGGATCAACCCACCCGTCCGTCGGGTCTGACGGTTTTCGTCGGGCGATAGGCTTACACACTAGGGTGGTGCGAAAAAACTGAAGTTGATATTTTCAAGTCGCTATAGTGCAGAAATGTTGCTATTGGTAAATAAAAGAAAAACAAAAATATATTATTCAAATTGAACTTTATCTTCTGATCCCGCAAACCGCCTCAAAATTCAAAAAATTACAAAATTTCTGTTATTTTCAGAATTTTTAAAACATTTTACTTATATATATATTTTTTATCACTATAGTGAAAAATATTTGCAAATTGTACTGTTTAATAATAATAAAAATGTATTTTTGCATTTAGAGATTATCTTCCGATCGTGCAAGCTCAATAAAAATCAGGGAAAATTCAATTTTGGGTGATTTTGATGAATTAAGAAAATAATTACCCGAGGTCAGTTTGCGGTCTCAGGTTATCATTTACATGTAAATTGTGCAGCTCTTCACATGTCTAGATATTTGATAATATTTTAACAACCCAGAACTCACCTAGAGGAGGTGGCTGCACTACGAGTTCCACCCTTCCCTCCATCCAACCAATGAGAGTGCTACACTAACAAACTTTACATATTTTATTTACATTTCTTATTTTGTCTGTTTGACTTTTATACTGCAATTTGGTGGTAACGTCCATGGGCCTTGATTTCAGTGTGGCCCTGATGAAACCAATCTCTTGATTGGGGCTCACATACCTTAAGCGATGCTTCCGTTACCAATGTAACGCACCACTTGATGGCATGCATATGGCAGGGTAATTTTTTAACATCCCAGTCTGGGATCACCTGATGGAATGAAGGAATATATTTCGTCATTGGTTACTCTTCGAAGAAGAGGTGGAGATGATAGTTATGCTACATTCCAATCAATTAACTCTGTATAATCTGCCGCATCGAAGTGTAAAGTAGGAGTGATAAAGTTTCTGATGCTTTTACTTTTTGAAACAGTCTGACTTGCTTTTAAGACTCTTTTTAGCCCTAGCTCTCTTATGTGCCTCCTCTTATCAAAGGCCATTGCCACCAGTAGGTTTTCCGAGTGAGCAAAGAACGAGTTTCGTTCAATTACAGGGAATACCACTTTCTTTAGGTCGTCAGACAAGTATCGAGATGTTTCTATAGAAATATATTGCTCTGTACAGATGAATAGGCCCGTCTGTAATATACTTACTGCAGTTTATTTCAAACCAATAAGTATTCTGGTGAAACCCTTGTTCAGTAAGACATGATACTATAGAAGCTACAATGTCCTTAGCAGATCCGGAGTTCGGAGTCACATGGCCTAAATAAACTGAGCCAGATTCTTTTATGATAGAATAGTGTTCCTCTTCAATTATTCGATGAAGCTCCAATGTGTTCAATTGTTCGAAATTGTTCAATTGAAAAAAATTCAATTGAACTATTCAATTGAAAAAAATTCAATTGAACTATTCAATTGAAAAAAATTCAATTGAACTATTCAATTGAAATTTGGCATATTTTCAATTGAATTTTTTTTTTCAATTGAATTTACATTCCTAATTGAATTGCCAAATGCCAAAGGTAGGGAATATTTAAACTTTCCATGCAATTAATACTAATTTCTAAAGAAATAATGTAATAATAAATTTCAAAGTTGAATTCGAATTTTGAAGAAGTGTTAGACAATTTTACTTGAATTTTTCCATATCTTATATCAGTGTTAACAATTTGGAATAATTATCCAGCAGTAAGCTTCCTATCAATAATAGAAGGACAACCACCACACCAGAAAACTTCTCACATGCCTGTATTAAAACTAAATGAAACTGAATTGCATTTATTAGCATGAAAAGACCAGTTAAGCCATTACACTCAGAATGTAGCTTCCCGACAACACCACCACACATCCACCCAATTCCATAAGGCACCAGAAATAAAATATAAATAACCACAGACTTGTCTGAATCACTGAATCAAGCCACACTTGGCAATTAACTCTTAGGTGAAAAATTGCGAACGCACTGCTGGAAACTACACAATTTTATCGAGTTCCCAATTTGTCCAATTTTTTCTTGATGCTCCAAAGGCATATTCACATTGCTGGGTACAGTACTTCCTGAGGAAACAGAAGGCCAAATATCACCCACCGTTATGTAGATGAAATGAAAACCACGATTTATAAAGCGTCACTATGGATGCTGATTACCATTTCCTAGCCAGGTGCCTGAAAATACAGGTTGACAAAATTCTTAAGTTAAACATGAAGCTGGAAAATTTGCTTACATAAGTTCCGAGTATGTTAAATTCTTTCCTCGATCTTTCATTTGGAGAAGATAAATATCACTCCAGTAACATCTATAAACTATCAGGAAAATTTGCAAATTTTTTATATTATTCATGAAAATTTAAAACTTTGACTAAAAAGCGCAGCCTAAAGATCCGTGCTCAACATCTGTGTCACTGTCTCCATCACAACTGCTCTCTGTCAGAATTTCTATACCTTCCCCTTCTTCCAGAAGTTTACTTCCAGAAGCCATATTGCTAGAACTACTATATTACTAATAATATTGTCTCAAAAATACTCATGCCACAGCACACAACACTCTTGAACGATCAGTTTCAGGAGAGACTGTCTCACCAAGCCAGTCCGCGATGATATGAAAATGTTAGTCACAACAGATTTGCAGACGGGAAGGACTTCGAAGTGTATGTATGCAGAAAGGCTTGCATGCTATGAAAGGCTTCAATCAGCATCCTGTTTTCTTGATTTGTGCTCAAGTAAAGATTCCCTTTCCTCCTTACCCGTGAGATAAGCAAACTCGAACAAAGAGGATGAGTCATTCAGCGGACAGATGGTCCAGCCGAACCTATTATGCATATGGCAATAAGGAAAAAAAACCTCTCATGCAAGTAAGATGCTCCTATCGTTGAGTGCTTTCTAAGAAGATAAGGATATAATTCGGTTGTATATCCTTCTCTGTCTGGCAAAAGGATGAAGTTTCCTGGTCTCACACCAAGTAAACAAACCTTGAGTAAGGAGATGCATCATTTAGGCAAAAGATGGTCGAGCAAAATCTCATTGTCTTGACATAACCAAGAAAAAATTCTCATGATTGGAAGACCTTCTATATTCTGAATGCTTCTCTTATGGAAATATATATCTTTGTGCGGTCTATAACTTCATTTGTACTGAGGAAAGTATTCGGTTCCCTCCTCATACAATCAGCAAGCAAACCTTGTTGACGGGAGTTGAATTTTTCATGTTATATTACGTCAAACAACATATAATACCGTGAGATATCCACAGAAAAAAATTCAGATGGAAGAAAGATATCTTCTTAGTCGAATGCCCCTAAAAAAATATGACTTTCTATCATTTGACAGTCTCAGGGGCCTTGAGAGTGAAAGGAGGATGCAGTGTGCCATATGAACATGCCCGACAGTCTAGGGATATTTTTTTTGTGCCGGAGAGACACGGTCGGCTGATAAAGGCTAAATATTCCTAATTCATTGCTTAAAATAATATGTATGACAAGGTTTATAAAAATAAAATGTAAGAGACATCCTAAATAACTACACCTTGCATTTCTGTCACATCTTCATAACGTCTTGTTTTTACACGCACTGATTTTACACAGTGCCTTTATTTTGGTTCCTCCCACTGCGTAAAATTGAGGTTTTTTCTTTATTTTAAACATACGCTATACTAGGCTATAAGCTGAGGATATATTTGCTATTTGTCATTAAATACACTTTTTGAGCGGTTTAATTGTCTTTGTTATTTTATTCTAGCCAGTACTTGAATTTAAATAATAGTCGTACGCTACTAGTATATCAATATCCCTCCTGTTGTTAGGAATAAGAATTGATGGAATTGGAATCAAGAACCAGAAATAGATTTGAAAGAATCTGAATCGAAATCGAAAAAAAGTGGAATCGACTCATCCCTAGTAATTGTGGAGTAATGCAGCAAAGTTAAGCATTTCTGCGAGAAGCTTGGGGAAAAGGGGGATCTTTTTTCATTCTTGCACGAGAAACAGCATTTCAGTAAAATTGGTAAAAGTCATAACTACAACCATGAAACAGAAAATAAATCAGTGGGTGTCAACGTTTGTTTCAATCTGCCCATGCAATTTCTGTATATTCAGCCTCCAATCTAGGGTCATATAACATTTGCACCGAGAGTAGATTATGCAATCCAATTGAAGTCAAGAGTTTTGCTTCCAATTGTGAGATGGACCCACTTTTCTTGTGAAGTCTGGAAGGGAAAAAACTCAGAAGTTTGTGCAAATATGATGTATTCACTTTTCTTCCATGTCCTTACTATTTCCCCATATACCGTATTTACTCGTGTAAGCCGCGCACCTTTTTTCCGAAAATGCCGGTGAAAAAATGGGGGTGCGCGGCTTACACGAATCCTCTAAATTTTCATGTAAGCCGCGCACCATTTTATCTTAAATTCCTGCCGTTAGTTTCTCCAAAGTGAATACAGTAAGTCCTCGCCTTACGATCATCTGACTTACGAACATACATATCCAATCAAAAAATTCAAACGTGTGAAGTAATGTCAAATTTGACGCCACCGGATAAGTTATTTTGCCGTTGCAGCCGGCGGTGTGGCGTGCAGCATCTAGCGGATTGGTACTACCCCTCTTTGCCACGACGAACTTTAACAATATTATCTCGATATATCAGTTTGCTATGTTAATTGTTTACTTGCGTCATAAATTTTTACGGATGATTCGGAAGTAAGACGAAAGCCGAAAGATGCCCTGCAAGTAGTGATATATTTGGAGATATTGCTACTCTTTACATTTCAATGGAAATCGACTTCCATGTGTCAAGCTGCCTTCGCATCTAATAGAGGCATGATTCCATTCACTCATTCGTTTTGTGATGACAAATAATTATTACCTGCAATACGGGGCTCTATTCAGGTTATCGTAACGAATGGTAAAACATCCTTCCCAGGGTTTGTGGAAATTGCCTTACAGCAGTCCTCCCATCCAGCTATCCCTCTCAATCACTCAGCCGGAAACAATAAAGCTGTCAGATTTTAGGGTGATACCTCAGTCAGATCTGAACAATTGGCGTGTCCAAACCGGTTTTTCCCAGAAGATCCCTCAAGAAAAAAGTTCTTCGTTCCTTATTTCTGGGCGCGACGACATTCATCTGCGAGGGACTCATTCAGTGAGAAAGAAAAGGGGGTAACCCGAGAGGATCACTCCTTCACCTTATCTGTTAATGTCTACCCTCGCCCAGTTTCGCTTTTATCCAGGTGCCTTTCACTAGTGGGGGAGGGGTTGGACCTCCTTTCAGGGGCCTCGGCAGCCAACACTAGATTAGTACGGCCGATGCTCGAACGAGTGAGCCGTTATCCCGTTATTTCGGTAGATTCAAATTGTACCCTTACCCCGGTACAATTACCCCGGTACCCGGTGATTTTTCCACAACCTGAAATTATGTTGCGTAGCGCCTGAGTGAGCTTCGAAACGCATCGCCACATCAATGGGATAAATAACGTAGTGCATTGGCGCATGCAAAGAGAGAATCGGAACTCTAATCTGTTTTACTTCCTTTTATAGGAAGCATCATTAACTAATGGAAGTGGATACCGTGGATACCACGCCAGGAAATCCATTTTCCGACCGTTGACTTTTACATCGCCATGCTAATAGATAAAGAAATTCTGTTTTCACCGTTTGGCGCAGGAAGGATGTTGCTCGAACTGATTTCATAGGGCTTGATACATACTTGTGCGTACTTGATATCAACCACATCGGAGAAAAAATTAGTTAACTTGCCTAAAATCGATCATTTCGCGGAAATGCTACTCGGCTATGAGAAGTGATACGAAAATGAGCTTTGATATAAGTTCTAGCTGCATCGTTTATCTTTCAATGCGGATACTCCTCACGTTGGTACGTAAGTTTAATACAATTACTATAGTCATGTAAAGCAAAGAGGATGTCAAGCGCTTATTTCCACAGGCCTTCACGCCGAGCGCTGGCGCTTCCGCAGCGAACGGCTACGCGTCCTTGGCCTGCCTCTTCCTCCCCCCTCCACCACTCTCTCTCTCTCCCCCCACCCTCGCCTCGGCGCTCATAGTTAGGGGGTCGGAGTAAAGGGATATTTTTTCTCGAGTCAGTATCACATTTCATCAAAAGTATCACATTTCACTCATCGCTTTCCCACGCCCTAACTTCGCAGGTGGCTTCCAAAAGTAGGGGGGGGGGGGGGCGTTGCCCGCAGGGAGTCACTTATCAGCTATGAAGACGAATCAAACGTATCACATTTCAGGCATCTGTCAGTTACGGACGGCATTCTACTTTTATTTGTTGATTCGCCGATGGATTTCCGTAATCGAATGATCATGGGTTGAAATTGTATATTTCTGCAATTTTTTTAGCTTGATATTTCATTTCGAACAGATGACATATTTAGAGCTGGATGATGTGATTGTATACAACTGTGATTATTGTGTGATGTTAGGAGAAAAATATGCACCATAAAACGGGTTGTGTATCGTGACGATATTAAAACTTAACGCAATAAATTCATGAGAAAGATGTACTTCAACACTTAACTTTGGCACAGAATTTCTATTAAAGAACGTGCATTCATGTTATGACAAAATGATGCAGGCTCAAGGGAAAAAAATTGATTTTTTGAAAAAAATAATTTTTTTCCTCACGAGCCTGCCCGAAAATGGGGGTGCGCGGGATACACGAGGGCGCGGCTTACACGAGTAAATACGGTACTCTTCCACCCAATAATCTTGTTCAGAGTGCTGACCAAAAACAACGTATCATCCCTCTCAAACCTCTGTGTGGGAATACATGTCTTGCATCGAATGTGTTCAAATTCAGCTGTGCGGTGCTGTGGCTAGGCACATTTTACATGTACAAATGGTGATTTTTGATGAGTGCCGAAACTTACGTCTAAAAGGACACTACCTACATATATCTGCAGCCTGACCACTTCGTGTGTCTGAGCCCCCAGAGCTTTATATGTGCATAGGTTGGCAGTGAGAAAGAAACGAGAGAATGTCAAGTGTACATTTGTGTGAAAGGAGGCATCTTTGACCTCGGAAACAATAATACATGCATGGTAAAATTAATATGTCGATTTGATTATGCTTTATCAAACATTACTGAATGCTTTACTGCATGCTATGATTGTTTTGATAAATGTATGTGACGATTCTATTCGTATTTTGTTATTCATAGAGTGCTTTTTGGAACCAATCATCCAGATGTGGGAAAAAATTGCGAAAGTCGTGAGAGAATGCAAAATTAGGAGTTATCTTTGAATTCCCCCTATGAATTTTGAAATCATGTGAAAGGGGCTGTATAGACATATGGTCAAAGAGGTGCATTTTGTTTTCACTTAAATGTGGTCATAGAATTGAACTCAAAAGTGGGTGTTATCAATTTACTTGAAAATATTTATAGAACCATCATAATGCATAGCACTGTATGTGCTTAATAATTGTGATTTTTCATTGCTTTTTTCTTACAGGAAATACCTTCAATAGAGTTTCAGTTCCTTCTACTATATGTCTTTATTGTATAAGCTACCTACAATTCAAATACTGCAATGCACTTATAGCACTAATACAATATGTATTAGTGCTAAATTGTTATTAAATGTGGATCATGTGTTTCGGTCTTTGATAAATGCATTCTAATGATAGAAATTCACCAATCACTGTGCGCTATTCTTTGGGAGTACTTTATTAGGCAAATGAGTTATGAGATTCATGATCAAATTCTTATCACCCAGTACCTATTATTGCTTGATGGTGATTTACTTTAAATAATGTGGCCAACTTTTCATTATATTTGCTGTAATTGCTGAAAATGCATTTGTTTTGTAGGTCATGAACTGGAGGTACAGCAGATAGGAAAAACGACCGATGAGTCTTCGTACATGATTGGGCGTTTCAACACTGATGATGACACTGATGTCACCATGCAGCTGTTTGGTCAAGAGATAATGAATCTCCGCAAACGTGTGCCCTCATCACAAGTGCCTTGTTCACCTTCCCCTTTGTCAGTGGTCACCCCTGGCCACCCTCCCCTCCCGGCCTCCCCTCGCTCATCATCAAACCCACAGAGCCCCCTCTCCCCCTCCCCCCCACCACCCACCCATGGACTAGTCGCAATGCAGGGCATTGGTTTGCGCCTCAAGATCTTGCCAAGCTTGAACAATTCTCACCACGTGGATTCAATGGATAAGCCAGTTGGCACAGGTGGTGTCACCGTGATTGACTACAGTGGAGAGAAGGAGAAGTCGTCTGTGAAGGAAGTAAGGGATAAGATATTGGCTGGGTCAAAGAGTATCCTTGGAAAGGTCTTATCCCCCACCAAGGAGAAGTTGGCCAACAAGGAGAAAGTGAGTACACGGTGTGGATTGAAAGTATTAGGTACTTGAGCTAGAATGTTTGTACCTTCCTATATCACCTCACAGTTTTCACAACACTATAGATAAAACAAACTGGATGTAGAATTATGACAAAGGTCCCTCCCCAATTTTCTTCTACCAACCTGTATATATAATATATATATGGGATTTGAAATCTGTCAAAATCACTTGATGATGATACAGAAGTGATGAAACCTGGGTTGTGAGTTTTATTTATTACCGTATATTCTCGTTTGCGACTCGCACCTTTTTCCCCTGTTATCAACGTCAACAAATGGGGTGCGCGTCATACACGTGGATTCATAGCTTACTCGATGATTTCCAATCTCAATGGTATTTATGTTTAGTCAAAAAAACATGACGGCCAAAAACTTCCCTAATATTACTTTGTTTCAAGTTCGTGTCGTTTTTATAAAAATTATGAATGTTATTGATTACGCAAGATAATACAAAATATTTGTACAAAGTAAGCATCCACCAAGAATTGGACCGAAGTTGATTACATTGAAACAAGAAACATGGAATCAGCAAGCTCTCGGCTGAGACCGCTTTGTTGCTTTTCCATTGTTCGGCCCATTTGAATAAATTCCGAGACGCATATTCTGTTTCACGTACATTGTAGTTACCCTTCATTTCATCCCATGTGCATGGTGCACAAGGCAGTTGCTTTAGTTTGTGGCTACCAATTCAAACAGTGAATTAATTGTTTATTTAGTGAATATTTATCAAAATGAACAGTGGTAAAAGACTACGCTCATTCAGTGTTCACGAGAAACTAAAGATTATAAGAGAATCGGAAGAGATCGGCAATCGTGCAGCTGGACGTAAATTTGACGTGCCGGAATCTTGTATACGAGACTGGAGGAAGAAAAAAGATACACTTCTTTCCAGTAATAGTGAAAAAAGAGCATTTAGAGGAAAATCTGCAAAATATCCTGGCATAGAGGAACAACTTTCAGCGTACATTAGAGACAGATGCCAATTTGGATTTGCATTGTCGACAGAAATGTGCCAGATGAAAGCTCTGTAGATAGCGAGAGAGCTTGGTGTAACCTTCGATGAATTTAAGGCTAGTAGGGGTTGGATGCTGAGATTTTTTAATAGGAATGGCCTTTCAATAAGAAGGAAAACAACTACATCACAGCGATTGCCTGAAGTATACGAAGAAAAGCTGGTGAGATTTCAGAGGATAGTTATCAACCTTAGAAAAACGTATTCTTATTTGTTAGGGCAAATTGGGAATGCTGATCAGACCCCTGTTTACTTTGAAATGCCATATGACACTACAGTGAATGAAGCTGGA
The DNA here is from genome assembly GCA_963573305.1 of Pyrrhosoma nymphula. Classification (NCBI taxonomy): domain Eukaryota; kingdom Metazoa; phylum Arthropoda; class Insecta; order Odonata; family Coenagrionidae; genus Pyrrhosoma; species Pyrrhosoma nymphula. Next base: position 9,314,752 of record OY754337.1, read on the forward strand.
GCAAAAACAGTTCAAGTTCACACAGCTGGTGCAGAGAAACAACGTTGTACCGTCATGCTAGCAGTATTGGCAGATGGAAAGAAGCTTCCACCATACATTATATTTTAACGGAAAAAACTGCCAAAAAATGTGGTTCCCACCAGGAATAGTGGTCCGGTCGCAAGAAAAGGGTTGGATGAATAATGATCTTGTTCTGGACTGGATTAAGTGTGTGTGTGGGTACGACATCCGGGTGCCCTTCTTCAACTCCGTAGTATGCTATTACTGGACAGTTTTTGCGGCCATCTTACGGATGACGTGAAGAAACGCTTGAAAGAGGGAAAGACTGACCAAGTGTTACTTCCAGGAGGAATGACTTCTATGCTTCAGCCACTCGATGTTTGCGTCAATCCTCTCTTCAAGTCTCATCTGAAGAAGTTGTATTCAGAATGGATGGCAAGTGCCGTTCATGAAAGAACACCAATGGGAATTAAGAAGGACGGCCTTGTTCAAATATGTCAATGCACCTCATGGAATTTAATTGAAGAGGACTTGATCGTTCGAAGTTTTAATAAATGCTGCATTTCACACAAATGTGATGGTAGTGAGGGTAGTATGGTTTGTGACAGTGGTGAGGATGAAGAGAGTTCTGCTTGCGAGGATTGTAGCACTGACGAAAATTAAAAGTTATTATCAATTTTTTTGTTTTCTACATATTTCTTTCCTTTTTCAATTTGTTTGAGTTTTAAATCAATATTTATATCATCCTTCGCAGGTAAATTTTCAAGACAATCATTAATTTTGCTTTCCTATTAATGGCGGCTCTTCCTTGAACTACGACCTTGACGTGGTGGAAGGGCTCAAGTACATTGCTCCTGGTAGGGCCACCCATGCCAGATAGGTCGAAGGGTAGGAGCCAGACGAAAGGTAGTTCCGTGATGGTGTCACGTTAAAAATACCATTGAGTCGCGTGGGATACCTCTCAACTATCACTTCCCAGAACATGAAAGTCATCCAAAGAGATCTGATTCCTGGCAACTACGGGACGCCGCCCACTAGGGCGGGTGTCGTGCCCGGCAGCGGGGGAGGCAAGGCCTCCGCGGTCGTCATCACACGAAATCCTTGCACAGAATCAGAATCATCATCAGAAGATACAAGGGAAAGGAGGGAGAAGAAGAAGAAAAAGAGGAAGAGGAGGAGGAAAACAGTGGTAAAAATAGGAACTTGGAACGTAAGGACCATGATGAGGGCCGGGAAGCTTGAAAATATTAAGCAGGAAATGGAAAAAGGAAAAATAGATGCTTTGGGATTGTGCGAGGTTAGATGGAAGGATAGCGGGGACTATTGGAGTGATAACTACAGGGTGATCTATAGTGGGGGAGATGAGAGTCAACGGGTGGTAGGCATGGTACTGAACACAAAGTTGGGACTGAGGGTGGTAAACATTGAACAGGTGAACGACAGGATACTAGTGGTAGAAATAAAAGCACGGCCGACGAATTTCGTACTGGTCCAGGTATACATGCCTACGAGCAACCATAGGGAGGAAGAGGTGTACGAGCAAGTAGAAGAAATAATTAGAGTGAAAGAAAGAAGAAAGTGCCGGGGAAGAAAAACCTGATAGTGATGGGTGACTGGAATGCAGTGGTGGGAGAAGGGAGGGACGGATTAGAAGTAGGAGGGTTTGGGCTAGGAAGAAGAAATGATCGCGGGGAAAAGGCAGTTGAATTTTGTAGAAGAAATAAATTAGTAGTGACAAACACTTGGTTTAAACATCACCCCAGGCGTAGGTACACATGGAAAATGCCGGGTGACACTGGGAGATACCAAATTGATTATATAATGGTGAGGCAGAGATTTAGGAACAGTGTAAAAAACTCTCGTAGCTATCCAGGGGCGGATGCGGACTCGGATCATAACTTGGTGATGATGAAGTGTGAAGTTAGATTCAAAAGGCTTTGTAAAGGTAGGAAGATAAAGAGGTGGAACCTTGAAGCATTGAAAGGGTTGAAAAGGAGGGAATACCAAGAGCTAGTAGAAAAGAACATAGGTGAAGAGAAGCGGATGGGAACCATAGAGAAGAGATGGGAGGTTATAAAAACAGGCATCGCAAGAGCGGCAGAGAAAACAATAGGAACGGTGGAAAAGAAGAGGGTTAAGAAGCAGTGGGTTACAGAAGAAATGATAAAGAAAATGGAGGAGAGAAGAATATGGAAAAACGTGAACACCGACGTAGGGAAGAGGAAGTACAAGGAATTGAATAATAAACTCAGGCGAGTGACCAATCGGGCAAAAGAAAACTGGTGGAAGGGACAATGTGAGAAAATGGAAAAGATGCAGGAGGAGGGGGAAGTGGGCGCTTTGTACGCCAAGGTGAAAATGTTATCGGGTGGTAAGAGAGGTCAAGCGATACCAAAGGTTAAGGACAAAACAGGAAAGATATTAATCGAACAGGAAGATATCCAAGAAAGGTGGAGAGAATACGTAGAGGAGCTATATGACAGCGAGAATAGACCCCTTAGCCTAGATCTAGAGGACGAAGGAACAATAGATAAAGATAACCTCGGACCAGAGTTACTTGAGAGTGAAATAGAGAGGGCACTGAGAGAGATGAAGGGTAGAAAAGCCGTGGGAAGCGATAACCTACCTTCGGAGCTACTGAAGAATCTAGGTAGTAGGGGGAGAAAATCGTTTTTCGAACTTATTCGCAGGATCTACGAGGAAGGAGTATGGCCAGAGGATTTCGTGAAAACAGTATTAATACCTATCCCGAAGAAGAAGAAAGCGTCAGAATGCGAGGAGTATAGAACAATCAGTTTAATTTCGCACGCAGCAAAAGTGTTGCTTAGAATACTAAATAGAAGGTTGGAGAGCAGAGCAAAGTGCTATTTAGGCGATGACCAATTTGGTTTTAGGAAGGGGAGGGGAACCAGAGATGCGATTGCGGTAATGAGGACACTTATAGATAGAAACATAGAGCATAATCAGGATGTTTTCGCTTGTTTTGTAGATTTCGAAAAGGCGTTTGACAGAGTAAACTGGGAGAAACTAATGCAGATACTGGGGAAAATAGGAATAGATTGGCGTGATAGGAGACTCATCCGAAACTTATATATGGGGCAGAGGGCTCATGTAAGGGTAGCTGACGGTGAATCAGGGTGGGCAGTTATAGGTCACGGGGTGCGGCAAGGGTGCCCGTTGTCGCCTTTACTTTTTAACATCTATGCTGAGGAAATGGTAAGAGAGGCATGGGATGAGCTAGACGTGGGAATGAAAGTAGGAGGCCAGTGGATAAAGTCAGTTAGATTCGCAGACGACCAGGCGTTGGTGAGTCGGTCATCGAAAGGACTGCAAACTTTAGTAGATGCACTGGAAAAGCAGTGTGAGAAATACGGAATGAAGATAAATAATAGGAAAACAAAAGTAATGAGATTCTCTAGGACAAAGAAAGCGAAGCTGGTGATAAGAGTAGGAAGTCACAAACTGGAGCAAGTTGAACAATTTAATTACTTGGGTAGTACACTAGAAGAAAGAGGACATGTAGCAAAGACATTAGGAGGAGAATAGCGCTAGCGAAGGAAGCGTTCAATAATAGAAGGGAGCTGATGACGGGGACCTTAAGTAAGGATGTAAAAAAGAGGCTAGTAAAGAGCTTAATATGGAGTGTGGCGTTGTATGGGGCGGAAACGTGGACCTTGAGAAAGGAAGACAAAATAGGCTGGAGGCTTTTGAGATGTGGGTGTGGAGGAGGATGGAGAAGGTGCGTTGGACGGAAAGGAAGACAAATGAGGAAGTGCTTGACATGGTGGGCGAGGAGAGAAAACTTATAGATGAGATTAGGGGAAGGCAGGGTAGGTGGCTGGAAGGGGTAATGAGGGACGATGGTTTGCTGAAGGTTGTGATAGAGGGAAGGATGTTGGGTAAGCGGGGAAGGGGAAGGAAGAGAATCGGTTTTATGGACGGGATGAAGAAAGGTAGGACTTATGCTGAGATGAAGAAAGAAATACAAGAGGTAGAAGGGGCACAGCACGTGTAAGAGTTCGTTGGATATTCTCTGACTTTCATCACAACCTACCTCTAACCGGTAGATTACTGTAATGTAATGTAATGTAATTAATGGCGGCCATAATCAAGACAAACAACATTGATGCTAAATCATTCAATTTTGCATTATGATCTATTGTTCTCCTGGTTTTCTGTGAAAAAAATGAATACTGTTCCATTGTATTCAGAAAAAGCTGTTATTTTTCTCAAAATGAATATACATGTATAATTCTTTGCCTATTTTTTCAAATTTTTTTTCCTCAAAATTCGTTATGCAAAAACAAGGTGCGCATCTTACACGGGGGCGTGTGGTACACGAGAATATACAGTAATTAACTTCCTTTAGATTGAGGAATTTAGTTAAAAGCAAACGAATTTCATTTTCTGGTTTAGGTAACTGTTAAAATCTTTTCCTAGTACAGTGGACTCCCACTTTACAATGGGTTCACTTTACGATGGATTCACTTTACAATCTGCATTCTAGGAATTTTAAAGCATGATGATTTATCCTCACTTTCTACAGAAATGTATACATTTCTGTGGAAAGCGAGGATACTACCCTCTGCCTAACTTTATTCTCAATGGACGGAATCTCCCCTTCACTGATTCCATAAGATTCTTAGGGGTGACATTTGATTACCGATAGAACTGGCGGGAGCAGGTACGCGACTTGAAGGAAAGGTGCCTAAAGGTTCTAAATATTATAAAGTTTTTAAGCCACTCAACATGCGGCGCAGACTGCACCACGTTACTTTTATTATACAGGTCACTCGTGCGTTCGAGACTATACTATAGGTCTGTCATATACTCCTCTGGAAGGAAAAGTTATTTGAAACCACTTTCAACAGTAAATAATACTGGGCTACGTCTGGCCACTGGCACGTTAAGAACATCTCCAGTCCTCAGCGTTTACACTGATGCGGGAGAGCCACCTCTAGCCACTTGCCGGGAGTTATTGACGTGCTACTATGTCACTAAAATTTTATCGATGAAGTCCCATCCATGTTTTAGTATTATTTTTAGGACTCGATTTTTACAGGTTTTAAATCGCAAAATAAGATCAACGAACGTTGGTGTACGTTTCCTCAACTTAATCGAAGAAAGGAGTTTTACTTTACCCGACGTGTACCCCTCTGGGTATGTTAAACACCCTCCATGGTTGGTACCCCAACCAGAATGTAATTTTGAGGTCCTTAGCGGCTCTAAGTCCTTGACTACACCCTTGGAATATAGGCAGTTATTTAGGGAAATCATGTCAAGATACTCAGACTTCACCCCTGTTTATACAGATGAGTCAAAGTCGGATTCGTCCTGCAGTTGCGCTGTCATATCTACCTACCATGGAGTCCTTAAGGCAAAGCTGAACCCAATATGTTCAATTTACACCACAGAACTGTATGCCATAGGATTAGCTCTGCGCACTATTAACTGCAAAAACTGATCATTCCTCATTTGTTCCGATTCTGCTAGCTCTCTACTCTCCATTTTAACTTTTTCGTCCAAAAACCCCATTGTACGAGAAGTACATGCATCAATCTCGTCCCTTAACTCAAAAGGGAGTTAAAATTGCATTCCTATGGACTCCTGGCCATGCAGGTATAAGTGGGAACGAGAAAGCAGACTCAGCAGCCAAAGAATCCCTGAATGAATCAGATTTAGCATCTGCCTGTGTACCTCCATACGATATGATGGCTGCATTACAGAATGAAGCCCTGAAAAAGTGGAAGGATCTATGGACCAGCACAATAAACAACAAATTATGTGCGATTAAACCTGTTACATTGGCGTGGTCCACCTCCATCAGGAGAAATTGCACTGAAGAAATTGCCATCACCAGGTTGAGGGTCGGGCATTGTGCACTGACACGCTCGTTACTGTTTACAGAGGAGAAAGTACCACCCAAGTGTGAAGAATGTGACTCAACCCTCAGTGTAAAACACCTCCTGACGGATTGCAACAGGTACCGGGCAGTTAGAGAAAGACTACTCATTCAAGTTGAAATAGGGAACGTTTTGGGCGACAACTATGAAAACATGAATAAAATAATGAAATATCTTCAAATTACAGATTTAAGAAAAAATATATAAGTTAAAATAACATGAACTGTTTTAGTACAATAGTTTCATTATAGAAGAGTAAGTGGTGCGAAATGACCACAGTTGTCGAAGCACCCTTTAAAAAAACACTACTACTACTACTACGATGATTTTGCACACACCCTTTAAAATTCTCCATTTCGACGATTTTTGACCCCATAATTTGTTATTCATTTAGCATTCTAAGCCTTATATGTTAACGGACTGCATTTTTTATCATAGTAACATTTACATATTTAATGATACATGTTATTAATTATGAGCTGTTCATGCAATTAGAGCAAATCAAGCTAATGTTGCAGTGATTAGTACTGCCACCAATCAGTGACAATGGGATAACACGTCATTCCTTGCGTAGTCAGGATCACGTCTATGATATTTCAGATAATGGCTTTCATTAGCCATTATAGAGACATCATTTTCTTTACCAACATGTAAAAATATGAGAACTTCCGCCGGAGAGTAACTTATTGCAAGAGCGCATTACCTACCAACGAAGTGATATGATTCCTTAATAAATACAGCTGGTGTGAGATAATTAATCAAATCAATAAAACGAGCTAAATTATATTGTAACATTTCTCGGTTAATGATAGTGATAAACTGTAATGACTTATCTAAATTTGCATCAAAATTCACGCCCATGATGACTTTGCACCATGATACCGAGAACATTTCGTCGCACCATGATACTGAGAACATTTCGTCGCACAGCTATCTTGGTCGCTGATGGGCTCCACCATTGTGTGAATATTAGATCTTGGAGTGTCTTCCGTGTAAAGTGGTATTGTTGACAAAGGGCTTAGTTCGCACTGCAAAACGTCTCTTTTCCAACTGCAGTAACCATTTGATAACGAAACTTGCCAGAAGTAGGTGGTTTATTTTGGGAAGTGTCTGTAGTGACCATGCCCCCTAAAGTGCAGCTCAATCAGAAAATAACAAATAAAATGAAGCAGGAGATATACACCAAAGATTATTAAATTCACTATGAAAAAATTATTAGACTTGACCGGGATTTTAACCCTGATCTCCCAGTTGCTGGTCAGGTTTGTTAGCCAGTTACACGAAAACGTCTCCTGTGCTACAATCTAACTCAGATCTCCTGGTTTACCAACACAGTCTTAAAATATTGATACATATTGAACTATCGAAATCAGTAGTCTGAATTATTCTGAAATTTATTGCTTATTTCAGCCGCACACTTCTCTCCCTTTTCTTCTTAAAACAAGCCATGTAAATTATATCATTATATTTTGTTTTTCATCGACAACCAAAAGAAGAATGAAGAGCACCACAGTCTGTTCTCCCTTCGGATAGATCTGAGATCTCAGACCGACTGGGAAAGCAGGCTGACTCGGCTCGCTTCTCAGATCGTTCTGGCCAGCCCATTCCGTTTACCATACGACACATTTCACTGTTCTGTGGCATAATAATGTGCAAGGTTGAAATGACCTCATTTACAGGAGAACCACATTGTTTTGTTGCTGGGACAACAGTTTCGCCAGTGTTACCAGTGGTATCTTCAGGTCGAAGTGCTGATGCTTTGGTCTTTTCTGTCCATATGTACTTATCCCGTGGTTGTTGCCACCCCCTGATTGGTCGGCTGCAGTGTGTCGTTTGGGGGGGGGGGTAAGTTGTGAAGCTGGTACCTGTCTTCTCTTCAGGTTATTGAGGGGATGCCAGTGGAAGAAGGGGATGTACTAGTCAGCTTCGATGTCCCCTCCCTCTTCACCAACATCCCCATCCAGGACACCATGGATATAATTAGATGACTAACCGATGAAGGGGTGCCCAAGGATTTCCCTGAACTTGTGGAGCATCAATTCTTACTTTATATGGAATAGACGATACTTTGAGAAAATAGGAGGAGCAGCCATGGGATCCCCTCTCTCCCCTGTAATAATTAATTTTTACATTCAGGAATTTGAAAATAAAGCACTGGACACATTCAAGATGAAGCCATCGCTGTGGATGGGGTACGTGGATGACACTTTTGTCACCTGGCCCCATGGCAACCAAGAGCTACAAGGTTTCCTGACACACCTGAATAAACACCAGTCCATCCAGTTCATGGAAATGAGGGAGAATGGTGGGCTTCCCTTTCTGGATGTACTGGTGACCAAGAGGCCAGATGGACGGAGAGGCCATGTCATCTACTGAAAGACGACACACAGATGATTACCTGCATGCATCTTCTCATCACCACCCTTCACAGGAGGTCTCCATAGTAAGAACATTAGTGCACTGGACTCCATTTCTAACACCGAATCACTGCCATGGGAAAAGCAACATATCATCGACGCCACACCTTGCGGAAAAATGAATACAGAAGAGACTAGGTCCTGAAAAGGATTGCCTGGAAGGAAAAACAAATAAGACTAATGGACATTTAGAGGACTGCCATCAGAGAGGAAAAGCCCTAACCAGCGGCCACTATGCCATATGTGGCAGGAAAAAGCAAAAAAGATTGCCAGAATACTGAGGAAAAATGACGTCACGACATGATTCAGCTGTGTGATGAAGACCCCAAGCCCAAGGACCGGCTCCTCAATACAGCCCATGAAGGGGTTGCCCATGACATCACATGCAGCTGTGGAAAGCCCTATATAGGCCAGACTGGCAGAGGGGTCAAGTGCCACCTCCAGGAGCACCAGAGGGCGATGAAAAATACACAATACCACCTCTCCTCTATTGCTGAGCATGCATGGTCTGAGCCTGGGCACATGGTGATCCTGAAGGAAACGAAGGTCATCACCAAGGAACACCAGTACTTCCCCTAGATCATCAGGGAAGCCACAGAATTCATAAAACATCCAGACAACTTCAACAGAGAAGACGGGTACCAATTTGACAACTTGAAGAAATTGAGGAAGGTTGTTCTGGCCAGAGCACAAACAACTTTCCTGCCCAAATGCCAATCAGTCCAACCAATCAGGGGGCGGCAACAACCATGAGACAAGTACGTAAGGATGAACGAGACCAAGGCACCGGCACTTCAACCTCAAGATGCCAGCTGTAATGCTGGCAAAACTGTTGTCGCAGCAACAAAATGTGGTTCTCCCAAAAATGAAGCCATGTTAACCTTGCACATGATTGTGCCACGGGACAGTGAAATGTATCGTGCCGCATAAATAAATCTTTGGAGGATTACCATGTGTTTATTCATCATGAATACTTACAATTAAGGTTGAAATGCCTGCTCCTGCCTCTAGCTCTTTGGAAATCCTGAGAAAATTTAATCAACTGCATTCTGTGGAAACTCACTAGATCCCTTACTGGAACATTTGTTAGGAATACACTTATACATTTATTTTAAGTTCCTAATTGATAGTCTTATGTCTAACTTTTAACGTAATAATTCAGTGAGTTAATCATCGGAGGAGCTGTGTTAAATTCAAATATGTCTTGGCCAAGGTGGCTGATTACATCACTCTCATCTGGAATCACATTGAGTAAGGTCTCACCTTCACTTCTTCTGCTCATCTTGGTTGCTGCATGGCTTTTGAATATGAATGTATGGGTTGCTTGTGAGTGTCCCCAAATTGAATGTGTATTTTTTCATGGATGTGAGTCTGCACTAATTTGGCCATATATGCCTCTGTCATGTCAAACAACTTCAATTGAAATTTTATATTTCTCACAATCAGTTAGCTGTGATGGGTAGCACTTCTAGTGATGTGCCGAGTCAGTCTTTTGAGAGAGGTCTCAGTCGCGTCAATCATTCCCATTTGTGAATCAATCATGATTGTAAGGCCATAATTGAATGTTGTTCCAGCTAGCCATCTGTACAAGTTGCCAACGATCATTGATCTCTCAGGAAAGTTGTGATTGATACAATATCGTAACAAATGCTGCTCTTGTTGGTCATTGGTGATTTATATACTCTAATCATGACCAATATGAACAGCTACCTCGTTAAGTGCCGGTGTCCGTGGAGTTGTGGGTAATTCTTTGAAAACTATTGAAATCATAAATAAGGAGCCTAGAATGCTGCAACAAATTTATTTTGGACTATACTTGGAATTATTATAAACTATAGTTTGAATCGATCAAGTTTTCTTTTGGATGTAAAGATTTAAGGCAAATTATCCAACTGTAGCACTTAAATTTAATTTTTTAATTACAGTCAGTATCACTAAGTTTCACTTGTGCAAGAGGCGTAATATTTCTGATGAGTTGCTCTCAGGCTTCCCACCGGGTTTGGCTTTCCATGACTGCTGACGTTTCGGCTTTAAAATGGCAGGAGACTTTCCTGCCATTTTCAGGGAAGTCTCCTGCTGAAACGTCGGCAATCATGGAAAGCCTAACCCGGTGGGAAACCCGAGAACAACTTATCAGCATCATTTGCCAGGAAAGCCTAAAATCAGACGTAATATTTGTTGAGAATATTGATACGAAGGTTCATCATGTGAATAAGTGAGTGCAATGGTGGCAATTCTGTGATTACAAATGTTATATGTAGGTATATGTGGTGTGATGTATTGCGTGTGTTCTTGTGGTGATATTTTTACATTTAAAGGTTTGTATTAGGTAGAATTAAGCTCCTAATGAATGTGTCATGACAGGAATTGAGTTTAAAGTGTTGCATAATATTCGCAACAATCAGATAAGATTGATGACTGCAATTATTTCATTGTTTCAACTATTATCTAAAATTTGGAATCAATGCAAGTTGAAATTAAGTTACCGACTCTGGACATGGGTGCTCTTGAATTTTAAGTTTGGCTGTTGACAACCTCAGTAAAAGGGTTATGATTGAATTGAGTACTTACGTAATGGTTTTTTTATTATACTTATTTTGGTAAGGAGATACTACGTACGTTGACCGGCTTTTTCGAATGCCGTAATGTTTGTGTGGTGCAGGAGGACAATTGATACGCTAATGTGTCGTGGTCTTTCCTGTATATGCCCTAGTTTAATTGTTATCAATTACTTTTTAATTGGTAATGTCTGCAATCAAGATTATAATTCTAGGGAAACAGCGTCATATCAAGGTCTTGTTTTGGTCTTGTGGTTAGAGTGCGGGACTACCATTCTAAGGGTTACTGGGTCAAGTCCACCGGCCTCTGTTTTTTTTCTCCTTCATTTGGACAGGATCATGAGAGACTTTTCCACAGATTTGTTTATCCTCAACAGAGGACTTCAGCACACATTTTTTCGTTACACTTACCTCAAAAATCGTACTCTAGTTTGTAAACATCTTATAACTTCACTTGAGAACTGATGGACCGCTTATTTCATAATCTGTCCATCCTGTTTATACTCTCCAATCTATCATACACAACACCAGCTACTTCTTTCACCTGCATTTTCGTAATTCTGAAGAGAAAATTCCAGAGAAAAATGACATTTGGGATTTTTATTTCCGAGGTACGAATAACCTTGAATAATCTTGAAGTTGAAATACTGCAAGAGAAACAAAGTTTGGGGCTAGTAAATAAGTGATGGAGTGTGCAGGACTTGGTTCAATCCATCCAAAACCTTGGTTTTAATACTTTACAAGAAATTTAGAAATATTACAGACAAAAATCAACATTTATTCATTTATTTTCTGCCCTCGAAGGAAGCAGGATGCAGCTGTTGGCGTGATAATCGTAATGAAAACAGCAGAAACAGAGAATAACGTTACACCAAGAACATCAAACCAAACATTGCCTGCCACACACATTTATTCCTCGGCACTTCCTCTGGAAAGCACATCAGGCGAACATTATTGAAAGAAACTTCTTGTTTCCGCCTGTTTTGATGCGTACCAAGCATACAGCAACATGTTTGTGAAATGAGGTGAGGCTAACTGATGATGTACTAGTGAATGAATCCTAATATCATCCTCCGTGGAGCTGATCTCATGATTTTGTTTGTTGAGATTAGAGCAGGTTTACAGCCTAGTAATGAATTTTTTTATTTGGCAAAATAAGTATACGTCACGGGGCAAAGAGGCGTGCATTTTGGTGGTATTATTTTCAGCTGACATGTAGGTAAATCATCGTCATTAATGAATATTTCATAAATTGCTGACTTTGTTTGACCACACCATGAGTCTAATATCAAAAGGAAATTATTTGTGACAACCTATGGTTTGAGCACATTTTTTCAAAACTGTTTAAATAATTCAGTCATTAATTTCCCTGATTTTGATGATGTCACTATGATGACGTTTTTCCATTTCTCCTCTAACTGCAGCATATTTTGCCTCACTCTAGGGCCAAAACGGCCTCCAGTTTCCTGCATGCTGGGGAACACTTTCGGAAGTAGTTTTCCTGAAATGGTGATGGCGTATTGTGGTGTACGAATGAGTCATTTTGTTTCTATCACCGACACATAATGCATAATATTTGCGTAAAGTCACTCTTTCTTAGAAAGAAGTTACCTATCTGGATTCCTTTTGAAAAATAAGAAAATTTTAACTGAGATGCAGTGGTAGCGTTATATAAGGAGCTGAGCGCTGGGTGTGAATTCACGTCATGGCGTCAGCAGCTAGGGTAGTTGGGATGTGAATTCACGTCATGCCGCGTGGAAAGGGTTCATCACTGCCAACATGTCAGATTATTTGAGAAGCATCATATCAGTAACGAATACTGTTGTCCTACCGTTCTCACTACACTCAATCGATGAGAAATCACAAATATAAAAATAATTCATGATTGGTTTCACACGACTTAACTGCCTACATCTCACGAATGATCAAGCAACTTACACATCTCACGTTAGACAAAACAATCACGATTTATTTGACCACTCTCACATCTCGTGATCTAAACTTGATGTCATCCAATCATTCCTATCGTGATTGGTAAAGATGAACTCCTCGGTCATTCGAGAGATCCAGTTCATCAATCAATCTTTTCAGAGAACTTTATCTCGGGATTTTATCAATCATGACCAATCCATCACTACTGCACCTTATTATTGTTGATGATATGGGTATGGCAGAGGTGTTTAGTAAAAGGAGATGCGCAAAAATAAATTCTGCTTAAAAAAACACATACACACGAAAATAATGTGAAAGGACACTCGTAAAAAATTCTCTTGGATGGTTCAACAGTCAAGCAGTTTCCATTGGCAGTAAATGAGTCAAGATGAAAAAGGTGAAAAAATAAATCTCTCTTATGCTGCTATATATTGTAGATGGTGCCATTATTATGCATGTCATAAGTTAGTGCATATTTTAGTGTTGCTTTGCTGTCCTTGTATTTGCATGATTTGGTGTATGATTGCCTATTTATCTGCAAATATTTTTTATTTGAAAATTTGATGTAAATCATCATATTAGTTTGGAGAGTTGTGTTTGTTGGTGGGACATAATTTCTTTTGTTCTAATTATGCAATGTTTATTTTTTATAATTTTAATTATGTAATATTTATTTTTTATAATTTTAATTTATTAATTTTATTATTATCATTTTTTGGGCCAGTCATTTGTCAATCCAAAAGGTGAGTAATTTTATTAGTGGAAATTAGCGTATCCATGTCTAGTAGAAGTTATTTATTAGTGTTGAAGTTGATACCACTATGTGAGGAATAAGTCGTTCCATTTATTCATCCTGTTATGGGTGATTATTGGTCATGAATTTTCATTTTATGTGTATAAATATAAATTAAGCTTTTGTTTTCTGTTTTGATCTCTGCCTTCAACAATATATGTGTACCCTAACAGTGGACCGCCACTTGACAAAATTGACCTATTCTGTAAGACCATTGGGATAACGAATTCTTTCGTAAAGTTATTGTTGTATAATTATTATACTATTCTGTTGTAAAATCCATATTGTAAACACAATATCAATAACACATAATTTTTATGGCTAGAATCACTGGTTGAAAGAATTCTTGATTTGAAGTTATCAAAACTCCTGTTTGCTATTCTACAAATAAACAGCCCAGGCACCCCAAATCACCCCTTGTGTATCATCTAAGAATGATGCCATTTTTGCAATACGTAGTTATAACTTAACCACAAAATTTGCGTAGTCATATGATGGTGTCCACTTTCAAGGAGACCACTTCATACAATGCATGACAATTACTCTAAATGACCATTAAATGCTGCATCAGAGATTCCTGTTGTCAATCCAGCGAAAGGTTCATGAGACATAATACTTAGTAATAAGGGTGGCGAAATGTCAAATTTAATTTGAATGTACATGTACAAGTTGTACTTCAACTTATGAGGAGTTCAATTTATGAACTCTATGAAAAGGTACTAATATTTTTCATATTCCTTTTTGGCCTTTAATTATTTTAGTAACTTAGTCTCAAGGTACGAACTGTGATGCTTTTCTGATGAAGCATATCATTGGTAACTTAATGCAAGCAAACAATGTGGAAAATCTTTTTCCGAAGCATGTGTTTCTAGCAACACATCCATTTCTTTCAAATCTTTCTGCATCAGGGAATGGATTGTTTCCCCATAAATTAAATGGAAAACTGAGTTTCAAGGTACAAACCATGCACAAGTATGAATTAAGTTTGCCAGTTGGGGTGCCACTGTATTTCAATGTTTATGCAATCATTAGAAAGAATTTCTAATTCAGATTTCAAATTAAGTTGAATCTATGAAGACGTGCACAATTGCAACGTAAGATACTGGTCGTAATGACTGATCATATTCACTGGGCTGTGCCTGATACAAACCCATTGTAATGTTGTGAACTGCTCATAAATTGGGAGTCAATTTTATTTGTATTTGACATTTAGGATTTTTCCATGCCATCAACTAACAACTGAATGATCATCTTAAAATTATCAGGACTTTATTGAGATTTTTGGTGCATGCTTAGCTCATAAAATTGACTTATGAATTTAACTACCGTATTTTCTGGTGAATAAGGCACACCTACTAGATAACGTGCAATCAAGAAATTTCATTGATGTGATAATTGCATAGACAATGCGCACCTACTAAATAACGCGCACCTACCAGATAACACACATTAAAATATTTGGCTTCAATTCAAGGGACGAAAAAAATTGGGCTTCGAATTATCCGGGTTCAAACTGAACGTACTTTCTGAAAATTAACGAAAAAGATCCTGTATTTTCCGAGATAATCACCGTATTGCTACATTTTTTTATAAAAAGGCAAAGAATATGCACTAAAATGAGGAGTTAATGGACAAAATTCTTCACGTTTCTCAGATTGAAGTTAAAGTTAGAGAAGTATGCACTAATTTACGATCACACAGAAAATAAAAGCAAAATGAATTTTTTTACGGGCATGTGTCCAGTAAAATCACATAGGTGAATTTGTTTTCACTGTAGTCCTCACCGTACTGCTGCAGACCTTTAAAATTTTCCGGTCTGCTGTCTGCTCATTTCCCCCAAGACTTTTCTACGATGAAGGACTGCTGCATCATCATCCTTGCCCGCTGGAAGTCCCTTATCAGTTAGGACCGCGAACCAAAAGTATCACATTTCACTCATCGCTTTTCCACGCCCCAACTTCTCACGTGGCTTCCAATAGGGGAGGAGCTTGGGAGAGGGGAGAGAAGAGTAGGGGTGGAGCATCACGTCAAGGTAGATGACAAACCCTTAGGCCTCTGAAAGAACCTTGAGGGAACCCAAGAAAAGTCGTTGGCAGTTTTGGACAGACACCACCCAGAAGTAGTCCCTATAACTTCTGCCTTCCTTACCTTGTGGTTCACATCGAGTTTGGGGAGATGAGACAAGAGTAGATCAGAAAAGCATTAACAAATCTGAGAACCATAACTCGCTGGCGATTCGGGGCAAACTAAATAATCTGGGGATGCACGCAAAGCGAGATGGGAGGAGTGGCCACCAAACGATAAAAGTGCTTACGCAGGGAAAATGGGTAATGGATATATGTAACACCATCTGGATACTACTACTCCACCATACCTACAGAAGATAGATTTTAAAATGATATTTTTTACTTAGGGAAGAGCACTGTTTCCATTTCCGCAATTGTCGACTTCCTGGTATTGTTTCTCTTCTTGGACGCGTTACCACATTTATCTATTTGCTCTCTGATCTAGTCCTTTTTCGTAAAGATTTAATTTAATGTGCTAGCCTACTGTTCTGAGACAATCTCGTTAAGTTCTTAATTTCTTCTTTGGATAAGCCATGATCCAAAGAAAAATCAAATTAAACTTATAAACAAACAAAAACTGACAGCAGTAAGTGAATGATAACTATGGATGAATGCACACAGAACCACTTGCAACGAAATGAATTTGGGGAACGACGCTATCACGGTCACGGAGTCGACTACAAAGTGCACAACGTGATTGTGTGACTGTATTTCCAACATTTTAGTCTTAAGAGATGGCAGCGCAAATAAAACAATGTAAATTCTTCGTTTTATTTATTTTCAAATGCAGTATGCAGGAAATGTTGTGGCGAGACCGTGGTATACAAACGAACGCTGCGGGAAACGATACTTTGTAGAGCAATGTATGCAGGATTAAATAACGTTACCGATATGGAGCTTCATACGGGACTAAGAACGGCAAACAATAGTTGCGGGAAAACGATCCTTGCAGGAACGATAGATCGATGTTACACTGTACTTATTCCTTTTTAATTCTTTCTCCCTTTGTATTATGTTCATAATAATGTTGTGTCATTTGTTTCCAAGTTTTATTTCCAATAAAACAAGATTTCCATTGTATATCGTGCCCTATCATTTCTGCCATTTTTCCATATTAATTGTATAGGTAGCGCGCACCTTATCTACCAGAAAATATGGTATTTTAAGGATTTTTTATTTATTATTTACAGAGGCCATTATCTCAAAATGCCTCTCTTGTTTCTTCTTATGATCACTTCAAAGCAGGCATTGAAGTCTCCACCTCCACAGTCGCAACGCCCTCTACTAATGACTCGCCGTCAACTAAGAGACCCTTTTGGATCAGATGAAGAAGATGAGAGGTGAGATCTCATTGTTTTAGTATATGCTATGCTAGGTGAATTACCTGGCGTTGCTCGGGGTCATATTTACTTCATAACTCCTCATATAAGAGGAGAATCGATTGAAAAAATGATTAACTTAATTCTTTAGGGTATCCGTTAAAATAAGTTTTAACTATCTTGAGTGAAAATAGTTTAAAACAGCAAAAAAATGAACCACTTCACTAAAACCTGCTTAGCATTCCTAATCAGCTTAACTAAGCAAAATGAATTTTAAATGTATTAAGGACCGAAATCTGGTTGTCATGGTTATATGCTATAGTGATTTAAGAGAAAAATGTACGTTTTTGCAGCTAAAAATGTACGTTTTTCAGACAAATACTTTTATGAAATATTTACAAACTTCATTCTTTCGTCCATTTGATTTTTAAAAATCCCAGCCCTCTATCTTGAGCGAAAGTAGTTTTAAAAATGAAAAAATGGAACCACTGCAAAAAACCCAATACGTAGCGTAGCCTACCGAAGGGCCCATTTTTGGGACCTTTTTGGGCCCTGAGATCTTTTTAAATATGTTGTATAAAAACCTTCTCCTTGAAAAAATACATACATATGTGCCAACTTTCATGGTGATCGGTTAAACGGTGTCGAAGTGTAATAATCTCGGACAGATATTCCAACATCCATTTTTTGTGTATAAAGTATACAAAGTTATATATAGCTGTGCAGGAATCCATGGAAAGGGGATTAAGGGAGTTTATATGTACGTGTGGTGAACTCCGTTTACAGCATTAATTGCTAATGTTTACTTTTATGGGCCTAAGCCAAAGAGTCTACTGTTCTCCAATACTCACATGCAATAAAAATAATATTTTTATTCATTAAATTTTTTTTTAATTCAATGAGTAATAATATTTTATTTCATATTTTTATTCGACACAATGTAATTGTCTTCGCCACAAAAAGAAAAAAAGAAAATAAGTTACATACAGATACTGAGGCTTTTGCACTCCAGAAATTCATTAAAAGAATAGAAAGAGCTTTGTTCAAAAGCCATGATTGAAGAGCCCATTCAGAGCTTGGAAATGTGACATCTCTAGCCTCCTGGGGTAAATGATTGAAAAGGCATAGCTTATTTGAATCGAATGATTTGGGGGGCTTGTAAGCTTGCAGTGTGAGGCAATACCAAATTATTTTTACTCCTGGTTTTACACTGATGGATATTAGCACCAGTTTTAAGAACATGGAGATTTTCTAAAACATCACATAGATATTTAAATGTGTATTGTTAGTACTATGTCATGATGCCAAGCTTCTTAAAAAGTGGTTTACAATCTTCCCTTGAATGGGAACTGGAAATGATCCTCACAGCTCTTTTGTTGTGGAAGTCTTTTGCTGTGGAAGCATGACCCCATATCTCAATACCATAGTTTAAATGGCAGTGAAAAAATAGCAAAATAAACAGCTTGCAGGTAGTCAGTGAGAATTAACATTTTTAATTTCCGTAGCATATATATAGTGTTTGAAAGTTTATCACGAGTGGAGGATGTGTGACTATTCCATTGCAGTCTACAGTCAAGCTCAAAGCCTAGTAGCTTTAACTCTTCAGTGTGATTTAAAGCTGGGCTTAAGGAGAATGCCAGCTGCTCCGTTTTTACCTTGTTCAGGGAGAGGTTTGCAGAGAACCAATAATGAGAGGGAAGGTACCATCAAAGGTGACCAGTGAAGACTAGGTCCTACTTTTCCCTAATTGGTTGTTACCAAACGTCCTCTTTTCCCAGACATGTCCTCTTGTTCAGTTCCAAAAAAATGTCCGTGCGGATTTTATGGAAAATTACTAAATGTCCTCTTTTTTTAGCTCGTGAGAAAAAATTCTCATTTTAAACATGAAAATATTTATTCGTTTTTTCTAAACCACAAAATTGCAACTATAGCACTTTCGACCACAAATGCCAAGACCACACTGTTGCTAATGCAGTTAATTAATCGATTTTTGTCTTAATAAATTTTGTTTTCAATTTTCAATGTCTTAATAAATGTATTATTATTATTATCTCTTGTTCACAGCTGCTAGAAAGCGTGGAAACTCAATTCCCACTTCTTTGGTTTACATCCCCCTGGCTCATTTTGTTTTTATTAGTTTCCTACTCGTATTAACTAGCATTATAAGCTTACAATAGGTTGATCTTAAATATATAGCATTTAGATTTTCTTTGTCTGGGAGTTCTTATGGTATCTAAATTCATATTACTTTCTAAACGTCATAATTAATTCTGCACTTTTTACAGGACATTGGTTCAATTTTCTTTACTTCGCCATAAAATATTTGCTGCATAGGTAATTAAGTTAGGAAAAAAGCCACAAAACGCATACAGACTAGTGGATTAGTAGTAGAAATAGTAGATTATTGATTTGTGGCTGCTCTCTCCTAATTCCCCATTTCCAACCAAATTGACTCAAATATGAAATACGAATGCTTCTGAAAGAGACATTTTTATGTGAAAAAGTTAATCAAAATTCTCTTGTTATCTCTTTGCTCATTATTTTAGACACAAGTATTGATGGTAAACTTAAAATTCTGCTGAGGTTGTACAGTGCCCATTTGAAAATCCCCTTTTGAGTGAGCACGATCTGTGATAAGTGTGATTGTTATGTTTGTTTAAAATGTTTAAAATGTTAAAAATTTCAGTTCACCAGTGGTTGAAGAAAAGAACTCAAACTCCCAGCCAAACAACCAGAATCAATCCTTATCTGATAAGGTGAGTTAAGCTTCCTTTCATGGTGTCAGTAAATGTCTTATCTGAATCAAAATTAATATGTGATAATTTAAGGCATGAATATGTGACTAATTTTTCTATTTTCTGTTTTCTGTGTTGCTGTCTTCAGGTTCAAGAAATTTCACCTTCGAACAGTGATGACTACCTGCCTCCAGGGATGCTTCAGCTATCTCCCATGCAGCCCAGCCCAGTCGGAGGGGTCGGCGGTGTGGATGGAAAGTCTCTGCAAAATGTTAGTATCTCCTTTGCTGCCTCTTACCCCCTTCTACTGCTGCTGTGATTTTCATGCACTTAACATTTTGTGATGCCTGAATATGCCTGTTGGTTGTGCCTTGTAAAATGAAATAAAGAGGCTTTTTCACCCACTAACATACTGCGTAAGAAATAGATTTGTCAGTGATTAATAATTTTGCTTTTTCTTTCTCTTTTTCCCATCATCATTTGCTCAAAATATCTTTTTGATTTAGTGAGAATCCTATTTGGTTTATTTTTATTATATTTTGTTTCTGCCCTGCTGAATGAGTTATGTGCACCTCATGCCTCAAACCTTGATTTTTTAAGAGTTTGAATTAGTTGAGAGGGTGCAGAAATGCTTGAAATAAATATATTGATAGAGTTTTTCAGTGGAAGCTGCTATAGGAAATTAGATGAAGGACTTTTCCCTTTAAGAGACTGTTCTGTTAGGAAAATGAACCTTGGGCACTGCAACCGCCATTTCAGTCTGCACTGTTTAATCTCCATTCATCAACATTTATTCTTCTATGAATCTAAGAAAAATGCCGTGTGAATATGTGTACATTTCATTCACATTCCTGAAATTTTCTTTACGTTGTTTTTAAATCTTGTAACATGTTGTTCATATTGCAGTTCAGTTATAAATTATCCTCTCAGCTGTAGCCATTCAGTTGGATAATCATCATTAGGGCACCACTTGAAAATGATGCATGCTTTTTATTAAAAGTGATTTTCATGGCAGAAATTGAGCATATCTTTTGTAGACATAGCGCAAAACTGCTTCTTCAGTATAGTATGCATGGAGGACTCATACAAAATATTTAACCTGAAGCAAATCAAGTCATAATGTCTGTGTAAGCTTGAAATGTTTTGCAGGGATGGGAGTGGACAGAATACACTCAGCCACCAGTACATACTAACCTGTTGCCCCTTTAAAATTGTGTTCAGCACTGATTTGAGACTACTTTTTAAAAAGGATTTTCTCATTGAAATCTCATATCTGCCATAGGTGTGAAGAAAAGCTCGAGGTTTTTATTGTTCCATGGTAATAATTCAAAACCCTTTGCCTTAATCTTTTGACTTCTTATGTAACATCCAGATTTTTTTACATTTTTTGTTGTTAACTTTTTTGTGTGTTTTTTTACTGATTTCTTACTTACGTTCTCACTGGTGCTCCTGATATCCTCGGATTGCTCCCTTGCCCTCCACCTCAATGGAAATCCCACCCCTTGCTCTCCTGCTTGCACCGCCACGTATCACCACCAACAACCACCCTGTGTACAAAACAATCTACGCCGCTTGCTTGGACCCCTTCCCTCATCCCCTCGAATCTACTTCTACTGGTGCCCGCGCTTGCGATGGTGGCAGCACGCTCGGGCACGCCAGGAAGAGCTGAGGGAGCGGGCACGCCAGTTGCTGGAAGCTGCGCGGAGGGAGGCCTCCTCTGGGAGGGGGGGTGGCAGAGGAGGAGGAAGTTTACTCATGCACCACCAGAGGCCACCACTGTCCCCACCAACGGGAAAGGTAGGATGGACACTGTTCCCATCCCCCTTCCACCACCCTCTTCTCCTCCCCCCAACGCCATCGATTGGCTCAATGCTCAAGAGAGCAATATCCCAGCAGCCTCTTGCATGTGCTTTGTGCTTATGGTTCCCTTATTTTTTGTTGCAATCACTTCGCTGTGAATTTTATGGTTTTTCTTTGTCATATGTCCCTCTGTGCATTTCTGAATGATATATTATAAATGTGAGCTGGAAGAGGTCTGAGTGCCAGGAGGGCTCCAGAGGGCTCACCCTACAATCGAATCCAATGTGTGAATCCTGAGAATTTGAATGGGTGGAATCAGCAATTCAATCAGTATGGGGCTCTATGAAGATACATAGCTATGTTTAGCTATTTTTGCGTGCATGTATTTTTGTTGGGAGTTAAAAAAAGGTTTTAAGGACTTGGCTTAAAGTGAGAGAGAGTTACAAAGAAGAGAGTTAAAGAGTGCTCTACCGTCTCACATTGTGTAATGGACTGTCAGTGAAAGAGCAGTATCATTTGTAAGTTGGTTTAAGGAAGCTATTGTTTACATTTGTTGACGAATAACAACTAATGGCCTGGTCTCATTTGAGTGGGTGACAGAGAAATATCAAAATTTGATGTTATCATCAAAGTTTAAACTCATCTAGCCCTCAGTTTCAAAATTTAAGGATTCATTGATTGATTCTATCTACAGCCATAAGATACATCATGAAATCCAGTCTTCCCAAATGTAAAAATCTCCTGAAAGTTGCACCCCGTGAATTTCTTATCAAATTGCATAATATCATTGCTATTAAACTATTACAGTAAAACCCCCATACAACGAATTTGTTGGGACCGAAATCATGACTTCGATGTAGGGGTTTTTCGGTGTATGAAGGTGGTGTGCGGGTTGCGTCTCCACAGGGGCATCCAAGTGTTCCGCGTGCTTTACGATGCAAGTCGAGTAAATATCTCAATATTGCTTTATTCACCATTAAAACCAATTCACCAAGAGTGATAATAAACAATTTTTATTATTTACCTTCAAATACCGTGGCTATCACCGCGTTATTTTCAATCTGCATATTTATAATTGAAATTATTTTTTTTTTGTCGATTCTACTCTACGCCTCATCGCTTACTTTAGTTACGGTCTGAAAGTAAAGGAGCGCCAAAATTTATGCCTAAGGATTACGTATTTTAAAGTGCTCCATAATTCTTCTGAGTATCTAGTCGATATTATTCTTAGAGTGCAATAATTTAAGTCAATATCAATTGGCAGTTTTATGCAGCAATTTTGCTTGAAAGAGCACATATTGCCATTTAGACTTCCGAAATAAAACGCACTGATGGAATCCCATTGAAATACCGGTAAATATCTATGTTCGTGACCAGAATATACTAGATATCGATAAATGATGGAATTTAGGTGGGGCGAGTTAGTGACCACGAGTAAAATCGTGGCAGTCAGAAATGCACTGAGGTCACAATGGCAATCTCAGATGATAATGCATTGACGATGCCGTTAACGCGTGTAAGAGGCGCACCCCTCTTTTTATGCGTCGAAGTTGAAGAAATAATTTTGGGGCTTTTTTCTCCTATTGCGAGGTGTTGCGGGCCTAACTTCGAATATGGACATTGGAGGCAAGTATTCACTTGTAGCCTTAGCCCTACAATGTTTGCATTGTTTATTGTCCTTCGGAATGAGTGGAGTAATTGATATTCATTAAAACAAAACAAATTCGACCTCGCTACAATTCGTGTTTAGTTGGCAAGTGCGGACAGTCGCACCGAGCTCTGATTTTATAAATCCGAATCCCCCCACCGTTTTCCTAATGCACAAGTCATAGTCGCTGTAAGTCGCCTTTTAAAACGCTAAATGCAAAATATCCAAGCGTCAGCTGCGTAAAAAACGAACGATAAGGCGTATATACGACATCAAAACTTGAAAAAAATCAAACTTTGAAAGAAATCATAACTGTCTATGGAATTTAAAGCATTTATTATTTCAATATGGTCCAACAAAAATCTTCAATGAATGACAAAATAAAAAAAATTCATGATATACATAAAAACTGCTGACTTACTAGTGAGACGGGCGTCGCAGTACGGCGGCACGCGCGCGCATGTCCTGTCACAGCTCGTATATTTTCCCCGAAAAGACCTTCTGTCCCTATTAGTATGGAATAGTGCAACCTTATCCTTCCTCCATCTTCTAATGCACGATTCCGGCACATCATGCCTTAGTCCGGCAGCGCGGTTTCCTACTTCCTCAGCGTCTTTGATGACTTAAAACACTTTAATTTTTTCAACTACCGTGAAAGACCACAACTTTTTGCCCTTGTTCATTTTAGAACAACACTTACCTGTGTTGACGCATGCACAAATGTTAATATTCACAGAATTCTCTCAGTTGAGCTTAAGGCAGGTGCATACAGTTGAGTCACTCAAAGTTGTCCGGTGACAGAAAATGAGAAAGTTAGGGAGGTGGAAAATTCCAGTGCTTGCACATGTCCCACGGCCAATCGCTGTCCCCTAATTGCACCCCACACCCTTGCCTTGTCATACAACAAGTTTTTAAAGTTATTAGGCAACTGCGTCCCCCGTAAACAAGCGAGCGAATGATACCCTCCCCTTGATGACCCACGCTAAGCACCAAGGTCACTCAGCTCTCCAGGGACTTGCCTCGGCCACGATACGAGCGGCGCGGCGGTAGGCGAGTGAAAGAGTGGCAACGCTGAGTTTTATGTTCCTAATGTTTGACATGGAACACACTCGAACCCAGCCATGATAGACGTGAGCAGCATTGGTGCCGCTCGCCGCCAATCCCAGATATTAAATTTTTCTTGTGCCGTTCTACTCATTCTGTGGCAAAATTTCGGCCGAGAACGTTGTCTTCTGACAGTATGTACTGCCATTTCTGATTCTGAACTTCATCTACATCTACGATGTACCGTGCAAGCCACCACTAGGGTGTGTGGCACGGGGTGATTCCACACCAGGCATGCAGCAGTCGTCCCAGAACAAATCAGGACCTCGCACGCTCCCCCTGGTGCTAGGCGCAGGCCAAAAGCAGTCAGGAGAACAGTGTGCAGTCCAACCGGAAACTGGGAGAGTGATACGTAAATGAACATGCAAACTTATCTTAGGTCGAATATAATAAACTTATCTTAGGTCGAATCACTGCTCGTTTCGTGGCCACTACCGCCCTGCCGCCTATATCGTGACCGAGGCTCGAAGGCTGGTAGATAAAAAATTCGTGTAAGAGGCGCACCCTCATTTTCGGCTGCGATTTCTTGGAAAAAAGGTATCCTCAAGCAATCGAGCAAATAATAGGTCGATCTTGAGGAAACGCACCACTTGCCGGTTAACAGACCACATCCATCAAGGTTAAGATGGCAATAGCAATATTTGGATAGAGTATAGAAGTTACTCCAGATTTTCCTTTGGGATGGGGACAGAGTAGATAAAAATTCGCTCTCATTGGTTGAACACCAACCAATGAAGTTTTGAATACTTCGCCCTTCTAAAAAGGGGAGTGTCCGATAAACGGGTCGCAGATGTTGATGAAAATTCGTATGCATATCGAACTCAGAATACTTTTCACGAATCACCCCACATATGGGCGTATAAATCCAATAGTTTAAACAAAAAAGGCGTTTAAACATTTATAGATGTTATAAAAACTATTTATCAGCCTCCGGTAACAGGGGTAGTGTGATCCATTGATCAGCGTACGGGTCTGCGGTGCGGGGGGACCGTGTTCGATTCCCGTCGGTGACAAATTTTCATGCTTATTTTCTTTGTTTTTCCGTCGTGGAATTCTGTGTTAAAATCTAATTTTTACTTTTATATTCAGTTTTTTTCAACGAGTGGAAATATTTTTTTTTCGCGAATACCATAGGGCGTTTTTTTTTCTTTCCCGCGAAATTTTTTTGTTTTCCCATTCTTTCACCACGCAAACTTGATTTGTTCCTTCATTTGCAAGACCTCCGGTTGATATCATAATTATACAATAATGAAAATTTTCTGCAAGAGGTCACTCTCGCCATTTATAACAAGAGCCTTTCTCGACGAGCCTTATCACAATGTATTTATTTCTATGTCTTTAGATCGTGAAATGGTGATTCGATTACAGAAATTAGTAGATAAGCCGATCACATTTTCCCCTCCTTTTTTCAATGCACGACAAAACAAGAAAACGGGGATCTTTGATCGTGGGTCTTATAAATAATGATGTAACAATTATTTTGACTATTGTATAATTATGATATCAACAGGCGGTCTTGCAAATGGAGTTTGCGTGGTGAAAGAATGGGGAAACAAAGAAATTACGTTGACTTCGCGGGAAAGAAAAAAAAATAAGCCCTATGATATTCGGGAAAAAAAATATTTCCACTTGTTAAAAATAAACTTTGAATAGAATAGTAAAAATTAGATGTTAACATAGAATTCCACGAAGGAAAAACAAAGAAAATAAACATGAAAAAATTTATCGCCGACGGGAATGAACACGGTCCACAGGCAGGTGGACAGTCTTACGATAACCGTCCACCTGCCTCTCCCAAAATAAAATCCGATACCGAAAGGTAATTTGAAACCATTTTAGAGGAAAACATGGAGCTCCTCCCATTCACGGGGTCCTGGGAATGTAACCCAATACGGAAAAGTAATCTGATACGATTTAAAAAAATTGAGCTCCATCCTCACCACCTGCACCTTCGCAAATGAGGTGGGGTGGATGAGTGAGAGGGGAGGATGAGTAATGCACCAAGATGGGAGGGGGGGAATACCAGTCAGTGCCAGCCAGCCGTAACCCAATACAGAAAGATACTCTGAAAAGATCAGATCAGGGGGGCTATTCTCTATCTCGAAGCTACCGATGCAGTAGCTTCGAATAAGCTACCATAATTGGCTACCAACCGTATTCTCTAACTCGCGGGAGCTTTCTCAAGAATGTAATAGGAAGTGGAGAGAGGTTTGGTGAAAGGCGGGTATGTGAAAATTTTAAAACCAAATCCGTGGAAACTTCATTTCTGGTGACGTCATTCTTAGAACCAATGGGAAAGCTCGTCTCAATGTTTTTCCGTGGATAAAACTGGTGAAACCTGAAAAGGCCGTTTTAGATGGTGAAGATGTTCGTGCATTGTGTTTAGCGAAAAATTCCACGCATTAAAAATCATGCGAGCAAAATTCTAAAATGTTTTATTTTTGCTCACATAATCTCGTGAACAATCTCGTGAATACGTAAACATGACGTCCATCTTGGCTGTTTTGATCAACTGAAATAAGATTATTCGTAAATATATTCGGGAATTAGGGTTCATGTCGATGATATGATTCAATATTATTCGTGCTATTTGCTTTCGTCAATTACTAGTTGCTTCAAATCATTTAAATAATATACGAAGATGAAGCTTTCAAAAGAAATGCGAAGGTGATACACGCTACCACGGCCCAATCCCATTATGGGCTGGAATCACGTTACTTACCGAAGGTAAATATGGCTTTCCGTCACTCCAGTTAATATATTTTTGTGAAAAATCCTGCAAATGGCGAAAATGACAAAGTAACCCAGTGAAAGTGCAAGGAATCCGCATTTAGTAAATTTAAGAAACATACCCGTACGTTGGATAATTATAGATAGATAAGCGTTATAAAATGATCAATATTTAATCAGGGTATTCGGAGGCCGCGCTTCTTGAGGTTACCGTGGGATCTTATTGGGGCTACGGAAGTAGCTTCGTGACATTTACAGAATACAGGTGGGAGCCTAATATGCTACCGGTAGCTTCTGCTTGCACTGTCTCCGGTAGCTTCCATGATAGAGAATACCGATGGGAGGAAGTAGCTTATTGAAGCATCTTTCCGCCAGAAAGCTCCGATGCTTGGAGTTAGAGAATAGGCCCTCAGAAATCTCAGATTACCTTTCTGTATTGGGTTACGGCAGGCCGGCTGGCACTGATATTCCCCCCTCCCCTCTTGGTGCATTACTCATCCACCCAACTATCACCCGGCTCAGGTAATGCGGAGCTGAGCTTTGGATTCCCTTGCACGTTTCTTATTGTTGGAACCGTCCGAGTTGACAGTTCCCACCATAAGGAACGTGTAAACGAGCCTTCACGGAGCCAGAGCGTCAAGTTTCCTTCATGCCCTCTGCTCTGTAGGTCTCGGATGGGAACATTTTCGAAGCCCGGAGTGGAAGGGTTAAGATGCGGTACTCCCCGCTGCGGTTCTACTTCCTGCTTATTACGTAAATGTCTACGGAAAAATTACCTGTAAATGAAGAATGCTACGTTTCTTTCTCAATAATTCGTTCTAGAGGGCCACTTTTCATGTTTTGGGCCCAAGCGCAGACTTCGATGTACGGAGTTTTCGTAGTTAGAGAGGTTCGTTACGGGAGGTTTTTTTGCGTGCATTGTCCATTGGAAGGGTCCGGGACCGGGCCAATGACTTCGAAATAGGGAGTTTTCCTTAAAATTTCGTGGAATGGGTGTTCGTTGTATGGGGTTTTTTTCTGTATGTGGATGTGTGAAAGCATGGTATCTTAATGCTACTTTTCGCCTACTTATCTGGCCAATTTTCTGGTCTTTATCTGGTCTGGTGGTCTGGTCTCAGATCGGGCAGCTTTTACCAGCATTCTGACACTTCCTTCACTTGCGCAATAAAATGAGGTAACTTCGGGCACTGTGTCTAACTTCAGACATTAATACTACTTTATGTGTGCTCTTTTTTGGAGCTAAACTGCATTTATACCGTGCGCCAGTTTTCTTGCGTATACAATGTAGAAATAAGTAGAGAAAATTGATTTTAGTAAGTTCTGTTGGCCCTTGAAAAATGAGGACATGCTTACTTGCGATTATCAAATCCAAAATCTGGAGTACTTCAAGAAGAAAGTCCTGTAGAAAGTGGTATGTACTCATTTGAAGCTTTGTTATTTTTAGTACATAAAACATTTCTAGTAGCATGCTTATGTGAATATTCCAGTTGTTGGTTTTTATGTTAAAAATTTATAGTGGCTTCAGTAATATGTCAGAAAAATTGGGGTAACTTCGGACATAAGGAGAAAGTGTGTGAAGGTTTTGGGAGGACGTCCTATGATGCATTCCTCCGGACCACCTCCATAGACTAAGCGAACACTTCGGGAGTGAAGGAATGGAAGCTAACATTAATAAATAATCTCCCATGACGTGTTTAGTCATAAAATAAAAAAGGGGCAATATTCAATGCCTCACCCGCCAGGATTACCAAACGGAATATGAAGTAGAAAGTGCCAACACCGGCACTACAAACAGGTACACAGGCGATACTCAGATCTCGACCAATAAGCAAATTCTCACCAATAAGCTTATCTCACCTACTCACATACGACCTACTGACGAGCTATGCATTGTTTACACAAATGTCTATGGTCCAACAGAAAATAGGCATAGACCGTTTTTTACTGTGTATACCTATCTGATTATTGGAAATATGATATCCATTTGATCCACTCCACCCATATATCTGTTGTAAATTTTAATTATATCTGGCTCAGCAATCTCAATTTTTCGTTTTTCTTTCAAGGAATATCACGTTGCTTTTGATAAAGACTCTAAGCCAAATTGGTTTGAGAGAAGTAAAACTGTATTGCTATCTTTCCGTTCCACTTCGATAATATTTCTTTCTTTTTCAACGGATTTGTCAATCACTCCTCTTTCCATTTTCTCCATGTTCTTTTCTGATGTGATGGCACATTTTTCCGTTCTATTTTCACGAACAGTACCAGTAGCACCTACTCCTCTTTCTGAGAGTTGTGGTATTACTTTAGAACTGGTAAAAATTGTGAAAAAACAAGGAAAATAAAATCCTGGGTATGGTTTCTTTAGTTAATCTACAAAACTGAAAGGAACACACCCTCCAAAGCCAAATTCATTCTTATTCTTGTCTTTGGAAAACTATTTTCCCTGAAATTACATAAATGTCAGACAGCACCCTGATTTGAATGTCAACAACCAAGCTTTATAACCAAAGCGTACCGGCTTTTCCTTCAAAAACTGCTTGCACGAATGCTTTCCGAAATATTTTATCAATATGGATTCATCAATTGATGCAAAACGCTCTAATGGAGCTAATCGTATGAAAAATTCACTAACGTCTGATTTAAAATTATTGCAAGCGTAAAAATTGCAAAATAGTTCATCAAACTGATTCAGTCTCATGGTGTATTTCACAAGCATATTTTCGGTGTCAGCTCTATTTTCCCAATGCATTCTTCGGCGAGGGTATGAATTGTAGCCCGATAGAAGTAAAATCCCTCTGAACGCATACATATCATCACTAGTCACATGGAGGATATTGTTTTTTAGAGGAATACATTGATGTGTATTACACCAAATCCTCGAATACTTGAGAAATAATTTCACGAAGTCGATTGTCTCGGAATATTCCGAAATTGTTAGAGAAGGAAGGAAATATTGATCTCCAGGCACTGGTATAGGATGCACATCACCGATATCTCCCTTGACCCATTCACTTACTTTCAGCTTCTTAAGAAGTTTTGCACTTTCTACATAAGGAATGCCTTCAAACTTATCATCACGTTCACCAAAAGACACTTCCTCCGGAGCCATCAACTGACCACGGGTCAATCTATACAGATCGAAATCGTCCTCCTCTCAAGAGTCTTCATCAGTCTCAGCTGATGTTTCGATTGGAGGTAATGCATAAAATGGAATCGGGAATTTCATCGTCACTCAAGCGTTCACATTTCTCTATTTTCGAAGTTTTCTCATTGCTTCGTGGCAGTGAGACATTTCCCTCTAAACAAAATAGAAAACACGTGCATAGTTGTGGGTATATGAGAATAAGAACATCAAAATAATAGGCTGTACGGCAATCAAACTATGTAACAAAGGATTTAGAGAATTTTAATCTTTCAGAGCGGTGGGTAGTCTCAAACCCATGGCCATAAAAATGGACCGACAAATCTTTCACCTCGCGATTCGCTACGGTAAATGAGCAAGTATAGCATGTATTATCCCAAGTGGTCGGAAACGACCACTTAGCAGTAATTACGCTCTAGGCTGGATAGGACTCTAGATAAATATGCAATTCAAGCTTGTACAGTGAAACAGACCATTTTTATTGTAAAAATAAGTTATTTGATATTTAACAAATGAAAAAACAAGACTTACAGAGCTGTTTTTCCTGGCATGTCAATGAAGAAAACGTTTCCGAAGTTCACGAGTCAGAAATCTCTACTACACTGACTTATTTGCAGGATCTCATACCAACATCGTTCCCAGATATCTACAGTTACATGTAAGTTGTATTATAGGGACATCGGGAGATTGCCGGCGTGTGGAGTAAAGAAATTCCACCAAGGTCGTTTTCGACCACTTGGGATAAAATGGCACCCTGGTCGTTTTCGACTGCTTGGGTTTAAATGGGTTAATATATTGGAAATACAAACGGGATTCTTTGATGTACCCACGAAATAATGGGATGAACATTCGGACTTCCAGAACGGATTACGAATTATTAACAGTCTTCAAGTGGTGAATGACTGCACAGAAAGAGGAGTGAAACTAAATCAAGATATTAATTCAGTGACGAAGAAGGAGCTATTAAAATTAATTACTAATTGTAAGTGTTAATTTTCATCGGAGGAAAACCCCTAACATGTGTAAAGACAATTTAAGTTCCAAATACGGATTGTCAGAGGGAGATAAGAAATAGACTGTAAATCTGATTTTATAGTGGTTAATGCTTATGTTCATGGACATGTAAGGAAATAAATTGACCATTTTTCATGCCTATTTAAACCTTTCGGAAGTAAGCACAATCCTATAGAAGCTTGGGCATAATATTTGACAAGCATAATGGTGACATTGTTGAATACATTGTAGAATTTAATGTTGTTAACCATGATACTAAAGAAACACTTGGTAAAATTCTGCAGTTTAAATTAGGATCTTTCCACCGAGACCATTGACTTTAATTTGGGGGCGGGGTGGGGATGGAGGGTAAGTCTCTAGCTGCGGAAGGGAATGGTGCGGGCCTTACCTCTGCGGCACTGCGGTGCGGGGTAGTGCCCTTGGCAGTGGATCGCATTGCGAGGGACTATATCTCAGAAACGCTTAGGGATAGGTCAAAACAAACGAAAATTCGGCCCTTAAGAGCTTTACTTTCGCATTTTCATTAAAAAAGTGCTTTTACAGCTCAAGTTAACGCATATTTAGGTCCGAAGTACTTAGGGCCCTTGGGGTACGGGTTTACATTAATTAAAAGTGATCAAATTTGAGCACGTGAATATAAACTTCATTTCGATCATTTTGAGAGTAGGAAAACATAACTTTTCTAAATTCTGAAAAATAAGGGTCACCCTACTGACCATTCATTGAACAAAATATAAGCAGACTTCACCATTTTGGAAAACCAAGAAAAATTTGAAGCTCGTATTTCTCTATATTGTATACAAATTGAGGTTTGGGACTGAAAAGTGATTTCACTATGTAGAATCTTTCATTATTTGACTCTATCAATTTTTTTACACGTAAAAGCCTTTGAGCATGTATACAATAAAGATGATGTTGGCAAGTGAAGGTGTCTCTAGAACAAACCCTAGGCATGTGGCATCAGACAAGTTAAAGCTATTGATAATACATGTGTCTGAAATCACATATGCCAGCTTACTCTGGCCCTACTAACAATATGTTGCCAAGTTAGTTCATGGCCCCTCTATTGTATGAATGCTCCAAGGTCTATATTGATGAGTGGAACAGCCTTGCTCACTTCACTAGGTTCAAATTTCATCGTCTTGTTTCGATATAAAGGGACTTAACCATTTGTTTGTGCAACAATATTTTTTTTATCTGTTGAATTGGCATATTATGACTCACAAGCCATATCACCAGCAGAAGTGAGTATGTATAGTGGTAATGGTGTGTATAAATGTGTCTCATTAAAAGATAGTTGTTTAAAAGTATTAGAAATCAAGGACCACCCGTAATTTATTTACTTGAGATTGTTGAAGTTTTTGGAGGATGTTACTGTTGGGAGAAATTTGGGGCACTTTACTAAGTCCCTGATTTCTCTCCCTCAATTTGCCCTTGCTATTCCTTGTCAGATGTCAAAATTTTACATTTCAGTACATGTTGCCTTTGCTGTATTGCAAAAGTACTTTCTAATTTGCAAA
Organism: Pyrrhosoma nymphula; assembly: GCA_963573305.1. Taxonomy (NCBI): domain Eukaryota; kingdom Metazoa; phylum Arthropoda; class Insecta; order Odonata; family Coenagrionidae; genus Pyrrhosoma; species Pyrrhosoma nymphula. Next base: position 9,347,436 of record OY754337.1, read on the forward strand.
TAAGTAAGCTTCGTTATTGATGAGTGTTAGTTGAAGGAGAGTCCCTCTCTAATATCTTTCTTTGGTGTTTAAACCCCTGATCATATTCACAACTGGGCGGCTTTCAGTGAGTACATACAAGTTATGCACATTCAAGTGAGGCAAAAATATTAATATTCTCATCTCAAAGTCAGAGCTGTGGTCAACAGTGTGTCAGTGGTGTGGTCTTTGATTTGACCATTCTGGTGGCTCATGGTGAAATGTTTCTCTTTGCATATGACACTCAAAGAGTGAGGAGGAGAGGCAGCAACAGCTGCGTGAGCGTGCAAGGCGCCTCATTGCTGATGCCCGCCTCGGAGTCACAGCGATGGCCTCCCCCACTTCCCCCTTGTCACCTGTCTCCAGCCTTCTGAGTCCAGCGACACCCCAGCCACAGCAGCAGGTGGTCCTCGTCCTCCCCTCTAATCCCTTGCCTTCTTCTGGTAGTCTGACAGTGGCAACATCACCTCCCTCCCCTGCCTGCGGAACCATGGCAGCGGCCACTCTTGGTGAATCACTCTCATTTGTGCCGAGTGCGACCACAGGTAGGTGCAAATTCAAAAAAAAAAAATCATCTCTGCTTCTTTATGAGGAAGATGGCTAAATACATTAATGAATAGTTGTTCATTGCTCATCAACTATAATAAACAAAATTATGTATAAAATACATAAATTTATATTTTGTATGTACAGTAAAACTTTGATTTTCGTTGTTCTTGTTATTACATAGTGATATGCAAGTTCGGGCGGGAACCATAGGGAATTTCAATGGTAAAAACTTTATTTTTCGTAGTTTCGTAGTTTCGTAGTTTTCTTTATGAGGAAGATGGCTAAATACATTAATGAATAGTTGTTCATTGCTCATCAACTATAATAAACAAAATTATGTATAAAATACATAAATTTATATTTTGTATGTACAGTAAAACTTTGATTTTCGTTGTTCTTGTTATTACATAGTGATATGCAAGTTCGGGCGGGAACCATAGGGAATTTCAATGGTAAAAACTTTATTTTTCGTAGTTTATTGGTTTGACGCTGTTTTTTGTTTCTACACAGTATAACTTCAGTCCCAAGGAGAAAAATAATCTTGATTTTACGTATCATTTTCAGCATTTCAACTAGGGATGATTTAGGATATGTCGGATCCAAAGATCTGCAGATAATGTTTTACCAGATACTGAAATCGGATCCTAATTCATTCAAAAAAATTGGATCTGGATCTGAAATGTTGAAATTCACACTTTCGTGAATGTGTCCTAAAAAAGGAAGTTAAAAGAGGTCAGAGTTACGATTCTCTCTTCGCACACTCTAATAACTTCCTTACATAGTGCTCCTGACTAAGAAAAATTGAGAGCTCATCCCTGTAAATCTTTATATTCAGAAGACATTTCAAAAGACCAAGATCTGACATCTGAACTTCACTCTTCAGGTCATTTTTAACTTCCTCTAACTCCGCCTGAATGCTGGCTGCAAGAATAATATCATCATAATATAATAAGATACATACAACATGCTTTCCTCGTTTTCTTGAATACAAGCACCTATCACTTTCAGTCTGTACAAATTCTAGCTGTTTCATGAACATGTCGAATCTCGTATTATATTCTCTTGAAGCTTGTTTTAAACCATAGAGGGACTTTAGTGGTCTGCAAACCAAGTTATATTTTCCTTTGAAACCTTCAGGCTGCTTCATGTAGATCTCTTCTGCAATTTCTCCTTGCAGAAATGCATTTTTTACATCCATCTGGTCTATGTATAGTCCCTATTCAAATGCACTTAGCCAGTAGCACACAAAATGTCACTATCTTTGCTACTGGAGCATATGTTTCATGATAGTCAAACCCTTTCCGTTGACTACAACCTTTGAATACCAGGCGTGCTCTATAGTGCTGAGTTTCTCATTTGTCATCACGTTTGATATTAAACACCCACTTATTGTTCATCACTTTCTTTCGGGGTGGTAATTCCATAACTCTCCATGTTTCATTTTGCTGCAATGCCTCCATTTCTTTATTTACAGCTTGGTACCATTTGCCTTCATCTGGACTGCCTTTTATACTTCCAAAATTTTGTGGTACTTTTTCAAGAAATCCCTCTGCACTCATGGTACTGACTAGCGTATTCGGTGATGTAATCATTTAGATGTGGAGGCCTGTGGCATTCTCTGTCGGAACGACGAATTGGCATCATCTCTCCTTCTTCTTCATGGGGCTGAACATCTTCTCCTTCACCTTGGTCACCCACTCCAGTCTTCTCAACTTCCGGACCCTCAACCGCATCCGTACAGGGTGTGTTCCAGCAAGTGAACTCTCTCTGTGACTCTATGAACTTCTTCTTATCAAAGGTTACTTCTCTTCCTCTCTAAATTCTCATGTCTTATGGATCTCAAAGGCGGTAACCATTTGTACAATATCCAAAAAATAGTATTTCTTACATCTTGATTCCAGTTTCTCTCTAACTTGGTCTTTAGGAGTATGTAGGTAGGCAATACACTAAAAAATTCTTAGCTTGCTGACATCTGGCTTCTCACCAAACCAGAGTTGTGCTGGAACTGAACTTTCCAGGGCTGATGTAGGGTTCCTGTTCAGAATGTAAACAGCAGTCAGCACAGCTTTGTCCATAAAGTCTTGGGTAACCGGGAACTGAGTAGCGTGCTACGAGCTTTCCCTTTTATGGTGTGGTTAAGGCGTTCTGCTGTGGAGTGGAGATTTTGCTGTGGAGTGTATGGATGGTAAATTCAAATTGAATACCCTTACTTTCAAAGTTTTGTTTCATTTCATTTGAAAAATTTTCTCATCCATTATCACATCTGAAACGACTCAGTTTGCAGTTGAAATGAGATGTAGCCATTTTCTCATAAACTTGAAGGTAATTCACAACTTCTGATTTTGACTTTAGAGAATAAACAACAATAAAGTGAGTGTAGCCATCAATAACGGTCAAAATATATTTCTTTCCTTCATTTGACATTGGATTGATAGGTCCTGCCAAATTACTGTGAACTAGCTCCAGAGGACGAGTAGCTCTAGTTCGTCCATGTGCATGGGGCAGTTTAGTTTGTTTGCCTACCAGGCAGGGCTCACATCCATCTTTAACCTATACATAATTTATTCCATCAACCATGGTGGCCACTTTCTTCAGACCAGCTTTAGAAATGTGGCCATACCTCTGATGCCACAGTTCTTCTGTTTCTGAAGTGAGATATGCTGCTTCAGTCCTTCTTATCTTCAATCTGTACAGCTTGTCTGTAAGGTGACTCACTGCTACAATCTTGTTACCCTTCATAATAGTTTTTTTACCATCTGCAAACATAATAGTAAAGCCAAGCATATCCAGCTTGCATACATATATCAAATTTATATCAAGATCAGGTACTTTTAAGACATTTGGGATGTTAATAACAATCCTCTTGCCATGTACAAAAGTGACTCCATATATGTCTCCCTTTTCTTTTGCAACCATCACCTCACCTGTTTTGGCAACTTTAATCTAAACTGGATGACTGAGAGGAGCTACATTAATTACAGAAGTATTCTTTCCAACTAGATATTCTATAGCTACTGAGTCCAAAGCAGATATAACTTCATCACTGTGTGATTTTGTACTGACCCTCATGGCAGTGCTAGGATCAATAGCTATTTTTATTTCGCGCTGTGCTTCAATCATATTTGTAGGGAAACAGAAAACATCTTCCTCATCTGTATAATTCGGACATACCATGTTTATTCCACTTCATTAGCATGTGCTGTCTTCCTGTGAATCTTATATCTGCATTCTGCTCTACTGTGCCCTGTTTGACCACTATTATGACAACAATAAACATTTACCAGGAAAATTGTCACCTTTTACCACTGTATCACTATGTGTGTTTCCATATTCTGGAGTATTCTGGTTCTGTCTTGTTCCTTGTCACGAATGAGTGGAGAAGGCTGTTGTGGGTTGTACTTCCTGTCTCGCCAGTTGTCAATCCTGTGACTGGAAGGCATGTTTCAACTCCTTGTCCAAAAGGCAATTTTTACAAATGCTAAAGTTAGGTTTTCAGCAGACAAGGTTTCTATGGTAGTAGCAACAACATTGTATTTAGCAGGCATTGTAAGAAGTACCGTATTTTTCGGTAGATAACGCGCGCATTATCTACCCAAAAAAGTTAAATTTTGATAAAATAAGAACCCGCGCGTTATACATTAGAAAGCGATAAAAGTAGGTACTTCAATCAAATTTAATAATAAAACGGTGGTGAAATTTTAACTCATCATTTATTAAACATTAGATTATTCAAATCCAAGAAATTCTTCGTCTGAGTCAACATTGAAAGAATCTATTGCGTTTAATATTTCTTTTGGCACTTCTTCTGATTCGATTTCAGATAATGCAACATCATCAACATTCTCATTTTCATCATTAATTTCGTCTCCTTTTGCCCTAAGGAAACCATTTCTTACACAATTCTCACTCACAGCTGCCCAACTTTCGGCAACCCACGTCACCATATCCTTATAAGACGGTCTCTTCATCTGCCCCGTTTTGTTGTTTTCATGGATGCCGGCCATCATCCAATTTTCCCACTTAGCACGCAAGTTATCTTTAAACGGTTTATTAACTGCAATGTCAAGAGGCTGTAGTTTTTTCGTTAACCCACCTGGGATGACGGCCATTCGAGAATATTTGCTCACAATGCTTTTAATTTCTGGCGTTATATGAGCCCTACAAGAATCCAGAACTAACACAGATTTAGGGTTGAAAAATGCCATTTTCCTTTTCTGCCACACATTATTTAACCAAAACTTCATCACCT